>JARGGL010000001.1:33528064-34770564 GCA_029955375.1 Rubus parviflorus
AAATATGAAATTTAGTTCACTCCATCCATCCCCAACTTTACAAGCAACCCACTTCATCTCTAGTCATGATTTTTTTTCATAGAAAGAGCGAACTAGAACCTTGTGGAGAGCAAAAAGGGGAACTTAAATAAGGATGACCAGCCACATGACTAGCTAAGTTAAGTGTTGATGGCAGTGTGCTCGCAGACCATAGCAGAAGCAGATTGAGATCATACAACTCCAGATGGGAGACGAAGAACAAGCTGCCCTCCAAAAACACTGCAAAACAGAAAAAATCCCAAATAAGTAACTTTGGATGACATACATGCACTCGGGGGGAAACAATTGTGATGCAAATAAACTTGGCAATAACATCATGGATTGAAAGGCCAACCTTTTGACATAGTAGTAACAGAAGTCTGCTAAAATGAAAGTCTGGACAATTTCCGAAATAAGAACCATAGAAGGCCATAATCCGTACCCCAAGGCTACCAGCAAGTGTCCACGAGTATCTAATACCTGTTAAGAAATAGAATAGATTTTATAAGTGTCAGAATGCAATAAGGTAATACCCTTTAACTAATAACAGCAACGTAATTCTTCCAAAATTTAATCATTCATGCATTATGCACAGACAGAGATGGACTACATCCTTGTAAAGCAACTTCAGGCACAAGGGTTCTCCCTTCATCATTAAAATAAAACATACAAATAAATTATTCTAAATTGCTCCTTTATCATGAAGATGCTTTCAGTCCAAATAATCAATAAGATACCACTTTCAAATATAACAATAAAGCCACCTCATTCATTTACAGCACATCCATAAACAAGATCTAGGCATCATTCATCTTCGCAGAACCAACAGTTCTCCGAAATATAAAAAATAATAATCACCTAATACAAAGAAAACATATATAATCAATAACAGAATATCAAACCTGGAGAACCCAATGGGCACAGCTCAGAAATCTTGCGACACCAAGTGCAAATACGTAATGAGCTGTGAATGGCTCAACAATCTGAAAGTAGAAGACAGTGGAATCACAGAAGAATTAGTTGCATGCCCTTTTCTGGTAAATTAATAAATATACAAATTTTCCACTGATGTTAGACCTTTGTATTCTGCATGACCCGCAACTGGGGCAGTACTGAAACAGCTTCTAGATACACACAAAAGGCCCAGGAAATCCTGTTCAATAAATGATGAGAAGTTGATGGATGAATAAACAAAGCTAGCAGAGCACATGGTGCCACCTGCATCCAAATCAAAGGGTGAACATATTACTATTAGAGCGAAAGCAACATTATAGATAAGGTCAATAAGACAATCCAGAATGCATCATCACTGAAAGAGGAAGCCAATCAATCTTTGATCTGAGACTCAAGTAATGAAGAAAAGAATGTTCTTGCTTAATGTCTCTAAACAGGACTGATTTAGTACACTCCTGAACACCAACACCTTCCATATCCCACCCAATTCATGTCCTTCATACAGCTGAGAGTTGTAACACTTATTTGACCATATTGAGAAAACCATGATAAAGATGATTAATACTCCACTCTCAACTCACAGAAAAATTGATTTTTCCTTCACGCACACGCAGATATATACACACATTTCTTTGATGAAAATATGAAAAAAAAAAAAGGTGATGAAGAGAAACTCACCACAAAGTATATTGCAAAGTTGTCTTTGTCCTCCATGTAACTAGACTTCAAGTTAAAGCGGATCATATAAATAACCCAGAGGGTGGTCACCAGTGTAGCTAAATCAAGCAGGGTGTGTATGTCATATTCCATAACAACACTGCAGTACAATCTCACAGCTAAAAACATAGCTGTAAGTTCCTGGGATTTGAGTGATAACCCTACAAACAATTCCAATATTTACCAATCAAACTTTCATGAGTTTCATAGCATAAAGCAAATTCAACAGCTGGGGACAAAAAGAAGATGATCTAAAACAAAATAAGAAAACTTTCCACAACAGAGTAAATATTTCAGGATAAAAAGGAACTCTATTCTTATTTATCATTCTTTACGGATACACCAATACATTTCTATTCCAACAATAATATCATCAATCTAATAAGCCCAGATTTTCCCTCCATTTCTAATAACTTGTCATAAACCAAAAAATGTCTACAAATAAAATTCCAGTCTTCCAATATTGGAAGAAACCCCATTCCCCACAACAGACAAGTGGCTATCGAAACATTTGAGTTTGATACGAAACAACACAACATGCAATTAGATCACCAATTGCTAACAATTTCTCACAAAACTAATCAATCCCCACTATGAAACAAAAACCAAACCCTAAAAAGTTGAATACTTTACCAGCGCAAGTCTTCTCCTTCATGAGCTTGTAGATGAGCACGGAGATTCCAGCCGAGTGCACAGCCTCAGCTGCAACAAAGAGGTTGTCGTGATCGCGAACGATGAATCGGAGCAGAACCAGAGCCGCCATGCCCGACACCACGGCCAGAAAGGCCTTCACTTTCGGCGGCTGGCGCCGGACCCATGTCGATACCGTGTGGATCGGCCTCCTCGGAGCCCTCATGAGGTTGAAATTTTTCGCTTTTTTCTTTTCCCTTTTCTGGTTTTGCCGGAAAAGTGTGAAGAAAGTGAGGGAAAATTAACGAAGGAACCAAAAAAATACGCCTCTATCGAAAAAAACCAAATAAAGACTCAATTTTTCTTATTTTGGATTTGCTTTGTAATGGGAGAGCATGGAGCTTTTGTACTGTGATTTATCATTTATATAAGTCGGGCGGGTTTTCGGATACCCGAAAAACTGCAATTTTTGCATGTCGTTCGCGGCACGCTTATGTCGTTTTCATACCACCGATTAGAGAAAGACTAATGAGAAGGTAATTAATTAACAATTTTATAAGACCAGTAGCTAAGCAGAGATGGTTGCGTACGTATTTCACATATCCAACCAGAACAAAAAGATAAATTTAAAATCATAACCCTTGACCCAAAAAAAGAACATCTAAACTCTTCAATGATTTAAAAGTTTTAATTAATTTTCATTAAAAATAATCATCAATTATTCATTTTGATGATTAACACATTAATTATGATCTACTGCAATTAATTAAAATTTTTTTTTTGAGAAAAACACAGAAACTTTATTAATTAATAACGGATTACAATCCTTAGCATGGGCATCCTAAAAAGGAGCAATACAGACCACACAAGAGGCCTAATCGATGATTCTAAATCTAGAAATCTAATCGATGATTCGAAACCTAGAACAATACATACACCGTGCATCACTGCTGTCAGCAATCGCCAGCTCCAACAGAAAAATTCCGACAAGTATTGCCATTGAGACCAGTAAATCCAATCAAGCTCAATTAGGACCCATGGAAAAAGAAAGTAAAACCACAATCTAAACTTGCATAATTGCTCATGCTTATTCTTAAGCAAGAAATTAAATTGACCCAAATCAAAGAACCAAATTTGATCTATGACTTGGAAGACCAAAACTGCTAAGCCGTCAAAACCAAGCACCCAAAACTTTCCCGGATCCCAGACCTTGAAACCTTGGAGTTGTAAATCTTTGACACCCAACAGACAAGGCACCAACACCCAATCAGTTCGGCGAGATCCGAAGAGGAGTGGTACCACCAGATCTGAAGTCGGAGAATCAAAAAGAAAATCGGGAAGAACATGTTGAAACGTGATCCCGACAATAACAGCAACCACGAACAACCCAATCACGCGCAGCCGAAGAACCATCGGACCTCCCACCCGCATGAGAGTTGACGCAACCACTCTGGACCACCATAGAAAGAGGCGATATGGAGATAATTTGGTCGCCCAAGAACGACCGTTGAAATCAAAGGCAAGAGGCCCTTGAACTGGTAATAGACACATCAACTGCTACATAAATGACTCTTATAATCAGCTACTTAAAACATGTATACTTTATGCTTATTATCACATTCATGGTGAGAGTTTGACTCTTGCTTTTCCTCAACCTCTAATTTTTAAAGTGAAAATAGAAAAGTGTTACTTGAGGTATAGGCTAAGTAATCACTAATCACAAATGAGGCAGGCAAGATAACTTTATCTAAAAGCTAGTGATAGGTTATCCATCACAAACAACACAGATAGAGCGAAAGGAACAACACAGATAGAGCGAAAGAAACTAGGAAAAGTTCTGAACTGGGAAAGGACAATATTACAAGCATACTACATGGGAGTAGCTTTATTAAATTCAAGTCATTGTAAATGGTCCCCAACAATCGCAAAACAAGTAACCAACCCTAGAGCAGAGTAGTAGGTTAATGGAAATTAGCAAGTCCATGAATTTGATCTCCTCATCGCAGGCTTCATCTGTTTGTCTTCCTCGAGCGCTATCATACCCAAATGGGATGGGTCTTCCAACATCATCTTGGCCACCAAGTAACCTGCAATGGACCACGTCTGGAATTTACGAGCCTGCTTCCCAACGTAGCGACCGCATTTTCCATCATAGTATTCGGGCCAGTTGTCTTTTTGCAACCTGCTCTCGGCAAGTTCAATGGCACGTCTTGCAATCTGGGGCCGTCCAGTCTTGATGCATGCAGCAGTGAGAAGCCATAGCAGCACTGTAAACCACAATGACAACATGTACTCAGCAGGAAGTAACAGGTAGCAGATATGTAATCATGCCACAACGTCTAATTATCGTGATGAGAAATATAAGCAGGCATGTATATGGAGTAATCAAGTTTTGAGCGCAGACAAACGCTACTTTTGATATCTATCCATCGCTAGTAACTCATGAACCTTTCAATTATATTGAGAAAAATGGTAACTTCCCATGTGAATTTATGGACTGCAATGGTTATGAATTTTTTACTCATTTGTATCTGTCCTAGGAAACTCTCCTATATTCTATTCAAAAAAAAAAAAAAAGGAAGAGGAAACTCCTATATTCTCACCATCCCATTTGAAATCATTTTCAGAATTAGATCACTGGCTAAGATAACATTGATGTTGTCTTGAAAATATTCACACACTTAATTCTTGGGAAAAATAAACTACATACCATGGATATAGAAATAATCGCAAAAGAGGTAAAAAGGAAATCTACAAAATTACTAACAATAGGGATAGTTGACTAAGAAAGTTAAATCAAATGCATCACAAACTTTAAACTACGAGTAAAAAGTATTAGGGTGGCTCTATGGGAACCTAAAAAGTTTCTCCCTGAGTCCCTAATTATTTTCTGGTAATTTTATAAACCCTATTTTACCCTCACTCATTCAATTTAAAAATTAAAAATAAATAAAAATGCCTCCCCTCCTCCCCCCTTTGGCCTAGGCCATGGCCATTCTGCTGACCTATCTTCCAGTTTCCATAAAAACCAACAGTTGTTACAGTGTGCAGAGGGGAGACTAGTGCGAAAATATACCTGGCCAAGAACCTCCATTGTGGTAGCTCCATCTAGTATTTTTCGGGTCGCTTCCTGTTTCAATCCTCCATTCATGACTTTCTATGGCTGGATAACAAACCTTTAATGGCATTTCTCCTGCCAATTCCTCCCATCGTGACTCTATGAGATCCATGATGGCCATGGATTGTTCAGGGGTTGCCAGGGATGAAAGAATTGCTATACAGTTACCCAAGCAAAACCAGCGGAAATCCATTCTTGCAGGACTCACATTCCCAATAAAGTAACCGCCATGTATTGGCATAAAATCAAAGACCCAGTCTGGAAGAGAATCTGGTATCACATTGAACTTGTTGACGGCTGTATGCGAGTATTCTTCAGTTTTATACCGATATATGTCATTTAACTGCTTAAAATCAAGCCAAAAGTAACTTCTCATGTGATAGCTCAAGGCATGAAGGCGTTTTACTATTCGCTCTACAAACTCCTTCCCCTCATCATCATGCTTAAGTAAAAGCAAAGCACATCTTAAAGCCATGAAGAAAAGAGCCTGAATTTCGATGGGATACCCATAAACACCCTACAACCACATAATCAATGCAGAAGTAAGTTATAAGAATTGAAAAGATAGGCAGCACATGACCAAAATATAAAAGCTGCACATATATCCCAAAACATAAATTGAGAACTTGTAGTTTGACTGATGAAGATCAAGAAGTACTCTGACAAGAGCATCTCCACAATACCTCCTATTACAATAAAATTCTCCAAATATACTTTCATAACTAAAACGGTCATTCACAATCGTTCAGGCAGGAAAATCTTGGGGTTGACACGGTAAATAAGTTGTTTGCTTACAAGCCTTTTAAGACACACATGATTTATGATGTAACTTTTAATGCTGCACTCATAGCATGAGCAAGAAAGTACTAATTAGGAGATTCTTTTGTTTTGCATACAGGGCAAGCAAGAAATTCATCAGATTATAATATCTTAGATCCAAGTTCCCTTTGATAATGGAACATTTTGAGTTTTCTGAATGTAGTACTCTTAGGCTACAAGCTCCGAACTAATAACTTGTGCATATTCTCATATCTCAAGGACATTCACCACCAGGCTCTTGAGATCATGCATACATGGCATGCTTCATACCATTTAGTAGATGCAAAAATATAGGACAACATTACTATTATGAAAACTTACCATTCTACGATCAATCATGCAGCATCCGTCAGCACATAGAAGGGTTGGAAATGTGTCGAACCCCTCTGAAAGACATAAACTTAGAATAAGCCGCATACCCTTCTGGCATTCAGGCCGTTCAGCCAATGAAGAGTCTCCAGTAGATTTTGTGTATGCCCGAAGCAATATGATCCACCAAAAGCCAGAATCAACAGGAGCAACTCTTCCAATAGCACTCTCACCAAAATCTGCCATTAAAGTCTCGGTGTTCCTGACTGGATCATGGAGTACTTTGAAACTAGCTGGCATTACTCCTTCTCCTAGCTGGAACCTATCAATCTTTTTCTCCCATGACTGCAGACGAAGAGTCTTCAAGATGAAATTTTTAACTATTTCAGGTTCACCATTCATCAGAAAAGCCAATGCGCTGGGGACAAAGTCTCTCACAAACACCTTCACAGGTTCATAAGAAGGAAAAAAAAAACAAGTAGATAATCAGTGCTTGCCAACTTCATGGAACTGAATCTGCCTAGAGCTGGTAAATCTGAGTTAAGGAAGGACAAAAGGAAAAGTGGATGAATTGAATATATACCATTTTGTTCAACAATAAAAAAAGAAAATCAAGGGCAGCATTTTAGACAGCACACATCCACTGTTTAAAACATAGTGTTAGAACGTTGTATCAGCAGGTTTATTAAAAACCTTGGAAACTCTGAAAAAATGAGGGGCGGAATGCTGTCAGTGATCAATAAAGTTGCAAGTCATTCCTCTGGGGGTTGCAAAGGCCTACTTGCGCTAGAGACAATCTGCCCTAGTTTACTACGTGCATGCTCCTATAAAGTATGCATATGTACATGGTGGTCATCACAAACAAAAAGTGTTTCCCCGCAAGACAACTAAAACACCGATAAGCAGGGCAACATTAACCCTCTCAAATTTATATCTATGATGTATAGCCACTCTCGCTTGGATGTATCATGAAACATCATGTTTTCATTGTGATAAGACATACATGTTCATATGCATACATGCTCCTCGTGTGGCGGTGTGGGTGAGTATTTGTATGTTTCTGAAGATACCCCTTTCAAGTTTTAATTTATACCTATTTTTACAGACTCAGTATTCCAGCATTAAGAAACTATGAATGAATGAAGCTACTGATTTGAAAAACACCAGTGATAGGACAATCAAAAACATAGGATCGCTACCTGGTCATAGTTAAGTTTTTCTTCAGATGTATCTGATGCAGCAATTGTCCCAACCGGCTCACCACGGAAAAACACCAATGAACGCCTCAAATTCTCCCAAGCTTCAGCAACCATCGGATGAGGCTCAAAACCAGTCTGTGATCTAGGCGTACAACTAATGACTGATCTTCTACTACAGGGAGAAAATAAATACTCAGGTGGATCATTACTTCTGAAAGAGTTCTCAGGATGTCGAGCTGAGTGACGTGGAGACAACCCAACAGATAATTCACTGAGTGACCTCTCATCAAATGATCTTTGTCTCTCCATATTCAAAGGTTTTGGTCTGTCTAATAGCTTTGAGAAATCAATTTCCTCAATTTCTGCCACGGTAAATAGGGAATCCATATTTCTTGTATTTCCATTCTGAGACACATCCCCATTGAGCGATGACATTTCTGTAGATTTCAGAAGTGGATGGTAAGTTGGCAACCCACCCAGATGGCTAATTTAGTGTTCAACACCTGCAAATCAACCACCATAAATGAACCATTCATCACTAGCAAAAAAAAGTAATCATCAATTTCCACCTCTCCTAGGTGATCATTAACAAGATATTGGCTGCATTTAGTTAACTACTCAATTCTGATGAAACATAATAGAGATATCCAACCGCCCAAGTAGAGAACTGTAAATGTTAATCTATCTCATAAAAGTAATCATAGTCAATCTGTTGAAGGGTAATTGACAATTAAGAAAATAAGAAGTAGTTTTTCTCCTTAGGAATAAATCAGCAAACCAAGTTTGTTGTATAAAACAGAGAAAAGTTCACCCTCCAATCTCCCAATTCCAATTTTTTATACAGCATTATCAATACATTTGATTGTAACACAAGAGCTATGTGGGAAACCAATGAAATTGTTATGTTCGATCTTAAAACTTCCGCAGTTAAATTTCTAAAGATTTTACCAGACAAATTCGAAGTTGGCTTTTTGATTTCTGACAAGCCAGATACATATAATGCTCGATGATTCAATTTCAGCAATTGGGTCTCTAAATTTTGTGTACCAGCAAACAAATCCAAGAACTGAAGTAGAATGCTCTGAGATCCAATCAAGTTTGAATTCTCTGCTAACTCAAATCGACAAACACATGCATGCATTACCAAATGGACTATAATTCTACCCAAAATTGAAGAATGGGTTTTCAAGAACAGAGGACTAACCTCAAAGGAGTCTCCAAAGGCCAAGCCTTGAGTTATAAAATAATCTGAAAGAAAGATAAAGAGATCAGTGCTGATGAGGGTGAATTGTTATAGAATCTTGGTTGGGTACCCTGAGGCGGTGGTGGGCCACTGATCAACCGGCCAAGCCGGTAAGTTCTTCCAATGAAATTGGCAGAGATGACTGGCAGACGGGTTTGGGGTGAAGCCCTGAAGCCGTGAAGGTGCCTAAAATGCCATTGTCAGCCTACCGATCACTGAAAAGAGAGCATCTTTGAGTATTTGATATGAGATCCTATGAGTTGTACGGAAGATGCAAGATGTTTGACACTTCGGTGCAACGTGGGTGAGTCTGATTGACTGTCATGGGCAACTTGGCAAGGACCCTGTGATGGATGGGTTTCACTAGCATGTATCAATGTGTTGTAGGAATGTAGGGTGTGGGTGGCTTTGGGACTTGGACCCTACAAAAAAAAATACAAGAATAGGCCAACTGGGTCTGTGGCTCTTGAATTGAATTGACAACAATAATGCAGATGCTTGTATGCAGAGAAGAGAGAAAAATGTATTTCAGTGTTTGTCTTTGTGCTCAGATAGGGAGAGGCAGTAAGATCCAAAGTGGCTGGTGAAGCCTAAACGGTGATGCGTTTTCTGATTCTGTTGCTTTTTTATGAGCATTCAGCCAAAAGTGGGGACTATACCAACAACAAAAAGCAAAAAGGGCTCGCATGTGATGGATCAAAATGTTTACACACCAAATAAGATGGATCCAACATCTCATCTAATCAGCCTAAACCTTTTCAGCCTAATTTGCAGACCAAATAAAAAGAAGGTTACAAATTCAGCCTAATTTATCAGGCCAAAGAAAATACAAATTCAGCCTAACTTGAAATTTTTAGGACGATAAGATGTTTAACCGATTTATTTAAAAGTAAATAACAAATTATTAGGGCCTTGACATTTTATAAAAGATATGAAATGAGTGGAATTTGAATTTTAACCAAATCTAGCTCATGATCATTTGATTTGATCCAGTGAAATAAGTATTTGTTTTGTAAGTGGGAGGTCCTGAGTTCAGCTCTAAGATAACTAACTACTTTCTCCTCTACTCATTTATAGCTGATCTAGAAAATATGGATTTATTTTCGAAGATGGAAGTTTTTTTTTTCGAAGATGGAAGTTGGTGTTGTGCTCTTGAAATTGGATGCCTAAATCTCAAACCATAACTTCATAAAAACATCTCCGATGGAGTCAGAAAAGGAGAAACAAGAGCTCGACGAGCCAAGCAATGATCCCTAAACCATGTATACGTACTCAGGTTTTGAGATTTCAATTGCCCTAGTGTAACACAGTGACCAAAAGAAGGCTCAAAATACTTTTTATTCATTTAATATAAACTTCAGAACATGGAGGAATAATTAAGAATCACTCCTTACAATTAAGAATCATGAACTTTCCAATTTCCTGCACAATAAACTATATTCATATGTCTAAAAGTTGCCATTCCCCTCATAGGTTTGACCAAATTGCCAATTCCCTGGTGCAACATCATCAAACTCAATAGTTTTGCCTTCACTAGTAGTGACTTGGAACGATAAGCCTTGCGCTAGTAAGTTCGCACTGGTCTGCCAAATTTGGCCCCAATTGCGCGACATTTGAAGCCAATCGGAATGAGACCCTTTGACTCTGACAGCGTTAACATCACCAGCACCACCAACATTGTAAACCAAAGCAGCAATCCAGTAGGGGTTTCCTTGAAGCTCAAACTTAACCCCTCCTATTTTAACACACGCGACTCGGCGATATTTAATAGGAACTATTCCAGCTTGGTGTTGCGCTATTTTTGTGAACATAGGCATGGACAAGTCGAAGTGATCGTTTGGCGGATTGCACCAGTGATAAGGAGATGGATCCCAATTTGGTGGACAAAAATTTGTGGCAGTGATTTTGATAGTGCCTACATTAGGGATGCACCATTGTGGATCATCGACGCACATGATCTCGAAACAAGCACCGCAAGTTAATCCATCGTCAAACAGTGTCGTGCTTAGAGCTGCTGTCTCCAGACCATAGCCTTGTTGGAAGAGATTACCATATCCGCAAGCCCCCTCTATCAAAAAACAAAATCACAAAATTAGAACTTGCATGCGTACGTTGATCATCATTTTATCTACCGGAAAATAAAAGGGAGTGTAAAATGAAACCAAGACAGTGGACACCAGTACGTACCCAACAAGTTAACGTGCCGGCCAGTTATGTAAGTAACCGGAGTATATATAAACAAATATTCTGCACTTACGCATGGTTTCGCCTCCTTTCATGTCGCCATAGAAGGTTGCGTGTGCATCGTGCCAGTCGTGGTCAGGGCTCTCACCGACCGGATTGCTCGAGGCTTGGAACAAAAGAATAATGATGAACACTGCCGCCCCTCCGAACAAGTTCTGGAACTTACTCATGGCTAGCATTGTGGTAGTGGGAAAGAAATTAACTGGAGTAATGCGCTACTACAAGTCTACACAACAATTAACCTCGATCATGATTTTCAAGGTAATTTATAGCAAAAGAAGGATTCATAAAAGGAATTAATTAGACATAGTCTCAAGCAATAATTATTTGAAATATCTAATAAAGGATTTTCACATGAAATTATGGTTGAAATATTTGAGAGTACGTGCACACGTCTCGATCTCTTCATAATTAAGATATATTAGGAATTAGACATGGTGTCAAGCAAATTAAGATGGATTTTCACACATGAAATGGTTCAAATATTTGAGAGTGAGATCGATGTGCCAAACGACTCTCTCCATATTTTAAGATTTGGAAAATGGTGCAGATTGAGTATAGCTTCAGATGATAATCAAACTGCAAACAGATATACTCATCGATGATCTTGCCGGAGTTGCGAAGATTTTCCTATTTATAGCAAAAAGTTTCCAACAAGTAGTTTATTGTGCAAACAGCAGAAACGCAATGGTCTATATATACCAAGAGATATATGAAGTTTTTGTACGTAATTCCTTAAATTAATGTATATACGCATATATAAACAACAAGCAAGGACATCTAAAAGATAAATACTGTTCAAATTGTGCTGTGACAACTATGCATGCGAATATGCGATGCTTCTAATGATATCAATCATTCCACGAGAAGATCTTCATTAATGGTTCTCCTTTAATTTTATGTTTGATTCTTGTAAATGAACTTAGGATACACACGTGAAGACCAAGTATTGGAGTTTTTATTTTTTTGTGAAGGTTGTCGATTGGAAATAAGATCTCACACGAAATTTGAGGATGATGACACTTTTTAAATTTTCGTCAATTCAACAGTATTGGTGGTAAGGTGAAAAATAAAGTTTCGAGAAATCAAATTGCATAACGTTGTTAAACCCTAGTGTTCAAGTATTCGAATTGGGCAAACAAATTAAAAAAAAAAAAAACAGCTTGTAGTGACGAATACAAGTAACACCATCTATTATTATTTTTTTAATTAAAATTTTTCTTTCTAATTTAATTTAGAAGATCTTAATGGTTCTTCTCCCTTTATGTTTAATTCTTATAAATGAACTTAGGATACACATGTGGAGGCCAAATTTAGAATTGGAGTTCTTATTTTTTGGTGAAGGTTGTTAATTGTCAATTGGAAATAAAATTTCACACACGAAATTCTTGGATGATGACATTTTTTAAATTTTCATCAATTCAACGTACAGTACGAATTGAATGCTAAGGTGAAAAATAAAGTTCCGAGGAATCACGTTGCATAACGTTGCTAGACGTACAGTAGACCCTAAGTGCATGTTCAATTATTCGATTTAGGCTAAAAAGCTATTTAAAAAAAAAACTTGTAGCGACGAACCATTCATCGCCTCAAGTAATACCATGTATTGTTATTTTTAAATTATTTTTTTCTTTCTAATTTTTGAAGATCCTAATGGTTCACCCTTTTATGTTTGATTCTTATAAATGAACTTAGGATACACAGGTCGAGGCCAATTTTAGAATTGGAGTTCTTCTTTTTTGGTGAACGTTGTTAATTTGAACATATAGCACACAAAATTTGGGGAGGATGACACTTTTTAATTTTTCGTCAATTCAATAGTATGAGTGCTATATGGTTGAAATAAAAGTTTTGAGAAATAAAGTTGCATAACGCTACTCGACCCGGAGTGCTCAATTATTTGAATTAGGCAAACAAAAGTATAAAAAATAAAATAAATAAGAAACAGTTTTTAGCGATGAACCATTCGTCACTACAAGTAACACAATCTATTATTATTTTTTAAATTATTTTTTCTTTCTTTATAATTTTAGAAGATTCTAATGGTTCTCCCTTTATGTTTGATTCTTATAAATGAACTTAGGATACATACACACGTGGATGCCAAATTTAGAATTGGAGTTTTTTTTTTTTGGTGAAGGTTTTCAATTGGAGAAATAAGATCTCAAACTATGGCATACGAAATTCGGGAATGATGACATTTTTAAAATTTTCGTAAATTCAACAGTACGAATGCTCAAGTATTTGAATAAGGCAAAAAAATTATTTAAAAAAAAATTGTAGTGACGAACCATTCATTGCTACAAGTAACACCATCAATAATTAATAATTTTTTTCATTCTAATTTTAGAAGATTGTAATGGTTCTCTCTTTATATTTAATTCTTATAAATGAACTTAGGATACACACGTCACACGTGGAGGCTAAATTTAGAATTTGAGTTCTTATTGTTTTGGTGAAGGTTGTCATTTGGAAACAAAATCTCATACAACACAAGAAATTCGGCGATGATGACATTTTTTAATTTTTGTTAATTCAATAGTACGGATGCTAAGGTGGAAAATAAAGTTCCGAGGAATCAAGTTGCAAAACATTGGTAGACCCTATGCTTAATTATTCCATTTAGGCAAAATAATTATATATAAAAAAAAACAGCTTGTAGCGACGAATGTTTCGTCGCTATAAGTAACAAAATATATTATTATTTTTAAATAATTTTCTAATGGTTCTCTTTTATGTTTGATTCTTATAAATAAAACTTCGGATACGATGATGTCAGTGAGATTTGACTCCGTAATTTTGACGGTATTAGTTATTTCAAATAACACAAAAACCACATCTCATTGGTTTCTTTTTTAAGATAAAAATGTTTTGATTTTTTAACCCTTTTCTTTCGTTGGGAGAGCATGAGCCTATACCTGTCAACGGACTGGATTTTGATTCAGATCCGCTCCGGATCCGTTGCTATTTGACGGGTTTGGATTGAAAATTTGATCTGTTAATGGTCCAGATCCGTTAACCCGTTTACTTAATTAACGGATCGGATACGGATTTAGGTTGATCCGCTACGTTAATAATCTAGTCCGTATTTATAATAATAAAATATTATTTTATAAATTATAAAATAATAAATATAGACAAATTATTTTGTTTTTATAAAATATAAAATAATAAATATATACATATTATATAATATAAGTAATTTAACATTTGGCTTGATCATTTTGTTTCAATGTTTTATCAAATTTTATCGGATATCATGATAAAAATTTTATATTTTTATTTAAAATTTAATAATACTTGATATAATAAATGGATCCGGATCGTGGACCGGATATCCGTTAATCCGCCGGATACAGAATTGGATCGGCTTATCAGTGATCCGCCGGGTTAACGGATCGGATCGGGTTGAAAATTTGTTGTTGCTAAACGGATTCGGATTTAGGTCGATCCGCTCCAAACCCGCTCCATTTACAGGTCTACATGCTGGTGATAAAAACTTTTTTTTTTCAATGCTATTAAACACTGAACTGTTTACGTATATCACTCGTCAAATTATGTATATAAAAGATCAAATCCGGATACGAAATCCCTTTTGCATTTTGTGAATTTTTTTTAAATTATGAATAACTTTTGCCGATGAAATAGTCGTCGGCAAAGGTTATTCATATTTATATAAATTTATGAAAAAAATTTGGCGACGAAATATTCATCGGCAAAGGTAATTCATATGTATATAAATTTTTTCAATCTAATGCTATTACAAACCACACGATTTACTTCCGGCTGTTGTCAAATCAAGAGCTTCATCAATTTCCTTGTGGTTATAGTATTATTCATGAAATATGAGCGAAATGTCTTGGAAAATTTTAAGAATGCTATTTCTCTCCATAACCGTGTGCTATACTAAAGGAAATTTCATTGCTTCACTTAAGCGACTTGCATTTTTTTTTTCCCACTTCAAAAATTTCATTAAAGGTTTTTAAAAGATCAGGTACTTTATTGATCACTTTTGAAAGTTGAGTACCTTTATGTTCGGTACACCAAAGTTTAGACCATGCTGCCATGCTGGTGATAAAAACCTTTTTTTTTTCAATGCTATTAAACACTGAACCGTTTACGTATGACACTCGTCAAATTATGTATATAAAAGATCAAACCCGGAGACGAAATCCCTTTTGCATTTTGTGAATTTTTTTTTAAAATTATGAATAACTTTTGCTGACGAAATAGTCGTTGGCAAAGGTTATTCATATGTATATAAATTTATGAATAACTTTTGCCGACGCAATAGTCGTCGGCAAAGGTTATTCATATGTATATAAATTTTTTCAATCTAATGCTATTACAAACCACACGATTTACTTCCGGCTTTTGTCAAATCAAGAGCTTCATCAATTTCCTTGTGGTTATAGTATTATTCATGAAATATGAGCGAAATGTCTTGGAAAATTCTAAGAATGTTATTTCTCTCCATAACCGTGTGCTATACTAAAGGAAATTTCATTGCTTCACTTAAGCGACTTGCATTTTTTTTTCCCACTCCAAAAATTTAATAAAAGGATTTTTAAAAGATCAGATACTTTATTGTTCACCTTTGAAAGTTGAGTACCTTTCTGTCCGGTACACCAAAGTTTAGACCATGCTGGTGATAAAAACCTTTTTTTTTCAATGCTATTAAACACTGAACCGTTTACGTATGACACTCATCAAATTATGTATATAAAAGATCAAACCTGGAGACGAAATCCCTTTTGCATTTTGTGAAATTTTTTTTTTTAAGTTATGAATAACCTTTGCCGACGACTATTTAGTCGGCAAAAGTTATTCATATGTATATAAATTTATGAATAACTATTATTTCGTCGGCAAAGGTATATACATTTTTTCAATCTAATTCTATTACAAACCACACGATTTACTTCCGGCTTTTGTCAAATCAAGAGCTTCATCAATTTCCTTGTGGCATGGTTATAGTATTATTCATGAAATATGAGCGAAATGTCTTGGAAAATTCTAAGAATGCTATTTCTCTCCATAACCGTGTGCTATACTAAAGGAAATTTCATTGCTTCACTTAAGCGACTTGCATTTTTTTTTCCCACTTCAAAAATTTCATTAAAGGATTTTTAAAAGATCAGGTACTTTATTGATCACTTTTGAAAGTTGAGTACCTTTATGTTCGGTACACCAAAGTTTAGACCATGCTGCCATGCTGGTGATAAAAACCTTTTTTTTTTCAATGCTATTAAACACTGAACCGTTTACGTATGGCACTCGTCAAATTATGTATATAAAATATCAAACCCGGAGACGAAATCCCTTTTGCATTTTGTGAATTTTTTTTTAAATTATGAATAACTTGTGCCGACGAAATAGTCGTCGGCAAAGGTTATTCATATGTATATAAATTTATGAATAACTGTTGCCGACGAAATAGTCGTCGGCGAAGGTATATAAATTTTTTCAATCTAATGCTATTACAAACCACACGATTTACTTCCGACTTTTGTCAAATCAAGAGCTTCATCAATTTCCTTGTGGTTATAGTATTATTCATGAAATATGAGCGAAATGTCTTGAAAAATTCTAAGAATGCTATTTCTCTCCATAACCGTGTGCTATACTAAAGGAAATTTCATTGCTTCACTTAAGCGACTTGCATTTTTTTTCCCACTTCAAAAATTTCATTAAAGGATTTTTAAAAGATCAGGTACTTTATTGATCCCTTTTGAAAGTTGAGTACTTTTCTGTCCGGTACACCAAAGTTTAGACCACGCTGGTGATAAAAACATTTTTTTTTTCAATGCTATTAAACACTGAACCGTTTACGTATGACACTCGTCAAATTATGTATATAAAAGATTGAACCCGGAGACGAAATCCCTTTTGCATTTTGTGAATTTTTTTTTTAAATTATGAATAACTTGTGCCGATGAAATAGTCATCGGCAAAAGTTATTTCGTCGGCAAAGGTTATTCATATGTATATAAATTTTTTCAATCTAATGCTATTACAAACCACACGATTTACTTTCGGCTTTTGTCAAATCAAGAGCTTCATCAATTTCCTTGTGGTTATAGTATTATTCATGAAATATGAGCGAAATGTCTTGGAAAATTCTAAGAATGCTATTTCTCTCCATAACCGTGTGCTATACTAAAGGAAATTTCATTGCTTCACTTAAGCGACTTGCATTTTTTTTTCCCACTCCAAAAATTTCATTAAAGGATTTTTAAAAGATTAGGTACTTTATTGATCACTTTTGAAAGTTGAGTACCTTTCTGTCCGGTACACCAAAGTTTAGACAATGCTGGTAGACCTGTCAACGGACCAGATTTTGATCCGGATCCGTTGCTATTTGACGGGTTTGGATTGAAAATTTGATCTGTTGATTCGTTAATGATCCGGATTCGTTAACCCGTTTACTTAACGGATCGGATACAGATTTAGGTTGATCCGCTCCGTTAATAACCCAGTCCGTATTTATAATAATAAAATATTATTTTTATAAATTATAAAATAATAAATATATACAAATTATTTTGTTTTTATAAAATATAAAATAATAAATATATATATATATATTATATAATATAAGTAATTCAACATTTGGCTTTAATCATTTTGTTTTAATGTTTTATCAAAGTTTTATCGGATATTATGATAAAAATTTAATATTTTTATTTAAAATTTAATAATACTTGATATAATAAACGAATTCGGATCGTGGACCAGGTATCCGTTAATCCGCCGGATACGGATTTGGATCGGCTTATCAGTGATCCGCCGGGTTAACGGATCGGATCGGGTTAAAAATTTGTTGTTGCTAAACGAATCCGAATTTAGGTCGATCCGCTCCAAACCCGCTCCATTTACAAGTCTACGATGAGCCACACGACACCGTTCGGTACACCGCACCTGCGGCCCGCCCTAAAATTAACAAGTTGCAACTAAAAACCTTCAGTCCCTAAACCCTTTGTCAAAAACTCCAAACAGAAACCACAGTGACAGAAGGGTTCAGTGATGGCCGATTCGGGAGCTAAGCGTATAGAGAGACAAACGAAGAAGAACAGAAAGAGAAAGCAAGGGAGTCCTGGAGAATATGAAAGGCCGCCCAAAACTCACCGTACTATTTCATCAGAGAAAGAGAATGAAACACAACAGCAAGATATTGAAGTTGAAGGAGCTGAAAATCTCGAGCAGAGAGAGAGCAATCAGGAGCTCAAAGAAGGTGGTCCATGGAGGAACCTGGAGTTAATTTTGTCAATCCAGAACAAAGAGCTTGATCTTCACAAGTTAGTATATTCGTCTTCATCCCCATTTACTGTTTTTGTTGTTGCTTTCATTCATTCTAAGTCTGCTTGGCTATGAAGAAATTAGAAACTGATTATATTGGAAGAAGATTTAAAGCCCAGTAGACTAGAAAACGCAAAAATTGCTTACATTGAGCTTGATAAATGATTATTTTTTCATACATCTTTGCCAGCAGCCAAACGGAGCCTTTAGTTTTGAAGTTTAATTCAAATTGGGTATAAACAAAGGTTGGTTCTTGGCTAGCATTTTGTTGTTTAGGTTCTAGATAGTACAAGTTGATAACAAAATCAATGAAAGGCGATAAAGTTAGAATCTTGTTATACTATGGAAGTATGGAACTTATAACCCAATTTATGCCAAGTGAGTTGAATTAGACTCAATCTCCTGAGTTTCTTTTGTACTCGAGTTATTATGTGTGTGTGTGTATGACCAAGACTTAAGCTTCATGTTGTCTGGATTTTCTCATAAATGATTAAAAGGAGGGTTAATATATACTTTTGATGAATGAGGGAATGTAAATGCAGAAAAGTGGAACTAGCTTATGGTTTTGTGATGTCAAGAGTGAAGGACGAAGGCAGCAGCAGTGATCAGGATCATCAAGCAGTGAACATGTCACGTTTAATAATTTTTGTCAATGATTGGATCCAATCATTGTTGATTTCTGAAGGAAAGAAAGTTCAGAGCGGAGGAGAGAAGCGTCAAGCTGAAGTTATTGAGACATATTTGGATTTAAGATGTTGGGAGATTTTCAAGTTCTGTTTGGAGGAGTCTCTGAAATTGAATGTTTCTTTAAGTTTCTCACGGAACCTTTTACGCTCTATATGTTTGATTGCAAGGAATGCACTGTCCTTATTGAATGAAACATCTTCATGTCCAAGAGATTTGTTTGGCATTGGTGAAGGGTTACAATTGTACAGTACTGTGCTCGATTGTATTTCTTTGGTATTTTCATCTCAAGAAGGGTTGTCGAATGAAAATTTGGACTTGTGGATTTCAACTGTGGGGGCAGTTCTTGACCTTGTACATAAATT
This sequence comes from Rubus parviflorus, assembly GCA_029955375.1. Classification (NCBI taxonomy): domain Eukaryota; kingdom Viridiplantae; phylum Streptophyta; class Magnoliopsida; order Rosales; family Rosaceae; genus Rubus; species Rubus parviflorus. The sequence continues at coordinate 33,547,664 of JARGGL010000001.1, forward strand.
TTACATTGAAGATCTTGTTAGTGGCAATGAGGGTGTATTTATTTTCAAATTCTTGTGCTTGGTGCTTGAGCCATTTGCCAGGTTTTTGAGTGCCCACCTACCACGAAAAAATGGATTTCGTGATTTTATTGATAAGCTCCTTGAGCCTCTGTTGCATCTCTTGGGTCTCTTGCATCTTCAGATTGATGGAAGTAATCCTAGTTGGACAAGAAACTTAATAAAGCTAGATGAAGATGTCTTATATCATGGGCTATATCACCCAGACCACATTGATGGGTTTTTGAACTTATGCAGTACTGAAAAATATGCCACATCCAATTGTGGGATATCAAAAGATTCCAAAACAATCATCAAGAGTTATCATAGACATTTATTTGATAAAGTGGAAGGAATTTTAGCTGGAAAGAATGCATTGGCAGCAGAAAGCATGGCAGTACTGTTTCGATTGCTAATCGATCATGTTAAAAAGCTAAAGAGGGCTTCGGCGCTGACTGCAGATACCAAAATGATGGGGAAAAGTGAAGGTTCAAAGAAATTAGAAGATGATCCATGGGGTCAAACGTCTAAGATGTCTTCTGGGAGTCATATTGTTGAAAAGAATTATTGCTCAACTATTAGTTTCAATCCAGATACACGAAAGTCGCTTCACGATTTTTTTGTACTGATTATGGAGCCTCTTTTGCTTGAAATCAATGGCTTTCTTGAAACTAAGCTGAAAGTGGGGCCTGCATTGTCGGATGTTCATTGCACAGTTAAATCTATTAATAATGTACTTTCAGTCTTTATGCATGAAAAGATTTATGTGAGAACAGAGGATACCTCTGAGGGAGCTTGTCTTAATTTCTTGAAGAAGGTTTATAATATCATCATCTCATTGTCCTCCAATTTAATTCAGTTGTCAGGTACACACACGGGTATTTTTATTTTACTAGCCAATGAAGTACTTTCTGCTGTAGGCTATCTTTTGGAAATTGAATATGAGGTTATAGAGAATGATCTGGTAAGCTTGTGGTTAATGATGCTCTCTTACTCGGCCATTGGGCTTTCTTCGGTGGATTCTCTGGATCAATGCTCATTATCCTCCAAGATAACAGATATTGGATGCCAGCTAGTTATTCTATATAGTCAACTTCGCCAGGTTAGTAGAATGCTCTTTGATCAAGCATTTTTCAGTTTTTGAACTACTGTATGCAATATATCTATAATACATGTAAGCTGTTTCTAAAATTAACTCTTTTACCAGTTCCACTCATGGGTTGTAGGGGGTGGAGCGGGGGTTTAAGCCTTTGGGATTACTTCTTGGGCGTTGAATTGTCACATAACATAATATTTAACTTTATTCTTTGATGTCTTGGATGTCTTTGATTTTAGTTTCTCCTGATATTCTGTTTTGTTCTTTTGAAGTTTTGTTGTACTTCGTGATTGTGATTGTAATCCCATTGGCTGTACCATTGCACCATTGCAGGTGAATAATACTATATTTGCGTTGTGTAAAGCAATAAGGATTCTTAATTTACATAATAGCGATGGCGAACTGAACTATACCAGATTTGTGATTCCTTTTCATGGTGAAGCTTATGCAAAATCAGTGGAAATGCTATTATGTGCACAAGAATTTAAAATTGCAATCCATAAAGCAATGAAGTCCATACCAGAAGGACAAGCAAGTGGGTGTATCCGGCAGTTAACATTGGATATATCAGAGTCTCTTGAGTGGATGCAAATTAGTTGTTCGAAGGCTGATGAAAAAGAATTTGCCGAATGCCATCTAAGTAGCTTGCACAGTTTTAATCTGGAAGCTGAACTTTTGGGAAGAGGGTTGTCTGAAATATATGCACTAATGATAGAGTCACTGATTGTCACAACTGGAAACTGTAACCTTCTTGGAGCTTCTATAAAGGAACTTATTACAGTGATTTTTCCTTTCATGCATACTCTGGTTGGACCACAGCAGGATGCTGTAAACAAATTCCTCTGTTCTGTTACGGTAAAAGGTTCGGACAATGTGATAAACAATTGTCTGATACTTGGATTCTCCACTTATTGGGTAGTTGTGTTCTTCTTTCGATTGTATATTTCCTGCCGTTGCTTATATAGGCAAGCAGCAATCCTTATGCCTCCAGATTTATCAAGAAAGATGTCTACTGAAATGGGAGATTCGTTCTCCTCATTCTCTGGGAGGGATTGGATGGAAATGTCCGACTGGATCAGTGGGGGATTCTTTTCTTGGATTATGCAACCTTCAGCTTCTCTTCTTGCTGTTATTCAATCTGTTTCAAACATCTTTTGTAAGGACCGTGCAGCTGATTCTTGTCCTTTAACTTATGTAATGCATGCTATGGCTTGTGAAAGGCTTGTTGATTTGAATAGTCATATAAAGTCTTTTGAATATTTGATTGAAAATGGTGACAATCTGGTGCAAGTTGCGCACATCTCTTCTTTGAGGCAAGAGGCAGCAGGTCTTACTGCTTTTATGATGGAGCACCTCTCATTAGTGTCTGAAGATCAACAGCGAATCTTCACTTCTGCTGATACGACAAATAATAAGATGGTTGCCTATGAAAGTGATGAATGGGATTTCAGTATTTGCTCTGTGAACAAGAAGTCATTGCCAACTGCAGTTTGGTGGATTGTTTGCCAAAATATTCATGCATGGTGCCCTCATGCCACTGAAAAGGATTTGAAGAGATTCCTTTCTCTTTTAATCCATACTTCCCTTCCCTGTGTTAGAAGCAGCTTTGGGGTGGTTATAGAGCACAAGAACCATGAAGCTGACAGGCTGAAGAAAGTGACCTTGCATCAAATCTCATCACAGTGCTTTATCGATTCCGGTCTGTATGAGCAAAGAGTAAGCATCCTTCAAAGATCAAATGATGTTTCCCCTGACCCTCACATGATATACACGTGCACACACAAATTTATACCCTTGCAAAATATTTTACTTTGTGTGTTTCTGGTGATTCTTTCCGTTTTACACTTTTCTTTTACTGTTAATTTCAATCCTGGTATTTATTCTATCTCTTGTATTAGTTTGTCCGCAGGTATTTTGCAAAGAGGTTTTGCCGTGCATTGGAGAAATCTACAGTACCATTCATCAGTGACTTTCCATCTGGCAATGTTAAATTCAAATCATCACCTAATTGGCCGAATGTCTTAAGTGATTTAGAGAATGCAGCAGTGGCTGTTTCCTGCAACAAACTCAATGTATTTGATTGTTCCTCAGCCTCAAGTTGCAAGGGACAAAACTCCCTACCATCGACCATCATGAAATTTACAGCTTGTCAGAGTTTGCTTAATCTTTTGAGTTGTATGCCAAAAGGTCATTTGGACTCAAGATCATTTTCACGTTATGTGACTTCTATTCTCAACCTCGAAAGGTATGCGCTTTGTTCTATAGAGAGCTTTTATGGTTTGATGCACGGTCCAGTAATTGATACAGTTCTTATTGCTTAAAAGAAGCAAAAGGTAAAACCAAAAACAAAAAAAAAAACCAAAAAATTACTGAGAAATTATGATTCCCAATTCCCAATTCGGAATAGTGAATAGATGAAATATTCACTTAATTGAGTTGGGTTCTAAGATTAAAAACCATCATCAAAGTACAATATGGTTGCCCAGTTTTGTTTTGTTTTGTTTTTTTTTGCTTTTGCGCATAGTTCCATGAAATGTATGTAAAAAAGAGGAATTTGGTTAGAGTCTTGTTTGTTTCAAAATTGTTAGGCAAAGTGCATGCACAACTGCTTATTCTTGGTACACTATTTCTACTTCTGATCTTTTTTTCTAATACTTCATGGGTGAAGATGATAGTGTCTCATTACTTATATGTGAACCTTTTTCCCCAGCAGTCTCAAGAATTCATATCTCAAGAAAAGTTATATTGTTTGTTTGCCTTTCAATTTGAGTTGAAGTTCTCTAAAGAAGCGTAATATTTGTAGCCATTCAATCAAGATATTTGTTAATATAACCAGTTCTGTGTTTTTCAGGATTGTTGTTGGCGGCTTATTAGATTATCAGAATGCTTTATACTCAACTTATTATTATGAGCTCTTCAGATTGTTTGTGTCTTGTCGGAAGGCCTTGAGATATATAATTATGGTTTGTGAGGAGACAGTAGCCAGTCAAACCTCAGAGAGCCGACTACTCTTTCAGGATTCATTTCCTGTTTTATGGCTTTACAAGTCAGTGTATGTGGTTGCTGGGCTTCGAGATTCATTCTCAAAAGATATTTATTATCAAGTTAATGATATGATCTTGGCGTTAATGGATCACACATTTTATGTGTTTCTGACATTAAATAAATATCAATCTAATCACGCTGTTCATTCCCTTGAGGTTGCTGAGCTGAATTCTGGATTTGCCCATGAACAGAGAAATTCACTGAATTCTTCCAACTATATTGAAGCCTGGAAAAGTGTAAACATTGTTGCTAAGATTTTGAAGGAACAGATGCAGAGCTTACTTGTATATTTGAAGGATGGCATTTGTAATGGAAAAGAGGGAGTTGGTGTTGATGCTTTAAATTTGAACAGGTTTTCTTCCATAATTTCGTGTTTTAGTGGGTTTTTATGGGGCCTAGCATCCGTTGTGATCCACACAGATGGGAGAAATAGTGATGTGAAAGCTAACTTGTCAAGGTGGAAACTTGAACCAATCTCTGAACTCAACCTCTGTATAAACGTTTTTGCAGAAATTTCCAGTCTTCTCTTACAAATGTTTATTTTGGACAATAATCAACAGTCCACTACTATACGTGATGCTTATAATCTTCCAAAGTCCGACGACAATGTAGATTTGTTGGGTGCAGAGAAGATTTTGCCGGAAGGCAATGATGTTGACACTGATATGTCATGTGGTGGACTGCAGGATGAATCTGCAGTTGCAGTGACGTGCTCAGCATCATCTGACATCCGTGATGACTCTGTAATTGGTAGTGTTCATAGAAGAAGACCGCGCTTGAAAGATGCAAATAGTGTTGTTAGTGTTCTCACTGCTGTTGATTCATTTGAACTGCAATCTTTAAATAAGCCTTTGTTGAGAAGCATGCTAAAAGGTGATTTGCCCGACGCAGCAGTTTTACTCAGGCAGTTGTTATTTGCCTCTTCTGCTATTTTGAGGCTAAATTTGCATATTAAGAGCACTCCCATGTCAGCAAGCTTGGTGCATAAGTTTGCTGGCATTATGCAAGTCTTGTTATTGGAATCAGTGGACAAGAGTCAGGTGCCGCACTTTTATTATTTTGTTTGTTTAGATGGTGTTCTGAAGTATCTGGAAGAATTAGGGAATCATTTTCCTTTGACAAATCCAACCTTATCCAGAAATTTGTTTGAAAAGATGGTTCAGCTACAGTTATGGGCTCTAGGAAAATGCATAACTTTACAGGGGAAAAGAGCAACTCTTGCATCTCATGAACCAAGCGCGAAAACGCTCCTTCCTATGGGTTTTTCTGAAGCATCTCTTTCTGGCTGGCAATACTTATTGGATGAATTCAAAGCTAGGTTGAGGTCATCATTCGCAGTGTTCATAAAGAAATCAACAGAGTTGCATCTACAATCTGCAGTTGAAGCTATAGAAAGAGCACTAGTTGGTGTGCGGGAAGGGTGCACAATGAGGTATGACATATATGCTGGAAGTGAAGATGGGGGAAAGGTTTCTTCAATTGTTGCATCTGGCATTGATTGCTTGGATTTGGTTCTGGAATATGTTTCAGGTAATATTATATCACACGTTTATGGAGATTATATTTAAATACTTGGAATGAAATGGTTCTGCTACTGCATTCTCTAAAGTGTCTATAGTGACAGTTGTAATAATTCTAACATATATTTTAGATTGTAGTTGTGCTATCATTGAAGTTTTTGATGTCCTGGTCAGTTTAAAAGAAAACATTGAAAGGCATATTGAGTCCTCTAAGCCTTAAACTACATTTACATGCGTTCACTGTAGTTTTAGAACATAAAATTTTCAAATGATTATAGGTAGCACATATAGAAAAGAGAATCTTACCTACTCTGAAGACAGAAAATAATACCCTAGATATAAATGCAAAAGTTGCTATAAAATATTTGATTTGTAGTGGACAAGGTGTGGTACGGGAGAAAAGCGGCCATGAACAAGGCCTTTTGCTTTAAAGTTCTTTGACTGTGATAAGATGTGTAAAGAAATTTGAAATTTAGAGTGGCGGCTGCATAATATTTCATACCGTCACCGATAAACATCTAAGTAATTTATGTCGATGTCACACTTTTATTAGTACAATGGTCATGTTGGACTGTTAGTATATATGTAAAACAAAATGAAATAATGTCATATACAGTACATTCCATGGACATATTCGAGTCTCATCTCCTACATGCTACTTGTGATTTCTGTTTTGTAGCTATATTTATTTATTTTGCCAGGATTGCTCTTCTGCTGATTTTAAGGTGTTTTTTTTTTTCCCAAAAAAAAAAACAAATTTTATTGGAAACTCTTTTCTCTTTTCTTCTCTGCGATAAGAAGATTCTTCTTCGTGAAAGTTCAGTTACTAAATTGATGAATGAAACTGTATGTCTCTAGGAATTGCTTCACATAAGGACCTCTATTATTGGTGTTAGCTACTTAGCCTATGACTTCTGCTCTAGCCATACAGAAGTATGAACTATATGGAAGAACATAGTTACCATATGGGAAGAAAAGTGCACATGTATTATAATTCCCTTCAGTTATTGTATGGATTCAAGTGTATATGATTGAAGATCTTTGGACATGTTCTGACCATTTATTTGTCTTTCAGGACGCAATTTGAGTGTGGTTAAAAAATACATTCAGAGGTTAATTGCCTGCGTGTTCAATGTTATTGTGCATCTGCAGAGTCCACTAATCTTCTATGAGAGATTCATCCAGATTAAAGGTGATAGTGATCCAGATCCAGGAACAGTCATTCTTATGTGTGTTGACGTACTGGCAAGAATTTCTGGCAAGCATGCTATGTACAAAATGGATCCCTGGCATGTAGCACACTCTTTACGCATACCTTCAGCACTTTTTCAAGATTTCCATCTTTTAAAACTTTCTGAAGCTCCTGTTCCAAATGATTCTTCAACAATTCCAAATAACCAAGTGTCTGACCCAGTAGCAAGTGTACATGTCTCTGGTATAGATAAGGAATATTCGATCGGCCTATTTTCTGCTTGCTGCCGATTATTGCATAATGTTGTGAAGCATCACAAAAGGTATATATATTTGTTTGGTATTATAAACTTCATGATATGGACTTGTGAAGTGTGCAATTAGACTATTAAGCTTAGGCCAAAACTGAAAACATAAAGATAAGTTGCAAGATACATTAGTATGCATAAGAACTTTAAACTTTTGATAATCATTTTGTGCAAATTGATTATTAAAGAGGCTTGAAATGGTCTATATTACTCATTAAGTAGGCTCTGCTTAGAATTGCAGTAATTCCTTTGTAATTTCTAGTGAATGCGAGGGGTATGTTGCTCTACTTCAAGCTTCTGTTCGTGTTCTTCTTTATTGTTTGGAGACACTGGATGCTGTTGCAGAAGCCAGGGAAGGCTTCTTTTCATGGGAAGTGGAAGAGGGAGTCAAATGTGCATGTTCTTTCAGAAGGATTTATGAAGAGGTAGGTGATGTCTGCCGCACTGAAAGTATCATTCTAAATTAGATTTTGGTTTTGTTCCATTAATGTTAGAATTGAACATGACTGAACACCAAAAGGAGAAAATAACTTCACCTGGGTTTACCATATCTGTTTTGCAGCTAAGACAACAAAAGGATATCTTTGGTCCGTACTGTTACCAATTTTTAGCTTATTACATACGGGTATATTCAGGATATGGCCCCCGCAAAACAGGCATCAAAAGGTAATTTTTTGTACCTTGAAATATATTTGTTGTTTCCCAATGAACATAAAAAGAATAGCAGATTAATTTAAAATGACAACGGTGCCCTTATCAATTGTCATTCTCATGAATTAATAAATTTAAGATTAATGCTTTCCTTTGGTGGGTGGAGAAGGGGAGAGGTTGGTGTAGACCTATGTTCATATCTCACTTTTGAGTATGAAATGATGCCATCCCTTTCCAATTTCTATGGAATGGGTGATGTAGAACTGCTAGGCTGATTTAAGAATTTAGAGATAGGTTGAGAAGAGAAGGGAAGATTAGGGTTTAGGAGAGGAGAAACAGAAGAACTTAGGAATGAGAAGGGATAGACAAGGGAGACAGCAAGAATAACCCTAAATAAAGGACTTTCTTCATTTGATCCTATTCTGCATCAGTTGAAGGACGATATCACTATTAAGTACACGCAAATGCACCTATTACAATCTCCAAAAACACTACTTTTTGAAGTGGACTATCTTGGGGGACAGAAATACATTATAGATGTAGTCTGAACTATCCTATGAATTTGCAGGGAAATAGATGAAGCTCTAAGACCAGGTGTATATGCTCTGATAGATGTTTGCTCAGCAGATGATCTTCAACGTCTTCATACCTCATTTGGAGGTAAACAATTTTGACTCGATAAAAGATGTGATTGGAAGGGAGTTTTGATTTTGTCTCTTATTTTATTCTTGTTTGTGTAGAGGGTCCTTGCAGAAACACTTTGGCAACCTTGAAGCATGATTACGAACTCAATTTCCAGTACCAGGGAAAAGTCTAACCGAAGCTTATTCCTATGGTGGGATATACTGGCATCATCATTTGAATCTGCCTATGCAACTCTTGTTCCATGTTACAAATAGGGTAACATCTTATCTACGTGATAACATTTTTGTAGTGATATCTTTTTCATACATTAGGCTAGCGTTTTGTAGCGTCCTCTTGAAAGTAACAGAGCTGTTTGTTATCACTAATTGGATAACCATGTTGTAGGTAAATTACCTAAAAGATGACCACCTTTTGAGTGTAAAAGGAATCAAAATTGCTTCTAAAGTGCAACTTTATATTTTTCCACCTTATTTGGTATCTTAGTATGATGAAAATAATTTATTCAGTGTCTTAGTGTCGTACAGTGGTAAGCTTTGTTATCACTGTTAGTCTGAACCATTGATCTGGTGGAATTGAGTCAGCTAGATTGCAAGAATGGTATGCTAACAAGAGTCTCTCCTAACTAATGTGTAAAATTCCTAACCCTCTAATTGTGAGTTACTGAAAACGACCTCCAACCGACTATGGATTTTTATGTAAAATGCCTTGTCCACCCACCACCCTCTTCAGCCGGCCTTATGTCATTTGGATCATTTAGTCATGATATTTCTAAACGGGTATAATTAGGCTGGTATGATAACGATTGATTGAGAGCAAAACCTCCAAATTCCAACACTCCAAAATAACCAATCATAAATACTTGTGCGGTCTAGATTAGACTTGGTTTCAATTTCTACCGATTTTTCTTTTGAAATAAGAACTCTCATTGAGAAAGATAGGCCATTGAATCCTGATGGGTCATCACTGTTGTAGAACAGAAGCCCCTTCTTCATACCCAGTTCTGGTCTTCTTGGCAGTGACCGTTGTACTTCTTCTTTTATCGACTTTGATCTCGTCTTTCGAGGTGGAAACCCCCAAATTGCAGATCAATCTGGGTCTCATAGCCACACCTTTGCTCTTGCTAGCCGTCGTGCATTGGTTGTCGTCAATGGAAACTAAGAGGCCCTGTGTGATGCCACCACCATGTTGCAAGTGCAGGCATGCTTGTAAGTGTGGCCACTTCTGAAACGATCATGTGCTGCTGTATTCGCCATAACTTCATAAGAGCTGGTTTGTCTAATACTCAGTTGAGATAAAGAGGGTTGAATGTGTTTCTTGGTTTGTTTATGCATATGTAATGGGTTGAATTTGTTTGTACAAGTACACCAAATTTGGGTAATATGATTGTTGTAACATGATAGAACATGATTGCAATTTCTTATGTGTTTTTGATTTTGTTGTATCCGAAGGGATCAAACCCAAGCTCTATCTCATATACTAATTCCTTCCTACTCTTTCTCACTAGTCAGTAGTCACTACTAGGGTTACACTTGAGGTCTTCGATTTCTTCTCAAGCTTTAGTTAGTGGTGAATTATTAGTATAGTACAAGCCAATCAAATACCAAATTTTCCTGGTCTGTGTATCCCAAGAGATTCAGAATCTCATGAAAACCAGCTGCTAGTGCAGCTCCCAGGACTTTCTAATGAACCCATGTATTGCTTTTAACTAGGAGGTGGGATGGCTCTGATTAAAATATCAAAGGGATGCAAAGTCGGCAGTAGTTTATTTACTTTGGTGCAGAAAAGTATGGGATAAACACAAACAGCAGCAGATTTCTGAGCGTCCATTAGCGACCAAATAAAGAGCTTCATCCATGGAAAGGGGTGCTCATCTGCCTCCATATCATCTCAGTGATTGTCCATAACACATTGTTTTTCAGTATGTCTGTAGGGGATGAATTGGGATTTGTCATTATTACTTGACCCGAGTCGATGAGACTTTAAAGATACCACCGACTTTGTTTAGGCTAAAGCATTATGTGATGCTCTAATCTCTATGGTCCATGGAGACTTGAGGAGTGCCACCACAGATGCATTCTCCAATATTAAGTGGACACTTCGCAGAAGACAAATGGGAGAAAGAAAAAGTTGAATTGAATCATTACTTAAATACCTTTGCATTAACAAATGTATTTGTGTCATTTTCAAGTGTTTTTAAAATTTATTTAAGACACCTGTTATTTTTCTGTTAAATTTTTTATTTATAATAGAAAAAAATTATTCATTCAAAAATGCTTTTAAATTTTTGAAAAACAATCTCAAAGAGGTTTCACCATATAAGTTAGATTTAGTGGAACAATTGACCTATTAACTAGATTAAAATGAACGATTAGTATTGTGAATGAACATAATAACTCAATGTATGAATGCTAAAATATTGATAGGTAAGTTCAAAGAAAAGAAAAAATATTAATAAATTACAGGGAATTATTTCTAAAATTGGCAAAAACATTTCCAGATTATCCAAAGCACTTAGTATGTGCTTTTTAAAAGAAGCACTTCAAACACTTGAAATTTTTATAGAAAAATTTTATGTGCTTCTAACAAAACCGTTTTTAATAAAAGCGTTACGTAACAAAAACACTCATAGAGAAACACTCTCATACTAACCTGTAAACTCTTGAAACCCTTTCCTTGCCCTTTTTGCGAGGACTTTCATCTTGAACTCCTATCATATTTCTCATCAATCATTAGATTTTTATCCTGGAATTGAAATGCATAAATTAGTGGAGAAGAACTCAGGTGAAAAAAATAAATAAAACTTCAAATATCCGAAACTCCAACCCTATTAATAATTTAATATCACATGATCGGCCTCACCGAAGACTTTCTCCGAGTTCTAACCTCTTACGTATCCTTGTGGCCCTATTAGCCTCCCATCACACTATGGAACCCCACAAACGAGTTGATTAGGCAATCAAAGATTCAAAGTGCTTGATATATAGTGCTAGTATTTTCACACTAAGCCTTCAATTCCTAGCACAAAGCCACTCTTCACAATCAAGATCAAACAGCATCCATTTCCATGGCCTATGGTAGAAGAAACCAAACCAACTCACTCTTAGAAGGGTTCTCCCTAAACCCTCTACCATACCCAGTTCTTTTAATCCTTGCACTAATCTCAGTCTTTCTGGGCTTCTCATGGTACTCCTCCTACGAGTCAGCTGTGGAAGAAGCTGAATCACAGTTCAATTGGGTCCTTTTCGTCACACCAATAGTCCTACTACTCATTGTTCAGTGGCTCTCATCTATGGAGCCCGATTGGCTCTTCTCCATGTCGCCCTGGGAACGACGTCGTAGGACCCACAACCTCCCGTCGGAGGGGAGCTCACCGTGGGGTGTTGCTGCTTTCATTGTGCTCTTGCTGGTTTTGCTGCAGTTCCAGTCGTTTTTCCGCGATGGCTGGCTCATATAACTACTCTGTTTCAAGGTCAGAGTACTCTGTTCTCTCTGCCAAAGACCAAAAACAAAAAAAAGTTGTGATCTTTAAGCTGTTGTTATGTAGATATAGGCATATAGCTAGTAGTTTGTATATAATGAAATATGAATACATGATCTTTGTACTTGTTTCAAAACTATGAGTTGATTTTCTGGGTTTTAATTTCCATGTGGGTTTTAATAATTGTGGTTTGAATAGCCTCATGGGTTGCTTGGAAGTAACAATTATGTGTCTAAACCTTACAAGTTATACAAGCTTGATATTGAAGCTAATGAAATAGTTGGGTAAAGCGTGAATTGCTCAGAAGCAATTGAATAAAAAACTCCATTACATCAAAGCTAATGAGAGAGTTTTAATATATAAATCAGCTATAATGGTTCAGACCAAAAAAATCAGCTATAATGGAAAAGCAATACACACCTTGTCATGCAGCTACTATGCTCCTAAAGACAGGAATGGCCTGGTAATCCGGGAGTTTATTATCATCTCCGAACCGTCTATTTCAGCTGTTTGTTTTAGTCTAAGCTTCTTGCACACCTGTAATCAAGAGTTTGACAATATCGCTTCATATAGATCCAAACCTACCACCGTCCTTGTGGTCCAAAATTGCTAACCAAAAAAAAATGAATTGGGTGGCAATTATGAACTTTAGCTCAACATCTCAAATGATCATATGGGTTGAGTTGGGAGACAATTCTGTAGTGATAACTCAACATGTCGGCATTAGGTTTAGTATGACCATAAGGTGTGGTTTATTTGCGGATTAGAGCTTAGGAATGTGAAATGAATTCGCTTCCCATGTTTGGTAAATGCAAGTTTGGGAAGAAGGAAACTTGCCGAATCCCCAAATGGAGGAAATTGAAACCCTTCATATTGCGCTTGAATTCTTTCCATTTCGCGAACCAAACTAGGCCTAAATTTTTTTCCATTCCACGAACCAAACTAGGAAATTGAAAACCTTCATATTGCACTCTTGGTAATTGAAACATATTCATCAGATGAGGTATGAAGTAAATATCAATTCTTACCTTCAAATCAGTGTTAGAAGTCGATCAATTCTTCAGATGTAGCTGATTGAATTTCTCGATTCTCGGCATTTGGTTCTTGAATTTTTGAGGTGATTGAATCACGCCAAATGGATTCAAGGATGTTATAAAACCTATCTCAACCTCCTAAATATAGAACGACTTCTGGAAACTTTATGAAGAATATATAGCTTTGGACAGCCGCACAAGTAGAGCAATCAACGGAATAGTACTGATCTATACAAGTGGATCAACCAAAGAGAAACATCGATTATGACTCTCCACCAATAACTCAATCAAACATAATTTGTAGATATCTGTAAAAATATTTCTGCACAATTTTTTGTACAAATCAGTAACTTACTAACCGTAAGTATGACAAAATCTATTGTCTAACGTTTATACAATATGCTTCCTTTTATAATCCGTAAACATATATTTCTCTGCACAGCCAGGAAAGGAAGGAAAAGAAGAAGAGGAAGAGCATACAATTAGCTCTTCCTGTTCTTCTTTCTTATTTAGAATGGGATCCCAGGTCTCTAAACAGGTAGAAAGGCGTAAGGCAATCACAACAGAGAAGAGAACGCTATATGATCTTCATCAAAGCTGCGGCGAAGATTTTCCAGCTTGTGCATTCAGGCCTTCAGATAGAAAAAATTGGATGGATGACCTCCACCCTGAGAAACTTCAGATAAGCAAGATTGTATGGCCCGGAACGCATGATTCTGCAACCGACAGGATTGGAATCCCACTCATCACCAGGCCTTTTGCACAATGCCAATCTCTATCTGTCTACCTCCAGCTTGTGCTAGGCACCAGGGTTCTTGACATTCGAGTTCAGAAAGATCGCCGAGTCTGTCATGGGATTCTTGTCTCGTATGACGTTGATGTTGTGATCAATGATGTCAAGAAATTCTTGTCTGAAACACAGTCAGAGATCATAATCCTTGAAATGCGTACCGAGTATGGACATGATGACCCTCCTGATTTCGACAAGTATCTGGTGGATCAACTTGGACAATTTCTGATCCACCAGAATGACAATGTGTTTAACAAGACAATTTCGGAATTGTTGCCAAGGAGAATAATATGCATATGGAAGCCAAGGAGTTCCCCTCAGCCCAAGTCAGGGAGCCCTCTGTGGAGTTCTGGCCACTTGAAGGATGATTGGATTGACACGGATTTGCCATCAACGAAATTCGAAAGCAACCTCAAGTATTTGAGTGAGCTGCCACCAGCTTCATCAAGGAAATTCTTTTATAGGGTGGAGAACACAGTCACACCCCGGGGTGATAACCCGGTTGTTTGTGTGAGACCCGTGACAGAGCGGATTCATGAATTTGCTAGGTTGTTTATAACCCAATGCTTCTCTCGAGGTATTGCAGATAGGTTGCAAATCTTCTCCACAGATTTTATAGACGAGGATTTTGTTGATGCCTGTGTCGCGGTTACATATGCAAGAGCTGAAGGGAAAGCCTGAATATGTTTTCATGCATATTTGTGTAATGTACCTGTGTAGTTTTTCTTAGTTCTTATTAATAGATTTTCCCAGTACTGTGTAAGTTAACCCCTTTTATTACCATGGAATTTGGACTGTTATTCACTTATTCATATTGGGGTTAGGCTATCAATTTGTTTGCCTATATGCCTATTACTTGGGCTTCAAGAATATGGTAATGGTGAATATATGTGCTGGAAATATTTATGTACTCTTAGTGCACGAGTATAGGATCGATGAATTTTCAGTTCAGAGCTCGCTGCGCTCGGAAATCTATGAAATCGATCCTCCCCGTCACTGGTTTGACACACAATGCTGCAATATTTGAATGCAAACAAGTTCCACAAGATAGATTCATACAAGACGTATGTCCACAAGTTACAACTTATTTGCATGAATATAGAATTCAAAAGCATCTCATATTTCTAACTATTGTGAATTTGTGATTATTCATTTTAAATTCGATCAATCCTTTTTATCCCTTCCCAGTTGCCAAAACTAATAGAAAATAATAAGATATCAGAGGAAACTAATAGCTCTTGATCTTACCACCGTTAACTTGTTCAAATACACTTACTATCAGTATGCTTTCAAAGTACGTAACACATAGCCAATCTTACATAAAAAGAGAATTACCAATCTTTTCATATTGATTCTTATGAATACACATTTTTTTGGTTTTTGTAGTATTTGATCAGTTTTTTCTCTAGGAATTTAGACGGTTATTAATTCCCCTAGGCATATTTGAATTTAAGAGTAACTTATTATATGTTATATATTTTGGTATACAATTTGAATTTTGAGTGTAACTTATCATATGTCATTTTGATATAAACTCGATTACGATATACAATAATGAAGTAAGGTAAATATGAATATATGAAATACTTTACATACTTGTTAATGAGTGAAAACACATTTTATCATAAGCATTTTCAAACAGACATCTATATCTAAATTCTTATTTTGCTTTATATGCACTATACATGTATCTTGTGCATAAGGATGGACATTTTTACAGGCTAACCGTCCAATCCATTCACTTTTGAGTTGGGTTAGTTTGTCACATAAAAATAAAACAATCATGCCAAAATTGGTAGATGTGGCGGTCGAGTACAGATCGAAGGATCGCCGAGTCTGTCATGGGCTTCTTGTCTCGTATGATGTTAATGTTGTGATCAATGATGTCAAGAAATTCTTGTCTGAAATACAGTCAAAGATCATAATCCTTAAAATGCGTCCTGAATATGAACACAAACACCCTCATGCATGGTTTCAACAAGTATTTGGTGGATCACCTCAGATAATTTCTATTCCACCAGAATGACAACATATTTAGTGAAGTCTTTGGCTTCCATAGCACAACAAACCATAATAGCACAACAATAAATAAAAAAACGTACAAATTCAATAAGAAACTTTAATATCACAAATCATATGTTAAACACTACTCTTCTTGCATTTTTTTTTGCTGCAAAAGTACTAATCAAGCTCTCATAGTTAGGAATTTGGAGTCTTTTGGGTTTTTTTTTGAAAATAGCATAAACTTTATTAATTAATAGAGGATTACAATCCTTAATATGAGCATCCTAAAAAGAAGCAGTACAGACCACACAAGTGGCCTAATCGATGAGTCTAATCCTTCTGGGTTTGTACAAACATTAAAGTAAAGATACATATGATAAGGATTTTTTCTATATATAAGTATTTTTATACTTTTTTTTGTTATCCTATTTTTCTAGTTCAACATTTGAGGATTAAATTATTATCCATAATTTAATTTCCTAGTTAAACTATTGTTATCTTGTAGATTAAACAAAATATTTAAAAAAAAAACTAATATTCTTAAGCCTAATATGGTTTTGCAAAATATTGAATTTTGTCATATATGTAATAATGAGTATGCATTAGACATATGCAGTTATGATGAAAAATAAAATTATTTATGCAGACATGATGTAATACCCCGAAAATTTCCATACTATTTTTATAAAATAGGTCGTGAAATTTGAAGTGAAATGGTGTGATTTCATATTTTTAGAGGTTTTCGTCGTAAAACGATAATTACGGCGGTAATTATAAGTTACACAAGGTTAATTAAGGTAACTTTTTATCTGTTGAGAATTTGGGAAAACTTCCTTCATGAAAGTTGTAGAGCTCGTCGAATCGAGTTCGTAGGAAATTGGTTCATCGAAAACGGACATCGTATGAACAAGTTATGGCCCTCGGAAGTTTGACAATTTTCTATAAAAAGGATTTTGGGATTTACTATTCACAAAAAATCAGAAATCCCCCAGAAAATTACTGTTCACGCCGTGAACAGTAACCCGATTTTCTTCCGGCCATTTCTCCCTCCTCCGGCGACCGATTTGCATGAGACTTGTCTCAATCTCTTCTTCTCTTCGTCCTCTTCGATTCTATACTAGTTTCATTAATTGATTTTCAGTATAGAAAGAGAAATCAGGAAAAGAAAAATGGAGAAAACGCTGCCGAACTGTTCATCAGTTTCTGGGCAAGTTTCCGGCCAAATCGAGTCACCTTACCTACTGGGCTTTATAGCACTTGTCAGGGGCTTTCCAGCAACATAAAATCTGCCTCAATCGGAGTTCGGACGAAGGAGAATTTTGGATTTGAAATCTTAGGGTTTCGGAGCTATCGAGGTAAATTCGAGACTTTTTACTTTGAATTGGCCCTTGTGGCAGTTATGAAAGTTGTTGCTGGTAATGTGTAGAACATTGTGTTAAAATTTCATGGCAATCGGAGCACTTTTTTCCGGCAACGGACAGTCGCCGGCGGCGGCTTTGGGCGGCGCTTCCGGTCGGTCCAGGAGCAGTTCTTTGCTCCGTTTGACTTGGTTCGTCGATACGAACAACTTTCGTGTTTTGACTTTTGTCAAATTCGGTCGTTTGATCGATGGTCAATTAACCCGATTATCGAATCGTACGATTTACGATTCGTGATGATCCGACCGTCAGTTGATCATGAAATTTGATCGTGGGGTTAATATTGAGATTATAAGCATGTTGGACCGTTGGATTATTGAAATTAGATCGTTTGATCAACGATCAATTATGCAATGATTATGGATCGTTAGATCCGTGATGATCCGACCGTTGGATCATCACCATTTTTGGATATGATGTTAGGATGCTAGAAATAAGCATGTTGATGGATTTTGGAAGTTTCAGATTTTGTGTGGGACCCGTTGATGAATAGTAGATGTGGGACCCACGTTGACCGATGGTTGACTTTTGGTCAAATGGTCTCGATTAATAGTTCCGATGTCGTAGGAGACATTTGAGGAATATTGAATTATTTTGGAAGTGTATTATGCTAATTGGAAGTTGCATAATCATAGGTGTTTACGAGAGGTAACACGTACGTGCGCATGTCGATTCCTGGTTACTATTTGAAGACGCAGCAGGAATTAGTGGTGAGTGAATCTCACGATGTTTTTATATATATGAATATTAATTCATATTGTGTTGTTTGTGAAAATAAATGATTACATTCATTTAAATGAGTTTGTGATATACAATTAAATAAATAATTTAATTGATATATCGGCTTTGTGAAATTGGTGTTAAAACAATATTTGAAAATTATTCATTTTATTGTTTTGATTTGTGGATTTTGTGGGAACACAACATTTCAAAAATATGATATTGTGTTTGCCTATTTGAATGATTTTGTACAAACGGACTGTCCTGGGGACAAAGTAAATGGGTGAAAAATGGTAGCCCATCAGTTAGAGCTCTAGACTGCATATCCACGTATCCAAGTGTTCTTCGAAAACAAAGATGAACACTTTACGTAATGAAGGAGAATACATTGGTATTCTGGCTTTATTTCGTCGCTTAAGGATACTATGTAATGAAGGAGAATACATTGGTATTCTGGCTTTATCCGTCGTGTGGAATATTAATAAAGGAGGGGAAAAATGGTACTCTCGCTTTATTCGTCCGTGTTGTTTTTGAAATACTTGATTTATTAAAAGGAGAAGAAAAATGGTATTCTCGCTTTTAATCATTGGAAATTGAATTTGGTTTTGTGTGAGTAAAGATCGAGGGTTTATATTATTTAACATGCTGGATTACCCTGGTATTAACATACACGTTTATGGGGCGTGTGGGGTTAAAATACGTGTTATGGGACACGTAGGTTCAGTATATTAGATAATACGAATCTTCCGGATTGGAAATGGAAACTTTGGTTTATAAACGATTCTTTGAAAAACAAAAGAATTCAGTTTTGGGTAAATGTGTTTCGGTGTGAGTAAAACGTAGATCACTCATACCAGCTTCGTAAGCTGACCGGGTTTGTTGATATAACCCGGTACACTATTCCACGGTGTAGGGTTTAATCGTGCAGGTTAGGTAATCAGAGATGCATTGAAGGTTTGGTCGGTAAACCGTTATTGACCATAAGTGTTATTATTTGACTTCCGCTGTCTTGTAATAAATTACTCTGATGGATAAATTAATTAATATCTTGTAATAACAATTTATTATTTAATTTATGGTTTGTAATATGTAACCCTAAAGAATGGGTCATCATTTACATTTGTTGGGCATGGAGTATGTATTGATGTACTCGAATTAAAAGAAAAAAATTCTAGTGCATATTTGTATTTGATATTCCATGTAGTCACGTTCCCGAAATGGTTTGTAATTAAGGGCAAAATGCCTTATTAATTGATTTGAAAATCGGGGCGTGACACATGATGTCCTCCAAAACCATATGCCAAGATATCAAGATTCAAGGCTTTGGAGAAATAAAATTTATGTAATTTATTACTCAAGATATTAAGACGATTAAAATTACTCAAGAGCTTTGAATGACTATTGATTTAATGCGAACTAATAATTTATGAGGGTGCAACAAATTAACCAACAGAGGCTGATGGCAACAAATTAACCGCAGGGGAACTAACCAACTGAGGCTGCAAGCTTTGGTAATCATGCTGGAAAGAACATCACTAACAAAGAGACAAAGATATGGGGATAAAAGAAATTCAGAAAAACATATCTTGAAATATATAGGTGTGTGAAGAAGAATATAAAAGCCAGCATGCATAATCATATATATAGAAAATGATTGGGTCTTTTCTCCCAGCCAGCAAGCTGAACATAATGTGCAGTGCCAAGCAACAGCTAGGGAATTAGCCCAAAACATTGCAATTTCTAATTAATCCAAGATTAAGAATAAGACAAGCTCAATAACCTGAAATAAAGAAAGTGCTCGGCCAACATCAATTTAAAGTTTTTTTTGCAACAAATTAACCAAAGAAAACAAGAAGTTGGTTTGCTGGACTTGTCCATTAACCACAACATGAACCAGTGCGCACATAATTTGTCATGATATATATACATTAGGCAGTTTTCCATCAAATTAAGTTTGCAACAAGAGAAAATCACCCACATCCGAAAAAGAGGAACGTACTGAGCCTTTCGTTCCACAAAACAGAGCCTTAATCTTGAGAGATTTACTTAGGGATGATAATCAGAATCATCTGGCCAATTCTCCTTCTCGTCAGTTTCATCATCGTCCGTACTCTCATCATCTTCTGACTCAACCACATCATCCGTACTCTCATCATCTTTTGACTTAACCACATCGTCCGTACTCTCATCATCCATACTCATCGATACCCTCTATTTTACAGTTAAGTAAAAAAAGTTACTAGAATATCATAAAATTTCTACTGATTGGAAGATTTTCTTGTTTACTGCTCGTTTTGGTTGCCAAATTTCATGTTGGTTCGCTGGACTTGTCCATTAACCAAAACATGAACCAATGTGCACATAATTTGTCATGATATATATACATTAGGCAATTGTCCACCAAATTAAGTTTGCAACAAGAGAAAATTACTCACATCCAAAAAAGAGGAACATACTGAACCTTTCGTTCCACAAAACAGAGCTTAATCTTGAGAGATTTACTTAGGGATGATAATCAAAATCATCATCCGGCCAATTCTCCTTCTCGTCAGTTTCATCATCGTCTGTACTCTCATCATCTTCTGACTCAACCACATCATTTGTACTCTCATCATCTTCTGACTTAACCACATCGTCTGTACTCTCATCACCGTGCGTACTCATCGATACCCTCAATTTTACAGTCAAGTCAAAAAAAAGGACGAGAATATCATAAAATTTCTACTGTTTTCTTGTTCACTACTCGTTTTGGTTGCAAAATTGCATGTTAGTTCGCTGGACTTGTCCATTAACCACAACACGAACCAGTGCGCACATAATTTGTCATGATATATATACATAAGCAGTTGTCCACCAAATTAAGTTTGCAATAAGAGAAAATTACCCACATAAAAAAAAGAGGAACGTACTGAGCCTTTCGTTCCACAAAACAGAGCTTAATCTTGAGAGATTTACTTAGGGATGATAATCAGAATCACCATCCGGCCAATTCTCCTTCTCTTCAGTTTCATCATCGTCCATACTCTTATCAACTTCTGACTCAACAACATCAACCTCAGTCTCTCGCCATTCTTACAGCGTGTGCTGAGATCTCTGTCTCCAGTCGGTGGTTTGACTTGCCGTCAATTGTCGCCACCAGTCCAGATGGTAAGTAAGGTTGCTTTGGTTGTGTGGTGGTATGAAGGAAGTGACCTGAACCATGGACGCAAGTTAGGCAAACCCATCGACGGCGCTGCTCGTTACAAATCTGACCTGCATACTCAGAGGTTCCGCTCGAAGTCTCCACCCAAAGCTCGCCACCCACCATTGAGGCCCCGACACCCCACTCCGGAACCACTCCGGCGCCACCCCAACCCAAACGGCGGCGAAGCATCCAACAATGGTAGTCTGGTTTTGCAACAGAACATCGATGGCGGCGACTCAGACGGGTACGACGACGATGATGGCTATGACGGATTTGAGGAGGAGTTTGAAGAAGATGTGCTAGTTTATGAGGAAGATCTTGATAGTGACGTGTCGTATAGTTTCACTTAAGAACAAGTGTCTTTACGAGTGTTAACAATAGTGTGGATGTATAGATTAAGACCAGGGGTTATCGTACCACGGGGATTGGAAGGCCCAAAATCCCACTTGGTGATGCAATGTAACCGAAGATTCTTGACACTAAAATGGTAGGGTAAGAGATGGACTATGTACTAGTGAGGTGAATTATGTGCAACATGGTATAGTGTTCATGGATTGTGATACTTTAAAGAAAACATGCAAAGAAAGCAGTAACTAAAGCAAGCAAATGTAACAAGCTAAAGCAAGTGCATGAGCTTACAAACTCAATACAAATGAAGTGTGTTGTTTTCAATGGAATATGGCAGTTGGGGTTTCGGGTTCATTCTAACCCACTCCGATGCATGACAAACCAAATATATATGAACTATGATTGATCAACAAACCAAAATCCACCTAATCTTAGCCCCAAGTTGGAGTTCTAAGATGGAGTCTCACAAGGTATCTCTTTTGTCAAGTATGATTCAAGAGTGACTCTCAATTAACTAGCTTAAGCCATTTTCCGGTTCTTAAGTTCATCAAAGGAGGCGTAAAGTTCATAGACTAGGATTTCAAACAAGCCAAGCCAATACTCAACCCATCATATGCATTGCCTATTGTCTAGAATTTAAAGAGGTACCAATCTCAACAAATCCAACCAACATAAACTAAACACATGCTCTTCAATTGGTACGATATCCAAACATGCATTTGACATTCTTAAACTGGACAATGAATATATTAGCATCACAAACAAAGTTCATAAACATCACAGTAGGTCAATACATCATCATGGGCTAGGGCACACAACCCTAGCCCCCAACCTTAAAGACTACTCACACATGTTTAGGAAATACATCAATATTGTCAAGAATGGAAACATGAATACAAAGAATAACTAGAGTAGGGTTAAGAAATTCTCAAGGGATGATGGCCAGCAGCTCCTTGGTGACTCCAAGTGTAGATGACAGCCTCCTCTTGAACTCCTCTTCACTTCCAAGCTTCTTCTTCTCCAAGTCTCCGAATTTCTTGTGTTCTTGACGAATTCCCAGCTGTGGAGCTTCAAACGTGGTGGAATGATAGTGGAATGGTGGTGAAAGTTAGTTCCTAAGATAAATGGATGCCTTAGGAACAACTTTCGTGAAGGAACGAAAGTGATTTGAGTAGTGGAAGGTGATGAAAATGGAAGAACAAAACTGGACAGTCTCTTTGAGTGTTCTTGGTGTTCTTGTGTTCTTGGTGGATGATTCTGGGTGTATGGCCGTGTGTGTCTGTGGAATGGAGTGGTTGCTGCCTAAGGCATGATGTAGCAGCAATATTAAATGCCTCATTGATCTACAAAGTGATGGGGTAAGTTCAAACAAAGGAAAAAGAAATGCAAAGAGTGGGAAAGTGAGGTGGAATGGGAGACAAGGCTAAGTGGAGTGAGATTAGTGGAGGGATGGGCTGACTCTAAGTGCAGCAGCTGCACATGTGTGCAGAAGGGTATATGTCTCTCCACCAAGGGTGGTGGTAGGCGGTGGAGCTCATGCGGTGCTGCCGCCGCTTGTGGTGGTGGTTCGCCGGAAAAGTAATTTCTTCATTTTTCATCTTCTTTCCGATTCTTCAAGGTAATCAATGGCACCATCATCCGAAGGTTGACTCGTGTGATCTTTGATCTCCGAAAGCCACGGTTGACTTTCCGTCATTTTCTCGGGAATTTGCCAAATATCGCCAAAATGCACCTATTAGTGTTGAAATACTTCAACTCACGTAAATGACCTATGGACATAAAAACACACATTAAACATAACAAATGGCCTTCGGACCAACTTAATTCCCGTGATTAGGAATGCAATTTGCACGACAAATATGTGCAAATCAGATAGCGAACCAGAGGTCGATTCGGATGATGACGACAACGCCAACTGGTAAGACCCGTTTGAACCCGGGCCCGGCCGTTTGCGTATGTGCTTTGTTGTTTTATTCCACCATTTGGGGATCCAACTCGACCCGTGTTTCAAGATGGATGTGTTTTTTTGTGCTTGTGCAGGCACCAGGGCAAGAGTGATGATGAAAACGATGAAGACCACATCATTGATCCAAATGATGTGGTTGAGTCAGAGCGTACTGGAGATAAGAGTACGGACGAAGAGGATGAGAGTACAGACGAGGAAGAGGATTGGCCGGAGGATGATTCTGATTATCATCCTTAAGTCAATCTAATCTCTCAAGGCTTTGTTCCTCTTTTTTGAATTCCTTCACCACCAGTCCCCTCTTTTACGATCGAGTTCCCATTCCCACCTCGATCTCCCTCACATATAAGAGTGATCTATTTCTGCCTTTTGGGACCTTATATATATTTATAATTAGCTTTAGTTCTATGTCTGGGGAGCTTTAGTTTCTTGTTTTTAATTAGTTTGGTGGTGTTTTTGTATTTTGTTTCCTCTATTTGTGTACTGTTGTTTCTGTTTGGTTAATGAATTCTCTTTAATTTCGACAATAAATATATATATATCAGCCCTTCTCTGCTAAGGAGCTCCTTACTTTTTTAAGTTAAGGAGTTTTGATCTCAACCGTCAAAGTAAATCATTTAAAACATATCTGACAGTTGGGTCCCACATCTGTTTTGATCTAACGGTTGAAATCAAAACTCCTTAACTTAAAAAAGTAAGGATCTCCTTACCTGAGAATCATTCGATCTTCTTTTGAAGCAAAATTAAGGAAGGCAGTTCCTCATTCAAGTTTTTCATTATGTAGATAGCAGGATAGCCAATTGAGTTTAACATATATGAAAACAAAAAATGGAAGATTTAGATTTATTTGACTAGCAACATCTCCCGCGCGATGCTGCGGGGTAAAGTTTATGTTTGGTAAATAAATGTTATAAAAAAGGGATAGACTATCGATACATTGTAGGAGATATAGTACATTTAGACAGAGTACATTCTTTCATCTGTGGTGTAGGAGATGCATTTTGTATGCATCATATGTACAAACCATTATCTACTCAAAAAATGGTTTGTTTGACTTGATTACAAAATATTGTCATATGGGGAGCAAAATGCATATGATGTTGTTGTTTATGGTTAATTTTTCACAAAAATATCCAATATAATGAAATATCAAACAAATACACAAAAAAGTAAAGGCAAAAAAATCACTTTTGGTTACTTAAGTTTGATATATTCGACACTTGTATCCAAGGTTCGAAAAATCGATAGGCGGTAATCGAGCGGCCGGCAGGGGATTAGCGCCTAGGGGATTAATCGGTTTGTTTATTTTTATTTTTATTTTATTTACCACATATAAATAAATATATAAATGCAAAATTGAAGGATATATCAAAATATAAAATTATAAAATCATACAAATGATTGAAAACATGAAAAAAAAAACTCAAAATATTAAGCATAGTTGCATACTTATTTTAATGAGTACTTATTAAAAATTTTTTTTTTTTTAAAAAACAATTTTAAAAAAAATTCCGATTTGGGCCGATTTTTCAAAGATCGATTAGCCCAGCCGATTTTTGCAAAATCGAATCAGCAGGGTACCTTTGAGCGATTAATCGAGGATTAATCGAATGAGAATTTTTCGAACATTGCTTTTATCACTGAAGTTTCGGAAATGTCATTTTAGTCATTCAAGTTTGAAATCGTCTATCACTTTGATCCCTCGTCGTTAAATCTACCGTTAGAGCTGTTAAAATTAAGGATATTTTTGTCAGAAAATGATTTTTTTTTTTGACAAATGTCAAAAAATGATGAGAAATTTTATTCACACACCTCTATATACTAGATACACACCTATTTTTTCCTACAATGTACATAAGAATTTGTGGGTACGTAAAATTACCAAAAGAGACATTTATATATTAAAACTAAAAAAAACATACAAAAAGTGGATTGAACACTAGCTATCTGATAATTCAATTAGTGGATTGAACACTAATTATAACTAAGACACATTACAATTTCAAATCTACAACAAGTAAAAATGCATTGCAAATGTAGAATCTTGATATCGAAAACTCATAATTAACTCAAATAGCAAAAAATGATTCTAACCTCTAACAAATCACGAGTCCTCTTCATGTTCAACCTACACAAATCCTCACACACAATCTTCACAACCTGCCGCCAGTTCTCATGAATCCCATTCACAATCCCTTCAGTAATCCCAGCCTTGCCAACCTTCAGCTTCTTGTTCAGCGCAATCCCAAGTGTCCTCAACCTCCTCAACTCTGACCCAGACAAGCTCAACTCCGCCTATGTGGGCACTCTCTCTTCCTTCTTCCCCTTCTTTTCCAATTTCTCAATTTGCTTCTGCCTCTTCAGCCCTCTTCTCATTTCAATGTTGTTTGCATCTTTTTTTTTTTTGAAACAGACGTTGTCTGTGTATTTAGAAAAAAGATGTGAGATGTGTATTTAGTAAATATGTTGTGTATTTAAAATTAGGGTAGTTTAGGAAATTTGGGGTTGTGTATCTAATAAATTGTGTTTCAATAAAGTTAATAGGTGGTGTATTAATAATGGGGTGTGTATCTAGTATTTAGTCATGTGTGAATAAAATCTCTCAAAAATGATTGGTGAAAAGAATAAGAAAAAAATGAAAAAGATGAGAAGAAGGCAGGGGCAAAAAAATGAATATAGAAAACATGCAAGGGTATAATGGACAACACACTATTCATAGGAAAGTTATTGTTCCTAAGGTACAGTACCCTCCCTATTCCTTTAGTATATATAGAAGGGTAAAATCCTCAAATGGTATCCGAACTATCACGAAATGAAGCTAGCTCGCTAATGGCTGATCGGATACCACTAGCTAATGTCTGCAAAACTATGTCCACTAGTGGTACCCAAACTATGTCTCTGTTAGCCTCATTAGTACCTCCGTCCAATTTTTCGTTAAAAAAAAAAAGTCATCAAGAGTCAGACCAAAAACACAAAGAGTGAATGATTTTACCAAAGTGCCCAAACTTTGTGTTTTTTGTCTGACCCTTGATGATTTTTTTTTTTGGACTAAATTCTTGTTATTACCCTGTACTTTAGGGGTCTAATCAGTTCAGTCCCTGATATTTTAATTTCATCAGTTCAGTCTCTGCACTCTTAATTCTCATCAAATAGATCCATTTATGACAAATAAAAATGACACGTGTCGACCCATAATAGGTGACACGTGTCTTAAATGGACCTATTTGATGACAATTAAGAGTGCAGGGACTGAACTGATGAAATTAAAAGTTCAGAAACTGAACTGATTAGACCTCTAAAGTACAAGATAGTAACAAGAATTTAATACTTTTTTTTTAACGGAAAATTGGACGGATGTACTAATTAGGCTAACGGAGACTAGTTTGAGTACCACCAGACTCCCTAAGCAAACTTAAGTACCAAAAAGTGCATTTCGTGATAGTTCGAGTACCATTTGGGCAAATGTAACCGCTAAGCTAGCTAGCTCCCTCCCTCGACCGACCTGATAATTTTGGACTAATATAATTTATCTATCTCGTCTGCAAAGCTAGCTAGCTAATGTCACGACCCGAAAATTTACAACAATAATAAGGCATTTTAGCCTTTAATTACATAACGAATTCGGGACGTGTAGCATGGAATATCAATTACAATTATGCACTAGAATTTTTTTCTATTAATTCAAGTACAACACTCACCCATTCCATGCCCTCCAATGCAAATATTGACTCAATCTTTAGAGTCGAATATTACATTTCATAAATTTACATAATAAATTGATAATTCAATAAATTAAGTAAACTACTTCCTCAGAGTCTAATATACACCAGCGGAAGACTATCATCAGCTCAAACGGTTGATACTAGAATTCTCAACCAGTTCTCCAAATGCTAAAACGCATACCTAACCTGCATGATTAACCCTACACCATTGAATAGTGTACCGGGTTATATTAACAAACCCGGTCAGCTTATGAAGCTGGTATGAGTAACCTCCATTTATACTAAATTAGCAAATGGTATTAACTATTTTCGTAGAATCAAATATCGCATATTTAATTTATCATATGCTCAATTAACATAAATCAATTTTAGAATATTGCAAACAAATATTGATTATCCCAAAATAATGTATGTTAAAAGTAATTATAACATACACACAAAATCACCTCAAAAATACAATATCCCACAATTAAACATGTATTTTATTTTCTTAGTGAATTATTTTATGATGACTGGTGATAACAATTTAAAATAAATCTCAAGCCAAGGTCCCCAATACCAAGCATAGGTAAAAAGTCCGCGTACTAGGCGTACGGGGAAAGCGACAGCATACCAAGGACAATACCAAAGCATGTATACTCAAGGTCGGCAATTTACTTCCTATGAGTCTAATAGTGCACTATCTGTAGGGACTTAAGCCCTGCGCTTAATCACCACAAAAACTCCAATTACCAGTAAATCATTTTAGTACACAATCGTACTAATTTTTCAATTTCAATATTTCTCATACACAATTCAAATCACAAACATGATCCTAAATTAAGTCAATTTAGAGATCATGATTTAATTTATTTACTCAATAGGTTGATCTTCAACCACAAAATTTAATCTCAAAACAATGATATGATTTCTTTTGCATCATATGATTGTTCACCAATTTATGACACAATTTACTAAAATACATATATTTCACACAATTATATATGTATACAATATTTCAATCACGACTCAATATTTCACCAAGATATATATATATATATATATATATATATATATATAAATTACTTTCTTTTCAAAATCAATTTTCACTTACCGATGAACCGTTGTCGAACAAGTTCATTTATTTCAAAACAAATATTTATTTTAATAAATATAATTTCTCAATCTAATAATTATTTTAATAAAACAATACATGAATTTCATGCACCAACAATTAAATATGAGGGTTACTCACATTTAAACAATTTATTTAATCACCAAATTAATATTGTAAACTTTGTTCACCACAAATATCAAGTGAGTTTACTCACCTCTAATTCTAGCTGCGTCTTTAAATAGAAATCGGAAATCGACCAAAGCACGTACGCCTTACTTTTCGTAACCACCTCAAAGTCCAGATTAGAACGGATTGGATACGGCGGGTGTCCATAGCAATTAGGCTTTGGATTTCTGGCTTTGGGCCTTGGGCTTGGTCAACAGGCCCATTTGACCTTTTTTTCT
Source organism: Rubus parviflorus (assembly GCA_029955375.1). NCBI lineage: Eukaryota > Viridiplantae > Streptophyta > Magnoliopsida > Rosales > Rosaceae > Rubus > Rubus parviflorus. Next base: position 33,576,317 of record JARGGL010000001.1, read on the forward strand.
TTTCTTTTCTTCTCCGCACCCTTCTCTTCTCTCTCCGCACCCACTTCTTCTTCTCCGTTTTCTTCCCATGCCTTTCTTCCTCCTCTTCTTCTTTCTTCTCTCTTTCTTTCCTTTCTTCTTTTCTTTCTCTCCTTTCTTTCTTCTCTTCTGGTCCCGTGCTTCTTCTTTCTCTTCTCTTCTTTTTCTTCTCGATCCCTCTCATCTCTCCATTCAATACTGCAAGTCGCCGATTCAGAGCTTGCGGACCTCGTCGGCGGTGGTGGGCTGGGCCTTGAGATGATCGGCAGGAACCCGAGAGGAAGAGGAATGAATTTGAGAGATCCGCCATGGAAGAGAGAGATAGAGCTGCCCTGAGAGCTTTACGAGATTGTGAAGGCGGAGAGAGAAATCAAGAGCGAGAGAGAGAGCTACGCCGGAGGTGATACGCGGCCTGGGCGGAGAAGGTGTCGCCGGTGAAGTCGTCGTTGGCGTCGGGCTCCGTGACGGCGAGGTACGTGGTGTGCACATTCCGGCCGAGAATGATCTCTCTCGGCTGGCCATTGAGATCCTCGGATAAAATTTCCGATCAGATTGCCGGTGACGACAGGAGGCAGAGGCTCGGTGACCACGGCCGTTGGGTCGAAATCCTCTGACAAGATGTTGACCATCCCAACCCCATTGTCAATCTCCATGAAGTTTGCAAGTTGCAAACCCAAAAACAAATAAGCAATTGATCGATGAATGAATCTGAACTTGAAACTAGATAGAGAGAGAGAGAGAGAGATTGGAAGAGAGAGATGAGATGAGAGATGAGATTGATCCGGGGAAGGGGGTACTGAGGGAGGGTGAGAGATATACCGGGGGAGGTTGAGAGTGAGGGAGGAAAGAGAGAAATGGATTAATTAATCCCTTAATCATTGATTAAAAATGAACGGCTCAGATTGAATCTTTAAGATTCAACGGCCACGATCGTCCGAACAAAAGAAATATTATAAAATTATTTCTTTTCACTTCAGTCTTCCGAAAATCATAACTCTTTCATACGATATCCGTTTTTGGTGAAACAAAATCCTACGAGCTCGTATCGACAAGCTCTAAAACTTTCGCGAATAAAGTTTTGCCAAATTCTCGACGAATAAAGAGTCAACTCTTTTGACCTCCTAAAACTTATATTTTTCCGAGTTAATATTTGTCCACCCACGATTCCACAAATATTACGAATAATCAATAATTAATTCCATAATCTTTCCAAGAAATTAATATTGAAAATCTGGGGTATTACAGCTAATGGCTGATCAGTATCATGAGTCCAATTGAGTGTTGCAAATGATCAGTCTATAGCCACTTTGGGAAAACCAGGGGAAGCGTAATTTGCTTTAGAGATGTCAATTTAATTGTATCCTTGCTTGCCTTCCCATTATAATTATATAGTTATCTTTCATATGAGAACAACAACTATGGAAAACTAAAACATGCTTAAATATTGCTGACATTTCCATCGTTGAGAATCGATCAACAACTTAATTGATATCTACACTTAATTTTTAATTATGCCTTTGTATTGAGTGTACGTAAGACTTTAAACATATATACCCAGCTTAATTACTTCCTGATTGTGGAAGGAAAGAAAAGAGAGGAAAAAGGGAAAGACGAGTAATTAATCCCTTTTTGTTACTAACATGACACGGATCCTCTTCCTTAATTAACCTTCCTAATATTGGACCAAATAAAGAAAATATATTTTATATGTATATGGCTTTAAACATATCGTCTATGTCATGAATGGCTCGACTGTTGAGATCGAGGGCAATTTAAAAGGTGCAATATTATGAATCGCACACTTCACTCTCAACCCATCAATTCTCGTTCTTGGGTACGTTGCGATCGAAACTGTTATACATGAACTATATATATAGGGACTTGTTATCAAAGACCTTTGTGCTTTTCCTAATCTATATATTATACTGTTAATTAAGTTGTTAGTATATAAATCAACGTTTGTATAAAAAGTTAATTCATTGTATCGATAAAAACCGATGGCAAGAAATTGATCTTATATATGATTTTTGTCTTCTACGAGTATGTATGCAAGCCACTCTGAAGGTCCTAGAGGGGGGGTGAATAAGACTTTTACAACTTTTTCGTGTTAAATCGTTCTCAGGGATAGCAATGGTTATGACTATCCTGAATCACAATTGTACGTTTTTGTAAAGTAAAGTTGCAATAAAAATAAATAACACAAAGATGTTTTTTACTCGCCGAAACCCTGCAACCAGGGAGAAAAACTGCGTGCCCCTAACTCTTGAAGGGCAAAACTTTCCACTATGTAATTCAACACTTCTTACAAGTTTGTAGCAACCTGAGATAGTTAGCCGCGCTTCTATCCTTCCTAGACTCTTCCTAGTCTACGACCTGTTCTACCTCACTTGTCTCTAAGTGCTTACAGATGAAAGTTTACAGAAGTTTCCATCACAGAACTTAGCTACTTATCAACTAATTCATTGTGGACGCTTCTCGGGTTGTTGCACTACCAATCACGACCTCATGGTATGCAAATGCGATATGAGTTTTATGAAAAGAGTTTTTGTTCAAGCTCTAAGATTTACAATCAACAAGGAAGACTTAGAGCACAGCTGAACAATGAGAAAGACAAATGAAACTCAGAAAATGTGCTATGACAATTTTCACAAACAAAACAACCAAAGAAACAAGGTGCACCTTGCTTCATATTTATAGGCTAAAGTGAAGCTCATAGAAGAGCAGCCACATAAGCCCTCATGGTCAGAAACCTTTTTGAGAAGCTAAGCAACAGATCCAGCTAGCACAAAGGACGAAAAGAAACTTTCCCAAAGTAGGTAGACTTTTCAAATAAGAGGGAAAAAGGTTTTGCAAACTTATCAAGGTATTGATATGACCTACACAGCAAAACAGCTTTTCCCAAAAGGCTAAACATATCCTTAGCATAGGCTAAGGAACATGTGAACCAACCATGTGCACCCTAGAAACTAGGTCACGGGTTGGAGAGTTATCCCACAACCCCAAATGAAACTTGGGCGCCAATTTTAACAGAAGCATAGCTAGATGTTCAGTCATTTTTGAAAAGCAAAATATCTAGAAAGCTGGAACCTACATAGGTAAGATAAAGATCAACTTTCAAGATCATTTTCGTCACAAGACATAACTATTCTGGGAACTCAGGATAGGAAGCAAGTCTGCTATCCTCTGTGAAAAACAATGAAATGCATATGCATGTTTTTACCTGAGAACCATGAGATCATATTGGGCCTTTCCTTGAACTTTGGCCTTCAGACTTCACTTGATTGCACTTGATTTCCTAATCATGGCTGTGTTTTGTTTAATAGAGGATTGCCAACATTTTTATACTTACAATCTCCCCCTTTGGCATTCCTGAACAAAACACACCTTGGCTATCCTATCCTAGTCCTAACTCCAGTATTCCAGACTTCAAGTACCAACCTGCAATATCAATCTCACCAAACCAAGTGAGGCATAACAGGAAGTCATATGAGTTAAAACATGAGGATAACAGAGGCATTATATATCACCAAACAGATATGAAAATCCAACATAATGCCCTAATACTAGTTCTCCCCTTTTTTGTCACGGAATGACAAAGGGAAACATAGAGCAATTAAACATAAATGAGCATCGTCCAGATCCTCCTCAGAAGTCTTATCAGCAGCACCATCAACAGAAATGAGGACAGCAGAAGACTACCCCTCACGATCAGCATCCTCATCAACAACTATGTTAGCATCCTCCTGAGGAAAGGATTCTAGAGCCTTGACCCATCCCAGTTTGGTCACAGAGGCCTTGACAAAAGGCAGCATGGTGGGAAAATTAATGATCTTCTCATAGGCAATGTCTCTTCAAAACAGAATTGGACGAGCCAGTGCTCTTGGTTTAAGGAAACCAGGTAGCCATAGAAACAGCAGCAGAAGCACAAGTGTAGCCCATTAAAAAGTAACGGCTAGTTAAAAAAATCCCAAGCTACTTTCGCAAAAACCAAGAATGGAACGTGGGCATCCGAGAAAGGTGTAGGCCCTCCTATCTCAGCTATAGATTCAACATAGCCCTTTATGGCAACATACATGTCCTAATAAGAATAGGATCTGACCTTAAGAACCAAGGTACTTAGTCAAGGTACAAAAAGTACCTGCAAATGAACCCAAAAGCAACCTTTTTGCAAGCCATTTTCCAACCTTAATTTTTTAAGGAATTAAAAATTAATGTGTGTGGAACAAACTTTCAAATTCTCCCCCTAAGAACGTGCATAGGAAAAATAAAGCTTTTTGTATGAAGACAAGAACAAAAAGACAAACATAAGGAGAATTTTGACAAGACACACAACCTGGGATACAATCATCTTTTCTGATCCCTTTGAAACAGTCTAGGCATAAACTCACAAAGTAAAACACCTTTAAATCAAAAGTTCAAAACAAACTTCTCGAAAAATCCACATGTGAGTGTGACTGAATTTGTTCACAATGGTCCATACTCCCAAATACACAGTCATCAGATGTGAGTGTGTGAAAAGAGATAGCTTAAGGGACTTAGCAAAGTAACTCAATGAGATGAAACCGAACATGTCATAGAGACCCAGGACAGCACATGTTCTTTCCATCCTTATAACACCGAGGTTTTCTTCCTTATAACGCCAGTTCAATGTGAGCCAAGATCCTTTGTTTATGCATTTTCTTTATTTTGAGCTCTACTGGAAAATCGTCATCATAGGATCATATTATAAGGAGGTCATCAATAACAACCTCGATCTCATCGAAGGATAGAATACATTCCAGAAATCCTCACTGACCTATGTAACAAAGTATTTACCAATGACTCCCAAGTCAGTTGACTTTAGGGCATTAAACATAACAAGGATGCTCCAGAGGGTAAATAGTTCAGGTGCAAAAGAGAAATAATAACATTCAGGTTATTTTATCATGTGAACTTGATTAGACAACCACCGGGGAGACCAAACCATTCTCGTTTCTTCCCACCCTTATATCGTTGTTACGACCAAGGAATGTGTACTTTGAGAATAACTTGGCCTACTTCAAATTTGTTCCATCAATCACCGGGATGACCAAACCATTCTCGTTTCTTCCCATCCTTATATCGTTGTTACGACCAAGGCATGTATACTTTGAGAATAGCCTGACCAAAATCAGTCCATAAATCTCATCTCAAAGAGGTCACAAAGGTTGAGCAACCCACAAAGTATCTCAAGTGATGCAAATATAGTACTTCTGACATGTAAAGAGATGAAGACCACAATTGAAATGACATATAGCAGTCAGATGCACACAAACATATGGACTTAAAAGTGTACTGAACAGAAGATGCAAGGACACTTACTTAGGTCAAGTTCAAAGACTGGACAAGGATACCAACTTACCCTTGTATCCTGGTTGTGATGCAAAAACAACCCGAGAGCACAAGCAAAATTTTTTTTTTTTCAATAGAACTTTAAACATGCTCATAGACTATATACAGACACATACTTCTGGGGAGACTTTAATCCATGTCACACACACCAATAGCCTTTCTAAGGCTGGTAAAACGAAGGTTGTCAAGTGGCTTGGTAAACAAGTCCGCTAGTTGCTGTTCAGTGGGAATAAAAATAAGTTCAAGCAACTGTTCCTCAACTAAATTTCTGATGAAATGATATCTAATCTCTATGTGTTTAGTCCTAGAATGCAACACAGGATTTTTAGATATATTTATAGCAGAAGTATTGTCACAAAAGAGGGATAGCAAACCTTGCTTGAATCCGTAGTCAGCGAGCATGTGCTTCATCCACAAGAGTTGGGTACAACAGCTTCCTGCCGCAATGTATTCAGCTTGGGCTGTGGACAAAGAGACACAGTTCTGCTTTTTGCTGTGCCACGAGACTAAGTTGTTTCCAACAAAGAAAGCTCCTCCGGAAGTGCTTTTCCGGTCATTTGCATCACCGGCCCAATTCGAGTCAGTGTATCCTGCAATCTCCACATTAGTATCAAAAGTGTATCTAATCCCAAAATCAGTTGTTCCAGAAACATATTTAATGATACGTTTCACCGCCTTCACATGAGATTCTTTGGGATTGGCTTGATAGCGCGCGCACACACCAACACTAAAAGAAATGTCTGGTCTGCTGGCAGTGAGGTATAGGAGACTACCAATCATACTTCTGTAATGAGTTTGATCAGCATCTATACCTTCCAAATCAGCACTGATTTTGCAACTTGTTCCCATAGGATTCGGGACAGCAGAGGATGTTTCCATCCCAAATTTCTTCACTAGGTCTTTGGCATACTTGGATTGTGAAACAAACAACCCATCACTCTTTTGCACAACTTGCAGACCCAAGAAATAGTTCAACTTACCACAATGACTCATTTCAAATTCTTTTGTCATAAGATCAGAAAATTCTTTTACCATGGATTCCGATGTGGAACCAAACACAATGTCATCAACATAGATTTGTGCAATGATTATATCCTTAGAGGTAGTTTTGACAAACATGGTCTTGTCAATAGAACCTCTCACATACCCATTCTCAATCAGGTGAGTGGATAATCTCTCATACCAAGCCCTAGGTGCTTGCTTAAGGCTATAGAGGGCCTTGTCAAGCTTGTAGACATGCTCAGGATGGCTAAGGCTTTGGAATCCTGGGGGTTGTTCGACATAAACTTCTTCCTTAAGAATACCATTCAAGAAGGCACTCTTAACATCCATTTGGTACAGGGTGAACTTCAAACAGCAAGCAATAGCTAAAAGAAATCTAACAGACTCCAAACTTGCAACCGGGGCAAAAGTTTCATCAAAATCTAACCCCTCAACTTGTGAGTAACCTTGGACAACCAACCTAGCTTTGTTTCTGGTCACTATACCCTTCTCATCAGATTTGTTCTTGAACACCCATTTGGTGCCAATCACATTTTTACCATCCGGTCTTGGCACAAGGTGCCAAACATTACTCCTTTCAAATTGGTTCAACTCCTCTTGCATGGCATTGATCCATTCAACATCACACAAGGCTTCTTTAACATTTTTAGGCTCAATGAGGGACACAAAACCATAATGAGTGATCTTGTTTATGGCAAGACGATATATAGCCAAGAAGCTTTTAAACACCACAAAATTGCTTACCAACCGATTTACCTTGCTCCTGGTTTTTCTTGGCTCATTTACCTCACCAATTATGTCAGAGGGAGAGTGATCTTTTTTCACTTGACGTTTTCCAGCTCTATGTGGTGTCGGGATGGCAAGGGTCTCATATCTCCTTCCTTCTGGGAGGTCCTCATCCTCATCTGAGAATTCCTCCTCTGGGATGACAGGAGCAGTAGCTGTCCCTTCTGTGGAAGCACTTGGAATTGGTTCCTGTTCAGGCATACAACCAGATTCGTGAGAGCACACAAGACCATCATTGATGGCCACATTTACAGTTTCCATGAATTTGCAAGAAACTTTGTTATAAACCCGGTATGCTCGACTATTCAAAGCATAACCTAGGAATACTCCCTTGTCACATCTTGCATCCATCTTGGTCAAGTATTCTCGGTACTTGTAGATGAAACAAGGACTCCCAAACACTTTCAAATGAGCCACGTTTGGTCTTACCCCTTTCCAGATCTCATATGGAGTCTTGTGAGTTCCGGGCCTGAAAATGACACGATTCAAAGTATAGCAAGCATTGTTAGTAGCCTCAGCCCAAAAAGAATGTGGGAGACCAGAGGCATTAAGCATCACCCTGCTCATCTCAACTAGAACTCGATTTTTCCTTTCAACAACCCCATTTTGTTGAGGTGTGATTGGAGCAGAGAATTCATGGTGCACTCCAAATTCATCACAATAATCATCAAAGTGTGCATTATCAAATTCAGTGCCGTGATCAGTTCTAATTCTAACAATGTGTTTGTCCTCATGCTTTTTCTCAATTGAAATCCTTTTTGCAAAAGTGAAATATTCTTCAAATGTTTCAGATTTTGATGCTAAAAATTTCACCCATGTAAAATGTGAGAAATCATCAACAATCACAAGAACATACTTCTTTCCACTAACACTAGCAGTTTCAACCGGTCCTACTAAATCCATATGCAACAATTCAAGAATATTTGAAGTAGGTTGAGCATTAAGAGAAGAATGTGGGGATCGAGTAAGTTTACCAATCTTGCACTCCCCACACATACCTACAACCTTTCCGGAAAGCTTTGGAAGACCTCGGACTCCCTCCTTTGAGGAAAGCTTTACGATATCTTGGTGATTCAAATGACACATGCGCCTGTGCCATAGATCTAGTGCATCCTCAGATACCATTGAGCGAAAACACAATTGAGGCTTGAATGTATTATGAGCAAGGACACAATAACATTGGTCTCTTGTTCTTTCACCTTTCATGATGCTTCTGCCCTTACCATCAAGAATCAGGCACTTGACTTTATCAAAGGTGACAGAGTCATGCTCATCAACAATTTGGCTCACACTCAAAAGGCTAACCTCTAGCCCTTTCACCAAGAGGACATTTTTCAGCAATGGGATACCAGGGGTGCTAACTCTCCCTTTACCTATGATCTGAGCCCTTGCTCCATCCCCAAAGGTAACATGTCCAGTTGGATAATCCTCATCCATGGAGACAAACTATTTTGAGTCACCAGTCATGTGCATGGAACAACCACTGTCCACATACCATGAATCAGATCGTCTAGCCGACAAAGCTGTAAGAGCCACATTACACAAGGCTACCGTTCTATCATTTGGCATGGATTCAAAACATACTTTAGACAGGAGACATACAGGCTCATCTTCATCAGAGTTACGACCATAGATGTCAAAAGGTTTGGTGTCAACATGGGACACTTTAGAATGGTGTGGTTTGACTCCTCTTTTTCTAACCCAATTTGGTTTCCTTACTTGCTCACTGGATCTGGGGACAGATAGACTCTGTGCTATCCTAGAAAATTCTTTTAGAGACTTCTCCAAGGAGGCCTGAAAAGAATTTAACAACTCACTGCTCTGAGGTTTCTTAGAACTAGGCTGACTTCTGGTCAATTTCCAACAACGAGGTCGGATATGGCCAACAACACCACAATGGTGGCATGTGGGGACAAACCGTTTGTTTGTTTTGACTTGTTTGGGAGGCTCAGGTCTAGTGGGTTCTTTACTTCTAACAAACACAGTCTGGCCACTAAAATTGGAACACTGACCCATCTCAAAACCAATCCCTCTCTTATCCTTATCAGGTTTTCCCATCTCGACCATCTTAGTCAACTTATCCGACCCAATTGAGAACTTCTCAAATTATTTCCTAGACTCTAATAGCTCTTTCTCAAGGCCTAGTTTCTCAGAGGTCAACGTTACCACAAGTCTGATTTGAGTATCTAGACTCTCTTGAAGAGTTTTGACATTGTTCTCAAGACTTGCCTTTTCAGCCTTCCACTTGGCTTTCTGGGATTACAACTTGTCTTGCATCCCTCCGATGGACTCCTCACTTTTGGACAACTCATTGGTTAAGGTCTCAACTCGACTAAGCATAGACTTTGAGGCAGTACACAACTGGGTATACTTCTCATGAATATTGTCATCAGTATCATCATCATCATCAAGAAACTCTCCTAACGACAAAGAAGCTACAAAAGCCACGGTTTTCTTTTCATCATCATGATCCGAGGATTGTTCGGAATCACTGTCACTCCAGGTTGCTTTGAAGGATTTATTTTCCCTATTGATCCTGGTTGGACACTCAACAGCCCTATGCCCTACTCCACCACACTCGAAACACTTATCATCATTCTGAAAAGATTTGGGTTTGGGAGTAGATCTGGGATTCCTAGTAGGTGAGGGATCACTGTTTCTGGGATACCTAGGAGTAGAGGATGAACCTTTTGAGAAATTCCGAGATGGAACAAAGGGTTTCATTTTTTTCAGAAACTTCTCAAATTGTTTGGTCAGGTAGGCAAATTCTTCAACACTACAATCGGTAGACTCAGGTTTCTGCTCCTCTACCTCCTTCACAGTACTCAAAGCAATGGATTTTTCTTTCTTGGGTTTCCTCCTAGCCGACTCAAAGTTCTTTAGGTTTCCCACCATCTCATCTAGGGTATAGGTATTCAAATCCCTAGCTTCCTCAATAGCAATTTTCTTTGACTCAAAACTAGGAGGAAGACTTCGGAGGAACTTCTTAACCATCCTTTGAGGATCTATTTCCCCATCTAAGCCTTGACATTGATTAGTGATGTTAAGAATGCGCCCATGAAACTCATCTATTGTCTCATCCTCACTCATTTTCAACTCTTCAAATTCATGTTGGAGAGTTTGGAGCCTTTGCTCTTTTACCTTGGTGTTTCCCTCGTGGGTCGTAGCTAGTGCTTCCCAAGCAAATTTTGCTGTGGAACAATTTATGATCCTACGACGCTCTTTTTCTGAGAGAGCAGTGAAAAGACTATTCAAGGTTTTGATGTTCATCCTTGAATTACCTTTTTCGATCTCATTCCACATGTTTTTGGGTTTTTGTATAAGGATTTCCGAACCCTCAGCCAGCGGCATCATCGGATGCTTCCAACCATCCTCAATCATAACCCACTATTTTCCATCATCTTGGGATATAAGGAAAGCAGTCATCATTACCTTCCATTGTGAATAATCTTTCCCATCAAAGTAGGGAGGATGGTTCACGGAGGATGAAACTCTTTTGTCCATTTTCCCCTCTATAAGGATCTCACCAGCAAGGCTGGTGGTTGCTCTGATACCACTTGAAGGTCCTAGAGGGGGGGTGAATAGGACTTTTACAACTTTTTCGCGTTAAATCGTTCTCAGGGATAGCAATGGTTATGACTATCCTGAATCACAATTGTACGTTTTTGTAAAGTAAAGTTGCAATAAAAATAAATAACACAAAGATGTTTTTTACTCGCAGAAACCCTGCAACCAGGGAGAAAAACTGCGTGCCCCTAACTCTTGAAGGGCAAAACTTTCCACTATGTAATTCAACACTTCTTACAAGTTTGTAGCAACCTGGGATAGTTAGCCGCGCTTCTATCCTTCCTAGACTCTTCCTAGTCTACGACCTGTTCTACCTCACTTGTCTCTAAGTGCTTACAGATGAAAGTTTACAGAAGTTTCCATCACATAACTTAGCTACTTATCAACTAATTCATTGTGGACGCTTCTCGGGTTGTTGCACTACCAATCACGACCTCATGGTATGCAAATGCGATATGAGTTTTATGAAAAGAGTTTTTGTTCAAGCTCTAAGATTTACAATCAACAAGGAAGACTTAGAGCACAGCTGAACAATGAGAAAGACAAATGAAACTCAGAAAATGTGCTATGACAATTTTCACAAACAAAACAACCAAAGAAACAAGGTGCACCTTGCTTCATATTTATAGGCTAAAGTGAAGCTCATAGGAGAGCAGCCACATAAGCCCTCATGGTCAGAAACCTTTTTGAGAAGCTAAGCAACAGATCCAGCTAGCACAAAGGACGAAAAGAAACTTTCCCAAAATAGGTAGACTTTTCAAATAAGAGGGAAAAAGGTTTTGCAAACTTATCAAGGTATTGATATGACCTACACAGCAAAACAGCTTTTCCCAAAAGGCTAAACATATCCTTAGCATAGGCTAAGGAACATGTGAACCAACCATGTGCACCCTAGAAACTAGGTCACGGGTTGGAGAGTTATCCCACAACCCCAAATGAAACTTGGGCGCCAATTTTAACAGAAGCATAGCTAGATGTTCAGTCATTTTTGAAAAGCAAAATATCTAGAAAGCTGGAACCTACATAGGTAAGATAAAGATCAACTTTCAAGATCATTTTCGTCACAAGACATAACTATTCTGGGAACTCAGGATAGGAAGCAAGTCTGCTATCCTCTGTGAAAAACAATGAAATGCATATGCATGTTTTTACCTGAGAACCATGAGATCATATTGGGCCTTTCCTTGAACTTTGGCCTTCAGACTTCACTTGATTGCACTTGATTTCCTAATCATGGCTGTGTTTTGTTTAATAGAGGATTGCCAACATTTTTATACTTACACACTCTATGGATGAATTAACTAGCTATATTATAAGGTAAAAAGATAACTTTAGAAACTCAATTATAACTTATTTGACACTTTAGTCATTTACTTTTAAAAATATTGCTTTGGTCACTTATCTTAAACACCGTATTTCGATGATTGCCATTAAATCTCCCGTTACAAGTCGTTAAATTAAAAACAATTTCGTCAAATCACAAAAAAAATGATTAAAGAAAGTTGTATTATCGAAAAAAAAAACCATTGATTGTGGGTTAAAAAAAGTGATTAGGATTGATAATTAATTCAAAAAAAAAAACATCATTGTTGAATTAACTAGCTATATATTATAGGGACTTGTTACCAAAGACATTTGTGCTTTTCCTAATCTAGATAGGATATGAGATTTTATTTCCAATTGACAACCTTCAAAAAATAAGAACTCAAATTCTAAATTTTTGAGGAAAAAGAAGGGCTGATGTGGCTGCCCTCAAACCTTGATTAATGAAACTGCAGAATATAAGGAGGAGACATGGTGCCTAAACCCCATATTACTATAAGTGTTGAGAGAACGTCCCAAAATAATATGAGGAGTCTCCATCAAATCTAAATTAAAACATACCGATTAATGAAGAAGCTCGAGGCTTTGTGTGTGTAATAATCAACATTAAGATTTATAATTCAACAACTGAAAATCCATGTTCACAATCTCTCTCTCCCTTACCTCTATCTTCTCTTTCTGTTAACGTAGTTTGATGGGAGCCAAGAAGGGCTTCCAAATGTGTTGAGATTCAGAGATTTGATTTTCTTCTAAATTCTGGATAGGAAATTATTACTTCGCACAACATTAACAGAGACTTGAGATGAAGTTCATCTCAACCCTGAATTTTAAAATTAATGGGAAGCATGTAAAGTTAAAGTCCTATGTAGTATGTAGCAGCTGCTCAAAGTAAATTAGAGCACCTCCTCTCTAATAGAACCCAACATGACCTTCTGGAACTTGGTGCAGACAGCTCAGTAGCTGGAAATAATATGAACCCAATCAACTAAGATAGAAACAAAACCAAAAGCTATGAGCACACGAAGCAAGAAATTTCCAATTAATCTGCGGTATCGAAAGCTTTGCTATGTCCAACTCGATGGCCATATATATTACCCTACTTGCAATTTCTGTCCAACAAGTTCATGCATTCTGAGGCAAGGATTATTGGATCAACGATTGAACGACCCTTTAGAAAAGCACTTTGGTTGGGGGTAGATGATACGAGAAGCTAGTGGGCAAGACAAAGCCATATTCACAAAGAAGCTTCATAAAACATTATTTTAGGTTAGGTAGACATCGAAGTTATCTCATGCATCATATCCCTATTTCATGAGTTGTTCTTTCCTTATTTCTTGAAATTTAAACAACATAGCTCATTTATAAGTCAAACTCCAACATTATATTTACTTGAAGCATTGTTTTGCAACTCATCGAATAATTTAGCCAGTACGTTATATATTGTTTGCAGTTAATTTTCTCATCTGAGTTAACATTGTGTATACCACTTTATAATAGAAAAGAACCTTTATCAGTTATCAATCTCAAACTTGTACGTACTAATCACGTACATATATTCCAGGATACAAAATAATTTCGTCCACAGTAGTACAGTGTAATATACAATAATATAAGCATTGGTTTATCAAGCCATTATATCATAACAAAGGATAACTACTCTAATCTCTAATAGGTCCAAACCACTTGGAATGAAAAGATGATTGGTAAGATAGCAAGACCAAAACCAGCACTACTATGGTTGCAACACCCCATGGTGAGCCACCACCACTGGCTTGGCCCGCTCGGTGCACTGACTCCTGTTGTGGACGTCGAAGCCGGAAGTTGAACCATCCGCTAGAAGAAATAGAAGAACACGAAGCTACCAAAAATATTAATATAATAGGCAGCAACATTAGGACTATCTGGAAGTTAATGGCTGTCTGTTGCATTTGAGATTTGTACTCGGTGTATTGAGAAAGCCATAGCAATAAAATTACAATGGCAAAGATGGTGAGTAAATGTAAAGGTGGTGCAGAAATGGAGGTGAGGGTCTGGCCACTCCACCCTTGCTTCCACTCTGGACCCCTCCTCTTAGGGTAGAACCACTCCATTCTTCTCCTCGATCTTCACTCAAATCTCTTTGTAGTTACAATGTTTTATATAAGCATTAAGCTAGAGGTAGTGATGGGTTTGGCTTGCCTTTGACAAAAGATTAATTAGCTTTGGCATATATGCTTTGAGTGTAGGCTTTGCCCGACAAACTTTTACTTTGAACCTAATGCTCTGTCATGTGTTGATTCCAATTTGGTTTCTTAATGAAAGGAAGAGTACATGAAACTTTGAGTTCATGCAAAGCTACATATCAAATATGGAGAGTCATGCTAGGAAACATTCTCGTTTCGACCTTCTCCTCTCTTTTTCTTTTTCTCTCATCCCACCGTGTATTTCCATGAAGAAAACTGTTCATTCTCTAAAGAGCAATGATAGGGGGCTTCAATTGAGGCCTAACAATTGTGGTATCAATCCTAAGTGGCATGCCACATAATTAAATACCAATTTGAATTGGAAATCCACATAATATATTTTGCCACATCATAATCTTGCAATACTAACTTTAACCTTTTATATATATTTTTCATTGAATTTTATTTTAACTTTAATCTTGCAATCTAAACCAAAAAACCAAACAAAAATTAATAAACCCAAATCATACGTTAAGCCCTAGAAAAAAAAACACAAACATGAGAAACAGGTGAAGAGCACATAGAGCAAGGTATGTGTGTGTCGATACTTCTGAAATTATTGGTTTCGTTGTATGAACTTGATTTTGGTTCCTTCCCAAATTATCGTTTTTATTCATATGATATTTGCTGCAATTTTTATTCATATGGCATGGTATTTGCTGCAATTTTCACTCATATGGTGGTCTTGCCCTAATATTTTCCTAATCATTTTCCATAGCTCTTTGAATGTTTAATCAATCCCTTGAGAGTTTTCTGTTTCTTTCATGTACTTGCGAAGTGATTTGGAATTGATGAGAAAATGAACAACTAATGTTTTCTTCTTCTTTTAGAATATCACTAGAAGAAGTGCCCGCGCTTTGCCGCGGTGTTTAGTTTTGTTAACGTACTCGAAGAATCAGATATGTGGAAAAGATTGATGTTGTTACCTGTTACTTTAATGTGATTGCCACTATATACATGATATCTAGCAAATGATAATCTCAAGTGTTCACAGTCTAAGTCTAGAAGCTTCTAATGATACAAAATATTACGAACTGGAAGAGTTTCATACAAAATATGACACACGGCTGTACACAATATATATTTTTTTTTTAAGAAATGGCAATGCATTGTATTACATGATTGTTTCAATTTGTCAAAAATAGCAGTAGTATAAACTGGAGTTTGATTGGGAGTCTATCCAAAAAAAAGTACTCTTGCTGTTTGTAGTGCTGTACAAAAACTCTAGATGATTGATAGACTGCTGTTGCACAAAAAAAACAGAGCAGTTATATTAGTTGCAGCTTTACTAAAGATTAACCATCAGTTCTTTGAAATTCATTCAAATATCAAAAAACATAAAAAACAAAAAGAAAATTAAAGTAGTTTAGATAAAAACTGGTATAGTAAGTTATGCATCAAAATCTATTTTGTAAAACAAATCTTTACAAAATAGTACCAATCTAATTATAATATCAATCAAAGGAAAAAATGATCAACTTTCTCATGAAAGCACAATGTTTTACACTCAAAATTGAAGTAAAGTACAATTAAATTAAGAATATGATTTTATAAGTAGAGATGTCACTGGTTCTTTAAAACAAAATTTCAATAAGAACATCATTGGTTATCAAATAGAAACTGGAACTATAATAATTTCATATATTAAAAGAGAATCCAGATTTTTATGAAGGCAAAATGATGTAGAACTCATTTAATTTTTTTTTCAAAACAATACATAACAAAAGAAGAAATTGAAATGAACAAAAGGTGTAAAAAGAAATAGAAATCTAAAGAGACATGAAGTTAGTTGTTATCTATTTGTACGAAAGGTACCTTTTCATCGATCAACATGTAATGCAGATCGCCATATGTATCACTTTGGAATTTCTTGGGCCTCCATATTCTTGATACACAGATTCTAAGCCTGAAACTGAGCTGGATTTTATATCACGATTGAATGTCAGATTCATTTCTTGCTGAAAGTAAGAAAAGAAATGCATTAATTTTATGAGGGTAAATCAAAATTCTTAGCTTGTAGTATCCAACTGTCATTTTTACTGTTATAGGAATTTTAAGATAGGCATTTTAAGAAACAGTGTGTGAAGTTTTTGAATCTACCGTGTAGCAATTGGAAAAATACTCAAATAAAATGGATTCTTGTACTATATAGCTGGAGCTTCCTCCAGTTTCTCCAAAATTACTTCATTCTCACTGTCATTATAATACCAAAAGGTGTATATCACTATCAGTAGCTTAATAAATTAAGAGAGAAAAAACTATTACTCCAAGGCAAGATTATTCCAAAACCCCATAATTTCAATTACTTGGGAATCCAATTTACAGAAGCTACCAACAACAGGGCATTGAATAACTATTCAGAAATAGACGTACAGTGACTGGGAGGTAATTTCATGTTTTCATATCTCCTTAATTTAAACAGAAGAAAGATATTTCTTGAAACAAACGTCAATTTGCATAAGGGTATACTTCTAATCCCTGGAACTGAGGAACTGAAAAAGTATACGCATACCAGATAAACAAAATCTAAAAGGATTTCCAAGAAACACTGATGAACATAAACTATATCCATATCTTGATAGAAAAATGCCTAAATATGAATAAATAAGAGGAAATAAGTATCTTACCTTCACAATGTTTTCATGTTTCGCCTTTGAAAGCAAAGTCACCTCCCTCTGAAATTTCTCCTTGCCTTCAGAACTAATAAAACATGTTATGTTTGGTTGTATGACTATCACAACAACAGGCCTGGAATTGTACCTAGATACAAAACTGGAAAGCTTCCGTACTCTACAATCCAGGACATAGAATTCCTAATTTGGAACACAGAAAAACACAGATTTATGAATACACAAAAATTAGATCAAACATAAAATCCATTTATTAATTAATCATGCAATCAAATAAAATGCCGCCTCACCAAAGAGAAAATTGAATGAAGATGGCTAAAAAAATCTGATACATAACAATTGTGACACGAACTTAATAGTTATATCTGACTCACTTGTTTCTCTTCCTCTATCTTGGCCTTGAGGTAAGAGTAGATAGCAACTCCAGCAATTGCAATGGCCGTTCCAATACCAGTTTGTATTGAAATCTTGTTACCTGTGAACATCAATTCGTTAAACGAAAGAAAAACTCAATCTATTTATTGATCTAAAAAAACATCAATTCCTGCATACATGATTTGACTTTTATATTAAGCAAAAAAGTTACAATAAAGGAAAACAATATGGATATCAAAACTAATTGCTACCAACAATTTCCAAAAAAACAATTTACATTAAGCCATGAACTACATAGATATAACTAACAGTATAATCAACCTAACCATAAATTGAATAATTGAAAAAATAATACGACTAATATTATGCAATTTACTAAGCAATTTATATACTTTCAAATCGACTTTCACAAACCCTGAACTTTGGTTTTTAATGTTTAAAAGCAATCAAACAAACCAAGCAGAATACTCTTTTCTTTTTTTTTGGAGTGAAGAGAGATAGACCTTAGGCAGTGTTTGTGCTTTGGGGACTGCAAGTACTGCAAGCTTTCATCTCAAGTGCTGTTCTCAAAGCTTTGGTCTCAAGTGCTGCAATTTGCCAAATTTGCACAACCTCAAGTAAATCAAACACTTAATATGAACAAATAGAAAATGAAATAAGCAGCACCACACTCAACTTCTACAACTCATTTCATCAAACTTGCAAAAGAGTAAAAATTGACAACAAAATTGAGAACAGGAACTACCTCAGAGCTTCACAGTGAACGAATGAAATTATTACATCACAGTTTAGGATGCTCCCATATCCTTTCTTGTGTTTCAGTCTTTCTTTGAACAATCTACCTCTTTTTTCATGCTCCTAAATTTTTTAAAGGGTAAAGCGAATTCATCATATCTCCTACATTATTATTCCTGACATTATTACATCATCATCAACTACCAATCCAGATTTTGATGATGCCCCTATGAAAGAAATCCCACCAATTATATCTTAATAGAATATCGTCTTATCAATTCACTTAATCAACAATTTTGTGGAAGGAAAGTAATTCCCATCCACAATTTTCCTACCCAATAAGAGAACGTTCAAGATTTAAACTTTTTCATAATCAATAGCAATTATCTAAGCTTAACGTTCTCAGTAGTAATCTAACGCAAGTGGGATTACAAATCACTCATATATGAATTCAAGTATAGACTTATCTACTCATCCTCGGCAAACCCAGCAGAAATTGACCATTCAATAATCTAGCTTTTAGGGTTTTAGCGCAAAATCTGAACAAAAAATAGCCGAACCTAATGAATCTAATCCAGCAATCCTTACAACCACCCACGTCTAAATTTTATTCAAAGAAAAAATTAATAAAAAAGAGAGTTGCAGAGAAAGATAGATCGGCATGAGAAATTGTGGAATTTAGAGGCAAACCTAATGAGATCGGTAATTGGGGGATAAGCAAGAGACCCCGAAACCACCGTTTCCGGCGAGGTAGAGCTGTGGTGGGTGCGGGGTTGGTGGGTCTGAGAAGGAACAGAGCAAAGATTTTGAGAGAGAGAATTGAGTCATTGACCCGAGGAAGAACAAAGAAGAAGAGAGAGAGAGAACTGAGGGCAAAAGCGTAAAAACGCTCTCTGATTTTTTTCATAAACGGCTCGGCTGGAGCCTCACTGTTCACGGCTTATGAACAGTGCTAATGAACAGTAAAACAGTGGATCACCAATTAGTATATAGTAAAGGGATAATTATAACTTTCGTCCCTGAACTATGACTCGTTCGACACTTTCGTCCCTGAAGTTTGAAATATATCACTTTCGTCCCTGAACTTCAACACCAACTATCACTTTCGTCCCTGACCGGAACAAAATTGTGCAAAACCTATGCCAAAATGTTCGCAAGGATGAGAGGAGTAACTTTTATAACTGGGGCTAAGCTCAATTCGGCCTAGAATGGCTCGAATTTAGCCCGAAAGTCGATAGTGGCCGAAACTTTAATTGTAAAATTCTCCGTCATCCGACGACGGTTTGAGGCGAGGTTGGTGGCGTTGAACTCGCCTCAAGGAGGGCTTCAAAGCCCAGTGGGTGTTGTCCTCCGATTTGGCCAGAATCAGAGGTTTATTCGGTGAAAACCCTCGGCCAGGGACGAAAGTGATAGTGATTTTCAAACTTCAGGGACGAAAGTGATATATTTCAAACTTCAGGGACGAAAGTGTCGAACGGGTCATAGTTCAGGGACTAAAGGTGATTTTTTCCCTATAGTAAATGACAAGTGCTAGGTTATTATATTTAAATGTTATTTGACACTCGTGATATATCTTGATTAATTTATTAATGGTATGCATTGATTATCTGGGTACTGTAAATAGTAAACTAGAGCTAATGGATGTGAATGAAACCTCACAAGTGCCGAATGTCAAGGAAGATGATGATATATTTATTGTTGTAGTTTCGATTCTTATTTAAAGCAATTAAAGGTTGATTAATTTTTGTTTTCTTTTTTAATTTAGAAAATATAAAAGGTTAAAGTTGGTATTGCAAGATTATGATGTGGCAAGATATATTATGTGGATTTAAATCTCAAATTGCTATTTAATTAGGTGGCATGCCACCTAGGATTGAAGCCATAATTCTTAGGCCTCAACTGAGGCCAACAATCATTTTCCTTCTCGAGCTAAATTCCCCTTTAAAAATTTTAATCATACAAATGAGAAAATTAATAGCATACTTTAGAACACTACCTCAATTACCACCTCACCGCTCACCATGACTTGAGGAGCACAAGTGATTATCTAGTTTTCGAATATTTTGCATCAAGAAAATGATGCAAAATGACTGATTTGCCCTCGTATCTAACGGTTCTTTAACGGAAATTTGACGGAGATATCACAAAAGTACGATTTTAAAACTTTAGGCACCAATGTGATTATTTTTAAAATTTAGGTATCAATCAGTCTGGTCAACGAAAGTTCAAACCCCATATAAGGGGCATATATGTAATTGTACTAAACACTAGTAAATTCTAGAGGAAATGAATAAAAAACCCTCTTTTGAAAGTCTATAGTCCATTAACCCCCATTTTATTCCTGATTTCTTTTTAAGCCCTATATTAAAGCTAAACAACATTCTTTTACTATTGTACCCCTTTATTCATCATCTAACAGCACCGATCCAATCTTTCTCCTCTTCTCTCTCTCTCTCTCTCTCTCTCTCTCTCATTCATGGTCGATGATCACGAGACGCAGTGCTATATATGCTGACGGAAAGACTTCTCCTCCATCTGATTGCAAAGCATGCGGTGGCGATCGGCTCTAGTAATCGACTTCTAATTGCGACGGTGTCGGCGAAATTGAGTATCTAAATCGTCTATCCTCATCATAGCTCCATGGATGAGAGGTCCGCGATGGAGAGAGGTCGTAGAAGAAGCGATCGACGAGAAATTTTAGAGTACGGTAAAGTGTCTATTTTTTGGCTTTTGGGTTGAGAATTTTTTCATCTCGGCTCAGGCTTGGTTTTATCCTTGTGGCTTTGGTGCTCAATTTTTGGTTATGCCTATTTTTGGTTTCTGAATTTTGGGATATTTATGTTAGTTCCAATTCTGGAGTAGTTGCAATTTCAAGGTAACAGTTTGATAAATTGGCTTAATTTGGTGAAGCATATGTCGTTTTGGAACTTCTATTTAAGTGGAGTAATATAGAATTGAGTGAGGGAATGAGAGATATTATTCTGATCAGCTTGCGTGGGCTATTATTCTCTCTTTTAGGGAGTAGTTTTTGCCAAATCCAAGAGGAGTTCGATAATATTGTTAGTTCAAAAAGAATGAGAATGTTGAAGAATAATTGCTGGGAGTAATTAGGTTAGGTAGGTGTGTTGGGAGTGATTGTTTATAATTGTTTTGAAAACTCATGGGTATATATGTTTGTATGGGAAGGAGTTCCAACTCCTCACGAGATCAGCTAGCTTCCTTCACTTCACGAGCTCACTATTCCTACTCTTGTATAGTTGCATCTTTATCCCAATGCCCCTTTTACAACAAGTAAACGCACATTAAGCCGCATATATATATATATACTAATTTAGTCAATAAATAATATATTGGTTTCACCATAAATTGGCTTTTATGGTGGTGCTTAGTTACTTATTGATGCTTGTATGCAATTGGAAATGGAAATGGAAATGGTGGTGCTTAGGTGAATGTTCAGTTCAGTTTTGTGTTAGACTTAAGTGAATTAGAAAATTTCTTGTTTAGGTTGGTAGTTACTGGTAATGTATATGTATATGCTAAGCTCAGTTTTGATTGATACACATGTGATACACTTGTGATACACATGTGATTTCTGATACACATGTGATTTCTGATAAACATGTGATACAGTTGTGATACACATGCTGCGATACACATCTAATACACTTGTGATACACATGTGATACAATTGTGATACATATGTGATACACATGTGATACACTTGTGATACACATGTGATTTCTGATACACATGTGATACAATTGTGATACACATGCGATACACATCTAATACACTTGTGATACACATGTGATACAATTGTGATACAGTTGTGATACAGTTTCTGATACACATGTGACCTCCCAAATGAAATGATCAGTTTACCATTAGAATTTGTGATATACCTGTGATACACATGTGATACTTGTGATACACTTGTGATACACATGTGATACAGTATTATGTGGAGGACCCTCATACACCTTGTGATATAGTGATACACATGTGATATAGTTATGATACACATGTGATACAATTGTGACACACATCTGATACACATGTGATACACTTGTGATACACATGTGATACACTTGTGATACACATGTGATACACTTGTGATACACTTGTGATACACATGTGATACACTTGTGACCTCCCAAATGAAATGATCAGTTTACCATTAGAATTTGTGATACATATGTGATACACATGTGATACACATGTGATACACATCTTATACACCTGTGATACACATGTGATACACTTGTGATACACATGTGATACACCTGTGATACACCTGTGATACACATGTGATACACCTGTGATACAGTTTGACGTGGTGGGCCCGGGATCCTGATAGTGATTTTTGGAAAAAATGAAGTAAAAATGTGTTTTGGTGATACTGTGATACACATGTGATACACATGTGATACAGTTTGACGTGGCGGGCCGGGATCCTGATAGTGATTTTTAAAAAAAATGAAGTAAAAATGTGTTTTGGTGATACTGTGATACACATGTGATACACGTGTGATACACATGTGATACAGTTTGATGTGGCGAGCCCGGGATCCTGATAGTGATTTTTGGAAAAAATGAAGTAAAAATGTGTTTTAGTGATACTGTGATACACATGTGATACACTTGTGATACAGTTTGACGTGGCGGGTCCGGGATCCTGATAGTGATTTTTTAAAAAAAATGAAGTAAAAATGTGTTTTGGTGATACTGTGATACACATGTGATACACGTGTGATACAGTTTGACGTGGCGAGCCTGGGATCCTGATAGTGATTTTTGGAAAAAATGAAGTAAAAATGTGTTTTAGTGATACTGTGATACACATATGATACACTTGTGATACACATGTGATACAGTTTGACGTGGCGGGCCCGGGATCCTGATAGTGATTTTTGGAAAAAATGAAGTAAAAATGTGTTTTGGTGATACTGTGATACACATGTGATACACGTGTGATACAGTTTGACGTGGCGGGCCCGGGATCTTAATAGTGATTTTTGAAAAAAATTAAGTAAAAATGTGTTTTGGTGATACTGTGATACACATGTGATACAGTTTGACGTGGCGGGTCCGGGATCCTGATAGTGATTTTTGGAAAAAATGAAGTAAAAATGTGTTTTGGTGATACTGTGATACACATGTGATACACGTGTGATACAGTTTGACGTGGCGGGCCCGGGATCCTAATAGTGATTTTTGGAAAAAATGAAGTAAAAATGTGTTTTGGTGATATTGTGATACACATGTGATACAGTTTGACGTGGCGGGCCCGGGATCCTGATAGTGATTTTTGGAAAAAATGAAGTAAAAATGTGTTTTGGTGATACTGTGATACACATGTGATACATGTGTGATACAGTTTGACGTGGCGGGCCCGGGATCTCGATGGTGATTTTTGGAAAAATGGAGTAAAAATGTGTTTTTGTGATACTGTGATACACATGTGATACACGTGTGACGTGGCGGGCCTAGTGTTTAAGTGAGTAAACATGTTCCATAAGAGAAAATGGTAATTTAGGTAAGTAAAATTTACATATAAGGAATAAAGGGTTTAAAAAGAAATGGAAAAAAAAGAAGGGGCTTAAGAGGAACAATCTTATTAGAAAGGGGTCTTATAGTAAGTAGCCCTTACCTCCATATAATAAGGAGGGTTTATCTGATGAGTGAGATAACCTCTCTCTCTCTCTCTCTCACCCTACTTTCTTATATTATATTTCACAACAATACTAATAAACATGGGTACAAAGGAAATAAAATCTAAGATCACGTAAATAAAAAAACGGCTTAATTTGGCCTAGATCATGTCTGATGATTTTCTCACAAAATTACCCAAGATTAACAAGAAAACAAATCTTTCTCAAAGAAAAGAAAACATTCCAAAAGCTGAAATTTTGATGGTGCGCGGAGGCTTCGGCGGGGGCTTCATCAATAAATCATGGACGACCAGAGTCGTGGATCTCCAAATACAAATTCGGCATATATCCCTCACTTTCATCCTTAGGTTTAGGGTATTCTAGAACTTGTTTACCCTTCTCGGGAGCCTCATGTTCTTCCAATCTTTCTGATTTTTCATTGTCCCGCAACGAGTTCATGAATCTACATAGATGCTTAAACTCTTGCTCATCATGCTGATAGACAAGACGGAGACCACACATTTCAGCAAACAACCCTCGGCTTTCGCTGGCAAATGAAGCCTCCAAGAGGCCACACTCATTTAACTGATCTCGAAACCACTGACGTGGTATATAAGATACCCAAATGAATCCTGTAGGACATAACCACTTGAATTCTTCATTGGTTGGTCGATAATGGTGAAGATGTTTCAAACAACTGTTCTCAGTTTTCAAATGACAAACAAGCTCAGCAATTTCTGGATTCACTTTGTCTATGGAGGTAGTTCGATTCTCGAGGTTTGAAAAACGTGCAAATAGAGCCAATCCTATCCATTTCCCATCACTAGGTAAAGATGGTGGCAACGGGATTTCCACTGAAGGGTCCCGACTGTGATGACCGAACCACTCCATAAGTTGAGTGCAATGAGGGGAAGTGGCATTATATATGATGTCCCGATTGAAGTCCTGCAAGATAAAATGTGCTGTATGTTATATTGGAGTTCGCTGTGTGTGTGTGTTTGAGAGAGAGAGAGAGAGAGAGAGAGAGAGAGAGAGAGAGAGAGAGAGAGAGAGAGAGAGAGAGAGACCTTTACATCTCCTTTGGGTACTCTAGAAACTTGTTTACCCTTCTCGGGAGCCTCATGTTCTTCCAATCTTTCTGATTTTTCATTGTCCAGCAACGAGTTCATGAAGATACATAGATGCTTAAACTCTTGCTCATCATGCTGATAGACAAGACGGAGACCGCACATTTCAGCAAACAACCCTCGGCTTTCACTGGCAAATGAAGCCTCCAAGAGGTCACACCTATTTAACTGATCTAGAAACCACTGACGTGGTATATAAGATAGCCAAATGAATCCTGTAGGACATAACCACTTGAATTCTTCATTGGTTGGTCCATAATGGTGAAGATGTTCCAAACTACTGCTCTCAGTTTTCAAATGACACACAAGCTCAGGAATTTCTGGATTCACTTTGTCCATGGAGGCAGTTCGATTCTCGAGGTCTGAAAATCGTGCACATAGAGCCAATCCTATCCAATTCCCATCACTAGGTAAAGATGGTGGTAACGGGATTTCCACTGAAGGGTCCCTACTGTGATGACTGAACCACTCCATAAGTTGAGTGCAATGAGGGAAAGTTGCATTATATATGATGTCCCGATTGAAGTCCTGCAAGATAAAATGTGCTATATATTATATTGGAGTTCGCTGTGTGTGTGTTTGAGAGAGAGAGAGAGAGAGAGACCTTCACATATCCTTTGGGCATCAAGATTTCACTGGTTTCCGCTCTATCGGTATAATGTGACTGTTCATTTTCATCTGCTTCGACAAACTGACGGACGAAATCCAAATTGTCAAAGAACGAAGTCCAGCACTGGACTATTGCTTGATTAAATTCCTTCACATCTTGCTTGAACAAGGGACGGATACTCCACTTTGTCATCATTAATCCTGGGCAATCAGTATAAATTCTAGCTTCTGCATCACGTACTACTTTGAACTCTGTAAGATAAGAACGAGGTATGTAGGTTAGCCAGATAAATCCACCAAGATGTAGCCACTTGAATTTCTCTTTTGTTATAGAAAACACCGGGGCAGGACTCAAACATTTTCCATTCGATGTCAAATGACACATAACATTGAAAGTCCCTGTGCCCAGATTGTCAAGGACAGCACTTGGATGCTCGTGGACTGAAAAAGCAGCACATATGGCAAGTCCCCTCCAAATGTCATGATCAAATAAATTTGGGAGTATTTTCAATCCAAACCGGGGCAAACTGGTCTGTCCGGCCCCTCTGAACCATCCTAGAAGTTCCTTTCGAGGGAAACAAAAATTGTTTACTGAGGAAGGAGTGAACGGATTTAAAACAGCAATCACTTGTCCCTTGACACTGAGAGTGGCCACCTTGAAATACTCGAGCAATAACTCAAGAGATCGTTTCCAATCTTCTGGGCTAAGGCTCCCATAGAGTGGAGTCTCAGCCATTACATGTAAATGATGCATGGCAAACACCGGCTTTGGATCCTTTTGTGCACAACATTCTTTTACGTGATCCCCCTCGTCCAAAAAAGACAAAAAACAGGGTTCTGGATGGGATATAATTTTTTCGGACTCTATAAAACCATGCTTTTGTTGGAGATAAGATCTGTAGTTGTGCAATATTGAAGTGAAGACTTGTGGTTGTTTAGTAGTAGAGTTTAGGAGCTCTCCCCGATCTTGAATCAAGTCCTCCCTACAAATTGTGAAGCTGTTACGTTAGTTTCAGACGATATTTAATTATTAATTTATGTTAATATATATGCATGGATAATAACAAATTAAATATATTATTTTTGCAGGAAAAATAGGATTTAAACCTTTCAGACGAAGAATAATCATTTTTGCGACCAACATCGTTTTCTCCTCCCACTGAATTCTGCTCAAGTAATTGTCCGATACGTTGACAAAGTGAATCAACGACAACTTCACTGTCTAATGTGCACACAGTTATTGCACGGATTAAGTCTTCCAAATCTTGCTCGTATAGTAAACGGCTTCCACA
This sequence comes from Rubus parviflorus, assembly GCA_029955375.1. Lineage (NCBI taxonomy): Eukaryota > Viridiplantae > Streptophyta > Magnoliopsida > Rosales > Rosaceae > Rubus > Rubus parviflorus. The sequence goes on from JARGGL010000001.1 coordinate 33,603,024, forward strand.
CATTCGAACCACCATATCTGGAGTAGTCATTCTAAACAATGCGCTGATACCCTGACATTGATTCAACTGCTCCGGAAAACGCAAGCGTGGTATATGGATTACAACAAGTTGATCTGACCCCAGGGAAGTGTTTATACTTACGGATGTCCTTATTGTGCTACTGCTTTCATAGGAACACAAATCAACATCAAGTACGGATTCAGCATTATTACTGTAACCACTCGAAACCATAACAAATAGTTCTAAACCGACCCATCTCTGATCGTCAAATAGGTCTGGAGGAAAGTCGCACAGTGCCACGTCCCCTGCGTAGTGATGGAAGAACCAGAAAGGAATTACCTTATGAGGGAAAAAAAGGCCAAAGTCCTTTTCACGTCCATATGGTCCCTGTAGAGTGCATATATAATGGACTAGTTAGAGCAACTCCAGCACACTATTTGTTCACAGATTTGTCAAAAATAATAGCTAAAAGTTAATAGCAAATCATAATGCTGGAGACGTATTTTAAAACTAGCGCCAAAATATTTCTGCTAAAAGTAGCTAGCCAAATTGTCAGAGAGAGAGAGAGAGAGATTAATTACCTCATAGAGTTTTGAAAGCAACAACTGTAGATTTTCTCCCGAGGGGATGTTAAAATCAAATTTCCAGCTGACTTTTTCTGCTTCATTTGGTACCATCACCTTACCAGAGCTTTCCTTGTCCTTCACGTTTATCAATTCCTTACAATGTCTGCCAAAATTGAAATCAGTGTCTGGAAAACAAGCCTCACATAAATCTTTAGCAAACTTTACAGCTTCTTGCTGGAAGATTAGATGCATCCCACACCACTTGACCTCCAAGTCTGGTCTCATTGTTGCAACTGAAGCCTCAATTCGACTTGCTTTATACAACATTCCAGCATATTGAAAATACACTTGCGGCACATAGCAACAAACTACATGTGTCGCAACCCGGAATTTTTGAAAGTTTGCAATGTCTATTTGATATACAACTCCTTGGTCATCTTTAAAAGTACAAAAGGTCTGCTGCAACTCCCAATTCTCAACAAAATTGTCATTCTCAAGGATTTCGAATTCAACAAACAGGGCTAATCCTAAGCTCTTATAAACTTCATGATCAGAGACATGCATGGCTACAGAAGCCCCTCTACTCTTATGACTACACCAATGAGGAATTTTGGCATGACAGAAACGAACATCCAGTTTGTGCTGAAGATTAATTTTATTCTGTAGAAACAACAGAAGAATGATAAATATAACATATACATACATATATATATATATATAGAGAGAGAGAGAGAGAGAGAGAAAGTGACCTCAATGTATTTAGGAAAGACTTGTTCCATTTGTTCTTCGGGAATTGGAAGTGGATATCTTGTCCCAGCTGTATTTGAATTTTCACAATTTATGAAACTGATCCCCTCCTCAGAAAGACGTATGTTCAGCTGTTTTGGATAGTTTGTCAGCAGAGGACAATTACTAGCATCTACATCAAGACTCGACCGAAGCTGTTTTGGCAACGACCGAAGCTTGTTACACTTTGAGACTCGAAGTTCTCTAAGCTTAGAAAGTTGAGAGATGCTTTCAGGTAGACTCTCAAAATTGTTTTCTTCCAACCTTAAACGTTGCAGTGAGGATAAGCAGCCAATATCTTCAGGGATCTGTCCTTCAGCTAGATCGCATTGATGTAAAAATAATTGTTGCAATGAACTTAAACCGGAGAATGACCTAGGCAACTGCAGACCCCTGGGCCCCTGCTTACATCCTTGGAAACATAATGATTTGAGATTCTTCAGACGTACAATAGAAGGTACTTTTCTTAGAGCAGTGTGACAAACATCAAGGTCCTCCAAATTTTCCAAGCTCCCTATGTCTTCTGGCAGTTGGTCAAGGCGTGAGCAATGTGCCAGAAGCAGAAATTTCAGAGATGTCAAACTGCAAATGACGCTTGGAAGACCCACAAGGTTCTTGCAGCCACGTAGATCTAAGAAAATTAGGCCACTCAAGCACTGGATTGTTGTCGGCAGCTCTCTTATAGCTGTTCCACTTAAATAGAGTGCTGACAGAGTTTCCATGTTTCCCACAATCTCAGGAAACTCCTTTAGTTTTGAACATCCCGCAAAAATAAGCATTTCAAGAGATTGCAAGCTTATGGACTTGGGAAGGCTCTCTAGACTCGTGCAGTTATTGAAATTTGCAACCTTCAAATGTTGGAGTCCCCAAACTGTTGGGTGAACATCTGATAAGTTTTCACAACCTACCAAAATCAACTGTTCAAGATTTGGGACAGTACTGAAGTCCGGGGTCTTGATCAAGTATTGGCAGTCGGAAAGATCCATTAGTATTAGCAATTTCAGACAGAGCTGTTTCATGACAAAAACAAAAAGTAATTAGACAGATTATTAAGTTGCCCGCAAGCCATATATATAGTTGGCAAAAACGATATATCTTACTGTTTCATTCCATAGTTTTTCAATGCGGCTATTGGGCATTTTCAATTCGACGAGTTTATCTGGTCGAAAACTGGATGGCAGAGATTCTAGAGGACATCCATACCATTCTAAAACTCGTAACTTGTTGGACAGATATTCAAATTGCACATCCAGCTGCAAGTTGACATTACAAATCTTCAACAATCTTAGCTTGCGCATATTTAAGAACGGGTCAGCTTTCAATGGTATATCTTCTTTAGCCAGCGTGCTCAAGTACATGCCTTGGACAAGATTTGTTCCCTATAATAAAACGCATCAACATCAATATTATTTCATAAATTAAACCCATAAGAAAAAAAAACATCAATATTATTACATAAAATAAAAATCTGAAGATGAGTTTCACCAGCCCTTTGCTTTCTATTTTATTTTAAGTTCATTCCCCAGTAAGACGGTGTTTATTGCTATCTTTTGAGGCAGAAGTCGCATTTTGAGGAGCTAATAAACTCCATACTAAAACCTAAAACCCTAAGCCGCAAGACCAATCTGACCAATTACTCAATCGGTAGTCTACCAAAATAAATAAAAAGGTACGTTTCTCAATCGATATAATCTTACCAAATTTTCGGTGACTACATCACGAGCATCCTCATCAAGCCACGTGCTGCTGTGTTCATACTCATGGGACTTGTCATTAAGCCACAACCTACTTCGTCTTCCCGGCTCTTCAGGAGATTCTCGACGAACAATATGCCAACCCATTTGCTGTACTAAATCATGCATCCACAGTTTATTTTCCTCAACTTTAATTAAACATCTTTGAATGAGGACAGGTATTCCGATATCAGGATAAAAGTCGCAACTATCCAAAATCTTTTTTACACGATATTCATTCTCGCCTCTGAAGAAACATGCTATGTCCAAAAAGATCTCTTTCTCTGTCTTCTGCAATCCATCAAAACTTAATTGAAGAAAACTAAAAATACCTTGGTCGGGATCTTCATCAAGTCTAGCCAATGCGGCTGACCATTCATGTACCTTTCTCCCACACAAGTTAGCACCCAAAACTACGAGAGCTAAAGGAAGGCCGCCTGCATATTTTACAAAATTATTGGACAGATGTTTATATTCGTCTGGAGCATGGTTCTCCTTGAAAGCTTTCTGACAGAAGAGCAGAATAGCTTCATTATCAGTCAGCTTCTCAACCTCATACGTTTTATCTTCCGGTACTCCACATGCCATCGCTAACATCTGCTTATCTCTGGTTGTTATAATGACTCTGCTCCCTGGACCCAACCAACCCTCAGCAGCTAAAAAATCTATTTGTTTTTTATTATTAACATCATCTAGAATGATAAGCACCTTTTTATGACGTAATCTTTTCCTTAATAAGTTGACCCCCATAGCTTCATGCTGTATCTTTGCATGGCTGTCCAGCTGCAATTTTTCACAGAGATCATTCTGCAAGCGAACTATTCCATCAACTTTGCTGGATTTCAGTCTAACTTCACGAATAAAGGCGCTACAATCAAATTCGCTTTGGATCTTATCGAAAACTGCCTCTGCCAGAGTTGTTTTACCGATGCCCCCCATCCCCCAAATCCCTATGGTGCGCACATCATCCGATCCCCGCAAGTAAAACTCCATTTTCTCTACTCGAGCATCCATTCCAATTAAATCCATCCCAACACTAGAGTAGGTGTTATTCACTGTGGTCCAAATCCCTTTAGCTATGTCTTGAATAACTTCTGATTCGGCTCTGCAGAAACCATACATACTTTATAAATGCCACACGTACATGGGATTCTAATAAGATTACTGTGAGACCTCGGAATAATTAATAGAATAAATTTCAAATTAATCGAAATTAAATTCGTAATTTTGATTAATATTAAAGAGTTTCGGGAATTTTTCAGAAATTTTATTGTAGTCAAAAGTTCAACTTGACGACTTGGAAATGAAGTACAGGTCACGATGAGTATGTGGGAATTTTCGGAGAATTTTTCGGAGACCCGAACCATTTGTTTTGATTTTCGGAAGTTTGGAAATTAAGGAAATTATTTTGGAAAAAGGAAATACAAACGGTGCAATCTAGTTCGTTGATTTCGAATTAATCGGAATTAAATTCGTAATTTCGATTAATATCAAAGAGTTTCGGGAATTTTTCAGAAATTTTATTGTAGTCAAAAGTTCAACTTGACGACTTGGAAATGAAGTACAGGTCACGATGAGTATGTGGGAATTTTCGGAGAATTTTTCGAAGACCCGAACCATTTGTTTTGATTTTCGGAAGTTTGGAAATTAAGGAAATTATTTTGAAAAAAGGAAATACAAACGGTGCAATCTGGTTCGTTGATTTCAAAACCGTTCAATCTGGGCCGTTGAAAATACTTAAAAGGAAAGGGTATAAATACCCATTGGATCATATCGAATGGCCCAGAAGCTCTTAGACCTCTTCCACCGCCTCTCCTTCCTCTGTCGTGAACTCTCCAACTCACCTCCTCCGTCCGGGCGTTTCACGGCACCGGACCGGTCTCGTCTTCTTAGCCTCAACACAGCGAGTCCAGCAGTAGTCCTTTCTAGTCAAATAGATAGCGGTAGAGAGAGAAACGAACGGAAGAAGGTCCAGCAACTCCAATGGTATTTTTCGATTTCGGCGACGACGGCGACTGAAATCGGTGGCTTTGGCTTCGTCTCGATCAGGCGAGCTCGTCTGTGGTCACGGATTGTTGAATTGTTAATTGATAAGGGAGAATCAAAGAAGAGAAGTTCTTACTGTTCCGGCGAGGTTTTGACGAATTCCAACGACTCCGGCGACGTATTGTCTCGATTTAGGTAACGAAATTGATCAGCTCTATGAGCTCTACGTGTTTCTAGCATTGAAATTCACATTTGGTTGAAGTTTGGAAGGTTGGATTTTCGGGTACTGTTCTGCCACCATGAACAGTAACGATTCTGGCCACCCTTAATTCTTCAGGCTTTGTTAACGGTTATTTTTGGTTCGAATTTAAAATTAGGAAGCTGGAGGAGGCCCTGAGGTTGCAACGTCTCTTTTGGTGGTTTGGGATAGAGCAGTGGCTGCTGAGTTTTGTCGAAGCTCTTTGTGGTTCACGCTCTAACTCAGTTGAGAACTCGAACAAAGTTTAAATTCGAAGCTTTGGAAGCTCTGGAAGAGAACCTTGTGGTCACGTTGTTCTGATGATTCGTGCCCCTGTTTTAGTTTCATAAAAGCTTCAGTTCATACTTCTTGCTTCGATCCTGAAGTCTAATACCAGACGCAGGTATAAACTCGTACTGGGATTGTTAGTTTGGTCATTTGAAATCTGTTGAGAAGCTTGTTGAAATAGTGATAATGTTTTGATAATTGGAGTTCACGAAAGCTTACTGTGAACTGATTTGGATAATTGGTATATGACTGAAATTGTTAAGAAGATTGCTTAAGTTGATTGAAACCAGTCATATGCTTGAATTACTACCTTACTGAGAATTGGCTCGAGTAGTTGTAGTGTTAAAGTTTGGCAGTTTCACAGTTTGGCTTAAGGTTGTTATTTGTGATTAGTCTCTATGGAAATTGAGTTGTGTTAAACTAGTGTAAAGAAACAAGAATGGTCTAAGTGTGGACTTGTATCGATAATTGGATTTGGTTGAGAATAAAGTGTCGTTGGGTGTCCAAAGTAAATTTGGGAATGCACCCTAGATGAAAAAGTAATCGTCTAAATGGACTTGGAATATTTTGTTGAGTGTTATAGAATTAAGTATATTATTATAACACTCGGGTATTGTCGGACTAGGGACTCCAGTTAGCCCGGGACTTAAAGTGTGGTGGTGGTGTTGGCCTGACATGACGAGCGAAGTGGAAGCTCCGATATTCCAAGTAGGGAGTCTTCACCCTAGTTTGTGTTTTTATGCATTGTTTTATGGTTTGAATTTATCATTTGAGGTAATGATGACCTGAGAGTGAGTGGAGCATAGCAACTACCTTGGGTTTCAATCCCCTAAACCTCCGGAGGGGCTGTACGGACGGAATAGTGTCTGACATCCTTTGAGGTGTGGCACTAGTTCTAGGCGGTATGGCGTTAAATTGATACTCTCGCTACTCCTTACGGTTTGTTGAAGATTTTAATCTTCGGTAAGGATGTAGTTGGCTAGATTGATTGGTCATCAGGTTTGACAGTCACCTGGGTACTCATTTGTTTTCATATGGTTTATTATTGAGAAATGATTTATTGTTTTTCTTACTGTATTTTCACATACTGGTACCAAACAAAAATGTGTTTAATGGTTTTTAAATCTAGTTAGGGTTGTTGTACTAAGCAGCGAGGACGAAAGCTCATCCCTACAATAGTTTGGATGTAGGTACTGTGCACTAGAAACGGGATAATGAAGGACAAAGCTGGGTGTGCAGAAATGTTTATTTTTAATTGTTCATAGGGTGAAAATCAGGTTTCAATATCATTTATTTCTCCTTGTATGAATTCATTTATTTTAAATATTTTGAATTGAAATTGAAAGGACATTTATTATTTTATGAAATTTAAATGTTTCACCTCTAATTAAATTAATTACATTTCCGCTTCCTTGTAAAATCTTTTTACAATTTTGCATTGCGGCTCTTTAAGATTTAAGTTAGTTAATCTAGCTTATATTTTAAAGATTTGCGGCACTGTAACGTGTTTAAATTGAAGAGGTACAATTTAGGGCGTTACAATTACGAAAACGTAAAGATTAAATACAAAACCATTCTGGAATCAAAATTAAATTTTGCAGCCGACCACTGGGCTACGAATCATTTTAGATTTCGTAGATGCCTTTCCTATACTTATACATTATGAAAATATTTTTTTCTTCTTAAATTTGTTTACCATATTTATCAACATCCTAACAGTATGAACAATACTTCATAATACTGCTGATTTTTTTTTTGTACATGCATGTAACACTATTTATCTCTAATTTCAATTGATAAGTTCTATTTCAACGACAATCGTGGACTCAAAAGTTAGGCCTATGAACTATGAATACAAAGAAGGAAAAATAGAAAACTATATACCATATTTATTACTTCAAAAAAAAATGCGCATAGTTTTTTTGTGATCTTTTTTTTGTAGAAGTAACAATATTTATCCTTGACTTCAGTTAACACTAAACACTTCAAAATCACTCAAGAATTAGGTCTATGAATACAATACAATAAAATAAACAAATATATATATATATTACATAGTTAGTAAAATATGGGAAAATGGGAAAAGTACCCATGCGTATTATTCGGGCAATTTTATCTATAGTTTGATGAAAAGTTTAGCATAATATTTTTTAATTAATAAATTTTTAAATTATAAAATGTAAGGTGTGGAGTTTTTATATCACCGTCAGATCCGTTTTACATTATCTGATTTGATGGTTGAGATTAAAACTCTGCACCTTAAAAAGTAAAAATCTCTTTAGTGGAGAAGCCATGTATATATATATATATATATATATATATATATATATATATATATATATATATATATATATATATATATATATTACATAGTTAGTAAAATACGGGAATATGGGAAAAGTACCCATGCGCATTATTCGGGCAATTTTATCCATAGTTTGATGAAAAGTTCGGCATAATATTTTTTAATTAATTAATTTTTAAATTATAAAATGTATATTAAATTCATTTATTTCAATAATATGTGTGAAATATGAAAAAAAATCGTATATAATATTTTTTGGATTAAAAAATACTGGAAATTTAACGAGCTATTTTTTAAAAGATACAAAATACGGAAATATTTTTAAAATATATGTCAATATGTGTACTATTTGTGTATTGTTTAAAAAATTACTATCAGAGATTTGCTATAGTCATACCTATTTGGACTTAAAATTTTAAAATTTGTTTTCATAATAAATATGGTAACCATATTGAAGAAGTATCCTATAAGTATGAATAAAGCAATTAGGAAACCAAATCAAAGTCGTAGACGAGTGGACGGCTGTTCGGTCTTCATTTTTTTTCATTAGATATCAAGAAAAAAAAAATAGATATCAAGAGAGAAATAAATATTCTTTTTTTTTTCATTCTCGAATCCAGATTCAACAATTATTTGACCAAAGTACTTTTTTTTTTGGACAAAAAAAACTACTTTATTTGGACATAAATACGCTAAAACTGCTTTATACACTAAAATTGCAGAAATTCTGTAATGCACCTTTTTTTTTATATCTTTTTTTTTTTTAAATTGCAGAAATTCTGTAATGCACCTTTTTTTTTTATATCTTTTTTTTTTTAAATTGCAGAAATTCTGTAATGCACCTGATATATGGGTGCTCCATGTTTTGTAATAAAATATTAGTCATAGATATGATCTGAGGGTTAAAAATACATGACTTGTTACTTGAATAGTAAGTACTAATCATATTATTAAATTAAAAAAAAAAATCATTTGTAATGATGGGGAAAAAGAAAAAAAAATAATTAACTACAATCAATCTATAAAATTAAATCCGAATTAAGCTAAACTACTTCAAACGAGAAAAAAAAAACGGTTGAACTCAATCAACGTAGAAGACAAAATATTATCGCTTAACGACCGAGTGGTCAAACTTTATTATAGTCGGCCAAATTTTGGTGTGGTAGCAATAACTGATAATATGATGATATTTACCAGGCTTGATTGATCTAATCATTAATCTAGATATCACTTCCTCATAAGAATCAACATAAAGAAACGTTTATATATATATATATAAATTGTCCAACTTATTTTTGTCTTCTAGATCACTTGTTTTTTCATAAACCTTAAATATCATCGCTTAACGATCGAGTGGTCAAACTTTATCATAATCGGCCAAATTTTGGCAAGGTTATAATAACTGATAATCTGATGATATTTATCAAGCTCGATCGATCTAATTGTTAATCTAGATATCACTTTCTCATAGGGATCAACACATAAAAATAAGTTGGACAATTATATATATATATAATTGTCCAACTTATTTTTGCTTTCTAGATCACTTGTTTTTCTATAAAAATCCTAAATATCATCGCTTAACGATCGGGTGGTTAAACTTTATCATAGTCGGCCAAATTTTAGCTTGATAGAAATAACCGATAATCTGATGATATTTATCAAGTTCGATCGATCTAATTGTTAATCTAGATATCACTTCCTTATAGGGATCAACATAAAGAAACTTATTTTTTTTTTTTTAAAAAGGAAATAAATTATTGGAACTGATTTGATTAAAAGTTATGAAACTGGGAAAAAAAATGGAACAAAGCGAAAATTAGGAATTTTTAGTTGTATTTTTTTATTATTATTTTGAGTTTAAATATGAAATATTAATTATATATATATATATATATTGTGGTTACAATTAATTATATTTTTTAATCAAATATTATATTTTTGGTTTAACCTGTTAATTACTTATCATTTATTTTTAATTTTTAATTTAAATATAAGTCATGTGCAAGGCACACTAAAACATGATGTATTGGTGTACCTGGAGCACTAAAGTCGCTCTCCTAAAACTGGACATAAATACGCTAAAGAAGTCATGGGTTGACCCATCAAAAATTTAATTTTTTGGAAATAATGTTAAAATATTGAAAATAGAAACAATGACAGAGTTTATATATGATATTTAGATCTAAATCGCATCTGAATTCCACTTCATTTATCAAACTGATGTTGATAAAATACTAAAAAAAAAAATTTAAGATTTTTTTTCCGGTGTGATAAAACTTTATGATATATACATTAGGTCAGTAGTGTTCACATGCTCAGTAGAGTCAATGCTCAGTCATGCTCAGCTACCGTTGGATTTAAATCCAACGGTGGAGAATGATGAAAAAATAAATATGTTTAAAAAATGTTATCATTCTCCACCATTAGATTTAAATCCAATGGTGGCTGAGCATGACTGAGCATTGACTCTACTGAGCATGTGAACACTACTGTACATTAGGTTACTTCTGAAAAGTTACAAGTTTAATAAAATAATTTTTTCATCTTCTAAAAAAAAAAAATTTCCATCCTCACTATTATTAATACAACTCAGTGTTACGCTCAAACTCAACACGATGTGGAAAAAAGATGAAATATAAAAACTTTTTACCTTCCTTTCACATCCCATCCGGAGATACTGGCTACTTGGGTTAAAGCTTCTCTCCACTTTTTCACCTTCTCCATGTTGTCTTTGAAAGCTTTTTCATGTTTATCACAGAAGGCCTTGCCAAAATTTCCTGTTTGCTTTCTTACTTCTGATGTGTCAACGTGATAGAAAACTGGAAAAATTTTCAATCCCCTTGACTGGCAGTCAACAATGTGTGCAAGCTCATCCAAACACCATGTTGAAGTAGCATAGTTGGCTGAAAGAATGATGACTGCAATTTGTGATTCTTCTATTGCTTTCAAGAGATCTGGTGAAATTGAATTTCCCCTCTTAAGTTTTTCTGTATCCCTGAATGTATTAATTCCTTTCTGTTTCAAAGCATGATATAAATGGTCTGTAAAACCATTGCGGGTGTCTTCACCCCTAAAACTGAGGAATACATCATGTTCGAATTTTGATACAGAAGAAGAAGAAGGTGAAGATATTTTAGGGGTTGAAGGAGATGTGGGTATTTGGATGTTAGAAGAAGAAGGTGAATGTTGGTGACCACTGATGAGAGACTCTGAATCTTTCACTGCAGCTGAAACTTTGTCATGTTCCTCATTTCCTAATTTAGGGCTTGAAGGAGACGTGGGTATTTGGATGTTAGGGGAATCCTCTGGAAACTGAGCAGGCAGTACTAGAAGATTATTAAGAAGGCGAAGAAGAACAGCAACAAGGACAAGGAGGAGAAGGAGGATGGTAAACATGATGAAAAACAATGGAAACTTTTTCTTGGTCTGAGAAAACAATCGAAACTTAACAATGGGGAATTTGTCTTGCTAATTCAAGAGCAAAAACGAGGCTTTTTTTTTTTGACTGATCGAAATACTTCAATTAAAGAGCTCAAAGGAGCGGCAAAGAAACAAAGGGCAAAAATATGGCTTTTTTTTTTTTGGACTGAAATGCTTCAATTAAAGAGCTCAAAACTTCAAAAGAGCAGCAAGAAAGCAATATAGGACTAAATAACGGGAAAAGAACAAAAGAGATGTGGGAAAGCAGCTACAAAAGAGAGGGGTTGGAGCCTGGGAGGGAAACAAGGCTTGGATGAGCAATATATATAGGCATGAAAGAAAGGACCAAGCAACTTATTAGAGCATCTCCAATTGTGAGAGTCAAATTCAAACTCAAAACTTATATTTGAGTTTCCAAATGAGCACTATTCATATAAGTTTAGCATCATTTTTAATGGTCGGGTGTCAAACTCAAACCTATTAATATTTTTTTATTGTTGTATCATATTATATTAGACTATTAATTTGGTGTTGTTATTAACACACCCTAGTGTGTTATTAACACACCCTTCCTCTCTCTCTCTCTTCCATTTAGTACACACCCTAGAAAGAGATAGAGAGAAGGGGGTGTGTTATTAACACACTATGGTGTGTTAATAACAACACCCTATTAATTATTATATAATAATAATGTGTCATTACAGCAAAAGTGGGTTATGGTGACGTTTTTTTATTCCACTATTATGTAATCGTGAGACATGAAAGTCAAATTGCACATTTCTCGTCTTTAACCGTATATTACTGTCCACACATCCCACAAATTGTGAAGTTCGTGAGAAATTCTGCCATGTTTGGGGCATGTCATGCTTGGGCACGTGGCATGCTCCAAAGCCCTTGGATGATGACTCTACCCCAACGCCCTATTAATTATTATATACTATTAATTATTATATAATAATAATGTGTCATTACAACAAAAGTGGGTTATGGCGACGTTTTTTTATTCCACTATTATGTAATCGTGAGACATAAAAGTCAAATTGCACATTTCTTGTCTTTAACCGTATATTACTGTTCACATATCCCATGAATTGTGAAGTTCGTGGGAAATTCTGCCATGTTTGCGGCATGCCATACTTGGGCACGTGATATGCTCCAAAGCACTTGGATGATAACTCTACCCCACCCACCCCCCTGCAAATGGATCCTATGCTCTCTGCCCCGGGTACTGTAGGTGCACCCGAAGTTCGTGACTAACCTAATACTAATCACGACTTCCTAGGCCCATAACTGACACATTGGATTTAAAAAATACTTCTTTACGGATTATTATTTTTTTGGGTACAAACCTCCTTTTTTATGAACGGTCGGTACAAACCTCTTTAAATATTTACCAAAAAAAAAAACTCTTTAAATATTCTTTTGGACGAAAAGAAAGTTGAACTTGAACCACATGAGCATATTAAATATTTGCCATGATATTTGCACCTCACAATAATAAACACAAGTGCTCTCACAGAGGTCTCTCTCTATCTCTCTCTCAGAGGAGATTAGCTTGGTTGTTTGCTGGCCACCGACAAAGAATTGAAAATTCTTATGCCAAATCCCAGTTCTCTGAAGGTAAAGGCAAAGTTTTAAGGTATTTTTCATTGCTATTTCTTTTGATTTTTGGTGAAGGCTTGATATATCTCTCTCTTTAATATGCTAAATTATTTCCTGATTGTTTGCAGAAGCTTCAGGTGAAGGCAGATTTGGCCAAGAAGGTAAAATGGGTATCTTAAATCAACTGCATGGTTCGTTCCTTGCCCAAACCTCAACATATCCGATCGATCTGCAGGTAAATGCATAGATGTGCATGACTGCATGTTCAATACATCTGCATAGATCTTAGATTTATTTGCTAATTGCTTTCTTTCAATTTCTTGTAGGAATTCATCACGTGCAGAAAATACTCGATCTGTATAAACTACTCCAGTGCGATCTCGACATATTCTCTTCAAGATCTGCAGAATAACCATGAAGGACAAGTATAATTGAATTTTGGAAATAAATGGAGCAATGTAAAAATGAAAATATGTTCAACCAAAATAAATATATGAATAATGCAAACATTATTGATGTAATGCTCGAAGTCAGAGAGGTGGGACCGTATGTTGGCCAGAAAGATTATTTAACGATTCCAAACAGATTCGTGCCAGCAGGTAAATGCATGACTGCATGTTCAATACATCTGCATAGATCTTAGATTTATTTGCTAATTGCTTTCTTTCAATTTCTTGTAGGAATTCATCACGTGCAGAAAATACTCGATCTGTGTAAACTACTCCAGTGCGATCTCGACATATTCTCTTCAAGATCTGCAGAATAACCATGAAGGACAAGTATAATTGAATTTTGGAAATAAATGGAGCAATGTAAAAATGAAAATATGTTCAACCAAAATAAATATATGAATAATGCAAACATTATTGATGTAATGCTCGAAGTCAGAGAGGTGGGACCGTATGTTGGCCAGAAAGATTATTTAACGATTCCAAACAGATTCGTGCCAGCAATCCCCCCCCCCTAACTCTTTATTCGTCGCTGCCACGAATCAAATTTGTAGCTACAGCCCCTTCGTTGCACCTGTTGAGAGCCGGCACTGTTCACACGTAGAGAAAAAGCCCGACTGAAGTGATAATGCCAAGTCAAATTCTCAATTTCATACCTAATGAGCATAGCAGCTATACAGAGAGAAAGAGAGAGATCTATAATATAAGGCCGGAAAGGAAAATAACAATGTTAGTGACTCGCGTACCATAACAACAATTATTCAACCTATTATGTTAGGCGGCGAATTTTTGAAAGCCCTCTGGTTTTAAAAAATAATAGAACTGACTTCTATCAAAAAATTACCCACGAAGAAGAATCCATACCTTCATGATGCATTTTGCCAAATAATTGCCCAAGACAACACCTAATTAAGAGGAGGTAGGATTAAGAACTCAATTTTTAGCAGAAAATTGTAATGGGAAGATTAAAAAAAAATTCAATGAAGATAGGATCGATAACCTTATATTCCACTGAGATTGAGGCACCCAGAGGTAAAATCATTGGCAAAATCTAGCAAAATTGATAGATAAAGAGTCTTTACCTTTTGGAGTTGAGTTGATTTCTTCTTTCGTGTCCATTGATTCGAGTATCAATTATCAAATATTGAAAAATGGGTAGAATGCTTCGTGGATTGAACGTAGGGTTTTCAACTTGATGAAGAATGATGGAACTGCAGTTATGATTGGAACTGCTTGGAACAGTGATGTAATGGAGCCTATCTATTCTGAACGTGGGTTTTGTTTTTTTATTTTTTGGTTTTCTTCTAGCCAAACTACTCAAAACATGGCCATTTTTTTGTTCTGAATTAAGCAAAGATGCAAGTCATATAACCGCTTGGAACTGCTTGTATGAAGCTCTATTCTGAAATTCTGAATGTGCGTTTTTTTTTTGGTTTTCTTTTGGCCAAATCCGCCAAACTACACAGAACGTGGCCATTTTGTTTTTATTTTTCTGAATATAATCCATATATTTAGATTTTACGTTTTCACCCTTGATTGATATATTTTTGCAATTGGACCATTTTAATCAACCAAGGGTATTTGGAGGGTTTTGGAAAATTTAACCTCCTAAGTCTTGTTCTCTTAATTAATACAGATGTAAAAAGAAATCTAATAATTTTACTCAGAAATTTTTTTTTTAAATTTTTTTTTATATATATTTATTTTTATGTTTTTCAAATATTTATATGTAATTTGACAAAAATACCCCTGAGAATATATTATTTACCCAATATTTTTAAATTTTGACGATAAAATTAACGGCAATTACTAAGTGTAAGATGGTGCAGCATGTGAGTAGGGATGGCAATGGGTAGGGTCGGTTATGGGTTTCCACTATCCCATACCCGAACTCGTAGCGGGTACCCTATCCGAATTCAAACCCAAAATTCGTTATAACGAGTTCGGGGAAAACCCAAACCCACTCCTATCGGGTTACGGATGCCAACGGGTATCCAAACTTACCCAAACTCCAAAAATAATATTCATCTTATACATGGAATTCACAAATCACAACTATCCAAATAAATAAAAAGTTAAACTTGACAATTCAAAAGGCTTACTACATAGTTCAAATTACATAAATAATTCAATCCAAATAAAAATTACATAATTAATGAAAATTAAAGCTCAATTGTTCTTCTGCAAATGAAAGCTTCAAAGATATAGTGATGGAAAATATTTTTTTCTACACGCACATACCTCCATATGCATGCTGATATAAATTTTTTAAATATAAATATAAATATATATTAATATTATATATAAAATATACAAATAAAAAATATTAAAATAAAACGGGTCGGGTTTGGATTAGAGTATGGATTCGGGTGTGCCATATCCATACCCTACCCAAACCCGCTTCGGGTTTTTTTTTAAAAACCCCAATCCAAACTCATACCTATTTTTCGGGTTTAAACCCAACCCATTCGGTTTAGTTTTTAGCGGGTACCCGAACCCGCGGGCATTATTGCCATCCCTACATGTGAGTGATCAAAGTAATATTTTTAAAAAATCAGTTAGTTAAGTGTCATACAAATCAAACTTCAGTGACCAAAGTGCTAATTTTGCTTTACTTAGAGATGTTCTTTAGTTGAGAGAAAATCAACGCTCACTAGTTCTTGTAGGATTTAATTTAATAATTCAGCTGGAGCTCAGTATTGTATATGTAAATTTGTATGAGAGTTTTTCCTCAATAACCTTTTAAGTTAAAATTTAGAAAAAAAATTAAATAAAAATTGTTCCAACTACGCTCCCTATTTCGTTCCTAAGATAGCAAAATCGCTAGGGTTTTCTAAATTTGAGAAGAGAAAAAGCAACTCCTAGAAACTCATAATTCATAAATAATCTAATTAATCCATTTTAAAATTACAGTTTTTTTTTTCCATTTTCTGATTTTTTTTTGCCAATATGCAACCTAAATGTTGGAGTTAGTTCGGCAAAAATCACATCGGTGTTCCACCACTTGAGAGACTTTCTTCTCTTTCTAAAATTTTCAAAGCTTCAAATGCATAGTGTTGCTTCCTTGACCACTTTTCTAGCTTTCTGATTTGTACTTATTTGTAGTGCAAATTGTCTTCCTAATCACGGAAATTAAGGTACTCTAAAAGCCGTTTGTCGCATTTAATTTGTGTTTTAATGTTTTTAGGTCATTCAAGTGAGTTGAGGGAATTCGACACAAAAGATGCATTTTCGGGACCAATTGAAGCATTCCCAAGAAAAAGACAAAAGTCAACTGGGCCCACACATGATCAATTCCGAGGTCAAACCCGAAGGCATCATATTTCAATTCATCCATGATTCCCAAGCCCAGAAGGAGAGTCCACTTTGATTGTTTGAGATATTTTGGTGGTAAATTCAAATTCAAATTAGAGATAAAATATTTAATGCTTAAAACATCATTTGTCTCTTAGCCTATGGTCCCAAAATCTGATCCTATGGTCCCCAAAATTCTGTCCCTATTGTCTTACACACCATTTGTCTCCTTGCCTTCCATCCAATTGTGTAGCATCTAATTTATGGACCCTATGATCACTTCCCTTTGCATCAAAGTCATTCATTTAGCATCATATATATGTTTAACACTTCCCAATTTTAAGAAACCAACCCTAGACACCACCATAAAAGGAATCAGCCACCCCATTCCACAATAATCCACTAAGAACACCAAGAAACTGTCTAGTTTTGTTCTTCTATTTTCACCACCTTCCACCCCTCAAATCATTTTCCTTCCTTCACGAAACTTGTTCCTAAGACATCCATTTATCTTATGAACTAACTTTCACCGCCATTCCACCATCATTCCACCATCATTCCACCACATTTCAAGCTCCACAGCTGGGAATTCGTCAAGAACACAAGGAATTTGGAAACTTGGAGAAGAAGAAGCTTGGGAGTGAAGATGAGTTCAAGAGGGGGCTGTCATCTACACTTGGAGTCACCAAGGAGCTGCTGGCCATCATTCCTTGAGACTTTCTTAACCTTACTCTAGTTATTCTTTGTATTCATGTTTCCATTCTTGACAATATTGATGTATTTCATAAGCATCTCTTCTTCTCTTTCGGTACCTGTATAATTCCATCTTGGATGAGATCGACATCCAAAAATTGACTGGCTTCCTAAGTTATTAGTTCCGCTGACTTGGAAACTTCTTCGTAATCTTTTATAAGAGCATGGACGTACTTCCGCCTGTCCATGTATCAAAAAGCAATTTCCCTTGTGATAACACAAAGAACATAATATAAGCAAGCAGGATGCAATAGGTAACAAATGTGTTGCCGGCCCCTGAAAAGAAAAAAAAAAGACTTTACATGGCATTTTGGCAAAAAAATGGCATTTTTTTTTGCTCCAACATCTCTAAATTCTTTTTTATTTTAGCAAAAGTGAAGAAAGAGAAATTTTTGTTCTCTAAATTTATAGCATTTTATTTTTTTCTACTTTATTTCTTTTGCTTGGTCAAATTTACTCATTTTTAAGGATATAAGGAATGTACTTATTTTTAATCCGATATCTTTGAATTTTTTATTTGAAAAAAAAGTGATTAATTATAAGTAGAGATTAGAGAGTAGAGAGAAGTGTCTTGTAAAAAAAAAGTAGAGAGTAGTGCCGGTTGTCCAACCAAAAAAAAGAAAAATGTGTAACTTGCTTATGTTTAATTCAGTTTATTAGTACTTAATCTCCTATATATCAATGTAGTCTTTTAGCATCATGGTTAAGTAAGGGCATTTTTTGGATTTTTAAAAATGTAACCAAACATGTACTCTCTTTATATATACACATTATTTAAAGACTATTTGATCCAAAATGACTATAAATTTCAGCACATGCAATTAATTATTTGCACCAGATGGCTAATGTTGTTTTGATCATTTTTTTTATTTGGTCAATTGCTGAATCTTGAAGGTTAAACATTTTATATACTAAACAATGTGACCGATTACCGATCAGATATAATCCAAAGTTCGAAAATTGGCAGTAAACGATGTTATATACTAAACAATGATTTGGTAGTAAACTAATATATTTTCTCGACTCAAATTTCATACAAGTTAAAACTAAATTGCAAGACAGTGCAACGTGTATGGCTGTTGAAAACTTGAAATGTCTGAACAAATTAGTTGTACTAATGTGTGTTTCTTGGAAAATTATTCAGTACACGGCGTGTATGTACACGCCGCAATCTGAGTCGTCCAAATTGGGTTAGAAAAATGGGTTAACATTTTTTTTTAACATTTGGACGGCTCAGATTGCAGCGTGTACATACACGCCGTGTACTGAATACTCTCCGGTGTTTCTTTGCCCAAAAAATGTGTGTTTCGATATACTTTTCATAAAAAAAAAAATTTATTAATATACTCTTGAAATTTAGCCATAATTGTCAATTTATAGCATGAACTTGTAATTGTGAAAATTAGCACTCTCTACTAGATATAAATTGTCGATTTATACAGTCTCCGTCAATTTAGGGATTTCCGTTAGCACGTGACATGACACTTGTAAGGTTTTTTAACAGGGAAAAAACTTAGGTTTGACCTGTGTCCGAATTCTCTCTTATGTGCATACATTTGACAGTCTAGTTTCATGATTTGAATCATTTATCTTTTAAATCAACATTGAAAAATCATATTTGCAAAAATTTAACGTAAATGTAATTCATTTTATTCATATAATTGCATCAAACAAATGAACGGTTGGTTATACAATTCCCGACCCTTAAGTATCAGAGATATTGAAGAACAAGGAACCATATCCGGATTTGAATCCAACTCCACCTAGAACTAACCCGACCCGAAACCACAACCATACCGGACTTGGATCCCAGAGACGGATCCTGAGAAAGAGCAGCTAGTAAGGAGCTAGCCTCTCCATCCCCGGAGAGGATCTAGTCCACGCCAAGTATCTACACAGCGCGCCCAATTTTTTTAATATGGAATATGTGATCTCAGCCGTTCATTGCAAGTTATCAAATGTAAGCCGTTCGTTAGTACTTACCTTTCTTTCCAGTCAACGTCCATCTCTAACGTAGCGATGGATACCAAAAAAATGCCAGTCAACATGGTAAAATTGGGTGAGACGGGTAAAAAGCGATCCCAAACCCAGAAGAGTTTGGGATATATGAGAGATCTGAATATCATCTGATGCCAATCCTTCGAACCGAGGATCATTTCGCAATCGAGGTGTCGAGAGGGGAGGGGATACAGATTCGGATCCGATTCCTATGAGGGGGAAAATGGGGTTGTCGGTCTTGATTTGCAGTCGGGATGATGGGCTTGCGGCGGATCAGTTGTGAGAGAACGGTGGTGGCAAAGCCGGGCGCGGCGCCGAGAGATGAGAGGTGCAGAGTCTCTGGTTTGGGCATTGGAAAGCTGGGCGGTGACTGCTGGAATCGACGACGGCAGAGACGCCGTGGTGCAGCGACGGCTTCAAGGTGAAGCTGTGACTGGCGTCGAAGACCAGAGAAGCGGCGGCGCTTCTGTCTGGGTCTGATTGAGATTGTAGCGGCGGGTTGTGGTGAACGGTGGTGATCTGGAGCTTTGGTGATGGTAGTGGCCAGCGGCGGCGCTGGTGCAGAAGCTTGCAAAAGCGGTGAAGCAAGGCTGAGGTGGTGAAAGACTGGGCATTCTCGGCGGAATCGTTCTGGGTGTCCTTAGTGATTGGGTTTGCAAAGAAGAAGCTGGAGGTGCTGCAGGTGGTGCTGGGTGAAGCAAAGGCTGTAAATGATGGACCCATGGCTGAAATTGGTGCCTTTCACCATTGTTTGGTCAGTGTGAGTCTGTTAACGGAAGAAGAAAACTGTTAAATCACGTGCAAGCCACGTGGCCGTGTAGATACTTGGCGTGGACTAGATCCTCTCCGCTCCATCACAACTTGAAGACCGTGAACTCCACCAGTCACAAAACCTTCGCTACTACCTATAACAACGAAATCCACACCAAAGCTGTAGGTAAGGATTACTCATATAAGAAACTCTAAGATCTGCTAGAGGAGAACATCAAAGAAGACGTTGAGATTCAGAGTAAAGATCGCCACCACACAAGGGCGGCTAGGTTTGGCAAAACCATAAAAAGTTGATCGAAGATTTGATGAGGTGTCAAGGAGAGAGCGACTAGGAAACCTTAGCAGAGCAGACCCTAGAACATAAACCTCATACCCGTTCTTACAATTGTAAACTGTTAATCATGTATTCGATTTGATCAATACAGAGAATTCATTCTTTTGGGTTTGGGATTTATGAACTAACTGCAATTTTCTACTCTCTAAACAACTTGGTTTGGATGTTTAACTTGAATTTTTCTTTCTAAAGACTTTTAATTAGGGTTATAATAAGATGTGGACCTTGATCAGATAATTGTAATCGGAAGACATATTGAGTAATACCCAAATACTTGGGCCTATCAATTTAAGTGTTTTTTTTTTGGTCCGGTGAAATGCAAACTTGAAAGAGGCAACTAGCCCAGTATTACAACACATCTAGAAACACAAAACAATCTCACATATGAGAGAAGATAGACCCACGCAGGGGCACAAAGAGTGACAAAAGCTAAAGCTAAACAAACCAACCTGAACAAGAAACTCCCTAAACCGGGTAGAACGCACAAGGGCCCAAGAACGCCCAACAGAACATCAAGTAACCGTGCAGAGCGTGATTGACGCAGCAATCTGAACACTCGCACATAGGGAACAAAAATCCGCCAACGGGCGAAAGTTTGTTTAAGGGTGGTATAGGGAGAAACAAGTTTTGCGACAGAAAGGGCACCACCATTCCAAGTGAAACAACACAAGAAAAGGACCCCCTCGGCACATCGTATGAACCATGCACAACCAGCGCACCAATAGACATAAAGCTCATTGTGCCACATCCAAGGATAATTGGTAATACAAACAAACAAACACCACCTAAAATTGCAGATAAAAAAAGAAATAAAAATATAAAACACCAGCCCATAAGGGTCAAAAGCCCAGGCCCAATACTCCCCCACCTCACGAAGGAGGTAGGGTGGGCAAGCGACTGTACACAGCCGCCGCTTCCTGAGAGCCAAGCTCGCCGCACAGCTACCGGCCACTTCACCAATGCTCCCCTCCATCGTTGCCACTAAGAAGGCTCGCATCCACCAAAACAAACTTATATTGGTCCATGACCAACACATCAGTTCCAAACAACCGCCGGGATCCCAAATCCAACGATACCACCCAAATCCTTCCATTAACACAGGCGAAGCACCATTCCGAGCCACCAACCTGCTGCACACAAACCTGCCAAACCGACCACCATTACCAAGACCAGCCGCCCTTGACGAAGCACGCACCAGATCCATGCCAAGCACCTTACACAAGAAACAAGAGCGAGTTCGGAGAGTAGACGAGACATAGCTCGGAGCGAAACCGAGACGTAGCTCGGAGCAAAACCGAGACGAGGCTCGGAGAGAAAAGAGGTACTGATACATAGCTCAGAGAAAACTGAGACTGAGCACAGAAGGAAGAAGGAGGAGAAAGATGTTGATAAAAGGCTCAAAGAATCACATGATTCATCAAAGAAACCATACTCAGATCTGGTTTCTCTCTCTAGGTTTTAGAGAGAGAAGCTCCCGTTTGAAAAACTCTAAAAATCACTCCTTCACGACTTTTTATCAATGAAGTGTTGCAAATGTCTTTTAAGAGCCTTTTAAAGGAATACAAAAAATTGGCTTCAACCGAAAAACCTTCCAAAATCGAGATTGTAAAATAATTTCTGCCATGTACTTGTTAGAAAATTGCGCAAATATCGAATGAAATATTTAACAACTCAAATCACTAACATAAAGGGTTAATACCCGTAATGGTACCTGAAGTATCAAAATGGACAATTTGGTACCTATAGTTTTCCTCTGTCACCCAATTTGAGACTTCTGTCAAAATTTCTGTTAAGTTGGTCCAATTACAGGAGTAATTATGCCTTTTCATTATTATATCTTTTTAAAATCCATCTATGACCCTAATTACAACTTTTCCTTCATAATCAAAGATTTTTCCTCCAAAAGACATAATATTGTCCTAAAATAATAATTGTACCTTCAATGTAACCAAAACTCAAAAATCCGAAACCCCAAAAATAGCGTACCTTTCAATATACGCTAAATGGGGTTTTTGAGTTTTTGGTTATATTGAAGGTACAATTTTTTTTTATGTTAACACACTTTTTTGTATTTTTTAATTTATTTTTATTATACAAATAATTCATAAATCTCTTATATTGTTTAGAAAAATTGTATTTAAAAATACAAAGGTGTGTTAATAACAAATTTTTTTTTTAGGATAATATTATGTCTTTTAGCGGGAAAGTCTTTGCTTATGACGGAAAAGTTGCAATTGTCCAAAAAAAATGGAGGGAAAGTTGTAGTTAGGGTCGTAGATGGATTTTAGAAAGATATAATAATGAAAAGATAAAATTACCCCTGTAATTGGACCAACTTAACGGAAATTTTGACCGAAGTACCAAATTGGGTGACGGAGGAAAACTATAGGTACCAAATTGTCCATTTTGATACTTCAAGTACCATTATGGGTATTAACCCCTAACATAAAATATGTAATGAATAAAAGATGTAGAGAACACCAAAATTTAACTTGGTTCGGCGATGTATCACGGAACATCGACAACAAAGAACTTTCATTATACAAATAATGGATACATCAAGAGTATTAGAGTAAACAACTTCAAGTACAACACATGAAGGAAACACACTCTTATACTTTGTTTGCTACCTCACACACTCTGTACTTGGAGTGACTACACTTGCACTTCTTGTGCTAATGTGCTATCTCTCTGCCTCACGTCTTCTGCTGCAGCTTGCAGAAAACATGCAACTCTCTCTTATTCTCTACGGACTTGGATTCTCTGCTATAAAGAAGTTTGCTAGAATCTGCTTGGGTTTTGACAGGAGACTGACACGTCATCATTATACCATCCAAGGGCTGAAGCTTAAGGGTTCCATAAAGACAAACTTGGACATGCAGCACCAGATTTCTCTCCTCTCATCTCTTCCACGAGACTCATTCCATGGTTCCAGATCTTCCTCTCCTCACTTCCTCTGTCAACCAAATAATCTATGCCATGTTAACAACCCAAAATTCAAGCCATTCAAGCCGTCTTCTTTTGAAGACAAAGAAGCTTCTGGGTATATCTTATGCATTGATATAAAATTAAATTTGTTGCTCCAGACTTTTTGTTAGGAAAATGCTCCTCAAGCTAAGGCTATGATCTCCGAGCGAAGTACAAAGCGAGAAATGGACAGGCCACAAAAAGGCAATTGAAATCCGATTAGTTCTTCCATCAATTACAAGAAAATGGAAGAATTCATGAGACTTGATAACAACAAAATGGAAAATTATACAATTTGCAACCAGACCCAGATGATAAATTGTATGAATGAATCACGTAATTCAACTATTCATACCACAATTGGAGAAGGAAAAAAAAAACAATTTTGACAAATCCCATCAAATGAAATCCAATAAAAATCAAACCTTGTATAAAATATTCGGAAGAAAGCCATAGATATGGACTCAGAGTTTGAGATTTGGATACGTATTTGTATCAGAGAGTTGAGTTCGACTGCATCACCGATCGGGATCCATGGCAATTCGGAGAAGACGAAGATGACAGAGAGAGAGATCTGGTGCTACATGTCCAAGTTAGTGTTTTTGGAAGACTTGTACTTTAAACCGTTGGATGGTAGAATAATGACGTGGCAGCCTGCTGTAAAGATCCAAGCAGATCCTAGCAAATTTTTTTATAGCAGAGGATCCAAGTCCATTCTCTATATATGTGTGTACTGCACTCTCACTTGCACACCCATTCATCACCATGACTTGATGAGCACAAGTAATTATCTAGTTTCCGAAAAAAGCTAAAGGAATGGTGATCAAAGATATGTCCAAATTTGTTTCAAAACCCTCTTATTAACAAAAGTTTAACCCCTCGGTCATTCTGAAACTGCATGTAGACTATGAAAAGCAGCTACGCCACATTATTTCTTAAATTCATAGTTTCTTCTCTTGCATCATTCTTAATTTTTAGTTTTTAGCTAGCCATTTTCCATAGCATTTACTTGCTTATTTTCCAGTATTATCGCAAAAACAGTTAAAATATAGGAGCTGCTTTGTGATCATGGATGAAGCAGAACCATCAGCTGTTAATTCCTCTCAAATTCAGATCTGGCAAAACATGATATGGTCAATATAGACCATTGATGGTGGATTTCATATTCAGAGACCCTTGTGAGATAACTTGTATTTCTCTAGTGTCCACAAACGAGATGAGAAGTGGCCCATGGAAAATGGATAGAAGATATTTCCTATCGTTATGGAGGGAGGATAAACTTCCAAAAATGACCAAAGAAAAAATCCGTAGAATATAGGTTGGCTCATACATTTGTTACAACATGCTTCAAACTCAAAGTAGCTTCTCATTGCCCTTTATTTGATCTTGTTGCTGAAACCGTCATAATCAAGCAGCAACTTTCTTGGATGTTACAGCATTAACAATCGTAGCAAATTCAGGACCCTAGGTAAAAGAAAATTCAATTGGTGAGCATCATTCAAATATAAATAATAGAAAAAGGTTCTGAACCACATGCTAATCTCAGCCTTTATCTTTGAAATTTCAAGGTAAAAAGTTGCAAGGCGTATACCTTCAAGGAAGCACCACCGACTAGAAACCCATCAATATCTTCCTCCTTTGCAAGCTCAGCAGAATTGCCTCCGTTTACAGATCCTGAAATCATATGCAAAATTTGTTACAATAGTAGCAGCTTTTAGATGTCAGTCGGTGAGACCTAAGACTAGAATATTTCAACCAGCTGAGCAGAATCGTTGTTGTGCAGCACTAGTGCCACATTGGTTGGGCTAACTATCTAATACCACTAGTATCAAAAGTTTAAGCTCTTAGGTTGGCTATCCAATTATTAGGTTTGTTCTTGATGGTGGTGAAATGGAGAAACCCATACTAAATTTTGATATATATGACAAGGTCCAGGTGAATGTTTCCAAGGTTCTTTATATCTTCCAGTTGTAACATCCAAAAATAATGCCATCAAAGCCAGCCAATACCAAATTCCACTATTTGCATAGCCTAAAGACACAGTGGACATGACTTATCTTCACCTACTCAAAACATATATACATGCTTTCTATTGCTCAATCACAGAGGTGAAATTTGTAGAAATGGATGACCGTTCAAGAAAAGTTGAAGGAAAGTAGCTACCTCCATAAATAATTCGGGTTTTGGATGCAACTTCTGCTGACACATTCTTTTTTAGCCAATCACGAACAGCTACATGTACTTCCTGAGCTTGTTGTGGACTGGCGACCTTACCAGTTCCAATGGCCCATACAGGCTCATAAGCAATAACTATATTTTCCCAACTAGGTACAGCATCTGCACATAATATACTAATAAGTGTGATACAAACTAAAAGTGATTCATCTGGAAACATGATTTCATAGTTGGCTGCACAATCCTGAAAAGAAAGAGAAAAGAGCACGGAGAGGTTACCTGCAAAAGCCTTTAGTTGCTGAAAGCAGACATCAAAAGTTTTCCCAGCTTCCCTTTCTTCTAGCTTCTCACCAATGCAAGCAATTACTCCAAGACCCTCATTCAAGGCATAGGCAGCTTTCTTTCCTATAAACTGTAGTTAACAAAACGTTATTCAATTTTGAATACTTGTAAAAGATAAGGTCACACACTAATTGTTTTCTCTAAGAAACCTTCATCAAAGAATATTAAATAAATAAATAAATATAAATCATTCGAAACATTCACCTGATCATCTTCACCAATCACATGTCTCCGTTCAGAGTGCCCAAGAATAACCCATTTGCAGCCAATATCCTTCAATTGTTCCACACTACAAAATGAAAATGATAATAATAATGATTATGTGAATTCAGTAATACAGTAACACAGCCACAAGTGTGCTAATGCAACTATAACAGAATTATTGGAGATGCACGTCAACTCTGAGCTTATTATATACACTAGTATTATAATTCCTAGGATTTCTAAGAGGACCACACATGTGCCATACAGTAAAATGACAAGACTTAGAAATTGATGCCAAATTTACACAACTGTAGTTGAGTATAATTATATATTTTTAAGAGTTTTCTGTGTATAGTTCCAGAGGAGCTTCTTAGATAGGAACTAAGTACTCAGCATAGTTTAAGGTAGACCAATACTGAGAAAGCCCCAACCAACACAACAAGAATAAATTCTTTTAACAGCAAAGTGAAAACATATCTGTGAAGAACAGACTAATATGGAATTGAAACCACAGCAAACTAACCTGATTTCTCCCGTGAAAGCCCCACCTTTTCCAACCCAAGAATTTTGACCAGATATTTCAATACGATCTGTTAGTGAGCTTTTCACCTGATCTAAGTAAAGAAATGGTGGTGCTACAACAACATCTGTACATTTAATAGGATAATCAACAGTTAGAAACATTTTAATCTAAACCATTTATAAAAATTTTGGTACAAACAGATGATATATATATTGTACAAGTGACACATCAAGTAACGACAAATATATAGGGCGTGCCATCCAATTTGAACAGTAAAAGTTCGCTTATATAGTTATATTACTAGCGCAGTCTAGTAAATCTGGTGAAAATTGAATCAGATATATATTGAAGACCAAACATTATCTCACCAACATCTGGTTCCAATTTTGCGCTGTTCAAGTCTGAGACTAGCTTGCTGATTGAGTCTTTTGTGCCGTTCTAAATAAATCAACAAAGACAAAAGGATCAGAAGAAGAATTAAACCATATTAAAAGGGTTGAATACCTATATTGCATCTTCAATATTCAAAGAAAAAGAGAAACTATTAAGAAAATGTACTGTAAAAACTACAAATTTTGAAAAATGAACGGTAAAAATGTACATTATGTATGACAACTTGAAAAAAATTCAGGGAGCACCATGGTAAAGGCATGTCAGAGGGTAGGAATATGTCCTATATGTAAACATGTACATAAGATTTTTGTTTGTAAATGCAACAAATTGACTTTTACTAACTCTTCAGCGAGCAGGTTGAGTAGACCAAATAAAGAAACACAGAATTACCTACACTGGGCAAGGAAATCCTTGCATAGTGTCAGGTTGTCTCAGTGTGTTTTGAAATATTTACTTGTTCAGTATTTACCATTGAAATTTCCACTTAAATAATTACTAAAACAAAACTTTCAGAATGTAAACACGCAATTGTGAAACTAAAGCAGGCGTCTTTTATATTAAAAAAATTGATCGAAAGATAGAATATTTTTGAAATATGCTAATCTGAAACTAAAATGGAGAATGTAAAGGATGAAACATATATATTATATTCAAATTATACTCCAATCAAACACTATGTTCTATCAAGAAAGCACCAAAATTCATTGAGCAAGGTCAGGTTCTCAGTGTGTTTCTTCATACACGACTAATGTCACTATGTTCAGTATGTACCATTAAAATTTCCACTAAATTAACTATTAGAACAAAAATTACAGAATGCTAAAAAAGCTATTTTGAAACTAAAGAAGGCCGCTTTTATATTAAAAATTTGATTGAAGATGAAATATTTTTGAAAGATGCTATTCTGAAACTCTAAAATGGAGAATGGAAAGTATGGAATTACATTGATTATTCAAACAATAAATCTCAATCAAACCCTATGTTCTATCAAGAAAGCACAAAAATTCATTGAGCAGATAAAAGACAATAATTTTACTATAGGTATAGTAGACAGACATTGTTGCCGAAAGAATACTTACACACTTCCAGTTTCCACCAACAAAAAACTGCAATCACAACAAACATAAGATTCGATCAATAATCCACAATACGAATACGAATTTTTTTTCAGAAATTTCTAGTGAACAACAACAACCAGCATTCCAGTAAACATTGCCAACGAACTAGAGAAATTTGATTGATTGAGAGTACAGACCGTTTTATTTCTTTTCGAAATTTACTCGAAAACGAAACAAAAGAACAAGAGGAGGAGAAAATGATTGACCTTTCCGGTGCCGGCCATGGCGACGACGGCTCTGGAGGGTTTGCGGGAGGAGGAGAGGGTGAGATGGGAGTGGAGGTGTTGGAAGAGGGAGTGGGAGTGAGAGTGAGAGTGGTCGAGTTTGGGGCACGATCGTCGGAGGCCAGAGTAGGACTGGGACAGTGATTTAGGGCCAGAGAGTTGGGAGGCGAGAGATGTGGAGGCCACCGCCATTTCTGACTCAGTTGAGTCGGAGCTTTCGGGGTTCGGATTTTTTGTTGTTACGAGTGAGACAGTGAGAAGAAAGAGAGGAGCTTTTTTCTTTGAATTTGTGGTGGGTTGGATTTTTATGGTTACCAGATGGTTTGTTAGGATAGGAGGGAGTGGTGGGTCACGCGGTTATTTAGAGGCGTCCAACGCACGCGATTAGGCTTTTTTTTTTTTACTGTTTTACCAACCAACCTTCTTGTTTTCTCAGACCAAAAAACAACAGCTCTAGGTTTTGGTTTTTTTACCGGTTGTTTGTTAGGTACCTGCCAACAGTCGCTTACTGTATTCCTACCAAAGAAAAATAAAAAATGAGTAATCAAAAGTGATTTTTAGATATTAAAAAAAAAAAAAGTTTTTTACCATCGGTTAGTTTCACTTTTTACCATCTGCCAGACTGTCACTATTTCACTAAATCGAAAATTGTCATTTACCTAGTACAGGTAAATAGATGGCTTTGATAATAACTAGATTAATAATTAGATGACTAAACGAATGTCAAATTCTGCAATGAATGATGAACATACAACAATTTTAATATAAAAGACTACTAAAAAATATTTTTATTTTTTTCGGTAAACACTAATAAAAAAAGTTGCTAGCACTCTTCATGTACGGTTTATTTCCACTAATGAAAACTAAATTCAACCAATAGCCGGAAGAGAAATGAAACCAATATGTTCCTTTATTTTTCTTCTACTTTCTTGGCTATTCAAACAATTATAATATATACATGTCAATTTAACTCTTAACTTGACAATGATCAAGTGAGTGTTGGACAACCCGAATATGATGCAGATCTGTTGAAATTTCGGTACAAACCAAGAAACACAGATGAGGCCGTTGAGATACTGAGGTCAAGTTAGCCGTTTACTTTTTGTCTTTCCAAACAGACAAAAAAGCATATTCATTTTGGATAAATTCCCATATTGTTGCATTTCATCATCATATCCTGCTTCTTGAAGTTGGATCGTCAAAATTAGTTCAATCTCTTCTCAGAGTTGTTGCATTGCATCATCGAGACACCCAAACCATTGCATTCTAATCCCAATGCTAAAATGTTCCGCCATAATAGCTTTTGTCTTCGGTGCTAAAATGTTCAATGGAGTTTGTCATCCAAGTAAGTAAACGTGTCATGAGTGTGGTATATTTACGGTCTTTGAAAGAAATGCGATAATACACATATAAAAGTCTTCCACAACACATAAGATTAGTGTACCCCTCATGAGAGACTCTGAATCTTGCACCAATCACTCTATTCATAAGTCCCTTTCAGCATTTATAAGTCCTTCATATGCTTTTACAACCACTACCCACCATCACAGATGGCGTTTTTGGACCTCATTCTCAAAGATTAATATGGCAAGTCATGGCATGACATGACCTTAACCACAGATGCTAAATTGGCTTGGCTTCTACGCCAAAAGATCTCACAAGCTCAATTTGCTCTCACTGATCACTAACAACTAATAAGCTTATATATATTTTGTACTATGAAGGCTATATATAATTATATAGTATCATTGTTTCAGATGCACATTCCAAGTCCTTCATAAATACAAAGATAGATAGCAACTGTTAACTAATTCTTTTTCTGTTTCACAAAGAGTTCTACAAAGAACTCAAAGTGAGTCTTGGACAAACCAAGAACAGGATGCAGGCAGCTGTGTTGAAGTTTCGGTACAAACCAAGAAGCACAGGTAAAAGACAGTTGAGGATTTGAGGTCAATTTAGCCGCTTATTTTTGTCTTCCACTAAGCACCTTTTGGTCAAATGTGAATACTCGCACCCTAAAAATAAACAATTATAGATTAATTGCAACTATAAGAACAAAGAACAGAAAGAGGAATACACACAAAACCAAACATTCATTCTAAACAAATTTTAAACAAAAAGAGGAAATCGATAGTACAAACTATTCTCTGAACTCTTTACTTGATAACAATAAATAATGGGGAGGGAAACGTCGAACTTGGGACTTCAGATATAGGGATAAACACTATTTACCACTAGGGCAAGTGGCGGAACCATATACTGACTTGGCTAGGCTTAAGCCCAGCCAAGATTTTTAAAACAAAATCTTGAGTCTGCTGATACTGAGCATTAAGGTTCTCAATGTCAGATATAAGAGATGTGTTCTCTTCCCTCAGATCGTTTTGCTCATGTGTCAACTGGTAACAACGAAATAGTGATTAAGTGCACTACAAAGGATTCCAGAGATCTATGTATAATTCACAAGAACATTAAAAGCAGTAAATCACCTCACGAAACTCTTCAATTAGCAAAGTGCACTCAGCTTTAAGTTTGTCTACTTCTG
Organism: Rubus parviflorus; assembly: GCA_029955375.1. Classification (NCBI taxonomy): domain Eukaryota; kingdom Viridiplantae; phylum Streptophyta; class Magnoliopsida; order Rosales; family Rosaceae; genus Rubus; species Rubus parviflorus. The sequence goes on from JARGGL010000001.1 coordinate 33,634,038, forward strand.
ATGACAAATCCTTCAGCACTTGAATTGTATCAGCTAGGATGGTTGCTTTGTCATTTTTGAGTCTGCCTGGATGGCTGGATCTGCATTTTACAGGAATGCAGGAATGCATGTAAATCAATAAGAAAATGTGGGCAGTTCATGCCTCCAGCAAAGGAAAAGGAAAAGTTACAACCATCATATGCAGGCAGAACTTAGAAATGCATCAGTAAGATAAACCAAGTCCCACAAACATGACCCCAAGTTTCCAAAAATCGTGCCATACTACCCCGTGATTACTAATTACTACAGTGAGAAATTGTCCTTTAAAGTTTTCAGCAATTAATTATCTAACAATAACAATAATGTATGATACTTTGAACCTCCCAGAAAGACTAATCTACTATCAATCACTCGTACACAACTAATGAAATCTAGCTAGCTTTGAAAATAATTAAAGGACAAAGGGTGATCTAGAGAACTCCCGACATCTCATATAACAACTATATCTTAGAAAGACTTGTCATCCAAAGCCAAGATAAAAATTAAGTGACAAAACTTCTACATATCAACCATAGCCCCAAAGCAGTTCGTCCAAATGAATGCTTACTAGATGTCTTTAGAACATGAAGCATTTCTTAGAAGGCTGTTCAAGTGAGTTTTACAAAACCAAAAGAATGAACTTTCAAAAATATATGGTGGCATACAGCAGTTTCAAATGCAAGTCTATTAAGGGTAAGGGTTATAAATCGTTTCATCAATCAAATATGGCACTAGGCTCTGTGAGGAAATTTAACTATAAGCAATCGACCTGTATATTGTCGGCTATTACAAAACAATACAAACATAGGATTTCAAAATAGAAATAATCATCTAGTACAAATGAACTGTACCTAAGACATTTCCCGACTTAAGAAAATGCTCATTCAGTTGATCTCTCCTCAATTTCTCTCAGTCAGCTTTTTGCATCTTCCTAACAGTTACACCATCCTTAATTTCCCCTTCAGGCCTTTGGCTGCAAATAATAATCATGATAACATTCATTTACTGAATAGAGGGCAGTCCACCAATTTCTGGAGTGCCATGATAATCGACTACTGGAAAGGTTTTGTGCAGTTATCATGTCATTGATTATCTAATCTGCAAGCCCACACAACTGAGTATCCAACATTTCGTTCCTCAACAATTCTGCTACTTCCTTGTTCCCTTCTTTCATATAGCCACTAATAAACGCATTATAGATTTCGGAATTCGGCTTAAACCCTTTTCCCACCATCTGAGCCTGAAGCTTAAGCGCTTCTTCCAACTTCCCCTGCTCACACAACCCTCTTATCAAAAATTCATAACACTTCTCTCTTGGACAATAACCATAATCTAACATTGCAGCTCTCATAACCTCCAAGGCTTCTGAAACCCTACTCTCATCACAAAGCCCTCGAATCAACTCATCCACAGTTGAACTCTCGGGCCTGAAATCTTTCCTAAGCATATCCTTATACAATAGCATTGCTGAATCAATATTTCCTATTTTACAGTACCCTCTAATAAGATGCTCATAAGTGGCACTAGTACTCTCTATTCCTCTCAATCCCATTTGTTTGAAAAACTCTTCAGCCATTTCAATCTCTCCAACTTTGCAAAACCCACCAATCATAGTGTTATACGCAACAGCATCAGGCTCCACACTCTTAGCTCTCATTTCTTCCCAAAACTCTTCTGCTTTACTCATTTTCTCTTCCTCACAATAAGTTTCCAGCAAAATACTATAAGTATAAACATCAGGACAGCAATTGGACTCGGCCATTTGGTCCCAAATCTCCTTCACCATCTCTACCGCACCATCCTGATAAAAACCCAACATCAATTCATTGAAAGTTTGCACATTGGGACTAGCTCTAGCAACCCTTTTTGCATTCTTGTCTAAAACTTGACCATCTAGTCCAAAAATCTCTCTATAAATTTCATAACCTGCATACGCACCTTGACGCTGTGAAATGCACCGGATCAAAGCATTGCAGGTGCTCAAACCTGGGCTAATCCCACGAGACAGTAACATTCTCACAATCTGGATTGCTGGGTCGATTTTCTTCGACTCCAAACAAGCTTTGATTAGATAATCAAACACAAACGGCGCTGACCCACATTGCCTGTAAGTCTTCACCAGGGTCTCAAACACTTCCAAAGGCTCAGAGACCTCCCGAATTGCGTCCCCAATAAGAGAATAAGCTTGGGATTTCAGGCGCGATCGAGCGAGGATATGGATGATGGTGGTGTAGGAGTGGAGGTTGTGGCTGCAGAGCGACTTGTTCTGAGTCCACTGGAAGAAGCGAAGGGCGAGATGGGGATTGTTTTTTATTTGGAGGACAATTTGGGAAAATTCATTTGGGTTGAAGCCGTCAGGGTAGAGAGTGCGGAGGTAACCCCAGCGAGACTTGGATCGCAGCTGTGTTAGGATGGACACGACGGACGGGATTAGTGGGTCGGGCTCTGATGGGGTTTGATCGGGCGGCGCTGAAGAGGAGGAGAAGTAGGAGAGGCTGAGGAGGGGCTGGGGTTTTGTAGTTAGGAAAACACAACTGCTTTTGAGGATTTGAATTGCCGCCATTCGAAGAAGACGAAGATAACAGTTTGGTCTGAGGGAATTTCAGAGTGATGACAGTTTCTTCTTGTTTTGAGCGCGCGTGTTCATTTCTGGGCCTCCATTTTGGGCCTTCTAATAAACGTAATCTTTTTGAAAAAAAAATGAAAAATAAAAAATAGCTTTTCCCATTATTGTTGTTGATGATCTTATCTGCTCGTACCAAGTCTATAGTGTATATACTTGCATAGTATTGACAGGCTACAACTTCATACTCAAAACAGTTGATTTGGCTTCAAGTCATAGAATAAATTACTGTCTCTGTTAAGACTTAAGAAGGCTCGTCTTTGTTATATGTCAAGACGACGACTATTTAACAAAAACACAAGTTCCTGCGGACGTGATCGATAATTCTACATTGTACATTTCCTTGCTGCAATATCAGTACCTAAAACGCTAACGAAGAACCTGCAGGACTGCTCTTGCAACAAATTTGTTGCTCACATTCTTAGCATGTGGAAATCCACTTAAAGCACCCGTCTTGCCAAGAAAAAGATTACGATGACAATGGATCGCAATCCTTTTCCACCGTCATGTAAGGAGACGCCTGACAAAAACCCCAGATTACATTTAGTAAACAGCATAAGCATTCTGTCACCATGTATAAAAGTAGTTTAGTTCAAAGCCATATTCATGGGACTTGAAGAAAGAAAAGTTCGGTCAGCAAATGGATCAATAATGCAATATGCTGAAGTTGTTCAAAGACAAAACACCTTGCCTTGTTCTGTTATTTTCATCCCTTTCCCTTTTTCAGTCATCATCCTTTCTGCCACCAACTACACTGTTAGATGAGCTACCCTGTACACTATGAGAAGAGGAACATCTACTTGAAGAAGTAGCTTCTGTAACCTTAAGTTCCTTCCTTGCTGACTTCTGAGATTTTCTTTGTACTGGTGATAAATCCTATAAACAATAAAATTTATCAATGAGGACTCTCATTTTTCAAAAAAGAAATAAAACAAAACGAACAAGGTCCATCATAAGTATGGTTTCAAAGCTTTATATCTTTTGAAAGAAAAAAAAAACAACTTACAAGTATACAGCATACCTGATCAGTTGTAGACCCAGGAGTCTTCAACTCTAGTTCTGTGGTGACATCGTTTGAATCTTCACTTTTGTCAATTCTGCTCTCCCCGGATAATTTGTTTCTGGAGTCTAGTTTGACTGAAACTTGAGACTGACTTGCTGGATGCACAACTGGAGATAAATAAGGGGTGGGCTGCTGTTCAACCAGTGTATTAGGATTGATATATGGAACAAAAGTTGAACAGGGGTTAGGAATGACCCCGGGATTTTGAGTTCCAAAATAAGGGTATGGCTGCATATGGGGATGCATGGGAATTGACCCTGGAGGCATTGGCATTGGCATAGGAAATGGATATGAAGGTGGGGCCATTACAACTGAGTGATCCACAGCACCCCAAGGGAAAATGGACCTGAGTCTCTGCTGATACTGAGCATTAAGGTTCTCAATGTCAGATTTAAGAGATGCCTTTTCTTCTCTCAGATCGTTTTTCTCATGTGTCAACTGTTAACAACAAAATAGTGATCAACTGCCCTTACCGTACAAGGGAATCCAACAGATATATAGTAGAGAACAATATAAAAAAGCACTAAATCACCTCTCGAGACTCTTCGGTTAGCGAAGTGCACTCAGTTTTAAGTTTGTCTACTTCGGATGACAAATCCTTGAGCACTTGAATTGTATCCGCTAGAATAGTTGCCTTGTCATTTTTGGGTCTGTCTGGATCTGCATGTCAAGTAATACATGTAAATCACTAATAACATGTGAGCTGTTCATGCCTCCAGCAAAGAAAAGAAAAGGTAAAACCATAGATATGCACCATAAAAAAGAGTAAGCAGGCAGAACTTAGAAGTGCATCAGTAAGATGAAGGAAGTCCCCAAAATGTGACCCCAACTTTCCAAACATCTTGACCATACTCCGCCATGATTACTACAATGGGAATTTCTCCTTTAAAGTTTTTGGCATTAAAAATAATGCATTGCACTTCGAACCTCCCAAAAATACTAATCTACAATCAATCACTCGTATACAACTAATGCAAATCTAGCTAGTCTAAGAATAATTAAGGGACAAAGGATAATCTAGAGAACTCTCGGCATTTCATAAAACAACTATATCTTGGATAGACACTTGTCATCCAAAGCCAAGATAAAAATTAAGTGCCAAAACTTCTACACATCAATCTTAGCCCCCAAAGCAAAGTGTCCAGATGAATGCATCTAGATGTACTCAGAACATGAAGCATTTCTCAGAAGGCTGTTCAAGTGAGTTTCATGAAAACCAAAAGAAGGAACATTTAAAAACATGCAGCAGCACACTGCACACATCAGTTTCAAATGCAAGACAGCGGTGGCAAATAAATCGTTTCATTAATCAAATAGGGCACTAGGCTCTAAGATGACATTCACTAAATAGGCAATCGACTTCTACATGGTTGGATATCACAAAAGAATACGAAATATAGGATTTCAAAATAGAAATAATCATCTAGTATGAATTAACTGTACCTAAGACATTTCCCAACTCAAGAAAATGCTCATTCAGTCGATCCCTCCTCAATTTCTCCCGGTCAGCCTTTTGCATCTTCCTAGCAGCTAGACCATTCTTAATTTCCCCTTCAGGCATTTGGCTGCAAATAGTAATTTCCATATCATGCATCATACACTGAATAGAGGGTAATCCATCAATTTCTAGTGTGCACACATTGATTTGCTAATTGGGTTCACATCAAAGAATGTGCATACAGAAAAACACACAATGTCCCTTAAAATTACTCTCTAAATTAGTCCCACTCATGGGTTAAGCAAAGTTCTCAAGCAGATTACAAAGCTACATGCATATGAATTTCGGGACAAAAAGCTGAGAATTCAATCAAAATTGCAAGTGAACTATTGATTATAAGCTCAATTATAACAAAACCAGAAAGGACAAGTGTGATAATTGCCAAGAAACATAAACTACAAAAAATAGAGAAATAAACTGAGAGAGATGCAAGGAGCACGACGAACCTTGAATTGGGTATGGAGCGAGTGGAGGGCCGGATAGAATCGAAAGAGGGTTGAGGACCTTGAGGAAATTCGGTGGCGGAAGGAAATGGGTTTGGCGCGGTTTGGATGAAGGCTTCGGGTTTTAGCTGATCCATTAAAGTCTGCATTCTTTATGGAATGGATGATGAAGATGAATGTTTAGGGCTTGTGATTGCAGCAGCACCGAATACGAATGGAGCTGATTGTAATCTGAGAAGAAGCGGACATCTTATCTGACATTTGCGAACCAGAGCGTCGCTTTGTGCTTCCCACGCTAGTCGTGACTCGTGAGTCGTGACAGACTCGCAGAACTGCCGCTATTTTTGACACGTTTTTTTCTTTTCCAACTTCCAAATGTTATTTGACCTTTTTTTTTTTTTTTTTTTATGAAAGCGTCGAAAACATCAATTGTAATTGAAATAATTACCATGAAAAATATACATTACAACCCGCGTTTCTTAAAAATTCGATAAAAATAGTCATTACTTATATAATTTCACATATTCAAAAGGACTCATCTCCCACTATTCACCAAACCCATCTACTTTGCCCATTAGGGTTAGCCTAACCCATAAAAGAAGTCAAAACAGTGGGCTAAAGTGCAAAAAAGCTTAAGATATGCCACTAAACTCGCGCCGAAAATTACAAAAGTTATCATTGTAAGAAACCAACAAGAGTCGGTAACCATTGTTGCCTTAACCAATACTCCCGTGACATGAAACATCATCGTCAATAAATGAACAAAATCGCACTGTCACCTCAAATTTCCACTCAGCACCCAAATGACCCAATCCTTGCCGGAACGACACCCGATAAGCCGAGCTCATCGTGACCAGATTGGTGTATATTCTTAAAGATAAAAAAAGAAAATTATTAGAAAGAAAAAAAAACTTGTAAGATTTCAATTTATTTTCCGGAAGCCTCAACATTGAATTTAACGCCAAAAAGAAAAAGTACGGAACAAGCACGACGCCGTTTTGTTTATTTGTGCCCCTGAAACACATTTCATTTTATTATTTTCGACGTCATTTCCACCGGTGCATAAATACAAGAATTGTTAGTTTGACCAGAAACCGAACCCTTCGTGTTGCTCACTAATCCAGACCAATCCAACCCCTGATAGCTCCCGTCTAACCATGGCGACCAAGACGATTAGGGTTTTTCTGCTCGCTCTCCTCCTCATCGCATCCCCTTTCCTCCAAGGTACTCTCTCTCAATTCCCAGATCCAGATCTATTCTGCATGCTGTATTATTTCATTCATTTGTTTATCGGAATTTCAATTCTCTGAATCAAAACAATTTTTCAGCTAGTTTTGGTGTTGCATGTTTGGCTCGACTGTATTGATCAATGCAAATGAGATCTGATTCGACTGGTTTTGGTTTTGGTTTTGATCGATCATGCACTCTAGAGTTTAGATTCAATACTATTGTCTGTTTATGTTCGAATTATGTTATTCCTAACCTTGTAGCTTTGGCATGGCTTAGATGATTTTGTAGTTGGTAAATCAATGACTTTGAAAGTGAAATTTCAGTTCAAAGTGTCGTAGTCTTTTTCAGCTACCATGTCAAAGCTTTCGTTCGCTTTCTAAAAGCAACTTAATTGCTCGTTAAAGAACTTTTTACCCCCTTCGCTTTTAGCAAATGTGCTTTTCGAGGCTAGCTCATTTAATAAATAGATAATTGGAAAACGAATGTCTAATGCTTGCATGGTGGTTAGATAAGTTTACTTTGAATCTTGAATTCAAAATGCAGTTTTGAACTGTGATCTACGTCTTTTGTGAGCCTTTGCTGATTTGGATTCGGAATATTGGTAAATTGTGAAGTGTACGGATATTATGTTTGATGTGAATTTGAAGTGGCTTATACTGAATACACGGTTCTTCATTTTTCTAGTCGCCAGAGGTCAGTCTGACTCAGAAGTGGATGCTTCTGAATCCGCTTCTGAGGTTGTGGAAGAGAACAGTGATCTTGGGATTGTAGGCGATGATGTCCAGGATTTTGGAGATGAAAGTTTTAGCCCAGCGCCAGGAATTGATACAATCTGTGTTTTCCCCAAAAATAGCGCAAAATGTGAGAATCAAGACTGTACATACATATTTTTCTTCTTTGTGTGATTTTGAGAGGTGTTTTTTTTTTTTACTTTGATATTGTCTGTGCAGCGGTGGCAGCAGGAGAACAGACGGAACTACTTGTTGGACTGAAAAATGATGGTAATAAACATAAATCTTCCTGTGTTATTTGTCACTACATATGTCAATATCTTGTGTTATATATATATATATATATCTGCATGGTATGCAATGCTATATTCAAAATGTTTTTGTCACCTTTATGGAGGTTCTGTGTTGCACATCAGAAACAGTTTTAATTGATAAAATCATGTAAAGTTACACATCCTATTCCAAGGGGTATATGATTTCTTGTGGGTATTTCATTGCACCCTTTTTGTTTGACTTTTCTGAATTGTATACAGTATATAGTTGCTTATTTTGATGAATAAAAACAGGGGAGTCAAGCCTGAATGTGATTGCAGTCAAAGCCAGTGTTCATCTTCCTTTTGATCACAACCTGCTGGTTCAGAATCTTACTGCAGTGGTAATTCTTAATATACTTGAATATGCATGTGTTGATACATAGCCGTGATCTGCACTTGTTATTAAATCTTGCTGGCTTTGCTTCATCAAGATTTTTTTTTCTTTCTTACATATTTTTAAGAATTTAGCAATGTTTTATGACAATTTTTGTTCTATATTTGAACTTCATACTTGATTTCTATTTTGCAGTATAATAACTGTTTAGTGACTTGCTGCAAGTGTTCTGTAGTTACATGTAACTTATTTTACAAGTGAAGGATGTGTGTGTATCTATAAGATATAACAGATGATGGTTTGTTGTAATCACTAATTATTGCCAACATTGACATGAACAACATGCAACATAAATTTTGTATATGAAAGTCTTGTCAAATTTTTATGAGATCTCTTTTCATAATTGACTTGGTAAGAACTATTTTCTGATGATGGTTTAATATCTTTTAAACCCCCTATGTCAGGGCCAAGCTGTCTTTGACCTGTCCATTCTTCTACTGTTCCAAAGTTTCTTATACTGCATTTGGATCTAAAAAAAAATGAGGGGTGATGAATTAATTTGTATGGATGTCAATAGTTTTCATGGCCCACTCCACAATGAAGTAGTGGGAGGGTAGTTTTGTCTCTGATTAGAAGATTCAATTTTTTCCCATGTGTGACATTGAACAGATTCGCTTGAAAGTATGAAGATGCAATAATTTATGTGATTTTGACATGATTCATATTTATAATTTCTCTCTTTCACTAAGATGTAAAAACAACAGAGGGAGTTTGTCGTATATCTTTCCTGCACACTATCCTTTCTAATTTGGCTGTCCCTTTCATTTCCCTCTTGGAAGTCTTATGTTATGTTACCGCTTTGCGTTGAGTTAAATTGCTTCTGGTTAGCTTCATTGTCTTATTGTCTCAGTTGCACTTACAGTTTTTGTTTAATTGTAGGCTTTTAACAATGCATCAGTTCCAGTTTCAGCTCAGGCTACTTTCCCATACATATTTGCCGTCAGCAAGTACTTGCAGGTACTGTGTTCCTATGGAAGTAACATGTATTCCTATTTGAGTATTTGTTAACCTATAAATTAATGAAGAGGTAAAATAGTTATGACCTGAAGCAATTTAATTGTACTGTGCAGCCTGGAACTTTTGATCTGGTTGGTACCATTATTTATGAGATAGACCAGCAACCATACCAAAGCACATTCTACAATGGTACCATTGAAGTTGTTGAGGCTGGTAGTCTTCTCAGCATTGAGTCTGTTTTTCTTATCACCCTTGGATTTGCTCTTCTCGTCCTCTTAGGGTTATGGATTCACGGTCAAATACAGCAACTTTCTAAGGTATTGAAAATTCACTATGAGATAGTTATATTGGCGAAACTTTGTTCAGATATTTTATAACAATGTATGATCCAATCCATCAACATAGACTGATTGTTGATTACTTAACTATTCACTCTGGTATTCCGACCTTGTCCTCATAGTCTTTTACTTCCACCTGAAAGGATATGTAAAGAGAGAGTCTGTGTGTGTGCGTGAGAGTGAGAGATCATGAGATTTGGTGTATATTTGATTTGGATTCATATGTGTAAAGAGAGAGTCTGTGTGTGCGTGAGAATGAGAGATCATGAGATTTGGTGTTTATGATTTGGATTCATATATGTGTGTGTGTGTGTGTGTGTGTTTTCTATAAACTCTGTTTTATTAATAGAGTTACTCTGTTATGTTTGTATGTCTATGCTCAGAAAACCAAGAGGGCTCCCAAGGTGGAAGTTGGAACCAGGTCTACAGATGCCTCAATGGATGAATGGCTTCAGGTATGCTGTTGATGTTGAATACTTGCACTCAAAAAAGTTTCTCAGACTTGGTTTTATTAATTTTCAGATTTGCTTTTTGCAGTTCAAACTTGTGTTTATATAATTTAATCTACTTAGGGTTGCATTTGTTGGACTTGCTATTTGATTATCCAAGTGCATGACTTGGATAATTTAATATATGCTACTGACATGTTCCTTTTTTCCCCTTTTGATGGTCAGGGAACAGCATATACTCAGTCACTCAACAACAAGTCCAAGAAGAAGAAGTAGATTACAGAATTTTGTGCAATTCAGCTGCACAAGACACTACATTGAAGTGCAGACTCTTGTAACTCACGCTAGGCATGTGGAGATATTAAAGAGAGGCCAAAAACTTGAGCTAGTTATCGAAATTAGACCAGTGAAAGAAACTTGCGTTTTGTTGTAGTTTTGAAGGAAACTTTACATTTTCACTTTTAGAGATGAAGTTGAGAAGGAAAACTAACGCAGATTTCTGTTAGGAATGATACAATTTCCTCGAACTTATACAATTTTCCTTGAGTTATCATCCTGTTCCACTTTTTGCGTGAATTTGGATTGCTTGTAGATGAATTAAAAAGTTGCAAATTATTGGCCACTGTGTGAGGTTTTCTGGTGAGACTATGGCAGCTAAGTCTGCATGTTTGTTGAGCCACCGTTGAAGCTGATGTACTTTCAGCTACTTTCTATTTTGCCAAAAAATCCAATTTGTCAGTTGGCTTTGGTAGGTCTCTGGCCAGATCGTGCTGTCATTTTCAGTTGGCATTCAATGGAGAACAGGGTCTGGATGATGATTTTTTCGTCTTTTTTCGCTTTGATGCATTAGAATGCACCAGTTCTGTTAATGCCTCTATATGGTCTATAAATATTGCCAGCAGTGTGATCATGATGTGGTACATAACTACATATTCGGTGCTGTGCCTTCCCTACACAATTTAAACAAAAGACTCAAAAGTAAATCTCCTATTGTAAATTCACATACCAAACATACTGTGTTTTCTACATTATAGTAAGTTAGGTCATTTACTTATAGGAGATCCTACTGTCCTACCAAATTTGTTCAGTACTAGTACTACATTTTTGTCCCAAAATGTTAAATGTCTCAAACTCTCTCAATCACGATGCCAAGTTGCTCACCTAATATTTCCGTACGGACAGACTGCATTTTCATTGCGATCACGTCTCTACTCTCTAATGACATTGCAAATGGTTGAGGTTCTAAGTTTGAGTCCTTTGGCCGCGAAAATAATTTACCTATACATAATGGCTTGTGGGTGATTGCACTTGGCCGCGCTTGACCTTAAGATCTTTACACTCGAGAATGTGCTTGACCTTATGACCTTGACACTTGAGAATGAGGAAATAGGTCGTGATATGATTGCGGGTGACATGACAGAGTGTTCTTACTAGAAATAGATGCAGTATAGTTATGTAAAGGGGGGGTGATATTCACAAAGGAAAACACTACGTACATGATCGTTATCCAATGTTTTATATCCATTTTGATGTTTATAGAATTACACTTTCTACTTTGTACTAGGAGTTTAAGATTCGAGAGGGCACGTACAAACTCTATATAAAGTATCCCAAGTTCTCAACTGTCCCTCGTACCTGCAGCTTGATATATAGGACCTGAGCTCAAATGGGAGTCCTACGTACATTTTCTGACTTCTGAGCTGTGTGGTCCTCCTGACCTTCTGTAACCTTATCATGGAGAATATAGAGTATTAATATCATATGCTTTTAGTGCAAGTTAATTTTTTCTTTTTAGCCTTCACCCACCAAATTAAACTTCATCCCACAAAAAATAATTGCCTTTACCACAATTTTGTTTGCTTATAAAAATGTTATATATACTCATTTCAAAAGGAAAAAATTATATACTCACGAAATTTGTCTATGAAATAATGCGTCAGTATATATATTTGGTAAAACTAACTAATGGGTATTATATTTGATGAACAATATGTAGAAAGTAACTTTACCATGTAGTGAGTGTAGCCGTATCTGATTGCTTAACTTGATCGCTCCCAACTTTTTTCTCTCCATATGCAAAATGATTCAACGTTTCAGTCCTTTAGACCTCCCACCCTACAAAATAACCAATTTAAAATTCAGAGGCTGGCAACACAAGTTAGGTTTCTGCAGGCTTGATTTTCCAGCTGCACTTTCTAATGTAATGCATAGTTTAACTAAATAGGCATATGATAGAGTGTGCACATTTAATACACATCATGGACTTTTGAAAAAAGAACCTGGTTAGTATATGAAATTACTGATATTTGTAGTTGAAATGATCACATGAAGTAGATATGTGCCTCAATTATGCAAATGGCCACTACAATTTGTTTTCCCCTTTTTTTTAAGTATTTCCCCAACTGTGAGAAATAAAAACCAAACCCCCCAAAGAAAAAGATCAATGTACGTGGTCCAGAATCCACACCTGTAAAAAGAAATTAAGGTAGCCAGATTGGTAACATAATCATCGTTAATTTTAAGTAAAAAGCAAGGTATTAATGGGGAGCTGAGTAAGTAGGTTTAGACAGATAATGCAGTAAGCTTTTGCAGTTGGGATCTCATTCAATTCAATGAGAAAGATAATGGCATAGCGGCCGCTGTGCACGTTATTGTCTCTGTCTCTCCCCAAACGCTAGGTCATCTCTCCCAAAGCCAAAGGGGAGGAGGGTCCCTAACCTCATGTGATGCCCTTAATTTTAGTGTCGGTGTGCCTTAAAAACCACTACCATACGGCCACTATATAACAAGCCTTGGTATGTGACTCCATAGCTAAGTGAGCACTAGTTCTCTTCTTTCTTTTTTGGGTTTGGTTCCCAATGAAGATCTCTCATCTGTGCCTTTTCTTGTCCTCATTGCTTTTTGGACTGAGCAGCTTTTGCTATGCCGATGATCATAAGACAGTTGAGGTAGTTGGGTTTGGAGAATGTATTGACTGTGCTCAGAACAGCATTAAGACCAGTCATGCTTTTTCAGGTATCTACATTTTTCATTTCTCGTTACATTTACCTTTTGTGTCGAGAATATAAAATCTCACGTCGGAAAATTCTAAACCTTAAGCTAATCGCTTTTGCAGGTCTTCGTGTGACGATTGATTGCAAGAAGGAAAATGGACATTTCGAGAGGAGAGGTGACGGCGAGCTGAATGAGGAAGGCAAGTTTTCGGTGTCGATCCCGAAGGAGATTGTGAAAGATGGAGGAGATGAATTGAAGGAGGAGTGCTATGCACAACTCCACAGTGCAAAGGCTGCACCATGTGCTGCTCATGATGGACTTGAGTCCTCCAAAGTGGTGTTCAAGTCCAAAAATGGTGATGGGAAACAAACTTTTGGACTTGCTGGTACTAAACTGAAATTTTCACCAGCTACATGCATTTCTGCTTTCTTTTGGCCTCACTTTAAACACCCACTTCCCAAATTGCACAAACCACATCCACTATTTGGACACCCAATATTCCATCTCCCTCCAAAAGTATACCCTCATTTCCCACCTAAGATAGTCATTCCTCCAATCTATAAGAAGCCCTTCCCTCCCAAAATCCCAATTTACAAGAAGCCCCTCCCCCCACCAGTCCCAATTTACCAAAAGCCCCTTCCCCCACCAGTCCCAATCTACAAGAAACCAAACCCTCCCCCAGTACCAGTTTACAAGAAACCAAACCCTCCACCAGTGCCAGTATACAAGAAACCAAATCCTCCACCAGTGCCAGTCTATAAGAAACCAAACCCTCCACCAGTGCCAGTCTACAAGAAACCAAACCCTCCACCAGTGCCGGTGTACAAAAAGCCACTTCCACCACCAGTCCCAGTGTACAAGAAGCCACTCCCACCACCAGTCCCAGTTTACAAGAAGCCAAATCCACCACCAGTCCCAGTGTACAAAAAGCCACTCCCACCACCAGTCCCAGTGTACAAAAAGCCACTCCCACCACCAGTCCCAGTGTACAAAAAACCACTCCCACCACCAGTCCCAGTGTACAAAAAGCCACTCCCACCACCAGTCCCAGTGTACAAAAAGCCACTCCCACCACCAGTCCCAGTGTATAAAAAACCACTCCCACCACCAGTCCCAGTGTACAAAAAACCACTTCCACCCCCGGTTCCTGTGTACACAAAGCCGCTTCCACCACCGGTTCCCGTGTACACAAAGCCGCTTCCACCACCGGTTCCCGTGTACACAAAGCCGCTTCCACCACCAGTTCCCGTGTACACAAAACCGCTCCCACCTCCAATCCCATTTTACAAGCCAAAGCCACACCCGTTCTTTAAGCCTCTCCCACCTCCTATCCCATGGTACAAGCCAAAGCCACACCCGTTCTTTAAGCTCCTCCCACCTCCAATCCCATGGTACAAGCCAAAGCCACACCCCTTTTTCAAGCACCCATTCTTGAAGCCTCTGCCTCCATTCCCCAAGATTCCTCATCATCCTTTCTTTAAGAAACCACCACCACAAACTTCTCCCAAGGTTTAATTTGCCCTAGACATCCATTTGTTTTATTAAATGTAACTAGGATGAATATTGTTGTGTGATGATGATCAAGCCATGTGCATGTGTGGAATATATTCTTATTATATATGGTCATAATAAATTATAAGCCTTCAAGCCATAGATATAGAGATCGAGGAGCAGTATTGTTATAGAGAGAAATCAGATAACTGAGAGAGTACTGCAACTGAAAGAAAGAAAGTGTTTCTTGATTCTATATATTTATCGATGAATTTGACTTGCGTTGATTGTGTTTCTTTACTAATTACGTACGGAATCTGCAATATATGTTTGTAAATTATATTTTCAGTCTTTCAGATGCATATATGTAGAGATCCATCAGAAAACTGAGAGGCTAGGCTACGTACGTGGAGTTGAAAAACGAAAAGTGTTTCTGGATTAATAATTCTTGCTATTTATATAATGCGTTTATTTGGATTGTGTTTCTTTACGTACGTGGTGTTGTTATTTTTCGCAATTTTAATTAATCGGTAAATTGTCCAAAAAAAAATTAATCTGTAAATTAATTTTCAGATGGCCGCTAAGACTTTGATCTATTGCTAAATTTCCACGTCTTTCGGGATATGATATATATATCAACTCGATCTTCATATATTATGGAACACTCTACTACAAATGAACGTTGTTTTTGAAGAAATTGTTTAACTCAATTACCGCATGCACATGAGTTATTGAAGTGGTAATTACAGCATGCACATGAGTTATTGTCCAAAAAAAAAACTAAGAAATAATTAATCACCGCTCAAGTAAATAAGTACCTTAACTATGTAAAATTTGTAGAGTTATCTCCGAGAGATTATATATACTAGCCTCATACCCGTGCGATGCACGTGTTATTTGTGAAAGGGAGAAAAAATGTGAAAATCTTCATTCACCCACTTCTTCCTTTTTTTCTTTTTATATTTATATTTATTTTTTGTTTTTTATCATAATAACCTTTTTAAATGATTATCAATTTATCATGAGGAATTTTTTTTTATTCTGAAAGATATTTGTGGCAATTAAAAAATTGGCGAAGCTTTTGACAGCAAAGTCTTACGTCTCCATTTATAGTAGTGGAGATAGGAAATACGTGATCAAAATAGTAAAAAATCATTTGGGTTCTACTGGTTTGGATAATGAACATGAGCATATGGAGTTAATTTGAACTGGCCAGGCCATGGTTTAATGTCTGCTTCATTTGACACTTTGAATTGAAGTAATTAATGGGGTGTTGGGTGTTCTCTGGTGACACTCCAGCAGTACGTACTGCTGCAGCTAAATCTTCTCATTTTTGTTAAGTGCGTCGCTATGGAAGCCGATGCAGGCAATTGTTGTCTCTTTTGGAACGATGCAATACTTTTGCCTTTGGGGTTTAGAAGTTAAATGTGAAAACCCTAAATTTGACCCATGCCTCGTTCGATCTGTGTTGGTTGGTCTTTGTCTTGTCCAATTATGATGATATTGCATGTTGGCATTCAATTCATGAACATGAAACATGATCAAGATATATATATATATATATATATATATATATATATATATATATATATTTTGTATATGCATGTGGTCGATCGATCAATAATCTTGGCCAGCACACTGAGCCATCATATATAGTATATAGTATGTGAAATTTCTTGGCTAATTTCTTTTATCATTTATTATCTTGACTAGTATTTTGCCTGAGCACACTAAGTAAAACGTGATCTATGCATTTTGAGTTGTTCTTGTTTTTGTTGGTGATGTTTTACAAACTTGGAAAATTCTAACATGTAGCTTTGCATACTATGCAACCAGCTTTTTTGAAATATAATTGCATTTTTGAATTGCAATTGTTGTTTGAAAAAATGAAACTGAGTGCAATTTGGTATCCTTAAATAACAATTGTATATGTAATGATCAGTTTTACTTTTTTTGAACGACAATTACAATTCAAAAATACAATTGCATTTAAAAAAGGCAGACTGTATAATATACATGGCTGCATGTTAGACATACCCTATAATCTTAGGTTTTTGTTGCCAACTTGCCGTTGGTATGGAATGAAAGAAAGCAAAAGATTGATATATGCTAGTTTATGGTTACAAGGAGGCACAAATGCCTAGTTACAAATAGGTTTGATGGGGATCGAACCTCACCCACACACAAACCAGTTAGCCATATACACTAGTTTCTCTCTAAAGTAGTGTTATAAATTTCAAACTTTTATCAAATCTTAGTATCAAATGACGTGATATTTGATATGGTTGATGATTATCACACTGAAAATTATTGGCTTAGAAGTGAGGACATGACACCTAACATGAGACGCCACATCATAAAGTTGGTACAAAATTAATTTTGGGATTCCAAATTTTTTTTTGGAAAAAAATTATTCAAAAACTATTCAAATCTCCTTGGATAAAAAAAGTCCAAATCCAAGCCCATGCCCAAGCCCAAGCCCACTTGAAAGTGCTGAATTCCTACGTCCTAATTGCTCCTCCTGAGGAGAAAAAAAGAAAAAACCGTTCGCAGATTCGGGGTTTGAGCGAAGCGCGAAAAAGAATCAAAATCATATAAACCCCACAGCGAGGTTCTGAACTGCGAACTGCGAACTGTGTGGGGGGTTTTCAAGCTCTTTCAATGGGCAACCCTATAACCGTCGACGCCTCTCTCTGGTGGGACCCCTTCTCTCTCTTACTCACCGAGCTTGAGAATGCTTCTCTCTCCTCCGACCTCCCTCCCAATCTGGTAAACCCTCCGTCCCTTCCTCCCTCTTCTATACATATCTATCTATGTATTTGTGTATCGAAGTTATTGAATTTAGCTGCCGTTTTGCTCAGCTAAAGAAATTGAAGGACAATCATGCTTGGTTCGTAGACACAGTGTTTCTTTTCAAGCCGCCCAATGAGAAATCAAGGGCAGCTTTGAATTCACAGCTAGTGAAAATCGGGTCTCACCAGTTGGATATAAAGCCTGAATTGAAAGATAAGGCTCTGACTATCAGCTCCTATTTGGTGAGTTTCACTATTGAATTGTGTGTATACTAGGCATAATTGGATTTTGGTTATCTTGTTCAGAAATTGGGTCTTTCTCTGTTAATCTGTGGCAATGAAACTTATTTTCTGCATAAAGAGATTCTTGTGATTGTCTTACCGATTGTCCAGTTGCTATAAAGATTACTTTGTTGTATGTTTCAGTGTCTAGATGAGGTGCAGTCATACATTCTCGTGGAAAGGTCTCTCAAGGACAACAATGTAGCTCTTGAATCTATAGTGCACGAGTATGTTCATGCGGTTAGTATCTCACTCGCAATGTCTGACTGAAATGAGTGTTTAAATGCTATAACAGTAACGATTTATGAGTTTCCCAGTAGTTGGTGTAAGGGTTGGATGGTTTGAGTATAAACGTCCAGTTTTTGCTGCTTGTAAAAATTGAACATTTATTATGTTTCATATAGTGCTTGTCATCTGTCTTGCTTATTTCCACTTTATATTTTTTCTGTTCTCTTTCCCTCTTATGCAGGTATTAATTCACTATTACATTGAGCGACAGTGCTTGCTGAAGTGTACCAGGAGTGTTCTCATGCTTGCTTGTAAGTCAATCATGAGACCTAAACCCTCTAGGATATCATGGATGCTTTCTGAAGCTGAACTTCCAACAATGTTTGAAATTCAATCAATTTTTTTTCTGACTGACAATTCTACATTGGATGCAACACAGTGTCACTAGGAAGTGTCTCTGGAGAAGGAATTGCTATTAAGGAGGAAGCACTAAAGTTGATTTCTGATGGATTGGAGAGGAAACTAATATCTGTGATGCAAGACCTTTTATCCTCCAATCACCCTGAACAAATGGTATGTTTAAATGCTCACGCACCTGTGTGATTTAAGTATTCTAAGCTGGGCAGTATTATCAGTTCATTAAATGATAATGTAAGTTGGTTGATGTTGAAATTAATTTTTACTGCATGCCTTTTAGTTAGTTAGCTTGTCCACTGATTTGTAATTTTCTGTCCTTTTCAATTAAAAGTTTGTGTTTCTCATAAAAAAAACATTATGTCTTACTGCATGCTTGACCATCTTTGACTACAATGTGGATAGTGAGATCTGGAAATCTGAGAGAATGGCTTGAGTATCCTCTGCATTCTTTATTTACTAGGCTTGCATATTGATAATTGATAGTGTGTTGAAGTAGATTATGCTAATGAAAATTGAGGTACTAGTGCAAGTGGTCGCTGTAACAGCTGCTGGAGGAAGTTTTTAGCCAATTATTAACAGCTCCATGCGCTTATGTGATGTTATATGGCCAATTGCCAAAGAAATATGTATTTAGGTGTGAACATTTATTTGGCTATTTCTGTATTACATTCATATGATGTGCTAGCACAGAAAAGCTGAAACAGGTTTTTAGCTTTAGTGGATCAGATATATCAGTCATTGTGGTAGCTTGTTTAGTCTTATGGTTCCTTGATTACATGCCCATGTACAAAAATGTCTATTAGCATATGCTTACATGCATACTTTTGTTTACGGAAAAAAGAATTGAACGATTTTGTTCAAAGCCCTGATGTTAACTTGTCTGGATGCTTTATTAGGATGTTGACCTTTTCAGTTTGTGGGCCGAGGAGACACTAATTGAAGACAATTTGGTTTTGGATATTCTTTTCCTTGCTTATTATGAGTCACTTTGTACTTGTAATGGTGAAACGTGGAAAGCATTGTGCTTGCTCTATAAGGTATTTTGCTATCTTCCTTGCTGAATTTGTTCATAAAGTATTCTCTAATCCTAATTCTTGCTCAAAATCTTTGTGTTCCAGGGAATTTTATCTGGGTCTTTTAACTTTGAAAAGCTGGCAATATCAACTGAAGCACTACGTTCTTCTTACCAAGCCAAAGTTCAGCTGCTTCTAATCCTTATAGAAACCCTAGACCTGGAAAGTCTTCTCCAAATGGTTCATGATGAAATACCTTTCAGGTTTTTTGCTACTTAGGATGCATCTAGTTGTTTACTGTGCAGGCCATAAACTACCAAGAGTAAAATATCTCGGGTGAAATCAATGATTTACACATTTAAATATCCAAATGATACATGAACACCTCATTTGTTGCACAATGACAGTATCATTTTATGTCACTAAGAATGAGGATGCCCTTTGGGGAGGCTAAGGGATGGACTCTACTTGTGAGGCTGATATTTGCTTGCTTTGAGATTGCTTCATCTTTAAGACAGAATTTGAATTGCAATCTTTAAGACAGAATTTGAATTGCAAAGCATGGTTTCTGTTTTGATGAGAAATAGTCCAGACTATGGAAAACAAGTAGAAATGATACTGTATGAACACTCTTAAGTCTCATCAGTTTAATTCTAATCAACCATCAATCATTCAGGTTTATATGGTATTGTTGGCACTGTTCTTTATGGCCATTGTTAATCTTTTTCATAGCTACATTTTCCTTCACTCCATCCCTTTTTTATTTTTTATTTTTCTTTTTCTAAAAGTTAGAATACTTGTATTCTCAGGCACGGTGCATCTGCTTTTACTTTGGCTGATGTCCAAGAGATTGAAGCAATAATTTCAACTTTTAATGCTTTTGAAACGAAAGAGGCAGGTCCATTAGTTCTAGCATGGGCAGTGTTTCTTTGTCTGAGTTCATCACTTCCTGGCAAAGAAGAAAACAACATACTAATGGTATGTGTTATGTGCAGATGTTGCCTCATCTTTCAGGCTATTTCAATTTTACCAATGATTACTGGCTTTAATCTTATCCTATTTTACAGGAATTTGATCATGTTGGTTATGTTCGCCAAGCATTCGAGGCGTCATCTTTGACTTATTTTGTAGAAATCCTTGAAAGTGATGTATTGAAGGAATCCGATGTAAGTTATTCTCATTTGTAGGTGTGAGTGTTCAGAGTAATTTGTTTTAGGTGTTGCCCAGTATATTCAGGTTCATTGGTTTCCTCTTTTCCCATTAGAAGGCTTGGGATACGTTATCTGAAGTTTCAAGTAGCTATGATTTACATTGTTTAGGCCATTTTAAGTATTTGTTTTTGGTCTCTTTCCCTCTTCTTTTCCACTTTTAAAAAAAAGTGATAATTTTTCTTCTTCTTTCTTTTAGGGGCCCGTTGCTGGTTATCGAAGTGTGTTGAGAACTCTTATTTCTGCATTTATTGCATCGTATGAGATCAATCTTCAGGTAAATGAATAGTACACGTGTGCAAATTCATTGTTAGCTTTTGTTGGATGCATTTCTTATTTCTTTTGCTTTTCCCATTATGCAGATGGAAGATGGCACTCATATGTTAATACTGGAAATTCTTTGCAAAATTTATCAGGGAGAGGTTTGGACATGGCTATTATCTTACTACATCTGTGGCTTTGGTCAATAGATTCTATATTCGTAATTCTACTGTTATTATCATTAGTGTATTATCACTCATTTGTTCCTTTCAATTTTGCAGGAGTCACTTTGTATCCAGTTCTGGGACCGAGGAAGTTTTATTGATGGTCCTATCCGGTGTCTTCTTTGCAACTTAGAGAGTGAATTTCCTTTCAGGACTGTGGAGCTTGTTCGCCTTTTATCATCCCTTTGTGAAGGAACTTGGCCTGCTGAATGTGTGTGAGTATACTTATTTAGCATGGTTGTTCTTATTTGGTTTTGGTATGTTCTTTAAACAAAATGAGTTGTAGACCTGGTCTCTCTATGGGTGCTGGGTTAACTTTAATTTGGTTCTGGCGCAGTCCTCAGGTCTGGCTTGTTTATAATTCGTATTTAGTTACGTCATAAATTCGAACCCAACCCATGACAAATATGATCTAATCTGGAGCTCAGTAAAACACAGGCATACTTGATGGGTGTTGAAGCCTACAATACTTAGAGGGAGTTATGGGAAAACTTTTTCCACTGCTATTTTCAAGCAAACCTGTGAGAACTAGAGAGCAAAATTACAGCAGTACTGACAGTTCTTGTACAGTAATTAGAAACTTTTTATATTTCAATTTCTGGTCTGGTCTTGCATCAAAAGCTTACGGTATTAATGCAGTGATTAAAGAACATATTGTTCTTAGTAACTTCAGAATAATCAGTGTCTGAACCTTATGAGTCCAGTGAAAAGATGGCATTCATATCCACCTATTTGGTATAATATGTTGATATCTACTATCTAGTCATGCGTTTGTGGGAATTTTTTTTCTATATACACGTCTATCATTATACTGAAGATTTTGCTGGTGTTGCTTAAGCTTTTGCTTTTGAAATATGATGTTGAGACATTTTCTCTCGGTGACACTCCCAATTCCCTAGGGAATGCCCAAAATAAGCTTTTTATGGCTCGATTATGTAATTCAATCCTTTCCTATGCAAATGTATGATGGTTATTCAGTTTTGATGTCGTGTTCTAATTTATCATGTGCTTGTTCTGTTAACAGGTACAACTTTCTAGATAAGTCTGTTGGTATATCATCCCTGTTTGAGATTGCTAACAATTCCTTTAGGGATGGCATCTCTCAAACTGTTGAGACACACCTCCCGTTGCATGTCTCTGGATTTGAAGGTTTGGTCATTCCCAGTAAAACTCGTGGGCATATATTGAGATTAGTTGGTGAAAATACTGCTCTTGTTCGATGGGAGGTAAATGACCAATTACTGATGTTTGTTAACTGCTTATTATCAGTTAGTTTGTATATACCTGACAAAGATCTCATAATTGCACTGATATTTGGTGACACTTTCCAATGTTTGGGCATTTCTGTGTATGTTGTATTTCTCTTTCCTCTTCAATGTATTGTTGTTGGTCTATCTTTCTCATGTAGTTTGAAGAAGGTTTTTTACGAATTCTCATGTGACAGGGGTTTACCCCTCAAAGGCTTTTCTATTGGTCTTAATATTTTCATATTTTGTGACAAAATTTTCTCTATTATTCATTGCTACATTTGCAGCAGTTAAATTCAAAAGTGTGGTAATATTTCATTTATTGGTTCATGTTTATCTTTATTCGCATTTACTAGTAAAGCTGTGATTTCCCTTTTATTAATTTTTGTCTAGCAGAATCTTGCTTAGTCATTCTGAGGTGACGGATGCCTGTAATAAACATTTGAAAGTATGTATTGTAACCTATTATTATTATTATATATATATATATATATATATTTTTTTTTACAATGTAATGAGTGTTGCCATTGTAAGAACTCTGCTCTATATAGATTACCTGCCAATTCTATTTAGTTTTGTGCTAAGTCATGTCTCTTTTGTATAGTATAAACAATCCGGGGTGCTAGTGTTGCTCATTCGCTTGGCCCAGGAGCTGTATTTCAAAAGAAATGAAGAAGTTCTTCTTATCCTCGACCTGCTTAGCCGGATGGTTACCTTTAGCACGGTAAAGTTTTTCATTATTCGTTGCTAGAGTATGTATGGTTTTTGAACTAATGAATGGGGTATTTTTCAATTAATGATGCAATCTAGTTGGGGTGTTGGTTGTTACTGAAGTAAGTTGGTGGTCTTCTCGCTGTATGATGAATAATGTCGATTAAGCTGTATTAGATGGTTGTGGATTCAATCAGAACATCGTTGAAATAGTCAATCCGTAGTTTACTTTTTGTTAGATTGTAATATTTTAAATACATATTAATGTATTTGTTACCATAAGTATGATAAAATGTTCAACTCTTCTCTGCAATTAAATTCCAAAAGTTTCAGCATTCTGGAATTTAATTCCAAATGTTCTGACAAGTTGATAAAGTGTGCAGAATCAGGTGTAGATTAAATTTTTTTTTTCAATTGACAAGTTATCTAAACTTTGCCTGCCCTTCAAGCGGTTGCTTATGTTTATATTTATGCGGGTAATCAAACTACTACTCTTGAAAGAACAGAAAAAAAACCCTACTGTTTGTCTAGTTACCAGATAGAAGGCTTTGGGTATGTCATTAGCTTATGTTTGTGTGGGCGATAATGAAAACAACACCCCTTTTAAGGCAAAAGATTCTTTTTTCCTTTTCAATTATAAAGTTTATTGTGAACTGATTTTCCTTGTAAAGAAAATAGTAGATGTTAAAGTTTCCTCCTCGCTTTGTAACGAATGAAAAAGTTTTCTTTACTTTACTGTTCTGAATGCCATTTTTCTGAATTCAATATAAAGCCATTTTAACTGTGTTTTTATGTGGTTTTGATTTCTTGTCATTATGGTTCTTTGCTTCATGAACTTGGTCTGGTCATTGTAACAGTGGCCTCAATCCTTTTTTGCCCTTTCGTATCAATTACAGAATGAGCCTGTGCATATAGTATTGTCTGGGCTTAAACATAGTTGACTGACTATCCCAAGCTTTAAATTCTTTTGAAAAAATCTTAGCTGTACTCGAGCTAAAGTCATATAATTTTATTAAAAAAAAAAAACTAAAGATCATTATACAAGGTGATACATAATGTGCGAATTTTGATTTGTCCGTCTCCTCCTCTTTATGGCATTCTTGCTATTGTTTTAGTAATCTCCTTTTTTCCTAGTTTTGCCTACTGATGTTTTATATTTAGGCTGTATGCTTTGCTTTGATGGACATTGGGAGCTCTTTGCATTTCCAATCAACTGGCATGAGTGGGCAGAGTAATATGTGGTAATCAAGAAACCTTTTTGCTTATGTGTGTTTTCTTTCCTGTTTCCTGCCTATATTAATTTGTCGTCTCATGTGTATTTGTTTTTCATCCAGGGTGGCTGAGATGATTTGCACTTTAGTCAGAAGGATATCTCCTACTCCTAGCGGTGCTGCTCTAATGTCCGTGGCTATAAATATTTTGGCAAAGATGTTAAAATGGTAACTTCATCGTCTATCTTACTTTTGAGTCGTTCTGAATGTCTTACTTGCAGTTTTCTTCTAATCGTTGGTTCAGTAGGACTTATAAAAATAAGTAAATAAATAAATCAAAGTTTGCCTTGTCATTTCAATTGTAGTTATTCTTGTTATTTGGTAGATTCCTTCCCCATCTTGTGCTAAGGTTTTGTGCTGTCTAAAATGGGCTTAAATGCTCTTAAGCTATGCATTAAGTCCTCTGCTATTAATTTAAGGACTGAAACCCTTCATTTTTGGAAGTGTAGCAATAAGTGAAACTGAAAGAAATGTTGATGACTTAGAGGAAAGTATTTTCTAGTTAAAAGGTTTTATTAGTATAGTATATATATAGTTAATAGATGTAGCAAGTAAACTGTCTACTTATACATGCATTTGTATGAATATGAAAAAATGTTATGTCCTGAAATTTAGGAGATATGGAATCCCACAGAGAATAAATTGAACCCACTGGTTCATCTCCTGGAAAATTCTTTAAACAGAGTGAATAAGCTGTATACTTATACATGCATTCCATAAATTAAGTTCTTTCTCAAAGATTCTTATTCTGTTTAAGTTCAGAATAGCATTACTGCCACCCCCCAAAGCCATTTCCTCACTTACCTCTTATATAAATAGTAAGTTACAAGTTTATCTCTCTTTAAATTTACTTCAAAAGGACATTAAAGTAAAACTCTCAGAAATGTACAATTCTAAATAAAACTTAGTGCATCGGGTGCTTCACATGGCATCCCAATATAACGGCTCATGGTTCCCGTGAGGATCGCTAGGCTTCATTGCACCCTGATGGAGGGGTTCTGAGCAGGGTAGCTTGCCAAGTTAGTTTTGGGGGTGTTATGGGTATTTTCAGAATATTGTATTTAGTGGGTGAGTGGGTTGAGGGAAGTTCTTTTTTTTCTTAAACTTTGAAGGAGTGTGACATGACTCTGGGTGTGATGGATTAAGTTTATTTGATTATTTCAGCTTAAATTTGTAGTTTTACCGCATAAGATTGATTAAAACTTGTTTGTCTAAGCTGACGTGAAGGACTTTAATCATTTATAGTGCCAGCAGTCTTAGTTTGGCATGTCATACTTGTTTAAATTTGAAGTGCAGTGTTAAACTTAAATATCTTGTATGGGGTTGTATCTCAAGTCTTTAATTTTTTCTTGAAATTGTTTTTGGCATAGGCCACAATAACCTCTGTCTTTAACATGCATCTACTGTGGCAGTTCCCCTTCTCATGTTGCTGAGGTGGCTTTAAAAGCAAATATGTTTGATTTCGAGATAGGCGACAGTGGTTCATCAAGGTGAATCCTTAATTTGAGAAGACTTGCTTTCTTTGTTATGCTGTTATTGTGCATATATAAGTGTGCAGATTATATTATTACTTTTGAGTGAGTTAATTGTCAGAAGTGGAGCTGTATGTTACATCCTTTTTTCTCAGTGTCGAGTTTGGATTTCTTCATAATACCTCTTTTTAAACAGTATACCGTTGGCCATATCAATTTCCTGTTATCTTTGTTCATCTCATACGGTCATACCTATTTTCTCACGAGGGAGCTTTTGTTTCCTGTTGTTTCATAGGATATTTCTCTCTTTGTGTCATTGATTTCTTCCTTATTGATTTTACATTTTCCCTTTTACTTATGGGTAAATGTAATTGAACAATCAAGAATGGCCTTCTAATGAAATCTATGTTGGTAGAAGGAGCAATCAGCACACCTTAACGCTACATTTCTAGATGGAAAAAAAAAATAGTGCTAGATATCTTGATTGCTCTTATTAAATCCTTTCTTCTCTTGTGGTCTGTATGAGGCAACCTTTTTACAATGCATGTGAAGGGTGTATGAAGGGGTGTCAGGAGTTGATTGTTTGTCTTATTTTTTCTACATTTGGCTTGATAGTTTTCTTGCCTAGAGTCAAAGTTTGTGTTTAATTCATTGTTATTGATTGCATTTTTTTCAGTGGATCATGGTTGCTTTCTGGAAAACTGGCTAAGATGCTATTGATTGACTGTGAGCATAACGATAGTGACTGCGCATTGACTATATCAGGTATATTTTGCAGTAGACCTTTTGTTGTATAATTCATTTTGCCTTCTTCTATTTTGTTTGTCTAATTATTGCAATTTGTTACGATCTGCTTTTTCAAGTATAACATCATTTTTTTCTTTTGTTTAGTATACAATAGTATAGGAGATTACTGATGTTTTTGCTTGTTATTTTAGCTTTCTGCAAGATGTGCTTCGGAATTTCCTGATATATGTGCTCTTTTTCTTGACATGAATAATTTTCAAACCTTGCAGTGCTGGACTTTACTCTGCAGCTCATGGAAACAGGTGTGAAGAATGATGCTGTCCTGGCTTTAATTGTTTTCTCTCTTCAGTATGTTCTTGTTAACCATGAATACTGGAAATACAAGTTGAAGCATACTCGATGGAGAGTAACATTAAAGGTAAAACCCTTTGGTTTCTCCTGTGCTGGTACCGTGATACAAGTTCTTTGTTTATTTTGAACTTTAAGAGAAACTCATTGATGAAAACTGACAGTGTTATGGTTTTGTGTACTGATCTGGTCCTGATAAATGTCATAGGATTTCCCTACTACTACATAGTATATACCATCACTAACAGCGGAAAATTGAGAGTAAAGAGATAGAAGAATTCTTGAAGATAGAGTAGAAGAGCCACCTGCACTTTAGGAAAGAATCAGATTGTATTTCAAGAATATTCCCTTTAGTTTGATTGGTCTGCTATTTTGTTTTGGGGAGTAGCTTAGTCTTGCATGTGTTTTGCTTTTGCGGTTTCCTTTTTCTGTGTCTTTTCCATTCTCTCTCTTTGGTTTCTCTTCTTTTGATGGACCTCTTGTACATCCATTTTTGTACTCTATTTTCCTTCTTTCAGTAAAAGGTCTTGTTTTGTGTCAAAGAATATCAAATAGGAAAAAGTAATGGTTTCATACAGGCGCATACTGGAGGATATGTTTATGGTTGTTAGATACATACCTTGGGATTTAAAACACTTCTTCTTACTGATGATTATACTGCCATATGAGATTAAGGCCTTTGCTCTGCATGCATTGTTATCCTATTTACTCTAGCTTTTTATGCTTTTGTATGATATTTGGATCATGAATCTGGAGCCAATTGTCTTTCTTGCCTTCTGCTTTTGTTCTTTTCCTAATGTAGCTCAACCAGTTACGAGAGTAGGGCATATGGTTCATAGCAATCATATGAATGAGAATGCAGGTGCAGTCAGTGGATTACTTGTTCACTATTCTTCATTTTAATAGTTATTCCGTTTCTTATTTGGTTGAAAGAATTATTTGTCCGACTAAAGTTTCTGTGACTGTTCTCTATAAATTGCATGCATGTTGTGACAGTTTGAAGTGTCATTTAATCTGTAGGAAAAAATGTATGGAATTTCATTTGTTGCTAATCTGACATGAGTGAGCCTGAATAGCAAATCTTATCCAGAGATCATCATATCCATAATTTTGTTTGCATCTATGTAAGCATGGTAGCGAATCACAGTGCGTGCATGTTTGCAGTACCTATGTCTTGCCTTTTATGCCTACTTAATACAAGTCAAACGTGCATTATGCTTGGAAAGTCGATTTTTATTTTTTACTGTTTCAGGTGCTTGAAGTGTTGAAAAAGTGTATTACATCAATTTCATGCTCCGGAAAGCTGGATGAAGTCATTCTAGATAGGATATTCTGTGATTCTTCCATCCATAATACTCTCTTTCAGATTGTTTGTACAACTCCACAAGCGTTAGAGGTGGGCTATCTTGTACCTTGTGATCTTATTTGGTTATTGTCAGCTACCATTATGTTCTACTTAATAATGGGTACATTTTTTTTTTCTGTAGAGACTATGTTTCAGCCGTCTTATTGAGCTAACAGAGATTGAAAGTTTACAGCTGGCTATATGTTCTGTTCTAGACGTTCTTTTTATCATGCTCTCCAAATTTTCTAAGGTACATTTGGAAGTAAGACAGCAGTAATGTGGAAAGACTTTAATATTGCATTTGTGATTTTCTATGTTTTTGTTTAATGAAAACAACCAAACAAACACTGAACTGTATAACAAAATCAGTCTGACGGTTGGTTTTATCTATTGTACTTTTATGAAGTAGAAAAACTGATGTTCAGTTGTTTTTATTTCCAGGATACATTTTCCAGCCTTCCAATTTTTCACCAAGCAGTTTTCTCCTCGGCAACAAAACCAATTCCTGTTGTTGCAGCGCTTGTATCATGGATATCTTATTTTCGCAATCCAGTATGGGCTTTCTCCATGCTTATTGATATTATACTCTGTCTTCCACTTTGATCTTTTTATTATTGTTATTTCTTCTGAAGTAGAACCTTATCTGCTTATTTGCCAAAAAAAAAAAAAAAAACCTTATCTGCTTGTCTTGTTCCGCTTATTGTTTTGTGGTGAACTGCAATGTTTGCTGCTCTTTTATATACTTATGATGATATTTTAACTGATCAGTAAAATGTTTTCTGTGCAGCGAATACAAGTTGGTGCTGCTAGGGTTTTGTCAGTGTTCTTGATGATTGCAGATATTATCCAACCATTTTTGTTTGGAAGCAGCTTTGGCCTAGATGATATACAGGTTGCTTGTTTACGTTTATCTTGTTTTACTGTTGATTTCTTGTGAGCTCAATCCATTTAACCAACTGCTTCTAAATCTGCTTGTTGCATCCCTACACTGTTGGTAGAT
Source organism: Rubus parviflorus (assembly GCA_029955375.1). NCBI lineage: Eukaryota > Viridiplantae > Streptophyta > Magnoliopsida > Rosales > Rosaceae > Rubus > Rubus parviflorus. Next base: position 33,663,147 of record JARGGL010000001.1, read on the forward strand.
TGGAGTTCTGAGGCATGGTGTTAGTTACATACTACTTGAACAGTCAGTATCGAATGAAGATCTCTTTGTTGCTGTTGTCAATCTGCTCACTTCTGCTGCACGTTATCAGGTTTGTTACTTAAGGTTTCAAGTTCTATATGTTAATGTTTAGAGTATTACTCGTATAAGTTTCAGGCCAAGCAAGCTGGTTCACTAGATGTTATCTCATCAATCACCTATCTTTCTCCCTTTTGAAATTTAACAATGGTTTTTCCATACAGCCTGCTTTTCTTGTTGCTGTGTTATCCACCAAAGTGAATAAGGATGTCCAACTGAGTAATGCTGGTGATGTGAAGCTGCCAACAAGTGAAGTTCTGTTGAGGTCATCTGAGTCTGAAAAGGCAAGTGTTGTGGATGCAGTTCTGCATCATGTTAGAAGATCTAATGATCTTGTCAACAGGTATGCTGTCATGAAAGGTCCCAGTTGTGGTTTGTTTTCCAGTTCTTTATCCTTCCATAATTATCTTGCTGTCTTGAATTTTATGCCTTTTGCTAGGCTTGCTATATCATGTCTCTAAACTGCCTCAATTTGTTTATTTAACTTTTTGAATATGCAGCAATCCCCATATACTGCTGAATGTTCTCAACTTTGTAAGAGCTCTGTGGCAAGATGCTGCTCAGTATTCTGATATTTTGGAATGCCTGAAAGGCTCTGAAAATTTCTGGAAAAACTTGTCCAGTTCTATTCCAGTAATTTCTAGTGTGGAAGCTCCTCCACCTGAGAATTTAACTGAGACAGAAGCTCAAGATTTGGCATACAGATATCAGTGTCAATCTGCCATATTGGAAATAATGGCACATGAAGTGTTCCTGCAGAAGAAGCTGTTACATGCAGAGTCACTTGCAAAACAAGTGACTGATTCACAGGACAAGAAACAAATTACAGTGAGAACTGAAAAATCAAAAGGAGAAAATCTAAAAGATTTTTTATCAGCCTGGTGTGGGAGCTCAGTTTGGGGCGATCTGATTAAGGCACTGACTTATTGTGAATATGATACCAATTTGTATTTGCAGGCAAAGGTGACTTCTTTTCAGAGTTATTTTACTTTTTCTGTGACTTTTACCTGAAACTTGTCAATCATAAATGCTTCAGTCTCTGATTTTGTGTTCACTTTGTAAGTCACTTATCATGGTAATAAAAACTTAGCTTCTGTGATTTTTGTTGGCCATTCTTATGTTACATAAATCCCAGAATTTTGGTTACTGCTTAAGTTCACTGTTCCAAGAAAGGTGTTATAAGAAAGTTTCTTAACCATATAATACTCTGTTCAATCTGTTGCTTCATGGCAACCATTAATATTAATAATTTTTTCCCTGGTAGGATGTGTCTGACTGTTTGCAATATTTTGCTTAATAATTAAGCCACAATAATTAGAGGTGTAATTTCGCAGGTTGCTGCCAGTTTAGTCACCGCTCATGTCATGGTGAAATTAGCACTTGGTGATACTGGAAGTTTGTCTGTGTCATTAGTTGAGAAGTCCCACATCCTTTCAAATAAGGTGTGATGTTCTTTTGATTGTATTACTTATTTGTATAGACAAACTGTATGCTGTTAAAACCCATTAATAGCTCAGTTTAGTTTCTAATTTCACCAATCTTGAATTTAATACTTTCCTTTTCTAGTATTGTGATTTTAAAGTTTGCATGACTGGCTGTCTGATTGGTGCTGTTCTTTGCCTTCTTCTTTTCAGCTCAGAAGTCATCCTGCCTTTTCTGAATTGTTAGCTCAATACTCACAGCATGGTTACAGGTAATATGTTGTTATTGCTAATTTCTATTGGAGTTTCTATGTATGTGAACAAGACATTTGTGAATTTTCTTCAACCATCTTCTTGGATGCTGTTGAAACTGAAAAACTTTCTGGATACTTACGAGTGCACCTTCCTCTAAATGTAACTTCAGTTTCAATCATTTTCTTATATGAATGATGGCGTGAAACTTCACTTTTGAGTGCCATGCCTTTTGTTAAGCAGCACTGGATGGTTTTATGAAATCATACAGAAGATTCTTGTTATCTCTTGCATGTGTTCGTATTTCTTGTATGTCAATCGACTGATTAATGCTGTTTTTGGCTTATTGGCTTCTTACACCAAACAAAGAGTCAGATTTGGCTCCCTTTGTCAGTGTGCATGTGGACACCTCTTCACATTGCTATGAGTCTATGACCATATATGATGGACATTCCCCATGAGATGTTTTGTTGCTTGCTTTATTGCCATTGAACTTGAACTTGGTCTGTGTTCTAGGATTTCACTGACCATCTAAGTAGGGACATGTATAGTTTTGCTAATATGCTCTTTAAAGTCTAGACTCTTGTATTTTCAGTTTCACGTATTACTCTTGTAATAACACGTGTTATGTATTTTCCTTGATATAAATACTATATTATCTTTCTCCAGTGCAGAGAAGGAGCCAAATTATTTGATACTCAGCGATCTTTATTATCATCTACAAGGGGAGCTAGAAGGCCGTAAAATTGGTGCTGGACCGTTTAAAGAACTCTCTCAGTTCCTAATTGAATCAAACGTTTTTCAGACTTACCAACATAAGTATGATGACAATCTATTTCTAACTGGCAAAGATGCATACCTGTTTGATCTCAAACGTGTAAGAGCTGATTTGGGATTAGATCTTTGGGATTATTCAAAGTGGAAGGAATCGAAGGCGATTGCAGATACGTTGTTGCATCACATGAAGGATGTGAACTCAATGGTGTTCCTTACAAGCTCGAAACTTTCCGCACTTAGAGCATTAAGAAGTGTCTTAACTGTTTACCTGGATGATGTGAGTTCAAAAGTGTTTGTTTCTGTTGTCTTAAGTATACTCAATGGTGTTCCTTTCTGTTGCTTTCTATTTCAAAGGCCAGATATTTCATATCAAAGTTTTGTCCACGTTGTTCTGCTGTATTAGTGATGCTTGTTGAACTTTATCACTGCTATACCTATGTCACATCTAATTAAGGTGCTTAAGAATGCAATAAAAACCCTAGGATCTCTAGATATTTGAAAAGTGAATCTCATGACACATCAAGTTCAACATCTTCAAAATGATGAATTTTAGAGATATATAATTGGAACTGAAGAAACATTGATTCCTGTAATTAGCTTCTTTTTCCAACAATCTGTTATGAACTCATATTCGATCAAATCGAGAATATGATCCAGAACATGATTTTTGAGGTTTTAACATATGGTTTAGGCATATGTGATATGACTAGATTTGCTTGTCAAGGTTCAGTTTCTTTAGTTTGAGCATACTAAACTTTCTGTTTAATTTAATTTAATTGATTGTACTTGATTTTCTTTTGAATATGCCTTTTTTCTCTTTAATGAATTCATGTTTACCTGCTACTGCAGTCACTGGAGGCGAAGAGTACAGCGAGAGAGATCTCTGATCAACTGGTTTTCTCATGCATAGATCACATATGCCAGAATTTCCTTGATACAGTAGAATCATTGGCTCCCGAACTCGGTGCCTCTGAAGATATCTTTCACTTCCTTGCAGCTCAAGCAGAATTGCTTCTCTATCTTATGATATCTGCACATAAGAGCCTTCCTCCATCTGTTTGTGTTCTTGTGCTAAAAACATCTGCTGCTGGCCTTAAAGTATTGAGTGATTTCCGACCATTAGTTACTGGGCCATCAGTTAATGCGGTTAGCTCTACTGTCAAGCTCTTACTCATGCTGCTTCTCTCAGCAGTGAAGTTTAGTTGTCATAATTCAAATTTAGTTGGGGAAGTATCTGTTGAAGACATGGCAAAAATATCTAATGTAAGTCTAAGTCTGCTACCAATTCTCTGTAACCGCATTGCTAGTGCTGAGGATTGCACACTCTCCCTTACTACTATGGACTTGATATTGAGAAATTTCTTGACTCCCAACACTTGGTTTCCCATCATACAGAATCACCTCCAGCTTCAGCATGTTATTCTGAAGCTTCAAGATAAAAAATCTCTTGAATCTGTGCCAATTATAATGAAGTTCTTTTTGACTCTTGCTCGTGTGAGGCAGGGTGCAGAGATGCTTATTAATCATGGTTTTCTCTCGTCTCTGAGATTCTTGTTCGCTGAATACTTGGACGAGAGGTCTTCTTCAGTAACTATTAGTAATAGTCTTTCCAACTCATCTGACATAATGGAAAAGCCTAAACAAATTTGGGGATTGGGTTCAGCTGTCATCACAGCGATGGTTCAGTCTCTAGGAGACAGTTCTGCTTGTTCTGATGTTGTGGAGAATGTAATACCTTACTTCTTTTCCGAGAAAGCATATATGATTTCTTACTATCTCAGTGCACCGGACTTCCCATCTGATGATCATGACAAGAAAAGACCTCGTGCTCAGCAGAGACAAACCTCTCTTACTGATCTTAAAGAAACTGAGCACACTCTCATGCTAATGTGTGTGCTGGTAAAACATTGGAATTCATGGGTTAAGGCCATGAAAGAACTGGATTCCCAGCTGAGAGAGAAAAGTATCCATCTTTTAGCATTTATCAGCAGGGGAACTCAGCGCATTGGAGAATGTTCGAGTCTTAGTGCCCCTCTCCTATGTCCTCCTACCCTTAAAGAGGAATTCGATGGATGCAAGAAACCCTCATTTGTCAAAAGTAGAAGTGGATGGTTTGCTCTTTCTCCGCTGAGTTGTGTGTCAAAACCAAAAGTGTCGGCTGCCTCTATCACATCAACAGTGCTGACTCAGGCTACTGCAAATGGTGATCACATTTCTCAATCGAACTTCTCAGACACTATTGCCCTACAGATTTACAAAATTACTTTTCTCCTATTGAAGTTTCTCTGTTTACAAGCTGAGTGTGCTGCTAGAAGGGCAGAGGAGGTTGGGTTTGTTGATCTTGACCATTTTCCTGAGCTTCCAATGCCTGAGATCTTACATGGCTTGCAGGTGAGGTGGTTTTTTTTTCCGCATTTATCCATTTTCAAGATCTTGGGATGTCCCTAGGTCTGTTTTTGAGTTGTTCATTTTGCAAAAATCCGATAACTAAAAAGATATTTTCAATGGTCACTTTTTTTTTTTGAGTTGGATATGTTATCTCTGATGTAGGATCAAGCAATTGCCATCGTTACAGAACTGTGTGAAGCCAACAGAATGAAGGAGATTCAAATCGAAGTCCAGTCTATCTGTTGTTTATTGCTACAAATAATGGAGATGGCCTTGTACCTGGAACTTTGTGTTCTACAGATATGTGGCATAAGACCAGTGTTAGGGCGTGTGGAGGATTTTTCAAAGGAAGTTAAACTGTTGATGAAAGGTAAACTCCCTTCCTTCTAGAGTTCTAGTGACATCTTCTGTTACCCAGCAATTAGAATCTAACTATTGGTTTCATCCTTTGCAATATGTTTTGTAGCGACGGAGACGCATGCTTTCCTGAAACCATCTCTCAAGTCCTTGAAGCAGATATTATCGGTTGTCTATCCCGGATTGTTACAGGCAGAGGATTTTTTGTGAGAGAGTGTTGGTGTGTATAGGTGAATACTGTAGGCATCAGAAGAAACTATGTCAGAAGGCCAAAGTCTTCATTCTCTTCCTCTCTAACGTCCCTTGTAACAGAAGGAAAGCTAATTCACTCTCTGGTATAGATTAGAATATGACTGTTCACTCTGCATCATTAGCTTTAGAAATATTCCATATGCTTAAAATATTGACATTTCTTTCGGCCATTCTTTTGTTTTTTGTTTTTTTTTTATTAATCTGTGCTATATGATGGAGAAGATTTCTTGAAATCCTTGCCTTTCATGATTGTCGTTGTGCGGCTTCTTTTTCTTCTCTTTCCCAAATGTATCTATCATTTTTTTGGACAATCAAATGTATCTATCATTGATTTACATCCTAGTGGGGGACCTATAATATCTTTACACGGACAATGAATCATTATATTATTAATATTCTTAAAATGTTGATGCAACAAACAAAGCCAACCTTGAATGAGTTCTAGTCACTACTCACTACAAGTATTGGCTCACATATAACCACAACCAAAACCCTTATAGCCATTCTTTTTTTTTTTTGAGCAATCCTTATAGCCATTCTTTTGCTAATGAAATCGTCACTTCTCTTTGAGAATATTGACCTTTTTTTTTTGGGTTAAAGAATATGATTTCTATTCATTATGACTCATTAGGCATAGAATCTGATGGTTGTTAAATTGGGCGAAAATGATTAAAAAAAAACATCCACATGAAATCTTTGTTCCCACATTGAAGGGATCGAATTCATGGGTGGTATCCATGGATATCATATTTGGAGCATGATCCGTAATTTGAGATCTTTTGGCTTTTTACATATTTGGAGCCTAGTGTCTCAATCTTGGTGAAATACAGACACGTTAACAAATCTCCTTCAGTGTCAGTAAAACCAGTCAAATTTAAGAGCACGTGCGACATGTGTATACAATCCACAGCTTCAACCAAAACGACGTCGTGCTTCTCTTGACCAAAAGTCCACGAATCGAAACCCTATCCGAATAAGTGACTAAAGCATATACTCCCCGGTATACCCACTCCAGTTAACCGCGGGTCCCAGAGCGCAACCCTGGTTAGGAACCCAACCCAACCACGGTTATATTCTTCCCCGTTGAGATCAGCCCACGTGTCCCAATCCAACGGCTGAAACGAACTTGCCATTGATATTCACCGACTAGACTCTGTTATAAACCCCTCAAGCCTCGTGACCTCGTCCACGCATCGCAAACCCTAAAGCTCTCTCCGTTCCCAAATTCTCTGAAACTAACAGTCCACACAAACTCAAATCGCATCCATGGCTGCTCAAAACCCTAAGGTGTTCTTTGACATGACCATCGGAAGCCAGCCGGCCGGCCGTATCGTGATGGAGCTCTACGCCGACACCACTCCCCGCACCGCCGAGAACTTCAGGGCTCTCTGCACAGGCGAGAAGGGCGTTGGCCGCAGCGGCAAGCCCCTCCACTACAAGGGATCGTCCTTCCACCGTGTGATCCCAGGGTTCATGTGCCAGGGAGGCGACTTCACCGCCGGAAACGGCACCGGAGGCGAGTCGATCTACGGAGCCAAGTTCGCCGACGAGAACTTCGTCAAGAAGCACACCGGTCCCGGAATCCTCTCCATGGCGAATGCCGGCCCCGGAACCAACGGATCTCAGTTCTTCGTCTGTACGGCCAAGACCGAGTGGCTCGATGGCAAGCACGTGGTGTTCGGACAGGTCGTGGAGGGTCTGGATGTTGTGAAGAACATCGAGAAGGTTGGATCAAGCTCTGGGAGGACCGCCAAGCCAGTGGTGGTTGCTGACTGCGGCCAGCTCTGATCGACGGCGTGTCGTATGGGTTCGATCGCCGATCGTCGTTTATTTCAGTAACTATGGGTGTCTTGTCTTTCTGTCTATGTTTAAATTTCGAATTTTAATTTCGGTTTAGTAGGTGGTCGTTTCTAGGGTTTGGGTTTTATTATGGTATTGGGGCCTTGTGGCCATGGTCGTCGTCTTGTCCAATGCTCTGGTTCTGATCTGAGACTTTTTAATATCGTGTTGACTGAGCTATGTTTAAATAAAATAGGACTTGTTCTCAAATGACAATCAATCTCAATCTCTGCTTTTAATATCAATTATCCTGATTGTTATTGCTTTTGACGATATTTACTCTTATGTTAATCCTTTGATATTTAGATCAATGTCAAGATAATGGGTTTTTGGGCCCATTGAATAGGACTTTGGGTTTTGGACTGATGTGCTTGTTGGTATTGAAATTTGGAACAAGCATGAAATAGTGGAATAAGAGAAAGGGGTGTTTTTCTGTGATGCTTTTACCATTCTGTGCCTTTTGATGTTATATATTTTGTTATTGGTTACCTGTTTGGATTTGGTTTGGGATTATCTTCTTCCCCTTTAGCTAAATGCGTCTCACCAATTTGCATAAATGAAATGGATCAGAAACTAGTTTATCCTTGATTTTTCTTTCTGTTTTGAAGCTATCCAATTTGACCAAACAGTTGTCCAAATGGGAGCTCAGTTGCTCAAATTCAGTTTAAAATATCCATATTCGCATTTGAAAATAGAAACCAACAAACCCAGCTTCGAATGCTTTGGTATACCCCTTACCGTAGCCCCTTAGAATAAAAAACATGCCTCTCTCCTTTGGTTGAGACTTGAGAGCGCCATTGCTCTTCCATGTAAGATGGGAAAAGTTCAAATTTTTACCATTTTGGAGGTGAAAATTAGAATGTTGTCCTTTAATAAGAAATAAACTTTGTTCAGAATGAAGTAAACTTTCACGATGTTGAAATTGCTCGTTATTATGAAATAGTTCACAGCATTATCAAGCAATAGCTAGAAAATGAAATCTGCATTACAATTTACAGAATTTTCAAACAATACCCAGAAAAGAAGTATGAATGACAGTCTCAACTAGTTCAATATCTAGTAGACTGTCCTTAATGAATAGTAGGTTTCACGGCCTAGTAATGTGTTCTAGTTTGGTGCTAGAACTCCATCTCTTTCCTCCTCCATTTAGTGCCTACAGACATCTCTTTCCTCCTCCATTTAGTGCTCAACCAGGAAGCTGACCGATGGTGGTTCCGACGGAGATAAGAAGCCGAGATGGTGGATCGATAGAGGCGGAGATGGTTATGATCCGACGGAGACTGCGGCGGAGATGGTGAATGTATGGATTGTCTTGATCTGACTCATTAAATCAGTTTCCCGTTGGAAGGAATGCGCGTGCTTCCGTTCCGTGGAGGATGATATGATATCAATTGCCTTGGGTCGGGTCGGAGGCGATGCTTCGTAAGTTCCAATACATGGTTTGTTTATGTTTCTTTCTGTGATAACTTTTATGTATGTTTGCTCTGTTATTGAGCCTTTTGTTTTATTTTGGTGATGAAATAGTCATGTTTCTCGGCAACTTTCCATTGGGGTTGTGCATCACATCTAATATATGTGCGATTCGGTTGCAGTTTGCGTCTGTGTGATTTGGTTGCAGGGTAGCTTGCCAAGTTAGTTTAGGGGGTGTTATGGGTATTTTCTGAATATCGTACTTAAACAAAAAATACTGCTAGATATCATGATTGCTCTTGTTAAGTCCTTTCTTCTCTTGTGCTGTGTATGAGGCAACCATTTTACAATGCATGTGAAGGGTGTCAGGAGTTGATTATTTGTCTTATTTTTTCTACATTTGGCTTGATAGTTTTCTTGCCTAGGGTCAAAGTTTGTGTTTAATTCATTGTTATTGATTACATTTTTTTCAGTGGATAATGGTTGCTTTCTGGAAAACTGGCCAAGATGCTATTAATTGACTGTGAGCATAACGATAGTGACTGCGCATTGACTATATCAGGTATATTTTGCAGTAGACCTTTTGTTGTATGATTCATTTTGCCTTCTTCTATTTTATTTGTCTAATTATTGCAATTTGTTACGATCTGCTTTTTCAAGTATAACATCATTTTTTCTTTTGTTTAGCATACAATAGTATAGGAGATTACTGGTGTTTTTGCTTGTTATTTTAGCTTTCTGCAAGATGTGTTTCAGAATTTCCTGATATATGTGCTCTTTTTCTTGACATGAATAATTTTCAAACCTTGCAGTGCTGGACTTTACTCTGCAGCTCATGGAAACAGGTGTGAAGAATGATGCTGTCCTGGCTTTAATTGTTTTGTCTCTTCAGTATGTTCTTATTAACCATGAATACTGGAAATACAAGTTGAAGCATACTCGATGGAGAGTAACAATGAAGGTAAAACCCTTTTTTTTTCTCCTGTGCTGGTACCGTGACACAAGTTCTTTGTTTATTTTGAACTTTAAGATAAACTCTCATTGATGAAAACTGACAGTTGTGGTTTTGTGTACTGATCTGGTCCTGATAAACGCCATAGGATTTCCCTACTACTACATAGTATATACTATATACCATTACAAATAGGGGACAATTGAGAGGAAAGAGAGAGAAGAATTCTTGAAGATAGAGTAGAAGAGCCACCTGCACTTTAGGAAAGAATCAGATTTTATTTCAAGAATATTCCCTTTAGTTTTATCCTTATGGATTGGTCTGCTATTTTGTTTTGGGGAGTAGTTTAGTCTTGCATGTGTTTTTCTTTTTCAGTTTCCTTTTTATGTGTCTTTTCCATTCTCTCTCTTTGGTTTCTCTTCTTTTGATGGACCTCTTGTACATCCATTTTTGTACTTTATTTTCCTTCTTTCAGTAAAAGGTCTTGTTTCTTGTCAAAGAAAATCAAATATGAAAAATGATGGTTTCATACTGGCGCATACTGGAGGATATGTTTATGGTTGTTAGATACATACCTTGGAATTTTAAAAAGTAACTAAATTTTTAATAAAAACTTCTTAATGATGATTATACTGCCATTTGAGATTGGGGCCTTTGCTCTGCATGCATTGTTATCCCATTCACTTTAGCTTGTTATGCTTTTGTATAATATTTGGATCATGAATCTGGAGCCAATTGTCTTTCTTGCCTTCTGCTTTTGTTCTTTTCCTAATGTAGCTCAACCAGTTAAGAGAGTAGGGCCTATGGTTCATATCAATCATATGAATGAGAATGCAGGTGCAGTCAGTGAATTACTTGTTCACTATTCTTCATTTTAATAGTTATTCCGTTTCTTATTTGGTTGAAAGAATTATTTGTCTGACTAAAGTTTCTGGGACTGTTCTCTATTAAATTGCATGCATGTTGTGACAATTTTTAGTGTCATTTAACCTGTAGGAAAAAATGTATGGAATTTCATTTATTGCTTAGCTGATATGAGTGAGCCTGAATAGCAAATCTTATTTAACGATCGTCATATCCATAATTTTGTTTGCATCGATGTATGCATGGTAGCGAATCAGTGTGTGCATGTTTTCGGTACCTATGTCTTGCCTTTTATGCCTACTTAATACAAGTCAAATGTGCATTATGCTTGGAAAGATGATTTTTATTTTTTACTGTTTCAGGTGCTTAAAGTGTTGAAAAAGTGTATTACATCAATTTCATGCTCCGGAAAGCTGGATGAAGTCATTCTAGATAGGATATTCTGTGATTCTTCCATCCATAATACTCTCTTTCAGATTGTTTGTACAACTCCACAAGCGTTAGAGGTGGGCTATCTTGTACCTTGTGATCCTATTTGGTTATTGGCAGCTACCATTATGTTCTACTTACTAATGGGACATTTTTTTTTTCTGTAGAGACTGTTTCAGCCGTCTTATTGAGCTAACAGAGATTGAAAGTTTACAGCTGGCTATATGTTCTGTTCTAGACGTTCTTTTTATCATGCTCTCCAAATTTTCTAAGGTACATTTGGAAGTAAGATATCAGTGATGTGGAAAGACTTTAATGTTGCATTTGTGATTTTCTATGTTTTTGTTTAATGAAAACAACCAAAAAAGCTCTGAACTGTATAACAAAATCAGTCTGACGGTTGGTTTTTATTTCCAGGATACATTTTCCAGCCTTCCAATTTTTCACCAAGCAGTTTTCTCCTTGGCAACAAAACCAATTTCTGTTGTTGCAGCGCTTGTATCGTGGATATCTTATTTTCGCAATCCAGTATGGGCTTTCTCCATGCTTATTGATATTATACTCTGCCGTCCACTTTGTTGATTTTATTATTGTTTTTTCTTCTAAAGTAGAACCTTATCTGCTTATTTGCTAAAAAATACTTATCTGCTTGTCTTGTTCCACTTATTGTTTTGTGGTGAACTGCAATGTTTGCTGCTCTTTTATATATTTATGACGGCCTTTCAACTCATAGGAAACTAATAGATGCATGCAGTTGCTCTTTTTTCCCTATTCTCATCAGCCCTGCTTTGAGGGTTTAGCATGAACGGTGTAATCTTTTTCACCTTCATGCCATATAATGCATAGGAGATGGCATTATGCACATCTTATATGCATGTAATTACATGGAAAGGTTCGTTCTGACAATAATGTGATAGATGTATCTTTCTCAATGGTGTTCCTTTCTGTTGCTTTCTATTTCAAAGGTCAGATATTTCATATCAAAGTTTTGTCCACGTTGTTCAGCAGTGTTAGTTATGCTTGTTGAACATTATCACTATGTTAAACCTATGTCACATCTAATTAAGGTGCTTAAGAATGCAATAAAAACCCCTAGTATCTCGAGATTTTTGAAAAGTAAGTCTCATGACACATCAAGTGCAACATCTTCAAAATGTGATAAGAATTTTAGATATATATAGTTGGAACTGAAGAAACATTGATTCCTGTAATTAGCTTCTTTTCCTACAATCTGTTATGAACTCATATTCGATCAAATCGAGAATATGATCCAGAGGAACATGATTTTTGAGGTTTTAACTTTTATGGTTTAGGCATATGTGATATGACTAGATTTGCTTGTGTAGGTTCAGTTTCTTTAGTTTGAGCATACTAAACTTTCTCTTTAATTTAATTTAATTGATTGTACTTGATTTTCTTTTGATTATGCCTTTTTTCTCTTTAATTAATTCATGTTTACCTGCTACTGCAGTCACTGGAGGCGAAGAGTACAGTGAGAGAGATCTCTGATCAACTGGTTTTCTCATGCATAGATCACATATGCCAGAATTTCCTTGATTCAGTAGAATCGTTGGCTCCCGAACTCGGTGCCTCTGAAGATATCTTTCACTTCCTTGCAGCTCAAGCAGAATTGCTTCTCTATCTTATGATATCTGCACATAAGAGCCTGCCTCCATCTGTTTGCACCAGGTAGAAGATGTGTAGCCTGCCTCCACAGAAATCCAGTAGCTTTTAAATTGAGAAATGTGAGATATGGTTATACAAATCCAGTAGCTTCTGGGATTGAGCTTCTTCTAGATTCTGTGTGTACCTACGTGCCTCCTTCAAAAGATAATCTTCTTGTTGATGTGCTTCATGATACCCCATCAACAACTGACATGGATATTGATGTTGCTGCTATCAAAGGAAAAGGAAAAGCTATTGCATCGTCCTCTGAAGTTGGTGGAGCTGTTACCCAAGAAGCTGCTGCATCACTTGCAAAGGTAGTCTTTATTCTGAAGTTTATGACAAAGATTTTAGCATGTATGCTTCATCTGCCCATGTTCTACTTTGGAAATATGCTGAAATTAGTAGTTGCAGGACTTCCTAGTGCTGTATGTACTGGTGGAATATTTCACCATGTTCTTCACAAGAAAACAGATGGGGATTGGAAGCACAAGTTAGCAAGCTGGGCGAGCCAGTTTGTGGTTCATCATTCGTTCGTTCTTCTGAGGCAAACAGGAGTTTTACAGAGATTAGTTTTATTTTCAACGACTTTGTGGACTCTACTGTTTCCAGACCACCTGAAAATGACACACAAGCTTTTGTTGATCTGCTTAGTGATGTTCTGATTGCACGGACGCCTATTGGTTCACCGAAGCTTCTGGTTGGATCATCACTCGATCGCTCCAAATGCTGGCCTGGGTGACTGACCTAAAGTTGTGACTGGTCTAATTAAAGCTCTTGAATTGGTTACCAAAGAACACGTCCATTCTACTGTTCCAAATGCTGGTAAGGGCAACAGTTCTACAAAACCTCCTGATCATGATCAACCGGGAGGACAGATATTTTTGGTGGTGGATCCCAGTCCATGGGAACACCATCACAATTCTGCTCCAGTTGAGCATACTGAGTCTTTTAATGTTGTCCTATCTTATGGTGTTTCTGAGGCTGTCGCAGAATATGGAACATGACCAAAGATCTTGATAGAGGTTTTCCTTCTTAACCTTGACCTTCTTGCCCTTCTTCATACCCTTGATCTTTGGCACACAAACAAGAGCAGTCGCCATCGATTGAGCCCACCGCCTGGAGAGCCATCGATCAGACCTCAAAGAAACCTAGAAACTCTCACTAATCCATGAAAATACCCAAATCAATCATTACATCATCATATCAAATCCATTAATATTAAAGATGCTATTGAATCCAGCCCAGTAATCCATGAAAATACTCAAATCAATCATTACATCATATCAAATCCATTCATATTAAAGTACTTTTTATTATAGAAAACGGAGATGATGTCTCAGAACTCACTTAGACGGGAATGGCCCCACCATGGTTAGCATCATCCTTCTTTCCCCACAGAAATTTTTGAAAGGCCCAGCCCACCGCCTGGAGAGCCATCATCTCCCGCCGCAGGAATTTCAAGGTGGTGATGCAGATCTTCTTGACCTTGACCTACTTGAATGAAATTGAAGATGGTGACTACTCTTGTTCGTGTGCCAAAGATCAAGGGTATGAAGAAGGGCAAAAAGGTTAAGGTCAAGAAGATTTGCATCACCACCTTGAAATTCCTGCGGCGGGAGATGATGGCTCTCCAAGCGGTGGGCTGGGCCTTTCAGAAATTTCTGTGGGGAAAGAAGGATGATGCTAACCATGGTGGGGCCGTTCCCGTCTAAGTGAGTTCCGAGACATCATCTCCGTTTTCTATAATAAAAAGTACTTTAATATGAATGGATTTGATATGATGTAATGATTGATTTGAGTATTTTCATGGATTACTGGGCTGGATTCAATAGCATCTTTAATATTAATGGATTTGATATGATGATGTAATGATTGATTTGGGTATTTTCATGGATTAGTGAGAGTTTCTAGGTTTCTTTGAGGTCTGATCGATGGCTGGGCCAAGTTGTTGAAATCGGCAACCATGAGATCGATGAATGGGTCGCCGGAAGGGGTTGGAGATTGTGGTTGAGCCGCTGGGGTGGGCAATTGCTTTAGCGATGGAGGACCAAGAAGAGAAGCCATTGAACTTCCATTTGCGTAGCTGTGATTTGTTGTTTGAGACCGAGTCCTGAGTAGCACCAAACACAGGTTATGTACTCTGGAAGAATAAGCCTAGCTATGAGAGTCTGGGCTTGTGATAGAAATTAAGCCTAGCTATGAGAGTCCCAGGTAACAAACATCCCACTAGAGTTCTAGATATTTCACTGTGTAGAGAGGCCCAAATTTGGATCTATCTAATATTAGATTTAAAAGACAAATAGGTTCAGTACTATTTGCATGAAAAAGAAGGGATGCCTAAGAAGAATAGTGAGGTAAGGTTTATTAAAAGGTTACCTCCATGGCTCCATGTCTTCTGATGATTCTAAAGAGTCTTTATATAGATTGCCGTGGCCACAAAAATAAAGTTGTAAGCCAAAATGTTAACATGTTCTAATTAATAATGAGTACTTTTTTTATCCATTCAACATTAATTTGATGTTTTTAACCATTCTAGGCTACAGCAGAGCAGTGTAATATTCTCTACCAGGTCTAGCTTCATGGTATTGACAGTAAAAAGGACTGAATCATTTTGTTAAAAGCCTTAAAGGATTGGTCATTATCACCAAATTGTTATTATCCAATTATGCACACAAATTTCAAATGACTATCCTAACAACTCAAAAGAGGTTTACTGGGTAAGCTTATCCTTTAATATTTGCTTTCTTAACCAAGTGTAAAAACTACTTGAATGGAAAAACTAAGGAGTACTCACAGGAATAGGTAAGCAACATCAGATGCGAGATACACGTCACCAATGCATGCTCCTTTGTCCCGATAGCATCCATTAATCAGTCATAAGTAATAATTTACTAAAGTCAAAATGCTTCAGAAAATAGTTGGGAATCATTCACTCAAACCGGGCCTTCTGATGGTTCATAATCCTTATTCATCAAAACCATGGACCTAGTAGTACCTGAGAAGTCAAAAAGGTCAAAAGCAGGAACAAACAATGTGAGGGCTTAGCAAAATTGGAGACAGCACCATTTGGTAACATTGGGAAAGTGTCTGGCAGGGGCATCTGGCCCATCCACTTGAAAATGTGAATGAGTCCATGTCCTTCTTCAAAAGCATCTATGTTGATACTGAACCCACATGGTCCTTCTCTGTAGAAATCAGCTCTTGGTTAACGTAGGGTATACCCCAAAAGAGGGCAACTTCATCTGCAAGAGTTCAAATTGGTGAGAAATTATATAACTTGTTCTATTACTTGTATAATAAGGCATCATAACTTAGTTATAGTTATGGTGTGACCAAATTTTTGTGAATGGTGTGACCAAGAGATCAAAACTTAGTTATAGTTACACATCATGCATGATTTTCTACTAAATGTGAATTCACTATTGCTTACACTGCACTTTCGACATTATTGAACAACATATATGAAAAAGAGAAACTCGTTTGAAAAAAATGGTGGAGCAGTAGGTACCTCTAAACCCAGCAGGAAGCATTGTACTGTTGAAACTATATATTGTTGTCTTTTGGCTGAAACCCGGATGCTGAACCAGTAGGTTCCAGTCCGAGAAGTTTTATGATAATTGTAGTTAGTAATTGTAAACTTTACTCTCCAATAATCCACATAGTTGCTCATAATATGCCAATGAACCCGAGCAGGGCAAATATGATCGGTGCATTTCACTACATCAGGATCACTTTTTGGATCATTAATTTGTTTCATGGTTTGGATTAGAATTTCACCATCTTGTCACTTCGTCACCAAACAGATCCTTGATCAAATAACTGTCAATTAGGGTTCCTAATTTTGTTATAGTCAAACAAGGATTATATTTTAATGAATCCTTTCCTAATACTGACTAGTATGCTTGTTAAGAATATTATTTGATTATGGATCACTCAACCTCTATGTATACATTATGGATCAGCTATAGTTTTGGTTCTCAAGAATATTTCTACGTACAATTAATAATGGCATTGGCTGCAAAAGGTAGAGGCGAGGGTCCAGCTATCGGCATCGACCTCGGAACAACTTACTCATGCGTTGGTGTTTGGCAACACGATCGGGTTGAGATCATAGCCAATGACCAGGGCAACAGAACGACACCGTCCTATGTTGCTTTTACCAACACTCGGCGTTTGATTGGTGATGCCGCCAAGAACCAGGTCGACATGAACCCCATCAACACTGTATTTGGTAAGTGATCAGTTTCATATTTTTCCAATTCTCTCCAAATAATATATATTCAAAGTGGCTGGTTTCATATATTTGACCAAGCCTTTTTATTTTATTGTTTCGCTTATGCTCTTGTTTGCAATATTAATTTCAGATGCAAAGCGGTTGATTGGTAGGAGATTCAGCGACCCCTGTGTCAAGAGTGATATGAAGTTATGGCCTTTCAAGGTGATTTCTGGCGACAGTAACAAGCCAATGATTGTGGTAAACTACAAAAGTGAAGAGAAGCGGTTTGCTGCTGAGGAGATATCATCAATGGTTCTCTATAAGATGCGTGAAATAGCTGAGACCTACCTTGGATTGACAGTAAAGAATGTAGTATTAACTGTCCCAGCGTACTTTAATGACTCTCAACGACAGGCCACAAAGGATGCTGGCTTAATTGCCGGTATGAATGTTATGCGTATCATTAATGAGCCAACAGCTGCGGCAATTGCATATGGTCTTGACAAAAAAACCAGAAACAGTACTGGTGGGAAGAACGTTCTCATATTTGATCTTGGTGGTGGTACCTTTGATGTTTCCATTCTCAGAATTGAAGATGAGATTTTTGAAGTGAAAGCTACATCTGGAGATACCCATCTTGGAGGTGAAGATTTTGACAATAGAATGGTAAACCATTTTGTACAAGAGTTTGAGAGGAAACACAACAAGGACATTAGCAAAAACCACAAAGCATTGAGAAGATTGAGAACATGTTGTGAGAGAGCGAAGAGGACTCTTTCTTCAACTGCTGAAACCATTATCGAGATTGATTCTTTATTTGAGGGCATAGACTTTTACTCCAAAATAACCAGAGCAAAATTTGAGGAGCTCAGCATGGATCTCTTTAAAAAATGTATGGAACCTGTGGAGACTTGTTTGCGCGATGCTAAAATGGACAAGAGCATGGTTCATGATGTTGTCCTTGTGGGTGGATCTACTAGAATTCCCAAGATACAACAACTATTGCAGGATTGTTTTAATGGTAAGGAGCTTTGCAAAAGCATCAATCCCGATGAAGCAGTTGCATATGGCGCAGCCGTACAAGCGGCAGTTTTGGGCGGTGGCGTTGAGAAGATTCAGGACTTACTCCTGTTGGATGTCACTCCACTTTCCCTTAGTGTGAGGTTATATACAGGACATGTTGCAGTTTTCATCCCAAGAAACACTACTATTCCCGCCAAGAAAGAACAATTTATCACTACCGTCAAGAACAACCAAGAAACTGTAATTATGGATGTTTACGAGGGTGAAAGAACAAGAGCTGAGGACAACAACTTGTTGGCTAACTTTGACCTCTCAGGCCTCCCTCCAGGTCCAAAGGGAAAGTATCAAATCAGTGTTTGCTTCGAGATTGATGCCAATGGAATTTTGGTCGTCTCGGCGGAGGAAAAATCATTGGGTCTTAAGAACAAGATCACAATCACTAATAACAGAGGCAGACTGTCTAAGCAGGAAATTAAGAAGATGATTGAGGAGGCGGAGAAGTACAAGGTAGAGGACGAGGAGAATAAGAAGAAAGATGTGGCTAAGATTGAATTAGAATTATATGCATATAACATGAGGGAGAGCCTTTCTGATCTTGCACTGGATCGAGCAAACAAGAAGAAGATTGTTGATGCGGTTGAAAATGCGTTGCAGTGGCTTGATGAGAACCAACTTGCTGAATGTGGTGACTATGAGGATGAAATGAAGAAGCTGGAAAATCTGTGCAATTCCATCATTGCAAAAGCCAAGATGCGTCGGGCTGCATGTAATCCTGGTATGGGTGGTGGCGGAATGGATCGATAATGGTGCTCCTCCAGGCTCCAGCTGGTGTTAGTTTGATATTAGAGTTCAGTATGTGTTGATCTTCCAAGTGATCAGTGGTGTTAGGGACTAAGTAAGGGTTAAAAAGACAAAAAAAAAATGTTTACTTGACGAAATTTGACACACGTCATTGCCACCGTTTTCATTCGGAAAAAAACTCTTGTCTAAACAAGTTCGGACATGTATGTTCAAACTCTCTCTTAATACATTGGGCAGTATAATTTATTGATCTAACCCGTTCGTCTTCTAAATCAACCTTAAAAAATCATCTCTGCAAAAAAATCATTCAAATATGAAATCGTTAACCTGATTCAACTATATCAAACAAATGAACAATTTTAATAAAAGCTAACATTCTCATGACCAATCGTAAATTTGTTTTGATACAAATGCATGAATAAACAATTTCTGTTTACGTTGATTTTTTTGCATAACTAATCTACAAAGGAAGACAAATAATTCAGATTATGTAAAATTGTAAAGTACAATATCAAATGTATACAAATAAGGGAGAGTTTTGACACACAAGTCTGAACATTTTTTTTCATTTTCGTGATATTCTGTTCCAGCTATGCAATAGAGCGCCTTCCATCAGATAGGGGGAACATCGTCATTCCGACACCGACCCTACGAAAGATTAGAAAACAAGTAAGAGAATCGTTAGATTTCATAACTCGGTTAATCAGCACGCGAGGCAGGGAATCATTCCCCTCGGTTCATACTGATACCGGAAACTTCCGACAAGACGACGGACTCTGCGACTTTTCCTTCGGGTTTCGTTCGAGGAAATTCAGTACCAGATCCCTCCTCTCTCTCTCTCTCTCTCTCTCAAAAGTTCAGAGCTGCATTCCAATTTACACAGAGAGAGAGAGAGCCACTTGTTCAATTTTGGTTGGCGGGAATCGCAATCCTCAGTCAGCTAGAGAGAGAGAGAGAGAGATGGGGGTGACAGAGAATACGAAGGGTCTGATACTAGCGATGGCCTCGAGCGCCTTCATAGGCACCAGCTTCATCTTGAAGAAGAAGGGTCTCAAGCGCGCTGGTGCCGCCGGAACTCGAGCAGGTCAATTTTACTTTCACCTCAAATTCTTGGTTTCTCCGCCTTGTGCTCTTTCAATTTCAATTCCATTATACCATGTCCTGTTTGCTTTCTGAGGTGTCGAATTGGACTGAATTGCAAAGATTGAATCAAAATATTCATTTTTTTAGGATTATCCTTGTGTTTGGAGATTGATAGAGTTCACAATCCAAATTGGTCTTTCAGCTTTTGATAGTTTTTGAATTAAGTATCTGTGTGTTGCTGTAATTGAAAATTCTCTATTTTGAGGTCTGTAGGAGTTGGTGGTTATACTTATTTGTTAGAGCCACTTTGGTGGGCGGGCATGATCACCAGTAAGTTTAGCTCCGTCACTTTTTCTCTGACACAGATATATCTATGTCTGATATGATAATAAGAAAGGAGAGAAGTTATTGATTTCTGGTTTTGAATGTTCTCAACCCGTAGTGATTGTTGGAGAGGTTGCCAATTTCGTTGCTTATGTATACGCTCCGGCAGTTCTTGTAACCCCACTTGGTGCATTGAGTATAATAGTCAGGTCAGTGCTAGATGTGTCTGAGTTCATTTCCATGCTAATTTCTGAAAAAAGGAAGTTTGTTTTGTAACTTACATGTTTGTCGGATTTGTCTAGTGCTGTCTTGGCTCACTTCTTGTTGAAGGAAAGGCTGCAAAAAATGGGTATTGTGGGATGTGTTACGTGTATTGTGGGATCAGTGGTTATTGTAATCCATGCACCTCAGGAGCATACTCTAAATTCTGTACAGGAAATATGGACTCTTGCGACTCAACCAGGTTTAGGACTTTATACCCCCTTTTAATCTTTGTCGTCAATGCTACTTGGGAAAACTTCAATGGTCTCATTATTAACACTTGTTTTGTTTCCCTTTTCTATCAACAGCCTTTCTAATTTATGTTGCAGCTACACTTTCCCTAGTGTTGGCTTTGGTTGTGCATTTTGAACCTCGCTATGGACTAACAAACATCCTAGTCTACTTGGGAATCTGTTCTTTGATGGGTTCACTTACGGTAAATATGCTTCTCTTGTTTGCTCAGTACATAGGCACTCTGTTCCTTTATGTATCATGTGTTAAGATACTTAAGCTGTTTAGCTCTGTTCTGCTGCTTCAGGTTGTAAGCATAAAGGCCATTGGAATTGCAATAAAGCTAACTCTTGAGGGAGTGAGTCAAATAGCTTATCCTCAGACTTGGTTTTTTCTGACTGTTGCAGTAATCTGTGTCGTTACTCAGTTAAATTACCTCAACAAGGTCAGTATTCCACTATTAATGTTGTCCCCTTCCTCCTGCATGACTATTGTCATTAGCATTTTGTGTAGTGACTAGTTATCTTGTACTAAATATCTGTGCTCTACCTGAGATGCATATTCCATTTTTCTTTCTCAGATGATGTTCTGCCTATTTGTTACCTTCTGACCACAATGTGTTCCCCCTGCCCTATAAAGGAGGGGAAAATAATGCATTGTGCATTTTTGCTTTCATATTTCTTGTATTTATAATAGCATTAGACCAAGCACACAGAATTTCCATTGTGACAAGTTTGGACTTTCCTCAAATTATGAAAGTTTAATCAAAATTTATATGTAACTTACCAACAAGGGGTTAGTAGGAATGGTCAGGCTCATGGTTTGCTCCCATATGCTCTGGGGTTAGAACCACCTCACGGTACTTATTTAGCTATTTTCTGAATTTCCCGTCTCCTAAATATTGTAGGGTTCTGACAGGAGGCCCAGTTTCCTGCCTGGGTCCGCAAAGTGGGTTTGGGGTTCTTCTGGAGTTCTGAGTATTATAAAAAAAATATATATATGTTAAGTTTAAGTGGGGTCTAAGTAGCCAGTAGCCACTGATGCATGTAGCTGCTGGTTTCCCCAAGTAACTTCCATCTCTGATGGCATACATCTTGGGATATTTTGATTCCATTTTATCAACAACTTGAGCTTATGTATCATGCACTGGTTGGGTGCTAATCTGCTCAGCCCACTGATTCTCATATCACTGATGTTCATGACTTCTTTGTTTCAGGCTTTGGATACATTCAGTGCAACTCTTGTTGCTCCAGTGTATTATGTGATGTTCACAACTCTGACCATTATTGCTAGTGTAATAATGTTCAAGGTAGATTGCTTGATCCATATGCTGGGGTTTCCTTCTGATGCTTTTATCCCTTACTTGTTTTGCATGCAAGTACAGAGACATAGGATTCTGAATTGCACATTGTCTTCTATATTCTGCAGGATTGGTCTGGTCAGAATGCGAGCAGCATAGCCTCTGAAATATGTGGATTCATCACTGTACTGTCAGGAACCATTATACTCCATGCAACCAGAGATCAGGAACCACCTCCTCCGCAAGGTATAGTATGGACCTTGTTTCCTAAGCTTCTGTATTGGGAATCTTTTGCTCTTCATTCTTTCAGTTCATCCTGTAAATTCTGATCAACATGGTAAGTTGATAATTGAAAATTCTTCTCTAAAAGAAGGATTAAACATAAGACACATGCATGTTACAGATATTAAATTCCTGAACATGAAACTTCCTGCTTGAACCAAGTATTTTGTGACTAAGAGCATAATGTCAATATCAGTTTTGAGCCTGATATTATCTCTTTAAGAAAATTGTTGAGTCTAATGATTGTTCATTTAATCCCAATAGTGCAAGATATTTAGTTGCCTTGTAATCGGAAAACAATTGTCAGAAAAATACCCTATAACAACCTGCGCATCAAGCATTTACTTGGAACATCCTATCTTAATTGTAACTTCTTCTCTGGTTGAGTACCATATTGAAAAGCAGAATGTGATTGGAAAGGTAGTGTTTTTTTTACTGGTGAAATGTTTCGGGAGTATGGTTACATTATCAATTGAATAAAGGGCATATTTACACTTACAGTTGGGTGTGATATTTGTTTTCTTTGCTTATAGCGGCTGGCTACCTGCAAATGTTTTTTCAGTTGGCTTCTATTTTTTGGGTTAAAGCTATTCAGGCTGTAAAAGCTTAGTATATCGTAAATCTTCTTATTGAGTATTGACTTTAGCTTACAGTAGTTCTGCTCTTCGAAACAGGAACTGTCACATGGTACATTAGTGGAGATTCAATGAAGGCTTCTGAAGATGAAGATTTGATCGCCTTGCGCAATTCAGATTTTCTTGAACCATGATACCCATTCATCCAGCAGCGATCATCTTGAAGAAAATAATCCCAGCAATGATGCTGCGCTGCATGTTGAGTGAGTCTATTGCCACCTAGCACATTGCTCATTACCACTCCAAATATCATTATACCCCTCACCTCCCCTCCCCTTGTTGGGCATTGCCAGGGCCTTAGGCTAGCCATGGCCGGTCCTTTTATAATTTTTTTTTTTGGAAAATATGAAATTTAGGACAGTGAGAATGTAAAGGAGATTAGGGACAGGATATATATATATATATATATATAATTATGCCTTTCTAGAAGAGCCCAGCTGATGAGACCCTCAACCGGACGCTTGAATTAAAATTGATTAGTGGTACTCTGAGTGCCATATCTGAATCATCATCGGCTCAGGAAAAGGGGTTGCAGTGTTGTATCAGTATACCAGTGGCGCAGAGACATTTGCTGTGATATTGGCAATGTCCAATTTGTCCATGACGGCTTATGGTATCTGTACATATTGATGCTCGCTCGCAGTTTCTGTTCATGATTCTTGTTGATGTACGAGTGAATTTGATTCTCTGTTCTCTTCTAGTTTGATTCTTTTTATGTTTCGTTAATAGGGCATTGATAGAACAGAAGCCAATTAGTGCTTGGCATTGTATATCATGTATTTAACTCTTGAGTTTTTTATTTTGTTAATTTTTTTTAATCTATAAAATTTTCATGTGAGAATTCGTTAATCACAATTGAAGCGAAAACATCTCCAACTTGGTTAATCACGTCAGTAACAACGGTAGTTTAGGAGCAAATTCACCCTTACTGTTATATGTAAATTTACCGTCAATTACTATTGTGCAAGTTTTTTCCACAAACAAAGATCAAATCCAGATTCCCTATCTGATTGGGAATCCATTCTCCACCGTCCGATGAAAACCAATTCCCTACCGTATATAATAGAAACCCCTCATGCGCTTCAAACCGACGCAACTCAAACCCAATTCATTCGCGAAAAACCTCAAAGCGCAAAAGAGAGAGAAGCATAGCAACCATGGCGGCAACAGTGTCGTCTCCTTGGGCCAAACCCGGTGCCTGGGCCCTCGAGGCCGAAGAGCACGAAGCCGAACTCGAACAGCAACAACAAACCAAGCACGAAACGCAGCCCCTCGCGGATTTCCCTTCGCTTTCTGCAGCCGCCGCCACCAAGCCCAAGAAGAAGAACAAGGGTCAGACCATCAGCCTCGCCGAGTTCTCCACCTTCGGAGGACCCAAACCCGCGGCCGAACCCGTGGGCCTGACCCACGAAGATCGATTGGCTCTCCCGACCGGTCCTCGCGAGCGAACCGCAGAGGAGCTCGAACGCAATCGACTTGGCGGCGGCTTCAGGTCCTATGGCGGCGATCGGGGTAACCGCTACTCCAACAGCGGTGACGAGTCGTCGAATTCCAAGTGGGGGTCTCAGAGGAAGGAAGGTGGATTTGGAGGAAAAGAATCGGACAGAGATGCGCCTTCCCGGGCCGATGAGGATGACGATTGGGGCGCCGGCAAGAAATCCGTGGTGGGTAATGGGTTTGAGAGGAGGGAAAGAGGAGGGTTCTTCGGTTCTCAGTCCAAAGCAGATGAATCTGACAGTTGGGTCTCGAACAAGAGCTCCTTTTCGTCCGAGGGACGGAGATTTGGTTCCTCCGGCGGGGGTTTTGACCGAGAGAGGAAGGTCGGGTTCACATCCAATGGCGGCGGTGCTGATTCCGACAATTGGGGGAGGAAGAGGGAGGAGAGTAATGGTGGGACTGGCTTTGATCGAGAGAGGAAGGTAGGGTTAGGTTTCAATTCAAACGGTGGCGGTGCGGATTCCGATAATTGGGGAAGGAAGAAGGAGGACAGTAATGGTGGGACTGAGAGTACTGGGAGGCCGAGGCTCAATTTGCAGCCAAGGACACTGCCTGTGAGCAACGAAACCTCACCGGTGCCGGTGGCTGTGGCTGTGGCTGTGGCTGTGGAAACACCACCAAAGCCCAAGGGTTCGAACCCCTTTGGGGCGGCAAGGCCGAGAGAGGAGGTTTTGGCAGAGAAAGGGCAGGATTGGAAGAAGATTGACGAGCAGCTCGAGTCTGTGAAGATTAAGGAGAAGGAGGCGGTGGCAGCCGAAGGGGAGTCTTTTGGGAAGAGGAGTTTCGGGATGGGAAATGGCCGCCCTGGTGACCGCACCGAGAGAGCTTGGAGGAAACCTGAAGTGGCTGAGGCTGAGGCTCGTCCTCAGAGGTATGTTGCTTCAGTCATTTGATTGATTGGTTGTATAATTTGCTCAATGCTTGTAAAGGTTGATGCTTTTGTACTTGTCATTTCTGTTAGCAAATGCTAGTTGGAGAAGTGCATTGTTGTTAGAATTGGTTTCAGTTAGCTAGTAGAAGCCTTTGTTTAGGTTAACTTTGTGAATGTTGTGGGTGAGATGTTGCACATTTGTGTCTTACATGAAGCATTTTGAGGTGTTTCTGCATTCAAAAATTGACTTTGTTAAGCAATAAGCATTGTTTTCTAATTTTATAGATTGTTTTCAAAAGGAAGCCTATTGAACTGTGAGGTATTGCAACCCTTCAAAAATTGACTTTGGTAAGCAATAAGCATTGTTTTCTAATTTTATAGATTGTTTTCAAAAGGAAGCCTATTGAACTGTGAGGTATTGCAACCCTATTTTGAGGAGTTATGTTCATGCTCTCTCTCTTGCTCTCTCATATTTGTTATTACTACTTTCTGTGTTGTAATATTTGTATTCTACTTGTTAGACATGTTGTAATATTTGGATGTATGTCATTTTTAAGCTGTTTGAATTCACAAACTTAGCAACCCAGCTGCAAAATGTAGAACCCAAAGGGAGGTGTTTTATGTACCGATGCATCTGTAGCTAGATGTTAGCCTACTATTCCTGATGGAGGAGTCATTTTTGTTTAAGGCCTGTGCTTATCCTTGGGCACATGAAATATGTAGTTGCTAATTTTAAGGTTTTCTTAACACTGAAACTAAATTGATTTCTTTGAGTGCAGTGCTGAGAACAATGAGAGTGGGAGCAGCAATTCTGAGGAACCAGAACCGGTGAATGAGAATGTCGATGAGCACTGAAGAGAGACTTACAAGTTTGATGATAGAGAGGAGAATAGTCCTAAGTTGCTTGAGCTGCTGATTCTGTTGATTTTTCAGTGTTTTTTAATTTTTTTAATTTTTTTCTTTCTATAATTGTGCTCGTGCTGCTAATGCTATACATTCGACTTAAAAACAGTTTTTTGGTAGGTTTTCAAGTATACTAGTTTTGCCGATAGGGCTTTGTTTTGTATGTTGTATTGAGATTGAGAAGACTCTGATAATTATTTTTGATCGTTAAGTTAATGTGGAATTGTGGTATGTTTAATGGATAGTTGTTGGGATCATTTTCTTTTATGCTTTCTCACAGAATGTTGTATGGTTTTGTTTGTGCATTTGTTGGTGTTTTCTTGGTCCCGGATGTGTGGTCTAGAGTGATATGATTTGGCTTTATATGCCTTTTAAGTTATGGGTCAGTGTTGGCTTAATCCATGACCATGAAAGGTAGATTTTGAGCAAGTGATATATGCTCTCTATATGATATCTGGTTTGGATAGGTTTTAGGCTTCAAACCAGAGAATTCATCTGCTGAATATCAAAAATGATCTGTAAATCTAGTGCCTCCTAAGCTAAATGTCAGGAATCTCTGATCAGGATCTTGTAAAGGTGAGTTTTCAGCATTCTGGGGAGGCATAATGATATATAATATTTTGAAATTGTGATGCCAACAAAATGAGGGCAAAGGACACAACTGGCACCGCATGATAGAAGTGAATGAGTGCACATTACAACTACAGCTAACAGGTTTGATGTGCCAACCTTACAAGTCATCCCATGTTATAGTAGCAAGGTTTTTTCTTTTTTTTTTGGGTGAATGTTCTGGTCTCATTTAGGGCAATGAGATTGGACTAGACTGTTCATTTAACACTTGTGAATTAATTTTAGGACATGCTTTGGCAGTCTTGACAATTTGAGAAGAATTTTATGACATACTTTAGTAAGAGAGTCGTATGACAAAAATATAATTCAAACTAGAGAATTGAGACTATGGACTCGTAATTTTGAGTGGGGGTAAGTTTTCGAAGTCTAGGACTCTAGGTTCAGGAATACTGGATTAGCATCCGGAATCCGGACCAGGTATGGTGGAGTTGGATTGTTTTTAGTCCGTTCCAAAATTTACAAGCACCCACTGAAATCCGAATTGTTTTTAAGTGCCAAACAAACATGTTCTGAGGTGTTTGATTGTACATCTTCTTAGAACCTACACCAAGCAAGTTCCATGCTTAGTTTTCAATCGTTCGATAGCACAATCCACTACAATTGGCAAGTTCATACAAAACTAATGAAGTTCACTCTAATTGGAGACTATATTGTTCGGCTTCCTCATTGCATAGGATCTACATAGACTGCAGAAAATAAAAGTTCACCCACTTCATGTGGGCTATAGCTACTGCACATACCAAACTAAGCCATGCACATCAAATCTTTCGAGTGTGGACACGAGAAAGCTTCAGCTGAAATGTGAAAGAGCAAAATCTTTGCAGACATACATGTGTGCTGAGTTGTTGGAAAACATTAAAGAGAGAGTCCCATTATTTTTATCTAGGCTGGCTGCCTTGTAACCTCTTACTTTAAAGCCCATATCCTTTTAAGTCCTTCCTCATCAATTTTATGGTTTGGCTACTTGGACGGCCAACTAAAACCCCCCCTCACCAGTAAAACCTTGAAAGAAATTCATGTATCTCATATCTAATAAATGACTCTTGCCTTGAAACTCAATCTTGACCAAGTTACCAAATGACACCATGCTTGCCCCTGATTGCTCTCTTTTGCTCATGTCTGTGTGTGAGTGACAAAGCCATTATGCTCAAACGAAAAACTCTGCCTGCACTTATATCTGAGGGCCATAGAGGGTTTGAACTCTGAAGTCTCCATATTCACATCAATTTCTAGATCCAGATTTAGACCATCAATGTTGGCCCATGCCAGGATAAACAATAGTGATCATTTCAACATTAGTAGCAGTGCACATAACTAATGTAGGATATCCTCTGCATTTCTGGCTTCATAATGTGCTTATAATTTGGTAAAACGACGCCATTTTAAGATTTTAGCAGATAAAACTTAATTTTTCATTAGAATGGAGTGATTTTAGCAGATAAACATATGAATTTCGATGGAGGGAGTTATTTGACATTTTGAAGGAATGAATGATATGCAAGGAGTTATTAGAAATTCATTTGCTTTTCTTCTTCTAACTGAAATCTTGGCATATATGGAATGCAATAGTTTTTTCGATGAGGTATGGAATGCAATAGTTTAAACAAGCAAGGTTATGCAAAACTAAAATCTTGACCAAAATAGCTTTGGGAAATAAGCGCATTACTAAACAAAAATTAATAGGCCTACAAAAATTTGGTTTGCCTGCCTCCTAAGTCCTAATCAAATCAAGTACCTTAGACTCTTAGCACCAGTCTTAAATGTCTCTCCGTACTGTTTGCAGCTTCTAGTTTCAAAATGATGGTCTTAAACAGTACGTAATAAATATAGGCAGTTGAGAGTTGAATATAGGCATTGTTAAAAAATTTCTACTTCTGACTATTAAATGCCGGTGTTCATCAGTACATTATTACACCAATCCTTTACTCTCTCTCTGCAGACCCATTTAGAGCCTCTCTCTAACTCTCATGGGTTCTCTTCAGAATTTCATTTCTGCAGCAGCATTACTACTTCTGATTTTGGCTGCAGCAGCCATTGATGGAGCTCAAGCCAATACCTTGGTCAGTGGTACAGTCTTCTGTGACCAATGCAAAGATGGTGAAAGATCCCTATTTGATTATCCCGTCTACGGTCAGATCCACAATCTCCAACTAATTAGTAATTACATTGATTCTCTATTTATTTTACTGTCCTGGAAAATTTATTCCTATATATGTCTGCATTTTGATTACCAGGAATTAAAGTACAAGTGGCATGTAGTGACAGTAATGGCCAAGTTACAATGTCAAGGGAGGAGACTACCAATTGGTTTGGAAACTATGCCGTGAAATTTGATGGGACACCAGATTTGAGTGGATGTTATGCCAAGGTTTCAAGCACAGGGGAAGGCTCATGTGGGATTCCTGCTGGCCCTTCTCAAAGTCTCAAACTTGTGTTTAGGATGTTTGACCTGGGGATATATGCTGTGGACTCTTTGCTCACTCAGCCTGCTCAGCCTATGTCATTTTGCCCAAAGTCATCCCCAGTGCCTGCTCCTGTAACACCATCACCGCCTAGACAAGTAACACCTGCGCCGCCTAGAGAAGTAACGCCAGCCAGTCCTCCACCTTTTAGGCTTCCTCCAATTGCTCCATTGCCGCCAATGCCTCACTTGCCCCCACTGCCACCACTGCCACCACTGCCACCATTGCCGCCGCTACCACCACTGCCTCCAATGCCACCAGTGCCCTTCTTGGAAGCCACAGCATGCCCACATCAGTAAGTTATTCATTTTAACTTGGGTCCATAATACTAGAGGTACCAATCCATGAGTTTTGTCATCAAATAATGTGGTAGGTAACATGACAATAACTTATTTGTGAAAAATTGTAGAATAAAATAAGAACACATGAATTAGTTGGGATTCCATATTGTTAGTTATTCTTCAATACCAACAGGTATTGGATACTGCATTTTAATCCATGTAAACTTGTGCACACATGCTCAAAAAGTGTTATGAAGTCACCAACATCTAGGAGACAAAAATAAGCACAAATAAAATATTGTCACAGTATATTGGATTCTTAAACTTGGGATTTTGATTTAGGGTTTCGTCTTCAATACCAACTGTTGTCGGAATCCTGGGTTCTTATTCCACTCACTTTGTACCGACACACTAGCCCAAAAAAAAAAAAAAGCCTTTTGGTACACTAAAATGACTTGGGATTTGGAGCTTAGAAAAATTGTTCTCAAACTGTTTAAGAGGTACTGGTCATCAATTCCCAAGCCTAGATCTTTTGCTGACAGAATTAATGGGTTTGTGGTTTTCCAGGAGTTGGATAAGGCCAGAGTACAGATGCTACTGGAGGGTAGTGAGTCCAGACACCAAGGTATCTGTAGTTTTCGGATTGCTTGCAGCAAGGAGATATGGGAATGACCTGACATTATGGCAAGGCCTACAAGGAAGAGGAGACCCTTATAGGACTCTCCTAAGGGAAGGCATCACTGCATTTCTCAACTCCTACAACAGTCTTCAATTTCCTTACAATACCATTTCTGTTGCCCAGCAGATGAATTCGGGGTTGATGGGTTCCCAGAGGAATGTCCTTTATACAGCCTTGAGGTTCATCAGGGCTAATTCCGGCCATGGCACAGTCACTTGCAAATTTACTGCTTGCAAGTGATCATATATGATTTGTAATTCTTAAGTACGTAGGCTATATTTACCAGATATTTACCATGTTATTGTTGGAAGAAGTTGTTTGAGTTTAGGACTGTTAGAATAAAGACCTATTCTTCAGGGTTTGTTAGAGTTGTTTTTGGCTATTTTAAATTATTCATGTTATCCAAACCACTAAGCGAAGTATGTGCTACGTGGGCTGCTGTTTCTCATTCTTGTTAGGTGTAAGGCTTTATAAGCCAACAGCTGTTTCAATAAAGCGGTGATCATTCACACCAATTGTTTGTGTTATTTGATACTTTACATTTGGTATCAGAGCCCCCATTGGGCTTGTAGAAAAGAAAGCAGCAGTCTTTCGAGTGATCAAACACTGAGAGAATGAGTGAAGACAAGACTCTGACGAAGATCCCTCACTTCGATGGTCATTATGACCACTGGAGTGAACTGATGGAGAATTTGCTTAGGGCAAAGGGTCTTTGGAGCTTGGTGGAGAATGGCTTTGAAGAGCCAATAGCAGGGGCGATGCTGACTGAGGCGCAGCAGACACAACTTGATGATGCCAGAACCAAGGATCACCAAGTCAAGCATTATCTCTTCCAGGCACTTGATCGAACCGTCTTCGAACAAATCTTGGACCGTCGCACAGCCAAGATTGTTTGGGACTCGATGAAGCGGAAGTTTGGCGGAAATATCAGGGTGAAGAAATCTCTTCTTAACTCACTAAGAAGAGAGTTTGAGGTTCTAGCGATGAAGAAGGATGAAACCATCACTGAGTATTTTGCTAGAGTCATGACGGTCTCCAATAAGATGAGGAGCAATGGAGAAAATATGCCTGACTCAAAGATTGTTGAAAAGATCCTACGAACTCTAACTGAGAGGTTCACATATGTTGTAGTGTCCATCGAAGAATCAAAGGATACTGACAACATGTCCATCGATGAATTGCAGAGTTCGTTGGTGGTGCATGAACAAAAGTTTCGAAGAGTAAGCAATGAGGATGAGGATCAAGTTCTGAAGGTAGAGGACCGGACTGGAACGAGAGGCAGAGGAAGAACACCTCCCAGAGGCAGGGGACGAGGAAGAGAAAGAACAACTTTCAACAGAGCAACTGTTGAATGTTATAAGTGTCACAACTTAGGACATTTCCAATATGAATGTCCAAAGTGGAACAAGGAGGCAAATTATGCAGAGTTAGAAGAGGAAGATGAGCTGTTGTTGATGGCATATGTGGAGCTACATGAAGCAAAGAGAAGTGATGCGTGGTTTATAGACTCTGGATGCTCAAACCACATGTGTGGGAATCAAGGTATGTTTACAAGTTTGGATAAAACATTTTCACATACTGTCAAGCTTGGAAACAATACTAGAATGAAGGTTATTGGAAAGGGAGTTGTGAAGTTGGTTTTGAAAGGAATTAGCTATGTCATTGGTGATGTGTATTGTGTACCTGAGCTCAAGAACAACCTCTTAAGCGTGGGGCAACTTCAGGAAAAGGGATTGACAGTGTTGTTTAAGAATGGTGTGTGCAGTGTCTATCATCCACAGAGAGGAAAAATGGCGGAGTCCATCATGAGTGCAAACAGAATGTTTGTTTTGTTAGCTGAACCATCTGTCATGGCAGAGGAAGAAAGGTGTCTCCAAATCAGCAATACAGACCAGTCAAAGCTCTGGCACCATCGTTATGGCCATCTCAGCTACAAAGGTCTGCGTACCTTGCAATACAGGAAAATGGTGTTTGGATTACCAAAAATTGTAGTTTCAAGTGTCACTTGCGAGGCATGTATGAAGGGCAAGCAGCATCGGACTCCAATTCCCAAAAGGAGTCAATGGAGAGCAACTGAGAGACTGAAACTCGTTCATGCAGATCTTTGCGGCCCTATCACACCAGCTTCAAACAGCCAGAAGAGGTACTTATTGTGCTTCATAGATGATTTTTCTAGAAAAGCATGGATTTACTTTTTATTAGAGAAGTCAGAAACATTCTACCACTTTAAGCGTTTCAAGATACTTGTGGAAAAAGAAATTGGAATGCCTATTAAATGCTTGAGGACAGATAGGGGAGGAGAGTTTAACTCTGCAGAGTTCAATGATTTCTGTAAACAACATGGGGTGAAGAGACAATTGACTACAGCATACACTCCGCAACAAAATGGAGTGGCCGAGCGCAAGAATCGTACTGTGATGAATTTGGTGAGAGCTATACTGTCAGAGAAGAAAGTACCTAAGTCTTTCTGGCCAGAGGCAGTTCGGTGGTCAATTCATGTCTTGAATCGATCACCTACCTTAGCTGTGAAGGACATCACCCCAGAGGAGGCATGGAGCGGAGAGAAGCCATCAGTGGAATATTTTCGAGTGTTTGGATGTGTGGGACATGTCCACATTCCAGATGCTAGGAGAACCAAGCTTGAAGATAAAAGCGTGAGCTGCGTACTACTTGGGGTCAGTGATGAATCCAAAGGGTACAGAATGTTTGATCCAATTACCAAAAAGATTATTGTAAGTCGTGATGTGGTCTTTGAAGAAGATCGTGTGTGGGATTGGGATGCCAGCTATGAAGAAGAGCAGTTGATGGATTTAGAATGGGGAGACAATATTGAAAGGAATGCAAATGAAGAAGAAGAAGTAGAAGTCGTGAACGGAGCCGAGAATAATTCACCAGCTGCTGAAGAGGATTTGATAGCAAGGGAGGGCAGAAATCGTCGTCCTCCTGTGTGGATGGCAGACTACACTTCCGGTGAAGATTTGTCAGAAGAAGATGAAGCGAACATGGCACTTATGATGTCATCAGATCCTACAAGCTTTGAGGAAGCTGTCAAGAGCTCGAAATGGAAGCTGGCTATGGATGAAGAAATCAAGTCCATCGAAAGAAATCAGACCTGGCACTTGGTGGAACTACCTACTGGAGCTAAGAAAATAGGGGTGAAATGGATTTACAAAACCAAGCTAAATGAGCTTGGTGAAGTTGACAAATACAAAGCAAGACTGGTGGTGAAGGGCTACTCTCAGCAGCATGGAATTGATTACACAGAAGTGTATGCACCTGTGGCTAGAATGGATACAGTAAGGATGATCATAGCTTTTGCGGCTCAAAGAGGCTGGAAACTCCATCAATTAGATGTCAAGTCTGCGTTCTTACATGGGGAGTTGAAAGAAGATGTTTTTGTAGAACAGCCGAAGGGTTATGAGAAGAAAGGAAGTGAGCAGATGGTGTACAAGCTGCAAAAGGCTCTTTACGGACTAAAACAAGCACCTAGGGCCTGGTTTAGTCGAATAGAGTCCTATTTCATCAAGGAGGGTTTCGAAAGCAGTCCCAGTGAACAGACACTCTTTATCAAAAGGAAGGGAGGTAAAATACTCATTGTGAGCATTTATGTTGATGATCTTTTGTTCACTAGTGATGACGAAGTGATGTTGCGTGAGTTCAAGTGTTCTATGAAAAAGGAGTTTGACATGACAGACTTAGGTAAGATGAGATACTTTCTTGGAATTGAGGTGCTACAAAGGTCTGATGGTGTATTTATATGCCAAAGGAAGTATGCAGCTGAGATTTTGAGTCGATTTGGGATGACGGATTACAACTCTGTTTGTAATCCTATTGTTCCAGGGCAGAAGATTGGTATAGATGAAGATGGTATCAAGGTGGATGCAACTCAGTTTAAGCAGATGGTGGGGAGCCTGATGTACCTCACAGCCACTCGACCTGACCTCATGTTCGTTGTAAGTCTCATTAGTCGTTTCATGGCAAGTCCTACGCAACTACATTTTGCAGCAGCAAAGAGGGTCTTGAGGTATTTAAAAGGAACTGTGAACTATGGTGTGTTTTACAAAAAGGGAGGAGCTAGTGATTTGGTGGCCTTTACCGATAGTGATTATGCTGGGGATATGGAGGATAGCAAGAGCACTTCAGGCTATGTATTCATGATGTGTGGAGGAGCAGTAGCTTGGTCATCTAGAAAGCAACCCATAGTCACTTTGTCAACCACGGAGGCTGAATATGTCGCAGCCGTTGCATGTGCCTGCCAGGCTATTTGGATGAGAAGGGTACTGAAAGAGATCGGTCATTTGCAGGAAGAAGGCACTGTGTTAATGTGTGATAACGCTTCAACTATAAAGTTGTCCAAAAATGCAGTTTTTCATGGTCGTTCCAAGCATATAAGGGTAAGATTTCATTTTCTTAGAGATCTTACTAAAGATGGAGATGTTAAGTTATTATTTTGTGGCACTCGAGACCAGCTTGCAGACCTGATGACTAAGCCTCTCAAGTTGGAAGCTTTTCGGAAACTTCGTGAGGAACTGGGCATGTGTGTTGTTCCAGATTTGAACTAATTGCTTGTCAAAAGAAATGAGTTCAAGGGAGGGTTTGTTGGAAGAAGTTGTTTGAGTTTAGGACTGTTAGAATAAAGACCTATTCTTCAGGGTTTGTTAGAGTTGTTTTTGGCTATTTTAAATTATTCATGTTATCCAAACCACTAAGCGAAGTATGTGCTACGTGGGCTGCTGTTTCTCATTCTTGTTAGGTGTAAGGCTTTATAAGCCAACAGCTGTTTCAATAAAGCGGTGATCATTCACACCAATTGTTTGTGTTATTTGATACTTTACAGTTATGTTGCTAGGTTGTCAATCTAGCCTCCGCATTATGCTATACTATTTGATATATTGGGGAGATAAACATTTTCATATAGCTTTTATATTAATTGAATTTACAATATGTTGAATCGTATCCTATTTCTTTGATCTGCTTATATAACTTAAATAGGAGCTCCTAGTTAATTTTAAGGTTCTTTAAACTTAATCCTCCTCAATCACATTGTCAATTGATTATCACTAGTTAATTCTAATGAAGAGAAGAAGGCATTATATATCTATCTTACCCTTGATTGAACCGCTTTGCAAAACAGCGAGTGAAATCAACATGGAAAAACAAAATGGCTTAGTAGATAGAGTAAACAAATGAAATAAGGTGGAGGGAGAAAAATCAAGGAGCTTCTTACTTTGCAATTCCTTGCATTCTTTTGGCTTTCAGTAAGTAGAGGTAAATGGCCTCATTAACTTGGACCTCAATCAAAAGGCAAACGACAGTCATGTCTTGAGAGTTTATTACATAACTCATGGTTGTTATTCGACAAATTTTTAGTAATTCAACAAATAACTCTTATATCATGACTTATTTATCTTAATATTGAAAACGAGTTATATGAGTTGACACGCCAACGAAAAAGGATCTCAGCCAACATTCTACTCGAAAATTGAGTAATAAGTTATACTTTGGGAATCAAACCCTAAATTGAAAAGAAAAAAAAAGTGAAAAACAACCTAATGCCCAAGGAAAAGAAAATTCTCATTTCTCAGAGGGTGTGAAGTAATCCCCTTAATCATAAATGGTAATGGGCCAGAGTTTACTGGATTAATTCAGTTGGGTCCAATTTACTCAATTCTTGTACCAATATCGAATTTGTAATTTATTTAAGGTCCAGGGACATAGTAGTAAATTAAGCCGACCGCGATTTGCCTTCTTAAGGACTTAAACCCTCAGCCCTGGCCGTCACAGACTCTCTTCTCCTCTTGCAGAAACCTTAAGCCGTCTCTCTCAACACTCTTCTCTTGTCTGCAAATTTCATTGATTTCTAAGATTTGGGTTTTCTTGTTTTGCTATTTGATTATTGTTAGTATTGTGTATTTGCAATGATGATAAATGATAATCCCAGCTCTATGAGACCTTTTGTGGTCCGGGAATAGGATAAGTTCATATATCTGAGCCCAGATAACACTCTTATTTGGTTCTTGTTTGTTAATTTCTTTGATTCTTGAGGTTGTTGTCGTTGAGTTTTCATTCCCTGTGTGTTTGATTTTGGATTATTGATCTCTTATATTTTATTTCTCAGAATAAAAAGAACTAGACTCAAGTTTGCCAATTGGTTTGGTTAAATCTGTTGATTTGAATTTAAGGGAACTCCAAGATAATTATCCAAGTGATTTGTGATTGGAGAGCCACAGATCCCAGCAATCCTTGAAGCAAAATCTTCAACAACATTAGTAGAGCAAAGAAGCCTAGACTTCTCATGACTAAATGTCTAGAAACCAAACAAATATTATCAAGACATTCCCTCATATATCAGCTTGATGCAAAGAAAAGATGAGAAACAATAAGTCCATGTCGAGTAAGTTGAACAGGTTTCCAATTCCTAAAGAACAGATGATAAACAATAATATCAGTAGATTTAATTTGGGCTGTTCTTCTAGCATAAAGTTTCTTGAAGCCGAGCTAAAATTCTCTTTCCTTATAGAAACAGTATAGTCATGAATCTTTTTCGTGATGGGAATTGGGAAGAGCCACAACAGACACCGATATTTAACTGCATTTACATGTACAATTGGTTTATCATTGTGACATTAACTGAATAATCTACATTTATATATCGATGATGCGTTATATATAATTTTTTTTAATGAACTTAATTATTGCTTGGCCAGCAATGTGATGCACAAGTTTTTTTCTGCACGAGTTGATCATATAGGGGAGAAAGGCACATGTGATCGAATTTCTTTCTAACATATTCTAGGCACGTTGGAAAGACCCACAAGTCCGCACTCATCTTTTTTTTCGTACTAGTTACTACTTTTCGAAAGAGATGAATGCTAGCTACATTCGCCACCCCTGGATATTTCACACACAATAATATGAAATAATATTTAACTTGCTTTGATATTTGACATATTTTTTTAAAGAGGAATGCTAGCTATATTTTTCATCTATCTTTTTCTTCTAACCTTCTTTATTTACTAATTGTCACTTGTATTTTGACTTCACTCAAAATCATGACATTGATGCTTTGAAATTTAATTTTAATTTTCAATTTGCCCATAATCAATGTAGAAATTTTTTTGTAATACACAATTAAATTCAATTAATAAGAAAATCTTTTTCCTTTAAAAAAAAAAATCTTTTCTCTTCTGTATCCATGTTGAACAGTGACGATTCTACTAGACCTCCTCCTTCCTTCGTTTTTTTTTCACTTTTTTTTTTTATTTGACATGATAAATTGATAATCATCTGGAATTCTGGGTTTGTATTGAAAAAGAAAAGAAAAAAGGAACAAGAATAGGAACATGAGGAGAAGGGGAGAGAGAGAGAGAAATTTAATAATGGAAAGAAGGAATAATAAAAAGGTTTTTGCATTGATTATGGGTAAATTGGGAAAATATTTAAATTAATTTTTAAAGCATTAATGTCTTGATTTTAAGTAAAGTTAAAATACAAATAGCTAGCAGTTTTTTTTTTTTTTTTTTTTTGGTCAAATAGAACTTCATTAAGCCAAAGGCAAAGAGAAACACAGCCAAGACCATTACAGAAAACAGCCTAGCTACCAGGCCCACAAAGTCAAAAGTTGCAAAAAGCAACAAGACTTGCAGCAGCCATAAAGGAAAGAGAAAACACAAACCGCAAAGAAACATAAAAAAACGACAAACTCAGGGGAACACAGAAGGAAGCAACCAAAGAGTTTCCAGACCCCCAAGAACAGCAAAAGAGAGACTCAAGCACCATTGGACGGAGGGCATGGAAGACCATCACGAGATAGAACATGAATGAGAGAAGATGGTGGGCGTGAAACCCAAACCTCAGGGCACATCTTCCGCACAATTAGCGAGGCAACATGATCAGCTGCAGAATTCGCTATTCTTGAAACCCAGCTCCAGCAGAAAAGAGAGCTAGGCCGATGAGACATCCAGATTTTTTGGATTAGAGGAGAGATATTCCAATGAAGCTGGTGGAGAGTGGAATTGATATTCTTTATCAAAATCAGAGAATCCGATTCGAACATGATTGGAGAGGGACTGAGTCGCAGCGCCAGGTTGGAGGCAAGAAGAGCCGCACGACTCTCGGCTTCCAACGCCGAGCTTGCATGGCACAAGTCAGAGTCCCCATCAATTAACTTTCCTGTATGATCACGGACAATAGCAGAGATACCAGTCAAGCAAGTCTCTTTCTTCCAGGCTGCATCAAAATTTATCTTAAAGTGACCAGGAGGGGGGGGTTGCCACAGTTTTGGAGTGTTTGGGTTTGAGGTGTGATTTTGGGTGTGAGAGACAGAAAGGGTTCGAAGAGGGTTCGGATTGGAAAGATCACGGGGATTACTAATTGGGTTAGTAGAGGAAAGGATTGTGGGGGTCTGAGTACAAAGGGCCAAGGGAAGAACAGGGATGTTAGTAGACAGGGTCAGGGGATTTGTTGAAGTTTGTAAGACATGATCAAGATGTGGAATTTGAATTTGATGATGGGATGATAAAATTGAGTGATGAGAATGGAAGTGATTAGATGGTGTGGAAATACCTGAGGAGGTACTTGGAATTGTGGTGATGGCTAGGTTTGAAAATTGGTGGTGAAGAAGGGGGGGGTTCGGGATTAAGGGATTGAAAAGATCAAGGGGTGGGGGTTTCTGGAACTTTACCTCAGCATCATTTAGAGTCAGGAACTCATAGGCAGCAGCTTCAGCACGGGTAGCAGTCAGAATGGGATCAAAAGGAGAGGCCTTGAAAACAAAGTTACACCTTGACTTCCAAATTTCCCAGAGAAGAAAAGAAATTTTTGTTAGACACGAGCTGAGATGATTCTTCTCCAGACCATCAATCAAGCAAAAGGCCTCAAACCAGTTATCAAAAGAGGAAATAGCTTGCAGGTCAATCTTATAATTAAAGGAAGAGGCAAACCATGCTCTAGCAGAACTTTCACAGAGTAACAGGGTATGCTCCACAGTTTCTTCAAAATAACCACATCTTGGGCACATAGGGTAGGAGCTCATTCTTCACATAACAAGAATTTTGTTGCAGGGAAGAACATTATTCATGGCTCTCCACAAGAAGTTCTTTATTTTTGGAAGAGACTTGATTTTCCAAAGGGAATTCCACACCATTTTACTAATACGATGAGAAGATTGAACGTAGTTGCCCAAGGGAACTTGCTGAAAGGAGTGCAGCAGATGATACCCCGTTTTAACAGAGTAATCGCCATTTTTGGTGTGGGGCCATATCATCCTATCATCAATGGTTGGATCACCAAGAATAGTTTTCCTGATTGAGGAGAGATCTTCTTGTGAAAGAAACATATTGATAGACTCCAGACTCCAGCAACGGTCTTCCCAATTGATAATGTCTTCGACCAAGATTGGAGTGGAACTGGGAACAGGAGCCAGAGGTTGCAGATATCCGACATGATCGCCCATTAACCATTTATCCTTCCAAATATCAATGTTTTTTCCATTTCCCACCAGCCAACGAGCTCCTTCCACGATTACCGCTTTCCCCTCGAGGAGACTGCTCCACGCCCAAGAAGCTTTAGAACCTTTACCAGCATTCAGGATGTCCCCATTGGGATAATAAATACCTTTCATAATTTGCGCCCAAAAAGCATCAGGATAAGAATGAAGTCTCCACACTTGTTTTGCAAGGAGAGCAGTATTGAATTCGCACAGATTTCTGAATCCCATGCCGCCACTATCCTTAGCTTGCCCCAGAAAAGCCCAGCTCTTCCAATGGACCTTAAACTCCTCATCTTTTTGGCCCCACCAGAAATTGCTGATAAGGGAATCCAACTCTTTGCACAAGGTAACTGGAAATTTGAAACACTGCATAGGATAGGTGGGAACAGCAAGGGCAACTGATTTAAT
This sequence comes from Rubus parviflorus, assembly GCA_029955375.1. Lineage (NCBI taxonomy): Eukaryota > Viridiplantae > Streptophyta > Magnoliopsida > Rosales > Rosaceae > Rubus > Rubus parviflorus. The sequence continues at coordinate 33,703,229 of JARGGL010000001.1, forward strand.
CAAAGTTTCCCTACCAGCCATGGAGAGTGTACCCAACTTCCAACTTTGAATCTTGTCTCTTAATCGATCCTTGATGAAAGAAAGAGAGGCTTTCTTTGATCTTCCCCACAAAGTTGGAAGGCCTAGATAGCGCCCAGGGTTCATGGTCGCAGGGACACTAAGAATGTTACGTAACTCCATCACCAAGGAATCAGGAGTGTTGGGGGTGCAATAGAGAGAGGATTTATCAAGATTAACAAGTTGCCCAGATGCCTGGCAGTAGCAGTCAATAATACTCATCAACTTCTCACAATTTTGATGAGTAGCTTTCATGAAAAAAAGAGAGTCATCCGCAAACAACAAATGTGATAGGGTTGGGCCATGCTTGCTTAGCTTGATGCAGTGAAGGGAGCCAGAAACACAAGCTTCAGTGATTAGGGCAGAGAACACTTCTGTTGTGAAGAGGAACAGGTAAGGGGAGATGGGATCTCCCTGTCTTAAGCCCCTAGAAGGGTAGAAAAAATCTCCAGCCTTCCCGTTTAGGGTAATTGCAAAGGACACTGATCGAACACACCCCATTAGGAGAGAAACCCACTTCGTAGCAAAACCCATCTTAAGGAGGACAGCTTCCAAAAAATCCCATTCTACTCTGTCATAAGCTTTACTCATATCAAGCTTTAAAGCAAGCTCATGGTTTTTTCCAGATTTCTTCATCTTTAAATGGTGAAAAGCTTCATGGGCCACCAATATATTATCCTGAATTTGTCTTCCCGGAACGAAAGCACATTGGAAAGGGGAGATCAAAAGAGGCAGCAGAGCTTTAAGCCTATTAGCCAAGATCTTTGAGAGAATCTTATAAGAAAAATTACAAAGACTAATTGGCCTAAAATGGCTAACATTTTCTGGATTAGCAATTTTGGGGATTAGGACGATGTTGGTCTCGTTCAAATCACCGAAGATTTCACCAGAATTGAAAAACTCAGTAGATGTGCCTGAGATTGTCTCATTTATGATGTTCCAAAATTTCTGATAAAATAAGCCATGAAAGCCATCAGGTCCAGGAGCTTTATGAGCTCCCATTTGAAAAGCAGCATCTTTAACCTCCTCCTCAGTTATAGGTTTACACAGAATCTGATTCATATCATAAGTAACCATGGGGTGGATAGCAGCCAAAGCTTGAGCCCAATCCCTTGGGCCACAACTCTGAAAAATGTCTTTGAAATAGGATTCAATTTCTGACCTGATCTCGGATTCCCTTTCTAGCCAAGAGTTGTTGTTGTTTTTCAGTTTGATGACTCTATTTCGCTGCCTTCTCTGAATTGTTGTTAAGTGGAAAAAGCGAGAGTTTGAGTCTCCCGTCTTTAACCACTTAACCCTTGATCTCTGCGCCCAGTATTTTTCTTCCTTGTTCCATAACTCCACAATTTCTGCTGAGATGGAAACACATTTAGCTCGAGACTCAGAGGACGACTCATCTTGAAGGAGCTGCAGTTGTTCCAGGTTCTTGTTTATAGCCCTTCTATTATGAGTAAATTTATCCCTACTCCATTTAGACAAAGCCGAACTGCAACATTTGATTTTTTCTCCCCATTGATCAGCAAACAAACCATTGACAGAAACATTCCAAGCATTTTCAATAACATCATGGCATTCTGGATCATCTACCCACATTGGCTCAAATTTAAAAGGCTTTGGTCCCTTTTCAAAAGGGGGGTCAGATTCAAAAATGAGAGGGCAGTGGTCTGAGCCAATCATAGGAAAATGGAAAACACACATTGAAGGCCAACGTTCAAGCCAATGGGTGTTGACAACCCCTCTATCAAGTCTGATCTTAATCAAACCATCTCCAGGCCAGTTGTTGCTCTAGGTAAAACGTTGACCCTTAAAAGGAACATCAATGAGGTCATTTGTCTCCATAAACTCCCTCAGAAAGCGGCGCTTTCCAGGATCCCATGGGTTTCCTCCCTCCTTTTCATGAGGCCATAAATGCTCATTAAAATCTCCCGCACAGAGCCACGGAAGATCAATTGACCCAGCAAGATTTGTGATAGAGTTCCAAAAAGCTGCTTTCAACTCTTTTTTTGGGGGGCCATAGAACCAAGAGATACGGATTTGAGACCCATCAGCCTTGAATTTGATAATTGTATCAATTAAATTCTTTGATTTTGAGAGAACTTGGACCACAACAGAGTGATCCCACCAGAGAGCTAAGCCTCCACCAGTCTTGACAGGCTTCACAGTAGTACCAAAAGGAAATTTGCACTTCCTCATTATTTCCGAAACTTTATCTTTCTTCAATCTCGTTTCAGAGAGGAAGACGATGTTGGGGTGGTGTTTGAAAATTAGCTCGTTAAGAGCTTTCTTTGTCATGGTCCTCCCCAGCCCATGACAGTTCCATGATAGTTGTATCATGGAGACCTTGTGGCTGTTGAAGGCCAGCCGCCACCGCCTTGAAGGGAAGGGCCTTCAACCTGATCAGCCTCAAGATTCATGAACTCAGACTGTTCACTTTGGCCAATATTCTGATCAACAACAGGGCCATAAGGGTGGGAGTCCTTTTTGGCACGCTTTGCCTTGATGAGTCTAGAAGGGCTCTCTCTCTTCTTGTTTCTCCTTCCTTGGTTCTCACTGAGAGATTTTCTAATAATGGGCATGGGAGTATTTATGTCAATAGGAGGGATGGTGTCCGGGAGCAGGGTTCCTAAATGGGGGAGAATTGGGCCACTAGTAAGGTGACAATAAGGAAAAAGAAAAGGCCTGGGACTAGGGAAAGGTTTTGGACTCACCTGGCCAAGAGAGGGTGACAGATTGCCCTCTATTATCTGCTTTTCTATTTCAGTTTGGGCCAGCCTGTGGGGGGCAGAGAAATTAGAAGGTCCACTTTCATAGAAAGTAGAATTAGTTTGAAAATTCAGTTGGGAGAAGTTTTGGTGTTGGAAATGGAAGAGATTTAGTTGGGCAGGTGTCAGTGATTTTGGGAAAAGAAAAGGATTATGAGTGTCCTCACTTTGGCTATTTGAAAACAGGGGGAAGTTTGTCTGACCTGTAACCTGAAAGCCATCATTTGGAGCTTGACTCAGATTGGAGTAGTTGGTGATAGGTCCTTGAGGCTGAACTCCATACTTCTCGTTATGTCTTATCAAACTTTGACTGTTGTCAGGGCTTGGGCCTCTCCTTTCTGTCACGACAGAGCCATCACCTCCATCTTGAGAAGTTTGTCCTCCCGAGCCTCCTCCGAGCGGTTCAATGATCTGACCTGCTCTTCTCCGGCGAATCACTGGCTCAATCCCCATCTGATGGACTTGATTATCATGGATTGCTGGGCGACGAAATGCAGGTGTTGACATCCAAGCTCCAAATTCAACATCTTCATTTTGAAGATTCAAGGGCTTTATGCAAGGAACTCTGGGCGTATGATTATGCCCAAGTCTCCCACATCTATAACACAGCTTCACCAATTTCTCATATTTGAACTCCACCCATGAAACAGAGCCATCTTCTCTCGGGAGACGGAAACCCGTAGGAAGAGGTTCTCTGGCATCCAGGAGAACTCTAACTCTGAGAAAGCTATAAGTTCCATCTCTACCATCAAGGGTATTGTCCATATTAATGAACTCTCCAAAATGGTCAATCATAGCCCTTACATTGGATTCGACATAAAGGTATAGAGGAACTCCCCTGATTTGAATCCAGAAAGCAATCTGGTGTGTAGGGAGGTCTTCAATGGCTTTTGTGGCCGGCCAGACTTGAACATGAACAGCAAAACCCAGTGCAGACCAAGGGGAATTTTTCAGGATAGAATCAGCAACGTCTTCATCCTCAGCTGTGACAATGAAAATATTGTCATCATGATCCTTCTCATCCCGAGCAGTGATATTGACATTGCCATATTGTGACCAGACCCTCTTGAGGGAAGTAATGACAATTGGTTTGTGAGGAACTTTATCAGCAAAAATGGTGGCAATGAGTCGGACTCTTCCAATTCCACCAATAGAAAGCTTGTTTTTCATTTGGATCACCAGGCTATTTGTGCACACAGCCACATCAGCCATAGTTAGCCAACAGAGAATGAAGAAAATTTGGAGTATTGAAGAGAGATGGCGAATGGAAAGACAAATCTTAAGGTAATGGTTTGTGTAAAACATGAGGGGGTTTGAATGACTTAAATAGAGCCAAAGGTGATGATCATCCATATGGTAATAACTTTGGGGAGGAAACAGATTTTCAAGAGTAATGAGTCCTAGGAAAGAGTGATGAGAAGAACTGAGAGTCTGATACAAGAGGGAAAAAAGCGGAGCCAAACCAGAAATTTATGATAGCAAATAGAGCACGCAGAAAGGAACTTCAGAGAGAACTTCAGAGAATAGCATTAAACACTGAGAAACGCAAGAAACAACGCTTAGAAGATTTGGTTGTTGAAAACATTAATTTCCATTAAAGACCCCCATAACCTTCAGAACCAAAAGACTTGGGAAAGAGGAAAACCAATGAAATATCCTCTCAAAAGGACATGACACAAATAGCCTCTCTAAGTAGTATAGGGTGGCTGTGATTGACAAGGTGGTTTGATTGAGATGACAATAGCTTTGACCTTACACTGGGCTGAAAAGAGGAAAAATCAGGCTAACAGATCAGGGAAGAGAAACAGACTAAACAACAGGGGGGAAGATCAATTATGGCGACCAGGTAGTGTTAAATGAAGGAGGTTGGGAAGGAAGATGGTTAGATCGGAGTAATTACTGGCCGTGAAATCTGGTGTGGATGTTGGTGGCGGTGGAGTGTATGCGGTGGTGGTAAAAGCTGAGACAAGCTCAGACTGAGACACGCTCAGATCCAAATAAATAGCTAGCAGTTAGAGAACGAGAAATGTATATAGTAGCATTCCTCATCGACTGCTATGACAAATGGCATTCCTCTCTTTTGAAAAGTAGTAACAGTATGAAAAGATTCCAAAGAATGATAGTGTGGGACTGAGATCCTCTCCTCACCAACCCCTCATCACCTTTCCTCACCAACAAATCTTGGCCTTCCAATTCGAAATGGAGGGCCAAGATTGTTTGCACTTTAGGGGGTAGGGTATGAGGTTTAGGAAAAGTGAAACAATCTTGGCCCTCCATTTCGAAATGGAGGGCCAAGATTTGTTGGTGAGGAAAGGTGAGGAGGGGTTGGTGAGGAGAGGATCTCATTCCGATAGTGTGGACTTGTGGTTCTTTGGAAACGTGCCTGGAATAGGTGCTGGTCTAGTCACAGTGTTGGTCTGGGGATCCTAAGCAATCAAACTCAAGCGTGTTGCCAATTATGATGAGCGACACTTGTGTTTCTCATGGTGGTCTACCTCTGTTCCCCACCAAACCAAAAGATCCTCATATCTACTTTGGTTTTTTTGGAACACACATTTCACATCCTCATATCTACTTTGGTTTTTTTGACACACATTTCACACTAATATAGCTCACACTATTTTATATTCAACGAGAAATGATACAAGTAAATATTCACATAATTTGCTCATTGACTGCTATGGCGAAACCAAGCTTCCCTCAAATGATCTCATCCTTATTGCTTCTGATTCTTCTCTTCACATTATCATCTCTACCACACACAATTACATCCCGCAGACTCTCACTCGAAGAAGCCACCATAGACGATCTCCAACTCGCTTTCAAGCATAACCAACTCACCTCGAGGCAACTCGTCGAATTTTATCTTGTCCGAATCCGAAGATTGAACCCTGTCCTTAAGGGAGTCCTAGAAGTCAACCCGGATGTGCTTTATCTTGCCGACAAGGCCGACTATGAGCGCAGGACCAAGGCACCAGTGTCACTACTCTCCAAGTTGCATGGCATTCCTATTCTTGTCAAGGACAACATTGCAACCAAGGATAAGATGAACACCACCGCCGGCTCTTTGGCACTGCTTGGATCTGTTGTGCCTCGTGATGCCGGCGTTGTGGAAAAGTTGAGGAAGGCAGGGGCTATCATTTTGGGAAAGGCTAGCTTGAGCGAGTGGTCACATTTTAGGTCTAATGAAGCACCCTCTGGTTGGAGCGCTAGAGGGGGTTATGGCTTGGTAAGTCATGTAATTGACTAATTGATGATTAATTACCTATATAATTAGACTACCTTTTTTTTTTTTTTTTTTTTCTTGAAAATGAAATTGCAACTCATTTAGTAATTGGAATGTTTACATAAGATGTAATTATAAATCACTTGTTTAGTTTTGACTGAAAATAAATCTCAAAATACGTTTTATTGATCTTATACTAATATGTTGGCATGGATATATTGCAGGACTATTAATCCGTTTAAAGTTGATATTAACAGTCTAACAACATAATATGTTAAATTACTTAGATAATTAATTGACAGTGGTATAATGCTCATTTACTTCTAGTTTGGCAGGGTGTTTATAAATGAAGCACCCTACTGGCCTACTCATGTTTCAAAATTAAATAATATATGCATATATCTGATAATCTGAACATTTCTTCTGCAAGAAAGTGAACCAGACTTAAATCTTTATGAACTAGGTGAAATCATGACTAAATGTGCTGTCCTTATTCATATTCTATTACAATCCATAGGAGTTAGATAATCACTCATCAAGGTGATAGAGTGATGTTTAATTAGAATGAATCAATGAATAGAACAAAAAAAATTCATCAAAGGAAATTAAGAGTACGTTGATTGCAGAACCCATACACATTTTCCGACCCTTGCGGTTCAAGCAGCGGTTCAGCAATATCAGTTGCGGCAAATCTGGCAGCAGTGTCAATAGGTACGGAGACAGATGGTTCGATCTTATGTCCATCGGGTTATAACTCAGTTGTGGGAATCAAACCAACAATCGGTCTTACTAGTCGAGCAGGGGTTGTCCCAATTTCTCCAAGACAGGATACTGTTGGGTACGTACGTTGGCGATGGTGATATATCAATATTAATTAATTTTTAGTATCCTAGTCTTTTCCTGGCCATCTCTAAATTTGGTTACATTGTTTTGATCACTCTTGGCGTTGGGATTGAACAGGCCAATTTGTAGGACAGTAGCAGATGCTGCTTATGTTCTTGATGCCATTGCAGGCATTGACCACAATGACATTGAAACAATCGAGACGTCAAAGTACATTCCCAAAGGTGGTTATGCACAATTTCTCAGGCCCAACGGACTTAGAGGAAAAAGAATAGGGATATTGAGAGCCTTCTATGACTTTGGCAATGACACTTCCTTGGCTCAAACTTTTGAGAAACATCTCAACACTCTGAGGTAACAAATGCTGTAGGCCGGTTTCCATTTTTCATGTTTTAGTCTCAACTGGAGATCATATGCATCATGCATATATGCAGTACCGTACCTGTCTGCATCTATTCTGATGACATAATAATTTGTTGTTAGGAAAGGAGGTGCTGTTTTGGTAGACAATTTGGAAATACCTCATTTGACTGAAATCTATTCCGATAGCGGTGAAGATATTGCATTGTCTGTTGAGTGCAAAATATCCTTAAATGCTTACTTAAAGGAGTTGGTGGCTTCCCCGGTGCGATCCTTGGCAGATGTTATAGCCTTCAACAATAAACACAAGAAACTGGTTAGTAAAGTGTACATAGAAGTACTAAAACCAAATTCATGATGGCCATATCAACTTATTAATTGGTCTTGTACTGGAAATGCAGGAAAAGGTCAAGGAGTATGGGCAAGACCTATTTTTAGCAGCTGAAGCAACAAATGGGTTTGGAAAAACAGAGAAAGCAGCATTGTTGAATATGGCAAGGTTGACAAGAGATGGTTTTGTGAAATTGGTTATAGAGAACAAGCTAGATGCTGTGGTGACTCCTGAATCAGTCTTTTCGGGGGTACTTGCAATTGGGGGTGCCCCGGGTGTAATAGTTCCGGCAGGATACAAAAACAATGGGAGACCAGCTGGTATCTGCTTTGGTGGAGTTAGGGGTTCAGAGCCAAAGCTAATTGAGATTGCATATGGTTTTGAGCAAGCCACTAAGATTAGGAAGCCTCCTTCACTCAAAGGCTTCAAGTTTTAGAACATTGTATGACTTACAGCATGCAGTGTGCTATGAAGCCATTAATGCCTAATAGGAGCTAGTAGTACGTATTATTGTACTATGAAAAATGAAGTTATAAAAGAACAAGAGGAAGACCAATAATCAATGGTTTCATTTATCTCATGACCAACATATCTTGAAATGAAACTCTGTGCATGATGTGTCCATTGGCTTGCCCTAATTAAGTTTGTCATGTCATACTCGACTTGTGGTTATGCTTACGAACAATTATCAGTAAAATTATGCATATTATCCATCTAAAGTTCATGAAGGAGAAATTTGCCACGTTAACTCTATCTCTGTGCTTGGGGATCCCAACGTTATTTGAGTTGTGGTTAAAAATATGGTTTGAGAGTGATGCAACTAGTTTTATTGATGAGGAAGTATTGGAAGAACACAAATGTTATGTATTTTGATGAAACATGCATGATATCGAATTAGTTTGAAAGAAATATTCAGTTCAACTACAAGATGTTGTTCATATTCATGAACAGATATTATCTACTCTCTTGAAAGGAATCTTACAATATACATCATGCAAACAAATCTATGAACCAAAGAAAAAGGTAATTGAAAGCCAAAAAAGAAAGATAGTGTTCGATTGTTTGCAAGTTGAGAAATAGTCTCAGCCTCTTCAGTCCACGTACGTACTCAGAGCTAGGTTTACTCCAAGACCTAGCTCTTAACCCTTGCTGAAGAACAAGATCATCTCCAATGCCTCAAAAACCTTCTGCTCATCCAAAAACTCATTCCAAACTCCACTTACTATGCGGTAATTATTGTTATAAGGTTGCTGGTGGTGTGCTGAATGTTGCGACCGAGATATCAGTATGTCGGATTCTTGCAATTCCACCACCAATGGCGGTAGCTGGCTCTTTGTTCCATGAGCCGAATCATGAAATTGTTGGCTAAAATAATGCAACTAGAGCAAACAGCAACAAAGCCATGAAGAACAGGATTATCAAAAGCAAGGTCTAAAGGAAGCACTGTGAAAGTTATCACACGAGCAAGTACTGGATGTAAATTGTTAGCAAATTGGCGCGCTTAGTGATTGTCAATGGCCTTATGGTGACCTTGAAATGCCTCTATTTGGGCACCAAAAGTTGGAGTTGAGCCACCACCATAAAAGTGGTGGTACAGCCGTACAGATAATGGGAGAGAGGCATGTTGTGGTATAGGGGGAAGCGTGCGATTTCTGAAATCCTCTATTCATCTATTACCTAGCTTCTTGTGTATATATTTGTAACGTATTTGGTTTTTTTTTTGGCAATATAATCCACGTATTTGGTTTGGATGCTCCACCCCTCTCTCAAACTCCAAGTGATATATGGACCATAGAATGAATCTCACTTAAGATTGTGAATACTAGATCGAGGTTTGGTTATTTGGATTCGTATTGTGAAGCGTTGGATTGGTTTAAGGGATGAGTTAGAGACAATAAACCACAATTGAGGTGAGCAATTTGGACGGAGAAAATTATGAGACTTTGGAAAATCGTACAAAAAAAATTGAAAATATTTTGGTAGAAAAATATGAGAAGTGCTATAATCCACAGTTTTTTGTGTGAAAAATCAGGAATATGAGAAGTGCCTAAAAATCATGATTTGAGGGTGGGAAGATTTTGGTGAGAAAATAAGATCATGCAATATTGGCAAAAAAAAAAACAGTTTGCTATAGTCCACAGTTTTGAGTGATTTTCTTAAAAATTGCATCTTTAAAATTTTCGAGGCAGGTTTACAGGAGTGTCCAAAAGTAATTTAGAGTTTCAATGAAGTTCAACGCGAGACTGACAAGAAATGGAATTGCTTCTTTTTTATTTGGTCAGATTAAAATAAAGATAAAAATTTAGGACCACTTGTAGAGACAGGTTGTTGAAATTAAACATTTTTTTAAATAAAATTTTAAGAAATAAACCTTGCCAACACCATTTGTTCTTGAATTTTGCCTGTGCCATAATCTCACAATCGGTAAACATTGATTTTTAGAATGTATCTCAATTGACAGAATTAGAAATTCTCATTTTTTTTATGTATTTTCTTGAATTCTGACTTTGGAAAATCGTAAAAAAAGATCAGGTTGAGATTTTTGCGTTCCGTAAGTTTTAGAAGTGCTTAAAAATCATGATTTGAGGGTGAGAAAATTTTGGTGAGAAAATAAGATCATGCAATTTTGGCCAAAAAACCTATAGTCTACAGTTTTTGGTGATTTCTTTAAAAAATTGCATCTTTGAAATTCTGAAAGTCGATTTGCGGGAGTGTCTAACAGTAATTTAGAGTCTCAACAAAATCCAACACGTGTGTGACGTGACCTCAGGAAATGCTTCTTTTTTATCTCGTCAAATTCGAAATTTAAGAAAAAAAAATTTAGGAACACTTGTAGCGACGAACATGTTGTGGCTACATGTTGTTGAAAACAAACATTTTTTTAATTAGAATTTAAACATATATATAAACCTTGTCAACACCATGTTTTCTTAAATTTTCCGGTGCCATAATCTCACCATTGGTAAATCTTGATTTTTAGAATGTGTTTCAATTGACGGAAATAGAAATTTTCGCCCCTCAATTTTTTTATATGTATTTTCTTGTATTTAGACTTTGGAAAATCGTAAAAAAAAATCAGATCGAAATTTTTGCGTTCCGTAAGTTTTAGAAGTCCTTAAAAATCATGATTTGAGGGTGGACAGATTGTGGTGAGACAATAAGATCATGCAATTTTGGCAAAAAAACCGTGTTAGTCTACTGATTTGGGTGATTTCCTTAAAAAATTGCATCTTTGAAATTCTCAAAGTCGATTTGCGCGAGTGTCTAACAAAATTTAGAGTTCCAATGAAGCCCAATGCGAGACCAGAAAAGACCCGGAAATGCTTTTTTTTATCTCGTCAAATTCGAAATTGAGAAAAAAATTTAGGAAGACTTGTAGTGACGAACTATTGTTGAAAATAAACATTTTGTTTTAATTAGAAATTAAACAAATATACCATGTCAACACCTTTTTTTATTAAATTTTCCTATGTCATAATCTCACCATCGATAAACCTTGATTCTAGAAAGTGTTCAATTGATGGAACTAGAAAATCTCGACCCTTTTCTTTTGTTATGAATTTTCTTGTCTTAGACTTTGGAAAATCGTAAAAAAAAATTGGTTCGAAATTTTGTGCGATGTGTTTAACAATAATTTAGAGTCTTAAGGAAGCCCAACACGAAACCTGATAAGACCCGGAAGTGTTTTTTTTTATCTCATTAAATTCGAAATTAAGAAAAAAAAATTAGGAACACTTGTAGCGACAAATAGTTTGTCGCTACAGGTTGTTGAAAATAAACATTTTTTTAATAAGAATTTAAACAAAAAAACCATGTCAACACCATTTTTTCTTAAATTTTCCCGTGCCATAAGTTAGCCATCGGTAAAGCTTGAGTTTTAAAATGTGTTTCAATTGACGGAATTAGAAATTCTTGTCCCTATTTTTTTTAATGTAATTTCTTGTATTCCGATTTTGAAAAATCGTAAAAAAATATCGGGTGAATATTTTTATGTTCCGTAACTTTAGAAGTGCTTACAAATCATGATTGGACGGTAGAAAAATTTTGGTGGGCATGCAGTTTTGACCAAACAACCGTGTACTATATATAGTCCACAACTTTAGGTGATTTTCTTAAAAAATTGCATATTTGAAATTCTCGAAGTCGATTTGCGCGAGTGTCTAATAGTAATTTAGAGTTTCAATCAAGCCCAACATTAAACCTGACAAGACCCGAAAGTGCTTATTTTTTATCTCGTTAAATTTGAAATTAATAAAAAAAATTGGAACACTTGTACCGACAACATGTTCGTCGCTAGAGGTTGTTAAAAATAAACATTTTTTAAATTAGAATTTAAACAAATAAACCTTGTCAACACAATTTTTCCTTAAATTCTCCCGTGCCATAATCTCACCATCGGTAAATCTTGATTTTTAGAATGTGTTTCAACTGACGGAATTAGAAATTCTCGACCCTCTTTTTTTTTATGTATTTTCTTGTATTCTGACTTTGGAAAATAGTAAAAAAAAATCGGGTCGAGATTTTTGCGTTCCGTAAGTTTCAGAAGTCCTTAAAAATCAGGATTAAAAGGTGGAAAGATTTTGGTGAGAAAATAAAATCATACAATTTTGGCCAAAAAACCGTGTGCTATAATCTACAACTTTGGCTGATTTCCTTAAAAAAATTGCATCTTTGAAATTCTCGAAGTCGATTTGCGCGAGTGTCTAGTAGTAATTTAGATTTCAATGAAGCCCAACGTGAGACATAATAAGACCCGGAAGTGCTTATTTTTTAGCTCGTTAAATTTGAAATTGATAACATAATTTAGGAAAACTTTGAGCGACGAATTGTTCGTCGCTAGAGGTTGTTGAAAAAAAAAATATTTAATTAGAATTTAAACAAATAAACCTTGTCCTACTTTCTATTTTTCCTTAAATTTTCCTGTGACATAATCTCACCATCGGTAAATCTTGATTTTAGAATGTCTTTCAATTGACGGAATTAGGAATTATCGTCCCTCTTTTTTTAGGTATTTTCTTTTCTTGTGTTCCGAATTTGGAAAATCATAAAAAAAAATCGGGTCGAAATTTTTGCGTTCTGTAAGTTTTAGAAGTCCTTAAAAATCATGATTAAGAGGTGGGAAAATTAAGCTGAGAAAATAAGATCATGCAATTTTGGCCAAAAAAACGTGTGCTATAGTCCACAGATTTGGGTGATTTCCTTAAAAAATTGCATCTTTGAAATTCTCGAAGTCGATTTGCGCGAGTGTCTAATAGTAATTTAGAGTTTCAATGAAGCCCAACGTGAGACCTGACAAGAACCGGAAGTCCTTATTTTTTATCTCATTAAATTTGAAATTAATAACAAAATTTAGGAACGCATTTAGCGACGAACAGTTCGTCGCTAGAAGTTGTTGAAAATAAAAAAAAGTTTTAATTAGATTTAAAAAATAAACCTTGTCCTACTTTCTATTTTTCCTTAAATTTCCTGTTCCATAATCTCAACATGGGTAAATCTTGATTTTTAGATTGTGTTTCAATTGCTGGAATTAGAAATTCTCGCCCCTCTTTTTTTTTATGTATTTTTTTTGTATTCCGAATTTGGAAAATCGTCAAAAAAAATCGGATCGAAATTTTTGCGTTCCGTAAGTTTCAAAAGTCCTTAAAAATTTATCATTAAAAGGTGGGAAGATTTTGGTGAAAAAATAAGATCATGCAATTTTAGCCAAAAAACGGTGTGCTATAGTCCACAACTTTGGGTGATATCCTTAAAAAATTACATCTTTGAAATTCTCGAAGTCGAGTTGCGCGAGTGTCTAATAGTAATTTAGAATTTCAATGAAGTCCAACGTGAAACCTAACAAGACCCGGAAGTGCTTATTTTTTATCTCGTTAAATTTGAAATTAACAAAAAAAATTAGGACAACTTGTACCGACGAACTTTTCGTCGGCAGTGGTTGTTGAAAATAAAAAAAAAGTTAATTAGATTTTGAAAAATAAACCTTGTCAACTCAATTTTTCCTTAAATTTTCGTGTGCCAAAATCTCAACATCGGTAAATCTTGATTTTTAGATTGTGTTTCAATTGCTGGAATTAAGAATTCTCACCCCTCTTTTTTTTTTTTTTATGTATTTTCTTGTATTCTGACTTTGGAAAATCATAAAAAAAATCAGATCGAAATTTTTGTGTTCCGTAAGTTTCAGAAGTCCTTAAAAATCATCATTAAAAGGTGGGAAAATTTTGGTGAAAAAAAAAGATCATCCAATTTTAGCCAAAAAACTGTGTGCTATGTCCACAATTTTAGGTGATATCCTTAAAAAATTGCATTTTTGAAATTCTCGAAGTCGATTTGCGCGAGTGTCTAATAGTAATTTAGAGTTTCAATGAAGCCCAACGTGAGACCTGACAAGACCCGAAAGTGCTTATTTTTTATCTCGTTAAATTTGAAATTAATGAAAAAATTTAAGAACACTTGTAGCGACGAACCGGTCGTCGCTAGAGATTGTTGAAAATAAACATTTTTTAATTAGAATTTAAACAAATAAACCTTGTCAACACTATTTTTCCTTAAATTTTTCAGTGCCATAATCTCAATATCGGTAAATCCTGATTTTTAGAATGTGTTTCAATTGCTGGAATTATAAATTCTCGCCCTTCTTTTTTTTTATGTATTTTCTTGTACTCGGACTTTGGAATATCGTAAAAACAAATCGGGTCGAAATTTTTGCATTCCGTAAGTTTCAGAAGTCTTTAAAGGTCATGATTAAAAGGTGGGAAATTTTGGTGAAAAAATAAGATCATGCAATTTTAGCCAAAACATCGTGTGCTATAGTCCACAACTTTGGGTAATTTCCTTAAAACATTGCATCTTTGAAATTCTCCAAGTCGATTGGCGCAAGTGTCTAATAGTAATTTAGAGTTTCAATGAAGCCCAACGTGGGACCTAACAAGAACCGGAAGTCCTTATTTTTTAGGAAAAAAATCACCTTTAGTCCCTGAACTTTGACTCATTCGACACTTTTGTCCCTGAACTTTGAAATATATCACTTTAGTCCCTGAACATTGAAAAAAACTATCACTTTCGTCCCTGACCGAAGTTTTCACCGAATAAATCTCCGATTCCGGCCAATTCGAACAACACCACATACTGGGTTTTGAAGCCCTCCTTGAGGCGAGTTCAACGCCACCAACCTCGCCTCAAACCGTCGCCGGACGACGGAGAATTTTACAATTAAAGTTTCGGCCACCACCGACTTTCGGGTTAAATTCGAGCCATTCTACGCCGAATTGAGCTTAGCCCCAGTTATAAAAGTTATACCTCTCATCCTTGCGAACATTTTGGCATAGCTTTTGCACCATTTTTTTCCGGTCAGGGACGAAAGTGATAGTTGATGTCAAAGTTCAGGGACGAAAGTGATATATTTCAAAGTTCAGGGACGAAAGTGTCGAACGAGTTAAAGTTCAAGGACTAAAATTATTATTTTTCCTATTTTTTATTTCATTAAATTTGAAATTAATAACAAAATTTAGAACGTTTTTAGCGACGAACAGTTCGTCGCTAGGGGTTGTTGAAAATAAAAAAAATATTTAATTAGAATTTAAACAAATAAACCTTGTCCTACTTTCTATTTTTCCTTAAATTTTCCTGTGCCATAATCTCACCAACGGTAAATCTTAATTTTTAGAATGTGTTTCAACTGACGGAATTAGAAATTCTTGTCCTTTTTTTTTTATGTATTTTCTTGTACTCCGACTTTGGAAAATCGTAAAAAAAAATCAGGTCGATATTTTGCGTTCCGTAAGTTTCATAAGCCCTTAAAAATTATGATTAAAAGGTGGGAAGATTTTGGTGAAAAAATAAGATCAATCAATTTTTGCCAAAAAATCGTGTGCTATATCCCACAGCCTTGGGTGATTTCCATAAAAAATTGCATCTTTAAATTCTCGAAGCCGGTTTGCGCGAGTGTCTAATAGTAATTTAGAGGTTCAATGAAGCCCAACATGAAACCTGACAAGACTCGGAAGTACTTATTTTTTAGGTCGTTAAATTTGAAATTAATAACAAAATATAGGAACACTTTGAGCGACGAACGGGTTGTCGCAAGAGGTTGTTGAAAATAAAAAATTATTTAATTAGAATGCAAACAAACAAACCTTGTCCTACTTTCTATTTTTCCATAAATTTTCCTGTGCCATAATCTCACCATCGGTAAATCTTGATTTTTAGAATGTGTTTCAATTGACGGAATTATAAATTCTCGTCCCTCCTTTTTTTAAGTATTTTCTTGTATTCTGACTTTAGAAAATCGTAAAAAAAAATCGGGTCAAAATTTTTGCGTTCCATAAGTTTCAAAAGTCCTTAAAAATCATAATTAAGAGGTGAGAAGATTATGGTGAGAAAATTAGATCATGCAATTTTAGCCAAAAAACTGTGTGCTATAGTCCACAAATTTGAGTGATTTCCTTAAAAAATTCCATTTTTGAAATTCTCGAAGTCGATTTGCGCAAGTGTCTAATAGTAATTTAGAGTTTCAATGAAACCCAACGTGAGACCAGACAAGAACCGGAAGTGCTTATTTTTTATCTCGTTAAATTTGAAATTAATAAAAAAATTTAAAAACACTTATAGCGACGAACTGTTCGTCGCCCGGGGTTGTTGAAAAGAAACATTTTTTAATTAGAATTTAAACAAATAAACCTTGCCAACACTATTTTTCCTTAAATTTTCATGTGCCATAATATCAACATCGGTAAATCCTGATTTTTAGAATGTGTTTCAATTGCCGGAATTATAAATTCTCGCCCCTCTTTTTTTTTTATGTATTTTCTTGTATTCTGACTTTGGAAAATCGTAAAAAAAAATCGGGTCGAAATTTTTGCATTCCATAAATTTCAGAAGTCTTTAAAAGTCATGATTAAAAGGTGGGAAATTTTTCTGAAAAAATAAGATCATGCAATTTTAGCCAAAAAATCGTGTGCTATAGTCCACAACTTTGGGTAATTTTCTTAAAAAATTGCATCTTTAAAATTCTCCAAGTCGATTTGCGCGAGTGTCTAATAGTAATTTAGAGTTTCAATGAAGCCCAACGTGAGACCTGACAAGAACCGGAAGTCCTTATTTTTTATCTCATTAAATTTGAAATTAATAACAAAATTTAGGCGCTTTTAGCGACGAATAGTTCGTCGCTAGAGGTTGTTGAAAATAAAAAATTATTTAATTAGAATGTAAACAAATAAACCTTGTCCTACTTTCTATTTTTCCTTAAATTTTCCTGTGCCATAATCTCACCATCGGTAAATCTTGATTTTTAGAACGTGTTTCAATTGACGGAATTATAAATTCTCGTCCCTCCTTTTTATATGTATTTTCTTGTATTCCGACATTAGAAAATCGTCAAAAAAAAATCGGGTCAAAATTTTTGCGTTCCATAAGTTTCA
Source organism: Rubus parviflorus (assembly GCA_029955375.1). Classification (NCBI taxonomy): domain Eukaryota; kingdom Viridiplantae; phylum Streptophyta; class Magnoliopsida; order Rosales; family Rosaceae; genus Rubus; species Rubus parviflorus. Next base: position 33,720,224 of record JARGGL010000001.1, read on the forward strand.
AAAGTCCTTAAAAATCATAATTAAGAGGTGGGAAGATTATGGTGAGAAAATTAGATCATGCAATTTTGGCCAAAAAACCGTGTGTTATAGTCCACAGTTTTGAGTGATTTCCTTAAAAAAATTTATCTTTGAAATTCTCGAAGTCGATTTGCGCAAGTGTCTAATAGTAATTTAGAGTTTCAATGAAACCCAACGTGAGACCAGACAAGAACCGGAAGTGCTTATTTTTTATCTCGTGAAATTTGAAATTAATAAAAAAAATTAAAAACAATTCTAGCGACGAACTGTTCGTCGCCAGAGGTTGTTGAAAAAAAACATTTTTTAATTAGAATTTAAACAAATAAACCTTGTCAACACTATTTTTCCTTAAATTTTTATGTGCCATAATATCAACATCGGTAAATCCTGATTTTTAGAATGTGTTTCAATTGCCAGAATTATAAATTCTCGCCCCTCTTTTTTTTTATGTATTTTCTTGTATTCAGACATTGGAAAATCGTAAAAAAAAATCGGGTCGCAATTTTTGCGTTCCTTAAGTTTCAGAAGTCTTTAAAAGTCATGATTAAGATGTGAGAAATTTTGGTGAACAAATAAGATCATGCAATTTTAGCAAAAAAATCGTCTGCTGTAGTCCACAACTTTGGGTAATTTCCTTAAAAAATTGCATCTTTGAAATTCTCCAAGTCGATTTGCGCGAGTGTCTAATAGTAATTTAGAGTTTCAATGAAGCCCAACATGAGACCCGACGAAAACCGGAAGTCCTTATTTTTTATCTCATTAAATTTGAAATTAATAACAAAATTTAGGAACGCTTTTAGCGACGAACAGTTCGTCACTAGAGGTTGTTGAAAATAAAAAAATATTTAATTAGAATTTAAACAAATAAACCTTGTCCTACTTTCTATTTTTTCTTAAATTTTCCTGTGCCATAATCTCACCATCGGTAAATCTTGATTTTTAGAATGTGTTTCAATTGACGGAATTATAAATTCTCGTCAATTTTTTTTTATGTATTTTCTTGTATTCCGACTTTAGAAAATCGTAAAAAAAAATCGGATCAAAATTTTTGCGTTCCATAAGTTTCAAAAGTCTTTAAAAATCATAATTAAGAGGTGGGAAGATTATGGTGAGAAAATTAGATGATGCAATTTTGGCCAAAAAACAGTGTGCTATAGTCCACAGATTTGAGTGATTTCCTTAAAAAATTTCATCTTTGAAATTCTCGAAGTCGATTTGTGTAAGTGTCTAATAGTAATTTAGAGTTTCAATGAAACCCAACGTGAGACCAGAGAAGAACCGGAAGTGCTTGTTGAGATAAAAAAAAATTAAATGAAGGGGAGTCCACGTTGTCCACATACAAAACATGAAGGAGTCAAGCTATTGATATATTATAGTTAATATGTTATAGCTTATTGATTAAATCGGTGTGAGAAAATGATACGTTGAGGATAATCATATTGAAGATAATGCAGAAGTCCTTGGAAAGCAAGATGTCAGATGGTTCATTTCACTTTGAACTCAAAGACTCAAAAATATCGTTCCACCCGGTTCATTGCAATTAGAGTTTTTTGAGGACTCTCTCTCTTGATTAGAAATAAAACTCATCAATCAACACACTATATAAGGCGTGCAATATCAACTCAAAAGGGGACGGAGGAAGAGAACGCAAGAGTCAGCCCTGCTATAACAACAAGTCAGAAGCGATATTCAAAGAAAGAGAGGTTTTGTTCAAAGGTGAAAATCTTCCTCATCAACCTCGGCTTCTCTCTTTTCTTTCTTATGCAGGTCTACCTTACTATGAAGGCCATGGAAGTCACTGACTTTTTGCAGCAGCCACACGAAGTTGTTTCTCTTTCAATAAACGGCGAATCTCGGACCTCGGACCTCGTCCTGGTCAGATGTGCCTCCTCACGATATTCTTGTTTACGTTGCTGCCATGGACTCAAGGCCTTATGGACTCAAGGCCTTATGGACTCAAGGCCTTAGCGCCTATTCAATCCTTTGGTGACTGGTTACATGACGATCTGGCTACGGCCCTCGGTTACATTACGATCTGGCTACGGCCCTCGGTTACATTACGATCTGGCTACGGCCCTCGGTTACATTACGATCTGGCTACGGCCCTCGGTTACATTACGATCTGGCTACGGCCCTCGGTTACATGACGATCTGGCTACGGCCCTCGGTTACATGACGATCTTGGCTGCTGCCCTTGTTACGTGATGATCTTAATTGGCTGCTACCCTTGTTACGTGATGATCTTAATTGGCTGCTGCCCCCTGTTCACCAAACTTGCAACTGATGAAAAGAAGATGTGCAAAGCCGCTGGGGTCTGTTCATACGTTCTCAGCCTCAAGTCCTTCAAGTTGGAGACTAAGGCAAACCAAGCAGGCTTCAAGCCAACAAGAAGCTCAAAACCTCTGCTCAGACGAAGCTCTGCTCAAAAGTTTACAACACGATGCTCTGACCGAATCTGAAAATTCACAAACAAATAAAGAAGGCAAAAGTCTCACAAGCAAAACACAAAGCTAGCTACTTAATTTGTCCAAGCCGAAGACTTACAAAACAATTAAAGAAAGCAAAAGAATTTTCTTTAATTGATAAAAAGATTCTTGCACACCAAACAAAAAATGCACAAAAAGAAGAGCATGAGGACTTGTTGAACTCGTTTGCTGCAGAGAAGAAATTGAGAGCAAGAAAAAATATCATGGCTTGATTAACAAGCATAATAAAGTTGCAAAACGGTGGGGTTGCTGGAAAGAAGAATTGAGAACAAGGGACAAAATGTCTTAATTAACAAGCCTTCCTCTTCTCCATACCAAAGGAAAACAATTAATAAAGTTGCAAAGAGTTGCTGCAAAGAAGACGTGTCTTCAATTTGAAGCGGTAGTTTGTTGCAGACCAAAGGTTTAATTAACAAGCTTTCCTATCATGTTCAGCCGCATGTGGCACCAAATTAAGAGGCCATGTTCCTACTGAATGATTGAGAAACAAAGAAGCGGTGGAGGAGAAAATTGTACACCAATTAATATGCAAATGAAGTCCAAAACGGGCTCTGAAGCTTTTGTGAAACTAGAAGCCAAATGACAAAGACAAAAATAAGCAGTCGACAAAGCAAAAGAAAATGCTTCAAAGACCACTCTATTGTTGTCAACTTTCAATGTAAGCTTGTTGTCACTACCAGCCAAGTCTCACCGCTTCATTTTGCCAAGCACAAAGTCTTTAGATAATTATAAGATCCACATGTGGCACCTAATTAAGAGGCAAGTTTGAGAAACAAACAAAACGGTGGAGAAGAAAGCCTATGCCAATTAATAAAGTCCAAATGTGGTGCTTATGTTTCAAACCTCAAAAGTCAAAAGCAAGTTAAAAAAATTGGCTTAATTGTTTTCAACTGAGGTGAAAGAAGATGACGGCATGAGCATGGTGCGGCAAAAATGATCAAATGGGCATCCTAAAAATAATAAAGGAAGCAAGCCCACGAACTCAAATCCGGCCCAAAAGGAAGTTTAGTTCGTCAACTATAAAGCACGCGGCTCATCACAAACTCGGGGCCCAAATTTCAAAGCTCGTCTTGATGGGTGTCCAAATCAAAATACTCATCGCCAAAGTCCAAAGCCGAAACTGAGAAATACAACAATTGAAAGACTCCAGGCAAAGGCCCACTTCAAATTTTGGGCCCAAGCCCAATTCAAAAGCTCGGCACAAGCGGTGCTATAAAATACTCGATCGACAGTTTGAAACCTGTGACAAAATTCCATGTGGTACAAAACCAAACAAAAATCCAAAATCAAAGAACTACGGTCGGTTTGATCCCGCAAAGGGTACGTAGGCAATCTAGCGACCCACTAGATACAACCGCAACTCCAAATAGAATTCCTGACTCCACCAGTTAAATTCATCCAAATTTCAAATCAAACACTTTCCAAAATTACCCCAAACCATATTCAAGGGCTCTAAACCCACACAAAAATCTCAAACACAAATTCAAAATAAATGGGTCATCTACCCATTTAATTTCCAAATACCTGGAACTACATGTGGTTTGATCCCGCAAGGGTATGTAGGCAATCTAGACACAAATAATCTAGATGCAACCGCATCCTAAACACTATTCTCATCCTAAAAATCCAAGCCTCCAATGGGTCATTCACTCATTGGAATTCTTGAACTACGAGTGGCTTGATCCCTTCCAGGGTACGTAGGCAACCCGTCAAATACTCCGGGTGCAGCCGCAAAAACAAACAAACACATTTCCCAATTGGTTTCTTCATAAATGGAATCAAAAGGTGTTCCCTTGTAACAAGGGATTGTAATTAAGAGACACATTCTGTCTTGAATGGGTCGAACCCGAAATAATAAAAACTCTATTCTTTTAAATGAATATGAGTGAAATTATGTTGGGTAACATTTTCGCTCACTATGTGCAAATTTTTACACAACAGTGCTTATTTTTTATCTCGTTAAATTTGAAATTATAAAAAAATTTAAAAACACTTCTAGCGACGAACTGTTCGTCGCCAGAGGTTGTTGAAAAGAAACATTTTTTAATTAGAATTTAAACAAATAAACCTTGTCAACACTATTTTTTCTTAAATTTTCATGTGCCATAATATCAACATCGGTAAATCCTGATTTTTAGAATGTGTTCCAATTGCCGGAATTATAAATTCTCGCCCCTCTTTTTTTTATGTATTTTCTTGTATTCTGACTTTGGAAAATCGTAAAAAAAAATAGGGTCGAAATTTTTGCATTCCATAAGTTTCAGAAGTCTTTAAAAGTCATGATTAAGAGGTTGGAAATTTTGGTGAACAAATAAGATCATGCAATTTTAGCAAAAAAATCGTGTGCTGTAGTCCACAACTTTGAGTAATTTCCTTAAAAAATTGCATCTTTGAAATTCTCTAAGTCGATTTGCGCGAGTGTCTAATAGTAATTTAGAGTTTCAATGAAGCCCAACATGAGACCTGACGAGAACCGGAAGTCCTTATTTTTTAACTCATTAAATTTGAAATTAATAACAAAATTTAGGAACGCTTTTAGCGACGACCAGTTCGTCGCTAGAGGTTGTTGAAAATAAAAAAATATTTAATTAGAATTTAAACAAATAAACCTTGTCCTACTTTCTATTTTTCCTTAAATTTTCCTGTGTTATAATCTCACCGTCGGTAAATCTTGATTTTTAGAATTTGTTTCAACTGACGAAATTACAAATTCTCGTCCCTTTTTTTTTATGTATTTTCTTGTATTCTGACTTTGGAAAATCGTAAAAAAAAATCAGGTCAATATTCTGCGTTCCGTAAGTTTCATAAGTCCTTAAAAATTATGATTAAAAGGTGGGAAGATTTTTGTGAGGAAATAAGATCAAGCAATTTTTGCCAAAAAACCGTGTGCTATAGCCCACAGCCTTGGGTGATTTCCTTAAAAAATTGCATCTTTAAAATTTTCGAAGCCGGTTTGCGCGAGTGCATAATAGTAATTTAGAGTTTCAATGAAGCCCAACGTGAGACCTGACAAGACTCGGAAGTGCTTATTTTTTATCTCGTTAAATTTGAAATTAATAACAAAATTTAGGAACACTTTGAGCGACGATCAGTTTGTTGAAAATAAAAAAATATTTAATTAGAATTTAAACAAATAAATCTTTTCCTACTTTCTATTTTTCCTTAAATTTTCCTGTGGTATAATCTCACCATCGGTAAATCTTGATTTTTAGAATGTGTTTCAATTGACGGAATTATAAATTCTCGTCCCTCGTTTTTTTATGTATTTTCTTGTATTCCGACTTTAGAAAATCGTAATAAAAAATCGGGTCAAAATTTTTGCGTTCCATAAGTTTCAAAAGTCCTTAAAAATAATAATTAAGAGGTGGGAAGATTATGGTGAGAAAATTAGATCATGCAATTTTGGCCTAAAAACCACAGATTTGAGTGATTTCCTTAAAAAATTCCATCTTTGAAATTCTCGAAGTCGATTTGCGCAAGTGTCTAATAGTAATTTAGAGTTTCAATGAAACCCAACGTGAGACCAGACAAGAACCAGAAGAGCTTATTTTTTATCTCCTTAAATTTGAAATTAATAAAAAAATTTAAGAACACTTCTAGCGACGAACTGTTCGTCGGCAAAGGTTATTAAAAAGAAACATTTTTTAATTAGAATTTAAACAAATAAACCTTGTCAACACTATTTTTCCTTAAATTTTCCTGCGCCATAATCTCAACATCTGTAAATCTTGATTTTTAGATTGTGTTTCAATTGCTGGAATTAGAAATTCTCGCCCCTCTTTTTTTTTATGTATTTTCTTGTATTCTGACTTTGGAATATCGTAAAAAAAAAATCAGGTCGAAATTTTTGCGTTCTGTAAGTTTCAGAAGTCCTTAAAAATCATCATAAAAATGTGGGAAGATTTTGGTGAAAAAATAAGATCATGCAATTTTAGCCAAAAAACTGTGTGTTATAGTCCACAACTTTGGGTGATATCATTAAAAAATTGCATCTTTGAAATTCTCGAAGTCGATTTTCGCAAGTGTCTAATAGTAATTTAGAGTTTCAATGTAGCCCAACGTGAGACCTGACAAGACCCGAAAGTGCTTATTTTTTATCTCTTTAAATTTGAAATTAATAAAAAAAAATTAAGAACACTGGTAGCGACGAACTGTTCGTCGCCAGAGGTTGTTGAAAATAAACATTTTTTAATTAGAATTTAGGGAAAAAATCACTTTTAGTCCCTGAACTTTGACTCATTTGACACTTTCGTCCCTGAACTTTGAAATATATCACTTTAGTCCCTGAACTTTGAAAAAAACTATCACTTTCGTCCCTGAATGAAGTTTTCACCGAATAAACCTCCGATTCCGGCCAATTCGAACGACACCACATACTGGGCTTTGAAGCCCTCCTTGAGGCGAGTTCAACGCCACCAACCTCGCCTCAAACCGTCGCTGGACGGCGGAGAATTTTACAATTAAAGTTTCGGCCACCACCGGCTTTCGAGCTAAATTCGAGTCATTCTACGCCGAATTGACCTTAGCCCCAGTTTTAAAAGTTACTCCTCTCATCCGTGCGAACATTTTGGCATAGGTTTTGCACAATTTTTTTCCAGTCAGGGACGAAAGTGATAGTTTGTGTTGAAGTTCAGAGACGAAAGTGATATATTTCAAAGTTCAGGGACGAAAGTGTCGAACGAGTCAAAGTTGAGGGACTAAAGGTGATTTTTTCCCCAGAATTTAAACAAATAAACCTTGTCAACACTATTTTTCCTTAAATTTTCCTGTGCCATAATCTCAACATCGGTAAATCCTGATTTTTAGAATGTGTTTCTATTGCCAGAATTATAAATTCTCGCCACTCTTTTTTTTATGTATTTTCTTGTATTCTGACTTTGGAAAATCGTAAAAAAAAATCGAGTCGAAATTTTATCTTTCCGTAAGTTTCAGAAGTCCTTTAAAATCATCATTAACAGGTTGGAAGATTTTGGTGAAAAAAAAAGATCATGCAATTTTGGCCAAAAATTTGTGTGCTATAGTCCATAACTTTGGGTGATATCCCTAAAAAATTGCATCTTTGAAATTCTCGAAGTCGATTTGCGCTAGTGTCTAATAGTAATTTAGAGTTTCAATGAAGCCCAACGTGAGACCTGACAAGACCCGAAAGTGTTTTTTTTTATCTCGTTAAATTTGAAATTTATAAAAAAAATTTAAGAACACTTATAGCGACGAATTGTTAATCGCCAGAGGTTGTTGAAAATATATATTTTTTAATTAGAATTTAAACAAATAAACCTTGTCAACACTATTTTTTCTTAAATTTTCCTGTGCCAAAATCTCAACATCGGTAAATCCTGATTTTTAGAATGTGTTTCAATTGCAGGAATTATAAATTCTCGCCCCTCTTTTTTTTTATGTATTTTCTTGTATTCCGACTTTGGAAAATCGTAAAAAAATATCGGGTCAAAATTTTTGCATTCCATAAGTTTCAGAAGTCTTTAAAACTAATGATTAAAAGGTGGGAAATTTTGGTTAAAAAATAAGATCATGCAATTTTAGCCAAAAAATCGTGTGCTATAGTCCACAACTTTGGGTAATTTCCTTAAAAAATTGTATCTTTGAAATTCTCCAATTCCATTTGCGCGAGTGTCTAATAGTAATTTAGAGTTTCTATGAAGCCCAACGTGAGACCTGACAAGAACCGGAAGTCCTTATTTTTTATCTCATTAAATTTGAAATTAATAACAAAATTTAGGAACGCTTTTAGCGACGAACAGTTCGTCGCTAGAGGTTGTTGAAAATAAAAAAATATTTAATTAGAATTTAAACAAATAAACCTTGTCCTACTTTCTATTTTTCCTTAAATTTTCATGTGCCATAATCTCACCATCGGTAAATCTTGATTTTTAGAATATTTTTCAACTGACGGAGTTAGAAATTCTCGCCCCTCTTTTTTCTTTTTGTATTTTCTTGTATTTTGAATTTGGAAAATCGTAAAAAAAAATCAGGTCGATATTTTGCGTTCCGTAAGTTTCCTAAGTCCTTAAAAATTATGATTAAAAGGTGGGAAGATTTTAGTGAGGAAATAAGATCATGCAATTTTGGCCAAAAAACCGTGTGCTATAGCCCACAGCCTTGGGTGATTTCCTTAAAAAATTGCATCTTTAAAATTCTCGAAGCCGGTTTGCGCGAGTGTCTAATAGTAATTTAGAGTTTCAATGAAGCCCAACGTGAGACCAGACAAGACTCGGAAGTGCTTATTTTTTAGCTCGTTAAATTTGAAATTAATAACAAAATTTAGGAACACTTTGAGCGACGAACGGGTCATCGCTAGAGATTGTTGAAAATAAAAAAATATTTAATTAGAATGTAAACAAATAAACCTTGTCCTACTTTCTATTTTTCCTTAAATTTTCCTGTGCCATAATCTCACCATCGGTAAATCTTGATTTTTAGAATGTGTTTCCATTGACAGAATTAAAAATTCTCGTCCCTCCTTTTTTTATGTATTTTCTTGTATTCAGACTTTAGAAAATCGTCAAAAAAAAATCGGGTCAAAATTTTTGCGTTCCATAAGTTTCAAAAGTCCTTAAAAATCATAATTAAGAGGTGGGAAGATTATGGTGAGAAAATTAGATCATGTAATTTTGGCCAAAAAACCGTGTATAGTCCACAACTTTGGGTGATATCCTTAAAAAATTCCATCTTTGAAATTCTCGAAGTCGATTTGCGCAAGTGTCTAATAGTAATTTAGAGATTCAATGAAACCCAACGTGAGACCTGACAAGAATTGGAAGTCCTTAGTTTTTTGCTCATTAAATTTGAAATTAATAACAAAATTTAGGAACACTTTTAGCGACGAACGGTTCGTCGCTAGAGGTTGTTGAAAATAAAAAAAATATTTACTTAGAATTTAAACTAATCAACCTTTTCCACTTTCTATTTTTCCTTAAATTTTCTTGTCCCATAATCTCATTCACTATATCGGTAAATATTGATTTTTAGAATGTGTTTCAATTGATGGAATTAGAAATTCTCGTCCCCTCTTTTCTTTATGTATTTTATTGTATTCCGACTTTGGAAAATCGTAACAAAAATTGGGTCAAAATTTTTGCGTTCCGTAAGTTTCGAAAGTCCTTAAAATTCATGATTAAGAGCTGGGAAGATTAAGCAGAGAAAATAAGATCATGCAATTTTGGCCAAAAAACCGTGTGCTATCCACATCTTTGGGTGATTTTCTTAAAAAATTGCATCTTTGAAATTCTCGAAGTTGATTTGCGCGAGTGTCTCATAGTAATTTAGAGTTTCAATGAAGTCCAACGTGAAACCTAACAAGACCCGGAAGTGCTTATTTTTTATCCCGTTAAATTTGAAATTAATAAAAAAATTTAGGAACACTTGTACCGACGAACTGTTCGTCGCCAAAGGTTGTTGAAAATAAATAAAAATTTAATTAGATTTTAAAAAATAAACCTTGTCAACTCAATTTTTCCTTAAATTTTCCTGTGCCATAATCTCAACATTGGTAAATCTCGATTTTTAGATTGTGTTTCAATTGCTGGAATTAGAAATTCTCGCCCCTCTTATTTTTTTTATGTATTTTCTTGTATTCGGACTTTGGAAAATCGTAAAAAAAAATCGGGTCGAAATTTTTGCGTTCTGTAAGTTTCAGAAGTCCTTAAAAATCATCATTAAAAGGTAGGAAGATTTTGGTGAAAAAATAAGATCATGCAATTTTAGCCAAAAAATCGTGTGCTATAGTCCACAACTTTGGGTGATATCCTTAAAAAATTGCATCTTTGCAATTCTAGAAGTCAATTTCCGCGAGTGTCTAATAGTAATTTAGAGTTTCAATGAAGCCCAACGTGAGACCTGACAAGACCCGAAAGTGCTTATTTTTTAGCTCATTAAATTTGAAATTAATAAAAAAATTTAAGAACACTTGTAGCGACGAACTGTTCGTCGCCAGAGGTTGTTGAAAAAACCATTTTTTAATTAGAATTTAAACAAATAAACCTTGTCCTACTTTCTATTTTTCCTTAAATTTTCCTGTGCCATAATCTCACCATCGATAAATCTTGATTTTTAGAATGTGTTTCAACTGACGGAATTAGAAATTCTCGTCCCTCTTTTTTTTTTATGTATTTTCTTGTATTCTTACTTTAGAAAATCGGAAAAAAAAATCGGGTCAAAATTTTTGCATTCCGTAAGTTTCAGAAGTCTTTAAAAGTCATGATTAAAAGGTGAAAAATTTTGGTGAAAAAATAAGATCATGCAATTTTAGCCAAAAAATCGTGTGCTATAGTCCACTACTTTGGGTAATTTCTTTAAAAAATTGCATCTTTGAAATTCTCAAATTCCATTTGCGCGAGTGTCTAATAGTAATTTAGAGTTTCAATGAAGCCCAACGTGAGACCTGACAAGACTCGGAACTGCTTATTTTTTAGCTCGTTAAATTTGAATTTAATAACAAATTTAGGAACACTTTGAGCGACGAACTGGTCGTCGCTAGAGGTTGTTGAAAATAAAAAAAATATTTAATTAGAATTTAAACAAATAAACCTTGTCCTACCTTCTATTTTTTCTTAAATTTTCCTGTGTCATAATCTCACCATCGGTAAATCTTGATTTTTAGAATGTGTTTCAATTGACAGAATTATAAATTCTCGTCTCTCTTTTTTTTATGTATTTTCTTGTATTCCGACTTTGGAAAATCGTAAAAAAAAATCAGGTCAAAATTTTTGCGTTCTATAAGTTTCAAAAGTCCTTAAAAATCATAATTAAGAGGTGGAAAGATTATGGTGAGAAAATTAGATCATGCACTTTTGGCCAAAAAACCGTGTGCTATAGTCCACAAATTTGAGTGATTTCCTTAAAAAATTTCATCTTTGAAATTCTCGAAGTCGATTTGCGCAAGTGTCTAATAGTAATTTAGAGTTTCAATGAAACCCAACGTGAGACCTGACAAGATCCGGAAGTGCTTATTTTTTATCTCATTAAATATAAAATTAATAAAAAAAATTTAGGAACACTTGTAGCGACGAACTGTTCGTCGCCATAGGTTGTTGCCAATAAACATTTTTTTAATTAGAATTTAAACAAATAAACCTTGTCAACACAATTTTTTCTTAAATTTTCTTGTGCCATAATCTCAACATCAGTAAAACTTGATTTTTAGAATGTATTTCAATTGACGGAATTAATAATTCTCGCCCCTCTTTTTTTATGTATTTTCTTGTATTTCGACTTTGGAAAATCGTAAAAAAAAATCGGGTCGAAATTTTTGCGTTCTGTAAGTTTCAGAAGTCCTTAAAAATCATGATTAAAAGGTGGGAAGATTTTTATAAAAAAATAAGATCGTGCAATTTTGGCCAAAAAACCGTGTGCTGTCCACAATCTTGGGTGATTTCCTTAAAAAATTGCATCTTTGAAACTTTTGAAGTCGATTTACACGAGTGTCTAATAGTAATTTAGAGTTTCAATGAAGCTTAACGTGAGACCTGACAAGAACCAGAAGTCCTTATTTTTTAGCTCGTTAAAGTTGAAATTAATAACAAAATTTAGGAACACTTTTAGCGATGAACTGTTCGGCGCTAGAGCTTGTTAAAAATAAAAAAATATTTAATTAGAATTTAAACAAATAAACCTTGTCCTACTTTCTATTTTTCCTTAAATTTTGCTGTGCCATAATTTCACAATCGGTAAATCTTGATTTTTAGAATGTGTTCCAATTGATGGAATTAGAAATTCTCGTCCCTCTTCTTTTTTTTAATGTATTTTCTTGTATTCCGAATTCGAAAAATCGTAAAAAAAAAATTGGGTCGAAATTTTTGCATTTCTTAAGTTTCAAAAGTACCTAAAAATCATCATTAAGAGGTGGGAAGATTATGGTGAGAAAATAAAATCATGCAATTTTGGCCAAAAAACCGTGTGCTATATAGTCCACAACTTAGGGTGATTTTCCTAAAAAATTGCATTTTTGAAATTCTTGAAGTCGATTTGCGCGAGTGTCTAATAGTAATTTAGAGTTTAAATGAAGCCTTACGTGAGACCTGACAAGACCCGAAAGTGCTTATTTATCTCGTTAAATTTGAAATCAAGGTTCGAAAAATCGCTAGGCGTTAGGCAGGCGGTGGGCAGTGTCCTAGCGCCTAGGCGGAGACTAGGCGTTTTTTTTCCCGCCTAGGCGTTTTTTTTACAGCATATACAATTATATAAATAAGAATTATAGAATATATCTCATCAAATATTCAAATATAATAGCCAATTTGGTAATTTCTCATTTTAAAATCTTTACTTTCCACTATGCATTTTCTTTCTCCTCTCTCCTCCTTTTTTACTCTGTCTTTCTCATTTCTCAGACACTTACCTCTCCTTATTTTATTATTTTTTTCTTCTTTCTTCTTCTTCTTCTCTCACGTTTAGTCCAACTGACCTCTTCTTTTATTCTTTTTTTCTTCTTGTTTCTTTTCCTTCTTCTTCCTTCTTCTCCCTTCTTCTCTCACGCGACTTCTTCTTCCCATCTTTTTTTTTTTTCTTCTTCTTCTTTCACACACCACCTGACCAGTGACAATAGATCACCTCACCTCTTTTTCCCTTTTTTTTCTTTTCTTCTTCACCCACCTGACCCCAAACCACCTATTCTTCCCTTCTTTTTTCTTCTTCTTGTCTCACGCTCCCACCTGACCACAGCCCAGTCCACAGATCTGAGTTTTTTTTTTTTTTTTTTCCAGTGCTGTCCATGCCGCCTAGGCCCGCCCAAACCCGCCTAGGGCCGCCTAATCGCCGATTTTTGGCCGCCTAAGTCCCTGCCGATTATCCAGGCCGATTGGCCATTAATCCGAGCGGAAGACCACCGCCTAGTCGGCCGTGTAGGCTGATTTTTAGAACCTTGCTTGAAATTAATAAAAAAAATTATGAACACTTTTAGCGACGAACTATTCGTCGCCAAAGGTTGTTGAAAATAACATTTTTTTAATTAGAATTTAAACAAATAAACCTTGTCAACACAATTTTTCCTTAAATTTTTCTATGCCATAATCTCACTATCGGTAAATCTTGATTTTTAGAATGTGTTTCAATTGACGGAATTAGAAATTCTCGTTCTTTTTTTTTTATGTATTTTCTTGTATTCTGACTTTGGAAAATCGTAAAAAAAAATCGGGTCAAGATTTTTGCGTTCCGTAAGTTTTAGAAGTCCTTAAAAATCATTATTTAAGGGTGGGAAAATTTTGGTAAGGAAATAAGATCATGCAATTTTGGCCAAAAAATCGTGTGCTATAATCCACAGATTTGGGTGATTTCCTTAAAAAATTGCATCTTTGAAATTCTCGAAGCCGATTTGCACGAGTGTCTAATAGTAATTTAGAGTTTCAATGAAACCTAACGTGAGACCTGACAAGACCCTGAAGTGCTTATTTTTTATCTCGTTAAATTTTAAATTAATAACAAAATTTAGGAACACTTGTAGCAACGAAATGGTCGTCGCTAGAGGTTTTGAAATTAAAAAAAAAAATTAGGAACACTTTACTATAGTTGAATTAATTTATTCCATATATAATGAAACATCTACCTAGACTAGTGGTTTATTGACATTGTAGATACCAACTTGTCACACCCCAACTCGAGTAAAGACTTAATTTCGAGTTAAGGAGTGAATCACATTCTAAGAGTAATTGGAGTGCAGGTCCTTATATCACATGATATGCAACATATGACATAACTACATGTGAGAGATGTGTCATTCTTAAGAGTTTTGATTTGCAAAAATGGGTTCAGACACCTTCTAAAAATCATGCTTAATGAATGAGAAGCTTATGTTGAGGGCCATTTTCAAGAAAAAATAGATTTGACAAGCTTGGCATGTTCAATACCTCCGAATGCGCTAAACCATGGAAAATCTCCTTTTTTATTCGAATTGTCTCATGCATAATATCCTAGTAATTCAAACATGACTTTTAGAACATGTTTCAATTTATGGAACTAAAAAATCTCAATTTTTTTATTTATAATTTTTCCTAGTTTACGACTTTGGGAAAAAAAAAACATGAGGCCGAAAATATTCTGGATTTTCTCTTCATTATAGATTACATTTTTTTTTTAGTATTCATGAAAACAAAACACGTTTTTTTACGAAGTATTGAAATTTTTCCACACTTGATACTTTTATTATTTTTTAAAATCCTTTCCCTATGGACATAAACGTCTCTGAAAAATCATAGGGTTTTCTTGGCATCCAAAGAAATATTAAAGAAATAACGGAGAAGATATTTCAGAAAATTAAAAATAATTGAGCTTTGACGAATGTGTAGTTTTGCGGATCAAAGTCGCATTTTCAGCTTCGAGTTTAGTTGGCTAATGGAGGTTGTGCTGGGAAACAAACAGAAAAGAATCCGTGTACCAAATCACTAACGTTGACCCAAGTTGCCAAGGTTCTACTGCAGGAAATCTTACCGCAGTGTTTTATGTAGTTGTGAAATTGTGTGAGTGCAGGTGATCGATCAACAAAAAGCTGACATTATTCATGGCTATCACTGTTCTCTTCTCGTTTTTGTTTCTAATTTGCATTCTATCATATGGCTCTGGAACTATAACAGCCAAAAGACCCAAAATCACAATCGAAGAAGCTACTGTTGATGATCTCCAGCTTGCTTTCAAGCTCAAGACTCTGACCTCAAGGCAACTTGTTCTGTTCTACCTGGGCCAGATTCGAAAACTGAACAAAAACCTTAGGGGTGTCATAGAAGTGAACCCAGATGCGTTATCTCAAGCTGATATAGCAGACAAACAACGCTGTGAATGCAACCACACACTGCCTAAGCTTCATGGTATTCCTATTCTGCTCAAGGATAACATAGCAACCAAGGACAAGCTCAACACCACGGCTGGCTCTTTTGCCTTGTTTCGGTCCATCGTGCCTCGGGATGCAGGTGTTGTTTCTAAGCTGAGGAGGTCTGGAGCTGTCATTTTAGGGAAGGCTAGCCTGACTGAATGGTGCCATTTCAGGTCATTTCGAGCACCCAACGGATGGAGTGCCAGAGGTTCCCAAGGGATGGTGAGTTAAGGTACCATCATCAGTTGCTTAGCATGATATATTACTAAAATTGGGGTCACCATTGTGTATATATGATTATTACCATTGATTGTATGAATAATTGTTTGAACATTTATATGGTACAAATTGATAAAGGATCGAGTTTTGATTTATTGAGATGATGAATTGTTTTAGCAAACAGTGCTTGCAGGGTATATATGACATACTATGAGTATCAAATTATTCACAAATTCTGCTTCATCTCTGGATTCAGTAACAAAATTGAGTCCAGATTAACAATTTCTGATGCTGTGGATGCAGAATCCTTATAATTCATCAGTGGAAATTTGTGGATCAAGTAGTGGACCTGCGATATCAGTAGCTGCAAATATGGTTTCTGTGACACTTGGAACAGAGACTGACGGCTCCATTATCTGTCCAGCCAGCTTTAACTCGGTGGTGGGCATCAAACCAACTGTTGGTCTCACTAGTCGAGCCGGAGTCATACCAATCAGTCCAAGACAGGACACAGTAGGGTACGTGATCGATGTGCACACTGCTTTTAGTTTGTGCCTAACAAATTGCAGTGCTAACACTTTTGTTGTAGTAAAGTGTTCATGGCCTTGACTCTTGCTATGTCTTTTGGAACAGGCCGATTTGTAGGACTGTAGCGGATGCTGTACATGTCCTTGATACTATTGTTGGCATTGATAGCAATGACAAGGCAACAAGTGAAGCATCAAAGTACATACCAGTAGGTGGCTATGGACAGTTTCTCAGGCATGATGGTCTCAAAGGGAAGAGATTGGGGATAGTAAATAAGTTCTTCGATTCAATCAAGGATGATACTTTTCTGAGTCAAACTTTTGTGCATCATTTTACCACACTGAGGTAACAGATAGAGACATAGAATACATTGTCCTGCAGTGCAGAGTTTTATAGTTTAATTTATGTTTCTGACTCTCTGAATATGATTGGTATTCTATCATTTGCTGCTATATATGTAGGAAACAAGGTGCAGTTTTGGTTGAAAATCTTGAAATATCCAACATTGAAGATGTTCTGGATTCTGCTACAAGTGGTGAATTTGATACAATGTTAGCCGAATTCAAAATAGCCTTGAATGTGTACCTAAGTGACCTAGTAAAATCTCCAGTGAAGTCCTTAAGCGAGGTGATAGAGTTCAACAAGAATCATTCGAAGGTGGTGAGTGTCTGAATTCTGATCATAGATCTCTTTGCTCAGGCTTTTTAATTCTAACAATAACTGATAATTACAACCTTGTGCATTTCCTACTATAAACTTTTTTGCAGAACAAAAGTTTAAAATAAACGCCATTAACAACAATTGACAAGAATTGAGGGGTTAACTTACTAAACTGATTCAACCGGAAATATATGATATTATGATCAGCAAACCATTCAATATTTGACTCTTGAATGACACTCAAATTCTTATTTCGCTTCCCCACAGTTTTCTTTACATGTTTGATTCCTACTTTCTATTTTAACTTACTCAGATTCTCATAGTGTATCTCATAATGTACAGAGTTAATACATGCAACCATTAATACTAATTCAATCTTGTGTGATTCTCAAACTATTTTCCAACATTTTCTTATGAAGTCATACTTGGTTGTCATGCACAGGAAAAGATTATAGAATATGGACAAGATGTCCTAGAGTTAGCTGAGAAGACTAATGGGATGGGACCAAAAGAGCAGGACGCATTGTCAAATTTGAAAAGACTATCTAAATGCGGATTCAAGAAGTTGATGACTGATCATAGCCTAGATGCCTTGGTGGCTTATGCTTACAGTGCTTCTACTGTCCTTGCAATTGGGGGTTTCCCAGGCATTGTTGTACCGGCAGGATATCATAACACTGAAAAGTACCCTTTTGGAATCTGCTTTGGGGGACTAAAGGGTTCGGAGCCAAAGCTGATTGAGATTGCCTATGCCTTTGAGCTAGCAACTAAGATCAGGACTAAGCCTCCAGTAGACTGGTCATTGTCAAGATCAACTTAACATTTTGAGCTCTAATATGCATTTAGTCTAAACGTTAAGTGTAAGCCTAATAATGCTGTTAACTTGGTAGTTGGTACATTTGCAGTTTGATGGTACGGTCCAATTGTCTATGTTGATGGAATGAGTTAATTCACCAAGTTCACATACCTTGATTAGCAAGAAATGGTTTTGAGAAGGTGGTGATAAAGAACAAGCCACATCATGTGACAGAGAAACTTGTAAAGCTTCCGGTGTTGTTGTTTCACATGTGTTTACAGTGATAGATAACATTAGTTTAGTAGTCCCGATTAAGAACTGAAATATTGCTTGTATGACACTAGTGCCTCTGAAGCTATGATTGGCTCTCCATTGTATATATTAACGGTGTAAGTCTACTTGTGCTGCCAATGAATAATCACTGCTGTTAACTACACTAGCTCGCGGTTCTCAGTGCATGGTTCTGCAGGTTGTCTTGTGCACTCACAATGATGGTTGTACATTAATCAACTTTATTAGCTGAGAAGCTAAAGCTCATTTGCCACTGATTCTGCCACATGCTAAGGTTGATGTATTCAAAGCCTGATGAGCATTTTCCTACTCCAGATTAGACAAGACAAGTAGACAAGCTATTAAATCCCAAATACAAGAAATAAGCATTACAGGTTATTCTTATTACAAATGGGACGGCCAAATCTATGAACTGGTCATAGAGACATAGACAAACTTATATAATGAAATTAAATCCTCAAAAACATTTTTTTTTCTTTGCATGTATCTGGATTATCTTCTTCTCGAATATTCCTAAAATGCTGTAGAACTGAGCCGATCACTGCCATATGCCTTGGCCTTTTTATGCTAGTTGTTATTGTAGTTTTTGTTGCACAGAGATATTTGCTAGCTATAATGCATTTAAACTAAAACATGCATCTTACAAAACCTTAACTAGGATACAAGGAGATCGACCATCCCCAATATAGTGTGTACCTTAATATATCGATCTTTGAGAATAAAATATCTGTTAGTGGCCCCAAGATTTGGGTTTATATATAGCTGTTTGACGCGGAATCAAACCCGTCCCTTTTGGCTCGTGGTGTGTTGCAGGCGTGCCAGCACCAATAGGTGCAAGTTGTTGTTGAAGTTGATTACGCGCTCGTCTTGACTTCTTTTCGTCACGATTGTCACACGAAGAGGGATATCTTCATGTTTAGGTTCTTGTACATGCCTTGTTGATACAAGGACTTCTTCTGTAAAGCTCTTTCGAGTTTTACCCAATCGATACCAGGAACGAGATCCCCAGCAGAGCTTGCGCCGAAGTAAGGATTGTTGTGCTGCGGTGCTGCAGTCGCAAATGCGGTGTTGCAGGTTAGCAAGCAATGAGGATTGCATTCGCTAAGCGTACGTGCAGATTCTCATCTTAGTAATTGCAGTCGCAAGCGTTCGTGCAAATACCGAAGTATAACCCGGAGGTTAGTGCCCGAAGGCTAGCCCGGAGGCTGACAAGGTACTCTGTGAGAGTAATTTGTTTGTGTAGATGATTGAAGGTTTTCTTTCTCACCTTTGCATGAAGCCCCTTTATATAGGCTTAAGGCTATATAATCATCAGGTGATTAATCTTCAATACGGCATGCATTTATTGACTTTTTATTCCTTAGGTTTTATTTGTCAAAACCTCTTTAGCTTTTATGCATTTATATATTCACATTCTCTCCTTCCGTATTGAAACATGAAGACTCTAGCTCTCTTAGGTTAGGCAGCCCACTAAATAGCTAGTAGATATATTGACCAATTTTTATTGCTTTAAGACTTCCATGTCTTTCATAGAGACTTCCTCTCTTTCTGCGACATTAAATGCTGCTAAGAATACTGCTGCAATTTTACCTATTACCCAAGAAATGCTTTATTGGTTAACAAATTCAGGGCATAGGATCCACATATTGGACTTAGAAAATCGTTCAATGATTCTTTTTCACAGCCTAGGCTATTTCACAGCCTCTTTAATTGTGTATGAACAATTATAATCAATTAAATACTGTGTATCTTAATTGAACATTGTATATGATTGTCCATATATGCAGAATGTCTTGGCTGATGATTCTCTCATTCTTTTGTAATCAACAATTATAATTAATCAAAGATAGGCTTTTCTCATAGCCTCCGTAATGAACACTTATAATTAATCACGGATTGATTAATTACATATATATGTTTGTTCACATATGCAAAAATGTCTTGGTTTCACATTTGATTGATACTTTTGCATCACTCTGTAATGAATAATTAATCAAAGATTGATTAACTAAACATTGTATAATATTACTTATAAGTGTGAAACCTCCTTTCTTGAATGACTTTCACACCAATTTATTTGCCATGATCTTCCTTCTGTGAAAGCGGAAAGAAAGTGCGAAAAGTAGGTGTCGAACGAGCCACTCTTGGCTTTATGATAATTAAATTGTTTATCATATTCCTTTTCACACTGTTCTATGTTTCTGAGTCTTCTGCGAAATGAGAAATGATAGATGTTTGCCACTAGAATCTTGACTTATTTAGCCACAATCTTGATTAAATGGATTTGATGACGTTTGGCTATTATTAAATGGCTATTAAGGAGATTGCTCTGGATTTCTCCTAAATGATGAACCACGTTGGTTTATTCGTCAGAGAAGGTTTCAACAAAGGCTGCTCTTTTGTTTAATTATGCCATGATTAAACCACTTTGCAATTGTTTGGATTAATCAGAAAGCCTCATGTGCGAAACGTAGGCTTTGTTTAAAGAATGTGAAGCAATTACCTGAAAAAAGCTCCTCAATCGTATATTGCTGCCTCTTTGTATTATGAATACATATTTTCCCTCTTTCGCACAATAATAAGGAAAGAAAGTCAATATCAATTAATATCAAAGTAGGCTTAATTTAGCCTCTAGTGACCATTATTGGACTTTCCTTTTCTTCCTCTTTCATTGTCGGCAAAAGAAAATTCAGTGGTGAAGTGAAATCTCCTTGGCTTCTTCTTTACTAATTTGATCTTGAGATCTGTGTCAATCACTTTAGAATGATTCGTCTCTGAGAAGTTGTTTCCTCTCCGAAGTCTTTTCAAAGGGAAAAAGAAGAGGAGTAGAGACATGAGAGATAGATCAAACAATAAAGAACCATTTATGCCCCTTTTTCGGGCTTGAACAAGTGATGTAGGTCACACGTATTAACCCATTGGTTTGCAGGCCTACAGGAATCCGGGCCAAAATATTTTGGGCTCAAACATTGCCCCCCAAGCTTTGAAATCCGAACAGTGATTAAGAAAGCTTATAAGTAGTTCCCTCCTTCGCTAACTTCTCAACTACTTTCACCTCTTTTGAAAATAGCAATTATTATCCTTTTGCCAAAAAACGCTCCCAATTCTTTCTTTCCGCAGAAACCCTAATTCCCAATTCTCTTCAAATAATTTTCATGGCCACCGAATCGTCTGAGATTTCAGATTATGACCAACTACGCATCGAATCTGAGCGTATGGTAGATCAAATCAGGTCAATCTGTGAGTCTCTGGATATAAATTTTTCCTTCTCTAGATATACTTCACACAAGGAACTTGCCCTTATTGGTCCTCATTATGGTCCATACGACTGGACCCAGATAAATGAAGCTCTCAATCTAAGTTTCGCCCGAACAAAGCCACTTCATAGTCACTCCAGGACGGAAATCGATCTCACTCACTGGCCGACCACCGCGAAGTCTCAGAAAGTTACCGGATACTGGCCTCTTGCTGACGATGATTTCATTAAATGGAGAGATGAGCTGGCACCCCTGCACGAGAAATTATGGAAGGCAACTGGTATTTATGACCCAATTATGCTATCCACTCAACAAGTTAAAGGTGACAGAAATCTCATTCTTGCTGCCTTATGTTTCTGGAACACCTCTAGTAATACCTTTGATTTTCCTAATGGGCATATGAGTATTAGTTTACTAGATATTTTTGCTATTACTGGATTTACCATCCACCATAAGCCATATATTGCCGGTCTTTATCATGATGAATCTTTTGAAACAAATTTCTATCCAAACCGCAAAGTGGCCTCTGATAATTGTAACAGTTATGACAAATGGGTCAAATTTTGGATGGGAAAAGGAGGTGCTGAAGAGCACGTCGCTTTCATTGAAATGTGGCTAAACAAATTCGTATTCTGTATGAATGCGAACAAAGTCACACATCATTGGAAAGACATGGCCATCACCCTTCACAAGGGTGAGAAATTGAGTTTAGGCCACCAAGTACTTGCCTCTCTGTATAGGGGACTTCATCAAATGGTTCTATCTCCCCTGAAGTTTCAATCTGAAGGGCCACTTTGGATACTCCACTATTGGCTCTATGTGTATTTTCCTGATTTTGGCGCAGACGTACATTTTTTTCCTAATAAGGTTATAGGAGAATCTCTGGTAAATGCCGGACCATCTGATCGTACTGTCCGGGAATTTTTCGAAGCTTTTAGGAGTGGCGAATATCGCCCAACGTGGGGAAAGGTTGTGACTAGGAGATATCCTTATCCACTTCAAGGTTCAGGATTTTTTCCGGACCGGCCACAAAAATGGAGTAACCCAGATTATTATGCCATGTTCAGAGCCGCTATTTGTTGTAAAGACTTGCACTATGGTGGAAAACTTAAACAGGACAAACATTTGCAGATGGAGGTTTATGCCCCAAATTATTTCGCAAGGCAACTCGGCTTTTTCCAGGCCGTTCCTGTGCCCCTAATAAATAGTGTGAACCACTTCACCTCGTGGCGAAAGAACCTGAAGTCTTTGGCGAGTGTTAAAGGCATAAGTGAGCTTGGGGATTCAGATCCTGAGCTCAAATATATTCATAACACTGCCAAGATTTATTGTGTTCCTGACTACTTGACATGGCTCGAAGATATGAATAAAGGTCTCTTTTCTTCAGACCATCTTCTTAGATTCATCGTCCTTTTCAACAAATTGTCTGGAACCAGTGTTCTAAAGGCTGATTTGTTGATTGCGCCATTGTCGAAGAGAAAGGCACAACTTGATGAAGCAAGGGCTTCTGAGCCTTCGATGTCATCTCGTATGGCGAGTAGCATCCAGGCAGACAAAGATTTCCTTCGTAGGGAAAAAGAGAAAGTGCTCCAAGAAAAACTGGTAATCCCCTGACTTGATTGTGAATTAGTATTCTTATTCAAATTGTCCTTTTCTTAACCTCTCTTTATTTTTTATAGGCTGAAGCAAAGGCCAAATCAATTGCCTCAAAAGCTGCTGTTTCTCAATCAACGCGAAAACCGACCACGCGAAAACAGGTTACCTCTAATACTGCGCAAAAGGCTTCGCAGTCTTCTCATGTGATAAATTCTTACTCTAGGCTCTGCTTAGCCTCAAGATTGTTTCCCTTTCTTAAAATGATTATACTTCCTCTTTTGTGTATTTTTAGGCAGGAGAATCAACAATGGGGAAAAGAAAAACAATTGAAGCCCCTGATAGCCCTTCCCAAAGGAAGAAAAGGGCTAAACTACCTGTTCGCAGACCTTCTCCTGTAAGTGACGACGAAAGAACTCCCACTGATGAAGATGTGGAAGATGACGTAGTGAGTGATTTCGTCTAAACTTTCCTCTTTGTACCAATTTTGTCATATGTGACTTGAATTGAACTTTGTTACAGGCTGCTCAAGTAAGAACTCGTCGTCAGGCCAGAGCAAGGATAGCTCAAACTGTTAGTCATCTCACCCTTTTTTAGTATACTGGGTGATATTAGCCTCTATTCTTACTATCCGAATTTGTTTTTTTTTTTTTTTTTTAGGTTTGCCCTAAGGATGAACCTCAAGTCCCACCTCTGGCTCAAAATGTACAGGTATAAACACTAGAGTCTGTTATGTGAATGTCCAAATTACGAAATCCACATCCTGGATTTTACAACTTCTCTTTCGCAGGTGGACTTGAGAAATGTCCCTACTGCTCAGAGGAGTAGAAGAAACCCTCAGTCTTCTTCGCATGGGATTCTACAAGTCTGTCCTTATACTTGCTTTGAGTTTTGATCAATGGTTCTCAAATTGTTGACACACAAATCTGTCTTAATAAATTTTGTTTTGAGATATTGATTATGTCTTTTAACACTTTGTGTTTTTGATAAGGTGGTTCAAGCTAATCCGTCTCAGTCACAGAGAACTGGGATTCCTATGACTGTCCCCACAGGTTTTGGAGAATCATCAATACCAACTGCTGAAGATCAAGTCCAAGGGTCTGGACCACTTTACTTGGTTCCCTTAGACACTATTGAAGTAGACAGAGCTATATCTCTGATTTCAGCATCATCCCTTCATGAACCAACAACCATTGTCGATTTGTCCACTCCTACTGCTTCCCCTTCTCAAGAAGTTCATCCTGAAATAAAGGTGCAACATGCTGAAGCTTCAAATGCAAAACCTATAGATATGAATTTTGCCATAGAAGGTGCGGAGAGTCACGGCCTTGCAGCCTCTGCAGAAACTGACTCTATGCCCTGCGGACATATTGTAACAGCTCCTGGTTTAGGCATTAACATCTCTGATCCTTTAGTTGATCCCCTTAAAGATGCAGAAATTCATAATGAAGATATGAATATTGGGGAAGCTGAAGCTGCTAAGGATCAACAACTATTAATATCCATTGATGCTGGTGATGGCAATATAGACAGTCATGGCCTTGCAACCTCTGCTGCTTTCGCAACTCAGGTAAATCCATTTCCTCAACAAATAGTTTTATTTTCTTCAAACTAGCATATTTGAACACTTAAATTTAAACTTGTCTTTCCCTTTGTAGGGAGTGGATGCAGGCCTAGAGAATTTGCCACCTAGTTCCAGTGTTCAATCTGCATCTTTATCAACTGGACTGAGTAGTGCCTCAAAGGCTATCGACTCTTCTTCGCAAACAACAAGTTATTTGCGAAAATGGGCAAAAGAGCATTCTATTATGAAAGACTTATCAGACGAGTTGACAAATGAAGAGCGCGATGCAATCCGGCTCCTTCGTAATTTAGAGGGTGAAATCATGTCTGAGGAGCAAGAACAACAAGCACGAGAAGCTGTTAGTCTTCTTTCAAAAAATGAGGATTCTTCCTTTTACCAAATTCTTGCTCCTGTTCGAAAATCTCTGAAGTTGCTTCCCTCAATTCGAGATATTTATGAGAGTCAGCAAGAGGACCTTGATGAACTGAATGAGCAGACGATAATACTTTTATCAGATCGCCAAAATCTGGCAACTAATGCTCTGCAGGTTGGTGATAGAGAAGATTTGATCACCGAAAAGAAGAAACGTAAGGCTGAAATTCAAGTCCAAATTGCATCCCTTCAGGTTGAACTAGAGCGATTAGACAAAGAAATCCCTGTTGAAGAAGCCTCGCTTATTGATGATCTGGGTTATGCTTGTTCTTCTTTACAAGATTGTGACGAAAGCATAAAGAACCATCGAAAGCAATGTCTTGCGAAAAGACATGAGGTTCTAGATGCCAAGCTGAACTTTGAGTTTCAGTGTAGAGCTTTAATCCAATTTTTGCAAGATCTTCCGAACGTGTAGAGATTTTAGTACATTTGTTAAACACTTGGTAGTTTATTCAAATTGTACTATGTTTAGATTTTTGCAAAAATTACTGATTATTGATTTCGGGGGCCGTTTCCACATAATATTCTTGAAATATTGGTGGCCTATTCAAAGTCTTGGGCCTAATTATTTGGCCCATTGACAATTGCATCAACAACCCTTGACTTAGTCAACATTGCATTGCCTCAATGATTTTAATAGGCAATAATAATGCGACACAGTGATGGCTATTCTGTTGGTGATTCTTACTCACGTAGGTGATGACACCGACACTTTTGAGGCCAAATACATTGTATTTCCTTATTTTCAAGATTTGGTTGTTGCCGATAAGATATGATCACGTGGAAATCACGACTTTTCGCGTCTTTATAAGCTGCCATCCGAGGCTAAGTTTGAAAAACCACTCTTAAGGCGAAGGTCGCCTCTATCTACTTTCTTAGGCATTTTTCTCTCCATCTCTTGTTTAATGACTTCTATTACCAAAATTCCTTCTTGGCCTCTATTATGAAGGCCTTTGGGCTTTGTAGTCGAATTTCATGCCATGAGTAGGCTTTATAGTCGAATTTCATGGCGGGGCGGCTGGAAAAATGGGAAACAGCAAACTCCAGATAGTTTGAGTTCCTCATTTTACCCATAATCAGCCGATCACAGGACTATTGGACTGAAGTGTTCCCAAACGGAACAAACTTTGCTCCAATTTTCCACCCTAGCTCCTCCCCCTTTCTCTCGTCCTTCCTCTTGTGACTAAATGAAGGAGTGGGAGCGTGGTCGATTGAAGCCCCAAATGCCGCATGTCGCCTCTTGTTGTGGTGCGGGAGTGGAGGCAAGAAGCATAGAATGGTAAGAAATCTCTTGCCCATGCTTCTCCTTCTTGCTGGTCTCGACTCAATCAAGAAGCGCTCACGTAGGTCAATCGAAGATTGTATCCTCTCTAGCATATTTTGTATGTAATCTTTTGGACACAAAGTTATCCAATTTATTGTAATATTATTTTACCTCCATATGCGATGTACAAGAAATAATTTATCTCTTAAAAAAGTGACAGATTCATATTTCATGTATTTACCCCTAAAGTATATGAAATTTTGTATACTTCTGGATTCACGGACCACAATTAGAATTTGGTTGTTGGTCTTTTAAGGCTTTGGATGACCCTCTTCTTGTTGCTTGTAAAGAAATCCTCTTATTTGCATCCAAGAATATGTGATAGTCCAATTTGTTGAACTCACGATCCGGCCATAAACTGAAACACTTTAGTTTCAACATGTTTCGCATTTAACCTTTCACAGATTATTCTGGAGGTTTAAAAGACACTTCTGCTTATCAAAGCTTTTCGCACAAATTTAGGCTTTAGTCTGATCTCACCGCCGAATGATGAAGACAGGTAAACCCACTGTGTTACTCACCTGCTCTTTGTCATTGGTCGTTCAACGATGGGAAAGGCCATGTGCCTTTAATGGAAGCATCTTTGTATTTCCTCAAAACGCGATGCATATGCCCCCCTGGGTTGGAACTTCATTTGCGTTGAAAGAGAAAGATCAGTGCTTGGAGTAGACTGGTTAATCAAACCACATTTTCTCCCGCATTCTTTAAGCTCACGTGGTATCAGAGCCTGGTTTATGTAATGTTAAAGCTTGAATTAAAGTTTACTTTCCTTTTGCAAATGTGTGTCTTGTCCAAAAAAGCCATAATATTGAACATTTCAATGAAATTGTATTATTTCTGAATGTTCGACTTTCCTGCGAAATGATAATAAACACTGAAGTTCATATGCGAAAACCACAATATGGTCTGCGAAAGTCTTAGTACTGCTTTATCTCCTACTTTCATGATTGTTCTTAGAAGAGTTACTCATGAATGAGAAACACCGCAGAAATAGCTAGCAATACCAAAAAGATTCTGAGCTAGCATTGACACTCAATTGCAAAGGTTGTTAACTTTCTTTGACAAAATTAAAATTGTCACTCTGAGGCCAAATACAAAGCTAGCCTAATAACCTTTTTGGTTATTAAAAGCCGCTCTTTTAATGCCAACAATTACTGCTTGAATGCGCCTTTTAGCCTCGGTTAAAGGCTTATTGAAATTCTTTAAATGTTTCCCAAAATGTACTACCTTTTGAATAGCAACTGTCAGCAGTGTCTCATTGGTACACGTACCATGACTTCCTCCAGCTCCCTCAATAGTAGCCTCATTAGGTATTATCGCAAAACCTGAAGGCAAAAGTGCCACGGAATCTGGGTCCGCTCCGCTCAATACTGCCTTTGCCTCAAAGACATTGATCTTGGAATATACCACGTATGATTCGATTGAGTTTGTACAACTTTCCTGGAAGATTAACCTATTGGCCGTTCCAGAAATTGCCCCATTAATACGTAACAAGGATATATAATTTCCCAGGTTTGAGCTCGTGATAATGTGCATAATTTCCTCCACCACGTCACTCTTCGTGAGAATGTCCCATTGATGTCGGGTTTGATGGTTCTGGAGAAATTCAAAAACATCATTTGGTGAAGTAGGATGCCATAAGGAAGAAACAACACTGAAAATATTGCCCTTTGGTGTTCCCGGATCTTCCATATTAACCTTCACCATGGATTGTGTCTCATCAAATCCAGAGCATTCTGATGCTGTAGACCAATGATTGGCCGCTGAAGCACTGACATCTGAATGGAATTTCAACATCATTCTCTGCGCTAGGTTGTATAAACCTTTTTTTTTCCTTTATCATCGTAAATGACCCCTAGGCTAATTGGGTCAAGTGATGTAGCCATTGAGCTTACCAACCGCTCACACTGTCTTTCAAGAGTTGAAACCCATCGTTTAGCTCCAAATGCTGTACCAGATCTAATTAATGGATAATACAGGTTTTGGACATCTTCATTATCCACCTCTGCATTCTCTACCCATGTTACTTTGGAAAACCCATCTGGTAAAGCTTGGATCAAGCAACCGGAAGGTCTTCTATGACCTTTCGCAAGGGAATCTTGGAAAATCTCACTGAGATCGGCATCAACCACTACCCAAACATCTTCATAGTATTGGCGGCAATACCTGACGAAGTGATGCTCATGCACTGGGACTATTGGTAAAGGCAAATGAAATTCTGCAATCATTTCATGCACTGCCTCATTAAAGTTTTCATCAACTCCAACTGACAAGACCTTAAGAGTTCTTGCTTTTGAAACTATGTTGCCGAACACAGTTGACCATTGTTTCGCATCCATGAGGATCTTGACAATGTTGATAGGGTTCATTAGAACCACGGCCGAATCTCTTGAAGCCTCTGGCCAAAGATTTGTTGGTGTATGATTGGGATTTCTAGGAAAAATTCTCAAATATTCTACCTTGTTGAGAATATCAGGCTGATTGGGAGGTTCGCCGTCTTTCGCAGAAATCCACAAAGGAGCTCCCGCATGAGCCATCATGACAAGCTCTTCCATAGCTGCAATAGCCAACTTTGCAACTAAGTCTTGTCCATCCTTAGTGTACAAAAATTCTTCCCTCATTTGTTGAAATGCCTCCGGAAAGTGAAGTGGTGATTTGCCCTTCTCAATGTTAGGGCTTGCATTTGACACTTCTGACCTAAAATCAAGGCCTTTGTTTGGAATCCTTGGGCCTCCACATACCAAACATGTGGTGTTGGAAAAGGCCTCTTCGTACCTCTTCAGTTTGGCGTGAAGTTTGCCAACTTCCTTTTTAAGGCCTTATTCTCGCCTTGAAGCCCCTTGTTCTTCTCACTAGTTTTTTTGTTTTGAACCCAAAATTTGACCTGCATGGGATGTAAGCCAAGTTGTTTTGCCACCTCTGCTTTCTGCTCATCGTCCGGGAAAGAGCACTTCTTGAGGAATGCCTCCAATTGTTCGGTGGTATGCTTGTCGAAGCGTGCTCTTTTGAAAGTATTCCGAGGTGAAACTGTATCAAACCCCGACAATAGATCTTCTTCCGTCCTTGAAAGATCATCTTCAAATGGCCTTGGGTCTGAACGGCTTGTTGATGAAGCAATTGGCCTCTTTCTTGACGCATTTGTCACGTCAGAATTTTGGCGGGCTTCCATGCACATTGGCGACTCATCTAACCAACCCTCATAATCAAGTTCATTAGTGGCAATCAACATGTTGAAAGAACTCACATGTTGAGTCATTTTGATCTTTGAATGAATGTGGATTATGATTATTTGGATGATGAAACGAGAATTATGGGGAGAGACTAGGAAAAAGATATAGCGTAACAGAAACAGACAACAACAATTTAAAAGTCAAAAAGTCGACAGTTAAAGTTACGAGTGACTAAACACGTGATGACTTTAAAAATTAAGCATTATGGCCCATCGACAACGAAAGTCGTCATCGGATCCATGACCTTAATTTTGGGGATAAGCCATTTATAGGTAGCCCTTTTAAATTCTAGGCTTGTTCTTTCGGCCCCAAATTATTAAAGACATATGCCTCATATATCTTGGGTAATCACCAATGACATACCTCTTGTAGGTGATCCTAGAACAGCTTTTAGGTGCACCAAGGCCCAAGTGGTCTAAGTAATTTTATCCCTAGACTATTTCAGGGATTTGTTTATTCAACCCTATTTCAACCACAATTTGGTTAGTTGAAGCATAGTTACTACACGTAACCTCTATTTTCTTCCTGCTGGCATGACTTTTGATCCGGTTAGATCCCCTTAATGAATTTTGAAGATTTGATCATTATTGCCACAACCTGTATGGTTGGCATAGTAGAGTTCCAAAGTGTTATAGATAAACAGCCTTTGTTTAGACTTTGGACATAACTCTAAATATCTTTCACGCTAGTCTGGCTTATCTTGATGTTTCGCCCTTCGCACTTGCAAACTTTAGGCTTTGTAGTCCAATCTTGTATTATAAGTAGACTTGTAGCCTCTACTTATGATAATACATTAGAAGAAAGGGTAGCACTAAAGTTTAGCTGCAAAGGTGTTTCTAAGCATGCTCCCATGATTTTCACAACAACAAGAAGAAGAAGACTCAACATAGTCAGAACACAAAGTTCTCATCTTCTTGTTTTTAGTCTAAATCTGTCTTCGCCAGAAGTACTGTATTGTGATTCGATCTTGCTTTCTTTATCAAACAAAGTCTTTCAGGACTGACCAATTCCACATCTGAGGCAGAATATTTTAGATAAATACTTCTGAAGCCACTGTTGAGCTGCACCTGTCTTAACAATATTGGTCCGTCCCCTAATTCAAAATTCGAGTTTAAGATTCGAATCTTTGAATCCTGTTTCAACCACTATCTTGTCGGTTGATTTGTTGGTTTACGCGAGATTTTCTCGATCTTATCCATTTTTACCGCGTGGCTAGCTTGACCACATTTAATGGCAATAACTTTTCAAAGGAAAGCCGTATATGAAGTTTTTAAGGCGTAATAAAGGTTTAAGCGCCTCTTACTTCTTCTATAAATAGGTATCTTTTACCTTAGGAGAACAAAATTCTGAATTCCTACCTTCACCATGTTTAAGGAAAGTTTTCTTTTCATCTTTTCCCTTCCTCGCAAAGTCTTGCCACAAAAATTAGTCTCTAGCCTCTAGGTAATTTCTAGGCCTCATAGTCTAATCTTGAACCACAGATAGGCTTCATAGTCTAATCTTGTGGTTAAGAATGCGAGAATTGGGCACACTGTTCTTTGTGTTCTCAATTTTTGCATTTCTGGTGTCAGCCAAAGGAAACCTTGATTCCTGACACCACTTGGGAATTCTAGTTTCTTTTGATTGCAACCACTGTGGTGGGGAGGTAAGGTCCATGAAGGGAAGGCAACCCCACATATGGGTTTAGTGTTTGAGGACTTGAAGAAAAGTTTCATTCGTGATCCTCGTTCTCTTGCAATCACCCCATATGCTTTTCTTCATTTGACCATACTGCTTGAAGAGAATTATCTCTTTTTCTCCAAATCCACAACCAACTTGTAGTTGAAGAATCGGTATTTCGACATACCGCATGGTATCAGAGCCTTGTTGATAGCTCTACTGATGTATTTACATATTTCACACGATGTAGTTTCGGCCACAAAGCCGCTGATGAATAAACATTGAAATTTGTTAATTCATATGTGTATTCCGAAGTTTTACTTTGTGTGCAAAATAATCTGCAGTTATTTTCCAATGAAGGTAATAATAACCCTGAACATGAAATCACAGTAAATGATTTTGCAAAAATCACATAGAAATTTGCAATCTGGTATTTAAGCATAATAATTTCCCATTGAACCATATTTTTCAAATCCGTTTGAAAATTTTAGGCAAACAATAACGGAGAGTACAGTTGCCATTATGCTTAATCGAAGAAAGAAAGTTACTAACAAACACCATGTATTTGGAAGGCCAAAACTGAGCCTCTTATTCAAAATTGAAAAATTTTAAATTTCTCGCAAATAAAGTACATGGATAGTTACTTCATTCTCGCATACTCTTGCTCCCCAAGTTTTGATGCATGAGTGAAACCATAGTTTGGTTGACAAATGCGAAATGGGTCAAAACTGTGTAAAAGGGAACCACTAAAGAACTTGGTTAAAATTAATCGCAAAGGGAACTTTGAATCAATAAAATACTTCTTGACAAGTTTCCTTCTTTGCAATGGGACAAATATATGACCACTATATTTGGTATATATAAATCAAGTGCCACTTTCTGGCATATAATTAAAGCTAGTATAGCCTCCAAGAAGTCCTGAGGGACAGTTGTAAATTGAAATAAGAAGTGAAGGACAAATGCGAAGAAAGCTAAGAAACTAAGAAAGTATCTCAGTAGCTTTCTTCGGAAGTTTCACTTGTCCACTTTTTCTCATACTTGCAACCGTACTTGCTTGGTTCTATCCTCTTGAACATATAATCATAGCCACTATAGCAATTGGCTATTTTATATTTCATGTGAAAGATAGGGACCTTCGAATACACTGCGTCCAAAAATCAAATTGGCCGGGCTATTGCATTTATAGTTTTTATTTTGGAATCACTTTGTTGGTCTAAACATAACTGTCTAGACTTCACAAAATGTCACGAAAGACGACTGCGGAATAAAAGATCCCAAAAGTCCGTGTCAAGAAAAGGTCGCTTATTGGCCTTGTACTATCATTGCAATCCTTGTATACACGTTGTAATACAGGACTCTTCATTGCCTCTTAATAATTAACCACAATTTGTGATTATTACTTTTAGTAAGGCAAGCCTCACAGCGGTTATCCGCAACTTGCAAATGAATTCATGCTGCTTTCTCTAAGTAAAGCCTTTCGCATAAAGAACTCGCAAAGTAGGACTAATTTTCCTGCGACTTTTAAGGCCAATTCTTCATTCCAAAAAGATATTGGTGCCTCTATAATTTGATAGATATTAATCTATTTAATTAGGCACAAGAAATAAGTTGTTGGAGATGCGAAATGCAGACTGTACTTTTCTTTTACATCTGCTGCACTTGCTCCCTTCTGGCAATGAAATAATTACTCTACTTTGACACTTTCTTGCCATAATTGTTTCTAGGCTTTATCCTAGAATGGATCGTTGACCACTGGAAGTTCAAGGCCACAATTCTAGCCTTTTTGCATATATTAATACTTTCTTCTTCTTCAAGCTCAAAGATATTTCGCATTATACATTCCTGCCACAATATTGGCCAATCGTACAACTTGTATGTCTTTAAGCACCAAAGCCATTTCTCTAGCATTTAAAGCTTAATATAAATAAGAGGAAGGCTGAAACCTTCTTTAGAACGACGCCAGACTCTTTTCCTTTATACCATAATCTGGTAACAAGAATTTCCTCTCCATTCTATGCCACGATTGGCAGTAGTTAAGCTTATCACACTATTTGTGTTTTCCCTTTGTTAGCTTGCTTCATATGGAGCTTTGCAGAGAACAATTTCGTGGGAAAACTTAAGCCCCCTCTTTAATTTTATCCCCTTTTAGGACCATTCAACCACTAAGGCTATAAAAACCTCTTGGTTGTTATCTAGATCTTTAACCATTGAACATGGCTAAGATCTTGAACAAGTAAAATCAACAGTGTTTTTTCTTTCCCCAGAGTCCTAGTCCATAACAGTGGATTATTTTCTTCCTTACTTGAGGCAAAAGACGCTCTCCCTGCTGTTTGTGGTGTTAACTATGCAGCTCAATCCAAGGATCATGACTTCCATGATTTTAATTGAGCTATGTGAGATCATAATTAGCTCTTTATTAAGCCAATCCTCTAAATGTCTTTCGCATGCATATTTTTGGCTGCACAGCCACTTAATTTAATTATATGGACCTTATTTCACCTTTCATTGTATGCGAAACAGTATGAATTCATTATGCACAAGTTCAGAGTCAAAGACATTGCTATGTTTTGACTTACTGGTTGTGCAAATATTATTCCTCATAAGCTTATATAAAAAAACTGAGTTGACACCTTAAGAATTAGGCCATTGATTTAAGCCTCCATATCATAACGCTTCAAGACGTTCCAAGCTCTTTCGCCGCTTCAATTATTTATATATAGCCACCGCGCGCTTTACATATCGCACCAACATGTATAGTCACGTAATTATATATAATCATGTCTTCAATCATATATAATATTGCCACATGATTTGGCTAAAGAATTTTGTATGGCCGTACATTTTCACTGCTTCATATTTCTTTTAGCCATATAAATTTGGCCAAAGATTTTTGTATGATTGTAACAACTGTTCCATCTCTTCATATGCTTATATCTTCAAGTGAACTAAGTGGTATACACTTTTAGCTGCTCCGTACATGCAATTATATATAGCCACATGACTTGGCATTATTTATATAAAGCATGACTACATCATAGCAATATAAATATACATACTAGCATGAACAGTATCATGCATGGAAGCAAAGTCAAGCTTCCTCCTTATTTTCAATGCATGTTTCTTTCTCTTAGAAAGGGTGCAACACCTTTTCATTTCTTTCAAACTTTGCTGCACCTACTCCTAAACCATGATTTTGTTGACACCATCCGACCATAGTACAAACATATATATATATATATATATATATGTATATGAGAGATATAATGATGATGGAACATCACATGCACATGCACACAACTTTTGACTTTCACACATCCTCCACCAAAGGAGGGATATCACAACAATTAAACCATGCGAAATATGATTCCTCGCCACCCAACTTATTGGCATAGCTGTAACAACTATTTTGATCAAGGCCACTTATTTAAGAGCCTTTTCGCAGGCATCAAATTGAGATACTACTAATGCCTGATCAGTGTCATCAAATTTTTTTTTATTTTTTATTTTTTAAAGAAATTTGGAGCTCGATAGTTGTAAGCATGAGTCAGCTTGTGTTGATAAATCTTTAATTAATTTACAACCCTGTATAATAAAGTGGCTGCATAAATAATGGTTCCGGCCATCATTGCAATCTGGGGTGTGAATATGCTTTTCGTATCCGCCAAAGCCACCTTTTGGCTGCGAAACGTATATGAAAACCTATGCAAAGCTTTAGTCTGCACTAATCAATAAAACCACGGATAGGTTTGTCAAGATCACAACTTGGCTTGTAACCATATGAGTAATATTGCTATGGGTATGACACTTTTGATCACTGTGATGATCCTTTTCCAGGTTACATAATTTATTAGGTCCACTAATTTGGACGAGACCATCACCTGGTTCATCATCAGAGAGACAAGGTTGGTTAACTATGTTGTAGATCAAGTCCTTGTTCTTGACAATAAGTGTTTTGGATATTAATCACAACCACAACAGCCACTAGATGTCTTTTTATGAAAACAATTGCTGCTAGCCTCTTTTTGGCCATCATAAAGATGTTTTGTAGCGTTACAAAGGCCATTATATTTATGAGCTGAGGCCACTTTGTTGGCATCTTTTGTCAGATGAATACGTGGCTTTTTATGGCTGCAAGGACCATATCTGTCAGTAAAGCCATAATTTTAAAATTGGCTTTGTGGAATTATGATTCAACTCAAAACCATACTTGGCAATAGCACCGAGTGAATAATAATCTTGACCACAAAGTTGGTTATCCTTTTGACCATGAGAGTCATTAACCGGTTTCCCATAAAAATGGAAACTACTGTACACTATTGAATCCTTTCGCATTGGCATCTATGGTATGCCACTGGGAACTTTCTACTACTGTTAGTGTGCTATATGGATATCATGCTACCATTTTGGATTGAGCCAATAACAGTATGAAAACTATTTATTTTCAATGAGCCACTATTTGGCCTTTCCAAATTTTTCATAATCCATGTTGGCTAAATTGACCACATCAAAATTTGATTTTTGCTAGCCTCAATTTGTTTAGGCAAAAGAGCGATTATGATCTTTATACTCCTTTAAGCCATGCGAAGCTTCGCACCAAAGTTTTTGCTGCTATTTTGGGAGTCTTGATCACCTTCCTGGTCATGAAATCCATAATAACCAATAGCATTATTATGAAGACCACTCTACTTGAATAAAAGCATGATTCCTTAGCTCTTCATAATCGCAAGGATCATAATGGTCAGAAAAGAAACACTATGTTATTTGACTTTTTGAATTGTGTTGGCTATAACTTTTGGCCGAGAAAACAATTATCATCATCACCATTCTTTAGTCTATTCTCTGACTTTTTTAGATGATTATAATCATAATTCTGATCGTGGGCATCTTTTTGCCCCCCAAGTGTTTTGGCCAATATCAAGTGATCATTGGAAAAATTAGTTGTTTATTAACAACTTTCATAGTCAGATGACTCATATCTTTGTTTCCATGATCTTACTTTTTTGGTGAGAGAGATTTGTCACTCAAAGACAAATTAAATTATATTCCAAAGACAAGTTGATCTGGAAGAAATTAAAACTCTCACCACTAGATTGATTATATTAAGTATTGCCACATGTAGGAAATTTAATTTCCTTGGCAAAAAAATAGGTCCTTTCAGACTCGTAACTTCTTGACTTATCAAAAAGTTATAACTCAAAGCTTCACAACCTTTAATTGTTTCAGGCCTTACAAATGCCTCTTGATATTGTTCAGCCTTCTTGCCATTTTTAGGCTTTTAGCTTCTCTCTGAGTTCAGTCAAAATCAGAATAATAGTCTGACTGCCATTTTCGTTGGCAACAGAGTAATCAAAGCCATAATTTGGTTTATCATACTTTTCTAAACCCATTATTCTGGCTAGCTTGATTATAGCCACTGTGTGAATATCATTCCTCTGTATCATGAAGAGAGAAAATAATAATGATGATATTCCATTTGAAGAACACGGCTTGTTCTAGAGAGGTTTTAGGAGTAGCTGACTCCTCTGTTTCGTCTGCCGTCGCTCAGCAAAGCTCTGGAAACTTTGCTAAAGCTAACATAAAGACAAACCACGACACTGAGCCGGGTTGGTTTTGTGAACCCTGTGGTTCAAACAATAGGAAAGATCACTCTTGTAAGGATTTTCCTCTCAGGCAAACCTTTCAACTTAGGTTGCCTCTTCCTCAACGCAATGGTAATACTGAAAGAAATTTTCAGTAATCCCACCGGGCGTGCCAAAATGTTTGACGCGGAATCAAACCCGTCCCTTTTGGCTCGTGGTGTGTTGCAGGCGTGCCAGCACCAATAGGTGCAAGTTGTTGTTGAAGTTGATTACGCGCTCGTCTTGACTTCTTTTCGTCACGATTGTCACACGAAGAGGGATATCTTCATGTTTAGGTTCTTGTACATGCCTTGTTGATACAAGGACTTCTTCTGTAAAGCTCTTTCGAGTTTTACCCAATCGATACCAGGAACGAGATCCCCAGCAGAGCTTGCGCCGAAGTAAGGATTGTTGTGCTGCGGTGCTGCAGTCGCAAATGCGGTGTTGCAGGTTAGCAAGCAATGAGGATTGCATTCGCTAAGCGTACGTGCAGATTCTCATCTTAGTAATTGCAGTCGCAAGCGTTCGTGCAAATACCGAAGTATAACCCGGAGGTTAGTGCCCGAAGGCTAGCCCGGAGGCTGACAAGGTACTCTGTGAGAGTAATTTGTTTGTGTAGATGATTGAAGGTTTTCTTTCTCACCTTTGCATGAAGCCCCTTTATATAGGCTTAAGGCTATATAATCATCAGGTGATTAATCTTCAATACGGCATGCATTTATTGACTTTTTATTCCTTAGGTTTTATTTGTCAAAACCTCTTTAGCTTTTATGCATTTATATATTCACATTCTCTCCTTCCGTATTGAAACATGAAGACTCTAGCTCTCTTAGGTTAGGCAGCCCACTAAATAGCTAGTAGATATATTGACCAATTTTTATTGCTTTAAGACTTCCATGTCTTTCATAGAGACTTCCTCTCTTTCTGCGACATTAAATGCTGCTAAGAATACTGCTGCAATTTTACCTATTACCCAAGAAATGCTTTATTGGTTAACAAATTCAGGGCATAGGATCCACATATTGGACTTAGAAAATCGTTCAATGATTCTTTTTCACAGCCTAGGCTATTTCACAGCCTCTTTAATTGTGTATGAACAATTATAATCAATTAAATACTGTGTATCTTAATTGAACATTGTATATGATTGTCCATATATGCAGAATGTCTTGGCTGATGATTCTCTCATTCTTTTGTAATCAACAATTATAATTAATCAAAGATAGGCTTTTCTCATAGCCTCCGTAATGAACACTTATAATTAATCACGGATTGATTAATTACATATATATGTTTGTTCACATATGCAAAAATGTCTTGGTTTCACATTTGATTGATACTTTTGCATCACTCTGTAATGAATAATTAATCAAAGATTGATTAACTAAACATTGTATAATATTACTTATAAGTGTGAAACCTCCTTTCTTGAATGACTTTCACACCAATTTATTTGCCATGATCTTCCTTCTGTGAAAGCGGAAAGAAAGTGCGAAAAGTAGGTGTCGAACGAGCCACTCTTGGCTTTATGATAATTAAATTGTTTATCATATTCCTTTTCACACTGTTCTATGTTTCTGAGTCTTCTGCGAAATGAGAAATGATAGATGTTTGCCACTAGAATCTTGACTTATTTAGCCACAATCTTGATTAAATGGATTTGATGACGTTTGGCTATTATTAAATGGCTATTAAGGAGATTGCTCTGGATTTCTCCTAAATGATGAACCACGTTGGTTTATTCGTCAGAGAAGGTTTCAACAAAGGCTGCTCTTTTGTTTAATTATGCCATGATTAAACCACTTTGCAATTGTTTGGATTAATCAGAAAGCCTCATGTGCGAAACGTAGGCTTTGTTTAAAGAATGTGAAGCAATTACCTGAAAAAAGCTCCTCAATCGTATATTGCTGCCTCTTTGTATTATGAATACATATTTTCCCTCTTTCGCACAATAATAAGGAAAGAAAGTCAATATCAATTAATATCAAAGTAGGCTTAATTTAGCCTCTAGTGACCATTATTGGACTTTCCTTTTCTTCCTCTTTCATTGTCGGCAAAAGAAAATTCAGTGGTGAAGTGAAATCTCCTTGGCTTCTTCTTTACTAATTTGATCTTGAGATCTGTGTCAATCACTTTAGAATGATTCGTCTCTGAGAAGTTGTTTCCTCTCCGAAGTCTTTTCAAAGGGAAAAAGAAGAGGAGTAGAGACATGAGAGATAGATCAAACAATAAAGAACCATTTATGCCCCTTTTTCGGGCTTGAACAAGTGATGTAGGTCACACGTATTAACCCATTGGTTTGCAGGCCTACAGGAATCCGGGCCAAAATATTTTGGGCTCAAACAATAGCCAAATGGAAGAAACTGAGCAAGCACTGAGCTAATTCAGTACTGCCAAATGCCAATGGCTTCAAAATCATGCTTTCCTCTCTTCTCATTATTGTTGTTGATTCTTCTAGTCTTGACATCATTTGGGTCCCAAACTATCACTGTCCATGGGCTCTCAATTAGAGAAGCTACGATCTATGATCTTCAACTGGCTTTCAAACAGAACCAACTAACTTCCAGACAACTTGTTCAGTTCTACCTTCAAGAAATCCGCAGGCTCAACCCGGTGCTTAACGGAGTCATAGAGGTGAACCCGGATGCACTTTACCAAGCTGACAAGGCTGACTATGAGCGAAAAGCTAAGACCCCTGGTTATTATTCAGGCTTGCATGGCATTCCTATTTTGCTCAAGGATAACATTGGAACCAAAGATAAGCTGAACACGACTGCAGGCTCTTTCGCGCTGCTTGGTTCTGTCGTGCCTCGGGATGCTGGCGTGGTGACCAAGTTGAGGAATGCTGGAGCCATAATATTGGGGAAGGCTACCTTAAGCGAGTGGGCTCAGTTCAGATCTCTTACCGCACCCCCAGGTTGGAGCCCCAGAGGTGGCCAAGGAAAGGTAAGCATGAAACTTGTCAACTGTGATTTTGATTGAATTGAACTAGCACTACGGTTGCAGTAGTATGACTTTCAAATGTAAGTGATGGTGAGAAATTTTTACATACAACATGTATATAAAAATGCGCCTCTCATATTGATTCCTCACGAACTAGTCACATGTGATCAATTATTATGAGAGACACGTTGTTTGCACTCGTTTTATATATGTAATAATTTTTCCAGCTTGTTAGTTCAATAGCTACGCAAATTAAGCTAATCAATTTGTAGTTTAAATTAGTAATATGCAGGCCAGGCTCAAGGAATTTGAAATCATCTTTAAGAACTAGTAGTGATATATTTGGCTTTAGTAAAGGCCGGGGGGTGAAATCCACACTCCCCTCTTTACATTCTAAACGTCCATTGGAGTTTTTTAGTGTATTTTTTTCATGAATGAATGTTTGTACAAAAATGCGATAATTTTTTATGCAAACTATAATTAAAAAAAAAAACTCCCATAGAGTGTAGAATGTAAGGAATGAAGTTTGGATTTCACTCTCCCTAAAAGTAAACGTTGCTCATACCATTTACTTATAAGATCAATGCTCTCTGTTGGTGAACAGAACCCTTATGTACTATCTGCAAGTCCATGTGGATCAAGCAGTGGACCAGCAATATCAGTTGCAGCAAATTTGGTAACTGTGTCTCTCGGGACTGAGACCGATGGCTCAATACTATGTCCAGCAAGCTTTAACTCAGTAGTGGGCATCAAACCAACTGTTGGACTCACAAGCCGAGCCGGGGTGATCCCAGTTACTCCCAGACAGGACACCATTGGGTAAATCTTGTTAATGAAAAATCAGAACATTTTTCCAAATTTTACTCCTGTTGGTCTAGAATATACTATATATATTTTTTAAGTTTCAATTCCTATGACTCGTAATGTCATTTCTTGTTTCAAGTTCAACTATATACTTATGCAACTCTAACTAACTAATGAATTATGCTGTGTTGCATGGAACAGACCTATCTGCAGGACTGTGACAGATGCTGTTAATGTTCTTGATGCGATTGTAGGCTATGACTACAAGGATCAAGCAACCAAAGAAGCATCGAAATACATTCCTCACGGTGGATATAAACAGTTCCTTGGGTCTTATGGGCTCAAGGGAAAGAGATTGGGAATAGTGAGGAATCCGTTCTTCACCTCTGGCAGTGGATCTCTCCAAATTCAAGCATTTGAGCATCATTTTCAGACTCTAAGGTAACAATATGTGTATGCACGTTCCAATTACTTGTCCCATTGAACCATTATATGCCTCAAGCTAGAGTTTTCTCCATAAGTTTTAACATGATTCAATCTTTCTGCAAATTATAGGCGAGGAGGTGCTGTTTTAGTAGACCATCTGGAAATAGCAAACATTGATACTATCTTGAATTTTAATTTGAGTGGAGAAGCAATAGCATCACTGGCTGAGTTCAAACTCGCCATAAATGCATATCTTAAAGACCTTGTGGTGTCCCCGGTTCGATCCTTGGCAGATATCATAGCCTTCAACCTCAAGTTCTCTGGTTTGGTACGTAAGTAAATTACGTACAATAAGTACTCTCGCCACATTGTCAATTTAGAGCACGTACACATTTTAATAAGATTCCCCCTAACTGATCCAGATTGATAGTTTGGCAACATATCCGGATGCCCTCATTCACTAATGACCAATATATACGCAGGAAATGATCAAGGAATTTGGCCAAGACATTTTTCTTGCAGCACAAGCCACAAATGGGATAGGCAACAAAGAGAAGGCAGCAATGTTAAATGGAAAAAACTTAGGTCCAACCTGGGTTGGACGCGTCCAGTCTGACCCCCTTCAGGTGGCCAATGGGTGAATGACACCTGTAACTTTACCCTATTTTTTTATTCTTACCCATCACGTGCTTCTTCCACCCCATTTCCCACTATTTTTTATTCTTCCCCATACTTTTTTATTACTTTTTTTTTACGGGTTCCTCTCCCCTTCTCTTCTTCTTCTTCTTCTTCTCTCCTTTCCGGCCAGCTATCATCTCTCTCTTCTCTTTCCGGTCAAGCCAACCCCTCTCTCTCACTCTCTCTTCTCTGGGTTCTTGGTGATTGCAGCCGCTGTGCTGCGGCTGTGCTGTCTTCAATTGGATTGAGCAGAGGCGGTGATTGGGCGTCGCGGCCCAGCAGAGAAGCGGCGGACCAGAGAGATATGCAGCAGTGATGCGGCCCCGCACCTGGACAAAGCTGCGGGTGTGGGTTCCCAGAGAAGAGAGAGTGAGAGAGAGGCGGCTGTGCTGTCTTCAATTGGATTGAGCAGAGGCGGTGATTGGGCGTCGCGGCCCAGCAGAGAAGCGGCGGACCAGAGAGATATGCAGCAGTGATGCGGCCCCGCACCTGGACAAAGCTGCGGGTGTGGGTTCCCAGAGAAGAGAGAGTGAGAGAGAGGGGTTGGCTTGACCGGTAAGAGAAGAGAGAGATGATAGCTGGCCGGAAAGGAGAAGAGAGAGATGATAGCTGGCTGGGGAGAGGAACCCGTAAAAAAAAAAATAATAAAAAACTATGGGGAAGAATAAAAAAGTATGGGGAAGAATAAAAAATAGTGGGAAATGGGGTGGAAGAAGCACGTGATGGGTAAGAATAAAAAAATAGGGTAAAGTTACAGGTGTCATTCACCCATTGGCCACCTGAAGGGGGTCGGACAGGACGCGTCCAACCCAGGTTGGACCTAAGTTTTTTCCATGTTAAATTTAGCAAAGCTGACAAAAGATGGATTTGAGGAATTGATGACATACAACAGGCTAGATGCATTGGTGACTCCGGGTGCAGATATTGCTCCTGTGCTTGCAATTGGGGGGTTCCCAGGAATTAGTGTCCCTGCTGGATATGACAAGAAGGGTGTACCTTTCGGCATAACTTTTGGGGGTCTAAAGGGATCTGAACCAAAGCTTATACAGATTGCCTATGGTTTTGAGCAAGCTACTAAAGTTAGAAAGGCTCCCACATTTCTAGCATAAAGCTTTAGCCTTTAGGGTAGCCTTCATCCCCGATTTAATTTTCGTTAATTATTGTCATCTTGAATTCATGAACCGCTGTGTAGACTGTAGTAGTACAATTTATAATTAAATGGTATTAATCTTATTTGGGGCATTTGAATCGAAAAACGATATAAATGACACTAATATCGTCTTGCACAAAAATCTAAATACTGAAGTCCAACACTAAAATTAAAGACATCATTCTGGATATAAGCAGTTAAGCACAATATCCACTTACTTCATGTAATGGACATAAGCACAATACCAACCAGCTTCATGTTATATGAAAAAATTTTAAGTGAGTCCGTCACTCCACGTGAATATGTGACGGCCCACTTTGATTGGTTAATGCATATAAAATATTAATTAAATAGTTAGTACATAAAATATAAAATATTTAATGAACCAATCACATGGCACCGTCACATATGCCACGTGGAGTGACGGTACCATGGAAAAATCTCTCCATGTTATATACATGTCAACCCAAAAAATGCATGAATCTTATGATTTTTTTTTAATTCTAATTGCCTACTAATTACATCATTAATTAGTAGGTGGCAATAATTAGGTCAATGTAAAAAATTTCTTTTTGAAAGATCGTTGTAACATCCCTATTTTATTTAAACATAGCTCAGTCAACACGATATTAAAAGGGTAAAAAATTGATTTGGTACCTAAATTATTGCGAAAACTATTTTTTGGTACCTACAAATTTTTTTTATCCAAAATGGTACCTGAACTATTGCGCCGTTACTCAAAATGGTATTTCCGTTAACTTGG
This sequence comes from Rubus parviflorus, assembly GCA_029955375.1. Lineage (NCBI taxonomy): Eukaryota > Viridiplantae > Streptophyta > Magnoliopsida > Rosales > Rosaceae > Rubus > Rubus parviflorus. The sequence continues at coordinate 33,763,477 of JARGGL010000001.1, forward strand.
TCGTTAAGTTCACCTACGTAGTGCATATTTAGATGAGAAACGCTTCCTAATTGGACTAGAGTAAAAACTTAATTTGGTACCTGAACTATTGCGAAAGGTATTTTTTGGTACCTACAAATTTTTTTTCTTTCTAAAATGTTACATGAACTATTGCACCGTTACATAAAATGGTACCTAATTAGACCATACTTACGACTAAGTTAACGGATAAACCATTTTGGCTAACAGCGCAATAGTTCATGTACCATTTTATGTAAAAAAAAAAAATATGTAGGTACCAAAAAGTACATTTCTCAATAATTCAGGTACCGAATTAAGTTTTTACCCATATTAAAAAGTCTCATATCAGAACAAGAGAATTTGACAAGACAACGACCATGGCCACAAGGCCCCAATACCATAATAAAACCCAAACCCTAGAAACAACCACCTCTAAACCGAAATTAAAATTCGAAATTTAAATATAGACATAAAGACAAGACCCATAGTAACTGAAATAAACGACGATCGGCTATCGAACCCAAACGACACGCCGTCGATCAGAGCTGGCCACAATCAGCAACCACCACTGGCTTGGAGGTCCCCCCATAGCTCGAGCCAACCTTCTCGACATTCTTCACCACATCAAGACCCTCCACGACCTGTCTAAACACCACGTGCTTGCCATCGAGCCACTCGGTCTTGGCCGTACATATGAAGAACTGAGATTCGTTGGTTCCGGGGCCGGCATTCGCCATGGAGAGGATTCTGGGACCGTTGTGCTTCTTGATGAGCATGCCGACATGAAAGGTTATTCTTTATAACTCTCTTTTATTTTATCTTTTTCTTGTGAAAAAAATTGTTAACGACTTCTACCCCGTTTTCATATCTTGGGATCATTGATGAAAACAACATTAATGAATCATTGGAAGCGTCGGAAGTAAGTTTTATAAAGCATGAAAAATTAAACAGAGATCCCTTACAATTTTGGTCACTTAAATCTACCACTCTTTCTTATTTGTCAAACTCAAATCAGAACGCAAAATCGACTGAGAAAGCCTAGACTCTTGTAACATTAATTTTGCTTTCTAATTTGGTTTCAACAGAGAAGAATGATCAGTCAACATAATGTGGTTTCACAGGGATAAATTTTAAAAAAAAACTCTTTGCTTAACTTGTTTAACGGTTAATTACTGAGTTTCAAGTATTAACATGTTCATCTTATCGACTTTTTTCTTTTTTAGTGATCGACTATCATGGTATTGACCGGTCTGAACCGGATAAGTCTTGACCATGCTGAGATTAATTGGTCAAACACTCAAACAATTGGAGTTAGCTAGTCATTTCTTTTGATTCCAAGTAATTCGAATAAAAAAGAAACTACAAACCTCGATCCTTAACTAAACGTTACCATTAACTAAACCTTTGAATAATGGAATGTATTTAGAGTTTAGACCTGTTTTTTTTTTTTGTGGTTAAAGACCTGTTTAGACATTAGCATGTAATGAAGTTGGACCCGTTTAGGTTAAAGACCAAAACACCAAAGAAATGCGTCTTTTACGATGCTAGATTTACTAATGGACTCCATCCAGATACATCTGTAAGTATAAATATGTTGGCAATCCTCTTTTGAACAAAACACAGCCTTTGACTAAGTAATCAGGCCCGTGGAAATGAAGTCTGAAGACCCAAGTTCAAGTGAAGACCCAACATGATGTCATGGTACTCAGGTAAAAACATGCATATGGATTTCATTGTTTTTCACAGAGGATAGCAGAGTTGCTTCCTATCCTGAGTTCCCAGAATAATTATGTCTTGTGACAAAAATGATCTTGAAAGCTGAGCTTTATCTTACCTAGGTAGGATTTATCTTTCCAAGATATTTTGCTTTTCAAAATGTTAAACAGCTAGCTATACTGCTGTATATTTGGCGCCCAAATTACAGTTGGGATGGTGGTATACCTTTCCAGCCCGTAACCTAGTTCTCTAGGGCTCACATGCTTGGTTGGTTCATGATACATTAACCTATGCTTTTGCTATGGTTATGTTTAGTGCCTAGGGAAAAGCTGTTTTGCTGTGCACATGTGATCAGAAACCTTTTGGATAGGTTTTGCAAAACTTTTTCCCTCTTATTTGAAAAGTTAACTTTTGTGGGAAAGTTTTACTTTTTCCTTTTTCTTGGTTTCATAAATTGTCAACTTGTTGCTTAGCTTTTCAAAAAGCTTTCTGACCATAAGGGCTTTGTGCTTGCTCCCTTATGAGCCTCACCTTGCCTATAAATAAGAAGTAAAGTGCTCCTTGCTTCTTTGGTTGTTTTAATTGTGAAAATTGTCATAGCACATTTTCTTGAGTTGTGTTGTTCAATTTGTGCTCTAAGTCTTCCTAGTGATTGTAAATCTTAGAGCTTGAACAAAGTTTCATTTGTATCTTGTATTGTTCATTTTGTGCTCTAAGTCTTTCTAGTGATTGTAAATCTTAGAGCTTGAACAAAGTTTCTTTTATCTTGTATAGTTCAGCTGTGCTCTAAGTCTTCCTTGTTGATTGTAAATCTTAGAGCTTGAACAAAAACTCTTTTCATAAAACTCATATCGCATTTGCATACCATGACGCGTGATTGGTAGTGCAACAACCCGAGAAGTGTCCACGAAGAATTAGTTAAGAAGTAGCTAAGTTCGGAGGTTGGAACTTCTGGAAACTTTCATGTGTAAGCACTTAGAGACAAGTGAGGTAGAACAGGTCGTAGACTAGGAAGAGTCTAGGAAGGATAGAAGCGCGGCTAACTATCCCAGGTTGCTACAAACTTGTAAAAAGTGTTGAATTACATAGTGGAAAGTTTTGCCCTTCAAGAGTTAGGGGCACGCAGTTTTTCTCCCTGGTTGCAGGGTTTCTGCGAGTAAAAAACGTCTTTGTGTTTTTTATCTTTACTGCAACTTTACTTTACATAATCGTAAAATTGTGTTTCAGGATAGCCACAAGTATTGCTATCCCTGAGAACGATTTGACACGAAAAAGTTGTAAAAGTCCTATTCACCCCCCTCTAGGACCTTCAACATCATATATAAATGCATAACATATAGTCATATATATTTACTCATTTATTTCGTCGAACAATCATACTATAGGCTGTAAAGCAAATGAAAACTCCTAACCAATCATATCGATCACCTGGAAGATCAACACGTACTGAACTCTAATATCAAACTAACACCAGCTGGAGCCTGGGGGAGCACCATTATCGATCCATTCCGCCACCACCCATACCAGGATTACATGCAGCCCGACGCATCTTGGCTTTTGCAATGATGGAATTGCACAGATTTTCCAGCTTCTTCATTTCATCCTCATAGTCACCACATTCAGCAAGTTGGTTCTCATCAAGCCACTGCAAGGCATTTTCAACCGCATCAACAATCTTCTTCTTGTTTGCTCGATCCAGTGCAAGATCAGAAAGGCTCTCCCTCAAGTTATATGCATATAATTCTAATTCAATCTTAGCCACATCTTTCTTCTTATTCTCCTCGTCCTCTACCTTGTACTTCTCCGCCTCCTCAATCATCTTCTTAATTTCCTGCTTAGACAGTCTGCCTCTGTTATTAGTGATTGTGATCTTGTTCTTAAGACCCAATGATTTTTCCTCCGCAGAGACGACCAAAATTCCATTGGCATCAATCTCGAAGCAAACACTGATTTGATGCTTTCCCTTTGGACCCGGAGGGAGGCCTGAGAGGGTAAAGGTACCCAACAACTTGTTGTCCTCGGCTCTAATTCTTTCACCCTCGTGAACATCTACAATTACACCAACTTGGTCTTTCTCAACAGTAGTGGAAAATCGTTCTTTCTTGGCGGGAATAGTAGTGTTTCTTGGGATGAAAACTGCAACATCTCCTGAATAACACCCCACACTAAGGGAAAGTGGAGTGACATCCAACAAGAGTAAGTCCTGAACCTTCTCAACGCCACCGCCCAAAACTGCCGCTTGTACGGCTGCGCCATATGCAACTGCTTCATCGGGATTGATGCTTTTGCAAAGCTCCTTACCATTAAAACAATCCTGCAATAGTTGTTGTATCTTGGGAATTCTAGTAGATCCACCCACAAGGACAACATCATGAACCATGCTCTTGTCCATTTTAGCATCACTCAAACAAGTCTCCACAGGTTCCATACATTTTTTAAAGAGATCCATGCTGAGCTCCTCAAATTTTGCTCTGGTTATTTTGGAGTAAAAGTCTCTGCCCTCAAATAAAGAATCAATCTCGATAATGGTTTCAGCAGTTGAAGAAAGAGTCCTCTTTGCTCTCTCACAACATGTTCTCAATCTTCTCAATGCCTTGTGGTTTTTGCTAATGTCCTTGTTGTGTTTCCTCTCAAACTCTTGTACAAAATGGTTTACCATTCTATTGTCAAAATCTTCACCTCCAAGATGGGTATCTCCAGATGTAGCTTTCACTTCAAAAATCTCATCTTCAATTCTGAGAATGGAAACATCAAAGGTACCACCACCAAGATCAAATATGAGAACGTTCTTCCCACCAGTACTGTTTCTGGTTTTTTTGTCAAGACCATATGCAATTGCCGCAGCTGTTGGCTCGTTAATGATACGCATAACATTCATACCGGCAATTAAGCCAGCATCCTTTGTGGCCTGTCGTTGAGAGTCATTGAAGTACGCTGGGACAGTTATAACTACATTCTTTACTGTCAATCCAAGGTAGGTCTCAGCTATTTCACGCATCTTATAGAGAACCATTGATGATATCTCCTCAGCAGCAAACCGCTTCTCTTCACTTTTGTAGTTTACCACAATCATTGGCTTGTTACTGTAGCCAGAAATCACCTTGAAAGGCCATAACTTCATATCACTCTTAACACAAGGGTCGCTAAATCTCCTACCAATCAACCGCTTTGCATCTGAAATTAATATTGCAAAAAAGAGCATATGAATTAATAACATGCATCTCGATGTCAATAAAACTAGAAGCTAAACAATAAAATAAAAAGCCTTAGTCAAATTTATGAAACCAGCCACTTTGATTATATTTGGAGAGAATTGGAAAAATCTTAAACTCGATCACTTACCAAATACAGTGTTGATGGGGTTCATGTCGACTTGGTTCTTGGCGGCATCACCAATCAAACGCCGAGTGTTGGTAAAAGCAACATAGGACGGTGTCGTTCTGTTGCCCTGGTCATTGGCTATGATCTCAACCCGATCGTGTTGCCAAACACCAACGCATGAGTAAGTTGTTCCGAGGTCGATGCCGATAGCTGGACCCTCGCCTCTACCTTTTGCAGCCAATGCCATTATTAATTGTACGTAGAAATATTCTTGAGAACCAAAACTATAGCTGATCCATAATGCATATATAGAAGTTAATTGAGTGATCCATAATCAAATAATATTCTTAACAAGCATACTAGTCAGTATTAGGAAAGGATTCATTAAAATCTAATCCTTGTTTGACTATAACAAAATAAGGAACCCTAGCTATAATTGACAGTTAGACATAGGTTAAACTTGTCCCCAATTAATGCTAGATAGAAAAATCACATGTTTGAATATTATATATTATAAACTTGTTGGTCAAGAGCCCTTGAAATATATGTTAGTAAAGTATTTGATCGCCAACGTAACAAAAAATATACGAATATGGGAAAAAAAAAAACAAAACAAAACTTGGCCACCAAGACAAATTATGTTGAAACAAATCGAGAAACTAGTATCCAAAAAATAATCAACCATCAAAAAGGTCCTGGACTAATTTCCACATATATGTCTCAATTTTTTGAAATAAAGAAGTTTTATTGAAAACTAAATACAATTACAATCGTACGTAAGGGCATTCTGGATAAAATCCGAAACTTTCGAGAACCATTTTAATTGAATATTCGATTCATAGCTAACATTAGCAAGTCTATGTGCTACAAAATTTGTAGTTCTAGGGGGCATGAGAAAATGAGATACCAGGATGAGCAAGAATGAGCGCCTTAATATCTTCAATAAGATTGCCCATAGAAGAGAAATCTTTCAAGGTCCCATGAATAGCTTGTACTGCTAGTAAACAATCACTATGAAGAATAGCAGACCATACATGTCTCATTTGTACTCTCATTTAGCTTTAAAGTTTTTTTTTTGTCTTTAATTCTTTGGTGCTAAAAAGTGAAAACACGATCTTCAAGGCAATCAGGTGGGCATGGACAAAGATAATTCTTGGGGTGAACCTCTATATTCACCATCTCCTCATCTAGCCAATCAGCCACTGACACGTATATTCTTATTAAAATAATTATTAAAAAAAAAACATATTTTCTACTTTTGACGTTAACGGACTCCGTTTTCACTTTTCTCCAAATCTCTCATCTTCACGTGACCCCTACATGCTATTTGATAATGTCCATTTTAAGATATTATGGATTAGAAGAAGTCAAGAAACGTGTTCACTCTCTTCCCAAGTTTTTTTTTTTATAAGATCAGTTTATATCAATCTGATTATACAAATTTATAAGCACAAAAAAACTATTGAACACCATTGATCATTGATTTACTCTAGTGAAGAGTCAATTTTGTGAACACATCGGGAAAAAGCAAGAACATCATCAGGGTGTTGATCTCCTCCTCTATGACCACCCTTATCATCATGACCCTTGTCATCGCTTATTATGCATTCTCGAATCACCGCCTTGACCACTGGATCGGCAACTCCTCCATGGCCGCCTGTGGTAGCATTCTTCTTTTCCTCTTTCTCCAACTGCTCTCTTCTCTCTTTATGAGCCTCCATCTTGTTCTCTCTTCCCAAGTTGAACTCCCCATCTCACCGAGTTAAGCAAGAAGTTTTCCTCTTCTTTTTTCATGGGCCATGGATGCAAGATCAGAAATAAATTTCCCATTTTCATATTCTTATTCCCAAATTGAAATTTCAAACATTATGTTCGGATGAAAATCGAAATCAAACTGAAATTGAATGAAAAAAATCTGGGATTCTTATCTTTTGAATCTAAATTAAATTTTGACAAAGAAAATTGAATGGTATTAATGGTGGTCTGAAGCAGAGAACAAACACCAACCCAGAAGGGGAGAAAGGCATTAAGGATTGCAACGGAAATAGAGCTTCCAAAAAGCAAAGAACTCTCTGGTTGGCCTCCTTATGGACCTTGATCTCGACGACAGCTGGAATCCGGATTGACCCATCAATCAACCATGAATCAAAACCAGAAGAGGAATTGACTCAATTGAAGAAGACAGAAGAATCAAGCAGCACAGAGAAAGAAAGAAAGAATGGGAAAAGTAGAAAACGGCGTCCGTTAACATCAAAAGTAGGCCAAATAAATTTTTTTAATTATTTTAATAAGAATATACATGTCAGTGATTGATTGGCTAGATAGGAAGAGAGTGAATCCAAAAATTATCCCATGGACAAATTGAAAAACTCAATAGCTTAAGCGAAACCGGTGACAAGTGCAAGAATAAAGAGAGGAATAGTCTATTTCTAGTAGGCTAGGATTTGGGGAATGTTTGACGGTGTTTGAAAGTTGATCAATCATGAGTAATCACAAAAATAAGAAATGTAACATGCTTTTGAATTCGAAAGGCATGCAGAAAACTCACGACTTGTGGGCATTTATCTTGCGTGAAACTATGAATCTAGCTAATACCAAATTATGTACACATATATCTTGTCGAACTTATTTGCATTCAAATACTGGATTTCGTTGGAGTTGGTGTCTCCCCTGCACTTCTATTAAAACCCAGATCAAGTATTGGTTTCATTCTAATAAAAAATGAAAGATGAAGATTACACAGAGACCAGTACCACAAGTAAATTGGTCAAATGGACTTTTGAGGAGAAAAAAAAAGGAATTTTATATAGATTTTAGCATGGGGAAGTGTTGAGCAACATATGGCTACAGGCTACCTGGGCTAGTGGACCAGGACTGATTCTGACTAGACGTAGGTTTTGGCAAAACATTTACACATAAATAGCGTAATTATGACAAATAGCGTAAACTATGTTGAAAAACAGACAAAGTTCCTATATCAGTCCGTCACCAAATCCAAATCCAAATCCTAATCCAAATCCTAATCCTAATCCATCGGGTGGCAAGTATCAGAAAAAATACACTATCAACTTAGACCGGAATTTCCAATGGCAAGTAAATCATTCTTTAAATAACATCCAAGCACAACAATCCAAGCACAATATTCTAAGCACAATAATCCAAGCACAATATCCCAAAGCACAATATTACAATAGTCAATAATCCAAGCACACAATCAATAACATATTAAATTCATCAAACCACAATACTCATGTCTCAGCCCATTAAAAATACTAACATATTAAACAAAACAACATTACTTTATTATAACTAAAAGAAAATTACTGGCATCATTGCATCAATCACATCACCACAAATTTCTCTAGAGGCTGGGCCCGTTACCCCTGGTATTTCTTGTTCTTCTTGCCCCACAGGTAACGTTGGAATGCCCTCCCCACACTCTGAACAGACCTCATGGATCGGCGAAAAAAAGTGATGGTTGCCTTGCTGAACTTCACACGGAGAACTGGCTTCACACGCATCCCTTTCTTGGACCCACGCACCACGGGATTACCCATCACAGCAGCTCACAGCAGATCTGATCTAAGATAGGTTTTCAATTGAGGCGATTGTATTTGTAAATATGAGCTCATAGCAGCGATTGATTCTATTTATAGCCAAATCTAGGGCAACAGCCAGGGTAAAAGCCAAAACTAAAAATTTTACTTTTTACAACCATAGAAATGTTAAAAAGGAAGTGACGCAGTTGACTGGACTAGAGACCTATAAAATTTTTTTTAAGTACAACAGGGCCCAAGGCCCATAAAGGCCATCAATTAATCATGTCAAGCCCAAGAGAAGTATATGGAGCAGAGGAATTTGTGCAAGACTGACATGAAAAGATGCAGTTCTTATGAGACAGTAGGGATATGTATTAACACATATTAACGAAATGTCCCTACTTAGATGGTCATATTAGCAAAACTATACACGTCCCTACTTAGATGGTCAGTGAAATCCTAGAACACAGACCAAGTTCAAGTTCAATGGCAATAAAGCAAGCAACAAAACATCTCATGGGGGATGTCCATCATACATGGTCATAGACTCGTAGCAATGTGAAGAGGTGTCCACATGCACACTGACAAAGGGAGCCAAATCTGACTCTTTGTTTGGTGTAAGAAGCCAATAAGCCAAAAACAGCATTAATCAGTCAATTGACATACAAGAAATACGAACACATGCAAGAGATAACAAGAATCTTCTGTATGATTTCATAAAACCATCCGGTGCTGCTTAACAAAAGGCATGGCACTCAAAAGTGAAGTTTCATGCCATCATTCATATAAGAAAATGATTGAAACTGAAGTTATATTTGGAGGAAGGTGCACTCGTAAGTATCCAGAAAGTTTTTCAGTTTCGACAGCATCCAAGAAGATGATTGAAGAAAATTCACAAATGTCTTGTTCACATACATAAAAACTCCAATAGAAATTAGCAATAACAACATATTACCTGTAACCATGCCGTGAGTATTGAGCTAACAATTCAGAAAAGGCAGGATGACTTCTGAGCTGAAAAGAAGAAGGCAAAGAACAGCACCAATCAGACAGCCAGTCATGCAAACTTTAAAATCACAATACTAGAAAAGGAAAGTATTAAATTCAAGATTGGTGAAATTAGAAACTAAACTGAGCTATTAATGGGTTTTAACAGCATACATTTTGTCTAAACAAATAAGTAATACAATCAAAAGAACATCGCACCTTATTTGAAAGGATGTGGGACTTCTCAACTAATGACACAGACAAACTTCCAGTATCACCAAGTGCTAATTTCACCATGACATGAGCGGTCACTAAACTGGCAGCAACCTGCAAAATTACACCTATAATTATTGTGGCTTCATTATTAAGCAAAATATTGCAAACAGTCAGACACATCCTACCAGGGAAAAAATTATTAATATTAATGGATGCCATGAAGCAACAGATTGAACAGAGTATTATATAGTTAAGAAACTTTCTTATAACACCTTTCTTGGAACAGTGAACTTAAGCAGTAACCAAAATTCTGGGATTTATGTAACATAAGAATGACCAACAAAAATCACAGAAGCTAAGTTTTTATTACCATGATAAGTGACTTACAAAGTGAACACAAAAGCAGAGACTGAAGCATTTATGATTTACAAGTTTCAGGTAAAAGTCACAGAAAAAGTAAAATAACTCTGAAAAGAAGTCACCTTTGCCTGCAAATACAAATTGGTATCATATTCACAATAAGTTAGTGCCTTAATCAGATTGCCCCAAACTGAGCTCCCACACCAGGCTGATAAAATATCTTTTAGATTTTCTCCTTTTGATTTTTCAGTTCTCACTGTATTTTGTTTCTTGTCCTGTGAATCAGTCACTTGTTTTGCAAGTGACTCTGCATGTAACAGCTTCTTCTGCAGGAACACTTCATGCGCCATTATTTCCTATATGGCAGATTGACACTGATATCTGTATGCCAAATTTTGAGCTTCTGTCTCAGTTAAATTCTCAGGTGGAGGAGCTTCCACACTAGAGATTACTGGAATAGAACTGAGGCAGTTTAGAGACATGATATAGCAAGCCTAGCAGAAGGCATCAAATTCAAGGCTGCAAGATAATTATGGAAGGATAAAGAACTGGAAAACAGACCACAACTGGGACCTTTCATGACAACATACCTGTTGACAAGATCATTAGATCTTCTAAAATGATGCAGAACTGCATCCACAACACTTGCCTTTTCAGATTCAGATGACCTCAACAGAACTTCACTTGTTGGCAGCTTCACATCACCAGCATTACTCAGTTGGACATCCTTATTCACTTTGGTGGATAACACAGCAACAAGAAAAGCAGGCTGTATGGAAAAACCATTGTTAATTTTCAAAAGGGAGCAAGATAGGTGATTGATGAGATAACATCTAGTGAACCAGCTTACTTGGCCTGAAACTTATACAAGTAATACTCTAAACATTAACATATAGAACTGGAAACCTCAAGTAACAAACCTGATAACGTGCAGCAGAAGTGAGAAAATTGACAACAGCAACAAAGAGATCTTCATTCGATACTGACTGTTCAAGTAGTATGTAACTAACACCATGCCTCAGAACTCCAATCTACCAACAGTGTAGGATGCAACAAGCAGATTTAGAAGCGGTTGGTTAAATGGATTGAGCTCACAAGAAATCAACAGTAAAACAAGATAAACGTAAACATGCAACCTGCATATCATCTAGGCCAAAGCTGCTTCCAAACAAAAATGGTTGGATAATATCTGCAATCATCAAGAACACTGAGAAAACCCTAGCAGCACCAACTTGTATTCATCACCAAATAATATCTGCGTAGAAAACTTAAAATCTTTAATAAAAACACTCAAGTACAATTGTAGAAATGATCCCACACTCTCATACTATCAACAAAGACGAAAAGTACACCACTTAGAATGATTTGTAGTGACAATTAGGGGTTCAAAAAGACACATCTATCACATTGTCTCAACCAAATCACACAGACCCAAACCGCAACCAAATCACACATATATTAGATGTTATACACAACCCCAAAGGAAAGTTGCCAAGAAACATGACTATTTCATCACCAAATAAAACAAAAGGCTCAATAACAGAGCAAACATACATAACAGAGCAAACATAGTTATCACAGAAAGAAACATAAACAAACCATGTATTGGAACTTAAGAAGCATCGCCTCCGACCAGACCCAAAGGCAATTGATATCATATCATCCTCCACGGAACTGATATCATCCTCCACGGAACTGATATCAATCCTCCACGGAACGGAAGCACGCGCACTCCAATGGGAAAGTCAGATCAAGACAATCCCTACCTTCACCATCTCCGCCGCTGTCTCCGTCGGATCCAACCATCTCCGCCTCTGTCTCCGTCGGATCCACCATCTCCGTCTCTATCTCCGTCGGATCCACCATCTCCAGCTATGTTCTATGTCCTCTGTTTCGCCTCTGTAACTCTATCTTCTGCCATCAAGTATAGTTTCTTTGTCTCTGTCTTCTCGCGCCCTTCCATCCGGAAGCTTCCTGGTTGAGCAACAGAGAGAGAAGAAGAAGCGGAAGAAGAAGAAGCGGAAGCGGAACAAGAAGAAGAAGAAGAGAAGTACAGCTTTTCTGTCTCTTTTTTTCGGCCAAGGAACAGAGATAGTACTAGGGTTGTGCAGCACGCGCACAACTCCAAAAATTTACGTATCTAATTTTTAGGGAGAAATAAACGTAAAAAAAATTATTTTGTTTGTTTGTTATTGTATTTTTTTTATAGGTGTGAGAGTGGGTAAATAATTAATAGGTAATGATATTAATAACAAAGATGAGTTATTACAATCGTCATTTTGACCATAGGAGCAATGTGAGTATCTTGAGCAAATTGAGGTAGAGGGCCTACTACACCATACACTCGTCCAATTACACCACTAAACCAACTAAAAGGCCAGATAATAATCAACTCGTTAAAAGATATTAACAAAGCCAATTACTAAACACATAATTCCAACCCTAGAACACCGAAGGTTGTCATCTTCAAGCAGCAAGACTCTCATCCACCAGACATGAGCTTCAAGAGAACGAAGAGTTGCTTCCCTCGGATCCCCAACCCGAAAGCTTGATCCAACCAAAGGGGGCCTAACATACCACACCCACAAGTCGTTTGACTTGTAACATATTTTTTGCTCATACAAGTGTTCGTCAAAGATATAGAGTATGAAACTTGGGGTTGTATCGTACCTCAGGGATTAGTGGTTCATAATCCTACCATTGATTTGGAAGCCAAAATCTCTAGGCACTAAATGAAGGAGGAAAGAGATGGCGTAGAGACGAGTTCTAGCACCAAACTAGAACAACACCTTACTAGGCCGTGAGACCCACTATTCATTAAGGACATAGTCCATTCGAACACAAACAAATTCATTTTTGCAAAGATTTGAAAACTTGGGCTTTTCATTGTCCAAAAAAAAAGAGTTGGACTTTTCCCTATTAATAATTATAGGTGCATCAGATTGAATATGAATCAAAATCCGATTAAGTGACAAGCTTAATGAAAGGTGGCCTAATGAATCATAGTCAAAATTTGTATCCAATACTTTGTCGGGGAGATATTGAGATTTGAGAATGAGTGTTTCACATATTGAACTCGTTGAGAATGTCATTCATAGTTCGTTTCTGGCTATTGTTTGAAGATTCTGTAAATTGTAATGCATATTTCATTTTCCGGCTATTGTTTGATAATGCTGTAAACTATTTCATAATAAAGAGCAATTTCAATATCGTGAAAGTTTACTTCATTCTGGACAAAGTTTAATTCTTATTAAAGGACAACATTCTAATTTTCACCTCCAAAATTGTAAACATTTGACCTTTTCCCATCTTACATGGAAGAGCATGTTTTTTATTCAAAGGACTACGGTTGTGATAACCCAAATTTTCGTATTTAATTTCTTGGACATTCCTAAAATTAATTAAGGATTAGATGTTATATTTCGGAACGAAAAGTTACTCGAAACGCTAGGGGCCAAAAGTTGACTTTCTTATTCGTTAATTTTCTCTAATAACTTCCTTCATGAAATTCGTAGAGCTCGTCAATACAAATTCGTAGACATGCGGCATGCTAAATTATGAGATTATATGAAAGAGTTATGGTCAATGGAAGTTTATTCTATTTTTGGAAATATTGTGAAATTCCTATTTTAGAAGTTGCTCACATTTTATTTTTAAGGTCTCAATCATATAGTAGATGTCACCACGAGTTTGTAGCAATTTTCGGGTAATTTTTCGGAGTTCCGAGCTATTTATAATGAATTTTTGAAGCTTAATTGAAAAATAAATTAGTTTGGTGACATGGCACGATGCCATTGGTGGGAAGGCAATACTAGATGAGCACAGCCCAAATGATGTCAAAATTCTGATTTGTGGTGTTGGTTAAGAGTTGTGTACCAAATCCTGTGGTGTCACTCTTGTTATGGTAGAAAACAAGGCTTCTTGTCAAAATTTGCTTGGTGTTTTGTGGATAATTTTGGTGTTGCATATGGTACGTTTTTGTTGGCTGCCTTACACTATAAATAGACTAATCAACCCTCCCCTTCTCCCACACTTCCGAGAGAGTTTCCTCTCTACAATTTCTCCCTAAATCCTCAAATTTTCTCTAGTTTCTCTAAAACTTATTCGGGTCATAAACTTTGATCCGTAACTCCGATTTAGAATCCGCGAAATCTCATAAATTCGTATCGACGTCATTTTCTTATATTTGTAAATTTAATTAAAGAAAATGAAAGGAGGAAAAAGAGAAGGAAGGAATTGAGCGTCGTGCTCGGGGCAAGCGGCAAGAGAACTAGGAACAACTAAGTCGAGATTAAGGTAGGATACTCGTTCCCCAATGATTGGACTATATTATATTTAATCTCTATGTTAGTAGGTAATTATCTTATATTTGTGTTACTTTATATATATATATATATATATATATATATATATATATATATGTGTGTGTGTGTGTGTGTGTGTGTGTATTTGTTTGTTTGTTGTTATGATTAACATTTTAATTGTTGTTTTGAATGAAGAATAAATTGTTGATATTGTTTGCGCTGGAAACCGTTGGGGAGAGTCAAACAGTCTCTTTTGTAGAGTGCAGGCGTGCCAGTACCACGGGGTACGTTATTGTAGTCAATGTGTGCCACTTCTTGCTTCTAGACCAAGCGAATGTAGACAGAGAGAGCACTAACTCTGTCGGTTCGTACGTGCAACGCCTAAACTGAATTAGGCCTTCGAACGTGATTTCCTGCGAACGCAATAATCGATACTTCCTCAACGCTGAGTAAGCAGAGCAATCAATTGGGAAGGCTTGAGAAAGCACTGGTGTTGCTAAGACGTGATCTTAGCTTCGTTGTGAGTCGCTGGTTTGCTCCGGAGAGGCTTTGGTTGCTAGGGTTTGCTCCGGAGAGGCTTGTATGCAAAGAGTTTGCTTGAGGTTTGTATTGATCAAGAGAGATGCTTGCTCCGGAGAGGCTTAGGTTGCTAAAGGATGCTCCGGGGAGGCTTGTATGCAAAGAGATTGCTTTGTAAGTTGTATTGGTTGAGATATCTTCTGTTCGCCCTAAAACCCTCTATTTATAGAGATAGGTTTAGCGGTTTCCTTATCATAAAAGGACTATAGATTTACTTCCATAATAGGATTGATATACGTTTACGTTTTCTTGAGCAACAAGGTAGACACGAAGCAAGAATCTACCCCTAAATAAACTCAAAAGATATTTGGACCGCAGTTCCCGGTCCATGGACTGCAAATAAATATTATCAATAGCCAAATGTTAATTTTGGCTCAAACAGATATTGATATAATATTCATGGATTTGCTTTATATTATTACAATGAGTACATGATCATTTAAGCATGGGTCTGCATTGAGAAAAAGTCATGCATGTGTGCACACGTACTTTTGAGAAATGAAATGGCCAGAAGAAATGGAACAAGAATTACTAAAAATGCACTAGGAGAAAGGGAGATGGACTAGTGGCCTTACGACAGAAGAGAGGAGAGCTAATGTCTATAAAAAAAAGAAATTAAAGTTAAACTTGGGGTAATGGCAAACAACAGGGGTTAACTTATATATTAGGGTACTCACGGCTACAGTGGTTAAATACACGGTATGGGATGTGTAGGTCAGGATATTTTAATATGTAAGTTAATGGGATTAGAATATGGAGTGAGTTCATGCATGCATGTTAGATTCATCTAACATTAAGATTAAATATGATAACTGACCTTGAGGGGTTTTTATACAGTACCTACTGAGCCCTAAAAGCTCACATCATGATAGATGTTCCAGGTAACATTGCTACAAATGTGGATATAGATCATGAGATTGATGGTTGATTGATGATTGCTTTGTGTGATGCTACTACAAGCGCTTATATTGTAATTTTTATTCTGGCTTAGCCAAATTATGATATATTGTAAAATAACAAATAAAGTTCTTGTGTACCAATTTATTTATCATGCATGTTTATGTTATAGTAATTTTTTTATTATTGCAACTTAGACATGATTCACGTTTCAATTCAAATATTTGGGTTGGGGTGTGACAACGGTATATGGGGATACCAATGCATTCGAAGCTGGGTTTCAAATACGAATATGGATTGAACTGAATTTGAGTAACTGAACTCCCATTTGGATAACTGTTGGTCAAATTGGATAGCTTCAAAACAGAAAGAAAAATCAAGGATAAACTAGTTTCTTATCCATTTCATCTATGCAAATTAGTGAGAGGCATTTTGGTACAAGGGGAAGAAGATATTCCCAAACCAAATCCAAAGTAGTTACCAATAACAAAACAGATATATAACATCATAAGGCACAGAATGTAAAAGCATCACAGAAAAAACATTTTTTTCCCTTATTCCACTATTTCATGCTTGTTCCAAATTTCAATGCCAACAAGCACATTGGTCCAAGATATTCTCAGGCAGTCAAGCTAGTTTCTCAATGTGATCAAATTAGATATTCTCATATTCTACAAGAAGCCTATTTTCTTTCTGATGCCCTTACTGTTGTTGATCATGTTGATGGTGCACAAGTTTGAGAGCATTCTCTTCCTAGTTCTACTTATCAAGCTTTTAATCTAGATTGTTCAAGTGTTGGACGCCCTTGTGGCTCCTCTTTTTAATTTTATTTTCCCCATCGAAAAAAATAAGCACATCAGTCTAAAACCCAAAATCATATTCAATGGGCCCAAAATCCCATTATCTAACACATCTTTGATATTAACAAAAATATCAAAGGATTAACGTACATAAGAGTAAATATCGTTAAAAGCAATAACAATCAGGATAATTGATATTAAAAGCAATAACAATTGGGCACAAGTCATTTGAGAACAAGTCCTAGGCTTATTAGGTAGCAATTTTTTTAACAGCTGCACCAGAGCAGTTGTACGTTATGTGTAATCTTGTTGAATTTTAATAAATTTTGACATTCCTCTAGAAAAAAAAAAAAGTTTTTTCTTCTTCTCAAAAAAAGATGGTTGTAACAAATTTCAAATGTAGCTGAATCAACACCTATTTAATTTTCAGTGTGTAGTGAATCGCGAACAAATTATTAAAGTATAAGATTTTTTTTTGTTTCATATCTTGTCATACATATAGTAACATGAATTGTTAAACAACAAAGAAATCTTCACTTTTAAGAGTACTAGCCTTAATTAGAACAAAATGAGATACGTACTGTTACTAATTTATACTTGCTAGGAGTCTAGGACCATCTAATTTAAATCATGCATGCATGTATCCATTATCCACCATAAATCTCTATATAAACCAAGACCTTAACCACTGCAAATTAACAATCCTTCACAAAATTAAGAAATATATTCAAAAGATGCATGATGGCTCGCAGTCGTCTAGCTAGTTCTCGGGGATTTGGCCTTGCTTCTTCTCGCCATCGCCAACAAACCAACACACTGCAAATACCACTCCAAAACAGTCCCCAACGTCCAGCTCAAAGAGAAAGTCACGCGCCTCCACTTCTACTTCTTTGACATCTTCAGCGGCACCACACCCAGCTCGGTGGAAATCGCACGTCCGAACGTCACCAAAAATGACAAGTCACCGACACTGTTCGGCAGCCTCATTGCCATCGACGACCCTCTCCGGGAAGGCCCGGAGGCCAACTCAACGGTGATTGGGAACGCCAAGGGGCTCTACAATCTACATGTCGTCGAGTCAAGACGCAAATCAGCTGACTGTGGTGATGTACATAGATTTCGGTTTTACTGCAGGTAAGTTTAAGGGCAGCTCTTTCGGGGTATTTTCGAGGAATCCGGTGTGAGAAACGATGACTCGTGAGGTGGCGGTGGTGGGCGGGAGAGGGAAGTACGTTTAGGATGGCTAGAGGGTTTGCTAAGCTTAGGGCTCATTATTTTAATGTTAGTAATGGTGATGCCGTTGTGGAGTATAGAGCGACTCTCATTCATTATTGAGAACCAAAGTATAGGGGATAATGCCATGCATGCATGAATTTCATGCTAATTATATCAATAGATTGTATTGAACATTTGAACGTCACTTTGATGGAAAATATTGTGTAACAGTTATAATTCCTTATGTTCTGTGTTTCAATAAAACTGCGTTTGGACCAGGAAATTGAATTTGATATTTATGTAAAAGTCAAGGATTTAGAAAATGATAATCCGCAATTTTCTTGTTTGTTATTATCAAGCAATGAAGAATTCTTATTTTGTGAAAAACATAGGAATTTGGAGATGTCATTTCTTAGTTTTGATTCTACGGACAAAAAAAGAGAGAGGAAGATATCATTTTAAAACTCCAACATACTCGGTATGCATAACCAGCGCGCCAGCATGACCTCTATGGTCGTTACTAGTTTCCAACTTTATTATAAAGGATAATTCTTAGGTTCATCCATTAGATTCTGACAACAATTATTACTATTATAATAAACCGTCTATTTATATCATATAAATCAATGACCAAAATATCTCCAATTTGATTGATTTTTTTGCATAGCTTATCTATATATTATGTTACAATACATGAATAGTTGAATAATAAAAAATTTAAGTAAAAATGAGTTAATTACAAAGGAGTGAATTCTTAAATTTACCCAAGCGATGAACCTAAGAATTACCCTATTATATACTCTAGTTGAGGAGTTCGAAAGCTAGTGTAGTGATAGTGTTGATCGATCATTCCTCTCGATCCCAAACCTCTATGGTTGTTGCCGCTAGCTACTACCGCTAATTATCACCTTTACCAACCACATTCAGGCACCACCACCAATCCACCATCACCTAATTCTTCTCCAGCAACAGTCACTCCTACCACCTTACCAACATCATCACACTACCGCCATTTTTTTACCACTACCGCTATTTACTGTCATTTTCCATTTTAAATTTTATATGCTGGCTTTAGTAAACTTTGTAATGGATAATTCTCTTGGGTGAAGAGGCCAAAGAAAAACGGACCAACTTACCAAGCTTACATGTTTTGCTATTTATACAAAAAAAACTCAATATAATTTTTTATTTAAATTTTTCTACCACCTTAATTGTTTTGTGTAATTTTTAAATACATTTAAACTTCTTCTTTTTTTTTTTTTGAAAATAATATACATTTAAAATTAACTAAAATAGAGAGAACTGGTAGCTAGTTACAAAAGAATTAACCTAGCTAGAGTTGCTCTTAGGAGAGGATTTGAATCCATGGTAGCTAGCTGGTTCCTTATTCAAAATTAACTTTAGTTTAAAAAATAAGGAACCTAGCTAGAGTTGCTCTTAGGAGAGGATTTGAATCCTTTTGTTCTAAAATCCTATACAACAATAATCATATGATGATTTTAAATAAACTATAAGAGATAATTAGAAAACTAGCTAGTTACAAGTCAAATTTGAAAAAAAATAACATTGTGATACTAATTAACACTCTTAGGATCTCTTAGTACGGCATTGACCGACTCATAGATATTTCTTGATTTGGTTCCGAAACCAAGACTAAAGATTATGAAGAAAAAATAAGTTTGGTTTTATGAAGTACCGGCAAAAACTAAACCAAGCGATTAATTACTAATTCTAAATTAATAATTTACAATCATCATTAGGATAATAGAGTTATAAGAGTTCCTAATGAAGCAAATGGCATGGTGTAGCCAATCGTTTAGCACATCTTGTTAGTAGTCTTTTATTGATGGTTTTTTTGCTAGAGGAGACACCCTCTATTATTGAGAATATTTTCTATGAGAATTTATGTAAATGTACTTAAAGTCCAGGTCCAACGTTATGATTCAGTCATTATCAATAAATAATGTTGATATTCCTTCAAAAAAATTACTATACTAATGTACCGAAAACCAACATTCATTTTCAAGTACAATTAATGCTAAAACAAAAGTACAATGAACCTAATTAATAGGATAAAATTATCTTAATAAAGGAAAATATTTGCAATATTTGATCTTGGCATTGCATATATATGGTAACGGAATTATTGCCAATAAGACAAAGGAAATCTTCATGCTTAAGACTAGCATTCAATGACAAAATCCAAAAAATGTAACACTCCTAGCTAGTTTCCCCTTAATGGGAATCATGCACGTTATCTGTTATTACCTCATATCATCCACTGACTTAAAAAGCACTCCCAAATTTGAATTTGCTAGACTTCCGGACCTAATAAATCTTGTTATATATAAACCCAAATCTCCATCCCCAACAGTGAATTTACAACTAGAAGAAAGATGGAGCGCAGTCGTTTCATTCTGGGGTTGGCCTTGACTGTCCTCCTCACCATCGCCACCACACCTTCACAGTGCAAATACCACTCAAAAACAGTCCCCGCCCACCGGCTCAAAGAAAAAGTCACGCGCCTCCACTTCTACCTCTTCGACATCCTCAGCGGCACCAAACCCAGCGCCGTAGAGATTGCACGTGCCAACCGCACCACTGACAAGTCGGCAACGCCCTTCGGCAGCCTATACGCATTCGACGACCCTCTCCGAGAGGGACCCGAGGCCAACTCAACGGTCGTCGGGAACGCCAAGGGGCTCTACCTGTCGGCCAGCCAAGACCCAGCTAACTTCACTATCGTGATGTACGCGGATTTCGGCTTTACTACGGGTAAGTTCAAGGGGAGCTCGTTCGGCGTGTTTTCGAGGAATCCGGTGGCGGAGTCGCCGGAGCGTGAGGTGGCGGTGGTTGGTGGGAGAGGGAAGTTTAGGCTGGCTAGAGGGTTTGTTAGGGTTAAGACTCATTACTTTAATGCTACTAATGGTGATGCCATTTTGGAGTATAAGGCAACTCTCATTCACTACTGAGAAAGCATGCATTTGAATTAAAATTTAGTTTCATGCTTGTAATGAATTGTGACTTTTATGGAATAATTAATTAATCATCCCTTATCCATAATTTTTTTGTGTTTTGAATTCATACAAATTTTTTTTACTTTTTCCTTTTGGGCTCGAAAATGAATATATAATTTTACTTATTTTGACAGATTATATATCTATTATTTGACAAATGCTATTTTTTTCATTTAATTTACTAAATTAGAACCAAAACCAATTTTCCTCGATCGAATATAATCTAATCTAGTTTGATTTGTTCGATATTTGTTAGAGATCTCCGAATTCAAAACTGGTGAATTGCATGCCAATATATTGCAAAGAAGACTACAAGATAGTAAACTTGCAAAACTCAACGTGCGACTACGAACATGTGAAACGTACCTAAAAAGGAATCGAGTTCGAATTCTCCCCCTTTACTCTGTTGAAACAAAGAAACACCCAAAATGGATATACACTTATCGATTGTAATTTCCCGTAATAGATACCTAAAGATTTGTTGACAAAAAAAAAACCTAAAGATTTGTGGTTATAACTTATACGTAATTATTTCTTTCTTGTTTTTCTCAAGAGTAGTCAAAGTCACTGGTAAAGAAGTTGGCCCCATAAACAGATCTTGCACTTATAATTCCCGACTCCTATGGTGGTAGTTCAACGGCATTCAATCCTCGCCCTTTATTTAAGACTCTCCGCAGACCCAGAGTCTCCCACACATCTCCTTTTTCTTTGGAAATCAATCAGAAAATGGCAAACAACACAGCCCGGCTGCCTCTGATGATGATGGTCGTCATCTCCTTGGTGATGGCCTTGGCAGAAGCCAAGTGGGCCGAGTCGGTGGAGGCAAGAAAGGAAGCGACGCCGTCGGAGACAGTAACCAACCTCCAGTTCTACTTCCATGACACCGTCAGTGGCGAGAACCCCAGTGCCATACGCGTGGCCCAAGCCCCCGCCACAGAAAAGTCCCCCACTCTCTTTGGGGCTCTGCTCATGGCCGATGACCCGCTCACCGAGACACCCGACCCCAATTCCAAGCTGGTGGGCCGGGCGCAGGGGCTGTACGGGTCATCGGGGAAGCAGGAACTTGGCCTGATTATGGCCATGAGCTTTGCGTTCACGGATGGTACGTACAATGGGAGCTCCATTAGTATTTTTGGTAAGAACCCGGCTATGCACCCGGTTCGGGAGTTGCCGGTTGTGGGTGGAACCGGGGTTTTCCGGTTGGCTCGTGGATATGCAATTGCCAAGACTCATTGGTATGATAGTAGTGGTGATGCAATTGTAGGATACAATGTCACTGTAATTCACTAGATCGAGCTAGCTAGTTCTATAAGAAATTTTACTGTATGCATGATTATCTGTATAATTTAGTTTTCCTTTCATTTGTTGGGTCAATTTGAAATTGAATTTCTAGCTTGTTTATGGTTTGCTCTAATTTTCTATGATGTGATCTTGTTCAAGTGTCTCTCATCTCAATATCTCTTATGAATTTAATTAGTCTCTTAACGAACATAATATCGCTTTCTCTTTCTTTTGGACCTAATAAGACAGGCAACAAATACAGGCCACGGACTGATTTGAAAATATCGCTTTCATTCTAATACATTTGTTGTCTGCTTCCCATGCATTATGAGTTTTGTTGTGCACTTATGCATTAGCTTTGAAGAGTCAACTATCACTTAAATTAAAGGGCTAAATTCAATTTACTACCCTGTACTTTACACTCAAAATCAATTCAGTCCCTGTACTTTCAATTTCATCAAAAACATTCTTATACTCTATAGATTTGATCAATGTCATCCAATTGTTAATTTTGAGATTTCTGATGAGGGCATTTTCGTCATTTTCGTCATAAACCCAAAACCAAAAAAAATCATCACTTTGCACCCAATGGGATTCGAACCCACAACATGGTGAGCACAAAGAAAACCCAACAACCACCACACCATAATCTGAACTTAGTATATTTATGACTTCAATAATATATATAGGGTATATACGATTCGAGTATAAAATAAAATAAAATATTTATTATTATTAGAAACAAAATAAAATAATTTCATACATTGAAACTTAGCATTATATTATTTTAATGCTAACTTTCAATTTATGAAATTATTTTATTTTATTTCTATTAATAATAAATTATTTATTTTATTTTATTCACGTATATAACTCTATATATAATTAAAATAAAATATTTTATTTTATTTTTACTAATAATAAATTATTTATTTTATTTTATTGTCGTATCGTATATAACCTTATATACATATTTTATTTGTACTCTCGTACGAATAAAATATTTATTATTATTACTACTAAAATAAATAAGAATACAATAAATAAAATATTTATTATTATTAGACATAATAAAATAATATATTATTAGTGGAAATAAAATTAAATAATTTCATAAATTGAAAGTTAGCATTAAGAAAATAAAATATTTATTATTATTAGAAATAAAATAAATAATTTATTGCTAGTAGAAATAAAATAAAACGATTTCATAAATTGAAAGTTAACATTAAAATAAAATAATGCTAACTTTCAATGTATGAATTTATTTTATTTTGTTTATAATAATAAATTTTTATTTTATTTTATTCTTGAATCGTATATACCCTATATATATTATTGAAGCCACAAATATACTGAGTTGAGATTATGGTGTGGTGGTTGTTGGGTTTTGTTTGTGCCCACCATGTTGTTGGTTCGAATCTCATTGGGTGCAAAATGATGATTTTTTGTGGTTTAGGGTTTATGATGAAAATGACGAAAATGCCCTCATCAGAAATCTCAAAATTAGCAATTGGATGACATTGATCAAATATATAGAGTATAAGGGTGTTTTTGATGAAATTGAAAGTACAGGGACTGAATTGATTTTGAGTGTAAAGTACAAGGTAGTAAATTGAATTTAGCCCTAAATTAAACATCAAAACTTTTGCTTTGAAGAGACAATATCTTTTGGAAACACCTTTCCGTGATTTTAGCTAGCCTGCATTAAGCATGACAATATATCAATTCCAATGGTTGTGTTCGTATCATGTGTTATGCTTGTGTTTAATACTAATGATTCTGATCTGATATTTAGTTTCGTTAATTGTATATATCAAATTAATGACACAATAATATCAATAAAAAATATGCATATATGGCAAACACAGTTACACAGCTCCGCCTCTGATGATGGTCTCCTTGGTGATAGCCTTCATAGGGCATAAAATCGTCTGTCCCCAAAACCCTGTCTCCTTCCCTGTCTCCCTATCAAAGCTTGCCATCTGTCTCCTTCTATCTAGTCAGCTTTAACAGCTACTAACCCCGTTAGCCTTTGTTTCATCACTTCTTCCCATCTCAACTCTCTCCTCCTATTTCCCCAGTTCAATTGTCAATGATCAAAACCCCCAATTTCCGGCCGCCGGATTTTGACACCGCCACCCCCAAATGAAAGAGGAGAAGACGGCAACCATAACCCACGAAGAATCTCAGCCATGCATCAATCCAAGCCACAGCACGCGGCCTTGGAAGTTTGCACAACCAACCGGAGTTAGAACCACCACTTCCGGTCAGTTCCTCAGCACATCGCCACTACCAATGAGCTCAGATCAAGCCGGTGATCAAACCCATGGAGTCTCGTAGCCAGTCGATGTCGGACGGTCACCGAACGCGCCATCGCCGGAGCTGACGCCTGGCCTTGAATCGATCTGCGATCTCCGGCCATGTTCGAGCTACACCACCACTAGAAATGGGAAGAGGGCACAACGATCTACCTAGACCCGAAGGTCTCGTCACCTGGTTCCGCCGGATTCCGCAACACGCGCTGCATGCGCCGCCCTTGGCGCGTGGACCACCTCATCGCCGCCGTGAACGTCTCTTGGTAGTCATCGTGTATGTTTCATTCCTTCCCTGGATCAGCCTGCTGATTTACTCACCAAGCCGCTCCACCAGTCTCGTCATCTTCTCTTCACCGGTAAACTTGTTCGTCCAGAACCGCCAAGTTTGAAGGGGGGTGTTAGAGAGACTAAATCCTCTCCTGAAATCAAGCCCTTATGATTCACCTCCAGTGATTTGTTCATAGGCTGTTTTGATCTTGTTATAATTACATATCAGTTTTGATATGGCTGTAAATGCAGTTTAATTCTTGCATTGTAACCGCAGTATCTTACTGCTATATATGTGTACATTTGTAAAGAGTAATACAAGGAAAATCACTTTCTACATGGCCGGCCTATGCTTCTCGTTCTGGGTTTTGATTTCGAAATGGTGAAGGAATTCGAAGGACAAGCTTCTGGTCTTAGGTATTAGGATGATGATGAGAATGGAAGAAATTAGAGGAAGCAGTAACGATGGGAATACTCTCGGCAAAGCCAAACCAGGGGAATTCTGCAATTTGAATCTCAATCAACAATAGCCCAAGCCACTCCACCAGAACCTGCAAATCACCATCATCAACTTGCAATTCAATCCCAATCCATTACTATGGACACCCAAGGCTGCAACACCGCACCACCCTGTGCGTCACCTGCAATTGCCGAGCCGCCAATAACACCCATCGGGCTCAAGTTTGCAGGTGTTAGAACTGGGGAAATAGGAGGTGAGAGTTGAGATGGGTGGAAGTGATGAAACAAAGGCTAACGGGGTTAGTAGCTGTTAAAGCTGACTAGATAGAAGGAGACAGATGGCAAGCTTTGATAGGGAGACAGGGAAGGAGACAGGGTTTAGGGGACAGACGATTTTATGCCCCTTCATAGAAGATTCTGTTAAGGCAAGAAAGGAAACCATGTCGTCGGACACAGTGCAATACATACGCCGTAAAGTTTGTTTTTCGAAAGATATAATGAAATGACGATGAAGAGACTCACTAATCAAGAAAGTGCAATTGTTTAAACAAAGAAACTCGCTAATCAAGGAAATTTCGTTCACATTCTTAATTAATTCATACTAAAGTTAACCAAAGCCAGCATTCATGTAAAGGAGCTTGGCTAATTTGGTTTATATATACAGGAGCTTGTCCTATACCTGCTTAGTTCAATGATAACTCAAGTACTTTCACATTATGATAACAAATTAAGCCAAAGGACGCCATTATTATGTTGTTCGGTTTTCTCTTTGTTTCGTCTTTATATCACTTTTCTAATCCTACATTAATTTAAATAGGGACCATATGATCAGTAGGCATGAGCCAAGTAGTAGTAATTTGTGGCCTGCATGTAATCCTATTGGGTAATGGTTGAAGTAGAAAACAATCAGATAATGTTAAGGCTTCCACAGTTCCCCTATAAAATGCCTCCTTGGCCTTCATTTGCTTTGCTCGGAAAGAGAAAAATGGCAAAGGTAAAGCTTTTCTTCATAGCCTTGTTCATCATGCCATTGTTAGTGCAAAGCAGCGCCATTAAAGGAAATAGAGAAATCGACCACTGGTTTCAAAAGCTCCACCACTCAAAACCGAAGCTGACCCGCCACACCTCTACTATCACGACACCATTTCAGGCTTGGCCCAGACCGCAGTCATGGTGGTCCCACCACCCAAGACTATCAAAACCATCAACCACTTTGTTTGGACAAGTAAACATGTTTGGCGACTTATTAACTGAGGGACCCGAAGCCACGTCTAAGCTCTTGGGTCGAGCCCAGGGCCTATACGGGTTCGCGTCCCAGGAGGAAATCAGTCTCCTTATGGCGTGACCTTTGTTCTCACTAGTGGCAGACACAACGGCAGCAGTTTCACTATCTTGGGGCACAATGCGGTGGAACATTCTCCACGAGAGTTACCATAGTCTGTGGAAATGGGAATTTCCGATTGGCGAATGGATTTGCAATGGCATGGACTTATCTTGCGAATGCTAGTGTCGCTATTGTGGAATATAATGTTGGGGTTATACATTATTGAATGAAAGGATGAAAACAACATGGTTTTTCGTTTTTCTTTTTTCAAATGAATGAATGTGGTTTAGTTTTTCTTTGTTCAAGGAATGAAGGTGATTTGGTCGTGCAAAGAGAAACAACTTCTTTTGGTATAGTACCATGCATTATGATTTATGAGTATGCTGAATTGCACTTTGCAATAGCTTTCAAGAAACAATTAACTCGATCCTAAAACATCAAAACTTATGTTTTCGATCGACAAAGTGACAACAAAAGAGACCTTTTTCCTGATTTTAGCCTGACTTAAGGGTGACAATGTCAATTAGTGTAATGGATCTCATGTTATGTTTGTACAAATACGTATCAATCCTAATCCAATTTGTTTAACTCCTTATATAAGATGATGAACTCGATGGTACCAATTAAAACCCAATCTACTCTATTAAACTTGTCGATCAAGTACTCACACTCATATATAATTGAGGTGCGCTAAGGCAACACCAAAGCAAAGAAGCTTTAGGTGGAGGGAGCGGTGGGTTGTCAGAGTGGCAGACTCCTCTCCTTCCAATTTGATCGTGGGCTAGCTTGTGCCCTACAGCATTACAGTGACTAATGAATACACACTCACAACTCACGAATATTTCAAGCCTTGCCAAAAGACAAGCTAGACAAGGTATAATTAGTCCAGATACGTGTACTGTAGTGCAGGTGGAATCTGAAATAGTAAAATCCTCAAATGGTACTCAAACTATATCTCCGTTAGCCTCATTAGTACCTCCGTCCAATTTTTCGTTAAAAAAAAAAAGTCATCAAGTGTTAGACCAAAAACACAAAGTTTGGGTACTTCGGTAAAACCGTAAAATCATTCATTTTTTGTGTTTTTGGTCTAACCCTTGATGACTTTTTTTTTTAACGGAAAATTAAACGGAGATACTAATGAGGCTAACGGAGACATAGTTTAGGTACCACTAGACTCTCTAAGCATTTGTGGGTACTAAAAAGTGCATTTCGTGATAGTTTGAGTACCATTTAAGGATTTTACCCAATCTGAAAAGTGAAAGATTATTCAGCCAAAAAAAAAAAAGTGAAAGATTAGACCAACCAGAACGTGCAATTAACTCAATGCCCTGTTTACATCATCATAAATTCATATATAACTATGCCAAATTTAATTTAATTAGGTAACCAATCCAAATCCACCATTAAAATAATTAAGGGTGTTCTCTTTATGTCATTTAAAATAAGGAAACAATAATGTTAGTATGTTACTGCTTCCACAGCTCCCCAATAAAATGCCTCTTTGGCCTTCATTTGTTTCGCTGAGCTACAGAGAGGAAAAATGGTGAAGCTTGTTGGTCCAATTCTCAAGTTTTTCTTCATAGCTCTGCTCATGCCACTCTTACTGCACAGCAGCAGCACCATTGAAGAAGAAGAGAGAGACATTGACCACTGGTTTCAAAAGCTCCACTACTCAAAACCGAAGCTGACCCGACTTCATTTCTACTTTCACGACTTTCTTTCAGGCCCGGCCCAGACCACAGTAGTGGTGGTTCCACCAGCCAAGACCACCAAATCGTCCACCACCTACTTCGGACAAGTCAACATGTTTGACGACGCACTGAC
Source organism: Rubus parviflorus (assembly GCA_029955375.1). Lineage (NCBI taxonomy): Eukaryota > Viridiplantae > Streptophyta > Magnoliopsida > Rosales > Rosaceae > Rubus > Rubus parviflorus. The sequence continues at coordinate 33,791,901 of JARGGL010000001.1, forward strand.
CGAGGGACCCGAACCCACGTCCATGCTCCTGGGCCGGGCTCAAGGGCTATACGGGTTCGCGTCCCAAGAAGATGTCAGTCTACTTATGGCCATGACCTTTGTTTTCACTAGCGGCAAGCACAACGGTAGCAGTGTCACTATTTTGGGGCGCAACGCAGTGTTTCAATCCCCGCGAGAGTATCCAATCGTCGGTGGAACTGGCAATTTCCGATTGGCGCGTGGCTTTGCCTCAGCCACGAATTATTTTGCGAATACAAGTCTTGCTATTGTGGAATATAATGTTGCGATTATACATTATTGAAGGAGATAATGAGACTGGCATGCTTTATTCTCTAGTTGTTTAATAATGGTGTTATACAAAGTTGAACTTCTGGTAGGAGTAGGACCTTTTGCCCAAGGACTGTAGCTTTTGCTGGAAATAGGTGAGCAAATTTTGGGTTTCTTTATTTAAGTTAGAAAAAGAAACCCATGAAAAACGTTTTGATTTTAATGGCTTTCTTAGAGATATTTGATTTCACATAAACAAGTCGCAACACGTGAATCTGAGCGACGTTGATCACAAAGAAAAGTAATTCCAAACTCACTTTCCTTTTACCTCAATAATTTTTTCGTTTCCAACTTTGCATATTACCATAGTTTTGGAATTTTTAGTGTTTAGAATTTTCCCAAAGTGAATTTGGGTGATGAAAGTTGTCATTTCGAGTTGTGAGTATTAGATCCTAATTAAAAAATATTGGAGAATTTTATGCAAGGATATGACGAGACCATCCAGCCCTACCAATATTCCTATTAGGGAAAGAAGAGTTTAGAACATTCACGACACAAATAATTGTGGTGGTATAAATCCCATCTCAGCTGCTCAAGGCCTAGCCACCTTGTCTTCAATGAATAAGACAATAAAGCATCAAATCAATACCCTAAACTGAAAACATCAATTCTACCTTCATTTTCATAAGGGAAATCCAAGAATTGGAATAAGAAACCAGGCAGTCTTCCACCGAAAATCAACGGACACAAGTATTAGAAAAGGCTGACATCTAATTGAAAAACACGATATACAATCTCCAGCAAAAGATGACTACAAAGAAACTAACTAGTAGGGGATTTCCCTTCCTAGGAAGCAACAAAATTCCAGGATGATGACTCCGGAAAATAGACACCACCAATAGAAGACTGTTAAGTTCCTTGTTTTCAAAGTACCTGCCATTCAAATAACAAGTAGAGAAAGAAAAACAAACTAATATCAAGTTGATGAAAAGCTAACAACTTGTGCAGATGTTGATCCTAAATAAGCAAAGAGAATGGAAGAGAGGCCTGATTCAATTTCGCCAATATAAACGAATTTTCACACCCATACAGAGAATTAAGACAAAGGCCTGATTCAAGAATAAGCAACATTGGGTCCAGTACCTTAACAAGAACAAAAATTTACCAATTGCCAGTATCTAATTAAGAAGCTCAAAAATCTCCCTGTGATCAATAGAAACACTTCCAGATTGATATGGGTAGAAACCAGCAGCTTAGTATCACTCACTTGTGGTGAACCATCACTTGATGACCTCCTTGCTCACTCTTGATGACGACCTATTTCCGCAAGGCTGCTGCTTCACAATTATTGATCTAATTTTCATCATTGTCCCTACTGCAACTATTCGGGGTAAGTAAACAGCTTTCTAAACAGAGGAATGAGACCAATCAAAGCTATTTGAAGCTGTTCTGAGCTATTTAAGCGGATGCTGAGTTGTCCTGCTCCCCTATTATTTAAATTGGCGCGAGCTATAAGGTTTGTATATCGTCCAACTGGAATCTGAGTCTGTATGTTACCTCCAATAGCAAGATCTCCATGCCAATCCATGACAGAAAGCCCAAAAGTTGATAGTGAATGACCCAGCGGATGATCTTTGTCTCTCAACTGAGCCTCCAAGCTACCACCATAAGCAATGTCCCCACGAGCAGTCATTGCACCACCCGTCATAACCAACCGGAACCGTTTATGAGGAATAAATTTGTCTTCAATTTTCACCCCAGCCGATAAAGCATCACCCAAGAGAGTGACTGAGACGCCAGCACTTGTTTTATTCGTCCTAAAATTACTGAACCTTGTGTCACCTCGTAGAGTATAAGCCAAGTCCTTTCCAACGGTCTGCATTTCAAGTCCTACTGAACTTGCTTTCCCTTCCCCGTGCTTTACTGAACTAGCTAGTTCCATTTGGACATTGGCATCCTTCTTATCTTTTGTAACCTGGCCAGAAAATGATAAGGGTATATTGCCATTTAACACGAACAATCTTTCTGCATTTATGCCCTCATAACCAATATCATGATCCCAACCATGAGTTTCTAGAACAGGTCTTACAAGCCACTGGTTGGAAGAGTCTAGATACCGATAACGGTGAGTGGGATTATCAGAATCAAAGGAAGCAGGCAATGGCAAATCTGGCATGGGAACGGGTACAGATGCTGCACTTGCACTTTCTTCCTCTACAGTTTCACCATAATCACTTGGCAGATCCTTTGCTGCAGCTGCCATTTTTTTCATCAACTTTCGCCGCTTTTTCTCCTCCTTCAACTGTTTCTTCATAAAAAGCTTTTCCCTATACTCCAACTCATCAAAATATGCCTTTTTCTGAGCTTTAGAGAGTTTCTCCACCTGGGCCTTTGTCAGACGTTTAAAGGGCGGTAATTCATCAAATTCTGATTCATCTTCAGAATCTGAAGATTCATCCAGATCATCATCTACACCATCATCATCATCACCAAATTGATCCTCAGGCAGCTTCAACTGTGGTTTTGACTGAAGGAGGGAGGAAAGAAGGAAAGGTAATGGAGGTGCCCTAGATCGAGGTGCAAAAGGTCTTCCAGGAGGACTGTCTTGCAACTTCAATAGTGCATTAGCTTCAGCAAGGATCTTGGATGCAAAAGAGAGCAATAACAAATGAGGTTTCCAAACCTGACCATTTGGCAAGACTCTCTGGCCAGCCCTATTGGTCCTGCAAGCAGAGTGGTTCTCTACTAAGGAAACAGGATTCATGAGGCGCATATCCCCAGCTGCCTGACGAATGGCTTGCTGGACAACATGAGATCGTTGAGTGACAAACATGTCATAACTAGAAGCAGCGCCATTTGGGCCCTCGGGAGGAGCTGACGCAGCATGAGTCAGAACCACAATTGCATTGAACCATATAGTTGCCCCAAAAATCTCTGTGATGGTGCGCAAGAGTGGCATGTCACTGAAATCCCTGCTCTGCATGTCCAACCTATCAAGATACAACACAATATCTGGAGGTGTTTTCTTGATAAAGCGCTTAGCAGTGAGGAGAATCTTCTCATTTTGACGCTGGTCTGACCAGGAAGGTAGAAGCCCAGGTGTGTCGATGACCCTTACCTTAATCCCTTGCACAGTACCCACAACATCCTGAACCTTCTTTGTCCCCATCTGAAAAGCATCAGTATTGAACTTCACTTCATCAAATATAGAATTGATGGTGGCACTTTTACCAACTCCCGACTTTCCAAGAACCATAATTGTACAAGCGAAATCAAGGGGTTCATTCCCAGATGCCTCTAGCTGCTCCGCCATGGCACTTGCACGGTCAAAACTAAAGGCACCAACACGACCCCCACTTCTCCCATGCAGCTGCTCAGCTAACCCCAGTCTGTACAAAACCTGAGCCACGACAACATTATGTGGAGTTTGCCCAAGCCTATGCGCAAGCCGCAAAAATTTCACTCTGATCATCTGAAGCTTTTCACGAGTCTCATCAGACTCCTCTGCCTCTCCATTAACAGGATCCTCAATTTGCTGGTTTTGCACATGAGATACCGTACCATTTACCCGAGGCTGCTGGGCCACCCTAGGTGCAGGTTCCAATAGTGGGGCAGCACGCCCAAGGCCAGCTGGACGAGTAGGATGGGGAGTGGGACTTGTAGAATTTCCAGAGGAAACATGAGCTGGTGCATGCTGTTGCTCCTGCACTCTATTCATTCTGTTGCTAACCTTCTCTACATGATTGTTTTCTCTCTTTTCAGGCTCCTCAGGCACAGCGCCATTGTTGCTCACTACATGAGCAACCTCGGCAGCTCGCTGAGGTTCATCATCTTTGTTATTCTCCGGTCTCAAATCAGTGACACCGACCTGAATCTTCTCTGTGTCCTCAGTTGCAGAACTTTTAGAAACAGCTGAGCTTGCCATTTCAGATGATACAGTCCCTTCCACCCCAGACAACTGTTGATCAGATGAAATGCCATTAAGTTCAGATGTTTCCGCATGATGCTCTGAACCAAGCCCAGAGGAAATACTTTTCATTTTCATTGGATCTTGATCTTCTGCATCTGTACAAGTCAAAGTGGCTCTCAGTTCTTCAATTTTATTATCCACTTGCCTTGCTTCACTGATAAATGTAGCATCTTTTGATTCAGTACTATCACATTCCGTATGCCCTGGATCCATATTTCTTTCTTGCAATTCCACACCTTTATCATCTTCAAGCTTCAAAGTAACGCCAACGGAAGTATCTACCAGTTCCACAGTCTTGTCTTCCTGATTCTCTGTACTCCAGGTATTCTCCTTTATTTCCTGACCATTTCCAGAGTCCTTCAAATTTTCCATATTAAATTCAGTTACTCGAGGAGAATCAAGATCAGCACCTTCATTCTCCAATCTTTCATCTGTAGGCCCTACCTCCAAAACTGAATTATTCAGATCGTCCTTCTCAGACTTCTTAGTTTCAGGAACCTCATCAGGCTTTACATCAACCTCGTCCACATCAGTCAAAATTGGTATTTCTCCACCAGCACCAATCGCTGAACCCTTATTTTCCCCATCCAACAACCCATCATTCGTCAATCCATTTGATTCAGAATTGTGTTTCACAGACTTCACATCGTCAACCTCATCCCCACCTGTCAAAACTGCAACTTGTCCAATAGCACCAACCTCAGAAACATCTTTTACCCCATCTTCTCGGCTACCCACCAATTCTTCATCTGCCCATCCCTTCAATTTATTGGTCTCTGATTCCTTCACGGTCTCCTCCACATCAACTCTAACAGTCCCAGCAGCTCCATCAAGACTGTTCCCACCCACCGAATTTTCTACTTGCTCTTCTCCGTTCTCAACAGCCTCCTCCTCCTCCTCCTTGAATTTCCCAACATCGTCCAGAACCTCAATTGCCTCTTCAAAATCCTCAGCACGAGGACTGTCACCAATAGCCCCGGTCTCTATTGCCTCCTCGAAAACATCTTCCTCCAAATCAACCCTGAGGCCATTAGAAACCTCTACAACCCTGTCCTCAATAACCTCAGCTTCCACACCCTTATTCTCACCCGTGTGAGACCCAACTACAATCCCATCACCATTTTCCATCCCAAATCTTCAAAATGCAGGTTCAAAACCCTAGATTCACCAAAACCCAGAAAAACTCAAATCATCTAAAAGTTCGACAAACAGAAAAGAACCATTTCTATCGATAAGCCAATCAAAACAGAAGTCCAACACCAAATTTCACTAGACAATTACCAATTTTTCGATTACAAAAGCATACAAAGACAGCATCATGCATATTTCCACTACGTGTTTATCAACGATTAATCAATACAATTACTGAAATGAAACACTGCAAGATCGTGACTTGGATTTATTAGGGTTTTGGTGAAATCAAAACAACAAAAGCAATACGAGACAAATGAAACATAAATGCAAAAAGAAATGGTCATGAAATAGTAAATAGCAGAGAAAGCTCACCAGGTTTCTGGGTGCCACAGAGAAAAAGGCTCTGCCTTGGACTCGTTTTAGATTGAGAGAGAGAGAGAGACTGAGGTTGGAGGATCTCTTTTCTTATGGTTTACTATGTGTATTCGCAGCAGAGTAATTAAGGATAAGACTCCGATCAGACGGTCAACCAATTTCTGGGGTTTTGATCAGACGGTAGACACTCTTTCATTGGTATCATCGTGAAAGACGCCAATCATGATGACGTGGACGGAAACTGGAAAAAGGGTTTCCTGTTGCCCATGCCCCATTTCTGCTTTCGCACGTGTGGATCGACGGCTGTGAAGAGTCGCATGACTTCTGACGTCCGTTGATTTGATGGGCGGGGATGAAATTTTACTCAAATGTCGTCACGTGATGGTCACGTTGAAAATTCAGAGCGTTGTTTAAAAGGTGTGCGTATGGGGATGACATGATTCCAACGCATATGTTGCACGAGATCCTTTATTATTATCTTGGTTATACCATAATTTCCTTGGTAGTTGGATTTTGTAATTAAAAATGTACTTCAAAGTTCAAAGCTTTTTTTGGGCAAGTAAAATGAAGAAAAACTTTATCTAAAAGCATTTAATTTTTAATTTCCCTTTAGGTTTACTAGTCCTAATCTATAAATTTCAATCACTTAAAAAAAACATAAAATTAGGTTAACTAGTTCCTTATGGTCACAGGATGGACTTTTTGAAACCGAATACTAATGAATTGCACTTGTCAAACGGATATTTAATTGAAACTGAACTGATCTGACTAGTATATTATTAAAACTAAACCAAATTGACGTTTGCGATGCAATTTTTGATTAGTTTTTAAGATAAACCGACAAAAATCGAACCGAATTGCCCGAATAAAAAATTAATTAAAATTTATATTTTTATTATTAGTTGCTAATTTTTGTTGGTTTTTAACATTCTATTATTGGCTCTCAAACATTAGATCATCGTTTCTTACTCAAATTCAACATTAATTCCTATTAGCGTTTAATTTCTTATTTGTCTCATTATTTCTTTTCTTCTACCTAGCTGGTGGTGATGGGTTTAAATTGTAGAATAGGGTGAATATATTCTCAATTTTTCTTACATTTTTCACTTTTCAATGCATATTCTTCAGTTTCAAACTAAAGTTTAGATATTGACTTTATTTGGATTAGTACTAAGCATGTAAAATTATATTACAAAAAAAAGTCATTAGAAATATGTGATAATTTGTTAAAATCAACGCATTTTGAATTAACTAAAATCGAACTGAACAAGTCAATATATCAGTTAATCGACCATGTCCTTTTGAAATTTCTAACCGATTTTGATTTGGAAAAATGAAGAACATATGTTGTTGTCGTTTCGATTAGCGATTAGTGCCGAAAAACCAAACCAATGAAACTAAGTACACTGTACCCCTAAATTATGGTACCTTCTTCTCCGAGAGGGTAAGAGACAAAACTATTTGTACTATATATTTTATACCGGCTTCACTAATATTTATTACCAAGAAGCGAATAATACGAAGGTGGGAGAACTAAATAAGCGAGTAGTATGTAGTTTAGTAAAGATTGGGTATTTTTGGAAAACTTTTTGTTTTTGATGGAATACGACATATTTTATTTCACGAATTAGTTCATATAATGTTTAATGGATAACTTAAAGTTACTTCTTCTCAAACCAAAAAAAAAAGTTGATGTTTAGCAGGTTAATAATATCAAAATGTAGTTATCTCCACCATATCTCTTCTATACTATTCCTTAATTATACCTGTTTTTAATGTCACTTCATTAGATTTATCATGCTAATTTAGAATGCATGATTCTCGATAACTCAAAATCATAAGCTAATATATTTAGAATAACATTTGCCTTTTGGGGTTTTGAATTGTCAATGTTGTCATCTTTATAGAAACAAAAATTTCGATATCGCGATCATGACTGTGGAATACATAAGTTATTAGACAAGCTATTAGTCATTGATATTGGGGTGATTATAAGTTGTGATTCGTCACTCATGAGTCATGTTATTGTATATTATGTGCAAAAACAAAATTACTTTGCATGATATTGATATGATACGTCTTTGATGTGTATTTCCCGATTAATTTGCATAATTAAGATAACTAATTGAGATTTGTTAGCTTCATAATACAAAACTAATCATTTATTAAATAATTAAACTAATTTATGAGCAAGTGATATAATCTCCAATAGCCATCGTTACCTTTTGTTATGGAACCTAACTATCTTCTTAGATTTCATATATCTCACATCCCTACGTACCTCAAATAGTTAAAATCTCATTCATACATTTACTCTTTATAGTTTACTTCAATATCTCATTATTGCTTATCTTAATTGAATGACCAATTAATCATGATGTGCAATGTTGCAATATATGGAAAGACTTGAGGTTGTCTCTTTGTTTGCAATTGTCATGCTAATTGTGTTCTAATAAAGTGTAATGTTACACGTAAGATTTGTATGCTACAACTTATCAAACTTCGACAATGTTCTTCTGGTTAGTAATTAAGACTTTGATTAGTTCGTGGTGAATTCAGATTCAAAGGTAAACAAAAATATGTTTAAATTTGAGTTTATTTGTTTTCCACCCAGTGGTGAACCCATGATTTTGTTTATACGGTAAGAGAATTAGGCCTATTATATAGTGTGCATTACTAGAGAAAAGAAAGAAAAAAAATTCACTTAGGGCAACAAATTAAATTCATAGGGCTTCATGTAGGTACGCCGGTGTTTCTACCATTGTATCTAAATTCAATTGTAACTAATTAAAGTTTTTCATTTTTCCTAGTCAGTAATGGACCATAAGTGCACCACTATTAAACCTTCTACAGTCACATACTTTAGTGTGAAAATAATTGTTATATTTTTAAATTCCAATATTACCCTTAACCATCAATACATAATAAAAAAAATCACAATCAACCAAATTTGTTCTTCAGTCAAGAGATTTTTTATTCTTGATAATCTGTCTATAGAAACCCATAATAGGAGGCAGAGACCTCTTATGGATGGAGTAAAGTTCAAATTACCCGAAAAATGCTACGAACTGGCGAAAACGTATACTTTCCAAAAATGAGATCAAAAACAAAATTTGACAAACTTCAAAATTCCTAAAAAATATTTGAGAACTTAAAAATAAGAAATTTAAAATTCAGGTCGTCACAATCCACCCTTTTTAAAAAAAATTGTACTCAAAATTTCTAATATTTAGAAATTCCGAAAACACTTTTGGGCTCTAACCTAATTCAAAGAAAATTATAAACTACCACAAATCCTAGAGTTCTAATCAAAGGAAAAATAGAGATGAGGAAGGATGGCGACTACATGGAAAGGTGAGGTATACATATTTACACTATGCATGGTCAAGGTTTCATGCTAGTACGTAACACGATGTAGGGGTGATCTTTTTGCAACCGAAAACCAATAAATTGATGAGAACTGCACCAAATCTTAAGAAATTTAATCGGAATTAGACCGAACCAGCCAATTAATTATTAAAACCGAAACTGACTAACGCTTGCGGTTCCAGTTCTCGGTTAGTTCTTAAGATAAACCAACAAAAACCAAATTGAACCTGCAAAATTAAAATGTATAGGTAGGTAATTCCTATTGGTGTTTAAATCTCTCTTTACCCTAACTCAACTTTAAGTCTTTTTGGTGTTCAATTTAGTGACCACGTCGGCTTACCAATCACGTCGGTTATAAAAAATTTTAGCCGGTTTTAATTTTTGAACTATATCATGCGTGCGATTTTCGGTTAGTGCCAACTAGTCTGAGTCCACCCTTATACGATTAGTGCGTAACTTTAATTTAATTTTTTTTTTGGGCAAACAGTTAAAATTCAGGTGTTCATATTTACCATTCTTTTGGCACCGCACGCCGGCAAAAGCACAACCCGTACACCTTATTGAGAGAGAAAGCCCAGAACTTGCTGATTAACTAACTAACCTCCCTATCTCACAGACTCACTCTCTCACTCAATACAACACCAAGCTCTCTCTCTCTCTCTCCAATGGCCCTGTCGCTATTTCATCACCTATCTCTCACTCTCCCCTCACCGCCACAACCCTCTTCTCCTTCTCTCCGACCTTCCCCCTCCAATTCCCTACTATTTACGCTCCCTGCCCCACGCCCCCTCCTCCGCTGTCACCACCGCCACTCTCTCGCGCCGCTCAACGCCAGCCTCTCCTCCGCCGTCGATTCTCCGCCGCAAACTTCAGGGAGTCAACCCGACAAGAAGCTCATCCTCCAAGTCAAAGACCTTACGGCCGTGATTGCCGAATCGAAGCAGGAAATTCTCAAGGGCGTTAACCTCACCGTCTACGAGGGAGAGGTTCACGCCGTTATGGGCAAGAACGGTTCTGGCAAAAGCACTTTCGCCAAGGTACTTTTACTATTACTTCATTGTGTTCACTTCAGTGCTCTCTCTTCCGTGATTTTCAATTCGAAATTGAACATTTTTAGGTTTAAAAATTAAACATTTTAGGTTTAAATATTGGAAATGTTTAGGTTCTGGTGGGGCATCCGGATTACCAAGTTACAGGAGGCAGCGTTGTGTTTAAAGGGCAAGACTTGCTGGAAATGGCAGCTGATGAGCGGTCCCTTGCCGGACTTTTTATGAGTTTTCAGTCACCAGTTGAAATCCCAGGTGTGAGCAATATCAATTTTCTTCGTATGGCTTACAATGCTAAGAGAGAAAAGCTTGGACTTCCTGAGCTTGGAGTATTTGAGGTAGACGATGACCTTATTGGTTTAATTGCTTTATCTTATACTGATCGGACCAGTGGTTTGATGTCTCGGATTTAGTGGTTCATTCATATTTTATGTCCTTGCAGTTCTATGCTTATTTGTATCCCAAACTTGAACTTGTGAACATGAAGACAGACTTTCTGGATAGAAATGTTAATGAAGGCTTTAGTGGTGGTGAGAAGAAGCGCAATGAGATTTTACAGCTGGCGGTATGGTTTATCCTTCTTAGCTAATCTTCTTGCTTGCCTATGTTACATATAATGCAGTTAGAATATTCATAGAGCAATGGAATGGTATGTGTACTTATGTGGTTTCTAGTTTTCAATAACTTGTACTTGTGGCGGTACTTATGTGCCTATGCTTCTGCTCAATGCAGGTTTTGGGGGCAGAATTGGCTTTATTGGACGAAATTGATTCTGGGTTGGATGTTGATGCATTTCAAGATGTAGCAAAGGCAGTGAATGGGCTTCTGACTCCAACAAATTCTGTGTTGCTGATTACTCATTATCTACGACTTCTACAATTTATACAGCCAACACGCATCCACATTATGGTAAGTCAGGGAAGATATGAAAACTAACATGGATTAGAGAGGTCTAGTGTATAGGTGCATGGATTTGTCTCATCATATTAGCAAACAACGATAAAAATGGCTGTTCCATAAAGTATCACAGGGTAAATGAGTTTATTAGTTTCATGTGTCAGTGAGTTACCAAGGACTGCTTGAAGGCATGGTTTAGATTTTTGCATGGCTATCTTTATGGTTGGGGCTCCTTTTAAGCAATGCGTTACAGTTCTAGTGAATAAAATGGAAAAGCATATGTTGCCGTATAATAGCACTCGGTACATGTCATTTAACCTAAGGAGTTGTGTTCATTTTTATTTCTATTATGAGTGAAGAGGGAAGATGGGAAGGTTTGATTATAAAGCCCTCGATGCTTGTATGTTTACTCTCAAGATAGCTGCCTCTACACTGGAAATTTGTGAAATGGACATGTGTTTGAGCTATAAGCTGTTACTCTCTCTTGAAAACCAGGGGAAAAGTTGTGCTTTTGTTAAATGAGAACTTTAGAGTTGTAGTGGGCACATGAATGTGATTCATATGGTTTGCTTGTAAGAAATTATGCAATGAATACTGAATAAACTATTGTTGAAAGGCATCATCTGTCCTCATTCCCTAGCAGCTGAAACTGTGTCTACATTCTTTCAGTATTCATCTAACCATTTAAATGAAGTACATGAATGGAATTTATATGGTTGGCTTTGTACCAAACTATACGAAGAGTACTCGATAAATTATTGTCGAAAGCATCATCTGTCCTCAATCCATAGCAGCTGAAACTGTATCGACGTTCTCTTTCAGTATTCATCTAACCATTTAAATGATTCATTTTATAGGAGAACGGGAAAATTGTGAAGACAGGTGACATCTCTTTAGCAGAGGCACTAGAGAAGGACGGCTATGAAGCAATTGCATAACCACATTCAAAGAGGTATCGCTCTCTCCCTCTGGTGAAGATGAGATGCTTAGATGATGGATGAATCATGAAAGGAGATATTCTTAAGGTTGGAAACCAGCTACTTAGGCTATGGTTCAGTATGTGTGAAGAACTTTAAATACCACCTGTTAGACAGATCAATTTAGTGAGTCAAAAGCCTAAAAAGGCAATGACTAAAAACCGACATGGTGAACATTGTGAATTTGTGAGGAAGGATATAGTTGCTAAGAATCCAATAGGCAAGGTCTAATGACTACAGAGAGTTCAACATACCAATCCCCATTTAGTTGTTTAATTTTACATCTTTATTTGAGTTTTTTGTTTTTCGTCCTTTTTAGAAGTTTTACTTGAGGTTATCTAGGTCTAATAAATAGACAATATGGCAGGAGGAATTATGTTTTCCTTATTTGCTATGGTATATAAGATTTAAGTAGTTGTTCTACTACTAGAAGAGGAAGCTCCTTGACTCGAGCGCTTGTTGCTAATACTTTGATCTGCTTGCCTCCATTCCTCGTCTTATTTCAACAATGAATAAAATTGATTTGTGCCCCTTCTTCGATATGGAAACTCGGTTTGCATTTGAAGGCCCTGTTGTTCTTTGCATAAATATTGAGTCTGGAGTTGGGCCATTTGGCTGTAAGAACAATGGAACCTGAGAAAGTCGCAGCATCTCATAGTACAGTATGAAAAACCTATCAATGGCTTGTCACTGCGAACACCAATCCCTAATGGGATAATATCTTGCACTGCAAGCAATGCTCTTATCCCAGTAAAAAGAATGTAAGAGCCCATTCAGGTTCAGACTTCAGAGTTTAGAATTTATTCAAGGAAAATGGTCATAGAAGAAGAAGAAGCCACAAGTGTGATTCAATTATGGGCATTCGGTGCTCTGACTGTTACGTGGTGGTTGAACCGGCCAAATGGAATAATGGATGCAGAGACAAACATAATGCCCTACCTTCTGTTGCCACGTGGCAGCTGATTGGGGTAATACTTTCACTTAATAGAAACATTATAGATAACGTTATGAAAACAAACAGCTCATCAAATAAGCATTGGACAGCCTAACACGATTATGACTCTCCGCCAATAATTCAATCAAATTCCGGCCCACCAATATAAAGATAATACATCTCCTTCTGTTCTACATCAAATCATGATGATAATTATAGAAATGTTTATGCAGGAAAGTCAGTAATCAGTTAATTAGTTTTTGCAACCAACAAGTTGCAACTTTTCTCTGCACCACTACCTACTCCATTCACAGCCAGAAATTAAAGAAAGAACATAATAGAAGAAGAAGAAGAAGAAGAAGAGAGGCTTTCTTGTTGAACATGGGTGCCAAGGTCTCTAAACAGGTGGAAAGGCGTAAGGCGATTTCGACTGAGAAGAAAACACTGTGTGATCTGCATCAAAGCTGCGGCGAAGACTTTCCAGACTGTGCATACAAGCCTCCAGACAGGAAAAACTGGATGGCTGGGATCAACCCTGAGAAAGTTCACATAAACCAGATTGTATGGCCCGGAACTCATGACTCGGCAACCAACAGGATTGGAATCCCCTGCATCACTAGGCCATTTGCTCAATGCCAGAATCTGTCCATCTACAACCAGCTTGTTAGAGGCACCCGAGTTCTTGACATTCGAGTTCAGGAGGATCGCCGAGTCTGTCATGGAATTCTCACCACTTACAACATCGATGTTGTGATCAAGGATGTCAAGAAGTTTTTATCTGAAACCGAGTCGGAGATCATAATACTCGAAATCCGAACTGAGTTTGGACATGAAGACCCTCCTGACTTTGACAAGTATTTGGTGGAACAGTTTGGAGAGCTTCTGATCCACCAGGATGACAATGTCTTTAACAAGACGATTTCGGAGTTGCTGCCAAAGAGGATTATATGTGTGTGGAAGCCGAGGAAGTCTCCTCAGGCCAAGGCAGGGAGCCCTCTATGGAACTCCGGGCACTTGAAGGATAACTGGGTTGACACGGATTTGCCATCCACGAAATTCGAAAGCAATCTGAAGCATTTGAGTGAGCAGCCACCGGTTTCGTCAAGGAAGTACTTTTACAGGGTGGAGAACACTGTGACACCCCAGGCTGATAACCCTATCTTGTGTGTGAAGCCGGTGACGGGGCGGATTCATGGATATGCAAGGCTGTTTATAACTCAGTGCTTCTCTAGAGGTTGTGCAGATAGGTTGCAGATCTTCTCCACGGATTTTATCGATGACGATTTTGTTGATGCATGTGTTGCAGTTACATATTCAAGAATTGAAGGGAAGGCTTGAATTTTGTGATTTTGTTCATATGTACATGTTCAGGTGTGTGTAGTTTGATCCCTTGGCTGGTTACTAGTTTCTGCATTCATTGTTACTGTTATTTCTTATTGTTTGTCTGCAGGGTCAATCTATTTCTCTGTATTGTAATATATGAGAATTGGGATGTAAACATAGTTATTGCACATTGCTATATATTGAATAGAAATTTTCTCTTTCTGTATTTGCTAGATGGCACACAAAAAATATCTGTAATAAGACATATATTCTATGCCAAGTAAATATTTTTTAATCAAGTGAATCATAGGCCTTGATTATGATACACATCACATGGTATGGCCTTCAATTTAGGATGCTATTACATGCAAATTTTAGCCAGTTTTGTTTTTTTTACTACCTGGGCTAATTCATGACAGCTACATCACAAAGCTAAATCCCATTTCCAAAATTTGAAACACATCATTTACCACAAGAGAAAAATGAAACCCAGTTTCAAATCCCGTAAGTAATTGAAAACCATCTTCAAGTTCTTGCTTCTCAGCTGTTGCTCCCTTCCCAAACCACCAGGTATTCTCTGAAGCCTGAAGTTCAAATTATTATTTTTTATAAGATAAGCTGCAGTATATATGTTTGTTTCAAAAATATATCCAATTAATGCTTGCTTTGATTGATTGCTGAGGTCCCATTATCATTTAATTATCATGGCAAAGACATCATCACTGGTGTCACTGATACTGAGGGTCTGGCCAGAGATCCAGCAATAGCTTCAAAGATGTATGATGGCCTGATGACCACAAATATTCCAGCTGCTAGGTGGAAGCGAACATGTGAGGTTCGAATTAATACTCAAAATCTAAGCTTCTGTGATCAGCACAAAGTTCCAATAAAAATCTATATAGAGTTTGCACCAGCTGCTGCTTTATACTTCAGGCTAGGGTGTAGCTGCCCTATTGAAAGTTACTGCACACCAGGAATCGAGGGCACTGCAATTAGGTCGGCTTCGATGACCATAGCCAACCCATTAGACAACACTCAGAATCCGATAATCCGTGGGTGACAACAGTGATAATTTCAACTTTGCCTCACCATTGGAAACAATCAATCCTAATTGAGCACTAGAACCGGGTTTAGCATATGATGAAACCCCACAAGTCTATGTCAATCATTTATGCTTCACGCATTGACTTATTCCAGAATTGAGTTCCAACAAATAAGCTAGCCGTCCAGTCTTAGCCACCAGTCCACCACTAGATCACATGACTATATGAAGGTTCCAACTTCCAAGCCATCTTGTGATCTGAATAGTACCGTCGTTCATCGCCTTGTTTGATCATCTTCATTGATTCCAAAAGTTCAAAGGATAGGAACAACTGTTGACAGCTCAATCCGAAGGCTCAATTGACTCAATTATATTTCTCCTAATAGGCCTAGGATTGTAACCATAAATTCTGTGAAGACATGGAGAAAATGTGGCATCAGAAGCAGGTTTATTTAAAAAAAAAAAAACTAGTGCATTGATTTTGTTAGAGCTTATTCAATGACCATCCAAATCAAATCTATGATTAATTAGAAACTTCTGGACGCCGACTCACAATATATAAGCACGTACGGTTAATTAATTAGTTATAATGTTTCTCCTAATGAAAGATGGAAGGGCTGAAGGGCATATGCATTATTTTCCTCTCAACTTTAGGAGACACATTATTCCGAATCCCTATTGCATTAGTTTTCCAATTCCAAACCAGAAAAGGAAAACCTTTCGCTCCAAGTCCTCCTCGCTCGCTCAATATAAATAGGGGGCAAGGGGTAAGGCTTATTCTCATCTCAACTCCTTCAAAGCTTAATTCCAGAGACTTTGAAAGTAATCAAATTAATCTCCCAAAGTACTCACTCAAACGTATACGTACCCTGCAGAAACCAACCATGTCGACTGAGATTGAGAAGAAGATGATAACCCTGAAGAGCTCCGATGGGGAAACTTTCGATATTGAAGAGGCGGTGGCCCTTGAATCGCAGACCATCAAGCACATGGTGGAGGACGGGTGTGCCGATAATGACATCCCCTTGCCGAACGTCACCGGCAGCATCCTAGCCAAGGTCATCGAGTACTGCAGGAAACATGTAGAGGAGGGCAACGAGAAGGATAAGGACGCCGGCGAGGAGTCTCTCAAGACCTTCGACGAAGATTTCATCAAGGTGGATCAGAACATACTGTTTGATCTGATATTGGCAGCCAACTATCTGAACATCAAGGGGCTGCTGGATTTGACATGCCAGACTGTGGCCGACATGATCAAGGGCAAGACTCCAGAACAGATTCGCAAGACT
This sequence comes from Rubus parviflorus, assembly GCA_029955375.1. Taxonomy (NCBI): domain Eukaryota; kingdom Viridiplantae; phylum Streptophyta; class Magnoliopsida; order Rosales; family Rosaceae; genus Rubus; species Rubus parviflorus. The sequence goes on from JARGGL010000001.1 coordinate 33,808,524, forward strand.
TTCAACATCAAGAATGACTTCACTCCTGAGGAAGAAGAGGAGGTTAAAAGAGAGAACCAATGGGCATTTGAGTGATCCAATCCAAGCAAGATTCGAATGCAATATTTGTTTTCTTATTGTGTTCTGTTCCTTATTTGCCTCTAGATAGGTGTGGGTTAATTAGTAGGACTATTGAATTCCTTTTTATATATGTTTTGAAATAACTGAAACAACAGTTTGTTTCTTAGATCTTAATTACCAATATATATTGATTTTATTATGTAATGAGGTTATTATACTCCCTTGTCTTTCAAGCTAGCCAATCTTAGCCACCACTAGACCATATGACTATGATATTATGATAACGAAGGTTACAATATCTGAAGCCATCTTGTGATCTGAAGTACAATAGTACATATTCATCTCCTTGTTTGATCATCTTCATAAAAACAAATTGATGGTTCCAAAAATTCAGAGGAATAAGGCTCAATTTACTCGACTTTCTTAACAATCAAAGTACTGTATTGTAACCATAAATTCCCTGAAAACATAGAGAAAAAGTGAGCAGAGGACCTAAACCATGGTCTTTTTATCACTGTTACAAACAAATATAGCTACTTAAAGTCTTAAACCATTTGTTATATTGACCAAAACATATTTATACAGAGTAAGGTAGATGACCAAAACCAATAAGCAGGCTCAAGTTACAAGAGATTTGAAAGATTTTGAGACATGGAGCATGCAAACCTGGGATGATGAAATTTATGGCGAAGGATTCAGGGAGGCTATGAGGGCTGTTTACAGATATGGGTTCAACACTACACTGAGTCATATTGTTGAAAAAGGAAGCCTCCCCACATGTCAAGGCGAAGAGAGCGACATTCATGAGTTAATTGGAACTGCTGGGATAGAAACACTCAACCTTCTAATTTCAACATGTAGTGCATGTTAAAGTTCGACGGGTGCTGATAATTTCAACTTTGCTTCACCGGCCTCTAGCTATGGGATCAGCAGGTCAGTGATGACGATGGTCCCAACCAATCTATTGTAATCTGATCAATCCATATATTGTTTGTTGCTTTAATTATATGATCAAAATGTGAGACATGGTGCAGAGAGGATCCCATGCGACAAATCAAGCCCACAACGGTTCATTTCTCTATATTAATTTACACATACTAATTGGCTTTTAAAGTCTTTGTTTAAATACATGTATGGCATTAAAAACTAGATATATGTATGGGGAAAAAACTTAGGTCCGACCTGGGGAAAAAATTAGATACAAGTCCTAATGTGTCCGACCCCTCATTTTTTTGTTACATTCGATTATCTATTTTCATAATCTGAACCGTTTATCTTTTAAATCAACATTTGAAGATCATCTTTGCAAAAATTTAATTTAAACGGAAATCGTTTATTCATACAATTGCATCAAACAAATGGACGGTTGGTAATGAGAATATCAATTTTCACCAAAACCGTTCATTTGTTTAATATTAACTTTCAACAAATGGATGAGTTAATGATCTTCAATTTGGATGATCTTTAAAGGTTAATTGAAAATATGAACAGTTCAGATCATGAAAATATATCATCGAATGTAACAAATAAGAGAGGGGTCGGACACATTAGATCCGATCAAGGTCGGACCTAAGTCTTTTCCATACTTAAATATATTAAGGGCAAAAGAGTAAACTATATAATCAAAATAATAAATAAATAACATGGGGCCCATACCAACTTGACAACTTGTATATTTCTTTTATTATTTTTTTTGTTATCTTTTATATTATAACATTATTTAGTTTTAAAATTAATATGATAAAACGGAGAGACAAATTATGCGAAAAAACTAAATATATTAGAACTTTCTGCATCCGTTATGCAAAAATATTTTTAAAAATAATATAATTAAACAGAAGAATATTAAAAAAAAACTACCCGTTATGCAAAAATATTTTTAAAAATAATATAATTAAACAGAAGAATATTAAAAAAAAACTAAGCGAGAAAGTTTCTCGCACACAAGAGCGTGGTTTTCCTAGTATATATTAAAGATATTTGAAAAAGAAGTAATTGTATTGAATATTTGCATGCTTTTTGATATGCAAAGATGATTGATATTTATACACATATAATTGAATGATGGTCACGTGCTCTGTGTCTTGTGCTTTGTGTTTGTGCTCTGTGCCTTGTGCTTTGTGTTTGTGCTCTGACTTGAGCCATGTGCTACTGACTTGAGCACTGTGTTGCTTAATTTGTTGTGCTGTCTTGAGCTCTGTGGGCTTGGTCACTGTTATATATGAGTATCTCTCTCATTTGGAGATTTACAGAGGAAGATTTGGAAAATTCTCATCAATGGAGAGATCTGGAAAAGTCTCATCAATGGAGAGATTTGAAAAGTTTTCATTTTCATCAGTAGAGAGCGAAAGGAGATTAGCAGCCACCATGGAATCCCTTGTCAAGCTCACTCTCAAGGAAGAAGAAGAACCTATAACTCTGCAGGTGCAGAATCAGACTCATGGTGACCTCTACTACAGGACCGGCCGCACCGTGTCACTGGGACATGTGTTGAGAGACTACTGTGAACGTAAAGGTTTGGTCTATGCAGAAATGCGTTTCATCTACGATGGAAGAAGGATACGTGCAACCCACACCCCCCAAGAACTGAAAATGGAAGATGATTTTGTTATTGACGCAATGTCCGAGCAGATTGGTGGTTAATTTCTTCTGTATTGGATAGCGCTAGCTTTTAATAACCATTTTGTGAAACCTGCATGTTAATAATAAGGCATGCAGGAGTATATGTTTAAGAACCAGCTCTTTAATTTCATTCTACGTTTGATAATTAACTCGAGGCAGTCTCTCTTATATCAATGAAATCTTTTCTAGTTATGGTTTTAGGGTTACCGGCCACGATCACCATTAACACATCCCGGTCGGGTTCATGGTACTCATGGCATTGTAATCTTTGGTGATTATAATGTTTATGAATAATAGCCTTGCACGCAGAATACACTCGCTAAAACAGAGTAATTATTCCCTGGTCTCGGACCATATCTTTTTGGTGGTCCGGATGAATCTCAGCCGTCCATTAAGTATAAAATATTTCGGGTAAACACAACTAGTAACACAACTAGTATAATTTCTCGCTAAAACACAACTAGTATGATTTCTCATTTACATGACTTTAGAACTTAAATAAATGCATTAATCGTCCTGATTTCTGTGATTATTCCTCCAAACTTGACTTTTCAAGTTCTTTTGCCTTTTTTTAATAAATTTATAAATATATGAATAATCGGTTCCAAATGTCTGATTGATTCCGAGATTTTATAGGAAAATTAATCAAATATTGGATCAAACTAATGAGAACTGCTATTCATATTTTCCACTCAATAGTCAATAGGGTTTATGGGCAAATTAATTAATCAAATATTGGAGGAAACTAATGAGAACTAGCTGCTATTACATTTTATTATTTAAGTATAATGAAACAAGTTTTATAACTATTTTTACATCTTATTATTTAAATATAATGAACCGAGTCATGTACGAAGTAAACAAGTTTCTCTGACCAAAACAATGGCGCTTGGGACTTTAATGAGGGAGACCGTATTAACAGGTAGTTGTACAATCTTTGGGGATGGGACGCGAGAAGAGAATTGCACGTGTATCTATTTGTACTTTTTTTTTCCGGTAACTTTATAATAGTCGGGCCAATTCTGTATGTAAGTGGATGTATAGGACACAAAGGATGTCTCACCAACAAACTGACCCCAACCTTCAGTGATTTTTGGAATTAAAAACCTACTATCTAGAAGACTAGAAGGCAAGAATTTCAAGATAGGTCTTCCAAATTGAAAACAAAGATAAAATCATGATTTTATATACCTAGAAGCCTTCAACTTGAGGTAATGAATGACTGAAAACTAAACTTCAGTGCCACAAAGTTTCTTTTGTTGGCAAGAAGAAAGAAGAGGAAAAGTATGAAGCCATCATCAGTAGGTAAACAAGGCATCTGCAAGAATAGACAAATGGATCATTCATATCTTCAATAGCCTTAAAAGTCCCATAACTTGTCGAGATGAAATTAAACTCAAGACTCTATGCGTACAAAACCGATCCAATCCAATTGATTTGCCACGGAAAAGTTTGAGGGTTATGGTGCAGCTTCTTTTTATTTTATAAAAAGCAGCTTTCATCATGGTTCATAACTTCATTTGCTGCAAGGCCCTCATTGTATCAATTAACGATTCTTGGTCATTGTGATTTGTACTCCATAAACCCGAGTGAGAACGATATTCAATTAACGGGATGGCGTACAACAAAAGAAGAGAGAAAAGAAATAGGACAAGAGACATGTTGAAAATCCTCAAGTTCACTCGCACACATGAGTACGAGGTTTATAACAACAGAGTTCCTACAGAGAGGAGAGAACTGGATCAGAGACCGAGAAAAATCAGGACATACAAACCAAGAAATTTGCTGCTCGGTATAAAGTTGATGACTAACCACTTTAGCCTGCACTTCTGATGTGCCTATAGAAGAGCTGCTGAAAAAGTAGTACTGGTCTACTTCTCTCTACCGAACTTCTGTTTCATAACTTCCTCCAGCCTTCGGAATGTTGATGAAAATGCTCCTGCAGTTAACATAACCCCACATCTTTATCAGTTTGTCACAGAGAAATATTTAGGAGAGAAAACCAACTTGATATGAATGATGTGATGAATTATTCTTTCTTTTAGAAAGTAAAATGAAAGATAAAAAAATGATTTGCAGACATAGTATAAGACAACATATTCTTAAGTTGTTATATTGTGATCATCTCTGTGACACTAAATAACAGTGTCTACCATATTTTTCTAAGCTGCCTAAAAATTGAAATGATAGAACTTCAAAAGAATGAATATGTATATAAATTGTTGCAATATTCATCAATCAACATGTAAAGCTAATGGAAACTGATAATTCGGTTGAGAACAAGTAATTAACATCTGCAACAACCTTACTTAGAGATCATTAATAATTGTATGAACACAAGACCAAGTCAAAATCAGCAGTCTAGACATATTGGCAAGTCTATCTTCCTGGTGATTCAAATTTATTACACCATTGTAACACCATACTGCAAATCTTTGGGTTTTAGAGTTTGAAAAATAGGTGAGGGAAAACCTGAAAGTTGACCATCTTTCTGCTGTAGTGAGCCTTTCACCAGAAGTGTGCCTGGGGTTTGCTGAAAGACCTATAAGAAAGAAAATTTGTACAAATCAAGAACAAATTTTAAGAGCAATGTCACCACATACAGGCCAAGCGTTGACATCATCATACCGAAACACGGAAGCTTAGGTTATTTGAAGGCAATTCCAAATAGCTTGAGCTTCTACATGCCTCTTGCACATCTTCACAATTTGGAACTCTATCACAATTTTGTGACTTGCACTTCAAGATTGCATCTGAGTGATGATTTTTTGCTGTGATCTATTAAAATTAGAAAGTGCTGCATGTGAGCGTACGTGAATATCACTTAACAAATGGCACAATAACAAATTAACAGAAAAGCATACATCAACTGTAAATGAGGACGTGTTCAATTTACACAATGCACCACCCTCTCGGAAATAGGATTCTACTGATTGCAAGACATGTATGGCACCTAATTTTTGCTCGAGCCCCTACGGAGTAGACAAAGTGTAACATCATATAACACAGTAGCGGGAACAAAGCAGTAATAAAAAGCATAAGAAAAATGAGAATTATGATATGAAGTGATGTAGTTTAATCGTCATAGATGCATTTCTGGCATTGAAAGAAATAATGAATTTTACAGGAAAAAAAAAAAGGAAAGGCATCCAAACCTCAAGCATGAAAGAAAGGTTATTCTTCTCGGCCACATGAGATGATACTATCTTCTTAGCAGGAGGCAAAAAGGACCAGGCCAACCCCCATCGACAAGTTTGGCCTTGGACAAATTCAGTTGTCTTTACTATGGTGGCTCCAACTTCCCAAAGCTTTGATGTTAGTAATTTGAGATTTGATTTCCTCCCAAGCATTGATGTGTACCACCTGCAAGTTAAGGATGAGATAAGAGCAGAGTTTCTAAGCAGATTAACCCGAGACGGAGGAGATTCGGGAAGAACATGATTTGTAAGAAAGAATATTACCGAAAAGTATGCTTCAACGTGAAACTATCTTCAATTATGCGAGTGATAAAAGCCTTTTCCCCACCAGGACAAATCATCTCAGCTGGGGTACCACCACATGAAGTTTTTGGATTGAGTCCTGCTTCTTTCATTGTCTCAAAAAATGGAGGGTTACACATGCAGAAGTCAAACTCCTCACCATCCCTGACCACTCCAAGAAGAATAGGTGGCCCATAATACCCTGTATTCAGACGAGCATGCCCTTCCGTTGCCATATCCTCAGTCAGATCTATTTTGCTTTTGGTACTAACCAATGCCTCATTACTTGATCCTTCTGCTGGAAGGATGTTTTCACCACTTTCTACCTTTCTAATTTCAATAAGTTCCGAGATATGTGGATTATCTCTAACATTCTTTTCTGCCCACTCTAGCGCTACATCAGTCATATCTGTAACCAAGCGCAGTGGAATTTAAATTTCGTCAGGTTCTAAGCAAGACACAAACATATTCAAATACCCAAATCTGAAAATCCTAACTAAAACAACTAACAAACAACCTGACCCAACAAAGCTCCACCCCAGAAGCGATGCACCAAGAAGTGGATATATGCAGTTTGCTCCAGTTCCTATATCAAACCCCCTCACTTTATCACCATTGGTTGTAGTTTTTGCGATAATGTCAGACGAGAGAAGATCTTCAATCCAATGTAAGTAATTCGATCTATTGGGCACCGTAGGACACAGCTGACCATCCGGAATCCACCTGGGAAATCAAATTTACATTAAACATACTACACATATCATACACACACCTCGATGACAATGCAGCTTCAATAAATGATTCGACTTCAAGGATTCAAACTGAGTTTACTACCTTTCTTTCAACAAAAAGAATGAATCATGTAACTTTATCAAACTACTTTGCTTAAGTATAGTCATAATACAACATTCTACTCTCTCATCCTTTCCATAACTACTCAAATTAGGGGCATGCTTAATCTGATAGTACTGAAAGTACCGGAATGCATATTAATAGTATTGAATTACGAGATAGAACTAAGAGTCCTGGAAAGCATACGCAGCTAAAAGAAGAAGCTTGGCAACCTAAAACAAACAACATGATGCAAACTTTGAAACCAAAAACAGAGCAGTAACACAGATAATCGAGTATTCTGATAAATACCCAAGTAAAAAGTATGTAAATTGGAAGAGTAGAAGTACCAGTTGAGGCGGTGGTCGTGTAGGAGCAGGACCCGGGTGAGTTCCCGGGTGGCGTTGAAGTCGGTCCAGTCGATTCTGGGTCGGCCATCGCGGGCAAAGAAGACGAAGGGTTTGAAAGACGGGTAGAGAGAAGCTAATTGGGCGAAGTCGGGTGGGTTATCCAAGTATTTGTTTCTCGGGTGGGTCGTGGGTCGCTCCGCCGTCCTCCTCCTCTTCTTATTCTTGTTCTTGTTCGCCGGCATTTCAAGTCTTTGTTGTTGACGCCGGTCGCACTTCTCTATTCAAAACACAAATTCATTCCAACCCTTTGTAAGTTTGTATTGTCAAAACCTCCCCACTTATTTTCAAATATTTCTTCTTCTGTCCCCTTTTTTACTTCAAATGACACGAAGTCCCATTGTTGGTTTATTTTTTTGTAAGGCCAAGAAAACAAAGTCACGAACTCCTTTGATTCTGTTTGTTCTTCAATTTCTTGGGACGGATCTTTGAGTTGCCCATTCATTGTTGGTAACCTGAAGATCGATTGTGGCGAAGAGGCCTGATTCTCATCTTTTGGGCCCAAGACTTCTCTCCATGCATGAGGTTCTCTTCAGAAGGAGGATTTGGGTATTGAGTGTCAGATTATTTGAACTGTCATCATCAACTTTTAATTCATAAAGTTTCTTTCTTGCCTACTAACTAACTGATTCAGAGACTTTTACATTACCTTTTAAACCATTTTAATGATTTTATCATCCAAATATATCACCAGTCACTTCAATATATATAGTTGAGTCCAATACTGCAGCTAACTAATTATATGCTGGTCTTTTTTGGTTTGTTTGCATCAGAAGACTTTAAACTTCAGCCTAAAGAGCCAAACTTTTCCAAAATTAAGAAGAGGAAACACATTTAAACTTTTGCAATTACAAATTAAACGGTTCAGAAAACTCTTACTGGTTTGCAACTTAATTTCATCCATATACAAGAATCACAGTACCAGAAGCATGTGCATGAACCCATATATTAATTGCAGGCAAAGTTAAACATATAGATCATCCAATATAATCCCCAAGCACTATTTAATGATATGGGAGACATCTGTTTTGAATATTTTTTTTAAAAAATCAAGTAGGAATTTGATATTGTACTAGAAATCGATCACAAACGCGTATTAAAATGGTTCTCTCAGAAAAATGTTCAGTCCAAGCAGACCTCCTGCAATCAATCATGGGTGAAGAAAGGAAAGGGGGACCAATGAAGGACAAATGGAAAAGTGTAGATAGGGAAGGATGTGGGCTCAGTTTTATCCATATAAGCAGTGTAAAATGGAAAATAGAGGTCTCATCTTATCCCTATCCATATGAACCAATTATCTGAGTCATTACAATATCAATATGGTATCCAATATGGATAAGGCCATAATCCATGTCACAATGACAGCAACAACACTTTTGATTCATCATAGATAATAATGCAGATGAAGAAAACAAGTTTGTCTACAATTTGTACATCAAATTCTGAAAATATTAGTGTTTTGTCATGTAAAGCTCACAATTTTTATATTATCTTATCGAGTTTAGGCTCAACAAAATACGTATAATCACTTTGAATATCCTTATTATTTTGTCACATAACTGGAATTCTCTCGTTGAATTTAAGCTAAAACCCAATACGTAGAATCATTGGCGATTTTGCCGACCAAATTTAAGCATCAACGAATATCAACCACATTCTCCCTCATGCCCTCCTCTATATAAACTCACAGACCCTTCCATTTTATCCAACTCAATATCCAAACCTTCCAATTTTCCCCCTTAGTATATTCCTCATTCCCAAAATTTCTTTCACATTCAGCTGAGTCAAATTAAAAATAAGAGAATTAAATGGCTACTGCAGCTAGTCCAACTTCATCGCTGTACGAAGTTCTTGGCCTTCCGATGAATGCAAGCGGGCATGAGATCAAAGCAGCTTATAGGAGACTAGCCAGAAGGTGTCATCCTGATGTTGTGGCCATGAACCAAAAGCAAACCTCTGCTACTGAATTCATGAAGGTTCATGCAGCTTATGCAACCCTATCGGACCCTGACAAACGAGCCAACTACGATAGGGGTCTTTACCGGTGTGCACGACCTTCGTCGGCGACAATGGCAGCCGCAAATACTTACCGGAATTGGGAGACTGACCAGTGCTGGTAGCTACTTAATTTACTGCATGTATATATAGTCTCCTGTTTTTCAGGACCTCTGTTCTCAAAACAGAGGAAACAGGGGGGGTTAATTAGAGGATTCCCTATTTTCTGTGCATTGAAAAATATTGGTCTAAATATATAGGAGATGTATTTTAACTTTCAAATTATTAGCTCCCTATTCATTCTCCGGAGTTTTACTTCTTGTCGTATGATTTGGAAATATGAAAAGTAGCTCTCTATTCATTCTCCCTACTTTACGAGTTTACGTCACGTTTTTGTTATATTTTAGGTTCCGAACCACAAACTATTCCAAACTGCATGTAAATTGATCAGATGACGTAATATTTGGCGTGATAATTAACGATTATCTATAATAATTAATATAGTAATCACGAACAATGGAAGGAGGCAAGACTTGGCCATTATAATCTAAGAATACGTTGCAATTTCTCTCCAAACAAATTAAGAATACGTAAGCTTTATTATTCTGATAAAACTAATATAAATCAACTGTCACATCATATGATGGATCAACTAACGGAATGAAGAGTTACAAATTTGTTAATCAAGAGCCTCTTTGTTTTAGGAGAGACCACATGCAACCAAAGCCAGTAAGCCATAAAAGCAACAGCAGAATTATTAATAGTGGAAATGAACAAATAAATACTATTAAAAATCAATTTCTTCGTTTTCTGGCCACAAATCCATGTTTGTTGCTAGACTAACTACCGACAACTTGCCAACCAAAAAAAAGACTAACTACCAACTATAAATCAAAATCAGGCATAAATTAAATATCTCCCTTTTGCATGCAAATGTTTCATATCTTCCCCTCGTGGCACATGGCCGCGATCATATCCAGTTTTATTTGGGCTTCAGAGATTGGACTTTTTTTTTTGGGGGTCGTTCGGAGATTGATTGAAGTTTGCAGTGTGAATTATTAGCAATCATAATTAAACAAATCAACAGCCATTAATCATTGTATTTAGCTGCAAAACATAGGGGTGGAAAAAAATGAGGTATTGGATTTTCTTTGGCTCCATTTCGACATCCAATCTAAAAACTTAGACCGTTTGGAAAAAATGTTCAATCAAATTACAATTTTTGTACAAGCAAGGTCAAATGGGAGGCGAAAGTTTGATCTCCTGCATTAGATAAGGAGGTAAATAATCAAAGTTTGCTCGGGGTATGTATTTGTCGTCGATCGGTGTACGTTTCTCAGTGACATTTGATGGTGACGAATCATGTGCCTCCTTGCATGGAACACAAGTGCCGGCCGACGGAGAAGATATGGTTGGACCCATTTCGGGTGGTGATGCATGCTCTGGGTCTTACTTGGTGAGGATTCTTGGCTGCGTTTGGACAACTGCACTCGCACATCACCTAAATGTACAAGCCTTACTTAGGTTTATATCATTGTGGTCAAGGGTAGCTTCTTTCTGGGTTAGGGGTGTCTGCGCAAGAATTGGCAACTAGCTCTTACTTGGTATATCATGAATAGTGGTCGCATGCATGATCTTCTTCAATGCTATTGTGCCGTTCCGGCCTCTTGAACCCTTGAGTTTTGTTAGGGGCTATCCCTTAACGATGATTGGCTGGAGTATTGTTACCGGCTAGTCTTAAGTTCGTGTTCTGATTTTTTTTTTCAACGATAAAATGCAATAGAAAGTCTACATTGCATTAATGTTTTCGATACATTAATTAATTCTCTAATAGTATTGGTAGATCGACTAGCTTCTTAAAGACATAGACAAAATTCATGTTGTTGCACACTGGCTTCTTTTTATTTGGCTCACGTAATAACGAGCCTAATAATATTTGGCTCTCGTATAAGAATTATGTTATAGACTTTTACGCTTGTAAATGTTATTGCATGCAATGCAAGAGAAAAGATCCTCACATTTCAGATTTCACAAGCGTTCATGAGAATGGCCCATTTTTTTGTTGAATTAATTATTGTAGGGAATCATTTGATCATGGGCTTCAAACGACTAGTGCTTCCATTTTTATTTTTATTTTCTCATGAAGTGTGTTGCATGTGTGTGGCATTCCTTTTCCTTTTTTTGGACGAAGAAGTGTGTGGTATTCACATATACAGATCGATCGAGAACATTTGATTGGAAATATTTCTAAACCAAACCAATCCAATTTACATGATCGAAGTGTGTGCGGAAGCAAATCATTGAGCTGAAAGCATGAAAGTGCGAGACTAATGATGTACGTACGTACGTAATGCAGAAAGTATATATGTGAACTATCAAACTCCAAAGATCCAGTAATGAGGATTGAGATTCCTTCCTTACAGATCGATACAGTACGTACGTACTAGCTGCATATATAAGCACGCGTTGCTGTACAATCATCCAGAATATGTAAGATATTGGATCGCAATTAAGCAGCAAATTAAGTATCTATCTGCAAGCTATATATCTAGCTTGAAGTTAGTAACCAGGCTGCGAATCTCTCTGTACGTACGTACTTGCGTGTTCATTTCCCTAATATATATTGTTATTTGGAAATGGGGCTGTAAAACTGAACGTGAAAACTATGCAAGTTCCAGATGATCCAAGTCATGAATTTCGGTTTCTTGTAGATCGAGGCATCCAATTAATGCATGTGTTTTCGATCGATTAGTCCATTCCAGCAAAAATTCAAGCAAGCGCAGGCGGACAAGTAAGAGGTGCAGAGGAAAGTTCCAGCTCTCGCAAACTATAAGCACCCATTTTGTCACACGTACGTACACGGATAAATATATATACATATAGGATCTCTATGCATCCAGTACTGTTGAGCTAGCTTCAAGTTTGGCCATATATACAATAGCTAATAATTACGACACTATCAGTGTATTGATCGACTCGTAGATAAGCAGAGTCAAGCTTGATACGTCCTAGTGATCGACTATATATATATATATACTCTAGCTACAGAATGGAATACACTCGATTTTCCATTGTTAGAATTACATTTTTATTGAATCCAACTGTGGATATAAAAACCTAAAGTACACACTATGCTCCACATTATTGTAGAATTTCGTGAAAGTGTTTAATATAAATAAAATTCATATTTTCTTTACCTTGGTCGGCAAATAGATCACTTCTCTTAGATGAAGTATAAATTCCACCATTACTGTAGTGATCTAATTATCTTAGATCAGTTAGATGTGCTCTTAGGTGTATTGCACGTCTCTTTTGCAGTTTCAACATCCGAATAGGAGATCGCGAATTTAGGAATTTTCCTCCTTGGAGTTACATGCAGAAAGTCTCAAGCCAAATTATACATGTTCTCTTGTCCCTTTGTCTCACACCCTTAAGAAAAGGACAAACTCTTGTACAAATCAAACCTGACACGTTCATCCAATTTTGTGAATCACTCATTGAAAATCATGTTTGCAGAGCTCAACAAAACAAATCCACGATGATTCTGTTAACAGTTTAATATTTTTCATGAAAAACGGTCAATTTATATGATATTGTAGGATCGACAATTTGATTATTTTTGCATTGATAATCTTCAAATAATTCCAATTTATTTGATATCGTAGGATGACTAATGCATTCCGAGATGAAGTTTCTAAATGCCTGATTTCAAAAGAAATCTTGATTTTGCTAGATTTTGTAATTGCAAAGACTATTTCTGAGGGTAATAATTGAATTTTAAAGAATAAGTATAGAAACATTCTTAATTTATTATTGAACCCTAGACAAAGACAATTGACGTAAAGTTTACCTCTCTGGACTCGATCATCCACCAGAAACTATAAGCACACTGAAGAAGTGAAAATCAAAGAATCCATGAGAGTACGTGTCCCATCATCAATTATTCAATTTTACATTTGGCACGTTTCTTTTGGAATCTTCACGGCACCTTCCATGGATTCTGAAACCCTGAAAAAGCAAATAAGCTAGCATTTCCACGAATTTAACTGTTCATGACATTAAACACGCAATATTTTCAAAAATGGTGCATGCATACCCGTGACCATATGCTAGTTACATAATATATTCTGGATTTTCTGCCCCCACAATTCCAAGGCATAATTGCATATATACTTATGTCAACTCATTTGGATGGTCTGCATGATGAATTAGATTCATCCATCTTGACATTTGGTTTGGGATCGACTAGTTCCTTATAGTTATTGACAGTTCCAATTTTTGACACATATTTTTAATCTTGTTTTTAACTCTTAGATTTAGATACATCTAATGGTCCTAATTAGCCACGTGTATGATGTAGCTGATGATGTGGAAATAAATTATTTCTCAACAAAAAAATAAATATATACAAATTAAACTTCTTTTTATAAAGAAAATCAAAATAAAAACTCTAGAACAAGAACAGATGAACAACGACATCTTCAGGCAAAAAAGTAAAAAAAAAAAACATTCATCTCCAAGCTAGGGACCTGGGGTCAAATCTTCAATAAAAGTATCACTGATCTCTCCAATTGGTTGTTGAGCTTTCATCATCAATCTCACACTAATTGCATTATATGCTCCTTTTGTATCACCCACTTATGGCATCAAAATAAGAAGAAAACAACCAAAACCAGGGCATCCTTGAAAAAAATGAATCATTTTGGCTATAAATTAAATTATTCACAACATATACAAAGTATACAAGAGTCTCAATCCCCCATATGCGCTTCATAATTTGACTAAATCAATGTGAATCCACCAAAATTTGAAACCTATAACCAAAAACAAAATTGAATCCCCAAAACCATCGGTGAATGAATCCACTTCAATAGAATAAGTGAATGAACAAAATCATCGAGGCACCAATGAAACAGATATGTCTATGGGCAACGGTAATCTCTCCGACTATCTCTCCGCCCATCAGTTGGGGAAGACGATGGCTTTTTTCTTTTTGCCTGGAGCTGGCGTTCTTGACCAGTAGCTTCATCACTTTTCCACTGTTTCTGTGGCGGAAGGCAAGCTTGATCTACCTAAATATCTCCTCTCCTCCAAACCCTCCGATCAGTCCTGGACCACCAAAGGTGAGCACTGTTTAGGAAATTAATTATGGTGTGAAAGCTTTGGTCTTTACTGAAACTTGCTTAGGAAATTAATTATGGAAGCAGCTTGTGTTTTCATCGTTATTGAGCTATTAAGATTTTGATTTTTTTTATTGGAATTTGGCAATTTTGTTCCTTTCTCTCGAAGAACTCAGATGCTTGCTTGATTTTAGTTGTTGGCCATGGGTCTGATGAGAGATGATGAACAGAGAGATGAGAGAGATGGTGAAGCTGTTGCGTCGCAGAACAAGAGCTGGACTTTGGTTTTGCGCAAAGAGAGAGGTCATTATGAATTCTATTGAGTCGACAAATGAGAACATCAGGGCAACAACGATGTCGTATCTTTCTAGAGTTTGAATTTTCAACACCTTGGAGTAATCTCGCCTCTCTAGCGCAGGGCCACGGGAGAGGTTGTGAGTTCCGATAAAATTTAAGGTCAATAAAATTTTACTAAGGGATCAATAAAAAATTTAGATGGTTTATTGGATTAAAAAAATGCAAACAATGTTGATCAAACAAATGCTTAAGTGGTCAATAAATTTTTATTGAGTGGCCAATAGAAAAGAGGCGATCTGGACCGTTGATCTCAGCACTATTCAAAAAGCCCAGATTCAAGAGCCTCGACCCGGTCGTGACCTGTGATCTAACCCGGTAGATTCTCCTCCTTCCAACCACGTCCCAGTGTCGCACGGGTACCGTTCCCTTCGTCTCAGCGGCGCGAAGCGAACCCCGGCCACGGCTTCTCAATCCGGCGATGGACGACGGCGATTCGAAGAAAGAAAGATCTCCGGTTTTTGGCTGCTTCGGCGACGTTTTTCGGTGACTCCGATCATTTTGTTGATGAACGAGGTATGAAACTCGACCCTCTTGACGAACTCTTCGTGTTTTTAAGCATTGATTCCACTTTTGATCATTATTTGGACATGATTGATTATGCTTGCTCACTGTGCACGGGTTTCCTTTGAATTAAACTGAAAAATTCTCACTAGGGGCAAAACTGTCCGAAAAAAATAGGCTTTACATATTTTTTACCTTGATGGGAGTAAAACAGGCCAAACTCATGTCTGTTGGACAAAATTAAAAATCACTTACCTTGATGGGAAATATGGAGTGAAATTGTGTAGTTATTGGTAATTTTCCTTTATTTTTTTTTAATTGGCCAAATAGCAAAAAATTTATGTTTATTTTTTTATATACAAATTATATTTTTCTTTTTGGAAATAAAATTATTGTCATGTCATTTGCTACATCATACACATAGCTAATTAGGATCATTAGATGAATCTAAATCTAATGACTAAAAACAAGAGTAAAAATATGTGTCAAAAATTGTGTCCCATGATCCAGACCCATAAAATATAGGGTAAAAAGCCCAAATAGTACCTGAACTATATTTCTATCTTATCGATGGTACCTAAACTTTAATTTTTGTCACAACCAATACCTGAACTCTTCGAGATCATTTAAAATATTACCTAAGGCCACATTCAGTGAGTACTCTGGCCAAAAATGGCACGTGAGGCGCGTGTGAATCGTTCATCAAGGTCAAATTGACATTTTGTCTTAGTTTGTTAGGTTATTTTAGACATTTTTTATCCACCTCACTTCCCTCTCTCTTCTGTCTTCATCAATTGATACTCAACACCATTGAATCTCTTTTTGATTCATTGTTTGATTCTCTTTGAATCAAGAACAGCTAGCACCAAAATTCAATACATACATATTTCATCTTTCTCTTTTTTCTCTGTATTTCTTGGTATTCTTAGCAATCACCCACAAAAATCAATAAAAACCTATAGATCGAAGTGATAGAAAAATACTTATTCCTCAAATTTCTCGTAGATGAAATAAATTTTGGGGAAAACAAAGAGAGCCCAGAAAAATATTGATTACGGATTCGTCTTCATTAAAGGAGGAATTAGTGAAAGTGTTGTGGAGGTTTGTGTGTTGTTGGTATAGAGGAGAGGTTGGGGAGGCCACCAAAATTGCAGCTTTCATGGCGGATTGTCGAACCCAGTAAAATGGGATAATAAGAACAAGGGTTTTTATCACATATAGTACCTAAACTGTTTATCAATTATATATTTGGTACTTGAACTTCAATTTTTGTCACAAGTAGTACCCAAAGTTTTCAATTTTGTCACAAGTACTACCCAAAGTTTTCGATTTTATCTCTTGTGGTACTTAAGGCCATTTTTGTCACAAATATATGCGCGTGTTTCAAAAAAAAGAGGCTAAATGAAAAACTTTGGATAATACTTGTGACAAAAATTGAAAACTTTGGGTACTACTTGTGATAAAAATTAAAGTTCAGGTACCACAAGAGATGAAATCGAAAACTTTGGGTACTACTTGTGACAAAAATTAAAGTTCAGATACCAAGTATATAATTGAGAAATAGTTCAAGTACTATATGTGATAATAACCCTAAGAACAAACAAGAATTTGGGGAAAATAGAGGAAATGAATCATCTTTTTGAGTTTATTCAAGGATAAGGCATGGACAATAGGATTTGCAAAAGGAAGAAAAAACTAAAACAACTAAAAATGGATTTAATATGAAAATGAGGGAGATCATCGGGTTCTAGGTTTGTTGTTTTATGGGTTCATCTTTGAATTTTTTTGATCAAATAGGAATTGCATTCAATAATAAAATTTTATACAAAGTTGGGGATCAATATGGTCACACCACTCCTTCAATTATTAATTAAGAATCTCTATCTAGAGCAGCAAATCCTATTGCCCATGCCTATTCATCCTATTGTAGAATAAGAAAGAAGAATGGAAGGAAGAACTTGGAGGAGAAAGAATTAATTTTTTAGTTTTTAGTTTTTTTTTTTAACAATGATTGAGGGTGACATGGTCATTTCACAGTAAACATTGACGCACACATATTTTTGACGCACACATATTTTTTGCCGGAATACTGATCGAATGTAGTCTTAGGTACCACTCTAGATAAACTCGAAGAGCTGAGGTATTAGTTGTGACAAAAATTGAAGTTCAGGTATTATCGATAAGATTAGGGTATAGTACAGGTACTATTTGAGTTTTTTACCCTAAAATATATATCGGGGTTGTTCTGTTGCTTCACCGCTTGCGTGAGTAGCATATAAACAGTTTTGAAACATAACCAGTGACAATTAATTAACTCACAATCTCACATGATAGTCCTCAATGACGTGTTCTGTAGAACTGACATTTAGGACTTTTTCATACACACCTCCTGCGCAATAATCACCATTAGAGTCCTTCCTTTATTATAACATCAATAGTTCAATACCACCAGTTTTGTCATTTGAAGACTATGCATGCTCCATCAATATTCACATGCTTGGATTATGTACCCAATTACCAAAGTACGCGGGATTATGTACCTAACCCAAGTATGCGTGACTGAAAGGGGAAAACAGATTCAGCCCAAAACCTAACCCAAACAACCCCCGAAACGAGCACACAAAGAACCCAACGTGAATGCCAAATGCAGAAGCCAGAGTGCAACGAACTTAACATGAATGCCAGATCGATGCTCGAACAAAAGCCAATATATTGACAATATTATACGGTCTATTGTACCCCATCTTCATTTTCATTACCTATATATTCATGCTTTTTTGAGAAGACATTACCTATTCATGCTATTTTCTCATGCACTTGAAAATACAAGCGAACCTTTTTTTGTTTTTTGTTTTGGATAAAAAGAATCCAAGTTACTATACACCAATCAATTCACTTTGCTATATATAACGGAAAAGAAGACTTGGAGTTATTTTTCACATGAAAGTGCGAGAGAAAAACCCGTTTGACCATACTTCATAACTCCTCCTCGTTCTGCCGGCGGCGCCACCCATCACAGCCACACTTCCACCACAACCACCACCCTCAAACACATTTGAATGCAGACACATTCATAAACGAAAAGGAAGAGATACGAGGCCGTTGTTATGGTTATGTGCAACACGAACGAAAATGTGACCTTGTATTGGTGATCACATTTCATGATAAAACGAAACACCCATCTCCATTTTAATATATATTCTCCGACGTGGGTTGGTTTCGTTTGAAGGTACGTGTTTGATCCGGTTTTGAAGCTTTTCTTTTTGGGCGTCAATGGCGGCAATTGTGAAGGAGATCCTGGCTCGGCCAATACAACTGGCGGACCAGGTTACCAAAGCCACCGACGAGGCACAGTCCTTCCGACAAGATTGCATGGAGCTCAAATCCAAGACTGAGAAACTCGCCGCCCTCCTCCGGCAGGCTGCGCGTGCGAGCAACGAGCTTTACGAGCGTCCGACACGTCGCATCATCGACGACACGGAGCAAGTCCTGGACAAGGCCCTGGCTCTCGTCATCAAGTGCCGCGCCAACGGCATAATGAAGCGCGTCTTCACCATCATCCCCGCCACGGCCTTCCGCAAGACGTCACAGCAGCTCGAGAATTCGATCGGCGACGTGTCGTGGCTGCTCCGCGTCTCCGCCTCCTCCGACGACCGCGACGACGAGTACCTCGGCCTGCCTCCGATCGCCGCCAACGAGCCGATCCTGTGCCTCATTTGGGAACAGATTGCGATTCTCTACACAGGCTCGTTGGAGGAGCGATCGGATGCGGCGGCGTCTCTGGTGTCGTTGGCCAGAGACAACGACAGGTACGGAAAACTCATCATCGAAGAAGGTGGGGTCCCACCGCTGTTGAAGGTTGCGAAAGAAGGAGGGAACAAGGAAGGTCAGGAGAATGCGGCTAGGGCGATCGGGTTGCTGGGCCGGGACCCGGAAAGCGTGGAGCAGATCGTGAACGCTGGGGTTTGCGCAGTGTTTGCGAAAATCCTCAAAGATGGTCACATGAAGGTTCAGGCAGTTGTGGCTTGGGCGGTTTCGGAATTGGCCGAGCACCATCCCAAATGCCAAGACCCATTTGCTCAGAACAATGTGATAAGATTGCTGGTTAGTCATCTCGCATTCGAAACCATTCAAGAACATAGCAAGTATGCAATCATTAGTAAGCAAAACATGTCGCTTCATTCTATTGTGATGGCGCCCGAATTCGGGCATGTAGTAGATGAGCATACGCATACTTCTTCTTCTGGCCAAGTTCCGCATCCGGTTTTTGGGAATCATCAGACCATTAATCAAATGCAGAGTTTGGTGAACACTGTCGCTATGAATAAGAAGAGTGCTGCTGCTCCTCAGCAGAGTGGTGTGCAAGGGAAGACACCTAATGCTGCAGCTCACAATCATCACCCTCATCCTAATTCTCATGGCAATGCAAAGCCGCACCACCACGGTCAAAACCCAGCTCACGTTTCGCTATCTGGGGCTAGCATTAAGGGGAGAGAGTACGAAGACCCGGCTACCAAGTCCGAGATGAAGGCAATGGCAGCAAGAGCGCTTTGGAAGCTTGCCAAGGGGAATGTCACCGTGTGCCGTAACATCACAGAGTCGAGGGCGCTTTTGTGTTTCGCGGTTTTGATAGAAAAGGGTCCTGATGATGTTCAGAGGTATTCGGCTTATGCGCTGATGGAAATCACCGCAGTAGCAGAGCAGAATTCGGACTTAAGGCGCAATGCCTTCAAGCCTACTTCCCCTGCTGCCAAGGCTGTGGTGGAACAATTGTTGAGAATCATAGAAAAGGCGGACGATGAGCTTCTTATACCCTGTATACAGGCTATTGGAAACTTGGCAAGGACTTTTCGAGCAACGGAAACAAGGCTAATCGGGCCATTGGTGAAGCTCCTCGATGAAAGAGAACCCGAGATTTCTTTGGAGGCTGTGGTTGCACTCAACAAGTTTGCATGCACGGAGAATTTTCTCCATGTCAGTCACTGTAAAGCGATTATAGATGCAGGAGGAGCCAAGCATCTAATTCAACTGGTTTACTTTGGAGAACAAATGGTGCAGGTTCCTTCATTAGTTCTATTGTGTTACATTGCATTGCATATTCCAGATAGTGAGACACTTGCTCAGGAAGAAGTGCTTATTGTGCTGGAATGGTCAACAAAGCAAGCTCATCTGGCTAATGAACCACATATTGAACCATTATTACCAGAAGCCAAAAGTAGGTTGGAGCTTTACCAGTCCAGAGGTTCAAGAGGATTTTATTGATGTATTCAAGTTGTACAATATTAATTGATTAGGGGGATATTAAAAAATTGCAGTGCTAATGTTTTGATTTCTTCATGCTCTTGAGTTGTATATAGATAAGTCGGTTAGAATTCTTGTGATTCTCATCACCGTTTGTGGTAATTTGTTTAGGAGAGGCTACCAAGTTCAATGTGCTACATTAATAATTTTCTTACGATCCAAACTGAACTTTTGACTTGCCATAGGTAAAAATGTTGAGATTTAGGTAGTTAGATTATCTCACAAAAGTATATTTTTCCGCATTTATTCGTTTTGTTATTTTAGAATGAATCAAACTTCTAACCTATCATAATTGGCACCACGAACGTTCGTTCCATACAACCTAAACGGAAAGCAGCTACTCACTACACTCGTAAGTCCTAGCAAGCTGTCTTTTAGAAGCTTGCTCCACGTAGTTCATCCCTTCAATCAAAATGTCTATCAATTTATCTGATCTCTGATTAGTGTCTCATAGTGTTCATTCTCAAATAATCTCATTTTTCCATTATTGAATCATTTCATTTACCAAGTGCCATAGCTTATGGCTAAAGCAATGGGAGGGGGACCTAGTGGAGAGAACAGTAAGAAGAACAAGCGCTCCACCTGGCAGGAGCAGTCTGAACAATAAGAGGCAAATTAAGATGCCAAATTCAAACACTTCTGAACTACAAGATCGAGATTGCTCGGGTGTGGAGTGATTCTTCGAGATAGGAAACAACAACTATTTTCTGCTCTTTTTCTTTTTTTTTTGAATTACAGAATGCATTAAAGAGTAGATCCCCTAGAGATTAAATACAAACAAGAATCAAAGGCCAACACCGGGAGAACAGAAGTAGGAAAATGATTACACCAAATACTATTTTGAGATAATCTATGACCTAAACTAGCAAAATGATCGGCCACCATATTAGCTTCCCTAAAAATATGAGTGAAGAAAATATTGAAGAACTTAGAAGAAAGGTGATGAATATCAGCCATAGTAGTGAAAATTCTCCAAGGCACCTTAAAGATATGATTGATCATCTTGATTAGTAATAAAGAGTCACCCTCCACTTGAAGATGTTGAATTTGAAGATGATTAGCCCAAAGTATTCCTGCCTTTAATCCAATTGCCTCTGCTTGGAGAACTGAAGCATAACCAATAGGAATGGAGCCGGTGCAAATTGCAATACCCTTGTGATCTCTAATAACGAACCCTGCCGAAGCTTTACCTTCTGCATTAGCTGCACCATCAAAGTTCAACTTATAATTGTTCAATAAAGGAGGATTCCAACCTACCAAAGTTTTGTTTTTATTTCTATATTTCCTTAAAGCAACTTTATTGGCTTCCCAATATTCATGGAGAAAATGTTTAATATGAAGCATAGCATCTTGAATTTTAGGGACTTTATGTTGAAAAACTAACTTGTTCCTCTGATCCCAAAGTTTCCAGCATACAGTTAGGACCTTTTCAATTAGCAGTTGATGGGAAGAATGTCAATTAGTGATAAGCCCATGAACAAGAGAATCAGATTGAGATGGTAAAATGGGGATAAAATGAGATAACAAATTCCAAAGTTCCGAAGAATAGGAGCAATGAAGAAAAAAAATGATTAATGGATTCAGAATGTAATTTACAGAAAAGACAGATGTCAATAATAGTAGTATACCTTGCCGGTCTATTAGTAGTAGATAATTTATCTTGGAGCAACAGCTAAGCAAAAATTTTAATCTTGGGAGGTAATTTCAACCTCCAAACTTTAGCAAGAGCTTTGAAATTATTGGATATAACGCTTGGGCCTGTAAAGAAGTAGCAATCCTGACAGTATAAACACCAGAAGGGGAAGGCCCCCATACAAACTTCTGTAAATTCTAAAGGTAAGTATAAGGCTTTGATACTATTTTCCGCTCTTCCTCACTACTTTGGATCATATTTTTGTGCATTATGTGACATGTGTCAACATAATTGCTAGAGAAAAAAACATATGACATAAGAGTATCATGACAATTATTGTCCAAAAAAAAAAGTATCATGACAATTTATCGTTATCTTGGTTCGTATTAGCTAGTGACCTTACTTTGACATACAAAAGTATTTTAATCACAACTCCATTAGCATTATAGAGGATATTCACATTTTTGAGTTTAACTCCTTACAAAAATTGTTAATTGGTTTTACAGTGTCAAAATCGGATCACTTGTTTGATTTTAACCCGACTTGTTTATTATTCGTGTTCCTGTCAAACAATGGATTAGCACAAAGCCACAAACCTTCTAACTTCATATCGTGTTATTGTGTGAGTCAAAACGTGTCACTCCTACTCCGAAAGATAACACGTACATAAAACTACATCATGTTATTGTGACGACGAAAATTAGCCAACGCACGTGTACGGATGTACCAATGTACTATACATAACTTTGTCTGCACTAGAAAAGAGAAAATTCAAAAAACGCATAGGCCTGCATCGCGCTGGTGATTCAACTATTCAAGCTTGTGCAATACTGATTTAATTTCTTCTAGTACATGATTCAGCTATCAAATCTTCGTGTGTGGGGAGGCATCCTTAAGGAATTCAACTATTCAAGGCATTAATGTTTGAAAGAAACAAGTCTTTCTCGTACCCATTTGGCATAATGATTCATGGGCAACCACCGTACGCCCACCATAGAAATAATCATGCATATATAGTTTTCTATGGAGCCTCCGAGCCTATAAGATTGGTACAAAAGTACCTCTGGATTCAGCTGTTCAAAATTTCCCAGGATATGACTATATATACTCAATTATTTCATGAAAAAACGACGTCCACTCTCCCATTTTTGGTGTAAATTAATTAATTCAAAATTTGCAATCCCTCAATTATCTGTGCATCCTATGATTGCTAGCTATCAACACCACTTTCTCCGAAATTGTGCATTTTTGTTGTGTTTATGTTGGCGGTAAAGGCCGGTCTCCCGCTCTCTTATGCAGCATTTATTAGCTTAACTGAGTTCGGTGGTGTTAGAGCATGTTTAGCAGTCTCTCTATCTTAGCTCCTTAGCTATTTTAGAGGGTATGTTTAGTTTTTCAGCTATTTTAGCAGTCTTTCTATTTTAGCTTTTAGCTATGAGACTCTCTATTATTTTTGTTAATTTAAAACATTCTTTTTTAGTTGTTTTGTGTAATTATTAAATACACTTAAACTATTTTTTATTCATTAAATTCAATACTAACTAGCTAGCCAAAATAGTTTTTTAGCTACTTTACCCAAAATTTAGTTAAAAAATAGTTAGCATTGCTAAAAGATACTCTTAAACAAAAAAATTGAGTTTGGTCAACTGTGGAATGTGCATTGTGCAATAAGCCTATCTCTTACGTACGTCTTTATGAGAGCCTCTCGCATTTTGAGATCCGGTCCATCATCAACTCACCCAAGTCACCTTAGCTCAAGCCAATTGAGCTGCGCCTATAATTAAGAAAAAAAAATGTGACTTGTTTAGTACTGTCTATAGTATATTCGAGAACAATGGCAAATCCAAGTATTTTTTAGAAATAATTTTTTTTATAAATATTGGTTTCCCTTAAAAAAAAAATGTTGGTTTCCAAATTCCTAGAAGAAAAAAACAACTATTGTTCAAAAAAAAAAAACAACTGTTCAAATTTAATTAGAACTAACAATCTTTAGAAAAAACCACCACTGGTGGTCAAGTCGGTTGAGCCTCCAGGTGTGGTACCCCCAACCCGGGTTTAAATCATGCTGACTGCGGATTAGAGTTAAATCACAATCCATTATATGGCTGGTCAGGGAGAGGAAGTTTTCTAACAACATCTCCGACTGCGGATTAGTCATTGGGCCTAGCGAATTGGAGTTAAATCACAATCTATTAATTATGTGGCTGGCCAGGGAGAGGATGTTTTCTGACAAGATCCCCGATTGCGAATTAGTCGTTAGGCCTAGAAAGTTTTTGGGAAACCGTAGGATTTCAATAATAAAAAAATAATAATCTTTAGAAAAATGTAAACTTTTATCTCTGTCTCAAATAATTAGTTCTTTCCTTTTATGTGGAACTTGAATAATAGACAGAGGAGAAACACACACTACAGAGAACAGAAGTCTGACAGATAAACAAAATTTATTGTAATTGTTTTATGGCTGGTAAAATCGGGTGTTGCTTCAGTGCTCAGGGCAGTGGATGCTCGGGCAGACATTGAGTGTATTTACAGGGTGGAGTACATTTTTGCAGGGTTGGGTACAATCATCCAACAGTGGGGGGCACCCGAACATGGCATGTTCGGGTGATGGCAGAATTTCCTAGTAAAATCTAATATTCACCCCAACTTCTTAAAGTTAAACTGTTATTGTGCGCGAGGTTTAGACAATGTGTCCCCCTCGTTGTGCTCTCAAATCATTACTGCAAATAATTTGGACAACTTAACTTAATGGGTAGTCCAAACCTTTTTCAAAAAAAATAAAGTTAAACTATTAAAGGGATAAGCATGGCACAACTGCATGTCCTGTGCTACTAGTACAATTATATCCCACTCCTGCACAAATGTATTTGACCAAATACCAGTCTGCGTCAATGGAATAAATCATTAAAAAAGGAAAATTGTTTTAGGATATATGAAATACAACCACAAGATTAAAAGTAAATACAAAGTAAATAGCACATGAATAGAACGTATCTTTATTGATGAATAAGTGCCTATATATATAGATTATAGAGAAACATAAAGGGTACAATCCATATCTCAATATGAATTCTATTCATAATGTAATTCATATGTTATTTTAACTAAGATACTCCTAGGTTGACTAGGCACACACATAAGGTAAGTTTCCTTCAACAAAAATCTTTTTTTTAATAATTTATTCCATTTTAGGTATACAAGTACAAAAAGAAAATTTGAAATTTAACCAGAATAATTCTTTCAGAAATTCAAAATTATTGGTTCAATGTATGTTACAATTATGTAATTATGCGGAGTACTAACAATAAATACTAGAATCATTGAACTTGTTCATCAATAATATTGATGAGTCATTGAACTTAATTCGTGTTCATCCGATTTGTAATTAAGGAATTCTCTAAATATATCTTTCGTTTTTAAAATCATGATGATCTTAATTGTTGTTGTCAAATTGTTTATTCTCTCAACACACATGGATGACTACAAAATCTTCAATTGAACTCGAGAAATTCTATTAGGACCTCCAAATTTGCTCACCTGACCTCTTATACTCTTTGCACCTCCTTTTTGCTTTTAAAATACAAGATTTGCTTACTAAACCTCTTCTAAATTCCTAAAATAACCATGATGATATAATTCACATTAAATATACAAAATTACTACTATAATTCTAAATTTACTCACCACACATCCATTAATTAATTTCTAATCAACAAGAAAATATTTTAGCATGAACTATTCTTTGTTTTTTTTTAATCTTTTTTTAACTATTTTTTTCTCTTTTAGTTGTGCAATAAAAAAAATAATCATTTATTCTTACTGTTTATTTTTTTCATCTATTTTTTGTACCTCATGATTAAATATTTTATATATTTTTTTAATTGCTATTTTTTTTTGCAAATATAATGGATAGACTTAGATTTAGGTCATAGTAGAATTTCTTTTGTTCTCTATCACCAATATGCGTTCAACAAATGATACAAATTTTTATGTCACATGATCTATCATAGTTTTAATTTTTATTAAATATATATAAATGTTTTAATGAGTATGTAGTGAAATTGGAAAATAAAAATAGATAAGGAAACTAATAAAGAATGCAATCTAATATTATTAAATTGGAAACTCTAGAGAAAATAAACATGATATCTTTTTGATATAATTATTGTCCTTAATAGTCATTTTATAGGAGGTTATAAATGTCATTTAATAATTCATAATGAAGTGAGGTCAAGTGAGCAAATTTGAAGGTCCCAATAGAATCACTTATTGAACTCATATTAGCAAAGCGTCATCGTTGAAATGATGTTCTAGAACATAAAATTGTTCGGATTATAAGATTGCAAGAGAAGATTTTGTTAATATATCACTAATGGTGTGTTTGAGAGTTGGTGAGGATAAAATTAAATTTTCAAAAATTAATCTACACAAAATGAGGAGGGTTAGGTAGAATTTACACAAAATTTATTGTAGAATTGATTACTATCGGTTTAGTCTAGGACGCTTGTAACCCTATTCATTGGAAAGACCAGAGTCACAGGACGCAAAAAGATATGACCAAACCCTGCAGATATGCTTTGACCGTCCATTGACCCTCTTGACCAGTCTTTTGTATTCACACTTCCCAATCTTTTCTCACAAAATGAAAAGGTTGGAAAAGGACAATATTTACATCGGAGTACAACATGGTAATTTTTTTTGCCATAGTATTATATGGTAATTTAACCCAAAAATGTGCTGTAGTTTTTTTTAATAATTGTTTAGCATTAATTCTCAATTCCAAAAATGACCTGCTCCTTCGTACATGGAAACCGAAGATATTTTGGGTAGGAAGGGAAAAGTCGAAAAAGGATAAGCGAGGGACTATTCGGATTCTACTCCAAGCCCCAATCCAACCGCAAATAAATATCCCAGTAATTAAAAAAAATCCGGGGCCGTTGGATCAGGGTAGGGCAAAACCTAAGGGACCCTCATTGGGGCTGACGTGGCACACAGACCCTTTCCAAGATTTTGATGTATAAGTAGCTGTCAAACCCTCGAGGCCAAACAACCACACTGTGCTGCGAGAGATAGAGAGAAATCGGTGTGGGTCTTTATTTCTAGGGTTTCTAACTTTTTCCAAAGGGTTTTTTTTTCTCTCTCTCTGCGAGGATGAGTGACCGCCTGAGCGGAACCGTGAAGTGGTTCAATGACCAGAAGGGGTTCGGATTCATTACCCCCGACAACGGCGGCGAGGATCTCTTCGTTCACCAGTCCTCGATCCGAACCGACGGCTTTCGCACTCTCGGAGACGGCGAGGCCGTTGAGTTCCAGATCGAGTCCGATGCCGATGGTCGCACCAAGGCCGTTGACGTGACTGGCCCGGAGGAGGGTCCGGTTCAGGGGAGAGGATCCGGAGGCGGTGGCCGAGGTGGTGGAGGCCGTGGAGGTGGCGGCGGCGGCAGGGGTGGACGAGGTGGAGGGGGTTACGGAGGCGGTGGCTATGGCGGTGGCGCTGGTGGCTATGGAGGAGGCGGCGGTGGCTATGGGGGTGGTGGAGGTGGTGGTAACTGTTTCAAGTGCGGTGAGGCTGGACACATGGCTCGGGACTGCTCTGAGGGAGGTGGTGGCTATGGCGGAGGCGGCGGTGGAAGGTATTCTGGAGGCGGAGGCGGCGGTGGAAGGTACTCTGGAGGTGGTGGCGGCGGCGGCGCTTCTGGTGGCTGCTATCAGTGTGGTGAATCTGGTCATTTCGCAAGGGAGTGCCCTAACAGAAACTGATCTGTGAGTGGGTAATATGGTCTTTCCAATTTAGTTTTCTCATCTGCTGTGTCGTTTTAGGGTCCGGGGTTCATGAATGTTGACTCCTTTTCAAGTATGGTTTGCCCTACCTAGTGTGGGTTGCTTTTGTGGGTCATCATCTTTTGTTTCTGAAAAAAAAATGGTTATGAATTGAGTCAGCTTGATGTACTATCTATTTTAAGTCGGTGATATTTAGGTCTTGGTATTTTGGGCAGATTGTGGATTGTGTTTTGTGGTTGATGGATGATTTCATACACAGTAATATACTCTGCTCTTAGTTACATTGTTCCTGTTCTGATGCCTTTGTTCTTGGCTTGTGATTGATGGTGCTAAAGCTTTTTTAGATGGGAATGATTCTTTCTTTTTGATTATGGATAATACTAAAGGGACCATAATAATGCATCTGGCCTTACAGTTTCAGCAACGTACTGTATTAAATTTGTGGCCCTTTTTGTGATGTCCATTCCTTTTGTGTTTTACTCACACTTTTTGTGTGGTTGGTCACTTTAGTTCCTCCATAAATTGACCTAGTAGGTAGCTGAAATGGATTCATTTCCCAAGTTACCCTACAACCTTCTTAGCCAATGCCTTGCACACATCGAATTAGTGCTTCTTTTGGGTACCCCTCTAACCCTA
Organism: Rubus parviflorus; assembly: GCA_029955375.1. NCBI lineage: Eukaryota > Viridiplantae > Streptophyta > Magnoliopsida > Rosales > Rosaceae > Rubus > Rubus parviflorus. Next base: position 33,837,247 of record JARGGL010000001.1, read on the forward strand.
ACAAAGTATGGTGCCCTAATACCGTAATAATGCTATTGGAATGGACGAGTTTCATATATGCACAATTCCTTCTTCCATAGTTGAATACCTGAATTCATGCTTCTCATGGTTTGTTGTTTTTAATTGAATGATATTAATTGTTGGTTTTTGCTGGTGTCAAAAACGCTCTAGTCGTTATATGTTGGGTTCTGATAGCATTGGAAGAAGTCAAACTGAGTTCTGAATGCGATGTGTTATGATTCGATTTGTTTTTCATTTGAATCTGACCTGTCACAGGTCCCATGGGCTCTGCCCTATGTTGCGTAATTATTTTGGGTTGGGCTTTGGTTTTGTGGGTACAGATTACATCCCCATAAAAGGAAAACTAGTCTTAGTTGGATGGCAGAGAAATTAATTGTTTGGTTTCTCATTCAATACTACCCTCCTGCCCCATTGACCATTAAAGAAAGTCCAACTACTAGCACTGATAACACTTAAATGTGAATCTGATCTGTAACTTTTCAGAAACTTTAGTTTTCATTAAACTCATGGGGTCAACATCTCTATGTTTTTAACACGTACCAAAAATTGTTTAGGGTAAAACACGGGTTGAGAATTTCTTACTCTCAAATGGAAACCAGTGTGGATGAGGGAGTAAGAGTTGCGTTTATCTGTTATCTAATGCAACAGCATTTTGTAACAACGATACAAATCCAAGTCCTTATTCAAGCAATAGACTTCAAGGGTTTTTCTCCTGCTTGGATTTGTATCCAATTTATGGAATTGGAAGAACTCCTACAAGTGACATACTCTAGCAAGGTACTGTGATTCACTGTTTATCACATAACTTTCTGAATGGTTTGGGTTGAAGAAGAGAATGACACGTCTATTTTTATCGGACTCTCTTTTGATAGTTGATTTGTTCCGCCTCATTCGGCTGCCATCTTGTTTTGTGCTGTATATCTCTAAGCTTAGAACATGATCAACTTCGTTTTTACGTAAAAGTACTCAAATGTTCTTCTTCTTTGGGGAAGAGCTGTTGAAAATATTCTGTGACGTGAAATTCAGCATATTGTTTTGGTCTGATGAGATTAGAAACCTTTGAAACTTCATCTTCACAGGCAACTCGTTCATCGATGAGCTTCGAGTCATAGTCCCTTTCCAATTTCGTTGTCAAAACCACGCATTAAATCATGATGATTTTCATGTCACAGTTAAATTGATTTGTAAGACATAATTTGTTCTTTGGTTGCAATTGAGTCATGCCTATGATTCCTCTACAAGTTGCTTGGTAGCTAGTAGACTACAATCGTCTTTCACATAGTATTATTGATCATAACAACTATTGTTGGCATAATTTTGTCTCTCAACTATTCGGTTAAATTCCTCTTCATTTCAATCTAGGGTTTGGCTCATAAAAATTAGAAGCATTTGCATAGTGCTGATGATAATAACAATCAAAACCACAAGTTGGGTTAATTTCCTGTATGTCAATGTTGGAGTACTAGGGCTTTAAGCTTTCCCATACCCACTCAGGTTAGCAAGTCACAGTGATCGAGCGGTAAAGCTTCATGGTAATTTGTTATGCTAGGCAACTTGGAGAGAACAAAATTGGGCCTAGCTAATTTAAGTCCCACATTCCGTAGCTAACAACTTTTGTTGTATGGCATCGGTTTGGTTATGGCTATTTTCATGCTTGAAGCTAATCCACACTGAACCTAAGTGGATCGACTTAGTTAAGTTTTGATTATTTGGTTTGGGGATTTGTGATTTTAGTTAAGGATTAGAACACCTTAAGAATCGGACTAAATTAGAGTGAGAGTCCCTCTAAAGAATTGAGGGAATCCCATGCCATCTTCCACTCTTCACTAACCTGAACTGGATGTAGAATTAGATACTTTTGAGTGTCCTAGATATCAAATCGATGAGAGATGAGTGAAATTGACGTGGAGAATGAACTTCTGACCAATGTATGAGATGGGAATCAAGATTTTCAGGAATAGAGAGGTTAGGGTTCGTGTATGGGATGAGAGAGATGAGGAATGGGGGTCGAGATCGACTTCAAGTTTGCATTTAGGTTTATTGCTTAATTGGTTGTAATCAAGCATAGACTTGTTCAAAGAGCTAACAATCATCTGACACCTAATAAATAAAGATATATGAATTATTAACCCAATAAACAGAATGGTTCGATCTCAGTGCAAATGTGATCCTCACCCCGAACTAGAAATTAGAGTTTGGTAAAAGTAAAACATTAAAACAATAAATAAAAAAATGGATTGATTGGGATGATGCAAAGAAGTGCTGCAACTTATTTGTGACAAGGGAAAGGGATCATAAATTTATTATTTTTTATTTTATCGAAATCTTACGGTTTCTCAAATACTTTTTAGGCCCAAGGACTAATCTGCAGTTGGAAATTTTGTTAGAACGCTTCTTCTTCCTTGTCAGCCACAAAATGAATTGAGATTTAACTCCAATCCGCAGTCGGCATGATTCGAACTCGGGTGGGTGGAGTTTCACATATAGAGCCTCTTACCAACTCGACCATCAGCGGTGGTTAGGGATCATAAACTTTTGTTGCGGGGCAAATTGTAAAATGGGTCTAATCAAAGTGGAGTTTTAGTAAAGAACCCTAATTAATAGAAGTTCTAGAACTGCTTCTTCGAATAAATCAAGTGAAATGGATAGAACAGAATAATTTTTCCAAAAAGCTTGACAAACTTTTCCCTCTTTTGTATGCATATGCATGAAAGATACAAATCCATATATATAAACAAATTATAGGTCAAAAACAAACCAAAGCAAGAACACAAAGGCTTTAAACTACTAAATTCCCTCCAATATATAGTACGTATTACCACTTTACCAGGCTTTGTCTGCCCTATCATTATCTTGTTGTCTATCGAATAAAGAAAACCCTTGTAAGAGACAAACGAATGAGCTTTTAACTGAAAAGCTCGAAGGCTTTTATAATTTTCATGGGGGCCGCATGCAAATCTAAAGATGCAAAGAGTATGAAAAAAGAGAGAAACTTTTGTGGGTGTACTCCGACATTTTGATCTGAGAAATCTCAGAATTATTAGATTCCCATAGTGAATTCACCTTAAGTCAGTCACTCTTCCTTTTTACCTTGTTTTTCTTTAATCTGTTTTGGAGTTGTAGCTCTCATGATCATCGATCATCTGGGAAATACAGATTGTAAAGAAAGAAAGGAGAGAGCTATATGCTAAGCTAGCTTTTTCAGTTTTCATGAGCAATAATATATATACTCTGTGCTTGCCTGCATGGGAGTGCCTTCACTTCAGGAATTATCGTTTTCATGGTCTGAAAAGTGGGATGCATTGGATGATTGGAATCCCCAGCAGAAAATTTTAAATCCAAAAGTGGTTTTGATTTCTGTGAAGGGCATCATCAAAATCCAACAGGTTAAGTCCGTCAAGGATAAAGTGAATCTATATCTTCATTTAGTCCTTGTAGTTTAATTCAAATCCACCTTTTATCCAAACTGTCAATGAAACTAAACTCATTTTCATTAATCTTCTGCACTTGAAATTTGGGAATTACTTGATTTATTGCTTGAAAACCAGATTAGAGCGTTCCTAATTGTTCTTACGCAAGTGCTAATTCGGTCAAACACATAGCCTATTGATGCACTTTGACCTATTTTCTAAGCAATCATAAAGAGTTACGTGTATGTTTGGAGAACCAGAGAATGATGAAGCTTAAAAATCACAAGCTCGTGTTGTTATGTTAGTCAACCATTAGACTCATATTTTAAACTTCAATTTTAAGATTTTGAGGTTGTTCCACAAACAAAAGAAAGCAAAGTGATTCAACCATCATTTATGTTCTTGTTAAAGCCTTGTGGGATTTGAAGGAGAAATTTTTTCATTGTCCCGTCACGCCACGTGACATATGTGACGAGCCACTGACCACTATGATTGGTGATTTTAATAATTTATGATTTATTCACTTAATATTTTATTACTCACTTAATATTTTATTACACAACCATCAATCATAGTGGCCCGTCACATATGCCACGTGGCATGATGGGACCATAAAAAAAATTCTATTTGAAGTCAATCTATGGCCCTGGGAGAAGAAGGGTTGTTGTGGAGTCATAACTCAACCATTATTTGCCTCAATAATGAATTGCAAACTTACCAACATGAGTAATGTTTGAAATTAATATTGGATATAGCATACTGTACCTGGAATAAATTGCATTTATACTGATATCAGTACAATAAATTAATTCATTTATGATACTGATAAGAGATGGAAAATAGGGAATTATAAACTTGGATATTCTTCCCCTTGTCCTCCTTCACATTTCTCAATTTATTCTGTGTCAAGAGGCATGCTCTATATAGAGAGTACTCATGATAGTTTGTGAAGGTGCCCCCATGATAACCTTTTAGTTTGATACATGTTTCACTTTTATAAATTGGCATTCATGGTTATATTCTTTCCATAATTTGACACTAAATTGAGTTGTAATATACTATTCGCCCATCAAGTTTACTAAGTATCAATCCTTTCTTTGAAGAGCTAGCAGACACTGTAAAATTTGGAAGGACTCAAAATTTCTAACCCAAATGTCAATACAACCCAAGAACAAAGATCAATTACAATTTTAATTTCAAATGCTTCATACATTTTTCTTGCTCATTTTTGACTCGTAGCAATGGCAATAAAGTTAAACAGCAGAGTAGCAGACAGAGACAGAAAGATTCAAAGAGAAAAATCTGGTGTGTACTTTGATGGGTGGCAATAGTAATTTGATGCGCAGACACTTCCTCATCTGTTCTAGTTCAACTCTGAACTCCTGGTGTCCATTTTCTCTGGAGTAATCGAAAGCGGCAGCAGACAAATTAAGGGCGGTGAGTGTGGTTGAGGAGAGGGTGGTGGAGAGGAGGAGGAGCTGCACTAGTAGTAGCATTGAAGACCATTGGTGCTGCCTGTGGAGGACACTGGTAACACTTTGTGAAGAGCCCAAATGTGTCAATCTGGCGCACAAAGTTTGTGATGCTCGCCCACCCACCAAATCCAAACCCAACCACAAACACCCACACCACCACAAACACATTGATCGTGTACGACCCTATCCACCCTCCAAGAAATCTCGGTGGCCGCTCCACTGCATTCTGCAAATCACAGCCGTTCATCACAAACCCATCAGTCAAAATATCAGAAACCAATACTATTTTCTGGGACCCTTTTGGGACCAGTTTTGCAGTTCGTTTGTAATTGCATGCAGTACATAATATATCAAGTTGATATTATAGAATCGTCCCCAGAAGAATGGGGTATGAATACTACTGTATCAGAGACTATCAGGTACTAACTGTTATTCTGGCACATTGGTGCAGAACGAATCTCATGCTTTTTCTGCAATGTAGATTTTGATATTTATTGCTTCTTCTCTTTTTCCTATTGGCTTAAATAAAGGCAATGCAATAGTAGAAGCAAATGGAAAATTACTTAAGACCCAGTTATCAAAAACGATTATATATAAGTTAAGACTATTAGGAGAAATAGCCGGGTCTGGTCTGCTTAGACTGTGACCACACGCTACCACCTCTTTGTTTTCTTATTGTTTACACTCAACTTGGTGATTTAGTACAGGAGAGGTTAATGATTATCCCATTGATTAATGAACTTATCTCTCAGATTTGGTCAAATTCATGACTCAGAGTTGACCATGCCAAGATTCAGATATTGCAGTTAAAGGGTAATTTAGGAAATTCGTGTAGGGTGGTACCTCTCTGGCAGCAGCTGATCTGTAGGTGAAGATGTGGGCCAGAGCTGGGATGATGTAGACTGTGAAGCTAACCAGAAGTGATCCAACGGTGGAGTTTATGGGACCAAAGAATGGGAAGATGATGGCCAGGAACCAGATGGGGATGACCACAGGCAATCGTGCTGCTGCTCTCTTGCACAAGCTCTTGCATTCATGCATACCAATAGCTTTCTCCCACACAAAGTATAGTGGTGTGCATGCAAACCCAAATGTTATAAACTGCAAAGAAATCATTACATCCCAATTAGAAAAATTAAACTCATTTCATGATCGATACATTACACACACAAAATATCTGAGTAATATACTCGTTGTCTTACGTATCTAACATGTATGTTATATCGGGAGAACTGTAACTAGTTCATATTTTCAACGTGTATGTATACATGTAAAGAGTTAATGTGTATTCATGCCTGGTGGATGAGCATTAAAATGACAGCCATGTCTCTGAAGTGAGACTTTGGGAGGAGAGAAAAAGCATTGGAGTGGTTAAGAAGCAAGTCTCCAAATGCCCAGTACACTGCTGATGCAGAAGGAAGGGTCAGTGTCAGCACATACAGAGTAGCCAGTAAATATATGGCCTTGAACTTCTGAGGCTTCCACATAGCGTGCATGATCTCCCTGCACACAAAATTAATTTCATTATTTTAAACCATTAATTATCTTCTGCAATTAACTTTTCATAACATGATTTATTACATAATGTTCTTGCCTCTTGAGCAAAAAAACAAAAGCCAGTGTAGGAAAGACTGACTGAAAGAGCATTGGCTTTCTACATGAAAAAGGGAATTGATAGGTTCCCAACTCCCAAGAAATAAGGCCATTTTTGCCTCCCACGCCTAATAAGGGCATCATGGGAATACAAAAAAGAGTTATTGTTCTGTGCAATATGTATAGGGAAAACCAGAAGCTTTCTTTTGACGAAGATTGATCATTAGATCCCCTGGTTAGATCATGTCTGGAGAGACAAGGTTTAGTCACTTTCAACATGACGCTAAGTAGTCCTTGCTCTATTCTATGCTTATTTTCCCCCCCTAATAAACAGTGTAACAATTTAAAACTCAGATAAACATGGGTAGATTTGTCAATTACAAAACAGACATGGGATTCTCTGCATTTAAAAATGTCTATTCTAGATTGATGTTGAACATTAGATTTTATTAAGCGTCTTAAATAACTTCAAAATGCAGTAAACTAGAAGCTTAAAATAATAAGCAGAAAAACAGAATCCATTCTAAATATGAGGTTTATGTCTTACACAGTAACAGCATGTCCCCCAAAAGTGTAGAGAATGTTTGTGGCCCCTGTGAAGTATAGTACCAGCTTAGTTGGACCAGAGTGCTTCACTCCCTCAACCTATCACCAAAAAACACAAATTAGTGATTATTTAAGCTAAAACAAATTAAACCCATGGCCTTTTTCTTTCTTTTTTCTTTGTTAAGTTATTGATGGAATTATTAGCTCAGTTAATAACTCACCTGACCATGGAGGATTGAGGCAATGGTGAGGTACCAAGCAGTGTAAGTGGTCATTACAAGACCCAAAAAGGACCAGATTCTGTAGTTGTGAAAAGAAGGAATAAATACTGTGGTGGCACAACAAGCTCCGAAGATGTAAGTCCAAGTCCTCTTGTCGAGATTGTCATTTATGTAATATATGTTGCTGCAACAAACATAGATATTTACTGATCCCTTTCTTTTCTTTATTCAAAAGCTTTGCATTTAAAAAATACTGAAGCTAGCTAGATACAGTTAAAGCTAGAGTCAGAGATGCTTGTATGCATAAGTGTGTGTGTAGGTGGTACCTTGCACAAGCTATTAGCTGAATCACAGATCCAAACAGAAGAAATGTGCAGTTAAATGCCAACCCCACGTTCCTCCAGTGCTTTCCAAGCAACCCATCAAGAACTTCAAACCACTAGTCACCATTAAAAATCAAACATGAAAACCCAAGTCAGAATTCAGCTCAAAAAGACTACCCAAAACTTGTATATGCAATCGCATATATACCTGAATAACATGGTTTCTGAAATCAACTTTCTCTCTTTCTTTTCTGGTTCTGTATTCAACATAGAGTGTGCTGATGAGGTAAGCAGTCCAGCTACCCAATAAGCCATAGAAGAGCTGGAAAAGTATGCCTGAAAGCATTCCCAGCTGTGAAAATGAGTATGGCAGGGTAAGCAGGACTTGAGCCACCTGAAATACACAAATCCATTAGTTCAGACGAAAAAACAAACACCTGGAGAACATAAAGTTCACCCCTTTAATTTGAAAAGCTAGTTTTACCAACCTGATTTGAAGCACAGCTGAACCAAGCATCATAAGTAGAGCCACCATCCCAGAAGAACTTGGAAAGCTTAGACTTGAAGTCCTTGGTTTTCCCATCAGCCTCCATTTCTACATAGTTTCCCACTATCACTGTCTCCACCACCTTGTCTGATGACTCCATAGCTTAATTTCTTTTACCACTAGTAATTGAGTGTGAAGAACAAACACTGAAATAAGACTACTGGGTATTTTGTTCAATGTGGGAGTGGGACTGATTGATTAATGGGCAGTGAAGGTGGGTCTATATATATAGACACAAAGACAAGAGGAGAGGGGTTTGTGTTTCTCGAAGGCTGAGAAAGGCTCTGTGTTTGAAAGGTATTTGAGAGCGGTTTTGGAAAGCGAGTTAATTCCCTGTTTGGGCTTTGTGGGGAAGAGCTTAAAGTTTGTGGGTGAGTTTGACGAAATCCGATGGTTCTCGGGCCCTTTTTGGAAATTAAAATTTTTGTTTTTTTTTTTTTGGCAATCAAATTTTTTGTTGTTTAGCTCATAATATAAAATGGGGTTAATTGCTAATTTCTAAATTAATTATTTACGGAGCGTGAATGGTTCGTCCGCACGAGCGGGTCTACCCGCTTCCCAAGCTGGCTAGATGATTATTACACTAGTTTACTGTCCTTAATCACCTTGTTTACTATCCATAACTACCGTTGTGCCATACATTTTTTGTTCTAGTTGTGTACAGCAACTTTCTCCTGGTCTTCTAGTGACAAAGAAATTTAGGTAATGATTTAGGTACCAACGTACGTTATGTTATGTTTAATGAGTTTAATGACACTAATTCTTAATCCCAAAGATCGAAAGTCAAATACAAAAACAAAAAATGTCATACTTCCTCTTTCTCGCCGAGCTTCTTTCTAAACGAAAGGAAGAACAAAAGCAATTTAGTGAGTAGAGTTGATATCAACATAGAGGGCTGGACTCCCAAGATCAATTAATTCTTGAAGAATATGAGGTAAAAACCAATCCTCAAAAATGGTTGTTCATTTGTCTTACGCATCTATTCTATTTGGATATTGATCGGTCTTTGTTGCGAAAAAGTGGGTGAAATTGACAAAAATGAAAACTTACACTTCGTGCCAATCATAAAGTAATTTAGAAATTATTTATAAACAGAAGTACAAACACTAACTCTCCCTATTATTGGCTTTAGGGTTTAAGAAACAATCCCAACCAAGCTTTGGCCAATATAAACTATCCATTAGCAAACTAATAGTAATTTCAGAGGTCAAGGAAATTGAAATGAGGAGTTGGGGGATAAGGTTTGGTGAGGGTTAGAATGGTAACAAGGCAAGTAAAAATGTGATTTTCATAATGTTGTAGAAGAACAAGGAACTTAGGGAAGGGGGACAAGGGTGATGACAAAAACAGAAATGAGAGGAATTAGGAGAGTGAAGGGAAATGGAATGGAATGGAATTATAACAAAGTAGACCGCATGATTGCAGCCAAACGGGGCGTGGTCACTTTACAAACATCAAAACAAGAAAGCTGCTTTTTTTCACATGGCATGGCCTTCTTCCTTCTCCTAATAACCAGCTGCTGCTCTCTTGATTAAGCTTTCTCATCCCATTTCTGCAACTCGAGAATGTATAAGCTCAAACCCCAATTCCAATTTTAATTTCACATGAATGAATTACATGCGTGGCCGGACAGAAATATAAAAGATAATCTCAGAGCTGCTTGCTATTTGCTTCATCGATCATGTGCATTTGCTTGGATATTAGCATCTCCTTTTCTGTTACATGACTCTTGGGGAGCATTTTTGGCCGTAGTTTCTTTCTAAGTTTCGATTGACAACAGATTGTTATCCTATGGTTTAAATTCTTTTTAAGAAATTCGTTAAAAATGAACACGATAAAGAAACTTATGAAATTGAACATGCAACAACTTCTTATGTAAATAAAATAAAAAAATTGAGACATTTCATTAAATATTTTATCTTTTCCCGTAAAATAAAAATGAATCAAAATTTATTCATTCACTTAAAACCAATGATAAAACAAAAGAATAATTGGGGTCGATTAACCCAAACATGCGTACGTAGTTCCTCAATATGCGTAGCTAGGCCGCAATTGCGCCTTAGCATTCTCTTAGCTTTAAAAAAACTTACCCCTGGCTATCTGAGACTGAGAGAACCTTACCCTTAATTGTAATCTTTTCTGCTATAAATGTTTTAATGTTTTCATTTTGATTTTAACAAAACTAGCAAGGTATATATTGCAACCCCGTGACCTATCAAATGGCAGCTGTCTAACAGCAAAAGATTTTAGCATAAATATGAAATGAAAGATATCTGATTCAGATGCTTCAATGTACGTATGAGCTTTGCATCTTTGACCGTATTTTAGTTTTCCTTATAATCAGAAAACATGTGAATCGAAGTAGACAGCCCTCCTAAACCCTACTAGAATATTTCCTTCTTTTATTTTTGCCCCTACACGTACATTTATATATTTGAGCTCCAAAATAATAGAAAGTTTCTTTATTTAATTCAAGTAAGTGACAAGTTAACATCAGTGTGATAATTTTCCCTCCTCCTTTTTGCATCTTTCAATGTGGTGAAGATCTATATATGTATCTATGCCCTATAGGGGTTGGGGTTCTTTTTGAATTTGAACCAAGAAAGTGATCACCTGGAGAGATTATTGGTTATATATCTTCCACATTTTTCTAATGATGATGAACCATAATGAGTTTGTCTTTATTTAAATAATTAGGATGAAACCCATTTATATACTTGAAGTTGAGCAGTAGTACCGGCCAGTGCTGGTGATGATATTAATTAAGATAAACATCAGTACATCACCATCATCTTATCGATCAGTTTGTCTATAAAGTTTTGTTTGGGTGCAGAGCAACATATTCATGGGTTTTGTTGGGCACACCATCACCACATTCATCACTTATATTCCACTCTTAATTTGTTTGCTCATGCTTTTTGGCTATTCTAGGACCAGAAACATTCCCTGTTGCTTCTGTCTCCTTGACTAAAATCTGGTGCAAATCTGACCACAATAATTTTGCATATGGAATTTGTTCTAATTGTCACATCCTCTCTACAGATCGATATCGTTTATTCGATTGATTATATTCATGATCATGTACATGAATGAAAGAGTACGTACAGATCTAGCAGCTGATCTATATATATCTACGCTAGCTCGATCGATTACTTCCCGTACTGTCAGATCAGCTGCTGCATAGAGTTGAAAGCATTATCTGATATTCCGATCAAAATGATCAACAAAATTAGCTCTAGGAATAACGGACGATGGTGAATGATAGAAATTGTCGGCCATGGACGTCTAGATGATTGTCAATTGTTAATTGATGTATAATAAGAACCTCATGCATGCACGCTACAGTACTCTCATGCATTCATCTACATGACTGTGGGTAAGTTGTTCATGTACAATGGCTACTCCATCGACACTTCACTCATGTAGAGGATTGTCACGGTTGGTGTATAATGAGACGCTTAGGATATACTAATGTAGTCGATCGCCTACGCATATACAAGTGACTGTTAGTTGTTCGCATATTTTGAGTCCCTCATGTATGCTACTCTCACGTAGTTGTTCAAGCATGCGTGAATGATTGTCAATAGTTGATGTATAATGACTTACGGTAGCTATATATATTTCATTTCGTGAATTGATGATTGTGAGTCGCTACTACATATGATAATTAATTCTCACTAACCATTAATAATTTTCACGAATTGCAAGTTGGGTTTTCATAACTAATATAAAAACGATGAGTAAGCTAAAATGTAGACGTAAAATTAAACCTCGCCAATTGCTTTAAATTTTGTCTCTAAACTATATTTGGAGTCTTTATAAGGTGTACAACACTACAACTAAAATGGCTTGTGGGGACAAATATGTGTTCCTTTTGCTAGTGTTCCTATTGTTTTTAGAGACAGTGATCTGTCCCTAAAAGCTACTAAAAGGGACAGATAATATATCTGTCCCTTTTAGTAGCTTTTAGGGACAGATCACTGTCTCTAAAAACAATAGGAACACTAGCAAAAGGAACACATATTTGTCCCCACAAACCCTTTTAGTAGTAGTGCAAAGAGTGATATTTAGCTAGTTCTAATTAAATCCTCATCCCTTGATGGATTTTGATATGACAAATGTGCGTGTGATCGATGTGGGACAAATCTAGACAAAGCATGTTTATTGCTATGAATTTTGTTTGCCAAACAGCATATGGCATGGATCGAGTACTCTATAACTATGAGGTGAGGGGGACCAAAACACAAGAGCCATATATATATATATATATATATATCATTGAGATTAATCAGTAATGCTGATTAAGAAGAAACCAAATCTTCAAAAATGTTTGGGCAACACCAAAACAATTTCTATCATTAATTTCTTGAGCATGGTAAAGGTTTTTAGCACGCGGACTGGTCCAATGTTGGAGCCAATAATTGCTAGCTTGAGCTTCTTTTACTTATCAGTTATCGTAGTTCATGTACATCTATTCATTTGTATAAGTTACTAACATTAATCCTTTTTTAATATTGCCAAGATTTAGGGGAATATATTGCATATATATAATTAATAGAACTCTTATAGGGCTTCATCTTTAGCAATGATTAAATGATTTAAATCCCCATACTTGGTCAAGCTTTTGCTCTTCTTTTCTCTCTTTTAATGTAAACAGTTTCTAATGGGCGTCTTTCTGTGTTCATCAGATCGAGAAGCACCAATTCGCTTTTTGGAAGCCTATACATTGACTTGAAATGCAATTACATGAAGTGGGTCCTTTGGTTCTTCTGTTGCTATGAATCAAATTAATTCAAGTCTGGTCAACCCCCATTAGCTAGCAAAGTATTGCTTGCCTTACATTATTGGTGCAAAATAATTGAATTGGAGAAATATATCAACAAACACAATAATGCATAACTTGCTTTTGTGGCCTCCTTTCTGAGAACAATTTTTAGGACCAAAGAATCCTATCTTGAAAGAAAATGTGTAAAACTTTAGTCCCCCTCCCCCCTTTGGGCTTTGGGTAACATTTTAAAGCTGCATTTTGACACTGCACAACACAAAAAAAAGGTATGAAAGTATCATTTGGTATGTTACATCTAATACTAGCTTGAAATAAACTGGTTTCATTTGAACCCTTAAATTTGCTCAATTAGGTCATGGATTTATTCTCTCCAGGAATTTACAACTGTAATGGGTAGCATCAACAATCGTCAAAGAAATCTACTCTGTTGTGAAGTGAATAAGGAAATTAGCAAATATTAGAAGTGACTTTGCATTAAGGCTAATTATAACTTAGCAAATTAGAGTACAAAAAAACAGCCAAAGTTAGGAGTTCATACTATGAAAAGTATAGCAAGATAAGTGACCATCATAGCATGGATTGCAAGCTCGATCTGGTGAAGAAATAACAATAATTACAATTAAGTCACAAATTATTTGTAATTGCACTAATTGAAACTACTATATATCTTTGCATGAAAACAAGCAACAAGAATTCTTAAGCATTAACAATTCATAAAACTTGGAGTAAACCAACTCATAAGTTTATCGTTGTCAGCTGATGATAGACGTCGTTCAACCTGTATTGGGTTGATATGTGCAGAAGACTGTTCACTTCTTCCATCATCTCCATTGTCGCCACCTCCGTCCCAGTGGTCAGAATCTTGCAATATTAATTTAATAAATCATCAAGAGCTAGTTCATTCTTATTTGTTGAGTCTAACGTTAACGTACAGATGTGGTATGTCGGAATATATAATTATCATCATCTTCTCCAAAATCATCTCCATGATATCGTCAGCTGGTGTCTGCCATCTGTTGTTGCAGATACATGTCTTCTTCTTCCAGCCTCGATCTTCGTTTCGTTTCTGTCTAATTCGTTTTGATTTCTCATGTTTTGGGGTTGCCTCATCTGTCTCTTGCATTAATTGACTCTTCGATCTTTTCTGTTTCTCTAGCTCAGTCCATCTCAACCGACGGATTGGTCTATTTGTAAGCCCGATATCCAATTCGGGGTGCGCAAGACATCCTCTTAGCATTAGGAAGATTTTTTTTATAGCTGAAACGGAATGAGAGAAGAGCTCTCTAACACCCTATATTTTACTAAAGAATATGAAAATTACAAGAGAGGAGACAAATTGTGTGTTGGGAAATTTGTTGTGGGAAACAATTGGTGACTCTTTTGTTTACTGCTAGCTTCATGTAATTAGTGTGGTGTGTCAAGTAGTTGCTTAATCAGGAATGATTGATCGAATAAATTCATATTTTCTTGTGCCCTTAGCCTTTAATCCTAGATGCATGTTGTGGCCCTAACAAGACATAGTGCCTAAAGTTACAGAGTTCATTATTGCCTTGATCGGAAAAATGGATACCAAATAAGAGAAATCGACTTAGAGGCGTTAACCGGCATTCGGTTCGGAATTAGGTAATCATGATTTCATTCCCTACTCGTTTGTAACTATTGCATGCTTAAACCCCTAATTTCTAGAGCTTTAAGCCTTTGATTGGTGGTTTAGTAACCTTAGTCAATATTAGGCCATTAATTAAAGAAAAAGTGCACTTGCCTTGCCTTAACCTTACGTGTAAATGCCAAGTTAGGAAATTAATTCCATGTGCTTTAAGTCCTAATTTAGTGTTTTTGGCCCTTGACAAATGTCATGGATTAAATGCATGATTAGGAGCCCATTTTAGTTAAAGCCAATTCTGGCACATTTAAACGATAATGGCGTACTGTTTACTTGTTTCCTAAGTACAAGATTTGGTGCTCATGAAAATATATTTACGATCGTATTTCGTTGTATAGAAATGGTTAGGGATAATTCCCGAACTCTCCAAAATCTCATTATATATATTTTTTATTGTTATCTACTTATCTTGTTCGTTAATTTACATTTTTACGCATTTTAGTTGTTAGTTATAAAAAACCAATTTTCGAAACTCTCACCTCATTGTGAATACTATCACTAGGCTCTTGGTTGTGATTAGATTTGTCTTGTGACAAAGTCGAGCATTGCTAGGGCTTGGTGCCTTAGTTAGTATTTAGTTCATGAATAAAGAAACGAAGCATTCGCCCCTAATTTAGCCTTTGAGATTAAAGTACTAAACTCAATTTCAATGGTTCGATAACCTGTACTTAATTTTTCCTATACTTAAACAAGTTGTACGTTATCTAAAAACTAATTTACGATTAATGTGAATCGAGTAAAGAAAATAATTAACAAATAATAAAATTATATTTCAATAATTAAAAAAAAATGAAGGCTAACTTAGCAAATTATAGTACTGAAAAAAAAAAAACAGCCAAAGTTAGAAGTTCACACTAGGAAATGTAATAGGAAACAAGTAGGCTATTATCGTTGAAATCTGCCAGAATTGGATTTAACTACAGTGAACTAAGACAGTATTCTACACAATCATACAGACTTGTTTTCAAAGCCATCACGAACCAAGCCCAGTAGCTCACCCTCAGTTATATCAAATTCAAGCCCACCCCCAAAACCCTAACAATCCAAGCTTCCATGGTTCCCCAAGGTTCAACCGTTCAAGAGTCAAGACTGGTAGACTCAAATTTGACCTAGTTGGACTACGAGCAGAAAATTACTTGTATTTATTCCTCCCCACTTATTCCAGATATTTGTTATAATTTGTACTTTCAAAATGAGTACAGGCCTTGCCATAATGGAACCTCCAGAAAATCCCTCTGGTTCTGTTATTGGGTCCCTTTGAAATTGGATAAACCATTTAAAACCTCAAGGCAAAATTTACAAGTCAATATTACGTACCAATCAAAAAAGCTAAAGCAAATAAAACTCAAAAGAAACACACCCAATTCTCTCCTCGCAAAGTAAAGTTCTTTCTCGAACCTTCAAACAGTTAACACTTCTTTCTTCTTCTTCTTCGTCAGCTTAATTCTTCAACTTTTTTAATGGGTTGTCTTCTACTCTCCGCCTCCATAGTCACACTCCTCACCCTCTCTTTCTTCTCAGGTAATCATCGATCAATCAAAAACCATGAATCCTCATTTCTGTTTATTAATTATTGAAGAATTTTGCGTCAAACCCACTTCTTTAATTTTCGTTTCAGAAATGGAGTCAGCATCGTTCAAGATTGTCAACAAGTGCCGCTACACAATCTGGCCCGGATTTCTCTCCGGCGCGAACACCGCTCCGCTCTCTCCCACCGGCTTCGCGCTCAAGAGCGGCAAGTCCCGGACCATATCCGTACCTAAATCCTGGTCGGGTCGGATGTGGGCCCGGACCCTTTGCTCCGGATCCTCTCCCGGAAACTTCTCCTGCTTCACCGCCGACTGCGGCTCCGGAAAGATCGAGTGCGCGGGAAGCGGCGCCAAGCCGCCGGCTACTTTAGCCGAGTTCACTCTCAACGGCGCCGACGGCTTGGACTTCTATGACGTCAGCTTGGTCGACGGTTACAACCTCCCGATGCTGGTGGTGCCCCGGGGAGGTAGGAGAGGCGGATGCAGCCCCACGGGTTGCTTGGTGGACTTGAACGGCGCGTGTCCGAAGGCGTTGAGGGTCACGCGTGAGGGCAAGCGAAGGAGCGTGGCGTGCCGGAGCGCGTGCGAGGCGTTCGGCGATCCGCAGTTTTGTTGTAGTGGGGCGTTTGCTACGCCCGACACGTGTAGCCCGTCTGTGTTTTCGCAGTATTTCAAACATGCTTGCCCACGCGCGTATAGCTATGCGTATGATGACAAGACTAGTACGTACACGTGTGCGTCGGCCGACTACATCATTATTTTCTGCCCCCTGCCCTATACCAGGTACCAAGGTCACATTTTCAGTTTTTTCTTTTCTTTCAAGTAAATTCCCATGTTAGTTACATTTGATGTTTAATTTGATTTGTACAATTAAATCATATGTGATAGCAGTAGTTTATGCTAGTTGGATTGAATCCATAAGCGCCCCTAATCCGAACCCTAAGTTAATCAATTCTTCCTATATAACATAACATCCCCTAATCGGAACCCTAAGTTGATCAATTCTTCGTATAATATAACATGTCGGATTGTTTACGATGACCAAATTGTTTGATTTGTGAATTTGATGGGCATGTTGTAGGTGTGGGGTGTTATATATGAAAGATATATAACATGTTCCAAGCCTCCAAGGCTTGCTTTGAGCTTGTGACACAGTTTCGATCACTATTAGCAACCTCGAAATCCAACCAATTTGTAGTTTCAGATCAAAAGCATAAATAAGATAAAGGATGAGACAACAAGTTGTATGTGCAAGTGGGGTTGTTTCGACTCTATTTAAGCTAGTCAATTTAACTGCAAGTTTTATGGTTACAATGTGGTCAATGTAGCAGAAATTATAATATGATTAGAATTGGTAGTTACAAGTAGACATCTCCAATGATACAAGTGCATTATTTTGTTTATTACTATCTGGCTTGTCACTATTTGATATAATTAATAGTGGCGTTGTGAAATCTGTTGTAAAAAGGTCAAATTTGTGTATATAATTGCATAGGTCATTGTCTCTTGTTTATCTTTCATAAATTATTAGTCAAGAAGACTTGAAAATTTATACCACAATTATTGAACCAGCAAACAATTCAACAGCACCATTTAAGATCATGAGGAGGATCAAATGTCTTTCCCTTTTCTTTAAGTCGTACGTGTTTGATATATTTTTATGGATGGAATATGGAAGGTTCTGTTCATATGCTTATATTTCCTCTTAAAGCAACAGCTTGATCAGTGCATTGAACTCCAGGCTGTTAAAACTTAAAATAGCTATGTTGATTTGTTTCATCTATTTCAGTGCATAATGGATTGAATTCGATCGTCATATTAATTACACCATTTGAGTAACCTCATGAACATAATTGATGCCTTATTGTATAAAACTTGCAGTCAAAAGGTGTTGGGAGCACGAAAAGATGGGGCGCCGCTACCACTGGTTAACGAGACAATGATGTACTTATAAGGAGCCAACAATATGCAATTGGTGCTTCTTCCTCCCGTGTAGCTCGGATGCCTTGAATTTTTTCATGTCTTTCTGCCACTTTTGCAAGCTTTATGACTAACAATTAATGTCCAGGAAGAAAATACTACAATCCCAGCTGAAGAGCAGGTGTGTGTGTTTCATCGATGAGAACCGTCTTTTTGGCTCTGCTCCCTCTTCGTTGCCTTGGTATAGGGTTGTAGGGGAAAGAATCCTTGAGAAGTCTTGAGGTATGAAGTTATTTAAATAGAACAGAGTTTCTAAGTGTATACCGTAAATTGAGGTGAACAAGGATCTCTAGCTCTAATCCATGTAGATCTGTATGTGTTGTGAAGTTGAGATGGGGTTGTAACTTGTAAGGAGAGAATGTTGTGCTAACTATATAGTATATACAATTTTATAATTTAACGTCCAGCCAAGCGAATCCCTCCACAACTTTCAAAAGATCGATCTACCATCTTTTCCATCACGAACCTGCTACTGTCTTGGATTCATTACGCGCGTACTACATGTTCATATGGATATGCTGCAGGAGATCGACGTGGTAGAATGATTTTATTGCATATATGCATTGCAAGGTGGCTGTGGCTTGATTGGAATCTGCTATGTTATGATGACAGATTTTTCAATGCAGAGCAGTTGTTGATGGAATAGCAATAGCGCGCAACTTAAATACGTTGAGGCCTATTGGTTAATTGTAAAACCAACAATGTACAAGTCATGGGGTTATTCCTCCGGAGGAATCATAAGTTCAAGCGTAGTAAAATTGACACACAGTTGAAAATTGGTACATGTACATTGGTTTTTTACATGTCTTGGTCTCTACAAGCATGTGATTCTCGGTATTTAACGATGAGAGTTTGCGTAAATTAAATAATATAGATGTTTTGACAAAACTATATTTTGCTATCATGGTGCAAAAGTTATTTTTTTTATAGCAAGAATTTCATTTTAAAATAGCAATCATTTGATGTGATTAGTGTAAACATCCAATGTTATAGAAAACTATAAATCTATGGCAAGAAAATTTTACCATTTGAAAATATTTTTGTTCATACATATATCTAAAAATGGGATATTGGATGAAATTGAAAACTTATTTGGTGGTATTCGGTTTAGTTCCATATGCCAACCCTTTTAGTTGAGATGTTATCAATCATCTGTTTCAATCGGATTGTTTGCCTTAATTGAAGATGGATTAAAACACTAGTTGACAAACGTTGAATTTCAACTATCCATTTAATCTAAAAGATGAAAAACAAACAAGTTCAACGTCCTATGTGCATTAGAATGCTCAGTTTAGAAATTCAATTATATAGAGAGTTTCTACTTTAAGGATTAAATACCTAAACTAGCTTTTTGTCAATTAGGACATCTTCAAATTTTATTTGAGTCAACGAAAATGAATTTAATTCCATCAAGTTATATCAAAGACCTAAAATTTCATCTTTCATCATAAAAAGGTTTCCACCGGGCTTGTAATTTGATTCGGTTTGTGTTAACTTTACCTCTTGAAAAGTTAGAACTTTATTTTGAATCAATGAAAATGACTTTGCAACTTATGCTCACAATTGGATTTTTCATGAAGGATCACCATCTAAGAGCATATTCTCTCTACACTCATCGAAATTTTTTGCTTCAAACCAGATTGATGCACCATGCATGGCATTCTCTAAAGTAAATTGAAATAAAATAAAAAAGAGCAAGGAAAACTTTGGGTAATGACTTTTGGGAGAAATTAGGAAACAGAATTAATTATGACAATTATTCAGATGCCAAGTGATACACTATCATTGAGAATGAGGGATTTCGGTAATTAGGTTCTAGCTAGCTAGGGTTAATTTTCAGAATTACTACTCATCGATCTAGTTGTATAATGAACAACCTAGCTATTATAACATGGAGCAATCTCCTTTCTTGGGCTAAACCTGCTATTAAATTTTTTTTTTTTGGACAAAAACCTGCTATTAATTGACAAGTAAATGTTGGTGATGTTCTTAGAGACTCTAATGGCCGGGTAGTGATTTACATGGCTTCATAGCTAATTAAGCTTGGTCATGGTTAAGTACGTACCCAGCCAGAAAGATGAGACTCTTGGTGGCCGGAGTACGTACTATAGTATGCTTGCAGATATATGCCTCAGCCAAAAGGAGTTTGGAGATCGATTGATCGAGTAAGGTTTCTAGCTGTCTCAATGAGCATGCAACCTCCTCCCATGCATATTATTTCTTTGATTTTAGATGATATTAGTGGTCTGACTAGACTTAGAAGTAATTAACAAGTGATGGCTTTAATCAAAGGACGTACATCTTGTATGCTTTTGCTAACATACATATCCATTCACTTAGAGCATCTCCAGTGGATAGGCCAAAATCCACGTGGAGCCCCAACGGTAATATTTGGCAGATGAAAACCCGCTCCAACCGATCAGTTATCTCCACGGTGGATGGCCGAATGGAATGAAACTGTCAAATTTGACCGTCCATAAAGTGAACTGCCATTCTTTTTTTAATCATCCTTTCTCTTTCTTCTCATCTCTCTATCCTTCTCTTTCTTCGTCCCTAAACAAAATTCATCCGCCCCAGATGAACAGGTTGTGATCTGAGCAGAGGAGATACACATGAACAACTGAACAAGCACAAACTACACAAAAGATATACAATAGAAATAAGAAAACAACAAAACTAGAGACCCTAAACTTAATCGAAGCCTAGATCAAAGCTGTGAGGGAGGGGGAGATCTGGACAGGAAAACAGAGATAAACAAAGATAGAGAAACATCAGAGGAAGAAAGAGAACGAAGAGAAGGGGAACAAGATACAACAGAAGAGGAAGAAAGAGAATGAAAGAGGGGAAGGGGAAATGGACGAGTGAGAAAGAGAATGATAAAAAATTAATAAAATATTATTATTTTTTAACCTATCGGTTGGAGTAAAAACCTAGCAATTCTGTCAAATGCCACGTCAAGTGTCAAATTTGAATTTGACATAAATGGTTTGACATCTCCACTGGAGATGCTCTTAGAGAACACAAATATTAACAAGGGTCCAACTTTATCCAAACATCAATTAATATATCTCGAGTCAAATCCAATTGTACGTGATGTCAAACAAGTTTAGGGATGCTGATTAATAAGCTTGTGAATATCTATTTAGACACTGCTGATTAAGCTAGTAAACGAAAACCATATAATTAAGAAGAAGAGATCGAACAAACATGTCTTCAACTATTGCTAGAAAAAAAAAACAATAAAAAAAACACTTAGAACCAAGTAGGAAGAAGTGGAAAAATGTCATCAATTTTTTTGTTGTGTGAGCCGAAAATGACAATATATTAAGGGGCAAATATTATGCATGACGTCTCATCATGTTTTGAGTATGACAGAAAGAGTTATTACCTAAGTAATTTCACATTTGTTTATTATAGCGTGAAACTCATTATACCGGCATGACTTCCATTTTAAAATTGCATATATTCAATGTGATAGTAGACTATAAATGTACATAATGAAAAATTTATCATTTGAAAAAATTTATGTTCCTACATATATCCGAAAATGAGATATTGGATGAAATTGAAAATATATTTGGCAGTATTCTGTTTAGAGAAATATTCCAATTATGCTCCTTGAGTCGGTTTCAATAGTTTGTGTGGCTCAATTGAACAAATATGAGGAAGCCGGTTGAAAAAAAATGATAGTTTCAATTTTTGATTTTAAGTTAGAAGAAGAAAAGCAAGTTCCAGATTCGAGATGCAATTAATCACATGTGATAGTGTCTACTTTGGATGGGTGCTCTATATACATCATAGTAATACCAAAACTCCTCAATTTCATCTTGGCTAGGGTCTCTTTGGTAATTATGTGCAAACAAGAGCCATAAGATTGAAACTGTTCTATCATGTTGTCGTGCCACGTCATGTAGTCGTTGGTCTCACCGACCAATGAGATGCTAGGAGAGGTAGATGCTTCGTGTCATACTCAAGATCCCCAAACATAGATAAAACGAGCCCAATGTATAAATCATTAATACTCTATTTTGTGTCAAAGTTAGATAGTATTAAGAACAAAAGGACATTTAAGTAGAATGGATATGGAATTTCTACTATAAGAGTTCATGCTTGGATGATGTGACACTGTATCATATTTTCATTCATTTGTTTTATTAAATAACGAGAGAATTTTTTCGATCTTTTGATTACTTTCAACTGAATTGTAGCACATCCAAATATGAATAATTAAATGAAGATCCATGTTCTTTTTTTTTAGATTTAAAAAAATCCATGTTCAATTAGAATAATAGACTGTATGGATCAAACACACACACAATTTCTCCTTTTTAAGACTATTGTCCAACTTAAAAACTACTCAAGTCGAAAATGGCCCATAATGCTCCCATCACATATCCTGTTCACCAATGGCGGAGCTACGGGTGGCTGCGCCTAAAGGAAAAAAAAAATAAACAAACAAATCAAACATATATTTGGCAGAAGAAAATGAAACTAGTGCAAAAATAAGTTTGACTTTAAATAAAAATAAAAAATAGTGTTTTTTTTATAAGAATAAAAAAAAAATTGTGTTATTGACTTATTGTATGCATCTCCTATATAAATTGTCTATGTTGTAAGAAATCGATTAACAACCAAAACCAAAATTAAAAGAGCATCAAATACTCAAAAGTGGAAATGATTGAAGTCAAATTTTGAGCTTGGAAATAAATAGTAAAGACATGAAAAGAAGAGAGGTGTAGGGAATCCAATGCTTGCTCCATAATGTAGTAAATTGAGGACCCTCAATCCCACTTGCCTATGTGGATAGTATCCAACGGTCACTTTAGATGACGTGGCAACAGATTAATAGACCCACTTTGAGATGAACATGATTATTTTCATCCATAGAACCAATCTAAAATGTTGATGTGACTTGGCCAAAAAAAAAAAAGGTTCTACTCTTTGTTGACTTTTCTTCGCCGTAACCCACCGTCAACTTATAGGGATTCACGTAACTGGAACCGCCTCGCCACCCTGGGGATGCATGCATCCAATCTGAAACAGCTTAGGGCTAGCTAGCAGCCTATCAGTTTATCACTTTATCTGAAAGTGCAAAGGAATAATTGATTTTTTGTTGTTGCTCATTTTAAACCTTTTGATGATTTTTCTGAAATGCTCTATTAGGTTGATTGGAATTTATGATTTGATCAGGTATGGTTAAAGAACTATGTTTTTATTATGATGTTAGAGTTTGGATAGAGTTGGAAAGCAAAGCCTATTTGAACCTTTCTAATAAGGAAGAGATAGAGAGCATTGTTATGCTATCGAAAGGGATTGAAGCGATTGTTTTTAGGCGAGTCCATTGTTATCGTCCACCAACTAGTTTAATTTCGAGAAATGACTTTTGTTTTTGTTAGAATAATTACCTAATGGACTTATGAATATTATAAATTTGTGTGGAACCGGATTTTTGTTTTGAGATATTGTAGAATGTTTTTCTGGTTGTATAATATAAATTTAGGTCAAAAGTATGTGTTGCCTAACTTTTGAGACGATCAGATCAACGACATTTTGGTTAATTTAAGTTTACTAATAGTAGACTCTAGATTATTGGTAGAAAGCAAACATAATTATGATGGCTAGCTTGCGACGCAATTATTTCATCCTTAATAAGGCCAAGTTTATTTCACCCTTATTGTCAAAAAAAATAAAATATTTCACCCTTAATAATTAATCACTTAATGCTAGTCTTTGTGAGAAAAGAGGGAAACATAATATAATTGAGAGGGACTGTCAGAGGTGTACTAATATAGCTCAGTGCTCCTCCACTGTCTCTGTCAGCTCTCTCCCCCAGAATCAAAATTGTCGTTTTACCACTCCTCTCACACTTCCTCCTCATTCGCCGTAAACCCTTTGCTTTTTTTCCCACTCAACTCCTTCTCTTCCTTCCCAAAACCCCATTTTGCTTCACAACACAAAAATGGATCACTTAATTCTCAGCCTTCTTCTCTTACTGGTCACTTCCAAAGGTAAAGCTTCAATCTTTCACTCACTCTGCTTCATGGCTTTGCCATCAATTTTTCTGGGTCTCTCTCAAACTTACATTTCTTCATGGGTTTGCTATTAATTCTTCTGGGCCTCTCTCAACTCCTCATTTCTCTCTCCCTTTTCCACTAACAAAGTCAGAAACGTTTCGTTCGTGTGTTGCAGGCGTTTCAGGTGCTACATTCACGTTCGTCAACAGATGTGACTACACTGTTTGGCCTGGCATTCTCGCAAATGCCAACAGTCCTAGGCTTGACAGCACAGGATTCGAGCTCCCGAGACAAACTGCCCGTACATTCCAAGCGCCGACCGGCTGGTCCGGCCGTTTCTGGGGACGAACCGGCTGTAATTTCGACGGATCCGGGTCCGGGTCATGCCAAACCGGTGACTGCGGCTCCGGTACTGTAGAATGCAACGGCGCAGGAGCAGCCCCGCCGGCTACTTTGGCCGAGTTCACTCTCGGGACTGGCGGGCAGGACTTCTATGACGTCAGCCTTGTCGACGGGTACAACTTACCTCTATTCGTGGAAGGGACTGGCGGGTCGGGTCAGTGCGCTTCGACTGGGTGCTCCACGGATCTGAACCTGCAGTGCCCGACTGAGCTGAAGAGCGTTGATGGAAGCGCGTGCAAGAGCGCGTGTGAGGCGTTCGGGAGCCCTGAGTACTGTTGTAGCGGCGCGTATGGCTCACCCTCGACTTGTAGGCCGTCGGTTTATTCCGAGATGTTTAAGGCTGCTTGTCCCAAGTCGTATAGCTACGCATACGACGATGCTACGAGTACGTTTACGTGTACTGGAGCTGATTATACGGTGACGTTTTGCCCCTCATCTCCAAGGTAACAAAGCTTGGCTTAAAATATATGCTTCATTTGCTTTATTGTTTCACAAGCTTGTATCTTATGTTGGGTTATTTCAAAGATTCAATCTTTGAAGGTATATCTAAATACTTCACACTTGTCAAATTTAGCTTAATATTATTCTCTAAAAAGCAAATAAATGAATTAATCTCTCTTTTTCTCTTTGTTCTTGGTGATTTAGTGGCAAATTGCCAATGCCATCATGCCAAAGATTCTCTTTTTAATGCTTGATTAAATTCCTTATTATTTTGTTTAGAATGTTAGGGTTTTTTAATTCAGGTTGTTGGGATGGTTTCCATGTGAATATATTTTTATGTTTATCACTCTGAACTGTCACTCTAAATTAGGTACCTGATTAAACATTATATTTCCTGCTGCAAAATTTAGTTCCTAATCTTCGATCATGTGGTTTAGGTGTTCCTAATAATTGATCATGTGTTTTCTGATAATTGTTCATGTGATTTGCAGTCAGAAATCTTCTAGAGATTCAACACCAATGACAGGAGGAGCAACTTCACAACAAGGGGTTGCTGGGTCAGACCCAGGGTTCACTTATCCTGGTTCGACTACAGGGTCGGTTCCGGGTACCGGGTCGGTTCCGGGTACCGGGTCGGTTCCGGTTACCGGGACAGAAGGTTCTGGATCTGGTGAGGCAATGCTGGCAGATGGATCATGGTTAGCTGGTTTGGCCATGGGAGACTCACCAAGGACATTATGTCCCTCAGCCCTAATAACTTTATCAACTTTATTTACCATCTTGTCCTATCTTTACTTGTAGCACCCAACTTTCTCTCTTGGCTTTTGCTCTTAAATTCTGAGAGATTTGCAGTGCTTTAGTGGTCACTGGAGTTTTGCCTTTGGTAGAAAAGCTGACATGTTCATCAAGATTGTAAACCACACCCTTCAAGATTCCCTCCAAGTATGATTGTAATATAGTTCATTGTAGTATTTTATGGGAATACTAGTAGGTCACTTTTTCTTTCCCACTAGAGCTTTTTTAGGGTTCTGCTGCTTTTGGGTTTTGTTTCTCTATTTGATTTTTGATTAATCAAATAAAGAGTAACATGTGGATTTTGGATTTTTCTCCTAAAAGGGAGTTGTGCAATGTGAATGTGTGAGTAAAATGGTGGCTTGGATCACTTTGCGGGTATTTCAAGTTTATGTTAGCTTCACTTTGTCTGCAATTCATTTTACAAGTACCATGCTTCACGTTTCTTGGATAACAAGGTAAAATTTCATGCTCAACTTTCTTGTCAAAGGCTAAAGTAAACTTTGAATAGGTGCGATTATCCCAAACTAAATGTAATGCATTAGTTCGATTTTTTTTTTTGTTCATGGAGGCTTCAAATGTAGGATGTTCTAGTTTATGTATAGCTCATAACTCGTCTTAAATAATGCACTATTTAGGACGAGTAATGAATCAAGGAAAAATCTCACCAAATGTTTTTGTGATGACCCTTAATTAAACCAATTAATTTTGTGCTCATGCTTCAAATTTAGAATGTTTGAATTTACAGCTACTAAATTACTCTCATTACCCAAGTTCAGGTTGTGTGGATCATGTTATCAATTTGTATGGTGGAATGTGAAATGGTGTTGAATTTATTAGTTGAAATTTTCAGAGGATAATAACTTAAATTGTCAGTGGGTGTTGGCTGGGGGCCAAAGAACAAATGCAAATCAAATCTTTGCAATAAAAAAGAGAGAGGATATGGAGGAAAAGTGACACATTCGTGTAAAAGACATAATTAGCTGCAATATCATTGTCGATCTAATCATAAGACCTTTAACTTTTCTTCGGAAAATTTGCAGAAAAGGAACATGTTTTTGACATTGTTCAGTTAGGAATATTGTTTAATGGCCCACCTTGAAAAATTTTCATCAAACACTAATCCACTTTTTGGACCAATCTAGCCAAATTTACGCTTTGATTATGTCCGACTGATGTAAGCTTAAAGAATTCAATTAGCCTCAACCATGTTATTTTGGGGTTTCCAAACGAGATTTTGAGAGCTTAAAAATGCAAGAAATGTTGTGCTTTGGGTCATTCCAAAGAAGACGTCGACAATATGAGAATGAATTTTAGGACATCACCCTAGGGTTGAGTGGTAAATGAAATTTGGTGTAGTTTCTTCATTTACATTGTGAATTGAATGAATCACGGATGGCTTGTGCTGAGTGCTGAGTGCTGACTACACACTGCAGCCATCAAATTTTGAAGAACAGAAGGACTCATAATCCTTTAGCATCATGCATTTACTCCATTAATTAATAATCACGTGGGTCCTTGCCACTAGAATCATATCCTTGACATTATATTCAAACTGATTAGGAAATCTTAGTGTAATGACCCTTCAATGCTTCAATTATTTCCCAACCATTGTTTGTAGGATGCACTAATGAAAGGTGAGTCTTCTGGGAATCATAGTATCTTAGAAAAGTACTGAAGTTGATGTGTGCAGTAAATGTGAGCTACAAGCTGCATAGGGAGATAATGATATCTTCTGCATCATACAAAATGCAGAACTCAGCATAATCTGATAAATTTTCCTCATTAAATTTTAAATTTCTGCTTTAATGCTCAAACTAGCTAGCTAATCAATTCCCTATGTAGAATTTCTATTACAACTGAATGCTAACATGTCTAGTTTCTTCACCTTGACACAGAGAGAATGTTGAGTTTGCAGTCCTATTTTCATACTTGACATTAACCCTGTACTCACCAAAAAACCCGAAAAAGCTATGCGATCCATGCTCATCAGTCTGAGCCTCTATCTCCCCGGTTTGCCATTCTTTCAAGAGATTGTCCACCACATCACCGGCTGGTAGATTTTGAAGATTATTATCAGTCAGGCACATTTCGTAGCACCCATTAGGATGTAGAGCAGTCCAAAGCATTATCCCATTCACAGATGGATGTGAGAAACCTTCTCTTAAAACTTGCTCTAGATAAATGGCCTGTACACAAAGAAACTATTTATGTTAGCCAGCAGAAGGAATTCTTAATAATATTTAATAGGGTAACATGTTTTTGTCAGATATTTGACATGTTATGTTGTTAGACTGTTAATTCGGATCATCGATTCATTCAACATAATTTATAGATTGACAGTCTGACAACATAACATGTCAAATTGTCTGTCAAGAGAACATTTCCAATATGTAACACTTGTTCTTCTAAAAAAATATATATATGTAACGCTTGTTTACCTGTTTTTCTTTGTCTAGAGTATTGCTGATATCAACCTCTGTGAGCCAAATAGGAAGGCCTAGTGTGGCCAACTTGTCTATAATAGCTCTCATTAGAGGAGGGTTTGGTATTATAAAATGACCCTCTAGTCCAATCCCATCCATTGATACTCCACCTTGTTGAAGTTCTCTAAGCCTTGAAATGTAAGTATCAACTGTGGAATTCACATCACTGCAAGTCTCCACCACATTAAACTCATTCATAAAAAGTGTTGCCAAAGGGTCAGATTTGTGTGCCGTCTCAAAGAAATCCAAGGTGGCATTAGGGCCGAGCTGTTGCTCATAGAAATCAAAGTGAAGCATTTCATTGCTGACATCCCAATGGATGAACTCTTCTTTGTATTTGCTCATTAGGCTTTGTATCCGAGAGTTGACAGCTGATTTTAGCTCATTACCAGTGAGATTTCGAACCCAGGCCGGTGTGTATTGAGGATCTTCCCAAAATATGTTGTGCCCTCTAGCAATGATTTGGTTAGCTCGAACAAATTGCAACATCTGATCTGCTATAGTGTAATTGACATTGCCTTGTTTACGTTCTGTTGCATACCACTTGAGTTCGTTCTCGAACACCACAGCATTGAATCTCTCAACAAACCATTTCTGAATGTGAAGATCAAGCATAAAGCATTGTAAGTATAAGCCAGAAGGGTAAAGGAAGCGCATCGATCAACTAAATATGCCATGGTAATGTTCTCGTGTTAGTTATAGGTGGCGTGTTATGTTACCACACTATCAATCTCAACGACAATTTTATTAAGAGTTCACTTAATGAATAGTCTAGCTAGATTGATAGTTTGACAACATAACATGCTATAATCTTTGGCGACGAAAAGCTGTGGACTTTAATACCTGATAGGGCAAATTGCCTAGAATGGTCTTTGAAATTGCAGACCCAAATGGGAAATCTTTGGAGACTTGCTTTACGGTAATTGCAGCTCCTTGCAAGCCCTTTCCTTGCTCATTTGAGACATGGACCGTCACGGCACGCTTCCGTTTCTGAAAAAATATATAAGATGCAAGCTTTCTCAAATTTTGATATAAGAAATCATTTGCTCATATTAACAGCTACTATTTTAACTTAAAAGTTAAATCGAAACTGACTCTGGATTGGAAAAATAGTAGTACTTACAGTGTTGATCATATATTGCTGATATGTATTCCATTGCTGAACACTGAATGGCTGCAAAGAAGTGCTTGCAATTGCTATGCTGACATCTCTGTCATCTGTATTCTACATAATCACAACTACAATCAGTTTCTTCTTGACACATAAGAAATATGTACCTGTGTGTTGTAAAAAAAGAAAAAAAGTTACCTGGAAGAATAGTATAGAGAAATTGGATGGTGAATTTAGGACAAAGCCACCCTTGAGAAATGACCAGCATCCTCGCTTGGCCAAAACAGTTCCGATACAATTGTATGTCTCATCTTCTGCCTTGAGGCTTGCCTTTATGAGAGCTGAACCTGCACCCCCTATCTTCACCCAACCTGTTAATTAAGCACCAAGTAAAATCTACCATAGCAACCGAGTAGTGATGGAATTAATAATCATATATAATGCGTTCCACAACATCCCAACAATCCGTTGTAGTCTAGTTGGTCAGGATATTCGGCTCTCACCCGAAAGACCCGGGTTCAAGTCCCGGCAACGGAAACTATTTTTATCGTAATTTCAACCCCTTTATTTTCCAAGATTTAAGCCCCAACATGATTCTGACCCTATCTTATTCGTAATGCCAATATAAATTCATTACCCTCCCAACAGAATTTAACAACTCCTTTTTTTTTTCTTTTTTCTTTTTCTAAGATTTAAGCTCCCAATGAATGCTCACCTATTTGTAATGCCAACATAAATTCACTACCCAACAGAATTAATTTAAACAAGAGTGATGAGAAACCCAACCGGAGAAGCTGTAAATGGTGCCGTGGCCGGTGAGATTTTGGAGTATGAATGCCGGTGAATAAACACCGCCCATGTCTCTGTCTACAACAGTGGAAGGCTGATCAACAATAATCCCTCCACCATATAGAGGCTTCTCTGGTTGCACTTTACACTGTCAATACAAAAAATTAACCAAATGTAAAATTAGTTATTGTGCAAGTCAAACGAAAGTGATCTGGGATTTTGAGTTGTGTTTTACCTCAGTATAAGCAGTAGAGTCATATAGTGGACCATCTGCAATGTGAGAAAAAAAAAAAACACCCATCAAAATCAAATCAGTAAAAACCAACAATGTACATTGGCCATGTGCATTGTGGAAGAAAAACCAAACAAACTGAGACAGAGAGGAAAGAAAGGGGAAAACCAAAGGAAAAAACAAAGGGTGCTGAGCCCATGAGGAGAAAGAACATTAGAAGCTGCAGCCTAACAAAGGTGAGAGTGTTTCCCATTCTGTTGTTACTGTTTAGAGATTGGAGGTAGCTAGCTATCTATATCTGTTGGCCTATTTCAGTTCCTTTTTCAAGCACGCTCTCCAAAATAATGGAGCTGCTGGCTATAAGAGAGTAGTAGTTTACTTACTTAGATGTGGTGAGTAGTCACAAGGCCACAGTGAACAGAGGACTGAGTACCCCGTGGGTTGCTCACATGTATGCCTAGTACGTGAGAAAGCTAGTTTCATGTGAGTGCATTCTTGTCTTGTTTGTTTGACTAGCTCTCTGTACATTTTTAGGGCCATCTTTTTTTTTTGAGAATAGAAGACTTTTATTCATAACCAAGAATTACAAAGCATGGGAGTGACGAGTTGTAGATACCCCTTCACCCACATCTCGAATGATAGGAGTTCTACGCACATCCCTAGAACAAATATTGGTTTCAAGAAGGTCGTTTGCCACAACCTGCATGAGCCAAGGAGGCCCAATCTCGAACCACTGAAAACGCCCTCCACTTCGGGCTACAAACTGTGCAATTTCATGAGCTGCCTTATTAGCAACTCTAGGGACATGCCAAATATAAGAAATCTGCAGCAATTGCATTAGCCCCTTAATTTGATCCACGACCAATCCCTCAGCAGCCAAAAACTCTTCTTTAGAACTAAGCAACCGGACTGCCTCAAAAAGACTGATTTTATAATAACTCTTCTTCAGCAGCCAAAAACTCTTCTTTTAGGGCCATCTACATGTTTAGGGTTAGTGACAATCCCATACTAATCACATTCTGTTTTTATAATAAACAGCGTAAAAAGACTGATTAAGCTCCCAATTTCATATATGAATACAAGATACCTTGATTGCTTGATGTTTAGTCTATCCAATTCTTAATCAGTTCCTTGATTAAGCGTATCACGCACATGATATTCAATTTCATTAGATTCTTTATCACACCCTCGTAGTGACAAATTTCTGACTCAGTCACTTATTATTATGTAAATCTATGAATTCCCGTTGTGTACGTAATTGAGCTCAATTTCATAACCTTGTTTATCACACCCTCATAGCTAGTGACAAATTTGTGGCTCTATCACTAATTGTTATTCGATGCATATATAAGCTAGGACAGTATGGGAAGGGCTAGCGGTGAATGATGATAGTTCCATTTATGGCGTGCTGTGCACGGTGCTTTAGCTGCTAGTCTTGAGTGTCATTGTATGAAGCCGTGCTATAAATCTAACCTAGCACTTCGTGTGTGTTTGGGAAGCTTTCATGGCGGATTAGCTTTGAAGGTTCACGCGTGCTCTGTATAGGAGGGAACCATGAAAATTAGACCCACATGCTCTGTTGTTGATGATGTTAAAGAATGGTAGCTTTGGTAGTTACAGCAAAAGAATTTCACTTTTACCCCGCTAATACATATCAGGCTAATTAAGGTGGCCCATGTATGCCTGTTCCTCTATTATTATGTCAATCCAAAAAAAGAAAAGAACAAGCAGAAGAGGCTTGAGATCACAAAAGTTTTGGGCTTACTTGAAGTTACGGGAACTTTCACTTGTTAAATTTCACTCGGTTGAGATTGCCTCAGCCTGCTTCCTCCTCATTTCTTAAACAAAAACAAATTTGTCTTTTGAACTCCAGTCTCTATTTTGATATTGTTTGCTTTCAATCTTCTTTTTTTATCTAATCAAGCGGCCGGGAGCCGGGAGGGATTTGAATTTGAGACCTCTTCCAACAAAGAAGAGCTACTAATAGATGATAAGCCAGTTGGTATTGTTTTGTTTGAATCTTTATTTATAGTCCAGCAGAGAGAAATTGTAGCATCAACGTTGTTCATAAATCCACATTGTAATTGTAAAATAGTGTTTGGTTTTACAAATTACATCTTGAATGTGCACAGATAGTTTGGGAAGAAGCATTCTCATTCCCCCAAACAAAAAATGTGTTTTTCAGTGTGTTTAGATCTGAAAACCTTGCATCCCCATCTTCGAACACTTGATCCGAGTTTGAACTCAAATTTCAAACCTCAAGCCTTGCACACCAAACCAAGACCCAACTCGAACCCTAAAATCCGGACACTGAGCCCTGAACTCAGAGCTTGTGTTCTAATTTCCAACAAAACTTAACGAGTTGAGAGAAAACCATAGGAGAAATAGAATGTCTCAAAGAACATAGAACCGAAAAAAAAATCATAATATTATTAGATGAATGATTGGTGAATACAAGCAAAGAAATAAAACACACTTATTCCGAGAAGAAATCATCAAAACAAATTTGGTGGTGGGAAGAATTATCAAACAACTTGACCACATAATTTTAGTGATCATATGGATTACTATCTTATCCCTGGCCTGATCTCATGGAATGCATATAGACAAAGTTAAGCCAGCATCTAGCTAAATTCTAAATGGAGGACATCACAAGGCAAAATGACCTATCAATCCCCAGATATGATCTTGGCCTCCCAAATCCCATCTTTACTTGGTTACTTTGTGCCATTAGCCACTCTCTTTGTTTTCTTGCCAGCTTGAATCTTGGCGTAAAGATGCTTAGTTCTAATGGACAACAAAATGTCCAAACCAAACCCAACGACACAGGCAATGGCCATGACAACAAACACAAGCCTGTAGCAATGGGCACCAACACAAGTGTTGCCACCTCCGGCCGTTGGGGTAGCCTCCATATCGTATAAAAACCCAGCGAGGAGGCCAGAGAAGAGAAAGGACCCGAGTGGGAGATTGAGGATTAGAACGTTATAGATGAGTCCATAGTATTTGAGACCAAACAGTTCAGATGCAGTTGGGACTGTGATAGCAAGGCGAATTCCATAGCAGATTCCGACCACGATC
Organism: Rubus parviflorus; assembly: GCA_029955375.1. Classification (NCBI taxonomy): domain Eukaryota; kingdom Viridiplantae; phylum Streptophyta; class Magnoliopsida; order Rosales; family Rosaceae; genus Rubus; species Rubus parviflorus. The sequence goes on from JARGGL010000001.1 coordinate 33,870,689, forward strand.
GAACCAATGTAGAGGGAACCGGGCATAGCAATGGCTAGGAGTATGTAGCCAACAGCCATTAGAATCTGAGAAGCTGCATTCCATAGGGGCCTTGGTATTGCAGCTTTCCTGTCATTGAAAAATTGGACCACATTGAGTTAAATGTTGGTTGAGCAACTCTACTTCTAGTTCTAGATCACTATGCAGATACTGAAATTATCTAAACATGTCAAATGAACTGGTCCTTGGTAGTATTAGACTACTATTAGAGAAGACTTAGGTGAGCAATTAAGTGACATCATCTACATTTAGTATGAAACTGAAAGCTTAGGACCTTATTAAATAAGGCTCCTGCTACTTAGATCATTCTGCATATAGAGAAATTATCTAACCATGTTAAATGAAATGGTCCATGACATTAGTGAAGTGGTGACAAAGTAAGTAACATCGTCCACATTTGCTTGGAAGTAAAAGCTTGTTATTAAATAAGAATGCTTCAGAATTGGACTGTGCTAGGTGCTTTCTAAGCAACTTGCTCCATATACTGATCAAATAACTTAAGGACGAACGAAATGATGAAGACGTAAAGTGTTAGTTTTCATAAACTACTTGCTTACGCCACAGTGTGAATATTGGAATTAATAGAAAACTGCCTATAAGAAACTGAAGAAAGTATAATAACAACTTTGACAAAAAAACAAGTATAATAACAAAAGAAGGATAGTGAAGGGGGATGAATAAAGAGACAAACATTTCCCGGCAACTAGTCATTAATATTTTGAAAGGGTCGTTGAGAAGGAACATGGAAGTAGCACAAACATTACAAAAGTCCAATATATATCCTAGTGGGAAAGTCACAATCTTGCAAAAGCATCCCAAGAGAATAGAAATTAAATGACTATTACATGAGGTGATGATGCATGCCACTCAATGCAATAGTGAATTCTTAGTAAAAGGAACAAACAATTCCCAAATCAAATCTCACTTTATATGAAATATCATACCATAAAGCCAAGCATAGTACAAAACACTTTGTTTTAACCAAAAAAATAGTATAATCACTTTGTTTTGGCAAAATAGTACACACACTTTATAGAAGAGAAGAAGAGGGCAAAAAATAAAATAAAAATTCATAGTCCTTACTAATATGGTTCCCTAAGTATATATTATTGTACCCCACTGAATCAACAATTCTTTCCACACCCCAAAAGAAAAAAGGGAAGACCTTTAAGTATTTTTCTTTTCTTTTTTGGGATAAGGAGCTTTTAAGTTGGTAATACTACTTGCTTCATAGGAATCAAGTAAGCAAATTCATGGATCTTTATCTTCTGATTACCATATGCTTCTCCAATTAAATTACTATTAGGGTTACCCCAATAATACTAACTCAAACATAAACATAAGAGGAAAAAAATTCTTTGATCTTACTAATATGCTTCTCTAATATTTTTTTTTGTTAAATTGAAAGGGAATCGAACTCTTAAACTAGCCTCGCAAGAATATGCTTTTCTAATATTCTTGACCGAATTTTCTAATTTTTTTTTGCTGCTCTAATTTTGTGTTCATATCAAACACTACAAGAATATTATTATTATTTAAAAAAAAAAACCTTAAAAATTAAAATTTTCGGTTTGACTTGAACCATGGGAAAAGGATTTAAAAACTAGGTCGAGATTATAGACCTAACCAAATTCTTTCTAGTTTTTAATAGACATTAATTAATATGATCAAGATATAAGAGGAGTGGTTAACTGACCTGATGAAGTACTCGGAAACCAAACCCGAAACGATCCGCCCGAAAAATCCCCAAATACTCGTGAGCGAAACAAAGATCGAAACGTCGACGTATCCGAGAGCCAAACCAATTTGCCCCAAATTGTTCATCACCGCCAATCCAGTCCCAACCCCACACAGAAAAGACACGAACAGTATCCAGAAATCCAGAGTCCTCATCGTCTCGACTATCGTGTGCTCCTCACCGATCACCGGCCTTTTCCTCTCCACCGCCACGTCATCAGTCTCCGACGGAAACTCCGCCTTGTGCTGCGTGTCCGGCACCACCTCCTGCCTCAGCAGCGGCTCGTCCAGAACCGGCGTCTCCGGATCCGAAGACCCGACCCGTTGTGAAACCCAGGCGTTGCAGAAAGAGTAAGCAGGAACGACCAGCGGCGACGCCAGCAGGAGTAACAGAATTGCGGAGAAGATAAGGGAAAGGAGCTTGGAAGGGTCCGGAATGAAATCATAGGCGAGGAGGTAGAGAGCGACAAAGACGGCGAGGCCGTTGAAGAACCACAAGTATCTAGACTCCTGCTTTTCCTCGTCCGCCGAAACCGAGGGAGCGGTTTCGTGGAGGAAGACCATGGCGGTGAGGCAGACGGCGAAGGGAGTGACGGCGAGCATGAGTAGGAAGCTTGCCGAATTGTCGTTGAAGAGAGCGGCGCAGAGGTCCGTGAATATGGCGGTGCTGAGGCCCACGTAGCCTTTGAGAATGCCGGAGACGGGCCCTCGGTTGCTCCGGAAGTTCCGAATGCAGGTCACCAGAATCGCCGTGTTCATCCACGTTGTGCTGTTGCCTCCCATGCATAGAAATATGCACATCTGCAGCACGCGGTAAAAAAGTAAAAAATTAAAACCATGTGCATTCTGGTTTTGCACGCCAACTGTTCGATAAAAGTCCCGACTCAAAATTTGAACTAACAAATGGTTTTGTTTTTACCTGCCAATAGGAAAGGGGTTTAATCCTTTCGCTGACGACGAGCCACTGGGCGCCATAACCAACGAAGCCCTCAACGGAGCCGATGAGGAGGAGGACCCAGGTGGGGAAACGGTCGGAAGAGAGACCGGCGAGAAGGCCGAAAGCTTTACCGACGTCTTTGGCGACGGAGAGGTTGTTGAGCTCGAGCTGGGTGAGGTTCATAAGAGTTTTGAGAGCATCGGAGTAGTTGGAGAAAGTGTAGTTGTTGCCTGAAATGGCTTGGACCCAAATGGCCGTCACAAAACCCAGCCATTTGGTTGCTGAGGAAATAGACTGTCGCTCCAAACCAAAACCCATTACGCTAAGCTTTGTTTGTTGTCAGTCTAAGAGACTATGTGTGAGTTGCTGGGATGCTACTGGTAACGGACAATTGGGTATTTAAAGACATATTCTGTGAATTAAAATAAGCAAAAGTAATTGAAAAAAAACAAAAAACAAATGTTTCAAGTTTTAAGTTGGCCACCGTTGATTTCAGAGCGCCACGTTGGTCTGGAGATGTCTTCTCCATAGCTATTTACCGTTCTTCCTGACGCAAGAGGTGTACGGATTTTATAAGTCGTGGTAATCGCCGAGTCAAACGGTGTTTCCCTCCGAGACTAAACCCCAAGTAGCCAAGTATCGTACAGCATCGGATTCTACTTGTATTTTACCTAAATTTCGTCTACAATACAATTTTTTTTTGTTTCGGCCAAAGAAAAATAAACAATGAGTTTTTTTTTTTTAATCTTGTAAAATCCTAATGCTCGATTTGATGTAAAATTGAAGAAATTATTATATAGACCGGGATCACCCTTAGTATATTGAATAGATTACTATTATTTACAATGTCGCATAGTAGTCAAAGATTAACTAATAACTAGTTAATTGTTCCAAAATTTAGGTCAATAATAATGATGATCAAATAGAAGTAGGTTTAGGAACTTTGTCTCAAACTTCTAACAAATTGTTTGCCAAATAAAATATGTTAATTTTACCTTATCTTTTCAAAACATCATCAACTACGTACTTTTTTCCTCGCCTGTCAATTTTTGAAAATTACGACTGTTTTATTGTAAACCTCATTCCCTCACACGTGTCTAACTAGTTAATTGTTCCAAAAATTAGGTCAATAATAATGATGATCAAATAGAAGTAGGTTTAGTAACTTTGTCTCAAACTTGTAACATAATTGTTTGCCAAATAAAATATGTTAATTTTACCTTATCTTTTTAAAACATTGTCAACTACGTACTTCTTTCCTCACCCGTCAATTTTTGAAAATTATGACGGTTTTATTGTAAAACCTCATTCCCTCCCACGTGTTAGACACGTGAGAGTAATTTTGTAATCTTCAATGCGAAAGTAAAAATCTAAAATGGCAGAAACATTTTGCTAATATTATACATAGATGAAGTGAATAAATACATGCAATAAATTGGCTGGAAAAGACTTTTCATATATATGGCAAGAGAAACAAATGTACGTAAACAAGGAATAATTGTCTTGTTCTAAATTGAAGGTACCTTGTTCAGAGCATATGAGTCTCTGGGTTATAGTCTTGTTCGAAAAGAGTTAAGCGGAGAACTATAAGAAAAGTGCATAAAAAACTTGTAGTGGAAGTAAAAGAGTATGGAATCAATAATTTTCCGATGTCATAGATAGTTATGGGCATGCCGCAAAGATACAAACACCATTTCCGGGAAATTTGACAACGTAGGTTCGATTTCACGTAACGTACCAAACAAAACAAAAGCGATCGAGTTGGTTTGGGGATTACTATTTGGCCAACCTCCACGCCACGAGACTTATGACGTCTACTCTTCCTTGCTTGGACATGCATTTTAGTCATCTCATTTTCATTCCTTACCCATTAATTCATATTTACTTTCAATAATTGCTGTAGCCTCCGGGCCGGTTTTAGTTATTAATTGATCCAAGAGAACTATCGATCAATTGCCACAAGCTGTGGAATATAACTTGAGGCTTAAGACTGGGGCTAGCTGGTTTGAAAAGTCACGATTGAAACGACTATTGTCAATTGCTACATGGTTCTTCATTAGAAAAATCACGATTCAGTTCGAAACAGGTGCACACCGACCGACCTCTCTCCTGAATCCTGATCATCATTTTTGTCTTCACAGATGCTCCAGAATACGAGATAGGGTTAACCATGCATATTGTCCCATGCATACAAGTTCACCGGGTCCTTAGAGACAAACGACAGAAACGGAACTGAAGCACCGAGAAACCGAACAAACAATAATAGGTTCGGTTTCAGTACTCGATCCCAAAGTTATAATTAAGTCATGTTTTAGTTCTCCTATTTTGATTCGTAGTTTTGGTTTATTTACGACCGTACGTAGTTTATCATTATTTGTACGTGTAAGAAATTAAATAAGTAGCTAGGTAGCAACAAACAATCAATTCTACGAATGAAGGCGAACCCCTCATCCCCGATAGTTTTCAACCGCTGAAAGGAAAATAACATGTCTAGATTAATAGGCGGGCATTTGAATGTCGACCAAGCATTGACGCCTACAGTAAAAAATGGATGACTTTGACCTCATGACGTCTCGGATTATCCATTAACACGGTTGAACCACGTACAGCACCATTTATTGTGTATCAACAACATCTTCTACTCCAAAAAAATAAAAACAACATCAACATATATATATATATATATATAAGCTGCGCAGACCACAGCTAGCCCTAGAACTTATGGCTAAAAAACTGTTATATATAAGATATTTTATAAAACTGGATTTTCGATCAGTTGGTTAAATGAAAGGTGGTGAACTAGTCTGGCCATCATGCAACCTTCACTAGCAGCTAACACACACCTACTCAGAATCACTGCGTAAATTACAACTGATAAGCAGGGGCGGATCTATCAAGGGGACTAGTGGGGCTATCCCAAATTTTTGGTAATTTATCCCTAAGTATAGGGCTATTAGTGTAATAGCCACCCCAAAAAAAAAGAAAAAAAGGTTAGTCTAATAGTCTCTCACTCTTTCCCCATCCTCACTCCCTCAGACCCTCACGCCTCCACGGGCTATCTCTACACTAGGGGCTACATGGGCTATACTCACCCCCCCCCCCAAATATTCCCCCCCCCCCAAAAAAATATTTGGGAATACATTAATTAGTTTAGGATTAGTCTCTCCCTCTCTCCTCCTCCTCACTCCCTCATGCCTCCACTCCCTCTAATAGCCCCCCAAAAAAAAAAAAATTTAAAAGGTTCCCCTCCTCACTCAGTCACTCCCTCACGCCTCCAAGCTTCAGTCCCTTTATCCCTCCTTGAGTCTGGTCAGTGGGCAGTGGTATTTGTTCTTCCTCCTTCAATCCTCCCCTCAAGATCATTTAATTGATCAATTCCTCAAGACCTTAATCCGATAAATGTTTTATGAGGTTTGCTCAATGGCCCCAAAAAAAAAAATTTCCTCACGGCAAAAAATTTGACCCTATAGAAGTTAGCCCCCCCCCCATTTTCGAATCCTGGATCCGTCACTGCTAATAAATCGAGCACAAAAAAGGATCAAAAGTTGGCCTCTCAATCTAGGTCTAATCTAATCTTAAGACCGGCCGGTCCTTATCTAATCTAATCTTGGTTACCAAACACGGCGTTATGTCTTAGCAGCATCAATAGCTTCTGTTTAGAAAAGCGACATCCATGGCTGCGCACTGAAACAGATATTGGTAGGATATTTTTTGTTGGATAGAGATATAGGTCGGATTTGAGTACGTTGATGGGCGGAGTACGTCTTAATCATAACGAGCTGTATTATTTTGGCACGGTCTGCACGTGGGGTTGGGACCCTAGCCTCCTGCCCGCTCTGGGTCGCTTATCAAACTTGATTCGGATCCGACTCCAAGGGTCACTTTTCAGTTTTCCGGATAAAAGCATATCCACTTATCAGTTATCACATAACAATCCAATGCCTGATAGCTGATAAGATAAGAAGAAGAAGAAAAACTATCATCTACTTTGGCCGACAGCTCTTATCTTAATCACATAAGAAAAGACGGGAGTTACTCTCTAATAAAATTGATTAATTGGTTTAACTCTTCTGTTATAAGTAGGTCGTTAATGGCTTCTGTGTGTATTGTTTCATCCTGTTTGTAATGATTTTTTCCTTATCAATGAAATACTTGGTGTGTTTGTTAGATAAAAAAAAAAATTTGATCTTGACTTGACCTGCATTCAGGCTCTGTCTGAAAAATAGTACAAACAATATGCTCAAGATTATTTAGCAACAACTTGTCAAAAAAGAAAAAAGAAAAAATAGAACTGATATACTTCGATCCCTTCTCGACGAGCAATTGAACTAAATGAAATGAAACTTGGATTCCACCATCTAAATATCCTTAAAAATGGTTGATATCATAATGGAATTTGGGAGACACAATATTTGGACAGAAGCAGAGAGATGAGGATAAGAACGTAATGGCTCTGCTTGTGTTTCGTGGCGATCGATGGATAAGATAAAGAGGTTTCAAAAATGAAGAAAAAACGTACCCTATTTTCCTTGTCGATAGGTACTCATATTTTTGGCAAATGATATGAGATGGAACAAAACATGAATTATTACGACCCTACTAGTGTCCCAATTAAGCTAGCAATTAAATCACTCAATTTCATAGAAAACCTACATGCATGCATGCAATTGAAGTCTCACGTTTTTGAAGACTCCTATCGATGGTTGCCAAAGTACTAGTCAATCTGTTCATAAAGTTCCATATTATATATATTCAGGTTATAATTAATTGCAACTGGTTTATTAATTAATTAACTTGACCTAAACCTCTGTTTCACTGTTTTTGTTTTCTTCGGAACAAAGAAAGACGATGAATCTTTTGAAAGATTTGAAAGGTAATAAGAGGAGATGGATATCGTTTTCATATTGGAAGACATTTGATGCCATATCTGAAAGCTACTCGTCCGTCCAATTCCAATGTGTGTTGGCCGGTGGGTGGGTACGGATTTGATATCGTACGTACATCTTCTCCGATGACATCGATCGTTGATCACATTTGACAAGTAGGGCTGTAGGGTCACTGAAATTAAATATTTGAGGGACCAAAATAATTAATATTAATCAAAATTAATTTACTACGACAACAATTAACAAAGAACTTACGTGATGGCAAAATTCTTTCTATATTTAATTAAAAAATCCTAGTTGGCTTTGTAGCGGTCTTTTATTTTGAGTGACCAAAATAATTAATATTAATTAAGATTAATTAACTACGACAACAATTAACAAAGAACGTACGTGTTGGCAAAACCCTTTTCTATCTTTAATAAAAAAAACTCTAGTTGGCTTTGTGGCGGTCTTTTATTTTGTGTGACCAAATTAATTAATACTAATCAAGATTAATTGACTACGACAACAATTAACAGAGAATGTACGTGTTGGCAAACCTTTTCTATCTTTAAAAAAAAAAACCCTAGCTGGTTGGCTCTGCGGCGGTCTCTTGGCTCCTTTGTTTTCTACTTTTTGATGGCGAGATTTGGCGATTCATTTTAGGTTCGTCATATTTTTTTGTGTACGTCTCTGGTTAGTTTTGAGTCTAATCCGATGGTAGTTGGTTTGTGGCCGCGACGAGGTCGCCTGAATTTTGTATTTATGGTGGCTGTGAGCTGTAAGCTAGGGTGCCTATGCTTGTTCATGCTTGGCTATGCATGGTTTGAATCAGGGGTACGTGGGTTCCTTCATGACGATGCATATTGGTTGGTGTTTCGTCACTAGATTTGATGCTTTGGCGTATGTTCTTCGGCTGGTGCTACTTGTGGACGAGATTTTGGACTAAATTGGACGGCCGGTTGTCTTGGTTGGTGCTACTTAAATTGATATACTGTTTAGCTTATCTAACCGAATGTAAAAACAAAAATTTCCAATAATGCAAGACAGTATATATAGATTGGTAGAATTTTCGATGACGACATGCATTAAGCAAAGGAAAATATTTTGTCAAATTGATCGCTGTGAAAGAAAAGAAAAAGGCAATTAATGAAGAATGCATGGAACAAGAGATTTTGTTTCTGTTAATTAAGTAAAGTTAAATTTAGCTATGATCTTTGCAAATCTTAGACCTAGGTATCGATGTAATTAATAATTATTAGTTCACCAGGAATTAATTAAGAACAAATTCAAATAAAACTGATAATTCAAACCCAGAAAAATCTTCTTTTTTTTTGGGACAATTACAGTATATGGTCTTATAATATATATCTTGTGGTCCTTGACTTTTAGGGCCCCAAAAAGTTGTACCAATATATTCAAGTCGAGGCCAAAAGGACGGTTTGAAAATTGAAGGAGCAGTCAGACTCATGCAACTATTGTCGTGGTCTTTTAGCTCATAATTGTTTTTTCAAAAAAGTTGGAATCTTCCTCATAATTAAGTAGTCGAACGATTAAATAGCCGGCCGGTTATTACCAAGTTGATCAAGTGCGGGATAGCTGTGGCTCCGGCCATCTCATCATTTTGGTCTCAAAACAAAGATACATCTGATCATTTTGGCTGATTTTAATAATTTTTGTGAAGAAGCTGATATTGGAGTGTAATTTTGCTTATTTAATTGTCCTTGTTTTAGTTTATTTGAGGCTTTTCGTCAAACATTTAGTCTTAGTAATTTTTTACACTTGTGTGTTGTTATGTCTATTTTAACAGTCATATATAACAACGTACACATATATGCATGTATTTACTTTAGAATACATGAAATTTAGCTGGTAGATATACTCATTCAAAATATGCAGCTAGTATAGTGGATGCATATATGCATGTTAATTAGCCAGCTAGCTAGGCCATAGAATAAATACATGTGTGTGTATATATATATATGCAACTAGGTGATCGATCGATGTAGTCTACAACGTACGTAGGTCTGCTACGTACAATAAGTTAATTGGCACGTTTTGGCTTGTTTTCTTATTGATCGATATGTTTGTCTTTGGTGAGATGATCGAGTTTCTGGTTTTAGATATATACGACGCTCGATCTACGCCTCTACGTACTTAGAATAATGACATTCATTAATTCGCAGATCCAGTTTTGCTATTTTCGTTAATTATATATATTTGTTGTCCAAGTACGTTGTTTTGGTTCATATATATCAATATATGCATGCATGATGATGATGGTTTCCTATCTGGTTTGAACAAGGGTCAGCCTCAGCCAAAAACTGCCAAATTAAGTTTGATGGGTGGGAATATATGAAGATTGAGGAGGCCGGCATAGAGATCGATATACATCTGATCTGATCTGATCGAGCAGCCAAGTTAGAAGAGGCCGCCTTTTCGTTGTCATATATTCTCTTTTGTGACAAATTCATATATGGATGCTGGAGTCGAATGCATTATGCATGGTTCATGCCGCCATGCACAGATCGAAGCTAGAATCTGGTATATATTATGTCGCAAAGCGCAGGCAAGCATAGATATATATCGAGCAGCCAAATTAAAAAATTCAAAGATTCCGCCTTTTGTTTTTTGGATTTTAATTTGGATTTCCCAATTTGTACGTTCCCTGCTATTTGATACGTCTAAAATTTATAGGGAAATTTCCAAGCAGATTCATGGAGATGGAGATGGTCAGATGGAGATGCAACTCGGTCATGCAAGTTGCTGTGTCTCTTTCGATGGTAGCCCTCAGCAACCATGCATATATGTTTCTCTTTTTTCTTATCAATTATTAATTGTTGACTACAAAACAAAACTAATTAATAGAAAATTGGACCATATATATATATATGCTGTGTTTGATCACTATTGACTAGAAAACAAACTAACAAAGGCCTAAACCATGCTGCATGCATGTCTCGGTAATTAAGCTCAATTCTACGGTAATTATATATTTTTAAAAACTAATTGAAAATTGAACATGCATGTTATATTCCTTCCTTGTATATGCATGGTGTAGACTATAGCTAGTAAAAGAGGAGGAAGCTGTCAAAGAGGATTGCCGTCAAAAAGTAATTAAAAGTTCAATTTTATTTGTTGGCAATGCTCCGACGCCAAATAGTAAAAACAATATCAATAAGACAATATATTGTTTGGCAATGCCCTTTCCAAGAATGGTGTCAAACATTTTATATTCAATAAGTGAAAACAATATTACATGTATAGTGTGACCCCTTCTTTTTTTTGTCAAAGAGTGTGACCCGTTCTTAAAGGAGCTGTCAGAAAGATATATGTACTTATGTAGCATTACATGCAATAGTGCAATACCACTCTCTCTATATAGAGTAGTGAAACTCAAAAGACATTAAACTAATATAAGGTGTTATTATTAACACACTTCAAATTGTTATTAACACATTTTGATATTTTTAAAGACAATTTTTCTAAACAATATAAGTACTTTATGAATTATTTATATATAATAAAAATAAATTAAAAATTATTAAAAAGTGTGTTAGTAACAATTTAAGATGTGTTAATAAGAAAAATACAATACATTAACAAGCGTTGTTGTCCACAATAAAGCTTCACATAATCCACAATAAATCTTCACATTGTTGTCCTCGTATCAATAAGCCCAACAGTTATTTGAGAGTATTGATTACAAGTTCAGAATAAAAAATTGAAAACAGAAACAAAAAACACCCCGGATCCCAAACATTTATACAAAAACCACCTAAGTCCCAAACTACAAAACAACTTGAGGCCCAACTTAAGACCCAATGCCCCCGATCCAAACCCATAACCATGATCCCTTAGGAGACTTTTTTTCTTTTATCAAATAAAATGAAATTGCTTAATTTAAACCTAGGGCAAAAAACCCAACTCTAAAATACTTTTGGACACTCGCGTTGGGTTTCATCAATCCCCTAAACTATTTTTTGACACCCTGCAAACCGATCTTGAGAATTTCAAAGATTTCATTTTTCAAGAAAATCATGTGCTATAATAAAGAGATTTTTCTCAATTTGACATAATTCACCGAATCAGGCAAAAACCCGAATTAGATAGTTAATGTGTTGACAAAGTTCTTTTGCGTGTATAATTTATTGAACCCAAGAAGCCCAAAAACAAAATCACTTTACATATGTTCAATATAAAAAAAAAAATTAGTGTTGAAAGAGTTGTAGCGACAAATATTTCATCGCTACAGGTGTTCCTGAAATTTTTTTATTTCTATTTTATTTTAATTTGAGAAATAAAAACGAATCACTTTTGGTGCTCGTAAGGTTTCGTGTTGGGTTTCATTGAGACTATAAAATACTTTTCGATACTCGTATTGAGTTTCATCGATCCCCTAAAATAATTTTGGACATCCGTGCAAACTGGTTTTGAAAATTTTAAAGATTTCATTTTTTCAATAAATCATGTGGAATAATAAGAAATTTTTTCTAAATTTGGTACAATTTATCGAATCAGGCGAAAACTCGATTTTGAAACAAAATCCCTGAAAACAAAATTCCTTTACATTTTTTCAATATAAAACAATATTGAAATTCCGGTATGCCGGATTGTCCCAACAACGGTAGTCGTCTTAAACACTAATCGGAGAGTATATACAAATTTAAACTTAACTCTCCTATAACAAACAATTGTACAATCAATACAAATATATATATGCAACAAGCACAATCAATTGTACAACCTAGAATCCCAAAGTGTGCATCATACTAGCACACCACGGACTAAATATATCTATGTATGAACAAGCACACAATATGCTAATCAATTAAGCACAACACAATAGATATCAACAATCACACAAGCAACACAACAATGGTCACCCGGAACCTCTACCACTAGAGGAAAACCGGAGGGGAGCCGTACCCCACGCTCTTGTGTAACACTATGAAAAACGCCAAATCGGCAAACACGTACAAGGGGGAACTCCGTCCCAAACTCTACACTATCAACCCTATGACTAGTGGCAGCTCTAACCTTGTGTAGCTTCCATTTGCTTCTTCAAGTGCTCCCACCTCAAGCTTCTCCAATTGATCGAACTTCACCGGCGTGAATCCTCCAACTGCAAGACACCGACTATGCAAGTGTGTGTGTATGAATGAATATGAATTCAATTCGATTAACACAAGCAATTCAACAAGGAACAATTGCTTGCATTAACCAAACCGAATTGAAAAGCCTTGAATATGATTCAAGGGTTAACTAAGCTATTCACAAGGAACAATAACTAAGCCAACAAACAACAAAGAGATTGAAACTAATGATTCAATCCTTCAACTCAGCAATTCAACAAGGAACAATTGCTAGAGTTGAATAGAATCTCCTAAATCCTATAACATAAACTAAACAAGCAACTATGTGCAAATCAAAGTGTTTAGCAAGGATTAATCATGGAGATCAAAAGAGTGGGAACCTATACATGGAACTAGGCTCACTCATATACCAGAAAACTCTCTCAAAGTGTATTTTGACTATGGGGAAAGAGTTCTAACCGAAATGAATCATCCAACGTTCTATTTATAGAGAACTGGACATAACTATGCGATCGATCGCCCGTAAGTATGCGATCGATCGCGTAGTGCAAAAACAATGACCAGAAGCGTCTGTAAGTGTAAACCCTCATTTGCGATCGATCGCATAATAGGTTGCGATCGATCGCACGAAAAGTCCCAACGGACAAATTCCGCACTAAGTTTGAAATGCAACGGTCATAAATTCAACGGACATATTTGCCACGTGGTGCGATCGATCGCATGAACAGTGACGATCGATCGCAAGGCATAAAACAGCCTTAAACATAAGGAATGCTAATCAAAACAAATCTATAAGAAGATCTAGCAATCCTAACATCATAAACTCAAATGTATGAAACAATGCATACAAAATTTGAGCCGGTCGCGTTGCGACCGGGTGCTTATAAAACAAGCACTCGAAACTTGTGATACAAGACACAAGTGTGGCAATCAAGCATCCTATACTTATGTGATTCACATCATAAGTGAAAAGGAAAACAACCTAGATAAACCTAGGACAACAAGGAAGACTTAATATGAATGAAATGCATGTGCATATGCATGAGTCATACCTTGAGGTGCTTGAACGAAACCTTCGATGACCAATGATCGAAGTCCGGAGAAAAGACCTGATAAGAAAGGCGTCTTCATGAACCATCTCGAGTAAGAACAACCTAAGCCACGACTTCTAATCCCTAAAACAAACTAGCAATGATACAAAAGAATTGCTAATACAAGGGAAGAGGTTTTGTCAAATAGGAAATAGCCAATAGCAAATATTTTGCCCTTACAAATATTTATTTTGAAACACTTGTAGCGACGAATGTTTTTGAAACAAAATTCCTGAAAACAAAATTCCTTTACATTTGTTCAATATAAAAAATATTTATTTTGAAACACCTATAGTGACGAAACATTCATCGCTATAGGTGTTCTTGAAATTTTTTTATTTTTGTTTTATTTTAATTTGTGAAAAAAAAAACTTCCGGTGCCTGTAAAATCTCACGTGGGGTACTGGGGTTTCATTGAGATACTAAAAAACTTTTAGACACTCGCGCAAATCGGTCTCGATAATTTCTAAGATGTTATTTTTTAATTAATCATGTGTTACAATAAGAGATTTTTCCTCAATTTCTCACAATTTACCCAAACTATGCGAAAACCCGATTTCGATGGACCATATGTTGCCAAAGCCCATTTGCATTGTTTAATCATAGAGTTCAAGAGCCCTAATAACTAAATCATTTTACATTTGTTCAAATTAAAATAAAAAATATTTATTTTGAACAACTTGTCATGAGGAATGGTTCATCGGTATAAACGTTCCTAATTTTTTCTTTCTTCTAATTTGACAAAATAAAAAATATCACTTTCGGAGTTTCGGCCCTCCAATATGAAATGTAGAAACAAGACATGGAGGGTAGAGTCATTTGGATGAATTATATGATTAATTTATTCAAATAAAAGAATTAGTTATGGAACAATCTTTGCCAATGGATACTGCATCGGGAAAAGGTTGTTCATCAATTTCTCTTACTTTATTTTGAAGATTAATTAAAACGATTCAATTCCTGATCGTTAGATGATTTGCTTGAGCTCCAAAATGATAGTACGAACAAGTCTAGTAGAGTGAAGAGTTTTTTTATTTATGTTTTATGTGATTAAATGTAATAAATAATAATAATAATGGAACAACCTTTGCCCAATTTTTTTTTAAAGATTTATTTAAGTGATCCAAATATACGACCATTGGTCCGGCCGATTGAACTCCAATATGAAATGGATACGTAAGACGTGGGAGGGTAGAGATTCTAAAATACTTTTGGGCACTCGTGTTGAGTTTCATCGAGCATCTAAAATACTTTTGGACACTCGTGCAAAACGGTCTCGAGAATTTAAAAGATTTCATTTTTCAAAGAAATCATGTGCAATAATAAGGAAGTTTTTATCAATTTGGCAAAATTCACCGATTAGACGAAAACCCGATTTCGATGGCCAATGTGTTGACAAAGTTTAAGAATCCCGATCACAGTAAGAAAAACTAAATGAGTCAAAAAACCCCAAAGTAAAATCCTAATACTTAAGAAACACAAAACATGACGAAAAACACTGGAAAGGGAGAGAGATGAACTCTTAGTGCTAGTGCCACCCAAGAACCACAAGGAGGTTAAGGGGAGGAGCTCAATTTGTCGTCGAAAACCCCGAAAAAAGTCGTCGTCCATGCTTGCGATACTAAACTCTAGCAAAGCAAAAGAGAGAGAACGCACTGTTTTGTGTAATTTTTAAATACAAAACAAAAGAAAAATCTAACATCGAGTTTCCGGTCATAGAAGTTAAGTGGAAATTGTAACATCGGGTTTTTATATGCAACAACGAAAACAATTTCTTACGCGTGTAGCGCGTGACACTAAATCTCCGTGCTTCTTTGACCGAAAAAATTCCAGGCATTTGCATTTGCACTCTGTCAGTGTCTGTGTCTGAGTTCAGAGGTGACTTGCAGCACCGTATTATTGGTCTTTCTTCTAAAGAGAGAGAATTAATATAGTAATATGGAAGATCAACAAGTTAGATATTCTTGTTAATTAATCACACACACACACATTTACAAAGCCAGAGGATCGAAACGATGCCTCGAGCCATCTCCGTTCTGCTTCAGCCCCGATCCCTCCTCCTCTTCATCGTTCTCGGAATTTTCCTTATTTTCGTTTTCACTTCCACCACCCATAAAGAGGTAATCTTTACTTGCTCTTTTACCTATCATTTGCGGATCTGACTGTCAATTTGTGGCTGTTTGAGCTAGAATTCCTGATTTGCAATGTGGTTTGAATTTCTGGTCATCTGGAAATTGGGGAAACAAAATTTGCTATTATTGTTTTGTATGTGGATGTATTTCATGCCTCCCTAGATTAGCCACAGGGGCTTAGAGTTTGCAACTTCAATTATTCATGAATGTTTTATTCAATGAATGCTGAATTGGGTTTGGGGTGAAATGGTGAAAGGGTAAAGGGTGGATGTCCTAAATCTTGAACTCCGAGTGGAGCCGTTCATGTTCAGTGTTTTCATATCTCTATTGTAGTAAATTTCAATTGTAGGCATTTGGTTTCTTGAAATTCTGTACGAGTTTTGGGCTGTAGCCTCAATTTTGGTATGAAATTTCCAGATACATTGCTTAAAGTAGATAGCAGAATGTAAGCATGGGGTGGCAAGTTGGTAGTGGGGGATTAATATTTCAATAGTATTGTGATGTTTGGCATCTGCCTACGGGTGTTCATCAGTTAATGCTTCTTTAAGGATACTATTCAATATGGCCGCATGTTATTCCAGTTCTTTTGGTTGACCAGCTCCGTCTTGTTGGTGTGCAGTTTTATCTGAATTTTTACGAATATATTGGTTTAGTTTCCTGTGGTTTTGTTCTTTGAGTAATGACGCCTTCACTTAATATTAGTATCTACTAACTAATTAATTTATTGTCTCTAATTTGAATCATTTCACTATGTAGGAGGAAGAGAAAATAGAAGAAGTACCTGAAATAACCCATAGAGTATACCTGGATATTGATATTGAAGAACAGCGCTTAGGTACAGTTTCATGCCAATACTATCACTTGAACTACCTTCCTCTGACTTCACATTGATTTCTTATCCACTGATAACTTCGTATTACAACATTTATTTGCAGGTAGAATTGTGATTGGATTGTATGGTCAGGTTGTACCAAAAACTGTTGGTATGTGTTGACCTCATGCCTTAATAATGTCTTTTTTATCAGATCTTAGAAACCTAATTTGTTTCAACTTTCAACTCATAACAATTTTGTTGGTTGACGATAATCCACCTTTATTTACATATTGAAATTTGTCCTTTACTTGATTAGACACGATAGCATTGGAATTCAAGCTCTTCTTTTCATATCAAAGCATGTTGAAAGCTTTTGGGACAATATTTATTTAATGTGTGATTACTCATAACCTCAATCACAAACCATTTCACATGCATACACTCACTGTTACATACACAAGTGCACTTAACCAGCAATACCAAAACCGGGCACTAATGCTGTGACATTTTCTTTGCTGATTTTGACTGGTATTTTAGCATGGATGTCAACACTGCTTTCCTATTTTACACTCTGCTTAAGTGCCCTAGCAGTTTCATGTGAAATGATCATGGTTTTCTCAGTTAATTGCCTAACTTGAGTCTTTCCTCTTTTGCAGAAAACTTTAGGGCATTGTGCACAGGTATTTGGAACTGCGATATTTGATTTCTGACAGAAGCTGTTCTTATTGTCATTATGCTGATAGAAACTTGATTGGAATGCAGGGGAAAAAGGTAAAGGTGTTAAGGGAAAACTAATCCATTATAAGGGAACGCCATTTCATCGTATAGTATCTGGGTTCATGATTCAAGGTGGAGATATTATTCATGGTGATGGGAAGGGGTATGAGTCTATATATGGTGGCACCTTTGCTGATGAGAACTTCAAAGTGAAACATTCACATGCAGGTATTTAACTTCAATGTTTTCAGCTGTTACTTTTGTTTTCTTAATGATCTACGGTTTTTGCACTATATGTTACTATTATTCCTCTGAAACTGTATCTTTTGTGCAGGTGTTGTTTCTATGGTGAATTCAGGACCTGATTCCAATGGCTCACAGTTCTTTATCACCACAATCAAGGCTAGTTGGTAAGCTTTTCTTTTAGGTTTTAATGTTGAATGTTAAGACATGAGTATAAATAATTGCCTCTGCACAAAGTATCAGAGTCCATACGGCTTTCAGCACAAATTCCTTATTAAAACTTCCAAGATAGTATACGTTTTCTTTTAAAAGACACCAATATTGTATATTTAGATTGTACAATCTTCTCTGACTGACTATTTGACTGATACTAGTATCTAGCTTTCTCCTGGTGAGTGTGACTATATGAGGTTCCAAAAAGTTCTGCATTGACCATGTCTTGTGAAGAATTTACCGCATAAAACATAAGATGATATGATTTTTGATATTAATATCAAATGTAATTGAAAGAAAATCATGACATGCTGGCCTTTGTCTAAACCTTCTCATGCATCTGGGATGCTGATTTTTTGGCATCTTTCATATGAGATTTACACTAAAGTTTCTTAGGGTAATAAACATACACCATTCTACAGGTCTCAAATTACCTTCATATATATTCTTAATGGATTCAATTATTGTAGCCATTGCAACTAGGCGAAGAAAAGAAACTTATATAACATGTTATTGGTCTGAGGCTGCAATGCACATCTCACCCCTCAAGCTAGTTCTACAATGACAATGTACGGTATGTGTTCTCCAGGTTGGATGGGGAGCACGTCGTCTTCGGCAAAGTTATCCAGGGTATGGACATGGTGTATGCAATTGAAGGAGGGGCTGGAACCTACAGTGGAAAGCCCAGAAAGAAGGTTGTTATTGCCGACTCAGGAGAAATTCCCAAGGCCAAGTGGGATGAGGAAAGATGACACTTCTTACCAAAGGTTTTGAAGTTGATTTGAGTTTGCTAGATTGATTCTTAGATGACTGATACTCATTTCTTCTCTTTCACCAAGTTCCTTCAGCTTGGGCTTATCAATGGAAATATTAGTCTCTTTTTGTAATTGGCAACAGTTGGTAATACAAACACGTTTGCTGTAGAGAAAGTGAATAGGAATCATCTTCCTTTTTTCGTTTTCACTCCATCTTTTTAGGCATGTATATTCGACTTTCAGTCTCGAGTACAATCAGTTGCTCTTGCCGTATTGACTTCTTGTTTTGTTGTTGCCAAGTATTGCACAGTTTGTCACTATGTAACACAACCTGGCCAGAAGCTCGACTCATCAGAATAGGTGATATGAAGGCTATATAAATTAGAAAAGTCATCGTACATTAATGGTGGATCAGACTATCGCAGTGGTAGATCAACGAGCTACCGATGGGGACGCCAAGAAAATAACTGAGGATTAGGAGTTTAGGACCATTTAAGTTGGCCTCATCTCAGAGACGACGAGGACAACTCAAAGTTGAGCATAGCAGAGTTAGTTGAAGGATGGATGTACGGCTGTTGATGTATGTATTGTCCAGCACAATCATACAGATACAAATGAAACCAATGCATGCGTGGCCACCATGTGAGCCTTCCTTGCATAAGAGATTGTAAGATATGATATACTGCTGTCCCAAACCGCCCAAATATATTCCAACTCATGCTCTGATCATCCTCATCATCATCATCTACTCTTCCACTCACTATCAGCTTAACAGTCAACGAAACAAAATTGACTTCTCATTGATCATCTCTCTACCTTCTCCAAAACCCAAACCCTCTCTCTCTCTCTCTCTGTGAGCTCCGAGAGAGCTACAATGGGCAACTCTGAAGAACCCAACAAGCCCATCTCTCTCTACGAGTCGTCGTCACACTCCACACCCCTCCTCTCCAAACCCGAAGACCCACCACCGCCTCCATCCCCATACTCCGACCAACCCGAATCCGACCCGACCCAGTACCTCCAGATCTCCTACAACCACGACCCGCGTCCCTTGAAGGACCTCCCTTTCCTCATCCTCTTCGTTCTCGTCGTCCTCGCCACATTCGGCGTTGGCATCTTCGCCATTTTTCACCGGAACACCAATTACTCCAATCTCTCCTCCTACGAATACGACTCCGATTCCACCTCTTGCGTCAAGAACACTTCTTTGTCGAGTCCCACCAACTGGGCCTCTCTCACTTCTTCATCTTCTTCGTTTCTGAGGGGTTTGACATGGACACTCGTGATCACCTTAATTTTGAGCTTGCCCATTTGCGTCAGTCTGCTATGGCTTCTCAAGAACTACGCTAAGCAAGTTGTCTATGCTTCCCTTCCATTTTTCATATTGTTCCCAATTTTCTTTGACGTGTATTGGTTCGTTGCCTGCACAATCAGCTCAAGTTGCAGCGAAGCTTTCCCCTTGGTTTATAGAATTTTGCTGCTGGTGTTTGTTCTTTTAGTAGTTGGTGTTATTGTGTGGATATTTGTGGCCAATTGGCATCGAATTGAGCTCACCATCTGCATAATTGGGGTGTCCTCTGATGCACTTTCGAGGAATTTGGGTCTGTTCGGGGTTTTGCCATTGTTGGCTTTTGGATTGGTGGTTTACTATGCGCCCATTGTGGTGTTCTTGGTGTTTGCAAGGCTGAATGGGAAGATTGCGGCCCAAGAATCAGATGGGGTGTATAGTTGTGTGTGGAAGCAAGATGCTTGGGTGCCTGCTTATTATGCATTGGCGATTCTCACAATGTTGTGGTCTCTAACGGTTATGGTTGAAGCTCAGGTGTTCGTGATTAGTGGGACTGTTGCTCAGTGGTACTTCACCAGGGAAGATTCAACTCCACGTCGGATTATTAGAAGTTCTTTAAGGTGAGTTATCTATTGCTACATTCTTTTTTCGATTTTAGAGTAATTTGTAGAAGTTCATAGCTTTAAGGTAGTTGCAATTGAAACGTAATTCTTTCCGAAACTAAATGACATAGAGTTAGCGGAGGAGGTGTGTCAAGTTTGTGATCAACTCTGTTGAACTCGAGTAGGCTCGGAAACTGCAGTCAATTTATGCATGAATAACTTAGTATGGGATGTCCCCGAAGGGACCATTAATAACTTACTAGGCAGTCTTTTATTTAGCATTTCTTCATTGTGTCAGATCAGATGGGTACCTACTTCATGTCTAGCTCTTTTATGTCTTAATGTGGCCAAGGTAGACGGGTAGGGCAGCACAATCATCTGCGAGCCTAGTTTTTTTGGGAAAGAAACTGAGATTTTTTCAGGAGCAAAAAGCCACAGAACTTTGAGGACTGCTGTTTAGTCCACTTGTTATATTTTGCAAATAAATGAGCCTTCAAATGGGATCAAATGTTTTCAGATATGAGAATGGAATAGTTGCATAGCATTAGTATTGATTAATCAATCGCATTTGTAGTTATTGTGTGTGTATGTCATTTGGTCCTCTTCTCTTTATGTTTAATGTCAGCGGCAGGATGTTGTTATAAATATTTGTTCCACCTGCTAGTGTCAGGTTCCTGGAGCCTTAGTTGCTTTTCAACAACCTAATGTTCCAGAATGAATCTCCATATCAAGTCTTGAAGCATCAAGATGTGATAACCTTTTGCTTTCTCTTGGACACTTTTCAATGGTTTTCTTTATTCATTCTTATGGCCGTGAATAAATGCATGTAAGAATAGTAATCTGGTCATCAGCTATATGTTTACTTCCAGGGAATTTGTTGACAATATTAATTACAAGCAAAGCATAGGCAATTACTCTGCATGTCATTTTGTTGATTTTATCAGTTTTTCATCTTTTCTAGTCCAATAAACAACAATTCATAAGCAGCTTGTTGGTTAACAGTTGGTGGGGGAACGGGGGAGATGGGGTTGACGGATTGCGTAGAGCAACATGAATTCTTCCCATTCACAATAAGTTCTTTTCTCTCACGTTTTGGTAAATACTTGCAGAAATGCCTTTGGCCCCTCCTTTGGCACAGTGTGTCTATCTGGGTTACTTATAGCTGTTGTTCGAATAGTGCGTACGATTGTTGATGGTGCAAGACAAGAGGATAGAACTGGGGTGCTGAATCTTGTGTTACGTTGCTGTGTTAATGCCTTGCTGTCAGCGATTGATTTTCTCAACAAGTTCACAATCATCTTTGCAGCCATAACTGGTGAAGCTTACTGTTCATCTGCAAGGATGACATATGAGCTTCTAAAGCGTAATCTTCTTTCTGCGGTTTTTGTGGAAACCATCTCCACTCGTCTTTTGGCTGGAATTATTTTTGTACTCTCTGCAATATATGCAATTGTGGTATGTTTCCTTTTCAAATATCAATCATTCGGTTTTGCTTTCAATTATTATTTAGTTGGTTGAGTGTCATGTGCGGTGTGAGGAAGCCATCCATATGTTGAACATGTGACGTTCTTGCAGATTAGTGGCTTTGCATAGATCTTTTAATTCAATCTGCACTATAATAACCATTTGGTCATTACCTTTTGGTCCTTCTCTTCTGCCTTTTTTGGGATGGCGTTGCTGAGAGAAGAGAATTGAGGCTGCGGAGGATGGAGTAAGGGTACTTTTATATTTCAGGTGTTGTCCTATGGGACGAGTGTGCATGAAATTGGAACCATAGTTTGATGAATCATTAGGGCCATTTTCTTATTTATCCAGCTGGGTTCTATGCATATGCTTCTTTATAGATTAGAATCCAGCTCCAAGTAACAGTGTTTTTGTAGGTTTGTTGAGGCGTGGAACAGTCCTTGTGATTGAAATCAACTTTTTTATCGTGACTGGAATTTTCACTTACTGTCTAAACATGTTATTTTCCATCTTGAATTGTATTTGGGGGGTGGGGAGAGAGGCATATTGAGAAACAACATTGTGTTATATCATGACATGGGGTGGTTTGAACTTTTAATCCCTTGGGGTTAGCCCAAGTGGTGAGGGAGGGTGGAGAATTGGGTTAGAATTAGGCTAGGTCAGGGTATGATCCCCTCCAATGTAACCAAAAAAAAACTTTTAACCTGTGATGCTAGTCAGTGAAAGCGCTTTAAATGCCATTAGGTCAAAAGGCTATATGATTTTTCTCTATCTTCTCAGATCGTGGGTCTTTGTTTTGGTTATATCATCATTCTTATTTTATTGTTTTTCCTCTCCTTTGTCTCTTTTTCCCTTGATGTTTCCTGATCATGAATGTGCATAAACAGGCCTGCGCTATCTTAAAGGCTGTGAGCAATCTTGGGGCTGATTCTTACTTTGTGGCTGCGTTGGCATGGGTGCTGCTGATCTTGGTACTGGGTTTCTTTGTCCATGTACTGGACAATGTGATTGACACTGTGTACGTCTGCTACGCCATAGATAGGGACAGAGGGGAAGTTTGTAAACAGGACGTTCATGAGGTTTACGTTAACTTACCCATTAGTAGAAATCATAGACCGTCGTCTATGATCACCAGAACTCTGGGTGTATAGAATGATAATCCTTGAATTACAGTCTTGTGTTGTTGTTGGTCTGTCATTCGTTGTGTATCAAGCATTAAGTTAGAAGTGCCCGCCGGCAATTTGTGCATACCTTTGAGTGTTGCCTTGTACATTTTTGAGGTTTTGCAATAAAGAGAAGTTTTCAGGCAAGTTTGAGCATGTTGCACATAAGACGCATAAAAAGTGGAAGGTCAGAAAAGCCTTCCTAACCTCCTTATCAGGAAAATCTGCAGGCACTATTTTCATGTGCGACCCTATGGTATATAAGCATGTTGCACACTCACTGCCTTCTCACAAATAAAAAGTTACTGGAGAGAACAAAAAGAAAGAACACCTTCTTCAAACAGTCATATATGGCCTTGTTTACAAGAAACGCAACATTGTTGCTAACGATGTTGGTGTTAACGTACATGGCCCTGCGTGAAGCTAAAATTACTGTTAGCATCAGTAACTTTTTGGCGGAAAGTTATGAAGATATTTACAACTTGGACCTAACCGTTCACTGTAAATCCAAGGACGACGATCTCGGCGCCCACGTCCTCGGCTTTCTCGAAGACTACGAATTTCGGTTCAACCCCAACGTTTGGCGGACAACGCTGTTTCACTGCACTATGGCATGGCCCTCCCATTTTCACCATTTCGTTATCTATGATCAATCCAGGGATGGAGGTTGCATACTGAACAATTCCTACTGTGTTTGGCGTGTAATAGATTCCGGTGCATGCAAATTGGAAACGCTGCCCAATGCGACCGAGATATGGGATTGTTATCCATGGAATGACTAGTTCTTTGACGATACTCTTTTGTTGTTATCTAAAATTGATTAGTAATAATAAACTCATCCTCAACATGTTCAACTTATATACTAGCTACGAGGCTAAGAGCACAACATTACACGTACATGTAATCTAGGGGTTGAATTTAGTAATAAATTTCACCACAAGAGTAGTATTAACATTCTTTTACCATCACTGCTTTTACCATAGTTATGACAATGGAAAGACCACCCAATCCCATCCAAGACCATTCGTGATTTTTACCCCTTATTTTTTTTTTGGGGTAAATTAGTAAATTACTAATTACTTGCAGTTTAGTACTTTTACAAAGTGTACAAGCAAGACCCTTCCCCTCAGTGTTGAACAGAATCAAAACTTGTCAACCCACCCAAACTCTGCAATCATGGTTCTCGAGGTTAGTCATCTCCTTCTTCGAAAGTTCAAATTTTTAGGGTTTTTATGCGATTGTATGATGATTATGCTTAAACTTTATGAACAACCAGGCGACTATGATATGCGTCGACAATTCAGAATGGATGCGAAACGGTGATTACTCCCCCTCCCGATTCCAAGCTCAAGCCGATGCTATCAATCTCATCTGTGGTGCCAAAACCCAGGCAAAGCTTCTTCCTTTTTCACTCAAACCTTCTTGCCATTTCGAATTTGTTCCTCTTCAATGTTTTATATTGGTCTTTTGTAAATTGCGTAGGCCAATCCGGAAAATACAGTTGGGGTATTGACAATGGCGGGCAAAGGGGTTCGTGTATTGGCTACACCCACCTCTGATCTTGGCAGGATTTTGGCTTGCATGCACGGTATTCTCATTCATCCTATCAAATTTCTATGCTTGTATTCTGTGATTGTTTAATTGGAATTATTTCGAATATGAATGCTTGTTTGGGTTTGTAATTGAGTTAAATAGTTTATTCAACTTAATGAATGGAGCTGTTGAAATGGTTTTGTTGAATATTGATGATCATAATCTAGAGGAACATTTTTCTTAGAGGAGCACATGATGATTATGGAACCTTTGCAATTGTAGTTTGGAAGACAAGTTTTGAAAGACCTTACTACTAGATTATAGATGATATCATACATTGTGAGGAAGCAACAATAGGCTTCCTTTCAACTGTGCTATATTCTTTTGCGTGCTATGTTTTGTTAATATTTTAGTTTAATTGTATACTATTATCTCTTCTTATTTTCCCATGGATGTGCATCGCACTTTCTGTCTTTCGTTAATTTTGGTATAGTTCTCTGTTTCCTTTAATATAGGTCTCGAAATGGGGGGAGAGATGAATATAGCATCTGCGATCCAGGTAGCTCAGTTGGCTCTTAAGCATCGCCAAAACAAAAATCAACAACAAAGGATTATAGTTTTTGCTGGAAGGTAGATTGTGCCAACTTCTGAGTTCTGGCTTGCTGATTTCCTTAACAAACGAAAGCAATTGTTGTTGACATCAAACTTATTTGCTGTGTGTTCAGTCCTGTCAAATATGAAAAGAAGGTATTGGAGATGATTGGGAAGAAACTGAAGAAGAACAGTGTTGCTCTTGATATCGTTGATTTTGGCGAAGAAGATGATGGAAAGCCAGAGAAGCTGGAGGCCCTTCTTTCTGCTGTTAATAATAATGACAGTAGTCATATGATACATGTCCCTCCTGGTCCAGATGCTCTCTCTGATGTTCTTATAAGGTACAATCTTTTGTCTTTGCCCAGTTTATATGTAGTTGTATAATGCCAATTTAGAATTTTATGTCATCGGGTCTATTTGGAACATGAGTTTGAATTCGTACTTGTTGATTAAGGGAAAAAGGTAGGAAAAGACTCGGGGGAAAATCTCTGAAAATAGGTATTACAAAGATAGAAGGCAAAATCTCTGGAAAAATAAAATTTAAGAGTAGTATTTACCAAATAAATTTTAATGAAACTATATACGTTACGAACTATAAAGGTTTAGATTTCTATTTTCTTGTAGCTTCAATGTTTTATGTGTCATCTGGCTAGTATTGCGTATTAAGAATAACACAGGGAATATATGACTGTATACCACTCGTGTTATATGTCATCAGTGGTATGAACATTTTCTTTTTAATGGCAGCACACCTGTATTCACCAGTGGCGGAGAAGGAGGAAGTGGCTTTGCAGTGGCAGCCGCAGCAGCTACTGCTGCTGCTATTGGTGGTTCTTCTGGCTATGATTTTGACGTAGATCCCAATATAGATCCTGAGCTCGCTCTTGCTCTTAGAGTTTCTATGGAAGAGGAAAGGGCAAGGCAAGAAGCTGCTGCCAAAAGATCGGCTGACGAAGCTGGTAGACAAGGAGAGGAACCGTCATCAAAATCAGAGGATGTAACCATGACAGAAAGCGGTGATGTTTCAGTTCTCAATGAGGATAAGAAACTTACTGATGATATGGTTGGTGTAAGTTCCTATCTTGATGATTGTGTATGTGCGTGTGTAACGTTGTGTTTGTGTAGTTCTTGAAGTCTATATCATTGTTGTGTTTTCTGTCATCATTTATACTCGTTCAAAGAACTAAATAATCTAAACTGGCCTTGACACATGATATGGTGATAGGTTGACGAGAATGACTTGCTAAAGCAGGCTCTTGCAATGTCAATGAATATCTCTGGATCTGGTAATTCAGCAGGTGATGCTGAGATGTCAGAGGCAACCAGTGCAGATCAGGAGTTGGCTCTAGGTGTGTTATTGTATTTCATTGATTTCAATTATTTGGGGTTCATGATAACTTCAGTTCTTTTATTTGTGGAAAATGATTTACAAGTTCAACATGAGATTTATATCCTCCTATTCATACTACTTTTATTTGTGTGACTTTTGACCATCGCACTCCTTTCATTTTAATGGCATCTTACTACATCTCTACATCCATGACTTCATAGAAGTACTGTTACAAACCCTGTAGCAATACTATAGGAAGAACAAGCCATCATGAGTTTATGTTTTTTTGTTCTTTTAAGTACTTGTAAATCCCTGGTCTGTTTGCTTGATGTATTGCACATTGGACTGCTCTCACTAGTCCGAGTCATGGGTTCACGTAGGTCATATACTCATAGCCATGGACTCTTAGCTACCCAGAAACATGCACCACTTTTGTCTTTTCCATTTATTTTGCACTTTTCTTACTTTTTTCGTGTGCTTGTTAAATGTTAACTTGTCCATGAGGTTGAGTTCTTTTAAGCATCAACTATTGCAAAATCAACTATTATGTGAACAACTCTCAATTACTTTGTCTGGTTATTGTGGCATTTGATTGCCAAGATTTGGAACATTGATCAGGATAGTTGATAAATTTGGCTATTTTCTGCATGCAGCTCTTCAAATGTCCATGCAGGAAAGTGCAGGAGAGCCATCATCCCAGTCAGATGTGAGCAAGGTGTTGGAGGATCAGTCTTTTCTTTCATCTATCCTTGAATCTGTATGTGTACTTGACCCTATCCTGCTGTATTCTACTTATAATAATGTTGCTGTTTTCCTGATATGTTATTTTGCTAACAGCTTCCAGGAGTTGACCCTAATGATCCTTCAGTGAAAGAGCTTCTTGCATCTCTGAAGAATCAGTCCACAGGAAAGGATGAAGAAAACCCATCGAATGAGGAAAAATGAAGATGTGACGGAATTTCTTGTGTATCTTTATAGTACGGATTCAAATTTAAAATACCCTTGATCGTGCTTATTTGCTTAGTGCAGTGTTTGCTTTGATCTTAATTGATTTTCTTAGAAACATTTGGTAACTCTGTTGCAGACCAAAGAGCTGTCTTTGAGAGGGAAGTCTCCTATCTATTGTTGGAAGATATTACAAGAACAGATACAGAATAGGAGTGAGATTATTACAAGTTAATGAAAATATGCTGCATTCCTACTCATGTTGCATGGAATGCAAGCAATGGCATGAACTGTGCCAAACTTCATGTCATGTTTACGGTTGTTTTATTGAAGAAAAAGGTCATGTTCTCTCTTTTAATACCATCTGCGCAATAGGCTGGTTGTTGTTTTAACTCATTCATCTGTTTATAAATTAAATTTCCCCTATCATATCACAGCTCTTGAAAACTACAGTCCCCTCCCCCTAAATTTAGATATCAATGTTGGTCTATGCATGAGCTTTTAGTGCCTTTCCAAGAACTTTCTGATAGATCAGAGGGTTGAATTTGGTAGCTGCTGGATTCTCTTTCTATATAATTTTTCAAAGGAATAGTCCTTAAAATGTTTAAAAGCTAATCCAGCCACCATGCTTGACCTTCTTGGGTGACAAAAAACAGGTTATCCTGGTTTCCTCTGCATGTCCATATTAGCTCAGGAGTCTACCCCATGGTTTTCCCATATGTTTGATGTCCAGCTAGTTATGCATAAAAATTTTATTTGCAATTTTTCCTCTTCTTTTTCTTTCCTTGCTGAGAACTTGATACCTGGCCTAAATGTGAAAAAAGAGCTCTCTATCATTGCTTGAACAAGGGTACTGCTCTCTTGTTGGGTGGGGCATTATGCCTTTTCATCAATGTGCACCATTTTGAGTTCTTCCAATTAGAAAGAAGTTGAGATGTGTTGAGTGGTATCAAAATCAGGTCATGTTACAACACATCGTCAAAGCTTGCACATAATATTTGTGAGGGCTATAACCTCATTTGTAGACAGCAAAATGAGCCACACCCACAAGTTGTGGGGTTGATTGAATTTTTTGTCAAGTGGTGATTCATTCACATGAGGGGTATGTTTCCCCATACACCTCCATGCATTTTTTAGTGTGCAAATTTCATGGATTCTAGTGCTTGTATTTTGTATCCCCTTCTATCTCAGATGACTCATTGCTATGTTTATCACAAATATTAGGTGAGGATTTGCATCATTATTTTATGGGATGAATGTTGGCTTGTTGCCCCTGTCTACTACTGTTTTCCTTGGACAAATTTGTGGAATAACTCGAGCTTAGTTGGGAATACCAAATGCTTGTTGGGTTGGCCCCAAAAATTGTTATGAATATAGAAACAAAGAGAATTATATACAAGTGGGCAAGAGAACCTAAACAGATTACATTGATTAGAGGCACATTCATCGACTCATTTTCACCAAGAAACTTTATGCTTTCTTAATCTTAAACGTTTCTTCCTCCCTCTTCTTTTCCTACACACGGTGATGAATTCTCTTATTATCCTTTGCTTTCACGCAAAGACTCATAGAAGAACACAAAGATGTATAAAAGAGTGATGGGAATTTGGGATGTGGTTGTGCGATCCAAGATGGGACCAGCATAACAATCTGCATATATTGGGTTAAGCTTATGAAATTGTCTACGGTACCAACCAAAAAAAAAAATTCATATGGTACAAATGTGCGTGACATACGAACAAATATACAAGTATATTCGAACTATATTTTAAAGTTAAAATGGTGAATTAGTCAAATTCAACGACCAAACAAGCGCTGGTTGCCTGGTTTGATATTCAAGTTTGTGCCATGGAATTTTCCTAAACTTATATAACATGATCAATTTGTATTTGTATCAATATGGTATTTCAGTCATTGGGTTAATGAATTTTGCACTAAACTTGCTGGTGCAGATTCTGCTGCTTTTACTTTGCCACAAAAAGATGAGAGAAATTGGATAAGACAGACAAACATGGTTAGGATAAGGTTTCCAATTTCAGTTATTGAAAGTATTCTAATAGACAGATACCAAAACTGAAGAGAAGTTGAGAAAGTCATCGAGTGTCCAGGTAAGTTTCCTTAACAACCAAAATTCAAATTCAGAGAACAGTATTTTAGTGTTGACATTGACTTTGGTAAATGCTAATCACCCATTTTCCATTGTTCTTATCACACAATTTTTTTTGCATCGCTCCAATTTTATCAGTTGAAATTTGATAACATATTTTGCGAGATTGTAATAATCGACATCTCAATAAAACCTAGAAATTGAAACTAATGGTTTGTAAAAAATAAAAATTATAAGTTGTAGCTAAATTATAAGTTCAGAGTTTGAATTTTCCTATTTGCAAATACCGTTTGAAAATAAAAGAAAAAAGTAACGTGAAGACCTTTTGGTGTAAAAACCAAGATTAACTATAAGCGGAGACAAGAGCCCGAGTGTTACCATCTCAACGACAAACTAAATCAAGGGCAACTTTGTCATTGAAAACGAGTCTATACAGCACAGATCTAGTATGGATAGAGTTGTAATATAAGCGAATATTGAAGGGCATTTAAGCAATCGAATCTTTATATAAGAGCAAGTTCAACTTTGTAGACTCAGCAGCCTCAAATTAAAGTCTCTCATTCATACCCTTTTCAATTTCAGCAACCATGGCAATGGCTTTCAAGATGGTACAAATCACTTTCCCTTTGAATGTTTTGTTCTTCATTTTTCATTTCAAATATTCTCTACTTGATTTTGTAGCTAATCTAATCAATATTCAATATTGGTTCTGGGTCCAATCTATGTTTATTTATAGGCGACAACTGGGATGTGGGTTACTGATGAATGCAAGAACTCATTCATGGAGATGAAGTGGAAGAAGGTGGCGAGGTACATAGTGTACAAGATTGATGAAGGATCGAGGCTCGTGACCGTTGATAAGGTGGGTGGACCTGGTGAAAGCTATGATGATCTTGCAGCTTCTTTGCCCAAAGATGATTGCAGATATGCTGTTTTCGACTTCGATTTTGTCACTGTTGATAATTGCAGGAAGAGCAAAATCTTCTTCATTGCTTGGTCAGTCACCTCCATTATTTACTTTCATGTTCATCAACATCAAGAAAATTAAATACTCTATACATTAATTTGGACCAGTCACTCTAATTATCATAGAAATTTTGCACTAGTTAGTTTGTCATGTTCATGTTCATTGTTCACCAAGTAGGAAACTGGAGCTAGCTAGGATACCCATTTTAGGTACCACGTCTTTTTTGTTTGGCAATTTGGTACAATTACATCATCATCATTATTTTTTAATAGGTGGGTACATGGTCTTCAATGGTTTGGCACACCTAATAATTTCTATACTCATTTTGTATGATAAGTATGAGTCATGTTAAAGGCACTTTGGATCCAATATTTTGTGTTAGCAATCCGTTATGTAGCTCATTTATTTCTAATTAATAGGATACAATGTTCACTTTGAACCTCATTTTTATAATACACACTAAATTTGGCGGATTAGTGTTTGCGGATTAGTATTAGGGGATTTACAGGTGATGTGAATTTGGGTTTGCAGGTCTCCAAGTGAATCAAGGATCAGAGCAAAAATCCTGTATGCAACCTCCAAAGATGGGCTGAGGAGAGTTCTTGATGGCATCAGCTATGAACTCCAGGCTACCGACCCGACTGAGATGGGGATGGATGTGATTAAGGACAGGGCCAAATAATTGTGATTAGAGCAGCTTAATTATGTTCTGGAATCTTAATTTTATTTAATAACTCCCAACCTGCTCTGCAACCACATGTGTTTTTCCTTGTTGGTGGTATCTTTATTTTCTCATCACCTTCTAGATTTTCGGCACTAATATTGTAAGTTAATCCTCTAATTTGTAATAATAATTGAGTGCTAATTAACAACACTGTGTCTTCATAAGTGTAATGAGGCTGAGTGATCCAGTAGTTAAGAAGTTTCTACTGTTTTGGTTTCAAGTTTCAACTCAAGCCTAAAGATCAAATTATGCTTCATTATTGTTGTAAACTTTAGGCCATATCATGAACCCAACCACATGCCAAAATCAAAGCAAAAATATGATGGGTGTTGTGTGGAATAGAGTCTTGCAAACAGGGAGATTGAAAAGGGAGCATCTAGATTAGTAATTTTTCTTTTCTTATTAGGAAGAAGTCTAGGTTTATGTAATACATTAACGTCTATATCCAAAATTTCTTAAGTTTAACGGGTGTGTACATCTTCCCTCTCACAACATTCATTTACATACGAGTAACGTGAATACACCCATTACTTTTAAAAATAATAACAAATATCATTATAAAGAGAAGTATTATGTGCTCCCCATTAGCCTCTATACTCAAATGGTGGAGTGTATTTACATCTCAAGGAGCTTGAATAATGAATAATGCTTCCCTCAATAAAAACACAGAATAAGATCTTATCCTAATCTTAATTAGAAAATGAAACTCTTTTATCTTGATTGGCCATAGCATCTATCAATGTTGACTAATGACTGGCCCTTTATGAAGTTGATGAGTAAGCCTAAACAACTCAAATATGATTTGATCTTGAGGTGCGTTACCCTTATCACTAAAAGAGGTGGAAACAAAGGCAGTGGTCAATATGATAGTTGCCTACTACACGTAAGTAAATAACCATAAATTTGGTGTTAAATGTTTAACAATTAATAGTTAATCCAGTTTCCCTCTATAGGCTCTTGGACTGCTTTGTCCTTGTATTTGTTTTTGGTCAAGGTTGAGCTTGTAGGCATTGTTTGGCCTCTTCTCAAAAGTGGGCTGCAGATAGTTGAGCAAAATTAATCTGCTCCATGAATACATACTAGTTGTCTACCAAAACATCAAGGGCTTATCCACTTCCCAAGTTTTCCAGCCATTACTAGCTATTTTCTTAGGTTTGGTTCCATATTCATTATTGAAGGTTAATGGAGTAAATGCCAATGCTGTTTGTGCATCAATAATTTCAGGGTATCAAACAACAGAGGAAAACTAAAAAATTAGTGTGGTGCAAGTACTAAGAGTGCTGTCGAAAAGGAAATGAAGGATCAAAACAAAGGAGTAGGAGACAGATACTGAGGATTGATGTAATGGGCCACCATCAAAACAACTCAATCATGTTTTGGCACCTAACTGGCTAACTTTACCCTTCTAGCTATCTGAAATTCTTAAATGCTATATATAGCACCCATTGTTTGCTCTGAAAATGATAATTTCTGTGTCTGTTGATCAATTGTTTTGGCAACTTTTACATGCAAATTTTACCTTTAGGCTATTATAACCACCATAACACATAATTGTATGAAGTAAGTAAATGACATGATTCGAGTGGCATGCCTTGGTAGTTGGTGATAAGAGGACAATCAGGAAAAGCATATATTTTGGACAACAGTCATAGAGGACAATCTGGTGAAATTGTGTAGTAAATGGTGAACCACCTTTGGTAATTAGTAGGAAAATTGCAACAAGCTTAAGCATTGAGCATTTGGACATGGGTAACCTACATATTTGGCCATATATCTGGGTTTTCTGAAAAGGATAAAATGTCTTATTGTTACATAAGAAAAATTCAGATGGAGATGATTCTACTCTACTACAGATCCAAATCTTGGAGCTAGCCAGCTAGGTCAGTCATTTACAGAAAGAGAAATTCCTAGTGTATGTAAAACATATTGAACTCCTTAATACTCCCTCAAGCCCCAAATTGCAATAACAAACTCACAAGGTGATCGAGGTTGCCTCGGAAAGGTTGGTTTCAAGGATTTCGGACTAGTGGTAAAGGTTCCTCGACTCCTTGAGAATGCTACCTGATACCATTGCAACTCGGATCCCTAAACTTTGGAGATGACACACTTGAACCAACAAGGTTTTTTTTTTTTTTTTTTTTTTTTGCAGAAGCTGAATCCTTGTCCTTACCAAAGATTGGCAAGTTAAAATGCTAGTCCAAACATCGTCTCAACCCCTTTATATAAGTCAAACATTTAACATATGCATTGCTTGGCATGGAAGACAAGGGAACCTCATTACATAATAAAATCAATATATATTGGTAATTAAGATCGATCTAAGAAATAAACTGGTGTTTCAGTTATTTCAAAACATACTGTATATAAAAATGTCTTTATGGGTCAAGGACCCTAAAAATAATTGAGATATGATTGGAATTTGTTTTGTTATCGATACAAAACAAAATCCAATTCATTTATCTTTGAGAGACTAGTTAATTACGAGATATCCGATTTGACAATTTGGTCTAATTTTGTTTTTTTTTCCTCATATTTTATATCAAAACCTATCCATGGATATGAAATTTTAAGAGTCTTTTATACCATGATAAATGGTTATGGACCTGCTAATTTAATCATTTTTAGTGCATTTAACATGATGTATTCGATCGAATTACACAAGAACTAGAGAGTTAGGTCGTAGCTAGCTAGGTTGGAACAATGGAATGTCATCGATCATGTGTGAAAAACATATAAGAGAGCACGTATACATGAGGCATGGAGTATCGATCGGCACAAAGGACACATGGAACAGGTGGCCTTGAGCCACCGGAAAATGCAATGTCCATGAAAAAGGTGCAAGCAAGGCAAGCGAGTAACCATTCTATGAGTACCAACAGTGGCAAACTCCTCCATACAAATGACACACGACGACGACGACTCTCCCTTAGCTTCCAAGCTATCCCTATGCACTCTCTCCACGCCCTCATTGAATAAGAACGCAGGAAGATCAGGCTGCACCGCCACCTCGTCCACCCTGCTCAACCGCATAGTTACGTCGGCGATGACTACAAGTCTACAAGAATATATAGGCATCTCACGCCCCGGAGCCAAAACGGCATCGAATATTGTTCCAAGAATGTCGTAATGCTCGTGTTCCGGGACACCCATGCTGGACAGAACCTCTTTCATGACCTTTCTCGAGGCTCTGGGATTTTGCTTGAAACGAGACAAGTGAGGGACCAAGATGAGCTTTTCGACGGCGAGTTTCGTTTTTTCGATGATGGGGTCTCTTGGGGCTTCCTTAACGGCCACGGTGCAGCTAGCCGCTTATAATTACCACGAGCCGTAATCTCATCGCAACCATGTCGAAGTCTTTGTAGGGTTCGCTTAATTCTTCCAACGGCAACGCATGGCTACTAAAGTAGCGTACAGTTTTTTAGCTTTCTCCCATGCTTTGCTTAAATGCTTGATAAACACCATGCTCTACGATACACACACACATATATATGCTCAATCATGGTAGAGGGTGTGTTTGACTTGGATACAAACGTTTTTAAACTAGTTTAGGTATATCTCAACGAGAAAATCTCTCATATATATATATATATATATATATATATTGAAATCTATCGACATATAAGATAAGATAATCATCAATCCAAAGAAAACAAGATGAACAAAATTGAAAAATTGACTCTTCCTAACTAAAAACACATTTGATAAAAATAGTATTGCACATGAATCTAGAGTGGAAAATAAATGAACCCAAAATTAAAAATATTTCATTCTAATTAATGACGACAAGAATTGTGAACGTGATAGTTACATTGTTTTGAGTTGACTAATAAAAAAATTATTCCCCTGGAATTCATATTTCTTCATAACTGGCACGCTAGAACAAAAATTGAGGTCCACTACTAACTTTTCCCCAATTGAAGTCTGCTCATGAGATTCAGAGATTCAAACTAGTGCCCACCAACTCCAAGCTATCATGGAATTCAGGGTACGTTTATGCCTCAAAGCTAAATATATAGCTCGAGGCTGTCAACCACCCAACCGAGGATCATTGAAAAATTCTCTTCCTTTTCCATTTTTGCGGGCAAGAATCTTTTGGCTGCTTTTTTACCCCTGAAGAAAGAAAAACAACAATTTAGTTCTCTCTTGGAAATCCTTTGCCAAAATAACCAAAAAAAGAAGATTATTCTAGCTATTCTTTTTCCTACACAACCACCTTCAACAACAAAAGATCGACTATCAAAAAGAAGAAAATAACACATGTACGTACTCTGGTAATTAAGATTCATATATGGTTTTTTTTGTTTTTGCAGAAGCTGAATCCTTGTCCTATACCAAAGACTGGCAAATTAAAATGCTAGTCCAAACATCGTCTCAACCCCTATATATATAACTCAAACATTTTAAGATACGCATTGCTTGGAATGGAAGACAAGGGAACCTCATTACATAATGAAATCAATATATATCGGTAATTAAGATCGATCTAAGAAACAAACCGGTGTTTCAGTTATTTCAAAACATATATAAAAATAAAGGAATTCAATAATTCTTCTTCTACGGATCTAGAGGCAAATAAGGAATAGAACACAATATGAAAACAAATATTGTAGTTATATAACGATCAGCTAGGTAGCATTCGAATCTTGCTTGGATTGGATCACTCAAATGCCCATTGGTTCTCCCTTCTAACGTCCTCTTCTTCCTCAGGAGTGAAGTCATTCTTGATGTTGAAAGTCTTGCGAATCTCTTCTGGAGTCTTGCCCTTGATCATGTCGGCCACAGTCTGGCATGTCAAATCCAGCAGCCCCTTGATGTTCAGATAGTTGGCTGCCAATATCAGATCATACAGTACGTTCTGATCCACCTTGATGAAATCTTCGTCGAAGGTCTTGAGAGACTCCTCGCCGGCGTCCTTGTCCTTCTCTTCGCCCTCCTCTACATGTTTCCTGCAGTACTCGATGACCTTGGCTAGGATGCTGCCGGTGACGTTCGGCAAGGGGATGGCATTATCGGCGCACCCGTCCTCCACCATGTGCTTGATGGTCTGCGATTCAAGGGCCACCGCCTCTTCAATGTCGAAAATTTCCCCGTCGGAGGTCTTCAAGGTTATCATCTTCTTCTCAATCTCAGTCGACATGGTTGGTTTCTGCAGGGTACGTATACGTTTGAGAGAGTAATTTGGGGGGAGATTAATTTGATTACTTTCAAAGTCTCTGGAATTAAGCTTTGAAGGAGTTGAGATGAGAATAAGCCTTACCCCTTGCCCCCTATTTATATTGAGCGAGCGAGGAGGACATGGAGCGAAAGGTTTTCCTTTTCTGGTTTGGAATTGGAAAACTAATGCAATAGGGATTCGGAATAATGTGTCTCCTAAAGTTGAGAGGAAAATAATGCATATGCCCTTCAGCCCTTCCATCTTTCGTTAGGAGAAACATTATAACTAATTAACCGTACGTGCTTATATATTGTGAGTCGGCGTCCAGAAGTTTCTAATTAATTAATCATAGATTTGATTTGGATGGTCATTGAATAAGCTCTCGAAAACGTTAAAGCTTTGAGCCTAGCTTTGATAGAGAAGGAGCAGAGGTGTTGGGGTTTAAGAGAAGACAAAGCTTTGGGCTTGTTTTGGTGGGTACAAGGAAGAGAGGGACTAGAGGAGGAGACGATGAATGGAAAGGCCACGGGAGTTGCAGAGCTGTGGTGTGCAGCTATTGAATTGAACCGGTTGAACAAGAATTAAAAAGGTGAACTATATATTTGTTAAATTATTTTCTTGAACAAGAAAAAATTGTTGTAGATTGCCTATTCAAAACGGAACTTCAAAAGACACTATAGCTCTAGGGTGTACACAATGAAGTTTGAACTCAACCAAAGAATGCGACCCGCAAAGCAAAGCTCCATAAATTAGGAATTAATGAAACTTTTCACATAACCATTGTTTTAATTTGTTACGATCATAGTAGTGGAATTAATTACAAAAGACCTCTCTAATAATAGAGTTATTTTCAATTTCATACCCACGTGTCAAATTTTATTATTTTCATACCTCACAATTAATTTTGCTAACGAATTCATACCTATGAGGTATTAATTTGTTAATTATTTCGATAACGATTTCATACCTCCAAGGTATGAATTCATTAACGAAAACAAACGTGATGTATGAAAATGACAAAATTTGATATGTAGGTATGAAATTGAAAATGACCTTATAATTCTGGAGTTTTTTGTAATGAATTCTAATAGTGTCAATTACGCTTCTGACTGAGTTTGAGATTATTCATCCATCGAGTTAAACTCCCAAACGACTGTCGTACGTGTCAGTTCAACCTCAGACAGACTTTAAGACAAGTGTCAGATGAGATCATCACCTGGCATGGAATTGACTGAAACGAAATGATCGATAGCCAGACGGTGTGGCCCATTGATTTCAAGGTTGATTTCACATTGTGAAACTATCTTCACTGTTAGATCAAGCCTACACAGATATGCTCTAGACAATCATATCCCTCGTGCCTCCAGAGCACCGAATCGCATACAACAAGTCTTGTTATATCAAGTGGTACCGGAAATTATTCTATGCACGGTCCGTGCAACATCACGTTCAATCTCAGCCGTCCAAATAGAGATCCAACGGTTCATTTTGTTTGACTAATTTGATCATAATGGTTGACCGTTAAAAATCATGATCGTGTGCACCTCAGCACTACGTGCATGTGCACGTTCCGTGCATGGAATACCTTCCCCAAGTGGTACGTGTTGACCCAAAACAAGTCGAGACCATTTGATTCAACTACTCCTTCAATTTCTTTCAAGGTTGAAACCAAATTTATGTAGTTTTGAGGGGCAAAAAAAAAAAAAAAATTATCGCTATGTCTGTATTGTTAGAAGTAGGTCTTAATGACCCTACTTGTAACTTTACTTCATGTTTTATGAATAATTTAGGGTTGTACATTGTTTAATTTGTTATGGTCTTGGTTTTGAAATAACATTTTCATGACTAAGGTATAGGGACGCCAAAGTTGAATGATCAATTCCATATATCATCATTTTCCTTACCCATATAGTACCTACTTGAAACCAAAAAAAAATATGAATTAGTAATTGAGTTTTGCATGTGGATTTTAACATGAGTCACCGGAGAAGTAGTAGATATACCTCCCAATAATCATGTACATGTACGAAATAGATGAAAGGAGGATCATACCAAATAAATGAGCCCGTACTTGATCTATTGCATGATACAAGGAAAAAGAATTTCCTAAGAAACAAACAAAATACTACTATGCATTTTCTAATCATAGCATTTTCTAAGTCCCAATTCTGTAATTAATTCGAGTCTAGTAATCAATAACCCAAATATTATAACTCAAAGGGGGTAATATAAACACGTTTGCAATCTTGAAAACAACATGATCAAAAGATCTTATTTTTCCAAACTACAAACACGTAATAATCCGAAACTATCTAATAATTACAAGAAGAAGAAAAAATGTAATAATGCTTAGACTTTACGAGCAGCCAAAATATTCCATCCTTAATTAATGAATTTACCTCATGATTTTCCATAAGGTACATGGACAAATATGATGAACATGTTCATCCCTAAAACCAACGGTCATGATTAACCAAAATCCCCTATGGAAAAATAGCCAACAACCTCCATTGGAGGAGTAAATGGCGGAACCCCATAATTGACGGACCCATCCCTTTAATATATCATTCCTTTTCTTTATTCCTTTTATCTTTATTAGAAACTGTATTAAATTATGGGTGCCAGAGAGTCGTTTCCAAGCAAAGGCTGAACAACCCGACGTCGTTTCGGTACATTGCATTGGACAGTCGCACAGAAATTTTAATTTTTAGGCCCCGCAGGAAAAGTGTGTTGACTCATACGTCCTTGTCACGACAAAATTATATCCAATCACTAAGACAGTTAATTAAATTAAAGTATTAAACTCAGTTTAATTCTTTTAATCTGAGATTTAAATAATTAAAAAGACAATAATCTCACTTTACCACTCACTCCTCTGTCGGTTCTACTGAGTACTTTACTTCACTCTCACTCTCTCACTCTCTCACTCTCAGCTGAACCCAACTCTCCCATGGCTCCGCTGCTCTTCATCTCCTTCTTATTATGCAATTTCATAGCTCAAATTGAATCACAGACCACCGATCAGACGGTGAAGACCTTCATTTTCAGAGTTGACAGCCACTCTAAGCCCTCGATTTTCCCGACCCATTACCACTGGTACACCTCCGAATTCGCCGACCCACCTCAAATTCTCCATGTATACGACACCGTCTTTCATGGATTCTCTGCAACTCTCACCTCAGACCACGTTGCTTCCATCAGCCAACACCCTTCTGTCCTCGCCGTGTTTGAAGACCGCCGTCGCCAGCTCCACACCACTCGCTCGCCACAGTTTCTGGGTCTCAGGAACCAGCGAGGACTCTGGTCCGAATCCGATTACGGCTCCGATGTCATCGTCGGAGTCTTCGATACTGGAATTTGGCCGGAGCGTCGGAGCTTCTCCGATTTGAATCTCGGTCGGATCCCGAAGCGGTGGAAAGGAGTTTGTGAGACCGGAGTCAAATTCTTGGCCACCAATTGCAACAAGAAGCTGATCGGAGCTCGATTCTTCATCAAAGGCCATGAAGCCGCCGCCAATGCAGGCGGTCCGATGGTCGCAATCAACGGTTCTGTCGAATTCCGGTCTCCGAGAGACGCCGACGGCCACGGGACTCACACGGCGTCCACCGCCGCCGGCCGGTACGCCTTCCAGGCCAGCATGTCCGGCTACGCTTCTGGAATCGCAAAGGGGGTTGCCCCAAAATCTCGCTTGGCTGTGTACAAGGTCTGCTGGAAGGATTCGGGTTGCTTCGACTCCGATATCTTAGCCGCCTTCGACGCCGCCGTCAACGACGGCGTTGACGTCATTTCAATCTCAATTGGAGGCGGCGATGGAATATCTTCTCCCTATTATCTCGATCCGATTGCGATTGGATCCTACGGTGCCGTTTCGCATGGAGTGTTTGTTTCCTCTTCCGCCGGAAACGACGGGCCCAATGGAATGTCGGTGACGAACCTCGCGCCGTGGCTGACGACTGTGGGTGCAGGCACAATTGATCGGAACTTCCCCGCGGTGGTGGTTTTAGGCGACGGCCGTAGACTCTCCGGTGTGTCGTTGTACGCCGGAGCTCCGCTGAAGGGAAAGATGTATCCTCTGGTTTATCCTGGGAAGTCCGGTTTGCTCTCTGCTTCACTGTGCATGGAGAATTCGCTGGACCCGCGTCTGGTGAGGGGCAAAATCGTAATTTGCGATCGGGGAAACAATCCCAGGGTGGCTAAAGGTATGGTGGTGAAGAAAGCTGGCGGTGTGGGAATGATCCTGGCCAACGGAATTTCCAACGGCGAAGGACTGGTCGGCGATGCTCATCTTCTTCCGGCGGCAGCAATCGGCGCCGATGAAGGTGACGCCGTTAAAGCTTATGTGTCATCTTCGAAGACTGCTTCAGCAACTATTGATTTCCAGGGTACTGTAATTGGAATCAAGCCGGCTCCGGTGGTTGCTTCTTTTTCGGGCAGAGGACCAAACGGGTTGAACCCGGAGATTCTGAAGCCGGATCTGATCGCGCCGGGAGTGAACATCCTCGCTGCTTGGACTGACGCGGTGGGCCCAACTGGGTTGGAAACGGATACCCGGAAGACAGAGTTTAATATCCTCTCGGGAACATCAATGGCTTGCCCGCATGTTAGTGGAGCCGCAGCTTTGCTCAAGTCCGCTCACCCGGATTGGAGTCCGGCGGCGATAAGATCGGCGATGATGACGACGGCTGGCATCACCAACAACCAGAATAAGACCATGACTGATGAAGCTACTGGAAATCCGTCCACCACTCCTTATGATTTAGGGGCGGGTCATTTGAATTTGGACCGGGCTATGGACCCTGGTCTGGTATACGACATTACCGGTGATGATTATGTCCGGTTTCTCTGCTCAGTCGGGTACGGGCCTCGAGTAATTCAGGTCATCACTCGGTCGCCGCCGAAATGTCCGGCCAAAAGGACGTCGCCGGGGAATCTCAACTACCCGTCAATTGCCGCTTTGTTTCCGACTTCGGCAGCGGGTGTGTCCAGCAAGACGTTCATCCGGACGGTGACGAATGTGGGGCAGCCCAATGGTGTGTACAGGCCCATAATCGAGGCGCCGAAAGGGGTGAGGGTGACGGTGAAGCCATCGAAGCTGGTGTTCACGGAGGCGGTGAAGAAGCGGAGTTATCTGGTGACGGTGGCGGTGGATAGGAAGAAGTTGGTGTTGGGTGAGTCGGGAGGTGTGTTCGGGTCGCTGTATTGGAGCGATGGGAAGCATGTGGTGCGGAGCCCCATTGTGGTGACCCAAATGGATCCCTTGTAAGACTAGGATCAAAACACATCGTTTTGATTGGTGTTAAGGGGGGATCCTGTAGTAGAGGTTTTTCCGTTTTTTGTGTGAGGGTTGGTCTACTAGTCTACTCTAGTGTGGAAATTTTCCCACTTTCTTTATTTTGTAATTTTGTTTTTGTTTTTTCTCAAGTGTGTTAGTAGTCTCCCATAATTAATTATTATGAATGTTATTACATTGGTCAATCATCTTAAAATGGAAAAATTGTACTTTATGAGAAGGAATGAATTGCTCTCAATGGGGCTTTCAAATAGTTCCTGGAGGCAATGCAGTGACTTTTGACTTTCAAATTTTCAAGGTCATTTTCAAATTTTCAAATAGTACTGCTTGGTTTATGTGCATGTATGACAAATAAACAATGTAGCTATAATTTAGTTACGAGCTCACGCTACCAGACTTATTAAATCTAATGTATTACGACCGTGTTTTGGTGAACAGTGGATTATGTGAAACCTATGGTCTCTAGGTAACACCAGAAGTTGCAAGTCTAACGGTAACAACACCCAGAAGTTGCAAGCCTAACGGTAAAAAAAATGAGAGATGCCATGAATCCAATTTTGTAAGTTTAAAGACAAGAGTAACAGGTGAAAATAATCAAAATATAAAAAAGGAATCGAATTAAGCAATAAAATATAGATGATGGCATTGGTAAGATAAGATATTCATGGGGTTTTGAATGATGTATCTCGTATTTTAAATGGCTTCAAACCCCTTTGTGCTCTAGCCTTGAATCACAATATTGGAAAGCCAGCCATTTGCATATGCATGCAGCCTATATTAATTTGGAAGCTTATTTAACAAAGATGAACCATTTAAATAACACTACACAATAAAGTGTCGAATTTACCAGTACAAACAAGTTGGACTCTTACCCAAAATTAACGCCGGAGATCAAACAATCTCAAGACTCACTCAGAATAAGTCCATTTTCTGGAATTGGAGAGGCGCCAACCGTTTCCTTTACATTTTCTTAATTTCTTTAATTAAACATCTTTCTTATCAATATAAGTTTGTTTCCATCTTCTTTCTATTTATTGTTTCACTTTTTTCCCAAAAAAAAAAACAGAAAATATGTTAAAGATGATTAGAGCCAAATCTGAACACGTGGCGAGAGGCTATGGAGCGATTAGCGCGGGAGGGGAATAAACAGTTTGCTTTACCACGGTGGACACGCGGCGAATCCAAATTCGCGCCACGTTTTCTGCACAGACTCCAAACTGCATCTTCATCACTCCAACCGTCCCCGACACGCTCTCTCCATTTCTTAAACCCTAAGATTTCTGCCACCATAAATACCCGAAATCTCGATCTTATACCTCCCAAATTGCCAACCATGTCTGCAAATCCCAACTCTCTCTACCCACAAGTCGTTCAGACAAACCCAGAAGCCACTTATTCTTCTTCTTCATCCTCCCTGTACCCTTCAGTCGACATGAAAGAGCTCGCCGAGGACCTCTTCCCAGAAGACGACGCCGTTTCGCAAAATACC
The DNA here is from genome assembly GCA_029955375.1 of Rubus parviflorus. Lineage (NCBI taxonomy): Eukaryota > Viridiplantae > Streptophyta > Magnoliopsida > Rosales > Rosaceae > Rubus > Rubus parviflorus. The sequence goes on from JARGGL010000001.1 coordinate 33,913,979, forward strand.
CAATCCTCTGAAGAATTCATGGTCAAAATCCCAGGCGCTATCGTCCACCTAATCGAGAAGGACTACAGCATCGAACTAGCCTGCGGTGACCTTACCATAGTGGCTCTCCGCCAAGGGGGTAACGTAGTCGCCGTTCTCGCCCGTGTCGGCGACGAGATTCAATGGCCGCTGGCCAAGGACGAAGCGGCTGTCAAGCTCGACCACTCGCACTATTTCTTCAGTCTTCGCGTTCCGGCGAATGGGTCATCGGAAATGGAGTTGCTCAACTATGGATTGACCATCGCGACCAAGGGACAAGATCGTTTGATGAAGGACTTGGATCGGGTTTTGGAGACGTATAGTTGTTTTTCGGTGCAGAAGATGGAGGGTTTGGAGCATTGGGATGTTTTTGACGGGTCTGTGGCGAGGGAGACTTCGCCGGAGGATTTGAATTCGGAAGAGAAGAAGGAATTGATTGGTGAGAGTTCAGCTGCCTACTGGACTACTCTGGCTCCCAATGTAGAGGATTACAGTGGGCGCTGTGCGAGGATGATTGCGGCCGGTTCGGGTCAGCTGATTAGAGGCATTTTGTGGTGTGGGGATGTCACTGTGGATAGGCTCAATTGGGGAAATGAATTCTTCAAGAAGAGGATGGGTCCTGGTTCAAGTTCAGAAATCAACCCAGAAACCTTGAAGAGGGTCCAAAGGTATGGTCTTTGATTATTCAGAATTTGTGTTTTGGGGTTTTAGATTATAAAGTTGCCAAATTTATAGCAGACCCTGTTTTAAATGTAGTAGTAGAAGTAGCATCTAACATGTTTTAGTGTGATTTTCAGGGTTAAGTGGTTGACAAAGATGTCACAGCAAGTGGCCTCTGGAATCCTTTCTGGGGTTGTTAAAGTATCTGGATTCTTTACGAGTACGATTGTTAACTCGAAAGTGGGCAAGAAATTTTTTAGCCTTCTGCCTGGAGAAATTGTCCTTGCTTCCTTGGATGGATTCAGTGAGTCCTTTTAACTCAACAACTTGAATTAAACATATAATAGATAGTATACTTCTTTGGGCTGTGCGTGTTGTCATGCTTTACACAGTAAAAAAATGGAGCATGTGTACTTTCCTTTTGGAAGTATTGTTTTAAAAGAAATCAATTCATTATGGATTTCAAACTTAATCGTATCATCTCCAATGCTGCATGCCATTCAGGTTTGCCAATGCCATCTCATGAGTCATCTAATAGCAAAATTTCCGACTACTCCAATTGTGTGGTGTGTCATCTTTTGGCGTATTAGTGTTTGTTTTTCTCAATAGACTTCTTTGAGCCTTGTTTTGGAAGTATTGTTCAGGGACAGATTTTTGGATTGGAATTTACACTACCTATAGTTGTGGTATTGGCCAGAAGATTGAAGTACAATGTTCAGCTTTTTTTTTTAAAGATTTTTATATGTTAGCTACTAGAGGAGCTGAAATTATTATGAGTTGTGGTGGAGTTTCTAAACACAGATGAAAAGGATTAGAATCAGCCCCAGAACTAAGATAGACATTGGCATACAAGCTCTTAAAATTTGTGCACTCGTAGAATGTAACTAGACCTCGGGTGACATTTTTCTCGTCCTCAGCCTTTGTTGTTTTTTGTGTGCACCAACAGGCAAAGTCTTTGATGCTGTTGAAGTTGCTGGAAGGAACGTCATGTCAACCTCATCAATTGTCACCACTGGACTTGTTTCACAGAGGTAATTATCGATTTGACTTTGAGAATTAATGCTTCAATTCCCTTATTGCCTTGATGAGCCCTACTGCAATCACTATAAGCTGCAGTCATCATCATGAACGCTAATTTTGTCAAGTTGTTCAAGTTGGCATTAACTTTTGTGATGGTGTTCTGTGCTGTGGAGTGTTTCATATGGCTATTTGGTGGGTGGCTGTTTTCAAGTTCTAATACAGGTCTTTTCTCCTAAAAGTGAGATATTGACAGGGACATAATTTGTGAACCTTATCTTTTTGCACAACTTGTATCATGTGTATTACTGTAGGTTGATTTTAGAGCTAATTAAATGCAAAATACGTTTGGTTCAGGTAATATCAAGGATTATAGCTGGTTTCCACATTGGCCCAGACTCGAATTTTCATGAACATGGTTTTTCATAGGTGCATTCAAATGGCTGAAGGTGAACTGATTTCGTAATTGCAGGTACGGAGAACCAGCAGGGAAGGTCACAAATGAAGGGCTTGATGCTGCAGGGCACGCTATAGGGACTGCTTGGGCTGTGTTGAAGATAAGGAATGCTCTAAACCTCAAGAGTGTTATCAAGCCTACTACTCTTGCTAAAGCTGCTTCGGAAGCAAATTCCTCCAAGTTGAAGTCTAAAAGTGCCAAGTGATGGTAACTGTTTGCTATTGTAATTATTTGTTAGTTTGTAAATTGATGGATGTTCTTCAAACCCATTTGCATTTATGAATGTACTAGTAGTCCGGAGCCTAAACCTCTCAAAGGTCGTTAAGCTAGATATATATTTGAAGAGCCTATCTTTTTCTATGTGTGTCTCCCTTATTGGGCATCTTCATCACTGTCATTAGTGTAACATTATCTTGAATAGGATCTTCGTATCAATCATCGAACCACTTTGTTTATAGAGTTATATCTTGCTTATTGTAGTCTTTTTATCATGTTTGTAGTGGAATGCCCACTTTGTTTGCAAGTTGGACGTGCAGTTCATTATTGTACCAAAAGGAGAAGTTGCACATGATAGGCTGCTTACACCAAAGATCTTTTGAAGTCCTGTGCTACTAGTACCACATTGGTTTTTGGTTACTCATGCTGGTTTGCTAAGAAAATGATAAAACGGAGGAGCGAAAGGGGTATGAAAACTAAATTCATAAAATTTGTCCAATTCCAGATCATAGAAACAGGAGTCTAACATTGAGTGTAATATAGAAGGCTACTAGAAGTTCTCTGCTTCTGCTGCCAACGCTGGTGTGCATTCATCAACAGAGCAAATGTTTTACATGATGTTTGTAGTAAAAGCTGGTAAGGACTCAAGAGTGATTGTAGAGGAGACATCTTATTCCTACTCTCACACAGCACCGACTATAAACCTTCAATTGTTGAGTCACTCAATAACTAGTTTTAAAGGGTTTATATGTCTTGAGATCTAGAACCACACCGGCCACAGAGCCAACAGCAGCAACTAGGGAGATAACGAGACAACTCATACTTAGTATCTGAAGTCCAAGCCATCTGCTACTCCATCTCTCAATCTTCTGTTGAGCAATGTACATCTCGACTGGGAAAAAAACCGTCAATGGCCAGAATCCAAAGGCTCCAAGTATTCCAACAACATCATTGAAGAATGGCAGGAGCATGGATATGAGGGTAGTCATGATAACAAAAATGGTCCTCCATACCAACCGAAACAAGTTGAGTTGGTACACACCATAGAAGGGGATAGGTATGTCATACTCGGCTGTTACAAAGTCGCTTTTTGGCCACTTTTGTGCGCTCCATTTCTCAATGAACGCAAATATTGGCTGGCAAAAGACCTGTAGGAAGGTTCACAAGATTAGAACTTGACCATAGATATGAAATTCCAACTTCTTTTTCAGGTTACATGTAAGATCGAGTTGACTTTTACTTCAATGTATGGTCCAAATTGACCATCTCGCAACAGAACATTATTCGACCACATAGTATACCTGAAATGCACCGACTAGGTGGACAACAATTGCAACATTGGCAATGTCTAGAAGCCAGTAGGGGTTATAGAATCCAAAGCCAGTCAAGAGGTTTCCTGGGGCAAGATCGCCGAACGCTGCGTACCCAAAGCATCCACAGAGCATATAGAACACTGTTGTGAGAGTTACGCTGAATACAGTTGCCTTCTTCATGGTCTTATGTTCTGCAGGAGGACATCTTATTGTATCCTGCAGAGGGCGACGACAGTATTAATATTATACAAACTGATATATGTAACATCCTTGCTGCATTTTCCAACTATGTAACTAATGGAAGTACCTGAATTTCTATGAGTACGATAGAATAAGAGTAAGCAAATGCAATAGCTCCAAGAGCTTGCATACTCCTCCACATCTTTTCTGTAGAAGTGACTACTGATCCAGAATGAGTGACTGTCCCTATGCTAATACCCAATAGGCTTCCTTTAAATTCCCCATTTCCTGTCATAAACAGAACAAAAATGCAGCTTTTGAGAAAATAGCATAATCAAAACCCCAAATTACTTGAATATAGTGCTTTGGATTATTAGTTGTACCTGCAACTTTGCCAATGCCAAGTCCAAGACCAACAGTGGAGTATGTGAATGACATAATGGCTGCCACTATTGAGAGCCACCATACTTCATTGAAATCTTTGATTTGTGAAAATACCACCTCTATGATTCCAAATGTTATCATATACCCATTGCTTGACATATGGCATGGATCTTTCCCTCCACTTTTATGGTAGCAGTTTGATCTCTTTATTGCCCTAATAGATAAATATCATATGTCAATATTTTACTGTCAGATAGTTAACAGATAAACTTGTGTTACAGAAACTAGTAAAGTTCAAAACCAGCTAGATTACAAAAGCACATGAACTAATTTAGGTAACTCACATCATGCTGACAGATGATGCAATGGTATATCCAATTGCTACGCCAAACAAATTCAAGTACTGGACTAACCCACACAACATAACTTTTTTTCCTCCTGCAGCTCCAAATTGAAATCAGCATAAACAAAATGGTAGTTTTCTTTATTACTTAATTGAAAGTCTATATAGCATAAAGAACATCCATCCCTTACCTAAGTTGGCCTTGACAGCATCCATGTAGGTATAATTCCTCTGTCCCGTGACAGGGTCACCGGCCCGATAGCACATGCATAGGAGATTGGAAGTGTAGAGATTGACAATGGCAAAAAGTGCCAGGATAATTGGTCCTGCAACCCAACCAAGCTGTGCAATTGCCCATGCTAAAGAAAGTACTCCAGATCCTATAACTGCAGTGATAATATGTGATGTTGCAGTCCAAAAAGTTCCTGCACCAGAACACCACCATGTTATTATGGACCATAATTAGGATACCAATTACTTGGTTGTCAAGTTACCGTATACTGACAAATTGGTTCTGCTAAGAAAACTCCATAATTTATGACATCTCTAACAAAACTGCATGAACCTATTCAGACCATCGTGCCAATTAAGACTTTCTTACCCAAATCAATGTGCAGTTTAGTGCTAATTAATAAATAATAATAATGGGAGTTTTACATGAAGTTCAATAGTTTAAGTACAAATCAAACATGTGTATCAACCGGGTTACTTTTTGCGAAAATGGGTTCTTGATGGTAACTACCTGTTCGCTTCAAGCGACCATCATCATCAAAGCATTTGGAATAGTTGGACTGAGGGTTTATAGCTTCAGATTCACTGACTTTAGGTTGAACTTCCACTTGCAAATAGTGCCTGATATCATGCCTCTCCTCTATCTGAAATTGAGGAAATGGAAATAAATACACAAGAAATAAATTTTTGTTCCTTTTTTTTTTCAAAGAAGAAGTTGAGAAATGAAAACTGAGTTCTAATCTCTCACAGCTCCATGGTGGATTCTGCTCGGAAGAGTTCGGCTCCTTGGCAACATTATTTCAAGGTTGCAGAATAGAAGATCAGAGATAAAGAGAGAGAAGAGATGAGAACTGGTGAAGGTGATGATGGATATCTATTTCAAAACATGAAGTGGGTTTTTATAGGTGAAGAAAATGACCGAGTGAGGGAAACAAGTACAGTACTACAGTACAGAATGATCATGTAACACGTTTCAAGCTCCCCAGTGCTTCTTCTAAAATTCATTAATTCTCCACTTTGAATCAGATTAACTTGAAAAACTCACTATGCATGGTGTTTGGGAAAGTATTGCTAGGATTAATTAAAGTTGCTTAATTAGGAGAACAAAACAGGAAAATGCAGTTCTTTATTTGTGGACCATAGAAAACGTACATATGTTTGCATACTTCTTGGAAACATCATTAGAAGATAGAATGATTAGATAAAATATCAAGAAAAGATCTATAAAACAACCAGTACTGTAGAAATGGACATCCAAATTAATAATAGGATCATTAATTTACAAGTAATTGATTATTAAGAGTTTTATTTCTGATGTATCTTTTAGTGCATGTAAATAGAAGCATATATATGATAGCATATGCTTACTTACAGTAGAGTCCACAAACTGTGCACTTGTTGAGAGGTTTAGTTTGTTAATCAATTACTAATTAAAATTAAAAGTAATTATAAAGTGCAAAGCATGCACCATCATAAGGCTTCTGAACTCTTGAATCTTAACACAGATAGCCAATTATTTGATGTTATGGGACACACACACACACACACACACATATATATATATATATATATATATATATATATGTATGTATATATGACTAAAAGTCCGAGAACTATTAATTTACTGAGGTCTGAGGATATAATTAACAAAGGGAAACTTGTTTGGGGGGAATAAAGTCCCTTGTAACCTTAAAAATTCCACTTGTGCATGGGACTTAATACAGATCTTTATTATGATTTAGCCAGCCACTTTCCATTGTGCATAGTTTGCATGTTGTGCATAGTTTGATGACATTAATTAGGGTACGTTTGTGCTCAACTGCACAAGCCCATATTTTCCTCTACTTCCAACTCATTATTGGGAGGTTTACCGGAAGACTTTGGCATTAGGGTTTGTGCTCAGATTTTTTTTAGAGTACTAATTGTAAATTGATGACTCCTTACAAAATTGATAGCTCTAATCCTATAAATTTTTCCAGCAGGACGTAGCAACTTTTTTTCAACAGATCGATATCAGCAAGATGATCGAGCACTAGATAGAGTTTAATTAGGTACATATATCTTCTCTTTGTACAGTTCTTGTTTGTTTGTTTAATTCTTCTAGTGATATATATATATGGTTGATTTGTACATATATGGTTGTTAATTAAGATTTCAATTCCCATTACTGTCCGTATTGCATATGCAAGTGGTAGCATGCATGTCATCATGACCTTCCACTTTGGATAACAGAAAAAGATCAACAATATCGATCTAAACCTTTTTTCTGTTAATGACTTCTTTTTCTGGTCTTTTTCTCGATCATCTTCTTCTTCCCGATTAATGGAAAGCGGAGGGATAGGAATTAGGTAATATTATTTAGAAAGATAATTAAATACCTACTCAATCATGTTTCATATGGAGAGCTAGTGGAGTCAACGACTAACATCTTAAAGGAAAGGTCTCAAACTCTCAATTCTTTAGTGTACTCATGGAGGTTTTTACATTTACATTCCCCACTACTTATGCTTTGTGACTCCCCCTCCACAATCAACAGCACCATGAGATGGTCGAAGCCCTAATTAACAGTACATTGACCACAAATTAGTATATATTATTGGTCATTTTGAATATTAATCTTGATCGAGCCCTTTCCATCGATGTGAGAAACGTACGAGTGGTGTTCCAATAGCACAAAACCTTATGAAAATTTTATATATCACGTTGTATTCGATCAAGCGCATAATAAGATAAAATATGTGATAACAAGTTAATTAACAACGATTTTAAGTTCCTATATATTATAGAGTTTAGGGTTTATGTTTTATGTTTTATAAAGCAAACATGTAATAATTAATATTTGAGCTGAGTAAAATAATGCACCCAGATATATGAATTCAATAGTTACTCAAGATAATATTTATTCTTGATCAGCAAAGCTCCGTAACTTAATGTTAGAGCGAGGGTCACAGTTTTTTTTTTTGTTTTTTTTTGTGATTGAAAATTTGAAATGAATTGCATTCATGACTTAATTAAAATTGAGATATAAGAAACAAGCTAGAATAAAGGTGGCCGGCCGGCCTTGTCAAAACCTCATCCGATGAAATCATGTGAGGAAAATTCTGGACAAGGGGAAAAAAGTATCACTAATCCCGACTAGCAATTCAATACAAGAAATCAATAACAAGCATTAACCAGATAAAAAATACATGGTCAGTCTCAATGTCTCATTGTCTCAACAAGAACATGGAACCAAGAAGGTCAAACTCGGCCGTATATATAGCTATACTATACATTAAGAAAACTCACTTTGTCAACTAAAGTGGGTGTGAAAAGACATAATGACCATTAGACCTTGTATTAGTTTTAATTTATCAATAACTACCCATATTTCTCTCCAGAAAACTTCTCACATTTTCTTTTTCTCATATAATTTTTTTTTTCTCAAGAAAAAAGTTGTCATACACATGCAGATAAAATTATCTCATAACTAATATTTTTCTCCCGCTTTTTTTTTTTCAGAAATAACTATTTCATCACACATAGTATGTGGGACGTTGCTAACATATATTGAAAATAAGAATACATGAGTAACAAGTGAAACGATGGATAACCTACATAATATGGGTTCGTTCATGCGTGAGACACACAAAATATTGATAAATAGGCAGCTCTTTTTTTTTTTGGTCTGAAATAGGTAGCTCGAATTAGACAAGAAGGTTCATGATTGGGATTGTTGAATCTGGATGAAATTAAGGCGACAAGATAATAATGTAATTATTGCTTTGGTGAAAGGAAACAAAACCTAAAATATTAGACTGAACCTTGGATTGAAATGCACTGGGCGACCTATAGCTATCATGTAATCTGTTACCTGTGTATAAGAGGCACAAGTACCCAACCTTCAACAAGTCCACGAACCATTCGGCCGAAAAAGAAAAAGAAACAACAAGCCCACGAACCACAAGCACTTGAAATTAAGGTACATGTACTTAATTCACATAAAAAATCTACTTCTTCTTTTTTTGAGTTTTGAGATTTGATAATTTTGTTTTATTTTTTTGTCGGAATTACCTTTAAAATGTAATAAGTGTAGAGAAATGTACGTGATTCCTAGGAATCAAACTCAATCAAGTACTTTATTTTCAAAGAGAGCTTAATTACTTAGAGTGTTGCCACATTGAAGTCTTTTTCTTTTCTTAGAAAGGAAAACAAAAAAGACTTCCATGTTGGCGACACTATAAGTAAGTCTTTTGTCGAATCCTATTTGTTGCAATCAATAAGGTTTCTAAAGTCTCTAAATATCATGTAGAGCCCCATTGTCCCCAAAGCCATTAATACACAAGGAGAGCAGACGGCTAAAAAGGCAGGTTACTGAAGTTTTGTGTGAAAGAACAGGTAGCAGGTGAGTGAATTCATTTTGTGAAAGCTAGAACAAAGAGATATAGGTGTGTGAACTTTTGTATGAAATGTACAATAAATATGCCTTTGCATACAAATAATGTGTGTGCATGCATGTTAGCCCAGTCATGAACCGAAATGGTTTTCCCTTAACATGCAATGGTCTCGATGGTCGATCACGTAAACCTAACTTGCTAGCAGATGCATGGCCTCAGTACATACCTCGTATGCTATGGCTTTTAACTTAATTTGGTAGTAAAAATTTACTTGCTCAAATCTCAGTACGTACGTATACATTATTAAGTTGGAGTACGTACGTGCCCATCCCTGCACTAATTTTGCAAGTCTAGCTAGCTTAGGTTAATTTTTATATATGCTATTTTCACCCACGTTAACTTATAATATTTCACACCCGAATTAACTCAAAATCAACTCGATCAATCAGGTGTTATCAAGAAAATGTGATCGATCAAGACTAGCTTAAATCTAAATGTTTCACATAATCTATCTTTTGCATTTGGTTGTGAACATGCAAGTGTAAACAAGCTGAGCGTAAAGTTTATGAGAGCTAGAGATGAGTGTTGCATGATTGAGTTTGTGATATGAGAAATGAATCTTCACCAGATCGAGCTTGGAGCCTTAATTGGATGTTGTATTAGATCCAGATTGTGAGACGAAGTCAAAATTAAACTCACTGTACTATGTCTAACGACGGTACTGATCGAAAGTCTCTTGCATAGTCCAAGCCTTGCGCGCTCTTCGACTATATATAACCGGCCTCAACAACTAATTAATCGATCTGGTCTTATATCTAAAGAAACTGTCGATCATCTGGATTTCTTGATATTATTTGCAACCAATAATATTATATCTACCAGATCGAAGGCAAATTAAGAAACTAAAATCCAAGTACGTACCCTGAATTTGTAAAGCTTCAATTGATTCAACCATGGGCCTGTTTCTACTCCATCTGGTTTACACTATAAGTTTAATTGATTCATTTCTCATTCTGACATAATCTACTTTATTTATAGTTGAGTGAAAAATTCTCAGTTCTGAGCCTCCCAGGTGTTTGATCAGTACAATGGTTTATACGTCGCTAGTGTGATCAACAGGCCTGGAGACTTAATTACATCCAACATGCACGCAGTTTCATATATACACAAGCGAGTGTAAAGTTTATGAAATTGATTGACAAATCTTAATCGAGTTACTGATTATATATTACTGATCGATTCAGTCATGAATCAGAGTAACAAGTACTTAATGGCATTTTATATGGTCGTTTGCCAAAATTAGAAAGGAGATCCAATCTTTTGTGTACAAGTAAAGCTACCAGAACCAAAAATTAATATTGAAAAAGTTGGTTACTTATGATGTAAGGGTCAAAATAAGTTTACCGTTTTATAAAGCTAGCTAATTAAGTGGTAGCAGTAGCTAATTAGTGTTAATGGCAATCTATATATGTTGTAATAAGCCTATATCAAACACAAGAAGATTATCGTATCAAACACAATAAGACTATATTTATCACATCACCCAACATATATATGAGTGGTAAGGACCAAATCAAGTTTTGAAAGAATTTACTAAAGCTTTCTTTAGAATTAAGCTCGTTATTGACATCACTTTGGAATGAGAGTAGTATTAAGGTGGGAATCCCAAGTTTTTTTTTTTTTTTTTGACCAAGAGAAATACAAAAAATCAAAGAGAACACATACAAGAATTCTTACAAACCAGCAACAACAAAAGCAAAAAGCCCCTGCATCCAAATTCAATTTTATCTAATATGAGTATAGTGATCTAGATCGTTGTCGATCTTGTAAGATATAGCAGATGTCTTGTAGCAGGTTGGAGATATTGGAACCTCACCGGTAATACATAATAGAATTGATTATTGTGATAAAAAGCTGCAAATTATCTACAAAAAATTATAATTAGTCATAAAAATTGGTTAGACAACATTTTATGAAAAGAAAAAAAAAACAAAAAAACTTCACAGAGTAGATATATCATTTCATATAAATATTTCTTAATTTTAAAAAGAGCTTATCTAGAGCGTCGCCGGCATGAAAGCTTTTTTTTCTAACTCGATGGTTGTAATCGATCAACAAAACTTTGAGAAACTAGTCTATCAGAGTCACCAACAACAAAAACAACACCATAGCAAAGCCATTGTCCCCCAAGAAAATCGATCAGCATCAGGCTAGGTGTTCTAAAATCATGACAAAACATGGAGAACAAATATATATATATATATATTAAAAGAGAAAGTACCTAAGGATACTTACTATTCTAGCTAGCCTGCTTGGATAAAAGTAGCTCAGGTATATATACGTACCTATCGATCGAATTAAACATACAAAGGTATGTCAACCACAAAATCACTGCATACTTACAGTTGCGAATTGAATAACTAATCACGTAGTTTGTATGGTTGTTGCCGCGTATTTGATATATATGAAATTGAATCATAGCTATTAGCTAGCTCATTCATCAAAATTATAAACAAAACCATAAGTTATTATCCAAAAGCTTGTCTAGGAAAATTGAATCATGTCTAGCTTTTGGATTATCAAATCAAAGAGAGCCGTTAAGCCCAATCCATGAAATTGGACCTAGATATTATATATCCTAAATAATTCTCGATCTCTATCTTGTCTAGGCAGTACTCCAATCAATTCCTCCAATATTGAAATTCAATTGGCATATGCGTACATACGTATCACCACAACTTGTTTTGCAATTTGGAGTGTGAAGTCTAAACAACATAATAATAATGATCAACGTCGTCCCCTCCAACTTGTGGAAAAACATCTCACTCACACGGATTTCTTGCCCCTCTTACCGACTTATATATACCCTATATATCTTGATCGATCAAGACGTTCAATATATTACACTAACTAACTTAAACTTTATAATTTGGACTATGATATCTATGACGCATATATATATATACATGGACCTGCATAAACATATACGGATATGTTTGCAACTTTGCACACATCAAATTGACTTCTCAACTAATTGAGACATGACATGCCACTAATTAAAGTTGGACTAGCAATTATATATGTTGGTTGGAATTGTTTTTCTCTTTAAATTTTATGTTTTTGGGTTTTTCTTTAACTCATTCGTTATATTAAAATCTGGCATGAATATGATAATAACCCACCGTTATCTACTCAAAAAAGATTTCGACCTACCCATTTGTTTGGTCTTCCGAAAACATTTTATAGGCAATGATGCAGGCAAGGCCACACCATATCCATATGTATGCAAATATTTTACCTACTATATTGCTCCCTCTCTTTAAATTTTTGTCTTTTGCCCTTTGTTTGGTAAAAAGCATATATAATAATCATGTGACCTCAAACCATAATAATTAAGTTAATTATAAAAAAAAATGTGACAAGGTATGCACCTATATATCTTATAATTAACGATCGTTGACGTCATGATCGAATGAATGGTCTTCAATTAATGCTAAGAAAGGCTACATTTCTCATCATTACAATCAATCAAGCTTTTGGAATCAGTTACTCTCTAGTCTCTACCATATTGAGTGTCAAAACGACTTCTTTTTTCTTGGATTTAATGGTACGTTTATCTTTTTTCAGTTTAGGGTTTAATTTATAGATGATCCATCCATGTAAGTTTGAAAGCTGACATTAATTGTATTAAACAAAATTACAAGATTATTAACACCGAAATTGAGGATCAGTACATCATTTGGATCCCTAACTTATCATGCATGCATGATTTCAAATTGTAGTTAATGTCAACTATAAATTAACCAAAACCGGCCTGAGGAGAGCGCAATAAGACTTCGTCTCGATCGAACACCCAAACTATAACAAAAAAACCGATATTCTTCGATCATCTTTACAATTAAAGAGAACAACATTTATCATTAATAGCTGATAAAATGCCATGATAATGAGACAAAATTTGATTGTTTTAATTTTAATTTTGTGAGTACTTACCTAAAAAAGATCATGAAAGCTACGTTGAGATCGAGTCTCATATATTTCTTGTCGTTCTGGTCTGAACAAGAGTCTCGTTTCAATAGTTTAAACGTCTGAATTAATTCTTAAAACCGGCCCTATATATTATTGATCGATGAACTGAAATTTTAAATGAGTATATTGATCGATAATATATTAATGTAATAGCTAACATATATAACATGACATGTGAGGTTTTGATAAAAGAAGATTATCGGCTATCTGCTTATCTCTCCCTCTCGTATTTATAATATTGCATGCATACGTTTACAAGATAAAGCCAGGAGAAGATTGTAGGGCAGGTGGGGGATTTATTAATAAGGATGACATGGGTCGAATTCAGATGGTATGAGCTAGAGATCGAGGAGCTTAATTAATTTATTAGCCCCCATATTATAATTATTAATAAAAAAATCACAGAAAAAAAAGATATTTGAGTTTGATAGTGAAAAGGACATAAAGTTGACTGATATTCTAGAGGACTTTTGGGATCCATCACCATCAACCTAGCGACCACCACCTAACAACTTCAACATCCATACATCTCAACCACACATACACACGTACAGTTATCACATCCTTTGCTTTCTCAACTCTCTCACCCCCTTCCCCTAATCTCATGCCTATTATATGCAACTTCGTATTGAGAAATTAGGAAAAACTCATTGTCACTTTTCAAATTTTAATTAAAATTTAAGTAAATTTTCATTGATAGATTTAATCTCTTGATAATATGCCAACTAAATTTTTTTTCCATTTTGAAAACAATTAGTCAACCTTCTATATTTCGAGATGTCAATAATACCCTTTAACCAATCTTCAACTTTAAATCATCATCGACTTCTCAAAATAGTAATAACTTTTTTTCCTCCCTCTATTTTGCATTTTGATTCTCTCTTTAACCTTATCAATATTGCACGAATGTTTTAATGCAAATAATAATTTCTTGATATTTTGTCACTATATCACAATTTTATTTAAATTTATTTTCATAAACAACCATAACAATTTTTCTCACCGTTGTTTCTTAAGAAAATAGAGATGAGAATTCGTTTTAAGAAATGAGGATTAGGAAGATGTAGTGCGGTGACCGTAGAGTTTAGAGTCTCAAGATTTTGTCTGTCTTCCTCCTTCTTTTAGTTTCAATAGTCATGAGGTATTATATCTTTTATTTATTTTTTGTTGCTATTGTTGTTTGGTTGATATTTTGTTAACGATCATAAACGACATAATCTTCCTTACTATGGTTCTCTACCAATCATTCACGTACATCGGCCTATATTTTACAGTTTTTCTTAGATTAATTGTTGTTAATTTACCTACTCTTTTTTATGAATAATTTACCTAATTTATGAACAATTTATCTACTTTTTTTTTGTAATTTACCTACTCTTTTATGAATAATTTACCTAGTCTTTTTTTTATGACTAATTTACATATCACTTTTTTTTATAATGTACCTACTATTTTATGAACAATTTACCTATTTTTTTTTTAGAATGAACAGTTTACCTACTTTTTGAATGAAATATTTACCTACTCTTTTTACGAATAATTTACCTCTTTATGAAAAACTTTGTCATATATTTTTATACATTTTTTTTGGTTACATATTTTATTACATTTAAAAATTTAAAACTTAGTAATTTAATTGTACTTTTTCGATTATTCTATCAATAATTAATTAAGGTAATGAAAATTTGAAGGATAAAATTTATTATACGAATTTATTCTCATTTATTATAGATTAGTAATAACTAAGATTTGAATTTTAGGCTTAGTTATAGAGATTTAATTAAAATGTTGATTTTGTATTTAAATATTTATGATTATGGCATACTCTGTAAATAATTGAAAAATTATGGCAGTAAGATATCTTATGTGACATCTCAAATTTAATACTGGACTAAATCTAATAATTGAAAAGTCAACTGAGTATATCTTAAAAAATAAAAGTGAAAAGGATGTTTATCTAAAATTAATTTGCTTAGGCTTCGATCTTTATCCCTAATTATTGATTTAATTACCTCGCCAACACTAAACTTTGTTCACTTTTCTTACCAGCTGGACTTCTTCTATCTTGCGCCGGTTTCTTAACATGCACATTATTCCCTCCTCATCAGCTTTAGTCTATGATGCATTGACACGAATACGTGGTATGAGATACGATACGAAACGATACGTGGATATGGCAAATTTAAAAAAAAACAAGATACGATACATCTAGGATACGGCAATTAAATTAATATTTAATATATAAATATATATTATTTTCATAAATAACATGAAATATACCATAAAAAAATACAATACAAAATTGCATAACACAAACTCACAAAGTTCAATTACAAAAAAAAAAAAAAAAAAGAGGCTTAAAAAACTGTCAAATTTGCAATAATTTAGGTTTTGTGAGTTAGAAAGGTCTAATTTTCCCCCACGTATCTAATATAATTACCCAAAAAACGTATCCAATTTCGATACTTGCATATCTCAACCGTATTCAAAGTTTAATATTTCCGATATGTGTATCAGAGCGTATCTTACCCGTATTCCGTACGGGTACGAGATACTCTACAAAAATGGAGTATTAGTGCTTCATAGGCTTTAGTTCCTCGACCATCGATTAACATTAAGGAATTATAGATTCTATACTTGTCTTGTTTTTACTTGACTTTCAACTGGAGTCTTTTATAACCAACTAAAGTGTTTTCTTTGATTAATTTTCTTAATTAGTGTTTAAAGACAAACGTACGCTCGACACTTACTCTGAATTTGTAATACAAGGCTACAAGCGTCGGATTAATTGAAAAGCAAGAAATGCAGAAGCTAAGGGTAACTATGGTAAGGAGAAAGTAATTGTAGATTAAGGTATAGTATGTGATTCATTAGTTCGAAAGACTGTAAAAATTCCTATGGACTGCCTAAATTACTTCACAATTGTTAATAATACCAATTGCAATATTCCATCCCAATTTTCAATTCTTCCTACTCACCATGTACGTCTCTCTGTTTTCCATTATAGTTTAATTATATGTTTTGATTTCATAAGTATCATATATACGGGTACACCTTCAGTGCACGGGGCATACAGCACCCTGGGAGGGAGATGCAATTGCAGGGGGGGTGTGGGGTAGAGATGAGATCCAAGGGTTCTAGGGCATGCCACGTGTCCGAGGATGGCATGCCCAGAACATGTGAGAATTTCCCCATATATACCATCATTAGCCACGTACCATGAACTACTTTTTAGCTTATGGATTTTGGGATTCATGTTGTTTATAAATGTTAGAAAGAAAAAAAAAAGATCCCATATATATATACCACTTTCTAGCACCCAATACCTAAACATATATGTTGGTAATGGACATCCCTCGTATCAATATAATCAAATTATATATTCATATCAATGACAATTGTTCTTGTTTGTATTTAATCTTGATGTTGAATAATACATACAAATTGATAGACAATGAAGGCCGTGACCCTAACTTAATATACAATACAGATACAATGCATCTTCGACATCATCTTGATAATTTTTTTTGTTTGTTAATGATGTGATAGCGCTATAACTCCCGCATCAGCCATGGAAATTTAATTAAAATACTTAAGAGTAAGGTGTAACGTGTAAGCTATAAAATTGTCAACTTAGTGAGCATTTTTGGAGGGAGATCCATGCACGAGTCGTTACATGCATGTTACTTTTGGGAACTTTACTTGTAGAGTAATTAAAATAGTGTATATGTATTTAATTTCTTTCTAGCTATAGCTGATTATACAAGGCTTTTCTTCTCAACCTTCAACCTTAACCTCAATGCATGCACCCAAGAAACCCCAACTCCGGATGTCAGAGTTCGCAAAAGTCCAAATGCATTATTTGTTTACTTTACAACTCCAAAATATTAAATATAGTTGCCGGAACTAGAGTAGCGGCAGGTGAGGGTTAGGTTTTCTGTTAATAATTAAGATAGTAGCTTACAGTAGTCATATGTATACGTATAAAATATATATATATGAATCTCCTATCATATATTCACATTTCTTAGGAACGCAAATATATTATTCTTACTGGTTAATATAATCTAGTTGTCTAAGCATGGCAATGGCCAATGAAAATGTGCAAATTAAAAGCTAGATCGATCATAGACTCATGGCCATTGTTGTATATTATTGCTAATTGTAATAATTTATTTTTATTCTTCTTTATAAATTCAGTTGTTATTCGCTGGCCGGGCAACACAAATTTGGTAGGAGCAACGTGTATCCCTGTTTAAAATTAACAAGAACAGAAATGAATTTCCAAAAAAAATTGAGATACCTAATCAAGAATTAATGGAGGAAACCACACATAATTAATCAAGGGATTTTGTATGGGTTGTGCAGAAGTAGATTGAGCAAATCTTATCGTAATATAAAGGTACTCGATCTATCCGGCCGATTACATTTTCCGAAAGAAAGCACCGTTGCGTACGTATATATGCTTCCCATGGGTAGAAGAAGTACAAAGAAATTTCGTCTCTTGAGCTAATTAAGGCACGCGAAACTTCCACGGAAGCCGCAAATTTGGCAGGAAATTAATATTTGTGTTGCTTTTGGAGGATTAATTACTAGTTAATACATGCAGCACAAGTTAAGTTAATTAAGAAGCACGAAAAGTGCATGTGTTTGGAGTTTGGACGCATATATATGTTTGTGAATTGTGATTGAACAGGCCATGCAAAAAGGAAAAGGAGAAAGTTAGGTAGTATTTGCTCATGCATGGATCCGAGTTGGATGCATGTAAACATATATATATATATATGCATGCATGTTCTTCCAGAATATACATATTAAACACTAATTAAGTTTTGACTAGGACAGGCAGTAGATGAAGTTAATTAGGTTAGGTGAAGGATAAGATATAATACAAGAATGAATTAACTAATTAATTAGGTGACCTCAGTAGTTAGCAGGAGAAGAAAAACAGAACAGAGAAAGTGTCTGGCCAGCAGAGAAAGAAGAAGCTAGGGGATCGATCGTAGAAGTCTGTTTCCTTCAATTCGGGGATATTCTAAGGTGTTCCGAGCATGCCATGTTCGGACACGTGGCATGCTTGGCTGCCCTTGGATTCTATAACCCCACCCGACCCCACCCCCTGCAAATGCATCCCCACCATTCCCGCTCCTCCCCCCCTCCTCCCAAGGGTACCGAACAAATATTCAATTCGTATTATATATAAAACTGATAGCCGTAGACAAGGGGTAAGAAAAGGATTGGGGGTGGGGCCCAGAAGAAGGTGTGTGAAAGGTGGTGGGGTGGGGCCACCGCCGCAACCGGGCACATGAGCCAACGTCGGACGGCTGCCCAAAAACAAGGGGAGTTGGTAGCGTCTTGGACAGAGACCCTCCTCTCCTTTTCAACAGTCAGAGAAAAGAGCAAGGAGCGAGACGGCGACGACGACGACACTAAACCCTATTTTCTTCCTTTTTGTTTTGCCCTTAGATCATCAAACAAATTACAAGTCCGCCATTACATCTAGCTGTTTTCTTCAGCCTACTTTTTTCTTTCTTCCTTCCTTCTTTTTTCCCATCATGGATCTCATCAGTGTGGATTAATTTAGACCTAATATTCTCGAGAATAAGCGGCCGGAAACCCTAGGGCTAGACTATATTCCATACATGTACATGTACTAATTACCTCAAATCCATATTTAAATTGTAAATTAATTGCATCAAGGTAATCCAAACGTACTATTTGACATTTGATCAAAAATTTATTAATGGGGAGGAGGATATATGGAGCATAATGGTGAACGACTATTATTAGTCTGCTTACACATGTGGGACTCCCGTAGACCAAATACAGGGACCCTATTCATACATATATATTGCACATTTTTGTCATGAAGTTGAACATGCATGTTGTTGTGATCTATTGGGTACCTTGCTAGCTAGCTTTCTACCAAACAAAAGTTGAGTATATGATGCACTTGTTTAATAATTGAAACCCTAAGGTCATTTAGGTAAAAACCCAAAGGATCTAGAAGAAACCCTAGCTAGCAATTGTAACAATCTAATAATTAAGGTACAACAATACTTACCATATTGATAGAGAAAGGGAAATCAAATATAGTTTTTTTTTCTTGGTCTGGGGCATAATAATAAGTGAGATGAAAGAAATATCTCAATGGAAGCTTCCGATGCTTCTACCTAACACCTTTGAAAAAGAAAACGCAAAGTAGCAAAAGGTTGAAAAGTTTGCTACTTTTCTAATGTGGGATTGCCTTTAATTTGTTTAATTTTAGTTTTACTATGTTGTATTCCTTGGATTTTTCTGGTGCGTGTCCTTTTGTTCATGACCACCTCTATGCATGTCTTGGATTTGCTTTTCGGAAATTGAGTCTTTCTTCTTCTTTGGGAGATTTCGTCCTTTATTGGTCTGCCTCTGCCCTCTGCTAACATAATATATCCATGATTAACGATGATAATTATTCCATCTGATTAACTAAACATATATATATGATTGAATTAGTTGGTCACGGATTGAGTCTAAACCAGAGAAACAGAAGCCAGGGCACTACTAGCTAGATTAATTTGATTTGTCCTTGTGGCATGGTCGGACCCAACTGACATAACCAACTGAATAGATGCTAGCTTGTTGATAAAATTTGGATGGTGGGTATGACTCATTGACCTCCAACTTTGGTCAAATCCATAATCATGAAAGCAAGCATGATTACTATAACAACGGTTAAAAAAAAACCATGTAACTATATATAGTGACAGATTTGAAAGTTAATTAACTTTATGGTTATATATTTACCTAGCTTGTGACTTACGTACTTAATTAATTACTATAGGATTTCTACGTACCTTACATTCTTGACTTAATTAATCAAGATCATTGCCTCATTGGAAATATTAGCACCAGATATATATATTGTTTATTTTCATCGATCCTTTTAAATTAATTCCAACTATCTGGGCATATATATATACTCGATCTGGTGTTCTTAGCCAACGCAGATCAAGTTGCAAATGACTAAATGAAAACAAGTGTCTATCTGTCATTCTAAAAAGAAGAGGAAAATAATTTTTATGAAATCTGGTAGCTCTACTTTTCTAGGTATAACAATTAATCTGAAGTCAACAAATAAGGGCTTCAACTCATCTGGTTATGATCAAGTCTTGATGCATGGTGTGCCTCTTAATTGGATCAAATAATTTCAAGCTTCAAGTTGGAGCAAAGAAGAAAGATAGAAAAGAAAAGAGTTGACTCTTCAAGTCTAATCAATTTGTTAGAAGAGACTTCAATTCATAAAAATCAATTTTCATATATGTATGATCACCGACTTCGTGTTTCATAATTCAACCATAGTTTTCCATGTTGTTAAATCTGTTATGCCTCATTCTACTTAATGGAGGTTGCCGGTGGCACCAACCTGCAAACATAAAATAAACATTTTCTTGTCAAATAATTCATCATATATAATATGCATGTTATTCAAACTATAAATCCAAACCATTGATCATTAATTAATTTAGACTTTTGTTTGCTTGTAAGTCTCGATTTATTGTCGAACAATATAATATGTGAATGAAATCGTGTGATTACAAATTGTACATAGCCCTTAAAACACTAATATAATGCCTATATATGCTCTATACCCTTTAGTAAAAGACTTAAAAATAATATATGCCAAATTAATTGTCCGAGCTTTGCAGCGATTTGGTGACTATGAGAATGCTAATCTTGATCTCTAATTTAGTGGCTAAAAGATTATGTCAAAGTCGAAATTGGAGTTGTTTGAAATTTACTATATGGAATGGCAATTGGTGCACCACTTAATTCAATAATTATGCCATGATGACTACCCCATGAAACCTAACCTCTCATTCTTCATAGAATGATGAATAACTGTAGCATTTCCTTTTGAATGGTTCTAAGTTGTAACTCAAAGGAGGTTTTACTTTTACGTACAAATTAAGAAGGAGAAGAATTAAAACTCAAATGAATAAGGGCGGGAAATGTGGCTAGCTACGGTTTCCATTTTCCAATTGTAATAAATACTTAAATAGTATATGGTAGGTTGGCTCAAGGTCCCCATAGAGATAATGCCGATGCTCTATATTTAAAGGGTAAGAGGTTGGTAGAGGGATGGTACTACGGACAGTTGTTAGTTCCTTCACGCTTTTTAAATAGTTTTTTTGGGACCTTTAACTAAAGAAGTGATAGGTTACCCACCACTCCATGTCTTCCTTATTTCTCCTCCTCTCAGAGCTTATCCATAATAAAAATCCCATGCCTTCTTCAACAAAAAGACAAACCCCCCAATAAATTAAGAATCTAGAGCCAATTCAAAATTTAATAGAAAAAAAAAAAAACCATGCATATGTTCTTTTGAATATCTCTGCAACAAGCGGAGGGAGTAAGAATTGAAGCCATATATATCAAAAGAGTCATCATTTGTGTTTTGAAGAATAATACACAAGATTCTAAATACCTCTCTGCCCAAAGTTTTTTTCGAAACACAAAATTCCTTGCGCACTCTCCTCTATGTTGATCAAAGTGAAAAGCCGAACTAACATGGCTGGACTCGAGATGAAGAAGATGCATGTCCTATTTTAGCCAATGCATCTGCCACAAAATTACTTCTCTCTGCCATAATTTGGATTCATATAATTAATAACCAAATAAAAACTAGATTATTTACCAACTCTTTCTTCACTTTGCTGGTAGCAACAACCACCATAACATAGAGCATTAAACACCAATTGAAAATTGCACCCCCCTCCCCAAATAAATAAAAAATAATAAGCCACACCATGACACCATTTGAAGATTTGGTGTGAGTCTGACAAACCCAATTTGCCCTTTCATTATTTCAAGAGGAAATAGATAAAATAAAAAAACAGAAGACAATTCACATTCAGATAAATGATCAAAGGCGTTTCATTAATCAGCTAGCTGTA
This sequence comes from Rubus parviflorus, assembly GCA_029955375.1. Lineage (NCBI taxonomy): Eukaryota > Viridiplantae > Streptophyta > Magnoliopsida > Rosales > Rosaceae > Rubus > Rubus parviflorus. The sequence goes on from JARGGL010000001.1 coordinate 33,936,139, forward strand.
CTGGTATTATACTAAATATATGCTCTAATAGTCATAAAAATTAGAGACATTAGAGGAAACATCAGAGAGCTTTTAAGGGAGTAGTAGCAGCAATCTCTTTCTGATTTCTCTCCCACTCAACTTAGAACTACATATTACAATTTGATGAGTCCAACTAATCAATCTTATTTCATCTCCAAGCTTCTGTAATCCAAAACCCCATTTTTCAAGCCCAAGAAATCATAAGCAATATTACTAGTGCCAGCACTAGTGGGACCAATATTACCAATCCCACAGCTACTGCAACTCTTTGAATCCTTTAACCCCATACTGCAAGAAAAGCAGACACCCCCGCCTCCACTCTTGAAAGACTCAACTGGTTTGGTCTGGCTAGGAGGACTAATTCTAAGCTCAAGATTCAAATCTGGGCACTTTTCTTGAACTGGGTTTATAGACTCTTTGCCCACAATCCCAATACTGGAGCTAATTTTGTGATCTTCTTCTTTAATAGCAGAAGAAGCAGCAAAAGAGATAGTGGTGGTTGTAGCAGAGTCCTGAGCAGTTTCATTGAGTGGTCTGTGAGTTGCAGGATCAATACCTCTTGTCAACAGCTTCCTTCTTATATGGGTATTCCAGTAATTCTTTATCTCATTGTCTGTTCTTCCTGGTAGTCTCCCAGCTATTAAAGACCATCTAAAACAGAATCCAAACAAAACCCATTAATGAAAAAGAAGTTGAAAAGGTGTCGACTTTTTGTTCTCTTAGTTCATAGCGATAGCCCTTACTTGTTTCCAAGGAGGCTATGGAGTTTGATGATGAGCTCGTCTTCTTCTTCAGTGAAATTGCCGCGCTTGAGGTCCGGTCTGAGGTAGTTGATCCACCGGAGCCTACAACTCTTGCCGCAGCGAAGGAGGCCGGCGGCTTTGGGCAGTGAACGCCAGCAGCCTTCGCCGTGAGCTCGGATATAAGCAATGAGGCGATCATCCTCTTCTTTGGTCCAAGCTCCTTTGTTGGTGTGAGCCTTTTCGCAGCAAGGAGATCTCCCCATTGAATCAATCAAAAGAGACACTGACTATAACAAAGAGTTGAAGTTAGCTACAAGAGTGGTGGAAACTGGAAACTGGAAATGGAAGATACAGAAGACTTGTTATTTGTATATGCTGAAACATAAAGGCCGGCCCTTGTGGCGTATGATTTTATAGGCTTTTGACTAAAAGAGAGAAGGGACCCTAATTGCTTCTAGATGCGAGTTGGTGAGACAGGTTAGAGGGGAGTGGCTGGTGGCCTCTCTTCACTGATGATATTATGGCATCAATCAAATATAATAAGTTAAAGGGACATTAACTCAGGCCCTACAGGTAACCTTCAGGTAGGTGTAAAGTAAGTTGTATATATATATATATTATGGACAGGCAAGACACATATGTACATGGGGGGGGGGGGGGTGGTGAGATTTTCTCCACAAATTCTTAATCTGCTGCTCATAGTCCAAAACACTTGAGGATCAAATCAATAACAGGATTAAATTAATGGTGTAGTTGGTAGGTACCAATTGACCATATACACTGACCATGAGACTTGATTTGAATTTTGATTCTTTCAACTAGTTCTAGCTTCCATGGAAGGTCATCATCACCCGGCTGATCAGTAAATGTGGAATGCAGGAGGTAGAGTGAGAATCACAAGTATAAATTTGGACTTGGATGAACCAAGGAAGATTCATAAAGCAATCAATTCTTTTATAAGTTTGTTGGTAGTGGGTTTTTGGGAAGAAAGGTCACAAGTGGTTTGGCTATTCTTGTGCATAAGTACAGAGATGGTAGTTGTGGTTCTTTATTCTATTGGTAAAATGCATGAGAGGGCTTCTAGAAGAGTTGGAAGAGATGATGAAAAATAAAAAAAGAGGGAGGAGGGTATAGGAAAAGATAATGAGTGTGGTTGTAGTTGTAGTTGTATGTGGGCTTTGGTTACCCTCCACTTTTCCTTTTCATCCCCAACCTTGTGGTGCAAGTTTAGGCAACAAAAGGGGTAGGGTTAGGGATGGGAAGGTGTTGATTCACCTTTTTGTTGTTATCTCCCTCCCCAATTTGCATATTATTTGTTACCCACCACACCACACCACACCACACCACAATTGCACTCTCTCTCTCATCATGAAATTCAAGTGGAAGGTAGGAGTTAAAAGGATCATGGGCAGAAGTTGTTTTCAAAGGGGAGAGACTGAGACAGGTCCACTTGTGTTATTATCTGTGTGTGTGCATTTCACCTACCTTTTTTCATCCTTTCTGAACTGTCCTGGCAGCAACCCTAGTCCAAACTCCGCTCCTTTCCCTCTGATGTTGAACCCTAGCCTTTGGCATGATTTAATGATTTTTGATCTCATTTCCCCCACAAAGTACTTACTTTCCTTTCCTCTCAAAATCCACATACTAAACCTCATCCCCCATTTCACAAAGTGCTTATTACTTTCCTCTCCTCTCAAAACCCACATACATAACCCATTAGTCCATTACACAAGCAACAGAAAAACCCTCAAAGCCGTATATGCAACTCTAGACGGGACAAAAATCAAAAATCAAAACCCAAAACCATAATCAATAAGATGTTATCAACTAAAGCGCACAAAGTACTACCTTCTTTTCCTCTCAAAACCCACATGCATACTGGCAGATCTAGGTGAAGGCAACCCCACTCCAATTTATGTTCATCAATTAAGCTACTCAGCAGTCAATATGTTTCGTGTTATTTTTCAATTGTGCCCAAACAAAATGTTCGACGAATTGCATCAAAAAAACTAAGACAATCATAACTAAATAAACAAAACAAGTTAACGTGCAAACTTCAACATCTCATCCGCTAGTGTCAAATGTAAGATGTAACTAGAGTGCATTAATTGATTCTAACCTCTGTACCGCAGCAATCTCCACTCAACGAACTGCACTCGATGATTGCAAACTGTTAGGCTGTGTGTTGATGACACCAGTGATTATGGTCTCTGTCCGCAACCGGTTTTTCCTACAAGAAACCCACATTAGCACATGGACAATGAACCACATTAGACAATAAACGTGGAATAAAGAATCAAATCGATCAGAATTAGTATTAGGTAAAATTGGTTAAGGGGCTTGATCAGAGAGGGTCTCATGGTTCTTCTGTGGTGATCAGCCAGCACATCAACACGTGGAGATCATGTGATTAGGTATTGAGCAAGACTCGTGGGGCAGTGTGGGACTGTCCTGTGAAACCCCTTTACCTACCTCTTTTGGCTGCCCTCCCTCCCCATGTGGGGCTCTTTGTACCTAAGCGCAGGGTCTATGACCCACATGGTGGATAAAGCTTCATAAAAACATTTATTTTCCCTTCATTAATTTCCTACGAAACACTAGGGAGGCGGGAATTCAATCCAGGTCGTGATCAACGTCTACTATCACCAAGACACCAACCCAACCATGTTTTAGGGGTTTTACTTCGTTAATTTCAAGTAGAGACAGGTAAGCACATAAATGACACAAGAGAATGATCTAAGAAGAATGCCAACGAGAGTGAAGTAAGTCGCGTACTATATCAGGAATAACAACATCCCTCAGCCCATCATACCAGTATACAAAGGAAAGTGCTTGTAAATCTGAGAAAAGAAATTACTGAAACAAACGAAACTATTGAACAAGCCTCTACGCCTCATCATTCGATAACCGACTTTCTTTGTAAGATGTCATGCATTACAGCAGAAAAAGGAGTGATTATAAGTACTCATGTCAGCTGTGCATTCTATTATTTACTTCAAAAAACTCGCAGTCTCACTTCTATCTTTCTAGTAGTAAATGTAGCAGCTAAGCAGCAATGAGGGCGAGGGTGATTATTGTTATCAGATATGTGAAGTACAGACCTCTCAGTTTAACCCAAAAATTAAAAATAAAATTCAATGTCAATTATTCATAAGGGATCGAAAGTAAATCAGCTAAGCTAGTCTACATTCGTTTTCGAGCATCATATAGGTAGCCCAGGATCACAACTGCAGCAGCAACTGCAACTCCAACTGCGCCTTGTGCCAGTATGGTGCTATCCTTTGGAATTATCTTGGAAGAGGAACTTGAAGTAAATCCAAGCTCAGAGAGTTTCTTATGTGATTCAGCAAAATCTTTAAAAAATGCCTCCTCATCCTGCCATATGCCAAATTTTAGCAACAGTGAAGAAAACAAAAAAAAAATCATATCATTCTGACCAAAAAAAATAGAAACGTATCAGGATCAGAACTACATTCCCCATCCCTTCCTTGTCCTAAAATTATTCGTCTCATGCCCACCATGCATCCCATTTCAAGGTAAACTCTCACTCCCCATCCACGTCTCATGGGGTATTTTGATACCCGGTCCTTACATGATCACCTCCTTTATTTTTCATATAAACACGGAGATTCAGCACATCTAATACGATTTGAGTAAAAAAAAAAAAGAATAATAAAAATATGAATGAATGGGCAGTCACACTGGACAGCATAAGACACCAATAATCCTCATCTCCATCAGCAAGTCACCCATTTTGGGCAGGGCCTTGAACCCACCAATGCCCAACCCTAGCGAAGCACCTCACTCAAACAAAATTGAATTCATTCAACCAAGGACCATATCAGGAGAATGATATTCACCACAAATGGTTCCTCCTCTCCAAGAAAACCGTAGCGATAGCAAGTGTGAAATTTAACCAAATTAGCCTCAGTATAGAAGTGGCCACGATCACCTGAAGAGGTAATCTATATGCATAGTACATCAATGAGCCCAGTCTAACCCAGTATTAATTATGATCAAGTCAGCGAAGTCCATACCAACTTGATTGCACTTATAACTAACAACAGATCATCAACTTTATGTCAATGCAGAAGTCACAGGAACATAATAAGAACTTAGGTTACAAGAAAAAATAAAAGCGAGCTATTAGACTTGAGTAGGCTTTATTCCTAGTTCATAAAAGCAAAAGCTTTTAATCCAGACCAAAACCTGTTTTTGTAGGATTGTTTACAACTTACCAGGGGATAATAAGAAGTAAGCCATCTTATAAATGGCTCAATCTAAACCTACCAATTTCCAAGTGGTTGGCAGGTCAGGGTTGACCAGATTATGCACTACCAAAACATGGGTGAGGCACATTTGATTATTTAGTAAAGGTAGCACCAAATTCTATAATATTAAAGACTAGTAGTTTTAAAAATTCCAAGACTGTTTAAAATATACAAGCAGGGCTAAGCTATCCAACACTTCCTAGCAGTAAAATAGAACTAAACAAGCTCAAATTACCTTTGAATATAGCTCAACAAATTTACGGAACACAGGATCATCCAATAAAGCTGTATCTGATGGAAGTTTCAGTAATCCCTCTGATTCACCTTTGAGCAGTTCCCTGGTATCAACAATGAGTACATAAGCATTCAGACACAAAAAAAAAGTACAAATGCATGACAGATATGCATATGCATAATTACAAAAGATGATAAAATTTTCAATTACAAAAGATGATAAAATTTTCAGTCTCATGTTTAAGTCTTACACAAAGTATGAGTTATCGAACTTCAGGGGTTCCTGAGTCCAAGGACCATCAAAACCAGATCTCTCTGGATGTGCCCTTCCCTATAAGACCAGAAAAAAAATAACACAAAATAAGCATGTCTACGATCTATCTAATACCCAAGAATGCCATAAAGAGAAACAAAAGGAGGATTTACCAGCGTATGAGCCCCAGAGAGTGCAACGATATCCTTGTCAGATAACCCCATTCGATAGAAGATGTCCCTCAGATGTGGTGCACCTATAATTGAAAGTCCAAAAACCCCAACAGAAAATGTAACTTTTATTATTAATAGAAATTAGAAGAATTCAACTTCCAAATTCTTTAACTGAGAATCATACACAAGCAACGCAAACAAGTATGCCATCTTCAAATAAGGATCCAGCATTGGGTACATTAAGGAATCTGGGGGGAGGCAGCTTCTAGAAATGCCATCGGTTATCATATAATATAAACAATGAAAGTTACTCCACAGCTTTAAAAATATATATATTTGTTTGATAAGAAACCACAGCTTCAAAAGTATTTCTTATAAGTATCTTTTAAAGTATATTTGAAGACAAGCTTCACCGATAAGAACATTATAGTGTTTTCGCAACAATGAAAAATAATAATGAGCAAAAAGATTTGGAAAGCCTCAGTTATTGTTGTTGTCGTAATGCAAGAATAGCATTTTGATGCCTGCAGTATTAAGCTATGTGAAGAATCGGTCCACAAATATGAATCAATGACTACAATAATTTGCCTAAAAAGTTGACTAAACGTAGAACTATGCATTGTGGACATGTACATAGGTGACATGTTCTGACTTGGATTGAAAGTTGCTAAACAAATCTGACTTTTATAAATTTGAATGGAAAAAGCTAACTTGTGGCAAATCCGTGCAGTATACTCATGGAAGTACTCTCCAGTCTCCACATGCATCATATTTGATTCACAATTTCACATTTAAAATACAAAAGAGATTACCTCAATATCGACTCCATCCCATCACGGCATCAAGCTATAATGCACATTTATAGCACATGGAAACTCATGCTATTGGAAGAAAATAATGAATTAAATTGACATGATTGAAATGGTAGAATAAGATCTGAAATGCCCTCTTCTTTGTTCTCATCATCTTGCACTACAGCACCAAATGGAATGCTAATATACGAAAGAACTATTACTAAAGAACCAAGAATGGATAGCATCATGAGTCTACAATCGAGTCGAGATGCTAGCATAAAGCAAACCAGACGACCAATAAATTTGCATAGGGTGTATAAAAATTGCAAAAATATGTTAGGTATTGGAACACACCTCTTTTAGCATCTGGAAGTCGTCCTTCCTTGGGAGATATTTTTGAATCCTAAGAATAATGACAAAAAGATTAGATGAAAACTTAAGAAAAGCAATTATAAGAAAACTAGCTACTTTCTTGAAATAAGAAATAACTCAATAAGTGACCCCTGCATACCTTCCTGCCAGGAGAAAAATCAATGGTGGGTCCTCCAGTGACTTCAACAGCAACAACACCAGCAAGCTATGTCCAACAAATTGAAGAAAAATACTTTTATGATCATTTGTATACCTCTTCACTAGCAAATACTTTGATGCACTAAAAATATTTAAGGTCAAAGTCACTTTTGTAAAACTATAATCACCTGGTATAGGTCTGCATAAGTAATCTTTGGATGCTTACACTTCACTTCCTCTGACATTAGAAAGAGAAGCACCCGTCAAATATGTATAATGAATAACACAATGCGATAATCTGACATTTCATAGTGTGGCACACAAATGCATAAATGTAATTACTGTAAACTAATAATCATACTGTCTTGCATTATAGCTAGAAGCATAGAAATTTTACAGTATTGTTACAAATATTTCCAAATGTAGTACACCTGGGAGGCAACCGAATACTCAACATTTGACAACCGAAATACAGACAAGCTTTATTTCTTAGTTCCCCTGTTCAGCTTCTGTTTCGAAATGAGGGTCTAAAGCTAGCCTAACTAAGCACACTGCTCCAGTCTCCTCAATTACATACACACTAATAAAACCATCTAAAACCAAAAAATTATCCTGTCATCAAGAACTGGAGCTGTCTAAATTTCAAACAAGACCAGTAGAAGCATACATTCCATATCAAACAACATCGCTGTTCGTAGCTAAGACAGAATATACTCCTCAAGATGAGAAATACACTGGTACAAACAACAGCCAGTGAACCGATTAAACCTGTATAGCATGGGACATAGTACACCAGTTCTCACTTCTCATATACAGAATTTTCTTTGCTTAATGCGTAACTTTTTTCCAATTTTAAGATCAAGATAAACAAGTCCACTAAAGAGTGATATATAAACAACATAAACATACCGCAAAAATCAACAGCTTTCTTCAATCCATTATTAGAGCCATGAGTGTACTCTTCATCGTTCCTAATCGACCCATTAGGCCCACCAGTCTTCGTCTTCACATCGTAGGTGCCAGCATCGTGCCACCTACAAACAGTCATATCACGGAAATTATAATTCGAACAAATAATAACATGCAAGTATGAAACAGTGAGTAACAGTTACGTTCGGCTACTGAGAAAATGCACAAAACGAATAATAGAAACAAAATCCAGATTTCGTGTTCTAAGCTAAACGGTTTTCAGTCAATTTTCGCTTAATTTTTCTCTGGAAATAAACAGCAGCGAGAGAGAGAGAGAGAGAGAGAGCATACGCTAATCGGAGCATGATCGGAGCGCAGTTTCTGCTGGAAATGAGAGCACGGAGATCACGACGAGCCTTGTCGATTTCTTTGAGGTACTCTTTGTCAACGACCGGTGACGCCATCACAGCTACTGCGGCAACTTGGAGCGAAGAAGAGGAAACGATCAGAGAGTGATAGATAGTAATGACTAATGAGAGCGATGAAAGAGAAATGGCTATCTATAGACAGGACTGTGAGGCAATTAGACTTGGACGGACTAAAGACCCGTCATCACGCGCGCTCCACAAGCCCATTGGATAACTTGATTTTCATCTATTTTGTCCATTTTCTAATAGAAGAAAATTTGGAAAAATAATTAGAGCTTTCGGTTACATCGAAAAAATATTACCACTACTTCATCTTCTTTTTCATTTTAATTATTTGCTTATTAAATTAAACAATCACAAATTGAATTAAAAATAAATAAATAACTGAAAAACACTTTTACTGACGAACAATTCGTCGGTAAATGTCATTTCTATATAATTTTTTTATTTCAGCAATTTTTAAAACATTTCCGACTTCTAGATCATCTTCTTATCATCACTAATGACATTTAGAAACCTCATAATGCTTTGAAAGTCATACTATTGATTATTTTTTTAATTGTGCCGGACGACTTAAAATTTCTTTCCTTATGTACATAAATTATATGTAAAATTACAATTTTATAATTCTTTCAATGGAAGTGATTTTTTTATTTTTTAAATTAAACAAGCCAAAATTGAATTGGAAAAAGAAATGAATACATACTCGGACATACAATTTGTCGGTTTAGGCAATTTTGAAAACATTTGGGGGTGTGGAAGTGTGAGATCCTGAATTTTGAAATTGGTTAAGTTTTATTTTTGAAGTCATAATTGGAAAGTAGACATCATCTTGTGGCCGCAAACAGTGCGTAAATCGGAGTTGTAACGAATGAGTTATAGGTATTTGAGGCTAGTGGCAGTTCCGTAATTTCTAGATAATTGTTTACTATAAGTAGTAAGTTCTCTGTTCTGGAAAATTTGGTATGTGTGGATATTTTCCAGATTTGGAAAGTTATGGAAACAGCCTAGAAACGTCTAATGATCTTCTCTCTTATTGGTTGTAAAACAAAGCTTGGAAATTGAAAGAGGAGCATGGGACTTATAAGCAGGAGGTGGCTTATGGTGGCTTACAGAACTCAAAAGATCTAGATTATAGTATAATTCTAGGTGATAGGAATAGGTTGAAGTCGGCAGAAGTAGTCGGTGGAACTACTTGAATTGGAAACAAAAGGAAATGAAGAGGAGAGCAGAGAAAAAGAAAGAAACAGAAACGGAAAGAGAGAAAAGAAGGGAGAGAGGAAGAGTAGGGATACAGAGGAAAGAAAAGAAGAGAAACAAAAGAGAGAATAGAAAGAAACAGGAAGGAAAAGAGAAGCAGAAACGAACGGGAGAATAAGAGAAGGAAGAAAAGAAAAGGGAAGAGAGGGAAATAGAAGAAAGAGATGAAAGAGAAGAGAATCAGGAAACAAAGAAGGAAGTTGGAATTTTGATTAGGATTCAAAGGTCTATTTCAATCCTAGAATCTATTTCTTTTATTCTTGATTGTTTGTTTTTATATTTAGCTTGAGATATTGTACTTTTACTATATTTTGAGCCTAGAACCAGAGGAACTAATGTTTCTTAGTGAAAGGGAGGTCATACATATCATTTTTCGAAGTTCAAGGATTGTTATTAGAACCCTAGAACTGGTTAGTTTTAATTGAATTTGTGTTTGCTGGAATTTTCAGAAAACGTGATCTGTTGACCAACTTTGAACAGCCATAGTTTTTAATCTATGCCATATTTCTGGAAACCATTTACTTTTTTTGAAAGCTTGTAATCAGGTCTTCTTATAGGCTGTATTTTGTATAATTTTATCTAAGTTTGATTAGCTAAACTTAAGGCAGAAAACAGAGCCTGCACTGCCAAATTTACTTTTCTGGATTTCTGACCCAGTGACCTTTTTACTAAAAACTGCACTTTTTATTTGGGAATTTGAGGATGGTGCCTTCATGAAAGTTGTAGTAGACATTTCAAAGATTATTTTAGAGTTGGAATCTCCTGAAAACGATTTTTCTGAATTTAGTTATGAATTTCTAAAGTTACTGGTATCCTGCAGGAATTTCTGAAAAACTGCAGTACTGTTTTGCTTTTTCTATTTATTTCAGTAACTTTCTTTGTTCAAACTTACTTCAGGTCTTCAGAACTTAAAAACTAGATCTTCCTAGGTTTCCAACGTAACCAGCTCCGCCCTTTTTGAAGTTCCTATAAAGGTTATAGGTCATTACGAGGTTGACCCTGCATATTACGATTTTTGCTGCAGTCACTTTGTTAATTCTTTTGCATTTCAAATCAACTCCAACTGGCAAACGATTTTATCTCTTCTTCTTAAGGCTGTACCATAGTATAGTATTTGTAGTTAAAGGTCCTAGGTTCCAATTAGAAAGTCCTTTTGTCTAGCTTTTAAGTTAAAGTAGGATTACGTTTTAAATAATTTGTATTTGTCATAGGAACCTGTGAGTTCGATGAAGGTTTTCTGCGACAAGTACAACAGTGAAGTGGAGCTGACGTAGAACTAGTTAGTGTTGGAAATCCAGGTAGGGTCTCGGGGAACATTTTCTATAAAATGTGAAGTAGTTTAATAAATCGGTGAATTGCTTGATATTGGTTGAATTACATGTTGGGTGTTTTGTTTTCATTAATTGATGAACTAGCATGATATACGATTCTTAGTTTCGAAAGCATGTGTTTACTTTTTATGTTATGAATTGAAGAACTATATATCATGCATGCTTCATAGTGAGGAGTTGTGAGGATGCAATGAAAAATAGTATGGATATTGAAATCCAGAGACAATGAAAGAAATGAGAGATATCCTTTTGTGTAGTTGAGTTTGCTGCATGGATTGCTAGATTCTATGGTATGCCCACAAGTGCACAAACAAGGGAAAGTATGCCCTGGGAGTTGTCTGTCTAAAAGACAGAAACTCTTACAACCGCCCGAAGGTTGCAAAACTATCTTATCGGGTTGCGGAACTAGTGACCATGAGAAACAAGATGACTAACAAAAGAGATGGTGAGTGCGACATGAGCTTTGAGTTAGCATCGCATTCATGCATTATAGTTTTGATTACTGTACTTTTAATTTATTGTTTGATAACTTGGTTGTAACACTATAAGAATCACCTAAAAAGGTCCTGCCCTACTGAGCGTAAGCTCACCCCTATAGATCAATTTGTTCAGGTGCGACTTGAGTATCGAATGGACTGAACGAGACGACTCACGAACTTAGAACGGGACGACGTTATGTTCAATTTACGACAATTGTGACGAGAGTGAGTTAGACTGTAGAAGGTGTAATTCTATTTGTAAAGGTTTTGTAAATTTATTTTCAATGATTTCTAAAAAGCATTTGGTTTTGTATTATATTTTTATTTTACTTTTTAACGCTCACACCTCGGAATCGGATTTCGGTGCTTAAAATCTACCGACATCGGGTCCGGGGCGTGACAAGAATGAACCATTTTGCTCTTATTTTCTTTTCTTTTAGGAAAATTTTTCTTTACTCTTGCATCCCAAACATAGGAAATGGTTAAGTTTCTTTCTCTACTGCCACAATTTCATGAACCAAACGAGGTCTAAAATGATTTCCGACTCCTAGACCATCTTTTTATCATCACTGATGAATTTTCATCATACTTTGAAAGATGTGCTCTTAATTAGTTTTTACCAAGCATGCTGGATGACTTAAGCTTTCCTTACTAGAGCACACAAATTATATGAAAAATTTGTAATTTCATAATTTTTTCAACGCGACAAGAGAAAATCTTCTTAGTCACAGTGAAAGTGATTTATTTTGTTTCTTAAATTAAACAAGTCTAAATTTAATTAAAAAAAAAACAAGAAACACTTTTGCGGACGAACAATTCGTCGGTAAAGGCCATTTCGATATAATTTTTTTTATTTGTTATTTTTATTGATTTAGGCAATTTTGAAAACACTAAAAGGATTTCTGACTCCTAGGCCATCTTCTTATCATCATTGATGAATTTTAAAAACTTCATTATGCTTTGAAAGTTGTGCTCTTGATTAGTTTTTGTCATCCATGTTGGACGACTTAAAATTTTCTTATTATAACACAAAAATTATATAGAAAAATTGTAATTTCATAATTTTTTTTTTTTTTTTTGAAAAGGGGTTGGCATTCCATTAAGCCGGGATACCCTGACTATTATTAGCAAAGATTTGTGTGCGCATCGAGGGGGACGTGTAGCCAAAACCTCGATCACAATTACAACGATCTTCATAGAGAACATCCTGAATAATAACAGGTGTCTCCTCTAACCACAAATCATCAAGAAAAGAAAAACTAGCAAGGTGTGCTAATCGATGAGCAACACCATTTGCTTCACGATAAATGTGTCGTATATGAATAGAATTGATAGCTGATCTATACCTACGACAATCTTCAATTATTCTACGGTTCTACCAACCTCAGAGTAGTCCTCCTTGTCACTGGAAAGCGCAGACACCAAAAAGGCACAGTCACATTCCAACTCCACATCAGACCAACCCTGGTGAATAGCTATAATTAAAGCAGCCCTGCAAGCTTCGGCTTCCATATGCAACGCAGAGCAAACATAAGGAAAATGACGCGACAAAGCGGCCACACACTCTCCATATTCATCCCTGGCTATAACCCCAATACCTCCTGAGCCATTGTCACTCCTAAAGGCCCCATCAATATTTATCTTAAGCCTTCCACTTGGGGGACATCTCCAAAAAGTAGGTGGACGTTTACTCTTCTTGATTTTACCAGGGTGTAATCGTTGATAATCATCCAAGAACTGGGACATCCATGCACATGAAAAAACTGGACGAAAAATTGAGCCATTCCACAAGGTATTATTCCTCTCTTTCCAAAGAACCCATAAGCACATGAAAAATCTATCAATCTGCAGCCTTGGGAGATACTCAAGCACATTTAAGAACCAATCCGACAAAGTGAGGCCTGGACAATTTAACTCACGTAACCTGAGGGAACTGAGAGTCCAAAAAACTGCACTGATCGACTGAGCAGTCCTTGAACAAATGTAACTCATCTTCGACCTCATGATTGCAGAAAACACATAAAGGAGTTGGAAGTTGAACTTGCTTTCGTAAGAGTGCAGTTTTTGTAGGAAGAATACCACGAACCATCCGCCAAATGAAAGATCTAACCTTAGGGGGAACATTAGCCTGCCAGATGCAATTCCACATTCTACCCGTAGATGTTTCTGGTCCTGAGGAGGAAGATGCATGGTCTCTTAGAGCATAGAGGCGAGAAATATGGTACGCACTCTTAACACTAAACACCCCATGTTTATCAAAATGCCACATAAGCCGATCCATGGGTGCGGAAGTGATTTCTTTTGCTTCTTAATTTAATAAAGACCAAATTGAATTAGAAAAATAAAATAACCAAGAAAGACTGCATTTCTATATAAATTTTTTGGTACTCATGAACTTGTGTATATTCAATCAATTTTAACTTTGACCGGAGGTTGATTTGAGTGTACTTGTTGTTTTCATGCATACAGAAACGATTCTTTTTCGTGCTTAAATTTCTAAAGACTGTTTTAAGGAAAAGAAATCACGACCAAGTGTACTGCATTTTAGTTAATTTGCATTATCCACAAATCAAAATGTTTAACCACCACATCAAATGCACCCATGGATCAAAAAATGCACCCAAAGTTTAAACTTACTGAGAATAATTGTACGGATTCCATTACATGTTCGTCACTTAAAGGAAACAAGAGTAACAATTCACTAATTTGGTACAAGATAAACAAAACAAGGATGCATGAGAGCGAAGAATTTCACAAGATCCAGGATTAAAGTAGTTCAGACAGACAATACTGGAGATATTCCCAAAATGGTACACTAATCAGGGCACTATAAACACAAGGATTTCGCACATATTTTTATCAAAGAAAATTGGGGGGAGGGGAATTCGAACTTTGAGACCTTTGCCAACAAAGTGGAGAGAAATACGACCAAATAATTTTTTTTTAAACCGTAATTTTCTTTCTGTGCTAAAGTTATTCCATATATAGAATATCAAAATGAACAACGTATCATGAAAAATTCACAAAGGGATGTCTAGTCTTAAGTTCTATAAGGTTCTGGTAAAAGTTCCATACTAACAGAGATCTTTCAGATCATTCAATATGCCGCATGCTTTTCCTAGTAGCTATATACAATAGAATCTAAAACTGGCCATTTCAATGCAATATATTGTTGCATACTATGTAAAAAAAAAAAGTGATCCGCACCTTTCCATGCAGCAGGCCCATCCTTGATGAAGTACTGACGACCTCCACATGTAATTTGTCATTAATGGGAGGTTCTTCAAGCATAAGCTGAAACTCTTCTTCCCATCTTGGATCTCTACTCTTCTTTATGCGCTGCACAATCAAAATAAGATCATAAGCATACACAACATGACAACAATTTCAGAATCTTAGAAATTCAGATATTTTTTCACAACTAAATAAGCTAAAACAAGGTGGACAAGTTGGAGAACTTTGTGTAATTTCACCATTCAAGTGAAACATATGCATACATCCTCTTCTCTGGCTGTTTCTCTGTGTGTGATAGGCACAGAGATGTATAAAAAATCCAAATCCAGCCTTTCAAATTTTGAACAGGTAATGATCTCATTAAACTGATAGACTCCATTATCTATTATCATCTTTTGACAGGAAAAAAACAAAAATCTGAACACCGACAACACCCCATCTCCAACTGTAACTTTGAAAGATAACATAGGCAGAAAAAAAATCTATTCAAGTGAAGAATATGCATACATGCTCTTCTGTGGCTGTGTATAATAGGCACAAAGATGCACAAAAAATCCAAAATCCAGCCTCTCACATATAACCAAGGTTTTAAAAGGTTTAAGGCGTAGCCGAGGCGTTTTCGGCTCTGTGAGGCTTATTTTGAAAAGGCGTAAGCCTTAGGCGTAAAAGGCGTAAGCCTTTTGTAATAAAATTTTTATAATACAAAATTGTATTTCATTAATAATAGTTAAGCTAATTCATCAAACCATCCAAGTTTTAAAGGAATTTTAAGTTTAAACAATCAAACTCAAACAACTACAATGATGAACAAACATAAAAATGAAAAAGTACTTCATTCTTCCACATCTTGCTCATCATCAAGTAGCAAATCACCATCCAAACTATCATCATCATCACTAGCAACATTTTCAGCTTCAAACAAGGAATTGGTATGATCATATGGATTGGAAGCCGTTTTCGTCCCAAGGACTTTCTCTCTTCATGATCATATGGATTTATCTTAACAAGGATTTTCTCTCTTCATGATGTATGAGACTCAACATACCATAGCCTTACTCGTAATCTCAAAGCACAACTTTTAGAGATCAAGGTGCAGTCTTTACCCGAAACTGTTGGCGGTCTAAAAGAGAAAATTTATGTGGAAATCCAACTTCCGGCAAACCAACAGAAATTGAGTGGAAAACCAGGCTTTCTCAAAGACAATTTTTCGCTTGCCTATTACAATGTTGGAGCAGGAGAAACACTTGCTCTTTCAATTAGAGAGCGCGGACTTTGTTATCCTTATGCTGTTTGATGTTATATTACACATTTAATGTACTAATATGATAATATTATTGTCTTTAAACTATCTTATCTACTACCAGATTCGTTACTGCTCCCGCTAATGTTTCTTAAACTAAGAACAACAATGAACAGAGAAAACCAGCATCTCTGCTTTATCATGAGAGTATGATGGAAACAATGGAAAGTGAAATCATTTTCCCTTAGTACTAATGACAATTTTCTTCCCAAACAACTAATTGTGCACAAACACACAAAGATACGCTTCACATAACATAAATTAAGTTCTAAGGCTGCAGTTAACATAAATTAAGTTCTAAGGCTGCATGTTATAGTTGAAATCAATAAACAGGAGCCTAATTCAATCCATTGCTTCCTCTTCAGCTTTCTTAGCTAGCATCAACTATTGGAAGGCTGTGAATATATGCTAAAGTCCGAATCTGCTTGTCGTCCGGAGAACAAGGCCATGCAACCACTTGGATCCGTCCCATCCATCCCTCACGCTGAAGCTTTGTAACTGCCATGACATCTATCGGAGCTTTAACCTTTATGACATCTAGCGCCATGAGGTACTGTTTGTGAGTCTCCAAGGCGACTTGGTATGCATGGAGATCATTCACAGTCTCATACTTGGGATTGTGTTGTCGAACATCTGCGAATGCAATCATGAAGCTTCTAAGACGTTCGAGTGAGTCCATCTCCATAGTTAATGATCGATTCTGCACTCCAAACAAACATTAGTTATATATTAAGGCAAATGATCAAATACCACCTACTATTCCTGCTCTTTGCCAAGTAGCATTATCCAGGTCATACATATCAAAAATTAGGGAAGTATCACATGAAATATTACAAGCAAGAATAAAAAAATTTGCAGGCAAAACGTGCACCATGAACACACCACAACACCCACGATCAAGATGAGATTAATAGTTGGCTGGAATATTATCCCTAAATTTTGTCTTACAAGTAAATAGCTTTGTAGAAATTAATTCCCTTTTTCCCAGAATCTTGTTTATCTTGATAAACTTACAGACTTAGAGCATCTCCAACAGTAAAGCTATTATTTTTAGCTAAATTAGCTAAAAGTTAAATATAACTACCTAAATTTTAGACTTCTGCTCCAGCAATGATACCTATTTGTAAAGTTAATTTAAATTTTTTCAACTAAAACTGAAAAATTTGAACGTTGGAGTATTTGGGTTTTACCTATTTTCTCTCTCCTCTTTAGTTAAATATAGGTAGAGAATTTAGCAAAAGTTAAATTTAACTTTTGTTTAGGTAATCTGTTGGAGCTAAGTTTTGCCTTAAATTTAGCTAAATTTTAAATTTATTTTAAAATAGGTCATCTACTGGAGATGCTCTTAGTATCATGATACAAAAACATCATACACGGAAAGTTCTACAATACTGAGATGCATGTCATACCTCCATTTACAAATATAACAACAAAATGTGTTGTCATTATGGTAACGAGAGTCTTTTTTTGTGTAATCTTTATTCTATTAGAGGTAATTTGGTAACGAGAGTCTCTGTATATATTTGGTAACAAATATATTGACCACTAGATAGTCTATTGTTTGTATTAAAAAAATTAATCATAATATATATGAGAGGTTATTGCTCCATGGATAAAAGTATCAACTCCTATACATCTTTAATTTAGAATGCACAATATAAGTACTAATGAGCCTAAACAAAACCCCATCTAGTAACAGTAACAAGAAAAAGGATGCCCAATACAAAACAACAAACTAAAGCAATCATGTATGTAATTTTTTTTTTTTTTTTGAATATCATTCAAACACTAAGCGATGAGAGAACCAGCATCCAACAAATACTGATCGAATTCTAGCACAGAAGCTATCCTACCCCTGCTCAGTAATTTCAAAAGGCTGTTTATATCAATTTGCGGATTAGGGTTCAACATTAGATCATTCAAATTAAATTAATTTCATGAAATCAGTAACTCCATATATTAGATCGAATTCTCAACACAAGAAAAAAAAAATCCACCCTACAGCTATAGCGATTTTAATTTACATGGAAATAATGAACGAACCAAACCTAGCCTTCACAACAAATAATAATCGCAGAAGAGAAAGTAAGGATCTAAAAACAAGAGGGAGGAACAAGTAGGAGGTGGTACCTCGATCTCTTTTGCGAAAAGGCGAAGCGATACCGGCAAGAGCACAATCTGGGGACTAGCTCAGCTTTGGGAAAATAGAATTGTGCGGATTCAGTGTAATAGAACAAATTGTAAATACTACGGTGAAAAACAAGAACCGCAGGATTGAGTTATTTTGTCATCTTTAAGCATCAATCCTAATACAAGAAGGGAAAGAAAGACAAGGTTTCTTCATGCGCAAGGAAAGAAGAAGCACAAATATAATGAATCCCTACTACTAATCCTAAATAGATGACGTTTCCTGACGAATAACGACTTTGGATTTGTGAGTTGAAGCCCCCTTATATATATAAAGGGCGAAGGCAAGTAAAGAATGTAATTAGTTTTTCCTACGTTAATACTCAGGCTGTGATGATGATCTTGTCCTTACCGGTTCCTCCTTCTGATTTGAACAAGGATGCGAAAGCAGCGAAATCGGTTTCGACACATACTAGGGCCATTGGCATCATACATCCTCCTCTAGAACTTAAAGTCATTATTGATAAAACTGCCCAGTACGTGGGAAAGAACGGACCCCAATTTGAGAAACAGGTCATAGCTAAGAATCTAGACATACCAAATCCAAATCTAAAATACAGCTTTTTGGTTTCCTCAAACCCATACCATGCATATTATCAGCATCGGGTGTCCGAGTTCCTTGCCCAGCCTCCTCAGTCTTCTGAACAGCATCGGGTGTCCGAGTTCCTTGCCCAGCCTCCTCAGTCTTCTGAACAGCCAGCTCCAGTTGCAGATGTTGAAGCAGGAGCACCAAAGCCTGATTTCGCTGCTCAGTTTAGACCTGAATGCAAAGTGCCCGAACCACCAGAACCCGAAGAGTTTACTGTCTGGCTTCCTCAAGGAATTAGTGGGGAAGAACTAGATGTTATTAAGCTCACCGCCCAATTTGTCGCTAAGAATGGGAAATCGTTTTTGACAGGATTGAAAAGCAGAGAAATGCATAGCCCCCAGTTCAATTTCCTGAAGCCTAATCATAGTATGTTCATCTTTTTCACTTGTCTAGCGGATGCCTATTTGAAGGTGTTGATGCCTCCAGAAGGGTTGACAGAGAAGTTGAAGAAGAGAGTTGTAGACATGACCACTGTGCTAGAAAGGTGTGTGCATCGGCTGGAGTGGGAGCATTATCAAGAGCAGGCAAAGCAGAAAGCTGACGATGAGATTGAGCAAGAGAGGATACAAATGGCTGCAATTGATTGGAAACATAACGTTGTGGTTGAAGAAATAGAATTTGTTGATGATGAGGATGTGTATTTACCTTCTCCACTGACCCTTGAAGAGGTTATAAGGAGAAGCAAGGTTGTTACAGATATGGAAGCAGAAGACAATGTTGAAGAGCCTGGAAAGCAAGTGGTCGAAATGGAAATGGACGAAGAAGAGATGCAGCTTGTTGAAGAGGGTATGAGCGTACAACCACCAATGAGAATTGTGAAGAACTGGAAGAGACCTGAGGAGAGGATGATCCAATTCCGTGCCGAAAAAGACATGATGATTTCCCCAATTACCTGGGAGTTTGTCCCTATCAATGAGATGTCAGAGCACATGAGGATTTCCCTCATCGATCCAAAATACAGAGAGCAGAAAGAAAGGATGTTTACTAAGATTCGAGAGACTAGTCTTGTTGTTGCTCAGGATGATGAAATCTCAAGAAACATTGTGAACCTTGCGCGAACCCGTCCTGATATATTTGGTTCCACAGAGAAGGAAGTTTCCAACGGTGTCAAAGCTGAGATTGAAAAGAAGAAGAAGCAGGTCATATGGGATGGTCACGCTGCAGCCATGTCACATAATATCAATGGAGATGAGCACAATGAGGCAAGGAACTTTCCAGGTCCTGCAAGACTTGGTGTGCCTTCAGTTCGTCCTCTTCCCCCACCACCTGGTCTTGCCTTGAATCTTCCTCCACTACCATATATGCCTCCATCAATGTTTATGCCTCCACCTGTATCTCAGTTTCCACATATGCAAGTTCCCCAAAGGCCTACAATGCATATGGCTCCACCACTGCTGCCACCAACACCTCCGGTTGCACAAGGGGAACCAAAGCCAAAGCGACAGAAGCTTGATTGATTATCTCCTATCCCCTGTTTCTGTTTTCTTTCTTTGTTGTACGTAGGTCCTAGGTGAGCTGCATGCAGCAGCTCTTGCTTCTCTGTTTAGTGTTGTACGAGTTGCCTATTAAATGGGCTGTTGTGTATTGTAATGGGGAGTTGAATATTGAATGAAAATTGAGTATGTGTGAGAGTTTTCTCATTCTTTCTTGTTCATTACTGAGTGAATCAACGAAGCATATTCCTGAGTACAAGACCTTTATTTAGTTTGCCATTAATCCCATTATCGTAAATAACATTTTCTTAAATAATAAATCTTCATTCCTAACCTGCTTGGGTATAATAATGGATTGTTTTTCTTTGGTAAGCAAGATTAATTCAAGGTATCACAATTCTATGAAACTTGTAAATTTATCATTACAAGATAAAGGGTCCACTAAATGGCTTGTGCTAATGTGCTATCAGAAGAAATATAGCTAAATTGTAAAGAAGAAAATACACAAGAATTCAATTCTGTAGTTTTCATGTGACCAAAAAAGTTTCTTCACTATAATAATCGACCACAACCAAGCCAAACCTATGCTAATGGATAAGCAACGCAAACCCAGCAAGGATTTCACTTTGCAAAGTGCATCATTATTACAACCATATACATGAAGAACCAAACCGATAGTGTGAAGATAAGAAAGTAAAGGAATTCTATTTCATGTGGTATGCTGGTCTCGACCCTGTTCAAATATGATTCCGCCAGTTCAAAAAAGATAAAGAGAAGAAGAATAACTTTGGGCTCATTCAGCAGTTCTCCATTGCAGCTCTAGCTGGACCTGTCCATTTTTTGAGTCTATAAGATGGTACTTCTGGTTGATTCTTTTGTTGGAAACGACATCAGAAAGACTGATTTGGACATAGCCCAGAGATTCCTGATTCCAAAAGAAACGATAGTTTTCGTCATGCATGTAGATAAACAAAACAAGGATGTGAGCGAAGAATTTCGCAAGATCCAGGATTAAAGCAGTTCAGACAGACAATACTGGAGATATTCCCAAAAGGGTACACTAATCAGGGCACTAGAAACACAAGGATTTCGCACATATTTTTATCAAAGAAAATTGGGGGGAGGGGAATTCGAACTTTGAGACCTTTGCCAACAAAGTGGAGAGAAATACGACCAAATTAAATTTTCCAAAACCGTGATTTGCTTTCTTTGCTACAGTTATTCCATAGAATATCAAAATGAACAACGTATCATGAAAAATTCACAAAGGGATGTCTAGTCTTAAGTTCTATAAGGTCCTGGTAAAAGTTCCATACTAACAGATCTTTCAGATCATTCAATATGCCGCATGCTTTTCCTAGTAGCTATATACAATAGAATCTAAAACTGTCCATTTCAATGCAATATATTGTTGCATACTATGTAAAAAAAAAAAAAGTGATCCGCACCTTTCCATGCAGCAGGCCCATCCTTGATGAAGTACTGACGACCTCCACATGTAGTTTGTCATTAATGGGAGGTTCTTCAAGCATAAATTGAAACTCTTCTTCCCATCTTGGATCTCTACTCTTCTTTATGTGCTGCACAATCAAAATAAGATCATAAGCATAAACAACATGACAACAATTTCAGAATCTTAGAAATTCAGAAATTTTTTTACAACTAAATAATCTAAAACAAGGTGGACAAGTTGGAGAACTTTGTGTAATTTCACCATTCAAGTGAAACATATGCATACATCCTCTTCTCTGGCTGTTTCTGTGTGTGTGATAGGCACAAAGATGTATAAACAATCCATATCCAGCCTTTCAAATTTTGAACATGTAATAATCTCATTAAACTGATAGACTGCATTATCTATTATCATCTTTTGACAGAAAGAAAAAAGATCTGAACACCAACAACTCCCCGTCTCCAACTGTAACTTTAAAAGATAACATAGGCAGAAAAAAAATCTTTGCAAGTGAAGAATATGCATACATGCTCTTCTGTGGCTGTGTATAATAGGCACAAAGATGCACAAAAAAACTCAAAATCCAGCCTCTCACATATAACATACAATAATCTCATTGAATTGATAGATCCTATTGTCCCTTGTCATCATTTGACCAAGAAAAAAATGAACTCGACACCAGCCCATCTCCCAATATAATGTTGCTAGATAACATAGATTACGTAAATTTACACAGAGGCATATATGGTATATTATTAGGCAGAAAAAATCTACACAAATGCATAGCATTGTAATACTAAAAGCTCAATGTTGCACAATCATTCCCATGACCAGCCATTTAAGAACACACAAGAGCAAGTATATCAAGACGAGGATACCTCAAGGAGAAAAAAAAAAGTGATTAACAAAAAGGGTAAAGTTTATATTTTCAAATGTTCCCAGAATCCTCATACCTTGGTCCTTCTTTCCTCCCCTCTGAGAATAAGTCGCACGGATGGATTACAGTGGTGTTTTCCTTCAAGATCTTGACCTTCATGAACTATGACAACAAGCAAACCTCCACCAGGTGGTGTTCCTTCAGGAGCCTTCTGTAATGTCTGTGTTTCTTCATACCCTTTTTGCATGTCCTCCTCTTTAAAGGGTTTATAAGTGAATTCCAACTCAAGCTGCCCACGGTTCTTCTCATTCTGAGCATCATTTAAGTCCATGTTTTTAAGGAGGTCCAGAGTCAAAACTTTTGGCTCATCAGGGGGGAGGTCTTTCAGAGGTATTACATTCATACCCATTTTCTCATGTTTTCCCACCTAAAAGAAGGGATGAAACGCTAAGATATACATAACTAAAACAGAGAAGATGAGTTCTGATTGGTAAACTGGAATATCATACCTTCTCCCAGTCATAAACAAGAAATTCTAAAGCCTGAGATTGTGGATCTTTGACAACCATGTTAAATTCCTCATTCCATTCAGGGTTCAGGTTCTTGTGCTTGACAGTGGTCTTCTTTGATGGCATATTGCTCTCTGTGAGCTTCAGTTTTACATAAGGGTCTGAAGCACCAAGAATATCCTTCTTTTTTAACTTCACTGCCCTCAGAACCTTCACATGGAGAATTCCTACAGGCCTGTTAAAGGCTCTGCAAAGTCAAAGAACTTTTGTCAGCCAAAACTTAATAGCAACCGAAAGTATTTGCCACAAATTTCAAAAAAATGCCGAAACGTACTTTGCTGGGTCCATTATAGGTACTTCAAGAGTTTTGGGCCAGAGATACATGTTAGCAACCTGGTCTTTGATAAGCTCCTGCAGGAAAGCCATTTCTAACACAGTCAAAACTAATACCACAAAACTGATAAGCATAACAGCAAGAGGAAGATGTCTTCTTCCAAAATCAGCATACATGTGAAAAGATGCATAAATAGAACAATCATTCGATTTCCCAGGCAACTGGAGGCGTTACAAGATATAAGAAGAGTAACCCTAAACTTTTCATAATCTACTTATTGAACTAACATAGTTGAAACCAATATCAAAAAATTATAAGCATATTAGCAAGAAAAAGGTTTCTTCTTTGAAAAATCAGCACAAATAATGAAATGATGCATACTTACCACCTACGTTGATCTATCTGTACACTAGGTTTATATGCATAACATATGCATTGGTATACATAATTATATATAGTTGAAACCCCCTGAAAAATGCTAAAATTAACACTTCCAGCGACAATTTCTTCACAAAAGACCTGTTCTAAGGTCCCTACCCCAAGGTAGGACTGGAAGATGCAATGAGAAAAATGTTGCTAGCCAATAGGATCTTGAGAATGCATATATCCTCGAAAGAGAATACATACCCTTTACTGCATTCATCCACATGTATTTAAATTATTAAATATACGCTCAGACATTTTTTCAATCTCTATACATGTTGCACCAAATAAACTGTGAGATAAATTTTATGTCAGTCTAACAAGTAAAATGAGTTGATGCCACACTAATGCCAAATACTACAAAAAAAGAGCATAGTAACTCCAAAAAGATTTTCATAAAAGCTAGCAAAGGATGGTTGGAGAGAGAGATAGGATCCAGTTTGCATAGTCTCATAAGTCTTTATCTTGTGTTAGGGATACCTAGTTCATATAGTTATTGATCTCTCAAACAGATTTCGAAAGTGAAAATTTTAACCAACTAGGCTTAGCAAGTATCTTTTATATGGGATGGGGAAGAGGGGTTACAAATGTGCAAATGATAGAGAAAGTCGTTATACCTGGACGAATCTGTAAAGGCCAGGTATTGCCATAAGATCAGCGCCAATAAGCTTTAGTCCAAAGTCAACGTAAGGCTGCAAAAGAGGGGAAAGAAAAAAAAAACAAAAGATATGATTTGAAGAACTAGTAATAACCATAACATCTATACAGAGACTCTTCCAGTGGAAAATCTATGAACCAACACTAAATTGACTTAACAAAGAATATTCCTGATGAAAGACAATCCTGCAAATACCTGGATAATCTGGACTTCCAAAATGGAGTTTGAATGTACGTGAAGACTTATAAGATATGAAACTCCAAAAGGATCGTAGAATAAAACAATTTAGCATGGTTGAAGCCATTAATTAATAGGTTAAACCCACCAGATAATCCCACTCCCCATCACATAATTCAGTACTTACATCATCATAGCATTAAAAAGGCAAAGATTCTTGAACATAATATATAGTATATATCTAACATATACTCATGTAAACAAGTCCCAAACTATCAATTAGATGCTATTATTAGATATCTATTTTAACACAAACCTTGTCCATGAGAGACACATTAATTTGAGCAAAACAAGGAAAGCTTGGAACCAAGGGCTTCAAAGTAATACGTGGTGCAGCAAAAACTTGAAAATCAACCACCTGAAATAAACCAGACAATAATATTTTAATAGAAGTCTCACTCACTGATGTGCACACACACAGACAAATAAACTAACTAGGGAGGCATTTTCCTAGCAGAGTAAAGTACAAAACCTGAACAGTTGCTTTCAATCCAAATGCTTTCGCAGCAACAAGGACATTAGGATTTGCAGCCCATTTAATGGAGGGTTCCATAATCAGCTCCTTCTCATCAGTTACATAAACCTTCATACCTAACAAATAATAAGATTTAAAGAAATGTTGAATGCAATGTTCTGAAATTACATCAATATAAAATATTTATCTGTACCCAACACAAACAGAAGACCAATAGAATACATTAACATTGAGTCTGTCAGTTTCACATTATCCTAAGTGATGAATAGAGGCAGTCAGTCACTTAGGAGGAAACAAAGGACCTCTAAGGTGCTGATGTACAATCATAAATTAAAAGAGGATCCCAGTAACTCAGATAGAAACTCTAAAGAGGAATCTCAGGTCGGCTAACCTTGAAAAGTTGGTGGTAAGGATCCTAAAGTCAGCTTCTCAAATTCGACAGACTCAATCTTGTAGTTGGGTATTTGCTCGGCAATTATGGGCTTTGCAATATCTTTTGCAGTCTTGCAGATCGCCTATAGAAGAACAAAAAAGAAAACTATGAACCTTAATCAGGAAGTCGAAATAGATGAAAAAAAGCAATAAGCTATGAATAGTTACAAAATGATCAGATAATATTGAATCACCTTGTCAAGATAAGGCCACATATATTCAAGAAATTTGTTAAGCCAATCAAGCTGCACAAGGGACAAAAGAAAAACACCAGCAGGAATGTAAGTGCTAAAACACTATGCTGTTAGGAACCATAACATATAAAAACAGAGAAAAGTTGGTACAGACAGTAACTACATACACGATCATAGTCTGGATTCTTGATCCAAAGAGGTATCTCAGGAAGCATCCGCTGCAAAGTTTCCGAGTCTTGCTCAACCAACGGCCTAATTTCTGGGTTCTGACCAACGGAAATCAATTGGCATTTATCAAAGGCAGATAGAGATGTTGTGCTTTTCAAACACATGCAACATGCTGCTTCTTTTTTTCTCGATATTTATACTCTTGTAGTTATTAAACACACACATCTTTGCCTAGTGACTAGATAGTTGAGATGCATCCATTTCAAGTCCCCTCTATTTGTCAACCATCTAAGTTTCTCAGGATAGAGTCCTTACAGATTTCTATAATTAAGGTTACTAAATAAACAGAAACCAAGGCTTTTTTATGCGAAGTCCCTTTCCTAGTAAGATCCACTTGCATGCATGATGTGCCAAGACTTTTACTGTTTCTGAGCTACCATAACTGCAGCAATTGTTGGCTAGAAGCACCTACATTGCTTTGCTTATTTCATGATTGTGTAGCTGACTGTTAAATCGTGCCCTCTCCATCAGTATCTAAATGCATAACATATCAATTTTTTTGACGAATTGCTACCACAACAAATGCAGCTAACAATGCTGCATCACACACAACTAGAAAACACAAACTCGAATTATATACACATGCCTATAACATATATAATCTAGTAGCCAATAATTTCCAAACAATTACTGTTTCTCTTCCCCTTAAAATCCTATAATTCAATATCCGTTACAGGTTGAATGTGCACTGAATCCACAACAAAAACGAATAAGCGAAATGAAACAAGCTCGCGTAGTTTGACAAGGAAAAACAAAAGGTTATATCAAATCACATCCTGTTGTTATTGAACTAAGCTTTCTCGGTGCATTAAATTAAACTAGGACGATGATGAAACCCTAAAAATAGAAAGGAAGGATTGCATAGTATCAGAAAGAAATTCAAGAACGAACCTGAACATCTGAGGATTGGACATAGATGAAAAGGAAATAGCCAGCCACAAGACCAATTGAAATTCCAAGTCCGAATCCACAGAAGCCAAAAATGGTGCTGAAGAATCCCATTTCGCAATCACGATTTTTCTCGGCTACGCTGAAATCTTCCAGAAAATCCCCATTTTTCTATCAACTCTTCAGATCACTACGTTGCCTTAAACAGCACAACAATGCCAATCTATTCAGAGTTGTGTAATGACTTAATTGTCCTTGATTGATAGCTTGGGGAGGGAAACAGGGCGGTGGCAATTTCGTACTGAGGCAGGGGTAGAGAGAGGGGGGGGGTTCACGCAAAGAGGCAACGCATAACGTATTTCATTCAAATCGATTTTCACAAAGGCTCGGTTTGACTTTGACTGCATTCGTGGAGCGTGGATCAGACGTATGAACAAGGCGGGCAGATCGGACACGCGGCGAAATGACGTGCGAGGATCATTGAAAAGGTAGTTCTGTTGTGACGTGTGTGTGGTTGGGAGATGCCACCTCATACATGAGGGTGTATTCTTCGTCTGCTGGAAATCTCCTGCTGGTGACAAGTCAGATTTGCGTGGGCTCGGGTCCGAAAAACTGACTTCCCAGTACATTTACAAGAGAGGCAGCTTTTATATATACTCTTAAAAGTATATTAGACTCTAACCCAAGGCAAAAATATGCGTATATATTGGCCAAAAAAGGTTTTGATACCTACGTACATATAAAAGACGACTTCTTGGAAAATAAATTATTTTTATCACATAAACTTTAATGCATGATTGTTGCCTGCAAAATCCTCTCGGCTGGTGTTGCCGAGCGATTTTGGAACAAACATTATTTTTGAGTGAGTTGCGAGGCGTGCTAGCACACGGCCGAATGTGCAATTGTAAATATAGTGTGTGTGTATATGACTTCGTCGAGCAACCATTAACAAAGGAATGAACTGATTTTTGACCGATGGTTCGCTACTTTGATGTTGCATTTAGGCGAACAAGTCATATTTTTGATCTGGTTGATGTGAACGCGCAATGGCGTTGTTGTTGTGGTCTCGCATGACGATGCGAATGCCAATCTTGCATTCAGATTTGGATTTACTTTTGAAACCGGGTTGGATTCGAGTCTAGACCCATGTCTGGGTGTGGATGAGGTCTTTGACTTAGATTTGGGATCCTAGAGGATTTACATGTTGAGTATGAAATCCATGTCATTTTTAGATACATTTTCCATGGTTTTATGCGTCTATTTTATTTTAGGTCTACAATGCAATTCTCATGATTTATGTAGTTGCAATTGTCTCCTTATGTAATTTTTCATGACCATTCCTAAGTAGCTATCTCCTTTTTTTGAGGATTTGTCTAGTAAATAGGGTTGTCATAAGCTCCAAGGTTTCTGTACAGTTCAAGCTTATCCATCTACGCTTCATTTCTATTTGGAGGTGTATTCCTGATTGGTGCCCCTTAGTTGAAAACTAGAGCATAGGGTTCTTCTTGTACTTTGATGGTGCTTTTGTGCTCTTATAGTTGTAGGTGTAATGTTGCGCCCGTAATATTGTAGATTATTATTGAATTATGGTCGTTTTCCTCTTTAAAAAGTTACAAATTGTATAAGTTATCAAATTTTTTTTTTCTAATGGGAAGACGACAGTATATTAAGAGCGAAAATTACACATGATGTCACACCATTTTTGAGACACGACAATAAAAGATATCATCAAAACAAGTTCAATACAAACGATGTGGGAAACCTACAACCTTACACTAAAAAAATATGAACTCATGGCCCAATTCAATTGTTGTCAATTCACTAAAAAATAATCTTTGAGTTTTTAGGTCTAACAGACTTCTTCGTTCTTCCTTCGATAGTTGGTCTACATTCCTTCTCTTATGGAAGGAAGCCTACCATGATACTTTCTAACCAAGGAAAAAACTAGTAGGTTCCTAAGTTGCTTGGTTCCCAAAGTCAATGTGTCCTCAAAGAGCAAGGACATATATGCCGGTAACTTGAGCCCAACATTAGTGTTCACTCCTAGAACAAGAATCGATGCCAGAAAAAGTTGGGTTTGACTATGAACAATATTTATGTCCAAATTAGTTTTCGTCCTTATTTCTCATTGAAACAATTTTTTATTTTTTTTAAGAAGGATTGAGGCGATTTTGCAACGGTGATTAGATTGGGCCTTGGATTCAAACAAATCTGATTAGAGCAGGAAGAGCCCGAGCAATTAAGGATCCCTAATAGCATATTGGGTAAAGCGTGGAGGAGTGTTGCAACGTATAAACCGAGATAGACGGTGAGTAATTAATTACTAGGATATTCTTCACCGCCATGGAAATTCAGTACCCACCTATTTTTCTTACCTGCACGATTGCGAATTGCCCTTTATAAATAATCAAAACCGAATATTTGTATAAAGGTCTCCTTCCCCTTTCTTTTATTCCCCCGTCACTTTTTAGGGTTTTCATTTCCCTTCACTCTCTCCCTCACTCTGTCTTTCTAATCGAAACGGAACTGGAACTTCAATCCCAATTCACTGTATAATTTGATCAATTTCGTATCGGAAGCTTATAGGGTTGCGTTCTATTGGGGTTTCTAGGTTCGTTAAATTGATAGAGTGAAAGAATCTAGGGTTTCAGATTGGGGGTTTTGGTTAATTGCAGCTGAATTTCACAAAAGTTGGATCTATATCCATCTAGGGATTATATCTTGTGTGCGCTCTGATGCAGGGGATAATCGGATCAGGTATAGTGTGATCGCCGCTCGGTGGCGAGCGAGGAATCGAATTCAGGGGGTTGGGGTTCTTGTATGGAAACTCGGAGCCGGAAGCGGGCGGAGGCCACCTCAGCAGCCCCTTCTTCTTCGTCTGGTCGCACCACTCGTTCCACCAAGCGCTCTCGTCTCTCCTCCTCTTCTCTCTCTTCTGTTAACCCCTCACCAATCTCAACCCGCTCTCGGGCCTCTCGGGCCAACCAAGAAACCGTTCCAGCATCAACTGCCATGGACTCGACCAATGAATCGTCTGGTTCGCGTGGCCGCCGCAATAAGAATTCTGACAAGGATGGCTCAGATAAAGGCAAGGAGAAGGAGCATGAGGTTAGAGTTAGGGATAGGGAGAGGGAGAGGGAGAGGGAGAGGGAGAGGGTATTGGATAGAGAAACAGAGAGGAACCTAGGGTTGAACATGGACGGTGGAGGGAATGGCGACGACGATGACAATGATAGCGAAGGCGGTGTTGGGATTTTGCATCAGAATTTGACTTCGGCTAGTAGTGCCCTTCAGGGACTTCTTAGGAAGATCGGTGCCGGATTGGATGACCTGCTTCCATCGTCGGCAATGGGTTCAGCTTCGTCATCCCACCAGAGCGGTAGGCTCAAGAAAATTCTATCTGGGTTGCGAGCTGATGGGGAAGAAGGAAAGCAGGTGGAGGCTTTGACTCAGCTGTGTGAAATGCTTTCCATTGGTACTGAGGAATCGCTTAGTACTTTTTCTGTGGATTCGTTTGTGCCTGTGCTTGTGGGGTTGCTGAATCATGAAAGCAATCCTGATATTATGCTCCTTGCAGCCAGAGCACTTACTCATCTTTGTGATGTGCTTCCTTCGTCTTGCGCTGCTGTTGTGCATTATGGTGCTGTTTCTATCTTCTGTGCAAGATTGTTAACCATAGAGTACATGGACTTGGCTGAACAGGTAAATGATTTGATGGGTATGAAATGAAAAAAAAAATGCAATTATTAATATAAACTGAGATGTTTCAGTACTTATTGTGCTAAATGCTACTTTCTTTGAAGCAATAGGCAGTCTAAATTTTTTCAGATGTACTTTTGGAATCCTGCCTTCTGATATTTGTGAATTATTATGATGTATGCAGTCACTGCAAGCTCTGAAGAAAATATCTCAGGAACACCCAACTGCCTGTCTTCGAGCTGGTGCTCTTATGGCAGTGCTTTCTTATCTGGATTTTTTCTCCACAGGAGTCCAGGTAATTCATTTAATTATTATTATTATTATTATATTATTTATATTTATTTTGCAAGTGTTATTTGGTATGCTGAGAAAGGACTTCATTTTTTCACTTTGGATATTATTAACCGTTGCTACATTCAGCGTGTGGCATTATCAACTGCTGCGAATATGTGCAAGAAACTTCCTTCAGATGCAGCTGACTTTGTGATGGAAGCTGTCCCATTATTGACAAATCTTCTGCAATATCATGATGCTAAGGTACTTCTATTTTCTGAGTTTCGAAGTAAAAAACCATTACCAGTAGTTTTCGTTTCCATTCAAGATGTGCTCTTTGTCACTGTAGGTTTTGGAGCATGCTTCTGTATGTCTGACGCGCATTGCCGAATCATTTGCATCATCGCCTGACAAACTTGACGAACTATGTAACCATGGACTAGTTGCTCAATCTGCATCCCTTATTTCCACCAGCAATTCTGGAGGTGGGCAGTCATCTCTCAGTACACCTACTTATACGGTAAGTCTAATTTGTTTGTTTGCCTTTTCTTTTGAAATTTTGATAAACACAATATGCATGCATAATCACGTATATGAGGGTTTCAATTTTGACTTGCAAACCATCCAGGGCTTAATCCGGCTACTTTCAACCTGTGCAAGTGGTTCCCCATTAGGAGCTAAAACTCTGCTCTCTCTAGGGATAAGTGGCATTCTTAAAGAAGTACTTTCAGGTTCCGGCAGTTCTTCTAACACTACAGTTTCTCCTGCTTTAAGTAGACCAGCAGAACAGGTGATTCCTGCTTCCTTTGAAAGTTAAATTCTAGGTTCTCTGTCTAACTATTTCAAATGTCTGTGTAGATTTAAAAGTAGTGTATTAAGTCAAGTCTGTTCCTATCTTGCACTCTGCATTATTGACTTGATCTGAAATTTAATATCTTTGTTTTTTGTGCGTCTTTATGAACTAAATTTGTAGTAATTGTGTGGTTTTGAGTTGGATTGAACAGGATGTGTTTACAGTGCTGTACGCTGTAATAAGACTTCTTTAGTACGTAAAATGCAATTTAAACTTGCATTTTCATGTTATTGTCTTTCAAATTTCTCTAAGCCATGAAGTTCAAGGTATTTAAGTGTAATACTGTCATTTAGAATTCTTAGGTTCATTAATTTGGGTTGTTTGAATATATCAATGGCTCGACCCTTTTTGGTTTGATGCCAAAGGCTGGTGTGAATTCTACTTTATCTCTACCTGTGATTCCTAGATCCCTACTGTTGTGATGCTGAGAGTTTCTATTCCTTTCTAATTTTTATTCCATTTGTTCCACATCACTTTGAATTGCAATGAGAACTTGTTGTCTAGCCATTGTATGGCTCAGTTTTCTGGACAGCTAAAAGCAGCAAACTAGGGTGTTTTAGGTTTTAAGTGGGTTTGAAATTGTGAATTGCGAGATGTCTGATTTCTCGTCTCAGCTATTACAGAGTTTGTTGTTCGGTCTTAATTGTGGCTTGGTTTTATTTTACTATTCAATAGGTATAATTTGGTTGCGTTTCATTCCTTTGTGTTAAGCATGTCGTTGGATATTGGCAATTTATCTATCATTGACATATTTTTTTTTCCCTACTGCCTAGATTTTTGAGATTGTCAATCTTGCAAACGAGCTACTTCCTCCACTTCCACAAGGAACCATCTCCATTCCATCCAGTTTCAATTTATTTATGAAAGGACCTGTTGTGAAAAAGTCGTCTGGTAGTGGTTCTGGGAAACCAGAAGATACAAGCGGAAATGGTTCTGAGATTTCAGCTCGTGAGAAATTATTGAATGAACAGCCTGGTCTTCTTCAGCAATTTGGAATGGATCTCCTTCCTGTTTTAATACAGGTTAGTTTTTGCGCAAAGCTAACGTCTAGTTTGTTAATCAATATAGATGGTAAATGATGTTTTGACATGTGTCAAGCAGATTTATGGCTCTAGTGTAAACGGTCCTGTTCGCCACAAATGTCTATCGGTTATTGGGAAGTTAATGTACTTCAGCCCTGCAGAGATGATAGAGTCTTTGTTGAGTATGACAAATATTGCAAGGTATCCTATATTTTTTCCCCAGATCTCTTGATATGCTGATACTGGTTTAGACTTGCAGCTACTAATTTGTGTCTTATTAATTGATTCATTAGTTTCTTAGCCGGTGTTTTAGCATGGAAAGATCCACATGTCTTGGTTCCTGCTCTCCAAATTGCCGAGATACTCATGGAGAAGCTTCCCAATACTTTCTCCAAGGTGTTCGTCAGAGAAGGCGTGGTTCATGCTGTTGACCAACTTATTTTAGCTGGTACTCCGAATTCAGTTCCTTCACAAGTCTCTTCTGCTGAAAAGGAGAATGATTCTGTGCCGGGATCATCATCATCACGTTCTAGGCGCTATAGACGTCGCAACAGTAACTCAAATCCAGATGGAAATTCATTGGAAGAATCGAAGAGTCCTGCTCCGGTAAATGTTGGTTCACCTCCAAGTTCAGTGGAGATTCCTACTGTCAACTCCAGCCTTCGTGTAGCTGTTAGTACATGTGCTAAAGCTTTTAAGGACAAGTACTTCCCTTCAGATCCTGGGGCTGGTGAAGTTGGAGTCACTGATGATTTATTACAATTAAAAAATCTCTGTATGAAGTTGAATGCTGGTGTTGATGACCCAAAAACAAAAGCAAAGGGAAAATCAAAAGCTTCTGGGTCGCGCTTGGTTGATAGTTCTGCAAATAAGGAAGAGTATTTGATTGGTGTGGTATCTGAGATGGTAGCCGAACTAAGCAAAGGGGACGGTGTATCTACCTTTGAGTTCATTGGTAGTGGTGTCGTTGCAGCTTTGCTGAACTATTTTTCTTGTGGTCACTTCTCGAAGGAGAGAATTTCAGAAGCAAATTTACCTAAGCTTCGTCAACAAGCCCTCAAGAGATTTAAGTCATTTGTTGCTGTTGCTCTTCCTTTCAGCATTGATGAAGGAAGAGTAGCACCGATGACTATCATAATTCAGAAGCTACAAGGTGCTTTGTCCTCCTTAGAGCGGTTCCCTGTTGTGCTGAGTCATTCATCTAGGTCATCTACTGGAAGTGCACGCCTCTCCTCTGGACTTAGTGCATTATCCCAGCCCTTTAAGTTACGTCTTTGTCGAGCACAAGGAGAAAAGGCTCTCCGAGACTATTCATCGAATGTTGTACTGATTGATCCATTAGCAAGTTTAGCTGCTGTTGAAGAGTTTCTTTGGCCTCGAATTCAGCGAAGTGAATCTGGTCAGAAGGCTGCTGCATCCGCTGGAAACTCTGAATCTGGAAATACACCTACAGGAGCTGGTGCTTCATCTTTGTCTACTTCAAATCCTGCTTCTACCAATCGTCGCCATTCAACTCGTTCCAGAACATCTGTGAATATAGGAGACCCTGCTAAGAGGGAACCTTCACAAGAGAAGAGCACAAGCTCATCTAAAGGGAAGGGTAAAGCTGTTTTGAAACCTTCTCTGGAGGAAGCAAGAGGTCCTCAAACGAGAAACGCAGCTCGTAGAAGAGCAGCACTTGATAAAGATGTTCAAATGAAACCTGTAAATGGGGACACTACTTCTGAGGTGTGTTACTGATACCAAAATAATATCTGGAATCATTATTTAACTGAAATTGGTGTCAAATTCTTTTGTTTGGTTAGTCTAGCTCATTATGACAGACGTCTTAAATAGTACTTCTACACTAGATGCTTATGCAAGACAATAAATAATAATATTCATTTGGATGTCCTTGTGGTTTAGCTCCCCCTTCCATGTTCCTTAATGACAACATTTCTTAATTTGTTTTGCGGGAATTGGATGTCAGATAATTGGTCAATGTCTGTTGTAGTTTACCTTCTATAGATATTTGTATTGATTTAGATGGTCTAATTTCTCCCTATATTGGTATACATAGTTCTGGTTAGTTTTGGCCCATTTCTACCTTTTCTATTTCTCTCTTTCTGAACTGTCATTTGTGTTTCTTTGATTTGTAGGATGAGGAATTGGATATATCACCTGCCGAGATTGATGATGCATTGGTTATTGAAGATGATGACATCTCAGACGATGAAGATGATGACCAGGATGATGTATGCTACCTGAATCTTCTACTTGAATAATCCAGTATAGGAATCATACTCTTACTATTGTTATCTATTTGTGCCATGGCTTGTCTTCAGGTTCTCAGAGACGACTCTCTTCCTGTTTGCACGCCGGACAAAGTACACGATGTGAAATTGGGAGACTCCGCTGAGGATACTACTGTAGCTTCAGCAACAAGTGATAGCCAGACTAATCCTGCTTCTGGTTCTAGTAGCAGAGCTGCTACTGTTAGAGGATCAGATTCCGCTGACCACAGGAGTAGTAATTCTTATGGTTCTAAAGGTGCAATGTCATTTGCTGCTGCTGCCATGGCTGGGCTTGGGTCGGGTAGCCGGGGTATCAGGGGGGGTAGAGACCGACAAGGACGCCCTCTTTTTGGTAGTTCTAGTGATCCTCCTAAGTTGACCTTTACATCTGGCGGGAAGCAGCTGAATAGGCATTTGACTATCTATCAGGCCATTCAGAGACAACTTGTGTTGGATGAGGATGATGATGAGAGGTATGCTGGCAGTGATTTAATGTCAAGTGATGGTAGCAGGCTGTGGAGTGATATTTATACTATCACTTACCAGAGGGCAGACAGTCAAGCTGAGAGGACATCTGTTGGAGGAGCAAGTTCAACGCCCCCATCAAAATCTAGCAAATCGGGTGCTTCCAATTCCAACTCTGATTCCCAGTTGCATCGGATGTCACTTCTCGATAGCATTTTGCAGGGAGAACTTCCTTGTGATTTGGAAAAATCTAATTCTACTTATAATATACTGGCACTACTGCGAGTTCTGGAGGGCTTGAATCAGCTTGCACCCCGTCTGAGAGCTCAGATAGTTTCTGACAGTTTTGCTGAGGGGAAAATCTTAAATTTGGATGACTTGAGTACAACTGGTGCCAGGGTTGTATCTGAGGAATTCATTAACAGCAAACTCACTCCCAAATTAGCTCGACAAATACAAGATGCTCTTGCATTGTGCAGCGGGAGTCTTCCTGCGTGGTGCTACCAGTTGACAAAAGCATGCCCATTTTTGTTTCCTTTTGAGACTCGAAGACAGTATTTCTACTCGACTGCTTTTGGATTGTCTCGTGCTCTGTATCGTCTTCAGCAGCAGCAGGGTGCTGATGGTCATGGATCAAACGAACGAGAGGTGAGAGTTGGGAGATTGCAACGCCAAAAAGTCCGTGTCTCTCGTAACCGGATTTTGGACTCTGCTGCAAAAGTAATGGAGATGTATTCCAGCCAGAAGTCTGTTCTTGAAGTAGAATATTTTGGTGAGGTGGGCACTGGGTTGGGTCCTACCCTTGAGTTCTATACACTTCTAAGTCATGACTTACAGAAAGTTAGACTTGGCATGTGGAGGTCAAATTCTTCGTTGGAGAAAACACTAATGGATATTGATGGAGATGATCAGAAAGATGGGAAAAGCAATGTTGACATTGTCCAAGCTCCTCTTGGGTTGTTTCCTCGCCCCTGGCCTCCAAATGCTGTTGCTTCTGATGGTAGCCAATTTTCAAAAGTCATCGAGTATTTCCGGTTGGTCGGGCGTGTGATGGCTAAGGCTCTTCAAGATGGGAGGCTATTGGACTTGCCACTATCAACAGCATTTTTTAAACTATTGCTTGGTCAAGTAAGCTAATCACCTAGAACCTTTTTCATTTGACCTGGTTGGGTTTTTAGTTATATTTTGTTCTTGTAACTTGATCGCTATTCAACTGTTTTTAATCTAGAAATTGTTTTAATTTTCCCAGGAGCTT
Organism: Rubus parviflorus; assembly: GCA_029955375.1. Taxonomy (NCBI): domain Eukaryota; kingdom Viridiplantae; phylum Streptophyta; class Magnoliopsida; order Rosales; family Rosaceae; genus Rubus; species Rubus parviflorus. The sequence continues at coordinate 33,972,836 of JARGGL010000001.1, forward strand.
GATTTACATGATGTTCTTTCCTTTGATGCTGAGCTTGGGAAGACTTTGCAAGAATTACATAACCTTGTTTGTCGGAAACTATATCTAGAATCAAATGGTGACAATCGCGATGCAATTGCTGAATTGCGTTTCCGTGGGGCTTCAATTGATGATCTCTGCTTAGATTTTACACTTCCTGGTTATCCGGAGTATGTGTTGAAACCCGGAGATGAAAATGTAAGAACAAAAACCTCCTGTTTCTATTTTCTTGCAGCCCTTCTTTCTAAATTTAAAACTTTCTGCTGTCATTATGAGATGCCCAACATACAAAACTGTTAACATTCCAGGTTGATATCAATAACTTGGAAGAATATATATCTTTAGTCGTCGATGCAACAGTTAAGACTGGAATAATGCGGCAGACAGAAGCATTTAGAGCAGGGTTCAACCAGGTGAAGTTCTTCCCTTAAAAAGTCCTTGTATAATTTACTTTTTTGTGAGATAAACTTGTGCACGAGTCTGCGTCTGGCCGTCTGCCATTTAGTAGCATTATTTATCATTCCAGTGTTCTGCTGTCATTTTAATAATCATGCATTATTCTGCAGATGAGTTTTTTTTTCTTTTTTATCATACCCTCCCTGTTAACATACGGAAGGTTTTCTGGGGGAGACATGTATTAAACAATCAGGGGGCTCCCTCTTTCAGTGTAGAATAATCTCACCTGGGGTTTAGTAGGTAGCAAGACCAGGCCTCTACCGAGATAATTGTTCTGGTGCTCGCTATAGTTCATTTTTTCAGTTTTTTTTTTTTTTTTTTAATTATGTCTCTCTTTTAGATCCAAACCCGAATTGAGTTTTTGATTCTGCGCGCTTCTGTCTTTATCTATTTTGTTGTGGAGAGCTATGTGTTGTGTGTTTCCCTCTCGTGTGCCCCCCTTTTAACTCTTATGCTCATGCAATGAAACCAGGTGTTTGACATATTATCTTTACAAATATTCACCCCTCATGAGTTGGACTATCTGCTTTGTGGTCGTAGAGAGTTGTGGGAGGTAATTGGTGTTTTCTTCTCTAAGTCATTTTTTAATTTCTATTATTATCATGCATATTTTAATGCAACTCTATGCAGACGGAAACCCTTGCTGATCACATAAAGTTTGATCATGGATACACTGCCAAGAGCCCTGCAATACTAAATGTAAGTTGTGTTTGTTCTATGTATTAAAGTGAGTACTTTGGAGATGAATGTTCTGTTTTTATCTTATGGTGTCTTGTAACCTTTTTAGTTGCTTGAGATCATGGGTGAGCTCACGCCTGAGCAGCAGCGCGCCTTCTGCCAGTTTGTTACTGGTGCACCTAGGCTTCCACCCGGTGGTTTAGCAGTGCTGAATCCAAAGCTGACCATTGTGAGAAAGGTACAGTGAGATTGTATAGACTGTTTATCATGCCTCATTTTTTGGCTTCTAACTTTCCTCCAAATTGTAATTGTTTACTTGTACTCATGTATGATGTTTACGGCTTCTGTGTTTATTGAAGTGTTAATGTTTCCTTGTCTGGTGCAGCATTCTTCAACCGCAAGTAATGCAGCATCCAATGGAACTGGGGCTTCAGAATTGGCAGATGATGATCTGCCGAGTGTTATGACATGCGCTAATTACCTAAAGCTTCCTCCTTACTCTACCAAGGTATTTTCATTTGGTATTTTGGTTAAGCAATAATGCATGGTAATTATATATTTTCAACTGTGGGGTGATGGGTTGGTGTTTCTTGTTTAAACAGGAAATAATGTACAAGAAACTACTCTATGCAATCAATGAAGGGCAGGGATCCTTTGATTTGTCATGAGATTTTGGGAGTAGCCATTTGATCCGTGTATATTACATCAAACAACTAGGACTGTTTGTCTTTCTCTTGCAAGTAGCATTGGATGATGATTTTGATGTAGAAAGAGGCATTTGTTCTCTTAGTCGAATAATGGCTTCTCATTGGTGCGGTTCTGAAAACATCGAGATTGTCGAGGTCAGTTGTTATCACCATCTTTTTTTGGATTAAGGTACTTCTAGTTTGTGCCATTAGTGCTCCTTTTGTTGTCTATTGGTGTTTTACTTTACACATTTTGCTTTGCTTGTGGTTTTCAAAAATTGCTAATTTATGGTTCTGAAAAGTGAATTCAATTCTCTTCAGGTTGGCTCGACGCAATTTTAAGCTGTAAAGAAAATGTTCCCAGAGGGCCGTGTCAGCCGCCAGGGGACTGTAAATAAATAGAAATTGTTGATTTTGTTTTCGTCGTTCTTTCTTTTTGGTCTTATAGGTTGGTATATTGTAGAATACACATGTATGGCGGATATTTGACATTTTTTATGCGTCTGATTTTATTCTAATTCTGATTTAGCTTTGAGTTTTTGTGGTACTTTCATCATGCGACTTGTCAGTAGTTTATTTCCGGAGTTAATTTCATTGGTAATCTGATTAGAGCCCCAAACACTGGTGCTTCATTGTATCGGAGTCCTAAACCTCAAATCTTTTTAAGAAAATTTGTTTCGAAAATTAGATATAACTTAAAAAAAAATGCATTTCATTTAGGGGTCTGGTGTTTTTCAAACGTAACTTGAAAGTTTCGGGGAGGTGTGGGCGCCAGGTTAGGATAATAGGACTTGAGGAAAACTGGTTGCCTGATGTAGGTGATCTAATGAGAGTGCCAATATCCAGTTGAAGTCGAAGTCTGTGAGCTTGAAGCAATGGATATTGCAGTGAAGAACATACGATTGGCCAACAGTCGACGGCAATAGCTCCGGTTTCATGACATATTAGCAAAGCAGTGTTTTTTCGGGAATTGTATTAGCAAAGCAGTTAGTTTCTGCTTTGCTTTCTATGTCTGCCTTGCAAACTGCGTCTTGATTTTTGGGAAGGAGATATAAATTTGGGATCTTGTTCAACATTGTGGATGAAATGCCCCACTGGAGTACTTGCCAAGTTACGCTCTTTCTCGGCCATGAGAAATTGTGATGCAATTAGTTCAACAGTAGGGAGTTGAGATTAGGGGGAGGGGTCTCTGACGGAATGTGCAAGTCATGGGTTGTGATGGTGCTCAGAGAAGCTTTAAGATTTGAGTGTGTTACCAGTTAATTTCTCAGAATATAAGACCCAGATTATATTTGGTGAATTTGTTTTTCAACTATATATATATAGCTTATTCAAAACAGGATGGAAAGCTTGTGTGAAGATGAGGAAAATCGATGACTAACGAGGCCATCGTGTATGTATATGAATAAAGCACAAAAAATCTGGATAAATAGGCTTGAGTACTGATTAATTACTACAAAGAAAAATAAATATGAGCTCCAAGGATCCCCATTCTACCTGTCCATGCACTTTTTAACCATATAATAAGCTAGCTATGGGATCTTGACTTCAACCCAAAACTTGTTATCTCCTCAACACTACTCAACATTCACTCGGAGCTTTAAAAACCGCACACCGCTTGAATAACTAGTGTCTTCTTGATACCAGGGCAAGCATCACCAGCCTTGAAGAAGAGATTGGGGTCAATTGGGACTGTACATATAGTCTTTCCCAGGCAATGCTGTTCAAAACAAAAACGTAAAAAGATTCATTGGCATCAGATGTTAAGTTATGCAATTTTTTGCTATATGTCAAGTGGAGAGATGTTTGCTTACATCTTCGACGACCTTCTTGGATTCGGGAGCATTGCATTTTCCCAATGTCCAGGCTCCGCAGAAGCCTTCAGCATTGCCATAACTCGCGAATTCAATAGCCTTGATCTTTTTGTAGTTTGGACAGTTGAGGAGAGCTGATGGTTGGAGACTTTTTCCGGGAGCTGGTGTGATCTTCCCGCCCTTCCTATCCCAGTACTTAACATGTGCTGGATAGTCCGGCGCAATGAGGCTGCAGATGGTGTCTCTGTTGACCGTTACGATTTCAATGTCTTTCGGGTCTGCTGGCTCCTCCTCCAATACAACAAGGAGATTCTTAGGCTTAATGAAGGCTCTCGGGATGTGGTACCTGATCAATCATAAGGACATCGAATTTGCTCATCAAATGATGTGACAGAATAACATTTGTTCGATCAAATGCAAATGTATCAAGTTTACGTACTCAGATTGAGTAGGCTGTCCAAGAGGAGAGAGGAAGGACATCCAATGACGGCCGATGCTTATACCATTCACCCACACCATTCCCTTGCCCATACCAGTCATTCGGATAGCACAAGGGTCTCTTCCTGGAGGAGCATCAAAAGTTGTCTGCAGCCAATGCAAAAAGCAAGTTCCAACTTGGTAAACCCTAAAGTTCAAAATTTGTTAGAATGAAATGTGATCAAGTTGAAAATGTTACCTTGTACCATGTGAGAGCCCTTCCCTTACCTATTGCCTTGGTCCATTTAACTCTCTGTGCTCCCTTCTCAGTGTACACTTCGAGCTTTTCACCATTCAGTCCAGCCTAAATATGGTAACCCATATAATTACTTTACTTGAAATTGGTTCAAATATTTTCCAAGGTTGGAAATTTGATGACACTTACCCTATGCCCCCAGCCATTTTGTGACACATCAATTGTTCCGGTGTTCAATCCTAGGATCGTTACAGTTCGAGGCCCTGCATACCTGTGCTCCATGTATGCTCCACTATCCTTCATTGACAAAGAGAGAACATATATATAGTGAGTGGCTGTTTCAAATTCTATCTCAGTAATAACATCATCAAGCAAACTTACTGGGAGTCCCACTGCCATGCAAAGCAAAGATATATGGTTGGCGCCTAGCTTCATTTTAGCAGGCCCCTCGAAAACGAACCCCTTCTCTGCGTGGCTACCGTGTTGCGATCCTGAAAAGCTTGAGCACCTTAGTCTTCGGATAAATGCTCTCTACCACTAAAGCTTTACAAACTAGTCCTTACCAATATATTCATTATTGACAAATACAGCCATTGCATGACCAAGACTTGGAATTCGTACAACTGAGCGGATATTTTCCTTCATCGGCAAGTCATATGGACCTAGTTCAATGCTGCAATCGGAGTAGTACACGATCATGTCATGATATATATATGCTCTCTACCACTAAGGTCTTGCTTAATTTGGTGGCTTAATTAAGCACTTAGGGACTTACCTTGTTGTGTACCATGCATAGTCTGTGGTATCTTTTAGCAACCCGTAGAGCTCCTGTAGTTGCCTATCATTGACTGGGACTTGCACGATGGTTGGAATGGGTTCGGGGGACATCTCCCAGTTGAGTTGCTTAGCAGATACAACAAAGTTCCTCGAATTATGTTGCGACACAATCTGTTGAGTATTGAAGACCACAGTCTTGCAGTCGGGGAGGACACTAATGGAATGTGGTGGCAGGAAATAGTTTTGTCCCCTCCAATTAACACTTGTTTCGATGGTGGAGTGATTATTGGCTATGAAAGCAGAACACATATCTGTCCCAGGCTTCTCATAGAAACGAACCTACAAAAAAGCTCAACCTATTAGTGACAACTTTCTTCTTGTTCTTCCTTCTTTCTCGCCATTTATATATAATGCATGGGATGTTTTAGATAATTCACCTCAGTCTCTGGCCCCAACCTTTGGACTCCGGGAATTCCATTAAGCAAAGGCTTCTTGCACAGATTTATAGCCTTGTGCAAGTCCTTGAGATGACTCCATTTCGGTTCCCTTTGCAAAGCTGCATCGCAAAATTAAATCAAAACCAAATGTTATTGCATCAGGTACATGAGAGGTCAAAGAAGACCTTACTTACCATATTCATCAAGAGGAGCCTCATCATAGTAGCGAGTTGTGGTGAAAACAGCACTTGTTCTTCCAAAATTCGTTCCACCATGGTACTGCAAGTAAGTAACAGTACGTTGCTTAATTTATATACAACTATGCCATTGATGGTCGGTTTTGTAAGAAATTAAAAGGAGTGGCCGGCTGGTCAGTTTTACCATATAGTAGTTGGTTAGAGATCCACCCTTTGAGAAAAACCGCGCAACTGAAAATGCAATGTCTTCTGCTGCTCTTTGTGAAGGAGGGTCACCAAATACTCGGTACCTGTAATTTTGAAAAGGATCCAAGCAGAGAAAAAATGTGTTCAGCAGAAGATGACAAGGCTAGGGATCGATCACTTGACAGTTGCTAATTAAGGAGTAGTATATATACTCACTGAGCTGTCCAATTCTCAGTCCATAGTGACGGCTTGTTGGGTTTGTTAGGTCCTCCAAAAGTATCTCCACAATGCCTTCCATTGCAAGTATTAATCTGCGCAGGAAATCAAGTTTTTCAAGATTGAAGGTCCGAAAAAACAACAATAAAACTCGAATGAAACTATTTGGACCACATTTACCGACCACATTGTAATTCCAGAATCTTGTAGAAGTTTAACCTACTTATATACGTGTTTTCGACTCCTGCCCTATTTAGGACGTGGTCCAGAGATGCGGTCTACCAAGCATTACTAGTGACTCTATGTTCGACTAGTGACAAACTTGCAACTCAAGTAACTTACCACTGGATCAGGAGCATCCTTTTGCTTGCACATGATCCATGGCACTCCAATATTCTGCCCAACTGCCAAATTTGCTGCCCACTGCACATAACTGTCTCCCAACTCTCTATATGCAAGTTGGATATGATTGTACTCATTCTCAATCTGTTTCATCAAACATAAATCAAAGCTTGATCATTTAGCCTATATATATATATATATATATATATATATATATATATTCATGGAAGATAAATAAGGGTTTATCAACCTGAGCTAAGATGATTGGGCCTCCCTGTGGAGCAAATAGCTTTTCATCTTTCATCTTTTTCATTATCTTGGTCACATAATGCTTCATGTGTTTCTGCAAATGATATATAAATCCAAAGCATCATAGAGTTGTGCACATTGTACTAGTAAGATTGAAATTGAACCAGTTGATCAATTAGTACCTTGTACGGTGCATTATCTGATCGGAATACGATGTCAGGGACCTCTCTCAGCCAATATGGAAGACCTCTAAAGTTACATTCAAAGAATATGAAGTTTGGATGAGATTCAATCATTTACCTTAGAAATTAAAGAGATTCAATATCAGAATTATCAAAATTTTCTATATAATTAAAGTTTTATATGTGTATATACCCATGGTTCCATTCTGCTTGGATGAATGGTCCAACCCTGAGGGTAACATACATTCCATTCTCCTGGACCATCCTAACAAACTTCACCAAATCATAGTTTCCCTCAAACTCCCACTGCAAAAATATTAGAACAAAATTTAATGCAAACCCATAATTAAATTCACGTACGTTCTCCATGTAATACTAGCTTAGATATATTAGTTACCTTGCCTTGCACAGGCTCATGAATGTTCCAAAACACATAAGTTTGAATCACATTCAAACCTCCCTGTTTAGCCTTCTTTAGAATATCAGGCCACATCTGAAAGGCAACAAAAAATATATGAACACAAACATTCCATCAAGTAGAGAGTAAACACTTGGAAATGGATTTTCTGATGGGATTGCATTACAAATATAACGGTTCACTAAATGTCTAAATGTATAACATAAGACTAGAATTAAAAGCAAATTAGGCAAAAACAAGCAGATGATCCAAAACATAAACATCTCTTTACCAAACAGACCCCTTAGCATGGAATATACACATTAAGAACTTGGAAATGGAAACAGATTCTCTACTTGTTTTTACTTGCGCCAATTTAAGTTGTGTATTAAAAATTCAAGAGTTCATCCTTGGTCTCTACACATTTGAAAGTGTTATGAATCCACCATATTTTCTCACATGCCCTTAGATTTATAGTCGAGCAAAAAATCAACACCGAGAAGAGGATCCGGATCCTAAAAACTTACTTCCACCGGGCTACGCGGATAGTGAATTGAACCCGAAAAAAGAAGCTCACGTTTCCCATTGATCATCAAAGCCCTGGCATCATACGTCACGGGACCGGAATCAAGCTTCTTCTGTCCTCCCTTTCCCGCAGTCTCAACCCCATCCTCCGCAGTGTCCCCGACGGCTTCCTCCCCGCCATTATCCGCACCGGCCCCACCAATATCTACTGCTTGCCGCTTCTTACCTTTGGCATGGACTAATGTGGTCGAGACCAACACAAGTAGAAACGAAATCAAGAGCACCCTTTGGCTTGGTACCACCATTTTGCTGGTAATTGATCCTAAAAACTAAACTTGGGCAAAGTGAAACTTCTATTTAGCTCATCACAATGTAAGATAGGGAGAAATAGACCCAAAGACGAAATCAAACTTGGTTTTTGCACTACTTGAATCTTTGGAAGATCAAACTTTTGTCCTAGCCCTTGATCAAAATCGATGTTTAGTTGTGTTTGTTGGGTGTCTCTTTGAATATCAAGGTCATAATTTGCTATAGTTAGAAGAGAGCAAATGCAAATCCCCGAGTTTTTGGGGTTTGAATGTGGACTGAAATATATGCATGGCCTTGGTCTTATGATTACGTACACTAGCTTGATGTAACAGTCAATCCGATACAGACGGCCAATTAGCCCAGATTTCCATTAACATCTCAGATGGCATCTAGCCATGTTTTCCACTACTTTTTTGCTTCCATATTTGGACTAGATTTTTGCCCCTATTCATATTCAAATTTCGATTCCTTTTCAATACCATCCTATGTGTAATATATATAACTAAACGTCAATGCAATGCCCTTTCATGCAGATAAAGTTTAATGATAAGAAATTTTTTAAAATTATGTCTATCAAGAATGCGAAACACAATACTGTTAGAAATTATTTTTTTGGTCGTCAATGATGCAAATACCTTGATTTAGATATGGCATAAGTCATAGATTTGTCATTATTATCCGCGGTCAAGTCATGTCATGTGAATGATATATATGTGTGTAATTAAATGAACATATGAAAAAGTTTAATTCAAAGATAGTGTGATAAAGACTAGAATCATTTGGCCTATTTGGCCGTGACCAAAATAAATCGTCATAGTATATATCTATCTTCTAATTGTAATCACACAAAAACAATGGTCCCATTTGGCACCTTATAATTTTGTGCAGCCAAAAACAAGAAAACATCTTTTATCAGTTTGCACCCCTGCAACTAGCAAGTGATGCCTTTCTTTTTATAATGGAATTTTTTTAATTCCCTTTGAAATAACTATTGGGTCGGGTGTCTGCAGCATTCATGCAAATATATGTTATCAACTTATCTGGGTCCTAATTCCTAAATAAAGATTCATATTTCAAATATGATGTACAACCATTATTTATAAAATTCACTTGGTAATACTTTTATTACCCAAAGAAAATGTCATTTTCTAACTTTTATGATGAGAGAAAAGTCAAAAAGATGATAGAGGTGTTACTGCTTTATTTACCTAGCTATACTAATTTTCACTACTTAATTATGTGAGGGAAAAGGTATAATACATCAACAAATCAATACGTGTATAGAAGATAAGCTTGTATATGCTATTGGACATGAAGGTTTGGAAATGAATCATATCCATAGTGTTATCATATAATCGATCAGACAGAAAAAAAAAAAAAAAAAGAGTTATTACACAAGTTAGTTTTTAGGATAAAACCTATAAGGAAAAAAAAGATCACAACAAATCATATGGATGTGATTTTATATGAATAGTTTTCAAGAGAGAGTAAACTTGTAAAGTCATAGACTCATAATCCATACACGGCATCATGATAAATTCTCTTGTATTTTTTTTTAACTTGTTTGAAGGTCATTATTGTAGAATTTTAGGAATTTCATTTTTTTTTTACACAAAAAGTTTAAGGGCCGGGACATACCCCATACATTTTGTACTAAGATTTACTGAGGAATTTACAAATCGCCCACCAAACAAGAGATTGGTAGCATCGGGGATCAAACTGAGGTTAAGCCTTAACTAACAGCACGCTCTTACTAATTGAATCAACCCTTGTTGGCAGAATTTTTGGAATTTCGACTTAGAGACAAAAATAGTTATTTTTGTTGTGACCCAAATATCTCCAACAAAAGATTAAAAAAATTGAAACCCGGCGATGCGTTTTGTGTTCCCTCCAAACAAATTGAAATCTCCCGCCACAGCACTAACGGATCTTATGACCTCCAAATTTTTATCAGAATACGCCGAAACCCTCCCATCCTGATATTGCAGTCTGCACCAAAATCACAAAGCCAACAATGTCAAACCGCGAAGACGACGACCTCGACCTCCTTCTCTCGCTCCAAGATAGGGTTTTGGAAACCCCCCCTGCCTCTCCTTCACATTCCCCAGATACAAGTATACACCTACTCTCTTTTTTTCCCTAATAAATTTTTAATTTTTCGATATGGATCTTGGAAAATCGGCATGGGTTTTGTGCAGAGGTTGATGGGTCTCTCTCAAAAGCTTTCATTTTTCTTTTTTTTCAGGGTACCTTTCGGACGAGGATGAATTGCCACGCGGAAGAGGGCCGGCGGACATGTCCGTATTTAGGGATGCTGTTCAGGACTGCCTTGATTACGATCACAAATCGGTACAGAAGACCAGCAAGTTGAAGCAAATCAGTGCTTCCAATGATTCAGAGATTGAGAAATATTCCGGTTTGCGAATTAGGTAACTTACTAACCCAATACTTGAATGATGTAATGATACACATTACACAGACCAAATTTTCATTTTCTTGCTCATGCTTGCCAATCTCAAATTGTTGAAATATTTAGACTCATCAGGATGGTTTATTCTTTAGGAAATGTATGATCTAATATACAAGTGCTTGACTTTATTGTACTTAGTTTTTCAGCAACTGAAAAATGTGTAAAGAATTGATATGAGGAACCTTATAGTTGTGTTTAATGTTAGTAGCTTTTTATCTATTGGTACAGGAAGCAGTTGCTAACTCCTTCAGAGCTTAAGGATCGGTTTTCAGACATCCGTTTTGTTCGGTTACCCAGTATAAAGTAATCTTCTTGCTTTTTACATTCTTGCATATTTTTAGCTCTTGGTTGGTTTAAGATTTGGAATTGATATTCTTGCTTTTAGAAACCAGTGAATTTGATTTTACACTTGTAAGCTAGAAGATAGGTACTTCAGTTGCCGGTTTTTCTTCGAAATTTGTAACTAAAATGATGGTCGAATTGGGTTGTGATATTGGGCAACTGTTCGAGTTTTGTAGGAACTATCTGGTTGGGGAAACTCTTTCAGGATGTTGGGCAACTGTTGGAGTGTTGACTGAGAAGGGAACTAAAAGAACTAGTTCTACAGGGAAGAGCTATTCTATATGCAAATTCGGGTGTTTGGATGAAGATACTGTTTCTGTTTTCTTGTTTGGTGATGCTTATGAGAGGAACTGCAAAGAGCAGGCTGGAATGGTGTTTGGACTGTTTAACTGTACCGTACGCAAGGATGCTCAGGTATTATTTTGTTATGCAGTGTCTTATATTTTATTTTAAGCAACTTGTTCTTATTTTATCATCAAAGATTACTAGTTTGTCTGTTTATGCAGGGTGCTGGTTTTTCTTTGAGTGTGTATTCAGCCAATCAAATTGTGAAGATAGGTACTTCAGTTGATTATGGAGTTTGCAGAGGGAAAAGGAAGGATGGAATGGCTTGTACTTTAGTCATAAATAAGTATGTAACATGCTGTTCTTCGATCACCTTATTTCAAAAACATTGTTATAAACTACTGTACTGTAATTTTAGAGGTTTTTGTATCTTTTATTTATTAATATTTGTAACAATAATTCTCCTGTTATTTCAGGCGTCATGGAATATATTGTAAATTTCATAGATCGGTAAGAATGTAAATCTAAATTCCTTGATCCTTTTTGTCTTACCTGATCAGTCTACAAGGCAAACTCACTAACTGATATTTCCTGTATTCTAATTTCTTCAGAAAGAATCACAGAAATATTCTACAATGCGAACTGAGCTCAAGGGAGGGTAAGTGATAACTGCTTGACATTGTGTGATTATGTTTAATCTAGAACTAGAGTTCACTCTTGTGTAATGAAAGGAATCCTTTTGCATAATGTAGTTTTAGTTTCTTCCCATTAGTGCTATAATTTGCTTGACTGCATTTATTTTTTCAATCCTTCCAGGAACTTGAGAACAGGATTTCGGAACCCTTACCTGCCAGAGGGAGTTTTTATGGTTGATCCTCTAGCTGACAGAACAAACTTGAAAAAGCGTAAGCAGCCAGTGAAGCTATTGTCTGTGGAAGGGCTTAAAAAGGCATTAAGGTTTGTCATAGATAGCACATTTAGGATTGATATTTAAGCATCATTTGATTATGAAGCAATTCACTTATTCACTTATTGTTTTTGGTTGCCACTAATACTATGCCTTGTCATCTTATTTTTTCGTAATCCACCATCTTCGGAGAACACAATTACTTTAATGTTTATACTAGCAAGATGTGCCACTAGAAATGAAATCCCAAATGGTGATCAATATTGATTAAATTAGAAGTTAGCTGATATACCTGGCATGTCTATTGGCCTACTTATTATTACATGGTCATGAAACACATGCAATTACGTTAATGGCGAATTTATAGAATTCTATCAAATGATTTGGTTATCGATCTATGTGAACAGTAAAGCAGATAAAGTGACTACGAATACACACTCGCAAGGAATAAGGTTTTTGGCCAAGGTCACAGGTTAAGACTATGATCCCTCTATTGTCTTCCTGGGATTGTCATCTGCATTTTCCTCATTAGATTCCTTTGCAATTCAGGGACGACAGATCCAAACGATGTGATTAAAGAGACAACAATGCAAAAGAAACAAATATCCAGCTTAGAGAAGAGGTGAATCATATATAAAAATTGTTCTATAGTATTTTTAATCTGTACATATAGCAAATAAAGATCGGTTCTCCTTCCTTGTCACTGAAGATTCATTTACTCTTCCCCAGGAAATCGTCTACCACAAGCATGGATTCATCTGCAGCCATCATAAACCAGCCACTAGATGCAAAAAGAACAAAAACTGGAAAGGACAATAGTTTGGCAGACAAAACAAAGGAGGGCACAGGAAAGATGATTGAATTATATTATTATATTAGCTCAGATGAAGAGTTGTGAGCTTTGTATACATTAATTCTGAACATCTTGACCAAATCAAAGTTGAATTCTGACTCTGGGGAACTGATATTACCGAGCTTGGCCTCTTCCTATTGTAAACTGGGTCTGATAGTTGAGTATGGAGCTCCTATCCGATGACCCTGCTCCAAGTTAAAAGTACGGGTCTGATAGTTGAGTAACTATTTTCATTCTCTTTGTGTTCGTCTTCAAAACTATGAACAGCAATGAAAAGTACGGAAAATTCCCAAGTAGGTGGTTTTCTTAACTGTGACTTCTGTCAGACAAGATTGTGCAGTGTTTCTCAGTTGAATTATTGCTTGTCTGAACTCAGATTATTTATATTGTTCATGTTATATTTGCTAATATGGTATTCATCACAATAAATTTCACAGATGGTAGTACAAGGAGCATTGCTCTTTAATAATGGTTTGAAATCTCATAATGTAAATGTCACAAGGGATCCAATTGCAAGAACATTGGTTAACCATCAATGTCTATAGACTATAGGTATGACAATGCTAGTACTTACAATCAAAGCTCTAAGTCAGCACATGCTGGTAAACTGGAAAACTAATTATGTGCTAATTGCTTAGATAAAACAACACCATCATGTTATTTGGAATTGATTTTGGTTTTATTATGGGTAGGGGACCAAGGTATCTTGAATTCTTGACAAGGAGCCAGATGTAAAGATGTTGATTTGAGGATGGTTGGTCACTCATGCACATGGACTCATGAAGTTGGCATAAATCTTCCCATGTGCTCCTCAATTTATTTTCATTTCCATATCAATTTCTATAGGCATAAAATAGTTGGGGAATTGGGATTTTCCACAAAGTTCTGTTATTAGAGTAAATTTAATAAATAATCTCTCTTCTTTCCCAAAGGAGTATTAATAAGAACAACATGTTCTATATTGATAGGGATTATAGGCCGGTTACCCGTGAAGGAGACTATAAAATTAAATTAGGATAACAATAGGTCAAGAATTCGATCTCTTCTAATATAATTGAAGAATTGATAGGGACTAACGATAGGGACCTATGAGTTTGGCCACCAAAACCTTAATAGGGTTGTAACTGCACCATCCTATGCAGTCTAGAATTCAAACTTTCATCCTTATTTTTTTTTTCTTGGATTTTCTTTCTTGACCCTGAAGTCAGGAATACACAAAACAAAACCATTAGAATAACACAGAAGAAAACAAGAGACATAGCCAGTTAGCCACCTAACAACAAACAAAACTTTGACATAAAGCAAATTAAGTATCGTGGAGCAGTTGATCGGTTGATCCATCCTCGTTCAAGTTCAATCCATTTGAAAATTGATAACCAAAATATGCATTTAGTTAACAAATAACATCATTGATAAAGAATGCTCATCCACTTCTTTACCCTCCCCACGTTGTGTTGATGTGTTCACATAATTATCATTATTATTATTTCTCCTATTTCTTTCTCAAGACCAAATTGTTTTCTCACAAATATGTCTTTCTAAGTTAGCTTAATCTATGAATCTAATTGGGAAAGAAAAAAAAACAAAACGTTTAATCTATGAAATGCCATGACACTATGACAGGCCTGCAACGGATAGTAGAGAGTAGAGACTGCCCCATAATGAAATATTCTATGTCATATTTTCCCATTAACTATGTGACGGGTAGTATGCAGGTTATGACTTTGACGATGGAGTACTTAAAAAGTGTTCGACGTCTTAATTTATTTTTTATTAGATTGAAGAGGATTGAGTCTCTAACTTAAACAAATGTGTGTGCGTAAATTATACGAGCTTTTAATATTCCAATATGAGAGTGAAACAATACTATACATTCTCATAGCCATATCGAAGTACGCACGACTTAGCCATATCGAAGTAATAGTGGATTGATCACTTCCATCTTTAAACTTTCGATGAGAATATTTGGGTTTTTTCAAAGCCAAAAGAGTTGGAAGAGTAAAATCATGATTAGAAAGGTGATATATTTGATCGATGAAGATTTCTATGTACTTACTAAACAAAACAGATCGAGAATTGGAAGAAGAGAAAATGACGTAGTGGGTGGAGTGGCCATCAACTTCTCAACCACCAACGATTTCTTAAAGGATTGAGCATGACAGGTCCAGACACTGAAAGCCAAGGACCATGTTAAAGTTGTAACCAAGTCCAAGTTTCTTTTCAAATTCTTGTACTTGTTATTCTTTCATTAGATATATATTGGGGTCGCCTTGAAAGCCAGGTTCCCCTACTCCAAAGGCTTTTCCATAGCTAGAATTGCTTCCGAAGCAAGCATATAGGGTTCATGTAGGATCCCATTGCTCATGATCGATAAAATTAACATCGCAGATCCCACCATTAAACTTGTCAACATCTATCTTTGATTGGGGTTTAACTAACTGGCCATATGAAACTTGGAACACATGCATGCAGTTACATCGATCTCAGACATACATTTAAACCCTAAAATGGTGTACAAATAATTAATTATGATTTATTTAGACTATTTACTATTAGGTTCATTAATTAGCAAGTTCAAGGTTGAAAATTTGCAGCTCATATATATATATAATTTGGATTTTTTTGGGTCAATGACTTATCATGCATGTGCCTGGCTAGAAGGACGTTGGTTGACTTTTGATACAAATATATATATATATATGTAAAAAGAAATATGTATTAAACTTGGAACTTAAACTTGTCAACATCTCGATCTCTAAGACCATCTCCCACCATAGGTTATAATTTCAATTATAATCTATAACCTCTCCCATCATAGGTTATAGTTCATATCCCAAAAAAAAAATTTGACCTAGCCAAATTTGGCTTATGATTTCATAGGTTATATTGATGGCCCGCACATTATTTTATTGTTTCTTTTAACTTTCATATCTTTTTATAATAGTTAGGTTATAACAATTTTATTATATAATATTTGATATATATATATTTTACAATTTTTGAAAATAAAATATAAAATATATATGTTTACAATTTTATAAATAACTGTGTAATATTTAATTTTTATCAAATAGACATTTTATGTAAATAAAGATATTTTATTTATTATTGGTCTCGTCAAAACCATACTCAAAGATAAATTCCGAGTTGGGAAAAAGAGTACCAAAATGAGAAGAACTAAAACATAAAAACAACAATATAAACTGAATTACAATAATCAATGGTTCCATTTGAAGATAGAGAGGAGGATGACACTTCAAATGGATCCATTGTATTTGGGAGAAAGATTGAAGAATTTTGTATAAATTGATAGATGATAGAAATTGTGATAATGTGCAAGTTTATATAGGAAATTATTTTCTTTTTAAAATATGTAGTTGTTTTTTTTTGCTAATTAAAATATGTAGTTGTTAACAATTAATAAATATTTAAGTTTAGCCTACCATGGCAATGCTAAACCAACAAAGTAGGCTAAATAAGAATATTATCTAGTATATTCCATTTTAGGAAGGTTAAACTTTAACTTATGGTGGGAGATGGTCTTAGACATGGTTATAACAGCCTCTTAATAATTCTAGTGTGCGTTCATTTTTTTCAACTAGCTAGGTTGGCATAAAGGCCTTTAAGAAGGATCTAACTCTTGCAAATTGAATTACTACGACCTAATCGGAGTAGTGATACCACGTACGAGAATCACCCGGCCATTGAATCCTAAAAAACCTTGGGTACGGTCACCACCATTGTCATAGAAGAATTGAGGACTCATTAATGATTTTTAACCTCAATCGTCAAATAAGTATTTTAAATGTTAGTTGTACCGATATGCAATTCAAAAAGGTCAATTTAATCATCCAACTTATAGTGAAAATTGTTGTGTCACCCTGATGTGGGAATAACTCCATTTACATTTGTAACATGTATCGAGCAACACAACCTCAATATGAATTAGGTTTCATGCTAGGCATGAGGTGGCATTGAACAATTATTGAAACGTACTAGACTATTTAGCAAAGGATTATATATATATGTGTGTATATATATTTCTCTCAAATAATAGGCAATATATGTTACCATATCTGAAGTTCCGGTACAAATTCATAGGTTGTCAAAAAATTTCTCTTACGAGACAATATGGCATATTAAGTTACCATATACCAGGAAGGTGTGGACCATATTCACAATATAAAAAATATTCTCTTGTCAAATAGTCTGACATTATATTATTACGTAATAAGAATATGGTCTTGATTCACTATCTTACAAAAAATTTCACCTATCAAACATCAATTTTAAAATATTATATTACTATAAGTTTGAATGTATTTTTATTCACAATATGACATGTAATACATTAGATATTCTTTTTTTGATAATATTACATATTAGATATTTAGGAAGAACCCATTATTTGTGAATGCATTGCATTTTTTGGGTGTATTAATTACCTTGGCATTGAAGTAAAATTATTTCCTCCTCCCAACCTCCTTTGGGTTTTTGTTTTTTACTATTCACGGTGAAAAATAATTGATCTTTAAACGATAAAGAAGAAAACGAACAAAACAGCTGGCTAATGGTTGATGGCTAATGGTAAAAAACCCTAGCCGCAAAAAAAAACTCTAGAAAGCTTGGTTTTCTTCGCCAAGTTTTGCTATTTTCCGTCCGATGGTGCGTCTTCGGGGCGTTGCCGTCGGACGGGTGCAACAGTCCTCCATGGTTTTCAGTGATTCTCTCTGGCATGGTTTCGTTTAGGTTCACAGGCGAGCAGGGATGATGGGCGATGGGTCTTTGTGGGCTGGCTTGGTTCTGTGGCATCGGTGGTGGATTCTCAGGGGGCTTTGCTGGTGGAGGTTGCGCATGACGGTGGAGATCACCTTTGGTGCGGCGGGGCTATGTCAGAGATGGTGGTGCAGCGATGCTATTGATCTGCTTTCTTGTTGGCGTTGGGGATTTGAACATGAGCTATGTCATTGGGTCTCTGCTAGCATGAGTTTAATTTCTTGTTTTGTTTTTTACTAGTTTTTTTTCCCTAGTCTGTAGCTTTTGCTACTAATAATTCCCTATCATCGTTGGTTTCTATGATGATTTGGGACCTTAGTGAGGGTGTTTTCTCCACCTTCAAGTATTACTCTTCGGAGTGTTGAGTCTGCAGATACGAAATTTTCGTATAATCATTTGATCGATGAATCTTTTCGCCGTACCATATGTTTTGGCGGTTGAAGATTCGCTAGTTGTTTAGATGATTAGTGAGTTTTTTGTTTTTGTAGGCTCGTTGTTTCAACGAGCTCAGTGGTCTACAATGAGAGGTATTTGTTAAAGTCTTTAGTTGCCTGACCGACAGATCTGGTTTCAGGCCTAGGAGTTTGATGTATGTGTCTTTCTGGCTTTGATAATATATGAATTATCTGTTTCTCAAAAAAAAAAAAAAAAAAAAAATGGTTGATGGTGTTTTTCTCTACAAGGTTGATTTTTGAAGAGAAAATATAAAAGGATGAACCGGAAGTCGCCAATCTAGGAATACACCAAAAAGAGCTTTATCACCTTTATATATGATTCACAGATTCACATGCAAAATTTGATACCAGTTTGCATCTTACACCCTCAATCTGTAGACGTACAGCTACGGCCAATTGATATAGACGTTTGAGACACTCCCCACAATGAACGCAGCAGCACAGCACCAAAATTTAATAGCCTAAAATATCCCCTCTATCCCAAATAGGTAAACTTTATTCCCAAGACAGTAAAAACAAAAAATCAAATTAAAAAAAGAAAAAGACCAATGTATGTGATCTTTGATTTTTCAAAAGGATATCCTGAAATAAAAGAAAAGAAACCCAAAAGAGGGTTTTTATTGCAGAGTTACTGGGATAGAAAGACACGGTTGAAAACTTTGAAATGGGACCTGGAATTTTGGTACACACAGTAGTAATATCATATTATTATAGCTGGCAAGAGCTGGCTCTTTAGGCCCAGCCTCCCAATCTTTCCTTCCAAATCCCACCGTCTCTCTCTCCTCTATTGGTGTCAACGTGCTTGGGTTGTGGGGGGTTAAGAAACCCTTCTGCTACAATCTGAATTAGGGTTTTTGTAGTTGAAGAATTTGGTGGAGATGAGTGCGTCCAGGTTCATAAAGTGTGTCACAGTTGGGGATGGAGCGGTGGGCAAGACTTGTATGCTCATCTCCTACACCAGCAACACTTTCCCAACGGTAAAAGGCTCTTCCTTTCTTCTTCTTCTTCTTCCTATTGCTTCTTGTTTTGTTTGGTTGCTAAGAACTGTGGGAGAGAAAGAAATGGATTAAAACTGTGAAAGTTTGAGTCTTTTAGGTTTCTCTGTAGTTGGGTTGCTCAATATGGGTTTAATGCAACATTTTTCAGCACAGTTTACTTGCTTTTGTTTGGTTTTCAAGAATCTTTGGAGAAAGAAAGTGTTGCTATTTTCAATTATGCTTCATACATTGAGTATAGAAACAAAATCAGGAAATGACAATTGTAGGGGTGGGAGGGGGTATTTGTGAGTAATTCATTCTAAATTCGAATTTCGATTTTAACATGGGCAGCTTAAAGATTTTGTTTTGTTAGATCATTCTTTATCAGCCTGTATAATTGTTCTTTTTAATTACCCTTTATTTGGTGTACAAAATAGTATGAAGAAATCTTAAATTTTTTATCAAATTTGGCCCTTTATGTTTGAATTGCACTTATCAGAGCTCTTTAATTTGAATCTAATGGACAATTTATTAACAGGGTTTTCTTGGGTTTGTTCAGTTGACTTTGACCCTTTCTATGATTTGTCATTCCTGATCCTGTGCTGATTTGTCTCAACTATGACATTAAGCTCAGAAAATTTTTCTTTCTACAGATTTTTCCCTTAACTCGGGGCTTCAGCCGATCATAAGTGCTTAATAGAAAACTTTCTGTAGAATACATATACCATACGGTTGTTCTGTATGACGACCTTACTGTAATTTGACCATTTTCATTTTTAAAACTGTTTGTTTCTTTTTGTAAGTTTGTTGATGTATGAGATTGAATTCTAGAGAATGATTGTGATTTTCTTTCTTTTGTTGTCATACTCATGCAGGATTATGTGCCAACTGTGTTTGACAATTTCAGTGCAAATGTGATTGTGGATGGTAGCACGGTGAATTTGGGGTTGTGGGATACTGCTGGCAAGTTCAAAACTCCAACATATTTTATCCTCATAGCTATTTAATGTATTTACTTAAACCTAGGCCTGATATTGTATGTTTGCGGAACAGGGCAGGAAGATTACAATAGACTAAGACCATTGAGCTATCGTGGGGCAGATGTGTTCTTACTTGCATTCTCTCTAATCAGCAAGGCCAGCTATGAAAATGTTGCCAAGAAAGTAAGACTGGCATTAAGCACATAACATTTTCTTTATCTTCACCCCTTTTTTTAGTTATCCTTTAGAATGTGATGTCTAATTTGCTGATCAAGCTTTTATTTGATTATTTGTTTACTTATTTTTTTTTTCTGATCTCAATGTTTAGTGGATTCCTGAATTGAAGCATTATGCACCTGGTGTTCCAATTATTCTCGTTGGGACTAAACTTGGTTAGATCTCCACTCCGTTGCTTTACTTTCGCTTCCTATTACGTTACTTCTGGTTACTGCAAGTTGTTTATACTTTAATTGCTCCAAAATGTAGTACTTTTCATTTCCATTTTATATTATTTTCTAGGCTAGTAGCTTTTGTCTGCTTATGCTTATCTAAGACGTGTTGGTTGGAACGCATTCAGTATAGTTGCATATTTCAATTGCTCCATAATTTAGTACTGTTAATTTCCATCTGTTAGTTGTTTGGCTGTCTGGGTTGCTTTCTCTTTGTATTGTGAATTTGCCGATCAGCTTTTGAAAAGCTCAGTGGTTCATGTTAATATGGTAAATGTTAAACCACCTCATTAATCCTCTCTAGGTCAACTATGTCTACATTCACTGTATATTCTAATTGCTTGATCTTAGGATCTATCTTCATTATGTAATTGATTGTAAATTGCTTAGATTAGGATCCAAATTCCTGTAATGTAGCAATTACTTGTGTATATAATCCTTGCCTCTCAATGAGAAGAATATACAGAAATATCACAAACTCTTTCATGGTATCTGTTTGAAGCACTTGCTGTGTGATTCAAGGCATTACAATGCCTGGCTTGTGCCTAAAGGATGCCTACGCATGACATTTTTTTTGTGTACATCTTTGTTGGAGTTGGATAGGTTACTGTACAATCATATATTTTTTTTTTGAAACTAGGGTGTCCGAGTCTTTGACCCGACTAATCCCTAGGCCCCCCGCCTGACCCCACAACATTTGGGGAACTGGAAACTCTAGCATTTGCTAGGTGGGTACCATGGGAGAGGGTCGAACCCCAGACCACTTGGGAGCAAACCAAGGGCCTGACCGCTAGACCAACAACTCTTTGGTACTGTACAATCATATTGGTAGCAATAGTTTCTGGCGTTGGATTTACAAGTACATAATGAAATGAAAAGATCTCTCTGCTGTATGCAGTAACTTAAATCAGTATGATCTGACCAGACCATGTGTCATGTTATGTTACAGTAGTGATCACATATAGTCTTAGTTCATATAGTTCATATCATATTAGATTGCAGTAGCTATTGGATGTAATCTTATCTTTGCTTTTCATGACTGCTAAATTTGCTTCATATAGATCTTCGGGACGACAAGCAGTTCTTTTCAGATCATCCTGGTGCAGTGCCAATTACCACAGCCCAGGTATTTCTCGTGCAACCTAAGTTTATTATCACATTTTTTATTTTGTCATGTTTCTAGTTCCATAGTCAGCCCACCTAGTAGGATGAAGACCTGATTTTCTCCATTTTTATTTTTTGGGTTCCTTTTGAAGGGAGAGGAACTAAAAAAGCTGATTGGGGCTCCTATTTACATAGAATGTAGCTCGAAAACACAGCAGGTTTGTACCTATAACTCAAATTGCTTTAAACCTACAAGGGAATTATGCCATCTCATCACTAAGGATGTTTGTGTTGAATACCTCTTGTGTGAATGCAGAATGTGAAAGCAGTCTTTGATGCCGCCATTAAAGTGGTTCTCCAGCCCCCAAAGCAGAAGAAGAAAAAGAAGAGAAAGGCACAGAAGGCCTGCTCTATATTGTAATTGCAAAGAGACTAGTGTGTTCGGAACACAGTGTGACTTTAGTCATTTATCCATTAATCTCTCACAGACCGCAATCACTGTTATCTTTTTCGACCTCGAGGAAGCAGAAGCAGAGTATGGTAGTTTCGACTGATAGATGTAGGAGCTCCTTTTACACATCAAGTTATTCGTTTGTGCTATCTGGGCTGTGTTCTGATTTGTATATTAGTGATTTGAACTATATGTTTGGTGAACTCTTTATTTTCTTTGGATTAGATTTCCCTAATGTACTCTATATATTTAGTACTGAAACATCTTTTTTCAAGTTCAAGATTCTAGATAAATGGTAATATACTATTGGGAGATGTTGTGACATCTTATGTTGTCAGAATTTAGAAAGAACAACTCTCTTATCAAACAATTTGACATGTTTTGCTGCAAAATTATGAATTAGCTAGGATTGCTAATTAGGGTAACCATGTTCAAATGTGCGCTTATGATTCATAGTTGAACAACATAACATCTTCGATACTAGTAAGACGTGTGTTTTGAAGAACGGATCAAGATTAGTTATGCATATACCTTGGTGCGGAAGCATCTTTATGGTAGGTGTGTTTGTGTTTCGTCTGAGAAGATATTCTAAATCTTGTAATACACCCATCGACTTCAAAACTGTCCCAGATTCTCAAGAATCGACCCATTTTAGCTAAACACGAATATCTTTTCTTTTTGAACGTGGGAGGTGATAGTACCCGCTGGTTGGTATAGGAGTCGTTCTCATGACATATGATTGGCCTAAAGGATCTTTTTCACTAAAAATTCTAGCCTTATTTTAGTGAAAGTAAAGCATGCCCTCACAATTAGAATCGGTTTAACTTTCAGCTTCTTATTTCCAAAATGATCACTTTCAGAACATGTTATGGCATCAATTTCTGTTCAAGGAGTAATCAAATTTGCAATGGAATACATATATGGTCAACAGCTGTTTACATAAAAGAGAAGGAGATAGGTACTGAGTGTGACAGCAAACTTTGTTCTGGAATTTGATTCTATGCCCACTTTCATCAGTACAAAATACAAATGAGTTCATGCACCTCTCTCCATCTTCATTCCCCAACTCCTTAAATACACCCACCACCACATTCCATTTTGCAGGGTGTCAATAGATTGAAACCCTTTTGGAAATTCTCTGGAATTTTTGCTCAACCCTAGAAACTTGATTTCGAATTTGCTTGAATATATGGCTTCGAAGAGAATATTGAAGGAGCTCCGGGATTTGCAAAGAGATCCACCAACTTCATGTAGTGCAGGTACTTTAGAGGGACTGAATTCGAAATTAGTTCATTGTTAATTTTGAATGATTTATATGTGATTTTCTTATATATATGTGGTACTTATTCAGGTCCTGTGGCTGAGGATATGTTTCATTGGCAAGCAACAATCATTGGTCCAAATGATAGTCCTTATTCAGGTGGTGTATTCGTTGTGACTATCCATTTTCCACCTGATTATCCCTTCAAACCTCCAAAGGTATACATCAAATTAATCTCTTCTTAACTTGTACCGATTAATTCAATTTTCGATATATATATTCTGTGGGAAATTGACAAAAATATATGTCTGCAGGTTGCCTTCAGGACTAAAGTGTTCCATCCAAATATAAACAGCAATGGTAACATCTGCTTGGACATTCTCAAGGAGCAATGGAGTCCAGCACTCACCTTATCCAAGGTGAAATACATTTGAGTTTTCTGTTGCATTTTAGAGCTAGCTAGCATATCGTACGAATTTCATCATTAATTGCCAATTAAGGACTACTCAGTCTACTCTTAACAAAATGGGATCATCTGCTTATTTATATTTCTAAAAAGATCGACAACATCGTTTTGGGGTTTATGTCGGAAAGATTATCAAATGAGCTTAAAATTACGATGTTTTGGACATGATCCGGCCGGCCTCATTATTAACAAGAAAGCTAGCTAAATGATGACTAAAACCAATTAATTGAAGTACTAATGAGTGCAACATGCAGGTTTTGCTGTCAATATGCTCACTGCTGACGGATCCGAACCCTGACGACCCGCTTGTTCCTGAGATTGCTCATATGTGCAAGAGTGACAAAGTCAAATATGAGTCAACGGCTCGGAGCTGGACCCATAAGTATGCCATGGGCTAAACCCTAATAAGTCTACCTGTATAAGATAAAAATATATTCATGCACCTCCTTACTTACTATTTATTATTAATACATCCAGCTTCTCTTCTTCTTGCATGTTCTGGTAATTAACCTCCAACAACTTGTAATTTGAGCTCTCTTTGTTTGAAATAAATGACTGGAAACTCTTTTTTGAAGTAACATTTCAACATGAGTGTTGTTGAAAGAAAGGATTTTTTATGGGTGAGGAATGGCAAATCCAGCCTGCCCAGTCTTGTACCTTTTTATATATGATCATATAGATATGTTTACTAGAAATTCTCTCTGTCTGGTAAATGAAATAAGTAGATTTTAATATCCATCAACATTCTTAATTCTTGTTCTGATCATGCCAATATTAGAGCACCATGTTCACTCCAGATCGAAGGCCCGGATATGGTTCCAAATTAAATACAATTCCTAGCTCTACTCATTTTTCAATGATCTCATATCACTGATGACCAAAACCCTATTTACTGGCTGGGTTTTCATCAAGTTATAATAATGATACGAGGTTATGGCCTAAATATCCCATAAGAGTATAAGACCATAACCATGTCTTGTAATCACTACAAAAGTGGGCTTTGTTTTGCTTAGGAGTGGGTTTATTAATTATAAGCGTATGCATATGAATATGAATGAGTTATGTCTATTATATACACATGATATATACGACAAATAACAATCATATAAACAACAATTTTTGCATGAATATGATCGTTAGTTTTGAGTAATCAAATAAGAAGAATGAAATGATCGATAAACCAAACAATCATGGAGATAGAACTCATTGATCATGAGTGATGGTTAAAGTAACAATCGTTGCATCATGTAACTCGATCTTGGATCATCATCGAGTTTCAGATTGGTGTTAAGCATTTACAATTCAATAACAATCCAAATGGTTTTGTGAGGATGGTAACATGGCATGGCGTTTGCTCCGGTTTTGTGTTTTCAAGAAAAGAAGCGTTATTTACATTGTGTGGGATAATTTAATTTGTTACCAAAATGCTTGTGGGAGAAATTGGGCTTTTATCATAAACAGTACTTGACATGACGGATGTACATCACTTTAGTACCTAACATTTGAAAACTGTCACTTTAATATCCAACATTTCAATCCTGACCCAACTTTAGTACCCACTGTCAATATTGTCGTTAAACCCACGCCCACGTGACTTTTTTTCATGGGTATTTTTTGTATCTCCGTAGTTCTCTCTCTCTCTCTCTCTCTCTCTCTCTCTCTCTCTCTCTCTCTCTCTCCCTCTGCAATCAAACCCAGAAATAACCAAACACCAATTTTTTTTTTCTCTCTCTCTCAAACTCATCCGATCATTGTCCCAATTCTTTGAAACCCCCAAGCATGTAATGATCATGGTCCCAATTCTCATTCACTCCAATATTAACCCAGTTTTTTTTTTTTTTTTTTCTCTCTCTCTCTCTCCTCCTTCAAGACTTCAACCACGATCTACTCCATCTCCTCTAATCTTCATCACAGCCTCCATCTCTTCCGATTCACATTGCAGCCTCCATCTCCTCCGATCCTCATCTTCTTCTTCTTCTATTTTCTCGTCCTATTCACTGAATTCTCCAACCGCCGAGGTATTCGATCGCCGCCGCACTGTATGTGGCACCGGTGAACATGGATTTAGCAAGCAACATGGATTATTTCTTCTATTTCCGAATCCTACGACGCCTTCATTAGATTTGACGATTTTTTTTTTTTTTTGAGAAATAGATTTGATGAAGATGAGATGAGTGAGAGAGAATGAAGAAAGAAGAGCACGATAAGAGAGAGAGGGGAAGGGAAAAAAAATCTTGGAGAGACGAAAATACCCATGAAAAAAAGTCACGTGGGTATGGGTTTAACGGGGTTATTGACGGCGGGTACCAAAGTTGGGTCGGGTTTGAAAGGTTAGGTACTAATGTGATATATATGTTTATGATAAAACAGTACCAAAGTGATGTATAGCCGTTAGGTTGGGTACTGTTTATGATAAAGCCCGGAGAAATTATATAGATATGTTTTATGTATTCTAGGGTTTGTGATCGAGGATGGTAACTTGAAATTTTCTTCGGCTATGTGGTTTGAGAAAAAAAAATTATACTTTATTTGTATTCTCTGTTACTCTGTTAGACTAATCTTAATTTGCGATAAACGTACAATGTAATATTCAACGTGCATTATATACTTTGTAGGTTTCATGTCACTCAAAAATCAAATTCAAATAATGTCATATATTCATGCCAAATGGAGAGTTTAATTATGTACGTATGTGAGTACGCGCGTGTTTGTAATTAGCTAATAGTTGGTTAGTGGTTTATAAGTATATGGTTAATTGACATTATTATCATTATAAAAAAACAAATTAGTAGGGGCATAACTTGACCTACCATTGATTCTTCTAACAAATAATTTCCATGCATATATGGTTTATCATTATTTAAAAAGAGATTAGTAGGGCATAACTTGACCTACCATATATTGATTCTTCTATCAAATAATTTCCATGCATATGGTTTATCATATTAAAAAAAAAGATTAGTAGGGCATAACTTAACCTATCATTGATTCTTGTAACAAATATAAATAATTTCCATGCATGGCTCCAAAAATAAAATTAAAGTGCACCATGGTCCATCGGAAGACACCCATGCATGAGAGTGTGAGACGTCGGTGGATCGGAGTCCTGGAGATTAACCCTATTTTAGTTAATTTCTTAATTGATCATCAAAGATTGAGCTCTACTCTGTTAACCTAAAAATAAACTATCCACGATATGAAACTTAATGATCTTGTAATGGCAGATATATTAATATAAAATCAACAAAATTAATCACTTTAACTATTCACTAGATCGATGATGATCAATGCATGAGCTAGCTTAATTTGATTATATAAAAATTAGGTTTGTGTTATACGAAGAAATTATATATCAAGTTCTTTGTAAAGCAAAACAAGCCCCCCAGTAGTTGATTGATTTCTCTCTTCAATGTGTGTCGCATCTACTTCTTCTTCTAGACTTGTTCCCTTAATTACCATGCATCATCGTATTGTCGGATGAATTAGGAGACATCAGACCAATCAAACTGAGAGGAATTATACTTATCCTTGAATCACGTGGAGAGAAAAGAACATAATTAACCATTTAACCCTAATAAATTAAAGGGCACGTGGTGTATCACGTGATTCATTTAATCGAAAAAATAGGTCGGAAGACCAAAGTGATAGTCTTAACCTGTATTAAAAATGAACATCTTACTTGTCTAATTCAATCTTTTTTTTTCTCACATTTTCTCACCACTTGAACTAACCCTTGAAACTTAATGAGTGTGAGTTACCGACCGAGCTTGATTTGGTTCAACTTATGGCTCTAGTGAAGCATATTCCGCCAGCATGCCCAAATACCCCAGCCACCCTAGCGACACCAAGCAAACCTTAGCAAGCCAACTAGCACACCATCAGACACCACATCCACACCACTAGCCATCATCAGAAAAAGCATACCCATGAAGAGGTGGAGCCGCCAACAAAACAGCGAAGACCAAAAAGTGATAAGAGAAAAATATTCCCATCCGAACTGCATGCACTCGTCGTTGTATTTTCATAATCCAAACCATTTATATTTTAAATCACATTTTAAGGATCATCTCTACAAGGAATAAATAAAATTGAAGATCGTTTGCTCACCTAACTATAACAAACAAATAGAGGGTTCTAATAAAAGTTAACATTCTCGTGACAACCGTTCATTTGTTTAATGTAAATTTATGAATAAACGATATCTGTTTCGATTGATTTTTTTGATAGTATCATTTTTAAATGATGATTTAAAACATAAAAGATTTGCATTATAAAACTACGAGCCTACGATGCGTTATGAAAAATAAATGGAAGAGTTTGAACGAGCTCTTCCAAACTAGTTTGGATGTGAGTATTTTCCGTGCCAAACCGGCGTCTGATTTGCATTACGAAATTAGTAATTCCTTACTAGCTTAAGTATTTTCATTTTTTTTTTCATTTGATCTAAATGTTATTTGTAACATCCTCCTAAAATTTTGGACAATGCTTCCTTTTCTTTTATTGGTCGACAAACAAATAGACTAAATCTTTTATTTTATTTACTATTTACTCCCTATTTAAATATAAATATATGGTTTGGCCCACGGCCGTCTAGAGCCTCCGGTTCGTTAACCATTTATAGGCGGTCGAAAGTCGTATTGCCCTATTTTATCGGCCAAAGCAAAATTACCGGACTCCTGAGATTTCCCGCGAAAATTGCCGGTTTTTAACGGCCTTAAATAACAATTTAATTTCTACTTTTACTTTTACAACCAAAACCAAAAAAAGGCAAAAGTGAGAAAAATTAAAAAACAGAGCGGGAATTCAGTCTCTCGCCGACACAATTCTCAAACCCAGCAAAGAAAAGCATCTTTCTTTTCATTTCTGATATTCGTCACAAAACACCCATCTTTGTACATATTTTTTTGTCTAAACAAATTAAGATGCTTTTTGATGTTGAATACAATTTCTGGGTATTGAATTTAGTTGCAGTAGGTAGGCTGATGTTATTTGGCGACTTTTCCTTTTAATAACACGTTGGGGTTGAATTGAGTCACGAATGGGTACAAGATTTAGGTACATGTTATTTGTCTCCTCATATTTATCTTTTCCTTTTGATCAGGCTTTGATTTCATGGTTTCATTTTTTTAATCCAGGATCTTGTGGATTTGCTTAGAGTATTTGAATTTCCCAATTGGGTTTTGTTCTCTCTTTCTTGGGTCAAATGGGTTTTGTTTGAAATTTATAAACTGCAATATTTAATTGGAACCCATGGATGGGCGCCATTTATATCCACAAGTGGCAGCTCCTTGAATGTATGGTATATTTGGGGATTCATTTTTCTTCTTCTTCTTCTTCCCTGAGTGACCATGGTGGGTTTTGTGTTTCAGGGGCTGAAATGTAAAATTCAAGAAGTGGGAAGGTCCAAAATCAGAAGAGATTTGCACAACAAGTTGAGGAAGGAATTGAAGTTATAGACATTTGGAGATTGTGAGACAGAGAGAGAGAGATCAGAGGCATAAAACACAATGATACTTGAGGAGGTATTCAAGGATTTCAAAAAGAATAGGAAGAATAATAAGAAGAAGAAGAATGTTGTCTTGGTTGGGATTAAAATTGATGGCCAAAGCAGAGAGCTGCTTGGATGGGCTCTCGCTAAAGCTGCTGAAGCCGGAGATTGCGTTATCGCTGTTCATGTTTGTCGAAGTTCTGGTAAGTATTGCAGATATAGATTCTTATGTTTTCCCTAGTTGTACTCTCTATAACATTGCTATGTTTTGGTCAGTCTTGAACTATTCATTAGGTAATTTGGTAAATTCTGTGGATTTGTATTGTCGATTAACAGTTCCGCAACGTAACATGCCAGACTATTTGGTAAGATAACATACTCCTTGTGTTAATATGTACAGATCAGACCTTGAAGGACAAGCCAATAGTGGATAGTTATATAGAGGCTTATGAGGGGATATGTAATACGAAAAAGGTTTGTACTTCTTAATCTTCACTACTCTTTCTATGCATAGTGGAAAATTTGAGATTTGATTATAAATTGTCACACTTAAATTTCAGGTAGATCTCATCAGTCAGGTATTGACAGGAAGCTCAATCCGAAAGGCGTTAGTGAAAGAGGCAAAGAACCATGAAACTATGGCTGTAGTTGTAGGCACAAGCCAACCAAACACTCTTGGGTAAGGGAAAAAAGTTGAATTGGTTTTCAGTGTATGTTATTATTTTTTTTTTCTGATGACTCTAAACAGATTACATTTGTAGGGTTTGGGATTCTACGGCAAAATACTGTGCTAAGAAATTGCCTCCAAGCACAGATGTGGTGGCAATCAACAAGGGGAAAATTGTATACAGAAGATGTCCAAATAATGAACAACCAGGTTGGTGTGTTTTTTAGTCCCAGAAAACATATTTCAACCTGTCGGTCCCTCGTGAATACTAAATTCAGTTTCGGTTATGGTAGGTCTTGCAGGTGATGATTCAAGGCCAAGTGTTAGTCAGATAGATAATCCCATTCCAAGAGGAAAAAGCCAATCTGAATTTGGTGACTCTGAGGCTGATACAGAAACTGTTAAATCATTTTCTGATATGGCTCAGAGCTCCCAAGCTAGTCCTATGCGTGGCAATGAAGACCTGAAAAAAGAACATAAGAGAGCTCGTAACAGATCAGCTTCTTCACTTTGTGTAGGAGAGCCTGCAGAGAAGAGCCTTGGATGGCCTCTGCGTAGAGCGAGTTCTTCAAGTACACATATCCCGAGCACAAGGAACATGTCTGTGGTGCAATGGGTGATGAGCTTACCGGATCGTTCTCCACAACAATCTCCTCAATGTTCAATCACTAAAGAAACTCCATTTGAAGGAGGTATCAAGACTAGTTCTTTTGCTTTGGATGAGCTACCGAAAGAGTTAAAGAGTCTCCTGCAAACAAATCGTTGCAGATGGTTCAGTCATGAGGTTTTGAAAACTTCAACCTCGAATTTCTCCTCAGGTCTTTAACGCTTACTTTGTCCTGAGATTGCCCCCTTTTGTTCTCTCTTCTATCTTTTTAGGCTCTTAAGTATTTCTATATCTAAGTTCATCTTTTTTTTTTACAGAAAATCTTATTGGGAAAGGAGGATGCAACCTTGTGTTCAAGGGGACTCTACCAGATGGCAAGAAAGTGGCAGTAAAGCTTATGAAGTCATCCAAAGCAACATGGAAGGATTTTGCTCATGAAGTTGATATCATCTCCTCGTTGAAGCACGAGCACATCATGCCTCTGCTTGGCTTCTGCTTTGAAGAGAACGTTCTAATATCCGTTTATGATTTCTCTCCTAAAGGAAGCTTAGAGGAGAATTTACATGGTAAGTGTTGAGTACTTTAGTCCATGCGTTTAGTAGTAAAAAGTGTCAGAATTTGATTTTAAATTGATAGTTGATGCAGGCAAGACTAAAGGCAAATCTGTATTGTCATGGGAAGTGAGGTTCAATGTTGCTGTTGGGATTGCTGAAGCTCTAAATTACCTGCATAACGAATGTTCTCCATCAGTTATTCATAGAGATGTCAAGTCTTCAAACATTCTTCTCACCAAAGAGTTTAAACCACAGGTGATTAATCATAGTAAAACAAATGGTGATTAACATATGAAGATCACTAAACTTTATGACATTGACTCATTGCTTGCATTTATGTGACAGTTATCTGATTTT
Organism: Rubus parviflorus; assembly: GCA_029955375.1. Lineage (NCBI taxonomy): Eukaryota > Viridiplantae > Streptophyta > Magnoliopsida > Rosales > Rosaceae > Rubus > Rubus parviflorus. Next base: position 34,004,427 of record JARGGL010000001.1, read on the forward strand.
GGCCTTGCAATATGGGGACCAACAACTACGCCTTTCCTGACTGAATGCGATGTAGTGGGAACATTTGGTTATCTTGCCCCTGAATATTTCATGTATGGAAAAATCAGTGACAAGATTGATGTCTATGCCTTCGGTGTAGTCCTGCTTGAACTATTATCAGGAAGAAAACCAATTGGCTCTGAGACTGACAAAGAGCAAGAGAGCTTGGTCATGTGGGTAAGTCCCACCTCCATAACTCAGTTCCTTGTTCTTCAACTTCTTTCAAGTATTTAGGATCAATGACATTGAATAAAATTTCAGGCACAGCCTAAACTAGAAAGTGGAGATGTACAAGACATACTGGATCCAAATTTCGATGGGAAGTTTGATGAGATTCAGGTACTGAGAATGGTTCATGCAGCAAAACTGTGCATCACACGCTCAGCAAGTCTTCGCCCTAAAATGAGTGAGGTATGAAACTGTCATATGCTTATAAATAATTTGTGACCAAGAGGTTTCTGTGTTAGTAGTAGAGTGAAGTTTCATGTTCTTCTTTTTATCTCCTCAGATAGTGAAGCTCCTAAAAGGGGATTCAGATTTTGAACCGCAAGTACACTCTCCATATTTTGATGTAGAGGATTCTGAAAACCGAGATGACAATGATGATGAAGTTTATCCAAACTCAAGTGCAGAGTTACATTTAAATCTTGCACTGCTTGATGTTGACGATGATACAACATCATTCAGTAGCGTGGAGCAGAGCATCCTTTCTTGGGAAGACTATTTGAAAGGAAGATGGAGCAGATCATCAAGCTTTGATTAGCTTTTCTTGTACTCTCTTGATCTTTTTTCTCCTCTTGTTTTGAAAGCTTTGACCACATACTTGTGCGGACATGAACTTAGCAAATCTGTAGAGTATAGGGAAAGGAATGTGTCCCCAAGAGTGAGGTGTTTTGTAGATGTAAACATGTACAAATAAAAAAAAAAATATAGAAGTGTTAGTGTGAGGGAAAATCTGCAGCTTATCTGAAGCTGTAATTTTCTTGTAAACATCTCTCCTCCAAATGGAATATGAACAAAACTGAAGCAGTTAGCTAGAATTTGAAGTTGCATTATAATGCAACTTCTAATTATAAAATTCTAGAAAGATCAAGCTGCAGGCAACTATAAAGAAAACAGATTAAAATGAATGCAGGCATTATTAGCTTACTTCAATCTGATTACATGGTAGACCAATAGCATCAAAACTGTCCTACTTACAAAATGGCACAAGTTTCCTTTTACTTAATTAGAATAGTGTTGTATATGGATAGCACAAATGATCACTGCTAGCAGCACTAGTTTTTTGATTTGTGTCATTCCTGAGTGACCCTCTATCATAGAGCCACTGTTGATCACTAAATTCAGTGTTCAGAGTCTCCAAGGAGGAGGAACCCATTTCAAAATCAACTCTCTAAATTGCGATTCAATCTGCAGACAACCGCCGTCAGAAATGACCTCAGCTTTTCCATTAGGGTAATGGAACTCACAGAAAGGCCTAGAACCCAGTTCTCCTTTCTGGACAATATCAACTTGTTTGCTAGATAGTACTTGATGTATACACTTTTCAGTTCAATAAGACATGGCAAAAGACCAACATCAATGTCCGAGTGATGCAGAGAGAAAACCCAACAAGCACAGAAGCTTCTAGCACAATTAACATGGTCATGGTGACCATTAGTGTTATCTTGATGTTTCCTCTTCTGCTCAACAGTCTCTAGATTTTTCCTCTTGTCTTTCCTTCTCCTCTTTTGCTTCTTTCTTTCCCTGTCAGCATTCAGCTTCAAAATACAGGGGAGAAACCATCATTACAAGAACTAAGAGACCAAAAGAACAAGAATATCAGGTGAAAGTGATTTGAATATGGGATAAAAAGAATCTGAAATCTCAGACAACCGTAACTCCTTGAACGACCAAAAAAAGAAAGAAAGATACAAGTCTTGAATTTTCTCTTCCAAGTATACTATCTGTAAACAAATCCTTAATCTGTAGAATCTGTGAAGTATAGTTTACTGTAACTAAAAAATTTCAATATATAATTAACCTAAAAAATATATAGCAACAGATGCTCCCATTCCTAAACATGCATATTCTCTTTTATGATGTCTAAAACCGCAAATGTACGTACCCCGGCCCCTTTTTCTGATGCAGCATTCCCATTATGAGCACAAAATATCCAAAAGGATTGGAGTCTGAAATTGATGTTTAAGACCAAGAACTTAAACCTATTTTTGATGCACAAGAAGATCAGAGTATATATATTCGATCACCAAGTACAAAACTTTGAAAGTATGTGATTATAAGCATGCAGATAGTCCCAAAATACCATGAGAGCATAAATTGTCAATTCAATACCATATATATACACAAACCTTAATGAGTTCTCTCCATTCCACAAGTAACCTGGTGGAGGGAACCGCATGCACCGAGACATTGAGTTTGATTTCAAAGATATAAATTACTTTTTGTTTTGGTCTGTCCAAAGTCTATAAAAGATTAAGAATCAATGAACAAAAGTATGTGATTGTCGATCAATTAAAGACCCATGACACGACCAAAATAAAAATAAAGTTAGAAACCCATGCTAAGATGGCATGGCAACGGAAAAGCTGTGACTAAATCATAATTCATACAAAACCATATGGATGGCATGCCAATTTAAGTTTTAGGGAGACGATTTTAACTTTAATAGGGAATTAATTAAGTTTCCACTAGTGGTCGAGTTGGTCGAGCCTCCAGGTGTGATACTTCCCACTCGGGTTCGAATCTTGCCAACTGCGGATTAGAGTTAGTCATTGAGTCTACGAAGCCCTTGAAATAACACGATCTCGATAAAAAAAAAAAATTTAAGTTTCCAATATCTGAGCCCTCTTTTAGGAGCTTCAATATCTGAGATCGTCCAAACTTTGCTTGGGAGTCCTACTTAATTGGACTCAACTAGCACTATGAACGTACTAGCTAGTAGTTCATTAATTCTCACTAGTTTTAATCCTATAGTTTATCTTATAACTAACCAGCGCGCGGTAAACTAGGTAACAGTAGTCATATTTGATACGGTAAGAGTACGTAGCCTATAAATATATATGTGTATGTATAGAGAGGCTGACGGCCGGGACTCGTATATCTATATCTTAAACCGTAGCTAGATCAATAGGCAAATTAGCAAGGCAACAATGGCAGATGAGATTAATGATCAGAAGAGAAGGACCAAGACCGTCGACTTAAGATATTCTCCTCGGCATATGTGAGAGGATTCTAACATTGGCTCTGACAGTCCCCTTTCCCAAATTTAAACATTTTGGCTACTTGATCGCGGGGGGGGGGGGGGGGGGGGTTGGATGTTCCGAACACTTACTATTGCAGAATTTCCCCTTGATCACGATCGAAATTGTGCTAAGATTATATTGCCTAGTCTGGATCCTACCTCACCGGCCTGTAACCCTGTAAGTAGTACGTACAGTATATCCATACTAGCTTGAATTAATTTACATTTAATTAATGAGGGTGAATTAGTTTAGTTTTATTGGATTGCTTGTGCACGTACAATCCTCTCTCTCTCTCTCAATGATTCTATATATACACTATTATTTAAAAGAACGAATTAATCAATTAATAACTAATTTTGATTATCCTATACATTACTTATAGGTGCTGCAAGACTATTACTCAGCATTTTTCGTTGATCGAATTATTACCGTTCTCCAAATGTTTTTCGGCTGGCCTAGTTTTTGGTATATAGTAGTTATGGTTGGTTTGTACATAATATCAACCACATGCCGTGCTTGCAACATATATACCATGTATTCAACAAATCAGAAAGAGAACTGAAATTGAGAAGAAGAGGTTACTTGCTATAGAAGCAATTAGAGCAGGAGCAGCTAATTCTGCGGAGCTTTATGATTTTACAATATATTTGCGTTACTATTCTGAAGAAATTCACTCGGTTAGTCGCCATGGTCTGGGACTTGAGCAGCAAGGCAAGGAGATAATGACCTAAGAACGACATGGCCGTCTCTGTCGTACGTTTATTGAATTTTATGTTGGCTAGCGATGGAAATAACTTATGGAGCTATTACATATTTTCTTTTGAGTGGTCATGCGGCTATTTATTTTTAGAGAGAATTCACAATTCATTGAATCAGAGGAAATGTAATTTCATACCCCAGTTTAATAGTCCTATGGGTGAAAGAAAATCAAGCTAGCTCACATAAGCCAACAAGAACCACCTGATGACAAACAATAATAAGCTGCGCAAAGGGTTTGCATCCAGACAACACAGCCTTGAATAGGGAATCTCTCTGCAAAACAGTGGATAAACACCAGAGTTCAGCATCAGTACAAGGAATTCGTCCAAAAAAAAAAAAGCATCAGTACAAGGGAGACAACAAGTGTCACAATCCAAGCCGTTAGTTACAACTGTACAGCATTACAATAGCTAGGGTTTTACAGAGGTTTAGCTCCTCCTATATAGTGCAGATACATTCCCTTGTATTGAACACAACGAGAATATACAATGAAAATTTTCTCCCAATAAATTCTATCAATGATAAGCTGATATATTATTATTCTTTAAGGAATATAATTATCAAAATGGATAGTTAACCCAACCTTTATCTATGTAAAGAGGAGCCTCTAAACCACTTTCACAAATAGAGAACATTCCGAATGTACTAATCTATGCAGTATTGATTTGAAGGGTTTACGTTTACTTAATTTAAAGAGGGATAAAGAGAAGGGTGCTACCACTTGGAAAAGGAATGAATTTATTCATCTGTAAAAACTAACATAACAATCTGGATTGCTAGTGAATCTTTTCCTGTTTAGCATTCTTAGTGACACAGTGAACAGTCGTAATTACGAACATAACAATCTGGAATGCTAGACGTAATATCAAATCGTCCCTGGATAAGATGAGAAGGGTGTAAGTTTTTCAATCTATCATCTGGAACCAAAAAATGTAGATAATATATTCCCCTTTGTGCTTGAGCAAAGGACCATTTGGTTTTTCCCACAAATGCAGTATGTAGGGATGTTATCAGCTTACTACCCATTGCCACATTTTTAAATGGTTAGTAAACAAAATTACATCAGATGCGACCACGAGAGGGAGTGGGGAGTGGGGAAGACAATTAGTGCTTGGTTGGTAGACCTTACTATCTTAGACTACCTTATTCTCAAGATTGTCCTGGACAGTTTTAGCCTGGAAAAACTGGACCAAATCCTGACCTGTGATGGTGGAGAGGGGGACTAGACAGAAGAAAATGAAGAAAAAAATTCAATGGATAATTCTGTACTACATCCCAATTTTCACCAAATACCTACCCCTTACGCTCTGCTCACACCCCAATCTCATCTCTCTGTTATCACTCTCTAATGTGTGTTACTCAATGGGGCCATATATGTATCAATTACACACAATTCAACCAGAAGAAGTTTTGGTACAATTCTACAATTATCCTTTCTTCTCAATTAAGCCAGAAGAAGTTTTTCAATCTACAAGGATCGCTCTGCGAAAACCTTGCCCAATGGCCTCTCCAAATCTTAACTTCTCGATCCAATTAGTGAGCAATTCCTAGCCCTGCAGGAGTTCAGTTCCTAGCTCTTCTTAGTTTCTCTAACGCACTTATTGCAGAATGACTCGACCAGAGACATGAAATAAGAAATTAAATGCCTTGATTGATGATACAGCAAGGTTAACAGATCACCATGGTAGTTGGTGGACACAAAGCAATGATGCGAATCTCAACTTGTGACACACAAAACACTAATTTCCAAAGTATCAATCACCTAAACAAATGATGAAGTGGGATGGTCATATGTATAGTTACAGTGGTACATTCATTGGAGTACCTGGATCACGCATACAGGGTGACCAGTTTACAAGCATACAATGGCAGTTCACTGCCCATACAGGCTGTGTGACTCCATTGGATATAGACAGAGTACATCAAGAAATACATATCTAGAAATCATGGATTTACTTTTCAGATTGGGAATGAGACATACCTGCGCACAGTTGCAATAAGGAACCACACAACATCTGACTTGCTTTTTCTGCAAACTTTGATCTGTTCAAATATATAAAACAGAGAGTTATCAATGGTTCATATCTACATAACTAATTAAAGAAATTATGGATCTTTAATCATGTTGCCAGATTACTAAAAGGCTTCAAAAGTCCGTAAAAGGTATTCTATTGGATAAACATTGAAATGTTTTCTCCCTAAAACTAATAAAAAAAATTATGTATCTTTCTCCCTAAAAACTTTCTTGGATAAACATTGAAAGGTTTTCTACCGGTGTAGACACCTTAACCCCAAATGCTTCAAATGCGATACATTACAGTGGTAAATGATAATATAAATGTTTACACTAGTCATGCAATGGCATAACAACCTCCAAGTTCCAAAAAGAAACTTGCTCCTCCAACACACGTTATTCTATCAAGTGGATTAATGTATTTACTATTTAGATGCATGAAATTGGATTACCGGAAGATCAAGAAATACTACACCGACTAGAATCATCAATAAGATAAAAAAAAACTACAATAACTCAGTGCTGACTCAATGCACCCAGCGGGCACGGCATCATTACTCATTAGTCACAAACCTAGGACCATCACTAAGAATGAAAAGGCATATAGTCACTTAACGTAAAACTACCTGGCGTGTCTTTCCAATGCCCATTTCGTCTGCAATATGACATCGTCAACCCTTTGCAAACCAAATCTAACACTCTCAAGCTGGAAAGGCAAGAGCGAGTCCAATAGTTTCTTTGGTAGCCTTCCAATCAACACATCAACTTTATCATCTGACAAGTGTTCTGGCCTGCATGATACCCACTGCCTTGTGATAAACGACTGTGAAAGTCTCTCTTCAATGTCAAGGCCTTTCCACCACCGTGATTTTGCATATAGTGTGATGGCATGACCTAGACAAATTCATAAAACAAAATTTCAAACACAAAATCCTTAACTACCTAATAGAATACAGTTGAATGTTATAATTTGTTGTGTGACTGTGTCTATATGTCGTATGCATGGATCTAGGTATGCTTGTATTGAAGTAGCTAACAATTACTCAATACTAATAATACTCTATCCATAAAACTGTAACTCACTTAAGACTAAGCCTAGCTTTTTCACAACGATATCACCAAAACTCAAAACTGAAATTCAATTTCCTTTATGGTTCATCTCCACCATTTTCTCACCAACCACACAAAACCCTCCAAAAAAACACTTGCATTTGAATATTCCAATCAAGCTATCAAAAATAACAGTAGCTAGACTCAGATTAGGTCATTTTCAAAATCAAGCAATCACTTAGTACAGTTACTCAATACTAATAATACTTTATCAAAAAGAGTAACTCACTCAGAACTAAGCCTTTTTTTCGAAACAAAATCACAAAACTGCAATTCAATTTTGTTTCATGTATCTTCATGTCCAAAATTCACAACACTCACCCAACAGAAAAACTCACAATCGCACATTGCATATGAAAACAAGTATAACAGTTGTAAAACTCAGAATTTAGGAATGAAAATCACAAAACCCAGAGACCCACTTACATTAGGCATTAGCCGAGCAATCCTTAGTCTCCTTAAGCAGCACCCTGCCGGAAATGCAAACCCTTTGTAGGACAATCGCGGTGGCCGAGAATGAGTCCGGGAAGCAGATTTCGAGCCCGACCCGGAACATCTGGTTTTCCAGAACCGGGCCAACCCGTAGAAAAGTAGCTTTCGCTTTCTACGAAAAGAAACTCTACGGCTATTCCGTACTCCATAGATAATAAATAAACAAGGCATAAAAAATCATAAAGGAAAAGCAATTATATTATAATAATGACAACAAACAGTAAAATGTTATAATAATATGTCCTTAAAATTGAAATTTCCATGAACAAAATTTATAGGCAAATCCAGAAACCAACAAACTTGCAAAATCCAGAAACCAACAAACTTGCAAAATCCAGAAACCCACAAACTTTAAAATCCATACACAGAGAAAGTAAAAGTCTCGAATATAATCGATTATTTGAGCAAGTCGTGGAACTTTAGAAGCTAAAACCGCTAGTGCTACTCAGCTAGCCTCCGTTGCAAAACTACGCACCCCAGTTGCACACGCAGGAGCGATTGAAGTAGAGACCGAAGTAGGTGATGAGGTAGAGAGAGAACGTCCCACAGAAGAGAAAGCTGAACTTGACTATGAACCTCCTCACCCATGGATCTGATTCAACCAAGCGCAGTGTATTGCCGGGCGCTTCCAAGGCTCCTGCAATGAGAATGCAGTACAACAGCAAAGTGATATACCCGTTCATGAAATAGTAATTCAGCACAAACAGAACCAGCATGGCCACCATCACTGCAATTGCATTCAGCTGTGGAAAAATCCTCTGCGGCGCCGTCGGAACCCTCCCGGCCGCCGGTTGGTTCTCTTGAAACGGACCCGCCTCCTCATCAAAAAATCGTCGTTGTCCAAGCATCGTACCCGCTTTTGTGAAATTTGAGAGAGCGTCACGACGAGAGCAGAAATGCAGAATGCTGTACTCGATCGTTGTATATATGAGGCCGCTCAGTCTCTCCCAGCTAGCAAGCTAGTCACACAGAATGCGTGCGCTGACGTGGCACTTTCTTTTTATTTAATTTGTTCTCCAGTTGACCGTCGCTGAATACTTTCTCCTCCTCTCGCTCTAGAAACTTCGATTCGATTCGACACTGGGCCGGGTCTAACATCTTATTCCTCCTCATCTGTAATTTTTATGAGTGGGCCTGGGCACGATTCGGGCCTGTTTTTTTCAGTAGGCGGTCAATTATGGTCCAAAATCTAACTTCGTCAAAATTGTGTCAAAAGAAAGGGCTAATATTGTCTCTTCCACCGTAAAACTTTTGTTTTGGTCAAAGTATTTCATTGTTAATTTTATCAATTTTAATGCGAATAACTCTCGATTTTAATGCTTTTTTATCGATAAACTAACAAGAACCCCCATAAGATTGAACCAGTAATATATTGCTGTTTGAAGTAACATGCATTAATCGATCACAGCATCGGTCAATTTTAGAATCTTACTTGAAAAAAGTTTCATATTTGTGTAAAAATCGCAAAGATGAAAATCAATAAACGACCGAGTCGACAGATTCATAGGAAATGCCACGATGGCCTTGCCTTGCTTTGCAATGTAATCCCACTCGCGTACAACTTGACTCAGTTTCATGCTCAAAGCCTTTTAGAAAGATGATCGATATATATGCTTTTTCTTGAGACTCACGTACACAAACAATCTCTATAGTAATTAATAAACAGAGACACAGAGTTGGCCGTTGCAAATTCAAACAGCTAGCTAGCTCTGCCGGAGAAGCATGCATGCATCTACTCGCGCTCAGCAAAAATACAGTATAACAATCTCGCAGCTCCTGCAATTATCTATATGTATAATGTGATTAAAATAAATGTTAAAGCATGCACCTAATTAATTCTCCCTAGCTCCGTCTGACGTTCACCTTGCTATCTAGGTTCATCCCCTAGCTTCTGCAATTAATCTAATTGCTTGTAATTAGGATGTTAATATATTCTTTCCTATAATTACATAGTCTTAATTAGGATCTTGTTTCGTTTGATTTAGCTTTTGCTTCTATATATATATATTTAAACGTACTTTTCATATCAATGAGAAAGATACGTACACTTGAATCTCTGATCGAGTATCTCGCGCGATGATCAACTTGCCTCTATCGGTGAAATCGATCGTCTCCAACACTGATCTGGTTCAAGCAGTTTTAAGGGGTACGTATTAATTGGAGATGAATATGATAGGCTGGTTATAGCCCTTTAACCATTTACGAGGCCAAACATTGCTCAGCATACAAAACCAAATACAAACCCGATCTCAACTTCGATAAGAAACCAAATACAAAATCGATCTCTACTGCGATAAGAAACCAGAGAAAAGATAGAGACCCACAAATTGATGGAACGTACCAGCAATTGATGGAGATATCAGGTCAAATTTGATGGCTTCATACTTTTCATGATTGAATTGAGTGCATGGTTTTGAAGAAGACAAATCTTCAGTTTCATATGTGTAGCCTTTATTCATTTTTATGGTTAAAAGCTTACAAGTTATGGTACTGCTATTGCTTACTGGGAGCTTCTAATGGTTTGGTTTCAATTGTTCACCATTAAATTTTTTAGGGACTGGTACTATGAGTGGTGGGCTTCGTACTCTTATGTGGGTTTTTCACGCATGAAGATCACTCTTCGTACCCTTGTGCAGCTTGATTGGCTTAACAAATTTCTTGAATATATGTGGCCTTATCTTGACAAGGTGATTCAATATTATCTGATCATTTTGTAACTATTCATAGCTTATTGCTTTTTTTCATCTATTTCGACTTCCTGATTAAGGTTCATGGTTTTCTTTTTTGTTCTTCTATAGGCGATCTGCAAGACTGCAAAAGATATTGCAAAGCCCATAATTGCCGAGCAAATACCCAACTACAAGATTGAGTCTGTCGAATTTGAGAAGCTGACTTTAGGATCCTTACCACCAACTTTTCAAGGTTAGCCGACCTGAGATTCCTTTTTAGAGTTTCTATCTGAGTTACTGGGATCCTCTTTTAATTTATGATTGTACATCAGCACCTTAGAGGTCCTTTGTTTCCTCCTAAGTGACTGACTGCCTCTATTCATCACTTAGGATAATGTGAAACTGACAGACTCAATGTTAATGTATTCTATTGGTCTTCTGTTTGTGTTGGGTACAGATAAATATTTTATATTGAGGTAATTTCAGAACATTGCATTCAACATTTCTTTAAATCTTATTATTTGTTAGGTATGAAGGTTTATGTAACTGATGAGAAGGAGCTGATTATGGAACCCTCCATTAAATGGGCTGCAAATCCTAATGTCCTTGTTGCTGCGAAAGCATTTGGATTGAAAGCAACTGTTCAGGTTTTGTACTTTACTCTGCTAGGAAAATGCCTCCCTAGTTGGTTTATTTGTCTGTGTGTGTGCACATCAGTGAGTGAGACTTCTCTTAAAATATTATTGTCTGGTTTATTTCAGGTGGTTGATTTTCAAGTTTTTGCTGCACCACGTATTACTTTGAAGCCCTTGGTTCCAAGCTTTCCTTGTTTTGCTCAAATTAATGTGTCTCTCATGGACAAGGTTTGTGTTAAAATAGATATCTAATAATAGCATCTAATTGATAGTTTGGGACTTGTTTACATGAGTATATGTTAGATATATACTATATATTATGTTCAAGAATCTTTGCCTTTTTAATGCTATGATGATGTAAGTACTGAATTATGTGATGGGGAGTGGGATTATCTGGTGGGTTTAACCTATTAATTAATGGCTTCAACCATGCTAAATTGTTTTATTCTACGATCCTTTTGGAGTTTCATATCTTATAAGTCTTCACGTACATTCAAACTCCATTTTGGAAGTCCAGATTATCCAGGTATTTGCAGGATTGTCTTTCATCAGGAATATTCTTTGTTAAGTCAATTTAGTGTTGGTTCATAGATTTTCCACTGGAAGAGTCTCTGTATAGATGTTATGGTTATTACTAGTTCTTCAAATCATATCTTTTGTTTTTTTTTCTTTCCCCTCTTTTGCAGCCTTATGTTGACTTTGGACTAAAGCTTATTGGCGCTGATCTTATGGCAATACCTGGCCTTTACAGATTCGTCCAGGTATAACGACTTTCTCTATCATTTGCACATTTGTAACCCCTCTTCCCCATCCCATATAAAAGATACTTGCTAAGCCTAGTTGGTTAAAATTTTCACTTTCGAAATCTGTTTGAGAGATCATAACTATATGAACTAGGTATCCCTAACACAAGATAAAGACTTATGAGACTATGCAAACTGGATCCTATCTCTCTCTCCAACCATCCTTTGCTAGCTTTTATGAAAATCTTTTTGGAGTTACTATGCTCTTTTTTTGTAGTATTTGGCATTAGTGTGGCATCAACTCATTTTACTTGTTAGACTGACATAAAATTTATCTCACAGTTTATTTGGTGCAACATGTATAGAGATTGAAAAAATGTCTGATAGCGTACATTTAATAATTTAAATACATGTGGATGAATGCAGTAAAGGGTATGTATTCTCTTTTGAGGATATATGCATTCTCAAGATCCTATTGGCTAGCAACATTTTTCTCATTGCATCTTCCAGTCCTACCTTGGGGTAGGGACCTTAGAACAGGTCTTTTGTGAAGAAATTGTCGCTGGAAGTGTTAATTTTAGCATTTTTCAGGGGGTTTCAACTATATAAATTATGTATACCAATGCATATGTTATGCATATAAACCTAGTGTACAGATAGATCAACGTAGGTGGTAAGTATGCATCATTTCATTATTTGTGCTGATTTTTCAAAGAAGAAACCTTTTTCTTGCTAATATGCTTATAATTTTTTGATATTGGTTTCAACTATGTTAGTTCAATAAGTAGATTATGAAAAGTTTAGGGTTACTCTTCTTATATCTTGTAACGCCTCCAGTTGCCTGGGAAATCGAATGATTGTTCTATTTATGCATCTTTTCACATGTATGCTGATTTTGGAAGAAGACATCTTCCTCTTGCTGTTATGCTTATCAGTTTTGTGGTATTAGTTTTGACTGTGTTAGAAATGGCTTTCCTGCAGGAGCTTATCAAAGACCAGGTTGCTAACATGTATCTCTGGCCCAAAACTCTTGAAGTACCTATAATGGACCCAGCAAAGTACGTTTCAGCATTTTTTTGAAATTTGTGGCAAATACTTTCGGTTGCTATTAAGTTTTGGCTGACAAAAGTTCTTTGACTTTGCAGAGCCTTTAACAGGCCTGTAGGAATTCTCCATGTGAAGGTTCTGAGGGCAATGAAGTTAAAAAAGAAGGATATTCTTGGTGCTTCAGACCCTTATGTAAAACTGAAGCTCACAGAGAGCAATATGCCATCAAAGAAGACCACTGTCAAGCACAAGAACCTGAACCCTGAATGGAATGAGGAATTTAACATGGTTGTCAAAGATCCACAATCTCAGGCTTTAGAATTTCTTGTTTATGACTGGGAGAAGGTATGATATTCCAGTTTACCAATCAGAACTCATCTTCTCTGTTTTAGTTATGTATATCTTAGCGTTTCATCCCTTCTTTTAGGTGGGAAAACATGAGAAAATGGGTATGAATGTAATACCTCTGAAAGACCTCCCCCATGATGAGCCAAAAGTTTTGACTCTGGACCTCCTTAAAAACATGGACTTAAATGATGCTCAGAATGAGAAGAACCGTGGGCAGCTTGAGTTGGAATTCACTTATAAACCCTTTAAAGAGGAGGACATGCAAAAAGGGTATGAAGAAACACAGACATTACAGAAGGCTCCTGAAGGAACACCACCTGGTGGAGGTTTGCTTGTTGTCATAGTTCATGAAGGTCAAGATCTTGAAGGAAAACACCACTGTAATCCATCCGTGCGACTTATTCTCAGAGGGGAGGAAAGAAGGACCAAGGTATGAGGATTCTGGGAACATTTGAAAATATAAACTTTACCCTTTTTGTTAATCACTTTTTTTTTTTTTTTTTCTTCTCGAGGTATCCTCGTCTTGATATACTTGCTCTTTTGTGTTCTTAAATGGCTGGTCATGGGAATGATTGTGCAACATTGAGCTTTTAGTATTACAATGCTATGCATTTGTGTAGATTTTTTCTGCCTAATAATATACCATATATGCCTCTGTGTAAATTTACGTAATCTATGTTATCTAGCAACATTATATTGGGAGATGGGCTGGTGTCGAGTTCATTTTTTTCTTGGTCAAATGATGACAAGGGACAATAGGATCTATCAATTCAATGAGATTATTGTATGTTATATGTGAGAGGCTGGATTTTGAGTTTTTTTGTGCATCTTTGTGCCTATTATACACAGCCACAGAAGAGCATGTATGCATATTCTTCACTTGCAAAGATTTTTTTTCTGCCTATGTTATCTTTTAAAGTTACAGTTGGAGACGGGGAGTTGTTGGTGTTCAGATCTTTTTTCTTTCTTTTTTTTTCTGTCAAAAGATGATAATAGATAATGCAGTCTATCAGTTTAATGAGATTATTACATGTTCAAAATTTGAAAGGCTGGATTTGGATTGTTTATACATCTTTGTGCCTATCACACACACAGAAACAGCCAGAGAAGAGGATGTATGCATATGTTTCACTTGAATGGTATAATTACACAAAGTTCTCCAACTTGTCCACCTTGTTTTAGATTATTTAGTTGTAAAAAAATTTCTGAATTTCTAAGATTCTGAAATTGTTGTCATGTTGTTTATGCTTATGATCTTATTTTGATTGTGCAGCACATAAAGAAGAGTAGAGATCCAAGATGGGAAGAAGAGTTTCAATTTATGCTTGAAGAACCTCCCATTAATGACAAACTACATGTGGAGGTCGTCAGTACTTCATCAAGGATGGGCCTGCTGCATGGAAAGGTGCGGATCACTTTTTTTTTTTTTTACATAGTATGCAACAATATATTGCATTGAAATGGACAGTTTTAGATTCTATTGTATATAGCTACTAGGAAAAGCATGCGGCATATTGAATGATCTGAAAGATCTGTTAGTATGGAACTTTTACCAGGACCTTATAGAACTTAAGACTAGACATCCCTTTGTGAATTTTTCATGATACGTTGTTCATTTTGATATTCTATGGAATAACTGTAGCAAAGAAAGCAAATCACGGTTTTGGAAAATTTAATTTGGTCGTATTTCTCTCCACTTTGTTGGCAAAGGTCTCAAAGTTCGAATTCCCCTCCCCCCAATTTTCTTTGATAAAAATATGTGCGAAATCCTTGTGTTTCTAGTGCCCTGATTAGTGTACCCTTTTGGGAATATCTCCAGTATTGTCTGTCTGAACTGCTTTAATCCTGGATCTTGCGAAATTCTTCGCTCACATCCTTGTTTTGTTTATCTACATGCATGATGAAAACCATCGTTTCTTTTGGAATCAGGAATCTCTGGGCTATGTCCAAATCAGTCTTTCTGATGTCGTTTCCAACAAAAGAATCAACCAGAAGTACCATCTTATAGACTCAAAAAATGGACAGGTCCAGCTAGAGCTGCAATGGAGAACTGCTGAATGAGCCCAAAGTTATTCTTCTTCTCCTTATCTTTTTTGAACTGGCGGAATCATATTTGAACAGGGTCGAGACCAGCATACCACATGAAATAGAATTCCTTTACTTTCTTATCTTCACACTATCTGTTTGGTTCTTCATGTATATGGTTGTAATAATGATGCACTTTGCAAAGTGAAATCCTTGCTGGGTTTGCGTTGCTTATCCATTAGCATAGGTTTGGCTTGGTTGTGGTCGATTATTATAGTGAAGAAACTTTTTTGGTCACATGAAAACTACATAATTGAATTCTGGTGTATTTTCTTCTTTACAATTTAGCTATATTTCTTCTGATAGCACATTAGCACAAGCCATTTAGTGGACCCTTTATCTTGTAATGATAAATTTACAAGTTTCATAGAATTGTGATACCTTGAATTAATCTTGCTTACCAAAGAAAAACAATCCATTATTATACCCAAGCAGGTTAGGAATGAAGATTTATTATTTAAGAAAATGTTATTTACGATAATGGGATTAATGGCAAACTAAATAAAGGTCTTGTACTCAGGAATATGCTTCGTTGATTCACTCAGTAATAGTCGACGATAGAACAAGAAAGAATGAGAAAACTCTCACACTCGACTCAATTTTCATTCAATATTCAACTCCCCATTACAATACACAACAGCCCATTTAATAGGCAACTCGTACGATACTAAACAGAGAAGCAAGAGCTGCACAACAAAGAAAGAAAACAGAAACAGGGGATAGGAGATAGGAGATAATCAATCAAGCTTCTGTCGCTTTGGCTTTGGTTCCCCTTGTGCAACCGGAGGTGTTGGTGGCAGCAGTGGTGGAGCCATATGCATTGTAGGCCTTTGGGGAACTTGCATATGTGGAAACTGAGATACAGGTGGAGGCATAAACATTGATGGAGGCATATATGCTGGGGGCCGTAGTGGAGGAAGATTCAAGGCAAGACCAGGTGGTGGGGGAAGAGGACGAACTGAAGGCACACCAAGTCTTGCAGGACCTGGAAAGTTCCTTGCCTCATTGTGATCATCTCCATTGATATTATGTGACATGGCTGCAGCGTGACCATCCCATATGATCTGCTTCTTCTTCTTTTCAATCTCAGCTTTGACACCATTGGAAACTTCCTTCTCTGTGGAACCAAATATATCAGGACGGGTTCGCGCAAGGTTCACAATGTTTCTTGAGATTTCATCATCCTGAGCAACAACAAGACTAGTCTCTCGAATCTTAGTAAACATCCTTTCTTTCTGCTCTCTGTATTTTGGATCGATGAGGGAAATCCTCATGTGCTCTGACATCTCATTGACAGGGACAAACTCCCAGGTAATTGGGGAAATCATCATGTCTTTTTCGGCACGGAATTGGATCATCCTCTCCTCAGGTCTCTTCCAGTTCTTCACAATTCTCATTGGTGGTTGTACCCTCATACCCTCTTCAACAAGCTGCATCTCTTCTTCGTCCATTTCCATTTCGACCACTTGCTTTCCAGGCTCTTCAACATTATCTTCTGCTTCCATATCTGTAACAACCTTGCTTCTCCTTATAACCTCTTCAAGGGTCAGTGGAGAAGGTAAATACACATCCTCATCATCAACAAATTCTATTTCTTCAACCACAACGTTATATTTCCAATCAATTGCAGCCATTTGTATCCTCTCTTGCTCAATCTCATCGTCAGCTTTCTGCTTTGCCTGCTCTTGATAATGCTCCCACTCCAGCCGATGCACACACCTTTCAAGCACAGTGGTCATGTCTACAACTCTCTTCTTCAACTTCTCTGTCAACCCTTCTGGAGGCATCAACACCTTCAAATAGGCATCCGCTAGAGAAGTGAAAAAGATGAACATACTATGATTAGGCTTCAGAAAATTGAACTGGGGGCTATGCATCTCTCTGCTTTTCAATCCTGTCAAAAACGATTTCCCATTCTTAGCGACAAATTGGGCGGTGAGCTTAATAACATCCAGTTCTTCCCCACTAATTCCTTGAGGAAGCCAGACAGTAAACTCTTCGGGTTCTGGTGGTTCGGGCACTTTGCATTCAGGTCTAAACTGAGCAGCGAAATCAGGTTTTGGTGCTCCTGCTTCAACATCTGCAACTGAAGCTGGCTGTTCAGAAGACTGAGGAGGCTGGGCAAGGAACTGGGACACCCGATGCTGATAATATGCATGGTATGGGTTTGAGGAAACCAAAAAGCTGTATTTTAGATTTGGATTTGGTATGTCTAGATTCTTAGCTATGACCTGTTTCTCAAATTGGGGTCCGTTCTTTCCCACGTACTGGGCAGTTTTATCAATAATGACTTTAAGTTCTAGAGGAGGATGTATGATGCCAATGGCCCTAGTATGTGTCGAAACCGATTTCGCTGCTTTCGCATCCTTGTTCAAATCAGAAGGAGGAGCCGGTAAGGACAAGATCATCATCACAGCCTGAGTATTAACGTAGGAAAAACTAATTACATTCTTTACCTGCCTTCGCCCTTTATATATATAAGGGGGCTTCAACTCACAAATCCAAAGTCGTTATTCGTCAGGAAACCTCATCTATTTAGGATTAGTGGTAGGGATTCATTATATTTGTGCTTCTTTCCTTGCGCATGAAGAAACCTTGTCTTTCTTTCCCTTCTTGTATTAGGATTGATGCTTAAAGATGACAAAATAACTCAATCCTGCAGTTCTTGTTTTTCACCGTACCGTAGTATTTACAATTTGTTCTATTACACTGAATCCGCACAATTCTATTTTCCCAAAGCTGAGCTAGTCCCCAGATTGTGCTCTTGCCGGTATCGCTTCGCCTTTTCGCAAAAGAGATCGAGGTACCACCTCCTACTTGTTCATCCCTCTTGTTTTTAGATCCTTACTTTCTCTTCTGCGATTATTATTTGTTGTGAAGGTATGGTTCGTTCATTATTTCCATGTAAATTAAAATCGCTATAGCTGTAGGGGATTTTTTTTTTCTTGTGTTGAGAATTCGATCTAATATATGGAGTTACTGATTTCATGAAATTAATTTAATTTGAATGTCTAATGTTGAACCCTAATCCGCAAATTGATAGAAACAGCCTTTTGAAATTGATTACTGAGCAGGGGTAGGATAGCTTCTGTGCTAGAATTCGATCAGTATTTGTTGGATGCTGGTTCTCTCATCGCTTAGAGTTTGAATGACATTCAAAAAAAAAAAAAATTCACACACATGATTGCTTTTTTGTTGTTTTGTATTGGGCATCCTTTTTCCTTGTTACTGTTACTAGATGGGGTTTTGTTTAGGCTCATTAGTACTTATATTGTGCATTCTACAATTAAAGATGTATAGGAGTTGATACTTTTATCCATGGAGCAATAGCCTGTCATATGTTATGATTAATAGACTATCTAGTGGTCAATGGTGCTTTACAAAGGGGCCTAGAGTACTCTGCACTAGATTGTCTGGGGTTAATCTATACTGAGCCTAGCATAAATTTGCTGATCTATGTGTATATCCTCCAGTTTTGGACGTCAAATATGTCTCTGTACATGTGTATGATGTTTTTGTATCATGATACTAATTCTGTAAGTTTATCAAGATAAACAAGATTCTGGGAAAAAGGGAATTAATTTCTACAAAGCTATTTACTTGTAAGACAAAATTTAGGGATAATAGTCCAGCCAACTATTAATCTCATCTTGATCGTGGGTGTTGTGGTGTGTTCATGGTGCACGTTTTGCCTGCAAATTTTTTTATTCTTGCTTGTAATATTTCATGTGATACTTCCCTATGGCGACTCACAAACAGTACCTCATGGCGCTAGATGTCATAAAGGTTAAAGCTCCGATAGATGTCATGGCAGTTACAAAGCTTCAGCGTGAGGGATGGATGGGACGGATCCAAGTGGTTGCATGGCCTTGTTCTCCGGACGACAAGCAGATTCGGACTTTAGCATATATTCACAGCCTTCCAATAGTTGATGCTAGCTAAGAAAGCTGAAGAGGAAGCAATTAATGGATTGAATTAGGCTCCTGTTTATTGATTTCAACTATAATACTGCAGCCTTAGAACTTAATTTATGTTATGTGAAGCGTATCTTTGTGTGTTTGTGCACAATTAGTTGTTTGGGAAGAAAATTGTCATTAGTACTAAGGGACAAAATGAAAATGATTTCACTTAATTTCCATTGTTCCATTATACTCTCATGATAAAGCAGAGATGCTGGTTTTCTCTGTTCATTGTTGTTCTTAGTTTAAGAAACATTGTAACGAATCTGGTAGTAGATAAGATAGTTTAAAGACAATAATATTATCATATTAGTACATTAAATGTGTAATATAACATCAAACAGCATAAGGATATATAACAAAGTCCTAATTGAAAATACCAGCAAATTGTTATATATCTTTGGACTAAATTTGTGTTAATACCCTGAACTTTGGAATTGAAATCAGTTCAGTCCCTGCATTTTCAATTTCATCAAAACAGTCCTTAAACTTTTAATAGCAAATTACCACTAACTACAATTTTTGGGAAACCTTTCCCGTGCACAAGGCCTATTTTGGCGAAGTCAATGCGGTACATGAAATTATACCATCATCAAAGCCCAATTTTGTGCGGCCTATTTCCGTCTATTTTTTAAAATTTTCTGTTAAGTGGTATGTTACGAA
Organism: Rubus parviflorus; assembly: GCA_029955375.1. NCBI lineage: Eukaryota > Viridiplantae > Streptophyta > Magnoliopsida > Rosales > Rosaceae > Rubus > Rubus parviflorus. Next base: position 34,024,235 of record JARGGL010000001.1, read on the forward strand.
AATACCCTTTTATCAGCTATGGATTATTTTCTTGTTGAATTCAGTTTGCTTTAGTTGATGGCAGATTCGCAGCAAAGCTCTGATTCTCTTACTTCTGAATCAGAGCTCTTCCATCTTCATGGAGGATCATGCTCTTAATTGGTATATGAACCAGTGTTCAGGAAATTTTTTTGCTCTGAATTTGCTTCAGCTTCCAATTACTTTGTGTTTTGCTTAGATTTGTTCTCATCAATCACAGTTGTTGTTAACTTTATTCTTCTTCATATCTGATTTAGATTTCATGAAGGACGAGAGCGACAAGGACAATAACTAGACCAAGCTCAAGTCCTCTGTATCCGACTCCACAATCTCCGAAGCACTGAATTAGCAAATCTACAACAGGTTTGGCTTCGAAACTTTAGCCTAATTTTGATATAGGTTTTGCAATTTTTTCCGTTTAATCGATGATTCTACTATCGATTTTGAGGTTTAAAGTTTTGATTTATGATTCTCTATGATTTTTTTATTCTTGGGCTGTGGTTTTATGTTGAAATTAATACAATTTAGGTTTTGGTGTGCTTTTTTTTTTTGTGATTGTGCAGATTAGGTTTTGCTTGGGATCTTTGAATCTATTATTATTGATGAGATGAATACCAATATAAGTGTGAAAAACAGAGTTGGAGCTAGGGTTAATTAAAGGCTCAAAACTCAGGTTTCTAGCAGCATAACTCAAGTAATTTAATCAAAAACTAATTTCTTTTCGTTTCTCATTCTGCCTCTTGCTATTTAATTTTTCGGGTTTAACTATGCAATTCTTACTGATTTCCATGCTTTTTCTCTCATATTTGTTGATATTTATATTTTTTATTGATTATTTGGTTGTTTGATGGGTAACTACAAACTTCTTCCAAATAATAGCATCGATTTGTTATTTTGATACTTTGGCTGAGTATTCATGAAGTAGTTGGTATTGTAATGTGGTTTGATACTACGAAAGTAAATTATATATCTTGTTTGGTTTGTTACTGAGGTTCAGTAGCTATTCTTTCTAGTCGTGCTCTTTGCCCTTTGTAGTTTTGTTTTGATGTAGTACTGTGTTTCATTCTTAAGATTTTTTCCACTTTTGCGCAGCGGCACGCTGCATAATGATTTAGGAAACCAAGTTAAACCTCTTTTATTTGTTATTGAGGTTCAATAGCTTTTATTTATGTTCATGCTCTTTTTCCTCTATATTTTTGTTTTGATGAGTGATTTCTTATTTTCTTCAGGGTTTTGGTGTGTCTTTAAAGGAGAGAACGTGTGGCCGTTGTGGCGAATTTGGGTGCTATAATAGAAAGACTTACAAAGTTTCAATATAATTCGTTGGTTCCGCTAAAAGATGTGTCCAATTGCTGCTAATTGGACAACATGGTGCTTCTCCATACGACTACGTGAATGAGCTCTACAAAGTTGTTAAGTTCAGTGAAACCTACTCTTTTTCGATCAATCTAGTGCCTACAATTGAGAAGCCCCATTGACAAGGAAGCGTCCAGGCAGACCTAGAACTAAAAGGTTCAAGAAGAAGAATGAAACAACAAAGTCTATCAAGTGTAGCAGGTGCGGAAAAGCTACTGGTCACAATAAGAAAACTTGTAACGTGCCTATCTAGTTTGAACATGACAAAAATTTGTTTTAAGATTCTAATATTGATGGAAAATATCGGATTGTTATTGAGAAATGAAGTGTTTCTCTGGTTTATAAATTTTTTTTAATCTTTTCTTTGCGATGGTTTTGTTGTACTCATTGTATTTGATTTGATGTTTCTTTTACCTCTCAGAATATTTTTATATTGTGGACAAATTATTAGATGGATTCATTATTATTTTGTGTATCTTGAAACTGGGATTGTTTCTCTTCAGTATCTCAGTGACATGGTCAGTGACATGGTCAGTGACATGGTCAGTGACTTGGTTAGTGACTTGTACAACGACTTTGTCAGTGACATTTGAAATTCATACTTTTTTATATAGTGAAGCACAATACAGCTTCCTTTTTGTTTGAGCAACTAAACTGCACTATTCCTACAATGTTTCACTGCCATTCCAGCAGTGACATAGTCAGTAACCTGTTCAATGACTTTGTCAGTGACATCTGAAATTCATAGTTTTGTTACAATATCAAGCACAATACAGCTTCCTTATATTTTTTTGGAAATTAAACTGCTTTATTTCAGCAATATAATATACATTCCAGCAATGTTAAGTCTAATACACATTTTTAGCACACAATTAAAAGGGGGGGGGAGAGAGCAATGGAAAGTTGAAAAAGCAAAGTTGACATTGATGTACTTCTTGTTTTACACTAATTGTTAAACTTGATCGTTCTAGGAAACTAAAGTTAACTCAAATATACATTCGAACAACATTGTTTTCCCCTAATCTAATACATTTGTCTCCTCGGCACAACAAGATTCATCTAGAAAGGTTCTTCGAATTCCAACTAAATTTGTGTTCAACAAATCTTTTTAAAATATGGCCTCTGTGTTCTTGCACTTTCTTCTTGCTCATTCTATTCGGAAGCATCTCCTCCTTTGAGATTTTGTCTATGTAATACATGCCAAATGCTCCACAATCCAATCTGCAAAAAACACATGTATTTATATATATCAACCACAAAAAGGTAAACCCAATAACATGGCTAGTGACATGTCCAGTGACATGGCTAGTGACATGGCTAGTGACATGTCCAGTGACATGGCTAGTGACATGTCCAGTGACATGGCTAGTGACATGACCAGTGACATACTTTAAGCGCAACAAATTACAAAGAAACTAAATTCACTTACGAATCTGCATCTTGTTATGGGCAGGTGGAACTTTCTTTCACCAAAATTTCCTCGGAGCTTGCATTCTTGGCCCACTTTATTATTTCGATTTCATCTTCGCTTAATGTGACTTCTTTCATCTTCAATTCTTTATTGCTGCTTCTCCATCTATCAACTTGCATTATGCAGCCTTGTTCCAACAGATCATTTGCTTGCTCCTTCACTATATTCATCCAAATTTCTACCATTTTAACCTGTGAAATTGTCAGTGACATGGTTAGCGACATGGTCAGTGACATGGTTAGTGACATGGTCAGTGACATTATATTCCTGTCCTATTTGAATTTGTATTACTGGACAACAGACAGCAAAAATAGAATTGACTAGATAGCCAGAATACACAAAGGTCAGTGACTAGATAGCGACTCAATCAGTGACTTGTTCATGAATCATTGACTGATTGGACAAAATAACATCAAACAAGTTGTATTTGGTAAATTTAATCTATCAAACATCAACATTATCCATTTCTGTATCATTCATGCATGCATTTTATCCATGACGGTCCTAGATCTATGCATGCTTGCCTATAGGTGTACCAAACATGACAAAATCAATCATCAATTCTTTTGCATCCTTATTATCCTTCCTAGTTTTACTTCAATCACAAAAATTATCCTAAACCTACATTTTATGCCTCCCTAGATATGTATATGTTCATATCCATTGCAAAAGGAATAAAGAGACAAACCATTCTAATTGGAATCAATTATACCTTTCTTCCTTGAATAGATGTTGTCTTGCTCTGTAAAGTGAAGTTTCAGTTAATGTTGGTTGTTCTCCATAAAGCTTTACTTGCCCAATTTCTGCCATTGCTTTGAGAAAAACCTGAACAAATTGAAACACATAACCTATTTATACGTAAAAGACCATCTTCCTTCTAACATGCCATTTAGTTTATGGATGCATTACATGAGCACTCTAAAAAGGAATGGACTTATATTGATTTCATCAACAAATATAACAGAAGTGGATTTATTTATTTTGTGAAAACCTGATGTAAACAAGATCCAAAATGTTGCAAATCCAGAAAGGTGCAGGGCACACCTGTTAACAATAGACCTTAATTTTAAGCTAGTTGTACTCTACAAAGTATATACTGTTGAATCACATCCTTGTCAAATTATCAATAACTGAATTCAATTAGTGTTTTTTCTTTTGTCCGAGACCTCGAATTAGTCAGAGTCTTATCATCTTTATATATTATATATGCACTAACCGTTTCAAGATCGGGTCGCCTCCTTTGCCATCTGGACCATTGTTCCTTGTCTGGCTTTCTCCAGTTCCACCATAGTTCGTCACTTGTAAGTGGCTCTTCTAATGGCTTCTTAGATCACCGATGTCTGGGATCTCTGGCTTAAAAGTAGGTTAGGTTTTGTTTGGTTCTTGGACGGAGATGAATCGGTGGCCGGAGATTTGCCGGAGATCTTGGTTAGTTGAGTAGGGAAAGTGTTCTAGTTTTCAGCTTTCGGGAGGTTTTCAAACTGAACCAAAGCAAGTGAGAGTGAGAAATGTTGAGTGGCATTCTGCGTAAAATTTACAAACTCGACTGACATTTCTGTAATTTCTTTGACTGGGCCGTTACTGTTCATAACGTTAGTGGACCGCATGGGCTGCGTGTTTTGGGCCCTTGCTCATGGGAAAATCTCTCAGCCCATTGTAGTTAGTGGTAAATTACCCAACTTTTAATTCAAACTCAATAGGTCATTCCGTCAAATTTTCCGTCAATTTGGTCTGTTAATGCTGACGTGGCACATCAAACGGACTGGGAAAAACCCATTATACCCCCGGTCTTTTTTTTTTTTTGGTTCTTCTCTCTCCCCGACCCTCTCTTCCTCTCCTCTTCCATTTCTCTTCTTCTTCTTCCCCGTTTCTTTCATCTCTCTCTCTCTCTCCCCATTCTACTGTGGACACCCACAACCCCCGTCGTGAGCCCAGCATAGCCACCATCGCCACTACCCAGGAGGTGCGGCAAAGGACACCTAGGCATGGGCTCGAGAGAGACCCAGAGAGACGCCAAGAGCTGGGATTGATGGCCGCCGTCTCTGGAACGGCGGCGGTGGAGAGGCGCAGTGGATCTAATCGGAGCTTCACGGCTTTGAGTGTGGAGTGACGGCGTCTGTGAAGAGAGACGCCGGAGAGAGCTGGGCTCGGTGGCGTCTGGGCTGTGAGAGAGGAGCAGCTGCCCTTGGGTTCAGCGGCGGTGGAATGGGAGCACGGGCTCGAGGTTGAAGGCGCCGAAACTGATCGGAGGCGCTGGGCATGGTTGGGCTTTGTTGGGATCGAAGGTGAGGCGCGGTGGTCTGCTGGGTGCCATGGCTGGGTTTGTGGAGCGACGCCGAGTGGGAAATCCGAGCTGGGCTCGAGCGATGGTTCTGGGCTCGGCCGTGGTGTGGCGGCGCTGCTGGGTGTCCAAATCAATTGGACCCAGCGGCGGTGGAGCGATTTTGATGGCTTTTGGCAGTCCAAGAGATGATGAAGCACGGCTGCTGGGTTGCCGTGGGTGTCCTTAGTAGAAGTGTGGTGGAGCTGCTGTGGTTGTGATTTGATTGTGAATTTGCAGGGAAGAAGAAGGGAGAGAGAAGAGAAGAGAAGAGAGAGAGAGAGAGAGAGAGCAGTTGTGGTGAAGGGTGCTGTGCAGTGGTGGGTTTGGGCACAGAGAAGAAGAGAGATAGAGGGTTCCGGCATGTTTTTGTAATCTATCGGTGGAATTCGGTTGAAAATCTGGTGGTGTTGCTTCATTTCGATAAATCTGCAGGTGCTACCATCACTGAGTAGTGAGAAGTCTGAGAAGGAACCAAGAGTGAGAGAGAGATGGAGTGATGACGTCCGTCACCTCCTGTTAATTGTTTTGGGTGATAAAAAAGGAAGAAAACTCATGACATATGATGTGGCACACTATGAACCATTGGTTTTTTATATGGCCTAGATTTTACAAACTGCACACAACTTCACACCTATTAACTTCAGAGGAGCTGGATCCCTCAAGCCTCAAGGTCAGCTATTGCTCTTTGTTTTTCTTCACTTTTTAAAATTGTACTTGCTGTTTCTCTGCATAGTGCAAATTTGATTGTGTTTTGATGATTGAGTGTTGACGTTTCTCATTGTTAGTCAATTTTTATGAACTGGTGACATGAGTTCTTTGTGTTTAGTTCAATTAATTATTCTGATTAGGATACATTTTTTCTTTCTTTCTCCTGGGTCTGAGTTGATTTTTTACCGAGCTATTTAAAGTGTTTTTTAATTTTATTGCCATCAGTCTCAAAGTAATCGAAAGCAGAGCAATATTCCAATCCAAGCAGAGCAATTGAAAGCAATTCCGATCTGTGCTAACAAGAAGTTAATTGCATATTGGAGGTATAGGTAATTGCTTTTGGATTTTGCCCGTCTTTTTTTCTTAATGGAAGTATTATCTTTTCTTTTTCTTTTTGGTCGAGAATGATTTCATGACCGTATGATTGCTTATGAACATGGAAAATAATATCAAGATTCATTTTGCAGAAAATCCTCCTCTATCCAGAGTAGTTAGGTTATCTTATATACACACTACGTACTAGATCCATAACTGTAGCTTTGCTTGTTATTAATTAATTGGATCTGTTTGTTTTTTTCTTTTTCTTTGTGCAATGTATTGATCATCAATGTATTTTTGTTTTATACAGGCATGCCGCGACAGCGAGGATCATCTGCAAGGATGAATTTTTTTTAGCGACATGCTTTTCATGAAAGTGATGGCGCAGTGCCTATTGAAATGACATCAGATTCTGCGGACATTTCTAATATCAATGGAAATATGTTATGTATGTTTCATAACAGTTTTGTTTTTAAAAGATATTTTCAATTAAGTGGGAGTCCTATTATTTGTTGTGAAAATCTGAAAGTTTGCAAAGTTAGTAATGGTTTAAATATTCTAATTCTAATATTGAGTGATACTTCCTATAGGTAAGAAACTATTAAACCAAAAACGGTAATTCAAGTATTGAATGACATTTATTTGTGTAACTAAAAACTAATGTCCTAACTGTACGTAGACTGAATGAATGAGTTATCTCCTAACTTACATAATTAATTAGACATAATCTGTTGCAATTAGATTGAATAAACTAATATACTAACTGTTACACATAATTTCCCCTTAACAGTAAGACGCGTAACTTGCTATCTCCTAAAATTTATTCTCCAGGTTGTTTCATAGGGGGTGTGTGTTTCTTTAACTATAACTGAAAACTTGACATATCAAATATCTAGCAGACTAAATGTATATGGTTAAATTGGGTTGCTTTAGACAGGTATATATTTGGTTGTTATTTCTTATCAGATTTGTATTGAACTACGCTTATTATGACTAGGAAACAATATTCTAATCCTCATACCTAATTCAAATCTGACAACGTGGAAAAGAGGATCCTGCGATATTTTTTTGTACCAACAGCAGCAAAGAAATAGATTTGTGTATATATACAACCCTAAGATAAAAAGATAAGGTACAAGGGATTTCATTCCCCAATTCAAACCCCACAACCAATTGCTCATCGTAGAAGACAAAAAATCAAGCAATCCAACGATCAGATTCTTGGCAAGAACTGCCACCACAACACAACACAACACTGACATTAAGTCATTAACAGGATATAATATAAAGCAATAAACACAACACCATGTTGTATAAAATGCTAATTTTACACTGAATAAATATGACCATATTAAAGATTTTTGGACCTTTTGCTAAACAGTAAGTTGATGAACCATCACTGTAGGTTAGACATAACTTGCTATCCACCAACTTTTGAGGATGCCTAATATTATGTACATTAATCTTCTCCTCAAAAGTTATTCTTGAAACTATTTCATGGGGGGTGTTTATTTCTTTTGTACTTATATGAATTCAAACGAAATCTTAAATGGTATTAGTTTAACTGTAACTAAAAACTTGAAATATCAAATATCAGGCAGACTGAATGACTGTGGCTAGAATTAGGCACTTCTTATCTGATTTTGTCAACTAGATCTAACCAGTGCATGTACTTTTGATGCTTCCTTTGAATAGTATATTGATAAATGATCACTGATGGTTTCGTGACTTACAATTATCAGCTCTAGAAGATGTCTAAATCATTGTTATGGGTTATACATAACTTCCTGTCTACTAAATCTTGAAAATGCTTAATGTTATATACTTTTTGACTTTAGACTTTTTACTATTTTGTTATGTTGTTTAGGAGTGACACCTACAAGAAGAAGTGGTAGAAAGAGAAAACCATTGTATTCTATGAATGATAAGAAAGGAGAAGGGAGCTCCATTGGTAGAGGAAATGTTGCTGAAAAGGAGGTTGCTACTGATGGTGTTACTCAAGTTAGTCAAAATTTGATAGGTATGATGGTTTAGTTGATATATACTGTTATTATGATTTGAAATGGTTGTTAATGTTATTCATATACAATTCTAATATCTAAATATTTAACAGAAATGCATAGATTTTGTTTTTATTTAAATTATAAACATGATTTGAAATAGCTGATAATATTTTTTTTTTCTAATCAAGGTAAGCTTGGTGATTTTCTGGGTGATAGTGAATTTGATTTAAGTTGGTTCTTTTTAAAATTTTGGAAATTTACTATTGAATGGATTGATGGTTATGAGTTTTGCATCTTTGACAAACAGAGTAGTGTACTAATTGATTCAGTTCTTTTGCGTTGTCAGATTTCGAGTTGAAGAGGAGAGACTACATATATATACTAGGGTTTAGCTCAAGACGGTAATTGCTCATTGTAATGTTCAAAAACATGGTCTTGAATTATTAACTTGGGTTTGGATTTGGATTTGCCCATCCTTTTTCTTAGTGGAAGTATTATCTTTTCTTTTTCTTTTTGGTCTGGGATTATTTGGGTATTGGGTTTTGATTTGTTTGCTCTTGAATTGGGTTATTTGGTCTTTCATGTTCATATAATTGCTTTTGAAGTGAGATTTTTGGATTACGGGTTTTTCCTTGATTCCATGTTTTTTTGTGGGAGATGGATTAACACTTGCTACTACTACTAATCAAATCAAGTTTAATTGCTTTCTGTATGTGGTGTGCAAGATATGTAATGATGACCAAGGAAAATTGGGAATGATATGATAATCGTTGACATTTTTTGTTTTTCTATAAAACCCAGATTACAATTATTAACTCAATGTAAATCATATTATGACATGATAATCGTTGCTCAATTGTGTCTGTAGTGCCCATAATAAATTCAAATTTTTTTTTCGACATAGGCGATAGTTTACCCCAATGTGGGTCATCATCTTTTGTTTCAGAATCTGATCGACAATCTTGATCTGCTGGCTGAAATTTCACGCATCATTATCGCTCTTGCAGCACAAGGTGAGCCTTTGCTCTTTGTTTTTCTTCACTTTTTAAATTGTATTTGCTGTTTGTCTTCATAGTTCAAATCTGATTGGGTTTTTTTTATTATGTTCAATTAGATTAATTATTCTGATCAGGTTGCATTTTTTTTTTTATGGGGCAAAGTTGCTTTTCTGCTGAGTTATTTAGCATTTTGGTCTTTGGCCTACCAGAAATCTCGACTTTCAGTTCTCGGTTTCCAGACACCAATAGTTTGTAAGGTTAAAGTCGAGATTTCAAAGTCGACATCATTGTCTCTTTTGTGTATTCTCAAATTTAACACTGATGAGCGAGTGTGAGTTGGTCGAATTTGACAACCAGCTTTCAACTTTTTAAATTTGAATCTGTCTGTTCAGTAGGTTCTTCTAAGAATTTAGGAAATTTTCTATTGAATGGATTAATGGTTATGAGTTATGAGTTTTTGAGAAAACAGAGTAGTATATCTATATTAATAGACACAGTTATTTTGCGTTGTCAGATTTCGAGTTGGAGAAGAAATGCAGACAATAAGGTAATGAGTTCCTAAACACTGGCTTAATTCCACTTTCAAGTTTATTTTGGTCTTTTCTGCAATTTGTGTGTAAACTTCTGATTTCTTTTACTTTTTTTTTTTGGTTCGAGTGTGTTTTCTTTTAATCGAACAATGCCGTGTCATAATAAATTGTGCTTTTTGCTGCTTCTGATTTTGGTTGCTTTGGTTTAGTTTCAATCTTTATATTATCTTAGATCTATATTTCACTTTTGGATTTAAGAATTTGGCATTTTACTGCAGATACCATCAAAACCCACAAGTTCCCAATTTCCCACCTTTTTTAGGGCTTTGTTAGGGCTTTGTCTTGGGTTAGTGAGCGGTGCCGAGTGTGCTGACTGATCGATAGCAGGTTTGGAGTCCAAACTCAGAAATGAATGTGTGTCATACTGATTAGGTTCGACTAGGTTTGTTTCAAATACCTACTGATTATCCATTTTTATGTGATAATCTTCTCTTTTTTTTCATATCAATTTGTCAGTAATGTAATCACCATTGTGTTTTTTTACTGTGTTGAATTCATTGTCATTCTTCTCAATGCTTGAATGTTAGGTTCTCTGAATCAGATTACAGATAACTTTGTTATACACCCACTCACACATACACAAAGAAAGGACTACAATACAAGACCTTCTTTTTAAGTGTAATGGTGAAGAAGAATTCATCTTATGATGTTAGGTTTTCAAATGGACATATATTGGTTTAGCATTCGACTCGGAAATGTCTCGAGAGATTAGAATTATTTGGAAGTTTGTGATTTGATACCTACTGATAGTCTGATACCACCATGGCTGGGGATTTATTGCAGAGGCTTTCTCAATTATCATGATCTACTCTTAAGGATAACTAAACAGTTTATGCCAAAGTTTCATTGTTTTCATATGGTATTTGCTGCACTTTTCTTCTTTATGGATGATTTGGGTTTCACATATAGAGATCACTATATCAGAAAATTTGAGAAGAAAGGTATGTGTGTATTTATTTTCTATGTCTTTTTGGTTATGATGACAATGTTCTTAATTTGGTTTGGAGAGATCAGAGCAAAAGATTGAAGGCAATCTATTCAGACAATGTTCACTTCTACCAGTCTGGCTTCTTGCTTCATGATTCAAGGACCCAAAGTACTGACACCTCTATTTTGCTTCACATTAATTTTGAAGGAACATTCTACTTTCTGGAGCTTACTTCTTCACATTTGGTGTTCAGTTTGGTTGAAGCATTTTCTTGAATAGGTAGTGTGTTGATATTTTTGAGTTGTAATCAAATTTGGAGAAAAGATTTCTGCCTTTCATTGTCAATAATTATTTCTACGATCGAATTTATGTGTTAGCTCCAATACCCGCAGCAAAGCGCGGGCACATTTTCTAGTATATAACATTTCTCCTGGCACTGTTCATCGGCTTATGAACAGTTCAGGCTCGAGCCGAGCTGATTGGAAATTACCATTTTGTCCCTGTTTCAGTGTTTATTTACAGTGCTGCACCTGGATTCATATCGAAATAAAACGCGTTTTCCTCTTCTTCCCGTCTTTCATCTCCTTCCTTCGATTTCTTGCTAAAAACCCACTCTTCTCATATTCTCCGACGCCATCGTCGAGTCCTCTCCCTGGAAAATTCCAAGCATAGGTTCATACTTTAGTCTTAATCTCACTTCTCTTCTTTCTCTCCTGGGAGCTGTATTTGTTCTTAGGGTTTTATTCAATTTTGGGGGTTTTTGGATTGTTTGATTTTTCTTGGGTATTCAAAACTATCTATCTCTTTGCAGAATATCAATAACCTTCAGGATTCAGTACTTGGCCTACCCTTCGTTCTCTTCTTTTGGCGCTGATTTCAGCTGGAGGCTGAAGCTGGTCACGGTGGTGAAAGTGGAGGTTTGGCCAATTAACCCTGAAATTAGAAAGACTGAGGCAAAATTTGTGAACTCTGTTGTGGTCACTGAGCTCGCTAAGTTCCTCACTGCTTATTACAGGTAAATTTACTTCAAATGTTGTTACTCTTAGTTGTTTGATTATATTAGGTCTGGAAAAAAGCGATTTTGGAGAGGAAATGTGCTATGTGTTGAATTGTGATAGTTTGGGAAGATAATTGATTTGGTTTTGACAATTAGGCATTTGATGTGATGCTGCTTTCCAATTTGAAGAGCACTCCTTGAACAACGTTTTAGCATTTCTAAGCCCAAAAGTAGGGCCAAGACTTGCATTAATCATATAATCAACATTATGCTTATTATCATGGTTTCACAATAATTGACTTGGTTTCACAATTAGCTATGCATTTGATGTGCTGCTTCTCCTTCAACTTAGTTTAGCATTTCTTGCCCCAATTTAGTGCTAAGACTTGCATTGATAATATTATCAGTATGTTGCATTGTTGCTTATTATCATGGATTGTATGCTTATGTTCATGGATTGATAATCTAGATTAACACTCAGAAATTTGTGTTGCTGTGGGTGTTTGTATGTATAGGTTTTGGAGGTCGGGGACTTTTCCTTTGAATGTTATCTAGATTTCAATAGTATACCAGTTACTCATATTTGACTATGTTTGCTGCCTTAATATTCAAGAAGGAATTGGTCAAGAAAATATATATCATTACAGAAGTTAAGTGATGATCCTAACAATGATTGAGGCAAAGTTCTATGATATAATATTGTTTGAAGAAAAAGGACTGAACTTATATTTTAAACCCACAATCACAATTGGCAATTTGGCATGTATATAATATTTTCATATCTGGGAGATTTCATATCTGTCCCAATCTTCTTGTCAGAAGAATTTTATGAAGCTTCCTCTGAGGGTCTTAATTGGCAAGTTTAAATTAGAATTACCCATCATTGTCTGTTTTTAGTGTTAGTTGCTCGGTTAAGTTGTATTGAAAAGAATTGGCTTTGGTCAGATTCTATATTTGTATGCATGTATGAATTCTCTAGGAAGTTTGGCAATCGGGTACTTTAGAATTGGTTTCTTGGATTGAGTTGAATGATAATGTTCACCATAGTGGAAGAGGGTTTCCAACTACAATACAATTTTTAGTTGAGCATAAGGATTGAGGTAGGTTTTGAAATTGAAGCCGAAGTTGAGTGTGTGGCCGAGAAGTTTGCCACTGATGCATGTGAAGCAAGTGCTTTGATTGCATCTTCTGATTTTGCATATATTCATCCGAATACCTCATGTTTTGAATTTTTAGTATTGAGGTAGTATTGTCTTCATAAGGACGAACACTACTAAAGAGAGGCTTGAGAGCTACTAAAGAGAGGCTTTTGTTAGAGGCATGGATGGGGGGCTGGGAGCTATTGTTCAAACAAATAGGCTGTTAGTTTTAATCTTTTTCTTTTTGGCTTCGGTCCTGTGGGAGGACAGAATGAAGGAGCTATTAATTTTTTATTTCTTTTTTGGTTTATATACATCCAATTTATGTTCTTAAACTTGAAAACCAAAGACAATGATGCCATTTTATCTAAAAGACATTTAAAAAATTTAGGGTTTACCAGGATCATCTTCTTTGAGAGTGGAGAAGGTTATAAACTCTATTGTTCATGCGAGAGGAATAATTATAGAAATGGATAAACAATAGTAAAATATAATAAGATTTTATCACCACAAGGGTCCTAGATGTGGCCTTATTTATTTATTTTTGAATCAGTAGGCGTAATAATTGACTAAATAATAGGAAGGACTTTCAATGAAATTATAGGAGGGACTTTTAATGGACATGTAGGACCATGATTATTCACAATTCATGGCAGGTACTGGTTTGGGGAATATTCTGGAATTTTCAAACTAGCATCACTTGGCTATGATACATTTATCTTTAATAACTTTGTGTAGGACACCTCCATATTTGACCATGTTATCTGACTACTATAGGTTCATGAGTCTGTACAATAAATTGAAGGCTTTTAGTCTCGAGTATTCAGCAGATCACCATCTAAATAGCATTATTGGGGTGGATAGTATAGTTCTCAAACTTTAGTGTAGGTTTATAATTCAAGTACCAGCATGCTCAGCCCATAATCACTCCATCCCTCTGCATTGTATTTTCCTCTTTTGTTAATAAAAATGTGTTTCTTATCACGAAATGGAAAAAGCTTAGAGATCTATTCTGAGGATCATTGTGGGAATGAATTTCTTCGGAGTTCAGGAATAGTTCCTCTTTTGCTATTCTTACAGATTGGTATGTAGAGGTTTGTTAGATGTATTGTAATTGGAATTTGCTGTTTCTGTCTGTAGTGTGTGGTTTAAATAGCTGGTGAAGTCACGTGCATTTACAAACAATAGAAAAAGTTAGAAGAACTATAAAATGAAAATAAAAAGATTGTGGTGTGATAAAGTACAACAAATTATAAGGATTCAGAGCCTGACATAAGTGTAATTAATGCAGGGACTTAGAAAGATATTGAAAAAAAAAATTAGAAAATAACGCTAAAGGGAACCATGTATGCATTATAGCGATCTATAAAGTAGCAAAAATCAGGGATAGAATGACTAGGGATATAGATTATTGAAGGTAATGAATCCTTATGCTTTTGTTTTTGATTGGTGAAGATTGGCTTCATGATTTTTTCCTGCTGGTTTGAATTGTTCTTCCAGGCTGCAATACTGTGCTGTACTATTATTGTTATTTTGGGTCTAATGTAGCTCACATAATGCGTAAATGGTGGTTAATGACAAGAACTTAAATGGATCTCACTAATTTTCTGACCTCTTCATGCAGCGTTGACAACACAGTTGGTATATCAAATAGAGATAATTTTGAGAACATACCATGAAAATGCGGCAGGCAAACCGTTTTTGAAGCTCAAGTAAGATTTCTACCAGATTTTCATATGCTGATGCAATTTTCCTTCGCTCAACTTTTCTTCTTGATGTTCTGTATAGTCTGTCTTCATTTATTACATTTTGTGAGTTTTATGAAATACTCTGAGCAGTTTTTCAATTATTCTGAGCATGAAACAGACTTTTTCTGATAGCAATTAACACTTTGCATATGTGGTTTTGAATATACAGTATTAAATGTTGCTAACATGAAAATGGGATTGCTATTAACACTGTGAAACAGGACAATATGAGGCTGGGATGATGCATATGTCTTCATTGGAAATAAGAACAAAGGAATCAATGTTATCTCCCCCCTTCAGAGAAGAACAATTTTCACTTTACGGAGCCCATATTTGTCAGCAGTTCAGTGTTCAGTGTAGATTGGCTGCTCACCCTTTTAATGTTGGGATGCTAGCAGCCGCAGGAACTCAAGGTCGAGGCCAAGTTCATGTATTTGGGAAATTTTTTGCTTCTTTTAAGTAAAACGTACTGGTTTGGATGTTAAGTTTTTTGTAGATAGCAATAGAAGTTTAGATTGTAACAAACAAATTCTTTCATAAATTACATTAATGTTTCCTTTTTCTCTATATAAATAAATGTTCATATAGTTTGCAAGTAATTTTCTCATTGTTGTCCCTTTTAAGAGAACAAAGATTATTTCCTCAAAAAAAAAGAGAGGACAAATTAATGAAATAGATCCCGCAGCATCCCGCGGGCATTATGACTAGTTTGTGTAAAAAGCGCAAAGATGAAAATCAATAAACGACCGAGTTGACAGACATGCGGTTCTATTCATAGGCAAGGGCCTTGCCTTGCTTTGCAATGTAATCCCACTCTCGTACAACTTGACCATAGCGATTAACCGACTCAGTTTCATGCTCAAATCCTTTTAGAAAGATGATCGATATATATGCTTTTTCTTGAGAGACACAAACATTAATCTCGATATATATGTCTCTGTTTAATTAATAAATAGCTAGAGTTGGCCGTTGAAAATTCAAGTTTCAAACAGCTAGCTCTGCCGGAGAAGCATGCATGTAGCTACTCGCGCTCGGCAAAAAGAATACAGTATAACAACCTCCTGCAATAATCTATGTATAATATGATTATAATAAATGTTAAAGCTAAGACTATAGCTTGCATTCGTCTCTACTTCCATAAGAAAGTAGAGAAAAGATATAGAGACCCACAAATTGATCGAACGTACCAGCAATTAATTAATTAATTATAATTTGAGCTAATTTATTTGTTTAAAGGAAATAGCTGTCTAGCTAGCTGGTAATAACTGGTTTTGAAGTAACATTAATTACAATGTCGATCCTCCAGAATCGTCTGTTGCAAACAGCAAACTGCTCTCGATCGTCAATGTTAGTTTCGATGTTTCTCTCTCCGATTTGTTGAAAACTTGAAATATGTGTTGCAAGCAATGGTTGCACTGCATATGGTGGACATCGCACTGCTGGAAACGACCACTATATACCAAAAATTTGTAGGCCAGTACAAGTATATAGCCGTGAAGGTCACAAATCGCTCACCCAACAAAAAAATATAATATTCTCCCAGCGTCTGCTGTTAATATATAACAAAATCAAAATAAATCAGTACGTTAAACCATATATATCAATCAATTTTTTGTGCTTAAATTGAAATTGAAGAACTTAATAGGTGTGTCCGTGTGTGTGTATATATATATATACTTACAGCTGATGTAAGATCCTCTTCAAGATATCCGAGGGTTATTGACAAAAATAATCTCATCGGAGTAAACCCTGTGGAACCGAAAAAATGAACAAAGTCGGGATAGGTTAACAGAAACAACATTGTAAGCCTCTCAAATATGGCGAGGAGAATATCTAAGACGACGAGTTCGTAGGTGGTCTTGGTCTTTCTGATATTCTGATGATTCTCAAGATCTAGATCTGCCATTGTTGTACGTCTTGCAGCAATACTAACCTATCTAGGGTTTCAGATATAGAGATAGGCCCTAACCTATCGACCTCTATATATAGCCTACAAGTAGCAAGTGTTCTTGTCATACTCGGTAAGGTTAATTTCATTAAAAATAAAAGCCTACGGCCGTGTTTGTTTTGCCGCATATAAGGGCTGGATTTGATAAAATTTATCAAACCAGACCACATGTTATGTTTGGAGGCCCAGATATGTTTGGGCTGGAAATGTTGTATCCAATCAGACATGGATAAGAAATCTGGTTGAATAGGTAAGATAAATTAAATCCAGCTCTCGTCTTCAACCTCGTCGACATAACACAACCTCCCTTTTCTTCTTCTTCTTCTTCTTCGATCTTCATCTTTCTAACCTGATCGCATCGCCATAGATTTCCGACCGTCTGCGGCCATTTCCCACCGTCTCCGGCCAATTCCGATCATCTCCGATCTCCTTCTGCTGTCTCTCAGGTAAATCTCTCTCCATTTTTAACCCCTCTCGATATCTAGCTGCTATTTTCTCTTTTGAGATTCAACTTCATTCTCATATGTAATGCATCTTTCTCTTTAATTTAATGGGTTTTCTTTTCCTTTCATTTGATATTGTAAATTTAATTCATAGGTGATTTTAATTTTTCATTAGTTGAGATTTTGTTTGCTCAAATCATGTATATATATATTGACTGATATGTACAACAACTTTGACTCACTCCTCAAACCTTTGAGGACTTCTCTTCAATCCCCTTTCTTCAATCTTGACTAAATTGTTGTGTTGCAATGTGGCTTCGACAGTAGAGATTAGGTTTATGTAGAGTTAGGACTAGATGAGGTATATAATTTTGTGTCCTCCGTAATCTATCCAATGTTGGGAATTGATTTGTTGCATCAATGTATTATTTACATGTTAACCATCCTTTTGCTTCAATTGTTTCCTTTCATTGTCAGCTTTGCTATGTACCTATTCATCCAGAAAAACAAAAACAAAAAGTTAATTATTGCATTCTTTTGTTGCTCCTTGTTATCTGAGTGTGACTCTCTGTGCTGCTAAAATCTCTGCGTTTCTGTTGTTGATCCTTTCTTTTCTTTTTCTCGATCCTTGTTATTGTTTCATCAAATCAATTATTCATCAATTGTTGGTCCTGTATTTTCTTGGATGTAGGGTTTAGTCTCATGGCTTCAAGTTCACATAATGGTGTATCATCTGGTAACTCTCTCTCTATATCTCTGTCTCTGTACTGTTATTTGAGCTTAAATATGTAAATACTTATTTTTTTTCTTGGCATGTTTTAATGATTAGATGATGATGATAGAAGAAAAATTTAGGCATGGTATGCATATGTTAAGGTATGGCTCTAGCACCTCAGCTGGTTAAGCATCATATATTCGTATATTAACTTGATATTATTATTTAATTTTTTATTTAAGTGAATAAGACTTGGTTCCAATTTATTGATCATCATCTTGTAGTGTGTTTTATGCTCTAGGGGTACAAGCTAATTTCCAATTTTCCATTTTGTAGAAGAAACAATAATCACATTAATTATTAATATATTCAGACTATGTAATTGATGCCAGAGTAATATTGCATATATGCCATTCTCTGAACTGATGTCTTATTGAAGCTAGTTTTCTCGTGTACCTTTCGAGTCAGTTTGATAAGAATGTGCATCTACTAGTCTAGTCTTCTTGCAGATCATCTGTTGTTCCTATAAGCTCTTTAGTACACTGACTACACTCCCCTTATTAGTCTACACAGGCAAATCCATTTTAGAGGACTCTTTATCTTTTATTTTTGAATCTCCTCTAATCAATTGAGGGTTAGCTTGCTGACTTTTGATGTTTAGTTGTACTTTTGCTCTCTCTTTTATTTCTGGGTCTTTTTATTTCAACAGATTTGAGTGTTTATCCATCCTTTTTATACCCCTGCATCACTTCTCCTCTTTGTTTTCAGTATCACAAAGATGTTGATGGGTGGAGGGGTAAACCATTCCTGCGCTATGAAAGGTTTGCTCAAGTATTTGGAGTGGACCGTGCAATTGGAAAAGCTGCCAAAGTGCCTGCTGCAATAGTAGAAGAAGTTAACCAAGAGCTTAAAAACCAAGAGCATGACATTTGCCAAATCATGTAGAGGAAATTAGGCATGTACTACACCCCAAAGTACTCTAGCTTCTTTTGATTCTAAGATAGAAGCGGATCAGCTATCTACTGCCAAATCTGAGTTTGCTAACTATGAGTTCACAAGCACAAGTAAGAGGAGGAAAATAGAGGATGATGATAAGATAGTTCATGGGTTAGACAAGTTTGCTCCAACTTTCAAAGAAGTGATGCAGACTTCAAATGAGCAGATACGCCTCCTTGTTGAATACATGCAGCCGAAAGGTAACAAGAAAGATGAGGTTCGAGCTAAAAAAGATGAACCTGTCAACGACAAATCGAATCAAAGTGTTGAAATTTCTTATGGCTGATTTTGCTGGGCTTTTTTTGGCTCTTGACACAGACGAAGAAAAGTTGGAATTCGTCATGCAACTTATTTGTTAGTCATACCGATTAATTCCCCTTGTAGTTTAGATTTAAACTTTGTCATTTGTATTTTGTTCTACTGATGGATCGTGTTGCTAAATAGATCATTTGAAATCTGGACATTACCATATTTTTTGGATTTTTTTTCAGCCAATTAATAGATGATATACATCCCAGATCTTATATTTGTTATTATTATTATTATTATTATTATTTACTATGGGTCATATCAATTTAATTATTTTTTTATAGCATAATTTTTTTTAATATCGATTTATTGAATCATATGTCAGGAATTATTATTGTAAAAGTTGTATTTTAGTTTATGAGTTCTTGGCAAGAGAAAAGAAAAAGAATTCAAAATAGCAAAACAGGAACAAGAATCTGAATGCCAGTTTTTTGGCTTATCCAGTCACAATCAGATTCATCACCAAACGTAATATTGGATTGGAGTTGGCATGTCCAATCCAATCTAAGTCTAGTCTGATCTGGATTGGATTTCTTGTCAAATCCAATCTGCTGTACCAAACACGGCCTACTTGTGCAGAACTAGTATCAGTTGAGTCGAAGTAGGACTCTGAAATAATTTAATTAAAGTTCGAACAACCAGTTTTCATGCTCAAGTTTTGCCCCATGCTTCATCTTGACCATGATACAACATCATTCAGTATGCCGCATATGCCCTTGCTAGATTGTGATGTAAATTCTGATAAAGACCAGTAAGGGTTTTTATCACCACTAGAGTCTAAACTTTAATGTACCAGACATAAAGGTACTACTCAACTTTCAAAAGTGATTAATAAGGTACTTGGAATTTCAAAAACACATCATCGGGATACCTCCGTCTATTTTTTGTTACTTGTCATTTAATTATGAGGGCATAACAGTCATTTGACATATTTCAACTTTCAAATCTGATCAATAAGGTACCTGAACTTTTAAAAACGTATCATCAGGATACCTCAATCCATTTTTCATCATATCTCAGTTAAATGAAATATGGTGAAGCACATGTCTCTTCCTTCCTCTCACCTTATTTTTTCCCTCCAAAATTAACAATGCAATTAATTATTTTCCCTTCAAAACATCATCTTTATCATCTTCCTATAATCAATAATTAGGGAAAAAAGCTAAAATGGTACTTGAACTATATCTCCATCTACTCGATGGTACCTGAACTTCATTTTTTGTCACAAATGGTACCTGAACTTTTCGATTTCGTCTAAAGTAGTACCTGAGGCCACATACGGTAAGCTTTCCGACCAAAATTGACGCTTGAGGCACGTATACTCATAAATGAACTAAAATGACGAATTTGCCCTCACTTATTCTTCTTCTTCTTCTGTACTTCTCCTCTCCTCCATTTCTCTCTGCTCACACAAACACCCACAACAACACCACTTCTCTCTGTCGTGCTTTGCTTCTTCTTCTTCCTCCTCCTATTCTCTCTCCAGCCGCTCTCTTCTCTCTCTCCCTCATGCCACCGCTCACAGCAGCAGCCAACCATCCCAGATTTTGGTAAAAGCAGCAAAATCCATCCAGTTCTTGATACTGAGTATGAACCCAGATTTTGATACAACCCAATCACAATTACATCAAAATGACCAAACCATATAAACCCAATCACAATTCTAGATGAAGATTGAAACGTTGTGTGATAACCCGAACCTAGAAATAACAATAAAACCTTATAATGACCTTATACACTAGAATCGACAAACACAATTTTATTGGTTTCTATACCGATAATTCAAAATCTTCAAATTTTATGCTGACACTTAATTTCTTCGCTAGACTAAATTAAATTAGTTGCGGAGAATTTAAATTTCGATTTGGCAATTCGAAAACTTTGGGAATACATCATGCTTGCATATTGGTATTTATTATATACATATATAATTATATATAAGTATGTATGTGTACTGTGTACATACGAATATTGTAGGAATAGATGATTATGAGTTTCCATACTGAATTAGGTAGATAGCAAATTATATCTCATCCTCAAATAATTCACTTGAAGATCTAATTAAGTGGCTTAGTCAGCTGTAATCTCACTTTAGATTTCAAAATAGGATTTTTATCACAAATGGTCACTCACCTTTCACCCATTCGACACTTTAGTCACTCACTTTTGCAAAATATCACTTTGGTCACTCACTTTATACTCTCTCATACACTTTGGTAGTCGTAGTTCTTCGGGATTTCAAAATTACGCCTCTAGAGGCGGAACTCAGTGGGAGGTTTTGCGGCAGCGAATGTCCTGTCTAATAATCCTCTCTCAAAATCCCGGGCAATTCAAGTCCCTCCCTGTTTTTTTGCCAAACGAGGAATTTTCCACGTGGAATTTTAAAAACCCATGTAATTGTCATCTCCCTCCCCAAAATTCCTTACCCAAACACTGCCTTAGGGAATGAGAAATCGACCCTCGGGTATAGATGCTTAGGTATTTTGGACCTTGGTGTTCTGCGGCTTAACCTGTTTTGTTTCAGGATTTATTTTATGTGTGACCGGTTCCTCTATAATTTCACTTAATTTGGGTTGCTATCTAACCTTTATTATTCGGCTTGTGAACCTTGAAGTTTATATATGTATTCGAACTTCTGATTAGTTTTACCTTATTACATGAATCTTGATCTCTTATTAATGTATCTTAGTATAAGATGGAGTTTCGTACTTACTGGGTTAGTGTAACTGGTAGGGCTAAAAAGCACTCAATTTAATCCTTGCAAATATAGATTAATGTCACGTAGTAGTATGGATAAGCAAGGGTCTCCCACAGAGGATTGAGTCTAATTACTAAACTACAATGACTAAAACAATAATATAAAGATGGGGAGTTTTTTGGTTTTGACTAAACTAATAACAAGTAAAAGAAATCTAATTAAATTGCTGGAAATTAATCCAAGATGATGAATAATAGTATGAAAGAAAATCAATGGGAAACAATGTAACCAGAGACTGCTGTTCACCACAAGACAATGTTTCACTTATGTAAATCCAATTAATCCTTCTTGTCAACTAGATGTCATTACTCAAGCTAAGCCAATGATATATCGAACTTAACCTATTAATCTCTCAAACTTGGTATATTAGGTGTATGTTGTTTACAACCTAACTTAGTGTAATACCCCAGATTTTCAATATTAATTTCTTGGAAAATTATGGAATTAATTATTGATTATTTGTAAGATTTGTGGAATCGTGGGTGAACAAATATTAACTCGGAAAATTATAAGTTTTGGGAGGTCAAAGAGTTGACTATTTATTCGTCGAGAATTTGGCAAAACTTTATTCACGAAAGTTTTAGAGCTTGTCGATACAAGCTCGTAGGATCTTGGTTCACCAAAAACGGACATCGTATGAGAGAGTTTTGAAATTCGGGAGATTGAAGTGAAAAGAAATAATTTTATAATATTTCTTTTTGTCTGCACGATCGTGGCCGTTGAATTTTAAATATTCAATCTGAGCCGTTCATTTCTAATCAATGATTAAGGTTAATTAATCATTTCTTTCTCTCTTTCCTTCCTCACTCTCACCCTTCCCCGGTACTCACCTTCCCCAATATTGATCTCTCTCTCTGTGATGATTGAGCACTCCTTGACTCTGTCTCTTGGTCTCGTCTGTGTTATTCCCTGAATTATTCCACATACCCAATTAACCTTAGCATCATTCTTGAAGCAAAAACTCAATATCAATCTCAACCACAAGCAACCCAATTTCCTCTCGGGTTCAAAAGCGTACCAGTCCCAAATCCCCTAAATACTCTCACTCTCCTCAGATCAATGATATACCTAATTTCTCTCCCAACCTCTCCGTGACCTCACTACCCCATTTGTCTATTTCTCACATTCATTCTCGAAATTTCTCTAAACTTCACTCACTCTGTTCATCACCAGCTAACGGATTTAAAACCGGCAGCCCCATTCCTCATTTGAGTAATCCCCCTGGACCTCCTGTCTTTACTTCCCCTGTCCAGCCTGCTGCTGTGCCTTTTCCGTGCTTCACCTGTAACTCCTCAGCCAATTGCTTTCTCTCCAGCCGCATCTTTGCCAACATCTCCGCCGCCCACTTTTTCATTTGGGTCTGACAAGGTGGATGAGCCACCACTTGTGCCACCGATTGAAGCTCAAAAGTTGAAGACCTTGGTGATGATGGTGTGAGCTGAGGTCTGGATTGATTGGTGCTCTGGGTGTCCAAAGAAATTGGACGGCGCAACTAGGATTGCAGCGGCAGTGGCGGTTTCAAGGGTGAAACGGTGATTGGCGGAAGAAGAAGGAGAGAGAGAGCTAGCGGTGGTGGCTGGAGATTGGGTGCGGAGAGGAGATGATTGGGTGCAAAGAGAAGAGATGAGCTGCTGTGGGCGGCGGAGAAGAGAACAGAGAAGAAAGAGGAGTTGCGTTGGGTGCGGCGGAGAAGAGAACAGAGAAGAAAGAAGAGATGATGGGTGCGGCGGAGAAGAAAAAGAAGAGAAGAGAAAGAAGAAGCACTGGACCAGAAGAGAAGAAAGAAAGGAGAGAAAGAAAAGAAAAAAAAAAAAAGTCAAATGGGCCTGTTGACCAAGCCCAAGGCCCAAAGCCAGAAATTCAAAGCCCAATTGCTATGGACACCTGCCGTATCCAATCCGTTCCAATCTGGACTTTGAGGTAGTTATCAAATTTAATCGTATGGTTAATCTTGTAGTTATAAACATGTTGTACGGTGAGATCGTTGAATTTCAACCGTTTGATTAATGATTAATTAATCGAGGGTTAAAGATCGTTAGATCCGTGATAATCCGACCGTCGGATCGTCACCATTTTCGGATATGTTATTAAGATGCTAGAAATAAGCCTGTTGTTAATTTTTGTGTTGAGGAGTTTCGGTGGGACCCATTCGATAAATATTTAACGTGGGACTTATGTTGACCGACAGTTGACTTTTGGTCAATTTGTCTCGATAAATAGTTCCGATGTCTTAGGTGACATTTGCGGAACATTTTCTTAATATTTTGGAAGGGTATTATGCTAATTTAAAATTGCATAATCATAGGTGGTTACGAAAAGTAAGGCGTACGTGCTTTGGTCGATTTTCGGTTACTATTTAAAGACGCAGCTGGAATTAGAGGTGAGTAAACTCACTTGATATTTGTGGTGAACAAAGTTCACAATATTAATTTGGTGATTGAATTAATTGTTTAAATGTGAGTAATTCTCACGACAACTTGTTGGTGAATGAAATTCACATATTATTTTATTGGAATAATTATTAGATTGTAAAATAATATTTATTAAAAATAAATATTTGGTTTTAAACAAATGAACTTGTTCGACAACAGTTCATCGGTAAGTGAAAATTGATTTTCAAAATAAATGAATTTAAATGAATTTTAAATATGAACTATAGTTGGTATTAGTGGCATTCCTGCGAGGATGACCACGTATATATATATTTACGTGGAAAATATATATATTTTTGGTGATGGTGTTGAAGTGGAAAATAATATTTTTGTAAAAACAATTATATTATTGTTGAGTGATTTTGTTTGGTGTGGAAACAATATATTGAAAATGTTCATTATTATTATTTTACGTGGGATTTAGTGGAAAACAATATATGAAAATATTTATATTGTTTTTGAATAATTGATTTGTGGAAAACGATATTTTGTGAAAAATGCAAATTTAATCGTTTTATGGGTGTGGAGTGTTTGGCAAACAATATAATGAAATATTCATTATTATTGTTTTATTGTGAAGTGAATTTGTGCATAAGACACATTGGAGTTGAAAGAATAGTATTATTGTGTACTAAAGTGAATTACTGGTAAATTGAGTTTGGTGGTGAGTAGTTAAGCAATGGGCTTAAGTCCCTACAGATAGTGCACTATTAGACTCATAGGAAGGAGGAGCCAACCTTGAGTGTACATGCTTTGGTAGGAGACCTTGGTATGCTGTTTGCTTACCCGTACAGACTGTACGCGGATTTTTACCCATGCTAGGTATTTTGTTACCTGGGACTTGGGACTTGATTTGATTTGTTCTTTATCAGTCATCCTAAAATATTCACTAAAAAGGGGAAAGTCCATATTATTCTGATCGAATAATTATGTGAGCATATATATCATTTGTTAATGATGCATTTGTTAATTGTTTCAATTAGAAACAAAAGGAGATTGATTTTGATTTCAAAATATATTTTCGTATTTGGACTATCTTAAAAAGTCTTTTATACGATCTGTTTTTGGTAAGTTAATTATGCAATATTTTAATTGTATAATTTTGTTTGTATAACTTGTTAATACAATATAAATCGAGGTTACTCATACCAGCTTCGTAAGCTGACCGGGTTTGTTAATATAACCCGGTACACTATTCAATGGTGTAGGGTTAATCATGCAGGTTAGGTATGCGTTTTAGCATTTGGAGAACTGGTTGAGAATTCTAGTATCAACCGTTTGAGCTGGTGATAGTCTTCCGCTGGTGTATATTAGACTCTGAGGAAGTAGTTTACTTAATTTATTGAATTATCAATTTATTTGGTAAATTTATGAAATGTAATATTCGACTCTAAAGATTGAGTTAATATTTACATTGGAGGGCATGGAATGGGTGAATGTTGTACTTGAATTAATAAAAAAAATTCTAGTGCATAATTGTAATTGGTATTCCATGCTACACGTCCCGAATTTGTTATGTAATTAAAGGCTAAAATGCCTTATTATTGTTGTAAATTTTCGGGTCGTGACACTTAGCTTCTAACAAGTAGCCTAGGATGGTATTTCCAATAGGTTTAACAACTCAGAAGTCAATAAGCACAAAGAGATTGTGAGTAATGCTAAGTAACTTCGATACTGGTGGTGTTCTAATTACTTAGATGTTGATTCATATGAACAAGTCAATAATTCATGTGCTACTCTAGAATATATTATGATTAAAGTGATCATGAATACATTCATAGCCATAAAACCCTAGCATGCTTACTATGTTTCGAACCACAATAAACATACAAGAAATTTATCAATGATTAAACAATGAACCAACAAACAAATAATTATCCAAGAAGTCTCAATTGAATTATCACATAAGATTCAACATGTCCAGGGCTTGAAACAGCCCCTAGCTACTAAGAAAAACTAGCCACACATAGTCATGGTAGCAATCACAAAGTTCATCTCAAAAATACTAAGAAACCGAAAGATGAAATAGAATCACGGCGATCTTCACGGCTCCCTGCTTACTTCGATGTCTCTCTATCTCTAAATATCAAGACGTAACTTTCCCGAATGCTTCAAAGATCCTTAAATACCCCGAATTAGGGTTTAAAACGTCCATGGGCCAATAGGAGTCGAAGCCCACAAAGAAAAACACAAATCCTAAATGAATTAGGTTTCCAGATTCGCGCCAGATTGACCTTCGCTCACTTAATCAGCCATAATGTCTTCTAGAAAACTCCGAATCACAAACCGTCAGAAGTTACTGAAAATAGACATCCGGGGCGTTCTATCCATATATGGTACATCTTCTAGTTCATTCTGAGCTGCTCCCAGTTCTCTGTCGAAGTGGACTGATCTGCACAGGCAGATTCACCAGTTTAGCCTTTAATCTCCACTTTTTACTTCTTTCCCTCCTCAATGCTCCAAGAGTCCTATAAAACATAAAACGACATAACTAACTCGAATAAAGATGGAATGTGAGAGAATTAATATAGAATTAAGCACAATGGAGCACACAAATATGCTCCCATCAGTAACTCATGATGCTACACAATTATCTTTTACAGGTGATAAGGAGTAGGCTCAGGCAAGGGATGTTTTTGTTATATAATAAAAATGTTTTCCTATTTATATTTTCATAAAATAAGCGAGTTCAACTCGGTGTAACTTTTATTTTCGCACGAGTATTGTGTATGTAATATTATTGCTACGTATTTTCGATATGATAAGTTGTGTATGTAAAATAACACTACGAATTTCTAATTCAATAAAGTTGTATTCTAAAAAAATAATTTTATTCATGTTATTTAAAAAGAGTGTTAAATTTCCTTAGTAGTCACACCGCGAGTTTACGAACTTTATTTCAATATAATATAGACGTAAATTTGGGGGTGTGACATGTTGTGGGTGCTAAAATTGAATCCAAACCACCACCAAGATCTCCATAGAATGCAAAAGCAGATAGATCCACATCGCAGAAAATTGAATCCAAAAGAAGATTAGAACTCGGACGACCACATCGACTCCAAAACCAAAATCTTCCTAATTTTATTTTCGGCTAATCGGAGGGCAGCGAACCCATTGGTGGCGGTGGTGACTGGTGAGTTATGGTGGTGCTCGGAAGTGGGCGACAGAGGAGAGAGAGTCCATATCCACTTTCTCTCTCTCTCTCTCTCTCTCTCTCCTCTACAAACGACTCTCTCCCTCCTCTCTGTGTTCTTCAATCAACCCAGACGCAAGAAGCTTCTGTGAATTTTTTTTTCTGGGTTTAGGTTTGAATTTATTTTTATCTTTATTTTTTCATAAGTGAGAAATTTCTAAAATGCCCATAAAGATTGCCATTAAATGTCAGTTATAACCCTCACAAGCGCCTCACATGTCAATTTTGGCCGGAGAGCTGACCGAAAGTGGCCTCAGATACCACTTTAGACGAAATCGAAAAATTCAGGTACCATTTGTGATGAAAAATGAAGTTCAGGTACCATCGAGTAGATGGAGGTGTAGTTCAGGTATCATTTTAGCTTTTTTCCCCAATAATTAAGTATACTTTGATTTTTTTTTTTTTAGAGAATATGTGCTATTTTTTTTATGGTATTATTTTGATTACTTTAATCAATATGAATTTAAGTACTGACTAATTCAAAAGCTAGATCATCCATACATTATATTTCAAACGCATTTTAGGGCATCTCCAATGGTGGAGACTCATACCCATATATATATCCTTGTTTGGATTTTTTCATCTCTAATGGGGTTTTTTTGGACCCAAACTTAGTTTTTCAAGGACCTACACCCATCCCAAGTCTCAAACTTAGTCCAAAACTGAGTTTGAGACCTATAATTATTCGGTTGGCCCATGTGCTTGTGGAGGAAAGAGAAGAGAAAGAGGAGAGAAAGAGAAGGAGAAGGAGAAGGGAGTTGACGCACGGGAGAAGTGGGAAGGAAGAGACGCAACGCGCGGACGCACGAGTGAAGAGAGAAAGTGCGGCAAGCATGTGACCGACATGTGGGGCCCGCCTAGTCAGCCGCATAAAGAAGAGTCCCAACGGTCATGAGATGGACGGCCAAGATTCGTCCATTTAAAAATAGACGGTCCTGGTGGCCAAAAAATTTGGAGATCTAACGGCCCATGATTGTTTGAAATTATTTTGGACGGTTTGTATTTAATTTTTTTCTTATTTAGTGATCCAAAATATGAAATAAATTAAAAAAATACCAAAAAAAAAATTTAAAAAATTATTACTACTATTATTTAGTAATTACTTTGTGTAATGTAAAACACATTATTATTATATAATAATTAATATTGTACTAATATAATATGACACAACAACAAAAAAATATTAGTTCATATATGTTTGAGTTTGGGTTTAGGGCTTAGCATTGGAGATGCCCTCAAACCTATGAATAGTGAAATTTTGGAGACTTAAATATAGGTTTTGAGTTTGAGTTTATGGCTTAGCATTGGAGATGCCCATATGTGCATCATCCATACATGACAAAATACCTCGG
The DNA here is from genome assembly GCA_029955375.1 of Rubus parviflorus. Lineage (NCBI taxonomy): Eukaryota > Viridiplantae > Streptophyta > Magnoliopsida > Rosales > Rosaceae > Rubus > Rubus parviflorus. The sequence goes on from JARGGL010000001.1 coordinate 34,052,981, forward strand.
TGACATTAGATTTAGTCTCTCACCTCGGTGGGAGTCGAAGAGAAAAAGCGAGAAAAGAAGAGGATATAAGCAAAACAAAATCAGTGAGAAAATATCATAAAACTCATGAAAAATATCTCACATGGGACAAAATAAAAATTTCTCAAAAGTTCACCATTGGTAAATCATGTTTTTAAAAGGTGTTTCACTTGACATAACTCAAAAATCTTGAATCGTTTGTTTTTTTATGAATTTTCTAGTTTTCCGACTTAGAAAAATCGCAGGGCATATGCGTCGTTAGCCTCGCTAGCATGGGCATGCATCGTTAGTTAACCTCACTAACATATAAGGCTGGGCATTTGTGAGATCTCGAATTTTAAAGTTGGTCAAATTTTATTTTTGTGGTCAAAATTAGAAAGTACACGTCACTACGAGTTCGTAGACACGAAGAAGGCGAAAATCGGAGTTGTAACGAAGAAGTTATAGGCATTAGAAGTTTAGTGGCAGTTTCGTAATTTCTGAAACTCCGTGTACTATAAATAGCAAGTCCATTTCCGGAAACTTTCATTTCTGGAAAGTTTCCATTTCTGGAAACCGACCCAAAAGGGCAGCAAACCCATTTTGGTCGCCGGAGCTTCACCGCTTCGCCACCGTCACATCCGGCCACCTATGACCATGAAACCGGTCCCAAATGCTTCGTCTCTAACCCCTCTACAAGTCTGTACCCACCTCTCACCCTATCATTTACCACACACGGAGAATCGAAGTTAGAAAGATTCGACTCTTTCCGGCCTATTTTCTAAATTCCGGCCAACTCCGGCCAAATCGGGAGGGGAAACCTATTGGGCTTTGTTTATCTTGGAAAACCCTACAAAACCCCTAAAGACCCGATGTCAATCTCTTCCTCTTGTCGCCGAATTTTAGATCGGAACGTTTTGGACCTCCGCCGGCTTATTCTTCAAATTCCGGCCAAACCGTCGGTTATTTGGGAAAACCCGAAGGTATAAAGTTGTTAGTCTCTTCAAGGGCTTTCTTTTGGCTATAACTTTGTAGATTTTGGTTAAGGTTAGATTCTGGCCACCTCCTGCCGCCTCCGGCCACCGTGGCTCCGCCGTGAACGGCAGTGATTTTAGTTTTTTCTATTTGTTTTGGCTTGATTTGTTTTATTTAAGTTGTGTAAGTGTTAAGTAGTGATCGAGCGTATTTGTTTGGTTTGATTTTGTCTAGTATCGAAGTTTGTGGAGCTTGATTTGGATTGAAATTCTCGAATGAGACTTGACGTGAAGTGGAGCTAACGTAGAACTAGTATTGTGCAGAATCAAGGTAGGGGGATCTTGGGGAACCTTTTTAAATGATTTGTTTGCTTGCGATGTTTGAATAACATGCTTGTTTGATATATGGTGATTGATATTTTATATGCAAGTTTAATTATATGTCTAAATGCATATTACTGAGGACATATTATGATGTTGCATCATGACATATAGAACAATAAATAGTTGGGAATGAATTTGATTATAATTTGAGAATGGTGGATGGATATTGTGAGACCCGGAAAATTAAAGGATTAATTTGGATATTAATCGAGATTAAATTCTTAATCTCGATAATTATTAAAGAGCTTCGGGAATTTTTCAGATATTTCCTCTTTGTCGTAACTTCGACTTGAAGACTCGAGAATGAAGTACACGTCATTACGAGTACGTGGCAATTTTCGGGGTATTTTTCGGATACCCGAACCATTTGTTTTAATTTCCAGAAGTTTGGAAATTAAAGAAATTGAAGCGGTTTAATCTCAACCGTTGATCAAATCAGATTTGATCTAGACCGTAGGATTTAAGTTTAAAGGTTGGAACGGTTTGGGAAAGCCCAGAACCATCCCGTGCTCTCTCTCCTCTCCCCTGCACCGTCTGCACCGATCACCATCTTCCATGTCCGGCCGTTTCACGGCGCCGGACCGGTCTCTTCCTCTTCGCCCCGACACGACGAGGCCAGCGGTGGTCGTAGCTCATCAAACCGACGCCGGTGGAGAGAGAAACGGCGGAGAGAAGCTCCGGCAGCTCCAATGGCAGATTCCGATTCCGGCCACGACGGCGCACAAGACCGGTGCCAATAGCTTTTCCTGGTCACTACGAGCATGTATGTGGCCTTGGTTTCTCGAATCGTTGCTTGTGGAGAGAGAATCGAAGCTCCAAAGCTTCTTTTCTTTTCCGGCGAGTTTCTTTGTTTTCCGGCGACTCCGGTGACGGATTCCTTCGAGTCAGGTATGAAACTTGATAAGCTCTTTGAGCTCTACAAGTTTCTAGGCTCAGTTTTATCTTTTGGTTGAAGTTTAGAGATTTGGGTTTTTGGAATTGTTCTGTCACCGTGAACCACCGTGTTTGGTGGCGGATGTGGTTTTGTTGTTCAAGCTTTGTGTCTCTAAGCATGGTTTAATTGTTAATTGGAAAGAGTATTGATTTGGGAAGATTGTTGAATCTGGAAGTATGATTTATGGGTTTATCAGAAGAATTGCTTGGTTAATTAACTAAAGCATAATTAAGGATACCTACGGGGTGTCCATAGTAATTATGGGAATGACACTCGATAAGAAATGAATTCCGTAAATCGGAAATAGTTAATCAAGTGGACTTGATTGAAATTGTTGAATGTTATTGGATATGAATATTATTTTAATATTCGAATATTGTCGAACTAGGAACTCCAGTTAACCCGAGACGTAAACTGTGGTGGTGGTGGTGATGTTGGCCTGATGTGATGAACGAGAACAAGCTCCGAGAATCCAGGTAGGGAAACTTGGGACTCCCTCGGTTAGTGTTTTCTCGTATATATATGTTATATAAGATTTGCATGGCTATGATTTACGCCATGTGTATTTTGAATTATATTTGATTTATATGATGACCTGAGAGTGAGTGGAGCATAGCGACTTCCTTGGGTTTCGATCCCCTAAACCTCCGGAGGGGCTGTACGGACGGAATAGTGTCTGACATCCTTTGAGGTGTGGCACTAGATCTAGGCGGTATGGCATGAATGGACACTCTTGCTACTCCTTACGGTTTGTTGAAGATTTTAATCTTCGGTAAGGATGTAGTTGGCTAGATTGATCGGTCATCAGGTTTGATATTTTACCCGGGTACTTATTTAATTATTTTCTCATGGTATTAATGAGAAATGATTTATTATTTTCCTTGATATGTTTTACATACTGGTTGGCCAATGAAATATATATTTTATGATTTTAAAATCTAGCCGGGGTGAATTCCCCTACTGAGCAGCGAGGACGAAAGCTCACCCCTACTATAGTTTTGGATGCAGGTACTGTGCACTGGGAACGGGACAACAGTGGTTGGCGCTGGGTGTGCAAAATTGTTATCATCGGATATTCGTTTATCGAATATCAGGTTCCGGAAATTATGTATTCATTCTGGTTGTATCGTTTCATTTATTTTGGAACTCGTTGACCATTTATCTTGTTCATGGTCAATAATGTGAAACTCATTCATGAATTCCTATTTCGATCCGTTTATTTAATTTGATAAATTGGATTTAAATCGTTTTACGATTTCCAATTGTTTCACCTCTATTCAAATTAAATTTGTTTCCGCATTTGCGTTCTGAAAACTATTCACTTAATTGCCTTGCGTTTCTTTAAAGTATAAGTTAGTGATTTAGCTTGTATTTTTAAAGGCTCGCGGCACTGTTTCGTGCTCAAATTGAAGAGGTGCAATTTGGGGCGTCACAGATATAGATAGAATGAAATATATGGGAAATAGCTTTTGTGTAGTTGAGTCTGACTCGTAGGGACCAGATTTCATGTGGGCTAATAGAGCTGTGCGGAACTGGTGATCGAGGTTGGGCAAGATGACTAGCAAAATGGATATGTGGGTTGAATTGTTACGGGTGTTAGATCATATATTGAAACATTTAGGGTCACCCCCGGTTGGTAAAATACACGGTATGAGACGTGTAGGCTCTGCTTGTTTTGTTATATGGACTAACGGGTAGATAAGTGAAGCTCATTTGACATTCATGCATCAATTTCATTATAGTTATTTTAGTCATAATGTTTTCTTAAAAGGTTTTTGTCCCTACTGAGCAGCGAGGACGAAAGCTCACCCCTACAATAGGTTTGTTTTTCAGGTACAACTTACGAGTTTCGAAATGTTTAGACAAGACGAGAGTGAGTTAGAACGTAGAAGAAGGTGTAACTTCTCTTTGTAAAGTTTTGTTTTTACTTTTTAAACGCTCACACCTCGGATTCGGATTTAGGTGCCTAAAATCCACCGACGCCGGGTCCGGGGCGTGACAGAATGGTATCAGAGCTAACCAGGGATTAGAACCCCAGGATCTGTGGTAGTTTAGAATTTTCTTTGACATAGGTTAGAGTCCAAAAACGTTTTCGGAATTTCTAAATATTGGAAATTTCGAGGACGAAATTTTTTTTAAGGAGGTTGGATTGTGAGATCTCGAATTTTAAAGTTGGTCAAATTTTATTTTTGTGGTCAAAATTAGAAAGTACACGTCACTACGAGTTCGTAGACACGAAGAAGGCGAAAATTGGAGTTGTAACGAAGAAGTTATAGGCATTAGAAGTTTAGTGGCAGTTTCGTAATTTCTGGAACTCCGTGTACTATAAATAGCAAGTCCATTTCCGGAAACTTTCATTTCTGGAAAGTTTCCATTTCTGGAAACCGACCCAAAAGGGCAGCAAACCCATTTTGGTCGCCGGAGCTTCACCGCTTCGCCACCGTCACATCCGGCCACCTATGACCATGAAACCGGTCCCAAATGCTTCGTCTCTAACCCCTCTACAAGTCTGTACCCACCTCTCACCCTATCATTTACCACACACGGAGAATCGAATTTAGAAAGATTCGACTCTTTCCGGCCTATTTTCTAAATTCCGGCCAACTCCGGCCAAATCGGGAGGGGAAACCTATTGGGCTTTGTTTATCTTGGAAAACCCTACAAAACCCCTAAAGACCCGATGTCAATCTCTTCCTCTTGTCGCCGAATTTTAGATCGGAACGTTTTGGACCTCCGCCGGCTTATTCTTCAAATTCCGGCCAAACCGTCGGTTATTTGGGAAAACCCGAAGGTATAAAGTTGTTAGTCTCTTCAAGGGCTTTCTTTTGGCTATAACTTTGTAGATTTTGGTTAAGGTTAGATTCTGGCCACCTCCTGCCGCCTCCGGCCACCGTGGCTCCGCCGTGAACGGCAGTGATTTTAGTTTTTTCTATTTGTTTTGGCTTGATTTGTTTTATTTAAGTTGTGTAAGTGTTAAGTAGTGATCAAGCGTATTTGTTTGGTTTGATTTTGTCTAGTATCGAAGTTTGTGGAGCTTGATTTGGATTGAAATTCTCGAATGAGACTTGACGTGAAGTGGAGCTAACGTAGAACTAGTATTGTGCAGAATCAAGGTAGGGGGATCTTGGGGAACCTTTTTAAATGATTTGTTTGCTTGCGATGTTTGAATAACATGCTTGTTTGATATATGGTGATTGATATTTTATATGCAAGTTTAATTATATGTCTAAATGCATATTACTGAGGACATATTATGATGTTGCATCATGACATATAGAACAATAAATAGTTGGGAATGAATTTGATTATAATTTGAGAATGGTGGATGGATATAGATAGAATGAAATATATGGGAAATAGCTTTTGTGTAGTTGAGTCTAACTCGTAGGGACCAGATTTCATGTGGGCTAATAGAGCTGTGCGGAACTGGTGATCGAGGTTGGGCAAGATGACTAGCAAAATGGATATGTGGGTTGAATTGTTACGGGTGTTAGATCATATATTGAAACATTTAGGGTCACCCCCGGTTGGTAAAATACACGGTATGAGACGTGTAGGCTCTGCTTGTTTTGTTATATGGACTAACGGGTAGATAAGTGAAGCTCATTTGACATTCATGCATCAATTTCATTATAGTTATTTTAGTCATAATGTTTTCTTAAAAGGTTTTTGTCCCTACTGAGCAGCGAGGACGAAAGCTCACCCCTACAATAGGTTTGTTTTTCAGGTACAACTTACGAGTTTCGAAATGTTTAGACAAGACGAGAGTGAGTTAGAACGTAGAAGAAGGTGTAACTTCTCTTTGTAAAGTTTTGTTTTTACTTTTTAAACGCTCACACCTCGGATTCGGATTTAGGTGCCTAAAATCCACCGACGCCGGGTCCGGGGCGTGACAGCATTTGAACCCGAAAACCCGGGAACCGACCCGAAACCGACCCGGACCGACCCGATCGGTCCGATCTTTTCAAAAAAAATTGAAAGCTTTAATGGGCCCGGACCGATATTTATTGCAATCGGGCCGGTCCCGGGCCTTGAAATCCGCTAGCACTCGAGCCTGAATAGGACCGATTAAATGCAAAATGCTTTGCATTTTGTGGGATGTGAGGTTCGAACCTCTCACCTCATAGATGTGAACCAAAACCTTAACCACTAGGCTACTAGTTTCACTTGAAAATATTTATACACAAAATTATATTTATATTCTTTCTACTAGTTCCACTTAATAATATATCCTTTCCTCTCACTCACGTGCCCCTCTCTTTTCCCTTTCCCCTCCTCTCTCTTTTCTCTCACAGTCTCACCCACCTGCACGACTCTTCCTTTATTTTTTTTTCTTCTCAACTTTGCTGCAACTCAGTCCTCTTCTTCTGCAACTTCCCTTCTTCTTCATTTCTCTTCTTTTTCTTTACTTTTCGTCTTCTGCAATTCCTCTACTTCATTTCATTTTCTCTCTCTCTCTCTCTCTCTCTCTCTCTCTCTCTCTCTCTCTCTCTCTCTCTCTCTCTCTCATCTCCGCGTCTCCTTATCAGAATTGTTTATGGAAATCGGTCTTGCAGCGAAAAGACCGAAACCCGAACCGAACCCGATCGGTCCGGTCTCCGTCGGTCTCACATCCCGGAAAGCGTCAACCCGGACCGAACAACTTTTCTCCGGTCCGGTCCCGGTACCAAGGTTTTCCGGCAACAACCCGGACCGTGCCCAACCCTACTAACATAGGCATCGTTAGAAATGTCGGGGCACCTCAGGATTCCTCCTTCTGAACTGCACTTTTCCCTTCAAGTTTACCAGTGTCAAAACTTCACCATTGGTAAAACATTTTTTTTAAAGTGTGCCAATTGACTTTGCTCGAAAAGCTGTGAGTTATAATTTTTTAAGTTTTCCGACTCTAGCTGTTCTAGAAAAATCAGTTGAAAAAGCTTTAAATTTTTTTTTTTTAACATTAATGATTTGCACATATTTGTTGCGCAAATTAAAGTCCTAATCACGGGAATTAAGTTGGTCCGAAGGCCATTTGTTGCTTTTAAAGTGTGTTTTTATGTTTGCAGGTCGTTTACGTGTGTTGAGGTAATCTGGCACTAAAAGGTGCATTTTGACGCATTTTCGAGAAGATGACGGAAAGTCAACCGTGGCTTTCGGAGATCAAAGACCATACGAATCAACCTTCGGATGAGGATGCCATTAATTACCTTGAAGAATCGGAAAGAAGAAGAAAAATTAAGAAATTACCTTTCCGACGTCTTTTCCGGCGAACCACCACCACAAGAGGCGGCAACACCGCCGGAGCATCACCACTTACCACCACCCTTGGTGGAGAGACATAAGTCCATCTGCATACATGTGCAGCTGATGGAATGCACACATGAAGAACATGAATGTATGAATGATGCATACATATTCAATAGGCTCAAATCTCACATTATATGCGTATGCATGTCAATACATAGTCTAAATATGCTTCTCGGATTGCAATCGACAAATTAACTTAGACTAAGTGCAAATATATTTCAAGCAATCATCAATTGTGCATATTAATCACAAAGCAATTCTCACAAAACCCATAAACATGCTCCAAAATCTCCTAATCTAAACTTAGATAGCTCAATTTCATCATTGGGGTTGGAAAAAACAAACAAGACACAAGGCAAACAAAGGAACAATTTTTTGTGTTTTTGAATTTTTTTTTTTGGATTTTTTTTAGCAAGGAACGGTTCCTCGCTAAAGGTGTCGACCGGTCGCGAAACAGGGGCGACCGGTCGCGAGAGAAATGTCAATTTGCGATGCTCTCTGCCATTTGGCGACCGGTCGCCTAGTAGGGGTCTACCGGTCATGATGTGCCTGAAAATTTTCGAGAAAAATTGAAAAAATTGAGGGTTTTCGACCCAAGCTCACCCCCACACTTAAAACCAACATTGTCCTCAATGTTGTAAGTGAGATCGAAAATTTAATCCATGTTGGATTAAGTAGTGAGAGTGACGTTGGGCGAAGGCACATATAAATAAGTATGAAAGCACATTACAAAACTAAAACATGTGAGAATGAAGTAATAGAAAAACCCCCTTATGACGAATCTCCCTAGGATAGACGGAGTGCACCAACAAGACACAACCCTCAAGGTCCAAGACCTTGACTTCCTTACGTAAGCTCCAATGATGCTCCATGGTGTGAAAGATGGCACAAGACTCCACAATGTATGAACTCGGCTCACGGGACGCCTTCTTTAGAATGTGTCTCCTCGAACAATAAAGTACATAATTTTTCCTCTTAGCCCGGTGGCTAAAGTGCCCAAGACTATAACATGAATGCTCCAAGTCTCTGATAGTGAAAAGAAGCTCATCCAAGGTTGCTTGCAAAGGATCTCTTGAAAGTGAGTGTGCTCAGCAAATCAGCAATGACCTCTTCCCATTGTGAGGGACATAACTCCAAGTGTAGAAAGTGGAATTGCATGGTTTCAGTGGCATTGGAAAGTAGACTTAAAATCCTTCATCATGGCAACCTGAAACTCCACTAACTCCTTCTGGAAGATAGAATACGAACTGGTCAAAATGAAGGCTGGGGTAATCACTTCCAGCCTGAGTACCACTCCTTTGAAACTGAATATCTGGAGATCCAACGGTCTGAACTGGGTGAAATTTAAACTGAGAATAGACACATAGAGGAAACTATCATCAAAGTTGAAGCTCTATCCAGCAGTTGAAAAGAGATAAAAGTGCTTCCAAAGTAGACTGTTCTGCCCAGGCAGATTCTGAAATTAGGCAAAACAACACAAAGAATGAAATCTCTTCACCGAAACTCCTTTCATACTCCTCCCAACCACCCATAAGCATTTTATTCATAACAAAACAAACTAAACATAGATGCATATATTACAAAACAAAAAGAATAGTGCAAGAAACCCGGCTACCAATTACCAAGGGATCAAGGTTAAATCTCAATCTCCGGCAATGACGCCATTTGACGAACGTTAAAATATGATGGAAGTATAGATTGTTAACCGGGGTTGTCGTACCTCGGGGATTGGTGGCCCAAGATCCCCTTTGGTAAATTAGATAACCTAGGCTTCCTAGCACTAATGTGGTGTGATTAGAGGTGGATAAGATGTGTGAGGTGAATAAGTGCAAATAAAGTAATGTAACTAACCTAATGCAAATGAAATGCAAAGAGGAGGAACATGGATAGACAAGAAATGGTAGAATGATTGGGAGTTTCGGGTCTCTCCCTAATCCATATTGATGGATAAATAATCAAATTCACACATGTTGAAAGGTTCATGTATCAATTCCTCACATTCCACCCATGCCATGGTTATGGAATGTAATGCAATCTAATGTATTCCTATGCCAACTGTAATACCCCGGATTTTCAATATTAATTTCTTGGAAATTCTGAGATTAGTTATTAATTATTTGAGAAATTTTCAGATTGTTTGTGAAGTGAAATTGTCGTTAGACGAATATTAACTTGGAAAATCTTAATTTCAAAGGGTAAAAGGTTGACTTTTTATTCGTTGAGTTTCTCAAGAAATTTTCTTCATGAAAGTCGTAAAGCACGTCGATACGAGTTCGTAGACATGTGGAACGCGAGAATCGGAGATCGTATGAGAGAGTTATGAATTTTGGAAGATTAAAGAGAAAAGAAACTATTTTATATTATTTCGTTTTGTCGGCACGATCGTGGCCGTTGAATCATCAAGATCCAATCTCAGCCATTGATTCCTAATTATTGATTAAGGGTTAATTAACCCTCCTCCCTCACTCTCACCCGTATGTCTCTTTCTTTCTTTCTCTCTCTCTCTCTCCTATCTTCTCACTGTGACCAATCAGTCACCACCACAAACCACCAACACTTTACCTTACTGGAAGGAGCTCCAAGGAGCGGCCAAGCCAGCATGGCCGGCGGTGTATCTCGGTTCTCAGGCTAGAGGCCGCACGCTCGGCCTAAAGATTGGCCATTATTGCAAGCTTTGGTCAAGCCATTTTCCGGCCACCACACAACCTCAAATCTATACCAATCGAAAGCCCAGCGATTCAGCATCCTCCTGGTATCCTTGGATCACGCCGACGTTCACTCTAGGAGGCGGTGGCTCAACGTTGACTTTTGGATTTCGGAACTTCCGGCACTGATATCTTTCGATCTACTGGGAATCGATCTTCGAGGTAGTTACTAAACTTGTTGGACTTGTTGAGATGTACATGCTGCTAAAATTTTAGGTCCATCGGAAAAGGTTGACCGGCATCGCCGCCGCCACTGGCGGTGGTGCATGGCGGCGCGTGGCAGCTTGCATGGCAAAAGTGCTACATCCAAAATGACGTACTCATCGATACGAGCACGTCGATATGTCCGAATTTTAGAAATTCGAACGTTTGGATAATCATTGTTTAATTACAAGTCGGATCATACGATTTACGATCTACATTTTGGAACCGTCAGATGGTCGTTATTTTTGGATATGTTGTTGAGATATCAATTTTGAGTTTATTGTGCGGTTGGATTGTTGAAATTAGATCGTTTGCTTAATCATTGTATAATTACAAGTTTTAAGCATACGATATTCAAATTGTGGTATGTTGACGTGGGACTCACGTTGACTGACGGTTGACTATTGGTCAAACTATCCCAATTTATAGTTTTTGACGTCCTAGTGATGTTCGAAGAATGCTTGAAGTGATTTGGGAACTATGATATGCTAAATAGGAATTTATATGTTCATAGGTGATTACGGAGCCATATAACGCTTTGCTTAGTTTTGTCGATTTCCGGTTACTAATTAAAGACGTAGCTGGAATTAGAGGTGAGTAAACTCACTTGATATTTGTGGTGAACAGAGTTCACAATATTGTATTAGTGATTGAATTGATTGTTTAAATGTGAGTAACTCTCACAATGACTTGTTGGTGAATGAAATTCATGTATTGTTTTATTAGGACGATTATTAGATTGTGAAATTATATTTATTAAAATAAATATTTGTTTTGAAACAAATGAACTTGTTCGACAACGGTTCATCGGTAAGTGAAGATTGATTTTCAAAAGAAAGGAATTTAAATGGATAATATAAAATGTGAAATATAGTTGGCATGATAACATTCCTGAGATGATGACTGTATATATATACACACATATATATATATATATATGTATAAATTTATATATATGTCTTGGTGAAATTATGAATTGTAATGGAAAGATTGTGTACATATATAATCAATCCCTTTCACATGTGGACATCCACACGTGAATGAGACTGCATATATAATTATGTGAAATATATGTATCTTAGTAAATTGTGTTATGAATTGGTGAAAAATCATATGATGCGAAAGAAATCATATCATTGTTTTGAGATTGAATTTTGTGGTTGGAAAACAACATATTGAGAAAATAAATTAAATCATGATCTATAAATTATCTTAAATAAAGATCATATTTGTGAATTGAATTGTGCATGAGAAACATTGAAGTTGAGAAAATAGTACGATCGTGTACTACAGTGAATTACTGGTAAATGGAGTTTTGAGGTGATTAAGCGCATGGCTCAAGTCCTTACAGATAGTGCACTATTAGACTCATAGGAAGGAATTGCCGATCTTGAGTGTACATACTTTGGTGTTGGCCTTGGTATGCTGTGGCTTATTATTCCGTGCTCTGATATTGTCCTAGTACACGAATTTACCCATGCTTGGTATTTTGGACCTTGGCTTGAGATTTTTGTTGAATTATGAATTATTACCAGTTAATCTGAAGAATTCACTAAGAAAATAAAATACATGTTTAATTGTGGAATATGTATTTTTTTTGATGTGATATTGAGAGTATGTTATGATTTTGAACATACATTATTTTGGGATAATCAACATTTGTTTGCAATATATTAATATTGAGTTATGTTGATCGAGCTATATACTATTTTGAGTTGGGCATCTAGCTACCAATGATGCATTATTAATTGATTCAGTAAAAGGAGAGATTGCATTTGAGTCTAAAATGCATTCTCGTATTTGACTATCTAAAAGAGTCATTTGGGTGATCTGCATATGGTAAATTAAATATGCAATATTTGACTGTATAAAAATTGTTAGTACAATTTGTTAATATAGTATAAATTGAGGTTACTCATACCAGCTTCGTAAGATGACCGGGTTTGTTGACATAACCCGGTACACTATTCAATGGTGTAGGGGTTAATCATGCAGGTTAGGTATGCGTAATAGCATTTGGAGAATTGGTTGGGAATTCTAGTATCAACCGTTTGCGCTGGTGATAGACTTCCGCTGTCGTGTAATAAACTCTGAAGAAATATTTACTTCATTTATTGAATTATCAATTTATTATGTAAATTTATGAAATGTAATATTCGACTATAAAAAATGAGTCAATATTTACATTGATGGGCATGGAATGAGTGAGCGTTGTACATGAATTAAAAAGGAAAAAAAAATTTGTACATATTTCTAATTTGATGTTTCATGCTTCACGTTCCGAATTAATTATGTACTTAAAGGCTAAAATGCCTTATTATTTGTTAGAAAATTCGGGACGTGACAGTTTTCCCACAAATAATAAGGTATTTTAGCCTTTAATTACATAATTAATTCGGAACGTGAAGCATGGAACATCAAATTGAAAATATGCACAAGAATTTTTTTATTTTTAATTCATGTACAACGCTCACTCATTCCATGCCTATCAATGTAAATATTGACTCATTTTTTAGAGTCGAATATTACATTTCATAAATTGATAATTCAATAAATTAAGTAAATATTTCTTCAGAGTTTATTACACAACATCGGAAGTCTATCACCAGCCCAAACGGTTGATACTAGAATTCTCAACCAGTTCTCCAAATGCTATTACGCATACCTAACCTGCATGATTAACCCCTACACCATTGAATAGTGTACCAGGTTATGTCAACAAACTCGTTCAGCTTACGAAAAACACATTTATGAAATAAGCTCTGATAAAAACCATAGGTGGCAGCTTGCATGGCAAAAGTGCTACGTCCAAAATGACGTACTCGTCGATACGAGCGCGTCGGTATGTCCGAATTTTAGAAATTCGAACGTTTGGATAATCATTGTTTAATTACAAGTCGGATCGTACGATTTACAATCTACATTTTTGGGACCGTCAGATGGTCGTTATTTTTGGATATGTTGTTGAGATATCAATTTTGAGCTTATTGTGCGGTTGGATTGTTGAAATTAGATCGTTTGCTTAATCATTGTATAATTACAAGTTTTAAGTATACGATATTCAAATCGTGGTATGTTGTCGTGGGACTAACGTTGACTGACGGTTGACTATTGGTCAAACTAACCCAATTTATAGTTTTCGACGTCTTAGTGATGTTCGAAGAATACTTGAAGTGATTTGGAATTGTTGATTTGGGAACTATGATATGCTAAGTAGGAATTTGCATGTTCATAGGTGATTACGGAGCCGTATAGCGTTTTGCTTAGTTTTGTCGATTTTCGGTTACTAATTTAAAGACACAGCGAGAATTAGAGGTAAGTAACTCTCACAATGACTTGTTAGTGAATGAAATTCACGTATTGTTTTATTAGAACAATTATTAGGTTGTGAAATTATATTTATTCAAAATAAATATTTGGTTTTAAACAAATGAACTTGTTCGACAACGGTTCATCGGTAAGTGAAAATTGATTTTCAAAAGAAATGAATTTACATGAATAATATAAAATGTGAAATATAGTTGGCATGATAGCATTCCTGAGAGGATGATTATGTATACATATATATATATATATATATATATATATATATAAATTTATATATATGTCTTGGTGAAATTATGAATTGTGATGAAAAGATTTGTGCATGTACATATATAATTATATGAAATATATGTATCTTAGTATAATGTGTTGTGAATTGGTGAAAAATTATATGATGCGAAAGAAATCATATCATTGTTGTGAGATTGAATTTGTGGTTGGAAAACAACATATTGAGAAAATAAATTAAATCATGATCTCTAAATTGTCTTAAATAAAGATCATGTTTGTGAATTGAATTGTATATGTGACAGGACCCGCCCCAGATTTCACCCTGGTATCCGAGGTGGCCCTGTGGGGCCCACCTTAGAAGAGTCTCTTTCGAAAATCCGGCATAAACTCTCCTAAAATGGACTACCCAAAACCTGTGAAAAACATTTAACACTTCAATATTTCCAACTCACAATCAGCACCCGAGCCTACGTGCTCGCCGGTGATAAATTAAACATTCAAGAATAAACAACTCCAATTCAAAAATCCTTTCAAAATCAATTTACATTTTTAAATCTCAAAAAATATCAGAGCATACTACAATCTACGAACAAGGGAAGGGTGGTGTTGACTATGCCTCGACCCCAACACGCGACCTCAGCTGACTCGTCTGCAAACTGGGCGACGGAAAACAGAAAAGCCCAGGGAAAAAGCATTTAAAGACAAACGTTAGAGTGAGTGGACAAAATAAAGAAATTTCAAATAATTAAAATTACTTTCCCCAATTTAAAAAAAAATACAGGATTAATAATAATTCAAAACAATAACAACGTCATCAATATGTGATATTTACTTAACCAAAAATAACGCCTTGAGGGTCATACCAACTCACCGATACTTGAGGGTCATACCAACTCACCGATATTTGAGGGTCATACCAACTCACCGATATTTGAGGGTCATACCAACTCACCAATATACATGTAGGGCCGTTCCCACTACAGGTGGAACATGCATGCATAATTAAAAGAAATAAGAACAACTACTTTCAATGCCCACCACACTTAACACGGCAATCCAAACATTCCATGAAAGCAACACAAGTGCATTCTCAATCAACCAAATACCAATCAATTCTCGATCAATCAAATACCAACAGATTCGAATATTGCAATCACACTACCATCATTCATTTCGTACCGCAAACATTCGTCAATCATAATTTAAAAACGTAATTTACTTTAAAATAAACGTCCACTCACATATTGCCGACTAAGTCCAACGCGTGTCAAGATCCTCCTTATCATCCTCTTGAAACAAACCAACGATGAAACCTTAACCTTCAACACCTCGATAATTACCCCTCGACACTTCTAATTAACCAAAAATACTCGGCGACTAATCCAACGGTCGGATTGTCGCGGTTCGATAAATCGAACGAGCGTAACTAAATTATCGATCCTACAGTCCGAAGATATTCTTTAATTACCCACTTGACCTCATTCCAATAATCCAACCGCACATTAACTTCAAAATAATTATCTTAACTTCAAACTCAAAATTGGTGACCATCCAACGGATACACAATAATCTACACTGTAAATCGTTCGATAACAAACCTAAACTTAATCGGATTAAATCCTAAACTTCAACAACTTCCAACAAATCATATACTAACATGATCGTAATAAAGAGTACATACTAATAGGCTAAAATGCATCTCCAAAAGACGCCGGACGCGCCACCACGCGCCGCCCAAAGTGGCTGCGCGTGGGCCCCACGCGCCGCCGATTCCGACCGTCTCCGATGGTCACTAAATTTTACCAGCATGAACACCAAAGCATAAGGAGCAACTTTCATACCTGCCACGAAGTCCAATTCGGAGTGGAAATCCACGAAATTGCCTTGGAACAACCGGAACCCTAGAATTTCAAAACCAAAATTCTCTCACTCCGGGAAGAATCGAGGCACACGACTTGTACAGACCACTTCGCCTTGGAGAGGGCTTCAAAACCCACCAAGTCTCTCCGGCCAATTTGGCCGGAAAACGACGAATCGACGCCGTGAAGAAACCGCACTGCCGCCGCGACTAGAGGCGAGATTCCGGTGGCTACCAGCCACAAGAGGTCATGAAACTGGTCGGGTTTGAAAGAGGGGAAAGAGAGGAAGAGAATGGATCCAATCTTGAGGTCTGGGGTGGCCGGAGGAGGAAGAAACATGTCGGAGAAGCCGGCGGGGTACTGTAGCAATCGGGGAAGGTGAACAGTCACCCGCAGAAGTCCAAGGGTCACTCGGCTAAAAATGACATTTTCCAAAATGGCAACTTCTATTTATAGTAGCTTCCCGAAATAGTAATCTCCCTTCCGTGAACCATAACTCCTTCATACGAACTCCGTTTTCAACGTACTTCATGTCCACGAACTCGGTTTAACGCGCTCTACAACTTTCGTGAAGAAACTTAAATCAAATTCCTTACCAAACAAAAAGTCAACTCGACGACCCCCTGAAAGTACTATTTAAGGCTCGAAACCAAAACCTCCGACGATTCATCGTGAAACACTGTAGTAAAAGGGTAAGTTTTGGTCC
The DNA here is from genome assembly GCA_029955375.1 of Rubus parviflorus. Lineage (NCBI taxonomy): Eukaryota > Viridiplantae > Streptophyta > Magnoliopsida > Rosales > Rosaceae > Rubus > Rubus parviflorus. The sequence continues at coordinate 34,069,585 of JARGGL010000001.1, forward strand.
GGGTCGTTACAACATGGGAAACATTGAAGTTGAGAAAATAGTACGATTGTGTACTAAGTGAATTACTGGTAAATTGAGTTTTTGAGGTGATTAAGCGCATGGCTCAAGTCCCTACAGATAGTGCACTATTAGACTCATAGGAAGGAATTGCCGACCTTGAGTGTACATACTTTGGTGTTGGCTTTGGTATGCTGTCGCTTTCTCGTACACCTAGTACGCGGATTTTTTACCCATGCTTGGTATTGTAAACCTTGGCTTGGGATTTATATTGAATTGTTATTACCAGTCATCCTAAAATATTCATTAAAAAGGGGGAGTACATATTATTTTGATTGAATATTTGATTGCCATATATTATCGGCTTGTGAATATATGATTATTATCCATGCTTGGTATTGTGCATCTTGGCTTGAGATTTATGTGAATTTGTGTTTATTACTCATGCTTGGTATTTTGGACCTTGGCTTGAGATTTTTGTTGAATAATGAAATAAAAAGAGATTGTATTTGAGTCCAAAATGTATTCTCGTATTCGACTATCTAAAAGAGTCATTTGGGTGATCTGCATCTGGTAAATTAATTATGAAATATTCGACTGTATAAAAATTGTTAGTACAATCTGTTAATATAGTATAAATTGAGATTACTCATACCAGTTTCGTAAGCTGACCGGGTTTGTTGACATAACCCGGTACATTATTCAATGATGTAGGGGTTAATCTTGCAGGTTAGATATGCTTAATAAGCATTTGGATAACTGGTTGGGAAATCTAGTATCAACCGTTTGCGCTGGTGATAGACTTCCGTTGTCGTGTAATAAGCTCTGAAGAAGTATTTACTTAATTTATTATGTAAATTTATGAAATGTAATATTCGACTCTAAAGAATGAGTCAGTATTTACATTGATGGGCATGGAATGAGTGAGTGTTGTACATGAATTAATGTTCCGAAGCATGGAACATCAAATTAGAAATATGCATAAGAATTTTTTTCTTTTTAATTCATGTACAACGCTCACTCATTCCATGCCCATCAATGTAAATATTGACTCATTCTTTAGAGTCGAATATTACATTTCATAAATTTACATAATAAATTGATAATTCAATAAATTAAGTAAATACTTCTTCAAAGTTTATTACACAACAGTGGAAGTCTATCACCAGCCCAAACGGTTGATACTAGAATTCTCAACCAGTTCTCCAAATGCTATTACGCATACCTAACCTGCATGATTAACCCCTACACCATTGAATAGTGTACCGGGTTATGTCAACAAACCCGGTCAGCTTACGAAGCTGGTATGAGTAACCTCAATTTATACTATATTAACAAATTGTACTAACAATTTTTATACAATCAAATATTGCATATTTAATTTACTAGATGCAGATCACCCAAATGACTCTTTTAGATAGTCAAATACGAGAATACTTTTTAGACTCAAATGCAATCTCTCTTTTTACTGAATCAATTAATAATGCATCATTGGTAGCTAGATGCCCAACTCAAAATAGTATATATGCTCGATCAACATAACTCAATATTAATATTTTGCAAACAAATGTTGATTATCCCACAATAATGTATGTTCAAAATCATAACATACTCTCAATATCACATCAAAAATACATATTCCACAATTAAACATGTATTTTATTTTCTTAGTGAATTCTTCAGATTGACTGGTAATAATTCATTATTCAACAAAAATCTCAAGCCAAGGTCCAAAATACCAAGCATGGGTAATAATCATAAATTCACAAGCCGACAATATATGGCAATCAAGTATTCAATCAAAATAATATGTACTCCCCCTTTTTAGTGAATATTTTATGATGACTGGTAATAAAAATTCAATATAAATCTCAAGCCAAGGTTTACAATACCAAGCATGGGTAAAAATCCGCGTACTAGGTATACGGGAAAGCGACAGCATACCAAGGCCAATACCAAAGTATGTACACTCAAGGTCGGCAATTCCTTCATATGAGTCTAATAGTGCACTATCTATATGGACTTGAGCCCTGCGCTTAATCACCTCAAACACTCTATTTACCAGTAATTCAATTCACAAACATGATCCTTATTTAAGACAATTTAGAGATCATGATTTAATTTATTTTCTCAATATATTGGTTCCCAACCACAAAATTCAATCTCAAAACAATGATATGATTTCTTTCGCATCATATGATTTTTCACCAATTCATAACACAATTTACTAAGATACATATATTTCACATAATAATATATGCAGTCTCCTTCACGTGTGGATGTCTGATTTGTATGTGATTTGCATACAAATTAGGCTTCTAATCACTTTAGTAATGCTAATCCAAAGGCCATTTAGTGTCTCTAATCCTTGAATTACACCATTGTAGGGTTCACGAGCATTGGATTGATATCGGGAGCAAAGGAGTGCGTTTTGGAGCTTTTTGGACATTTCCGGCAAAAGGACGAAAAGTCAACCCGAGGACCAAAAGTCAACTCGTGGTCAACCCCGACTTTAGAGCGTCAACGAGTCAACATGACGTCCCGGAAGTGAGTCGCACGAGAATTCCGGAGGTTTGGTCAAAAGTCAACCTTTGGTCAACTCCGAGGGTCGTGGTCAAAGTCAAGACAAAGTCAACCGTGTGACTCATCACCAAAGGATTCCAAAATTCAGCAAAGGACCACACTAGATATCATGAGGTCATCCTTAGATTATTCCTCCCTTTTATTTCCTTGAGAATTTACCCCCTTGCCCTTCATTTAATCTATCTAACTATTAGATCTTTCCCTAGTTGATCCTAGCCCTTCACTCCTCTCTACCCTAGCCTATTTAAACCTAGTTTTTGCCATTTAGATTGATTCTCCATCTCTTCATAGCAGCCCCCATCTAGATCTCACCCAATTCTCTCCCTTCTTCCTCCCCCAAACACTCTCTTTTCTGGGTGATCTGTCCAGGGTCGACCGGTCGACGTCACTTGTCGACCGGTCGACGGCCGGCAGCCGGGTTGTTTCCTTTGTTTTCCCTTCCTTCCACCACTCAAATCCCTTTCTTTCCTTCACCAACCTTCTTCCTCACTTCCTCCTCTACATCCTTGTCTATTTTTCTCCATCATTCTAGCACTTCTACATCACACATGCTTGGATCCATCAAGAACACCAAGATTGGGAGGCCAAGAGCAAAGAGAAGAGGAGCTTGCTACTACTTGAGTGACACAAGGAGCTGCTGCCATCTTCATGAGAATCGCTCAACTTTCTCTTTATCTTTCCCTAGTTTATAGATTGTTTATTGTGGGACTATTGATGTGTAATCTAAGCATGTGTGACTAGTTGTTTAGGATTGGGGATTAGGGTTGTGTGCCCTAGTCCATTTTTGATGTGATGATGATTTGAATTATGTGTGGATGCTTGAAGATGAATAAATATGTGTATTGTCTATTCTAATATGTGTTGGATGTATATTTGAGGAATTAGTCACTCTTTGGCATGCATTTGATCCATCTTGTATGAGTGTGTAGGGTTTGACCACTTTATTATACTCTAGGCAATTGGCAATATGTGTGATGAGGTCCCCTTGTTTGAGTTTCTAAGTCTTTGTGCCCTTCGCCTCCCAAGCCACATTGGGAGAGTTCTAGTGACCCATAACATGACACTAAGAATACATAAGAAAAGATGGTCTTAGACCCATAATATGGCTAAGATACGAAGCTTGATTTATTCATCACTTAAACATTAATGCATAACCGGAACATCATTAATCATTGTGGGCTTTGACAATTAAACCTCGAAACCCCAATCGTTCTATCATTTCTATCCTCTTCATGTTCCCCCTCTTTATGTTTTGTGCATTAGTTAATTTACGTTATGTTTTGTGTTTGCATTTCACTCTTTCATCTTTCCAACAACGTTACACTACACTCACTTGTATATCCACTTCACCATTTCATCTCCCCATCTCTTGCCTCATCATATTTGTGCATCTTCTTTGGTTACTTTTTTGCCAAGGGGTTGAAGGGCCATCGATCCCCGTTGGAACGACAACCCCGGATCTTAAATATACATACACACTTTTGGCAATCGTCAAATTTGTCGACCGGTCGACGGCCGGTAGCCGGGTTGTTTCCTTTGTTTTCCCTTCCTTCCACCACTCAAATCCCTTTCCTTCCTTCACCAACCTTCTTCCTCACTTCCTCCTCTATATCCTTGTCTATTTTTCTCCATCATTCTAGCACTTCTACATCACACATGCTTGGATCCATCAAGAACACCAAGATTGGGAGGCCAAGAGCAAAGAGAAGAGGAGCTTGCTACTACTTGAGTGACACAAGGAGCTGCTGCCATCTTCATGAGAATCCCTCAACTTTCTCTTTATCTTTCCCTAGTTTATAGATTGTTTATTGTGAGACTATTGATGTGTAATCTAAGCATGTGTGACTAGTTGTTTAGGATTGGGGATTAGGGTTGTGTGCCCTAGTCCATTTGTGATGTGATGATGATTTGAATTATGTGTGGATGCTTGAAGATGAATAAATATGTGTATTGTCTATTCTAATATGTGTTGGATGTATATTTGAGGAATTAGTCACTCTTTGGCATGCATTTGATCCATCTTGTATGAGTGTGTAGGGTTTGACCACTTTATTATACTCTAGGCAATTGGCAATATGTGTGATGAGGTCCCCTTGTTTGAGTTTCTAAGTCTTTGTGCCCTTCGCCTCCCAAGCCACATTGGGAGAGTTCTAGTGACCCATAACATGACACTAAGAATACATAAGAAAAGATGGTCTTAGACCCATAATATGGCTAAGATACGAAGCTTGATTTATTCATCACTTAAACATTAATGCATAACCGGAACATCATTCATCATTGTGGGCTTTGGCAATTAAACCTCGAAACCCCAATCGTTCTATCATTTCTATCCTCTTCATGTTCCCCCTCTTTATGTTTTGTGCATTAGTTAATTTACGTTATGTTTTGTGTTTGCATTTCACTCTTTCATCTTTCCAACAACGTTACACTACACTCACTTGTATATCCACTTCACCATTTCATCTCCCCATCTCTTGCCTCATCATATTTGTGCATCTTCTTTGGTTACTTGTTTGCCAAGGGGTTGAAGGGCCATCGATCCCCGTTGGAACGACAACCCCGGATCTTAAATATACATACACACTTTTGGCAATCGTCAATGTCCACATGTGAAGGGGATTGATTATATATGTACACAATCTTTCCATCACAATTCATAATTTCACCAAGACATATATATAAATTTATACATATATATATATATATATATATATATATAGTCATCATCTCAGGAATGTTATCATGCCAACTATATTTCACATTTTATATTATCCATTTAAATTCATTTCTTTTGAAAATCAATCTTCACTTACCGATGAACCCCGTGGTACGACAACCGCCTATCTTTAATCTATACCATCCTCTATCTTTGACGATACGAAGACATGTTTTCAAAGCGAAATTATCGTCACGTCAATTAGTAAAGTTTTATCATGGACAAAGTTACAAGGAACATGAAGTTGGCGCGGTTTAGCACGTTTGGAAATGTCACGGTATGCCCTGGCATACCAAATCTTGCCAACCTCCTTTTCCCTTTAACTTTGCTTGTGCCAAACTTCACCAATAATAAAACATGATTTTTAAAAAGAGTTCTAATTGACTTTGCTCGAAAATCTCGAATCGTTTATTTTTTGGTGAAAAACCAAAGTTTCGGCAAAAAAATAAAGAGTTATCAAAACTTCACCGTCGGTAAAACATGTTTTTTTAAAATAAGTTCTAATTGACAGAACTCGAAAATCCTGGATCGTTTAATTTTTATGAATTTTCTAGTTTTCCCACCTTGAAAAATCGTACAAAATAAACGAAAAACTATTTTTGTGTTCTGTCCACCCAAAAAGTCCTTAAAAATAATGATTTGAGTGTGGGAAGATTTTGGTGTGAAAATAAGAACATGTAATTTTGGCCCAAAAATCGTGTGTTATAACTCATGGTTTTGAGTGAAAAACCAAAGTTTCGGAAAAAATAAAAAGTTCTCAAAACTTTACCACTGGTAAAACATGTTTTTAATTCTAATTGATAGAACTCGAAAATCTCAAATCGTTTATTTTTTATGATTTTTCGAGTTTTCTGAATTTGGAAAATCGTAAAACATAAACAAGTCGATATTTTTGCGTTCTGTCAATTTAAGAAGTCCTCAAAAATTATGATTTAAGTGTGAGAAAATTTTAGCGGGAAAATAACAAAATGCAATTTTGGCCCAAAAATCGTGTATTATAACCCACGGTTTTGGATAAAAACCAAAGTTTTGGCAAAAAAAAAGTTCTCAAAACTTTACCATTGATAACACATGTTTTTAAAAGAAGTTCCAATTAACAAAACTCGAAAATCACAGATCGTTTAATTTTTATGAATTTTCTAATTTTCCAAATTTGAAAAATCATAAAAAATAAACGCGTTGATATTTTTGCGTACTGTCAACTCAAAAAATCCTTAAAAATTATAATTTAAGTGTGGGAAGATTTTGGTGGGAAAATAAGAAAATACAATTTTTGCTCAAAAATCCTGTAGGGTGAAAAACCAAAGTTTCGGCAAAAAAATAAAAAGTTCTCAAAACTTTACCATTGATAAAGCATCTTTTTTAAAAGAAGTTCCAATTGACAGAACTTGAAAATCCAGGATCGTTTAATTTTTATGAATTTTTTAGTTTTCTAACTTTGAAAATCGTAAAAAAGGTTATGTCAATTCAAAAAATCCTTAAAAATAATGATTTAGGTATGGGAAGATTGTGGTCCGAAAATTAAAAAAAATACAATTTTGGCCCCAAAATCTTGTGTTATAACCCACGGTTATGGGATTAAATCAAAAGTTTCGGCCAAAAAAAAGTTCTCAAAACCTCACTATTGGTAAAACAGTTTTTTAAAAGAAGTTTCAATTGATAGAACTCGAAAATCCCGGATCGTTTAATTTTTATGAATTTTCTAGTTTTCAAATTTGAAAAATATTAAAAAATAAACGAGTCGATATTTTGCGTTCTGTAAACTCAACAAGTCCTTAAAAATCATGATTTAAGTGTGGGAAGATTTTGGTTGGAAAATAAGAAAATGCAATTTTGGCCCAAAAATCGTGTGTTATAACCCACGGTTTTGAGTGAAAATCCAAAGTTTGGGCAACAAAAATAAAAAGTTCTCAAAACTTCACCATTGGTAACACATGTTTTTTAGAAGAAGTTCCAATTGACAGAACTCGAAAATCCAGGATCGTTTAATTTTTATGAACTTTCTAGTTTTCCAACTTTGAAAAATCGTAAAAAATAAACGAGTTGATATTTTTGCGTTATCTGGACTCAAAAAGTCCTTAAAATTCATGATTTAAGTATGGAAGATTTTGGTGCGAAAATAAGAAAATACAATTTTTGCCCAAAAATTGTGTGTTATATATATAACCCACGGTTTTGGGTCAAAATCCAAAATTTCGGCAAAAAAAAAAACGTTCTCATAATTTCGTCACTGGTAAATCATGTTTTTTAAAAGAAGTTTCAACTGAGAGAACTCGAAAATCCAGGATATTTTAATTTTAATAAATTTTCTAGTTTTTCAACTTTGAAAAATCGTAAATAATAAACGAAATGTTTAAGTAAATACGAATTACAACCACAAGACAGAAAGTAAATACAAAGTAAATAGCACAGGAATAGATCATCTCTTTATTAATGAATATGTGCCTCTATATATAGAGAAACATAAGGGTACAATCCATATCCCAATAGGACTTCTATTCAATATGTAATCCATATGCTATACTAACTAATCTAATCCTAGGCTGACAAGGCACACACAAAGTAGGTTTCCTTCAACACTCCCCCTTGTGGCGTCAACACTAGCTGGTGCTCCTCGCGTTGTCTCATTAAAAACCTTGCCAAGTAACAAAAACCCAGTGGGATAAAAATAACCTTGGTCGAAGGGAAAAAGAGTACAACACACCCTTCACATTTGGAAACTTCGCATGGACGCCAGACTCCCCCTGAAGTCTGCGTCTCCCCCTGATTTCCACAATCATGGGAGGTCAGATAACTTAAGCAAATCAATGTTTTTCACATGCTTCTCAAATGTGGAATTAGGCAGTGACTTAGTAAATAAGTCAGCCACATTGTCCTCATAACGGACTTGATTCACTTTAATCTTAAGGAACTTCTGCTATTGCTGATTACAAAAGAACTTAGGCGATATGTGCTTGGTGTTGTCGGCTTTGATGAAACCTTGCTTCATCTGCTCAATGCAGGCAGCATTATCCTCATAAATGGATGTAAGTTCATCAGTGGTTGACCTCAAACCACATGTACTTCTTATATGTGTATCAATGGACCTTAACCATATACACTCACGAATTGCTTCATGGAGAACAATAATCTCAACATGGTTCGAAGAAGAAGCGACAAGAGTCTGTTTAGTAGACCTCCAAGATATCGCGGTGTTACCCATGGTAAAGACATAACCAGTTTAGGAACAACCTTTATATGGGTCAGAGAGATACCCAACATCAGCAAAACCCACCAAAACATCACAAAGATTTTCGGAATAATGGGCAGCAGCACTCGTGCGATCGATCGTGACATTCTGCGATCGATCGCTCGATGGCAGAAGCTCGGTACGATAGATCGTGGCATATCCTGCGATCGATCGCCCGATGGAAGTAGGCACGGGTTCTTCACCCATTTTGCCATATTTTCATGCCTCTCTGCAGGTAACGTGCCCTTTGTGTTCCATCCGGACGGTAAGTCCTCGTCCGGATGCCCGGGTCGTTCAACCGCAGCAAACATAGGTTCCTCACCTAGTTTCGACTCTCTGTAGGGATAGAACAAGCCCATATCAATCGTACTCTTCAAGTAACGAAAGATAGTCTTTATGCCAGTCCAATGGCGTTGCGTGGGCGCAAAGCTAAATCTAGCTAACAAGTTAACAACAAATGAGATATCGGGTCTTGTACACTGTGCCTAGTACAATAATGCGCTATTGCACTTAGGTACGGTACCTCAGCCTCTAAAACGTCTTCACCATCATCCTTTGGGTGAAACGGATCCTTCTTGGATCTAGACTGTGACCAATCATGGGAGTGCTTAACAGGATGGACTTTATCCATATTAAATCGCCTGAGCATCCTTTCCTAAGATCTTTCATCTCAAACACAGATTTCAAGTATTCAGTGGCACTTGCAAATCCGGAACTTGTTTTCACGCAGGGGCATAATTTATTGTTCACATACCCTCTTCCAATCAAGTAGTCACTTAGACGGGTATACCACATCCGTCCGGATTGTTTCAATCCATATAGTGAACGTTGCAATCTTATTGCAAACGTGCTCTATGGTCTAGAGCCACTTGACTTGGGTAGATGAAGCCCATCCGAGACCTTCATATAAATCTCCATATCTAGATCCCCATAGAGATATGTTATGACCACAACCATAAGCTGCATGTTCAGTTTTTCGAAAAACTACCACTGACAAGGTAGCAGAACGTTATGACGTCCTTTACGAGAGAGTATATCTCATCGTAGTCGATTCCAGGGCGTTGTGAGAAGCCTTGCGCCACAAGGCGAGCTTTATATCTCGTTCTCTCACTACGCTTTCTAACAAAGACCTATTTATATCCAACATGATTTATTCCAGAAGGTATTGGCATAACTGGCCCGAATACCGTTATCTTTGTTAGTGAGTCCAACTCAACCTGGATCGCATATTTCCATTTAGGCCAATCAACTTCTACGTCGGCATTCATCAACGGAGCGAGGTTCAATATCATCATTCTCAATAAACTCTTGTGCACAAGCATATGCAAACACATCATCAACAGTGATGGAGTTTCTATCCCACGTCTCATGTACACTAGTGTAATAATCGATATCTCTAGGTTCCCACGGATAGGTTCTAGCGACGGGGCGTCCCCCGAAGATGTCTTTTGGACATAACCATAATCCGGAACGTTTTCATGGACGGATTTTGAGTATCAATGATGAGAGGGTTATTTGGTGCCATCGCAACCCATTCCCTAGGGCGCGAATCCCTCGAACCTGGTGGCCTCCCACGCTTTCTCAGCGGAGCCACGGCCTAAGCCACATCACCACCATTACTGGCAGTGGCGCCACCAGCTGTCCCTCCCATAGGGTTAGCTGCAATAGCGACTTTGAGTCCAAGTCCTTGTTCAGGCACTTGCATCCTTGCAGACATGTTTGCAGCTGGTATATATGATCTAGTCACTAAGATCTAAGAAAGCGTCAGGAAGAGAATCTCTGACTTTCTGAAGATCTTATAATTCTACGCACTTTCTGCAGTAGGAGGATCGTTATGAGACAGAGTGGGGACAGGCCACGACAATTCCAGTCGTTCCTGCTGAACGTTTACGTTCTTATCTCCCCCTAACGACGGGAAGACTGTCTCATCAAAGTGACAAATAGATCGCCTGTCAAGGGTTCTACATAGCAGATTATGGTTGGAGACTCAAATCCAACATAAATACTCATTCGTCTCTGAGGACCCATATTAATACGCTGTGGCGGCGTAATAGGCACATAAACAACACACCCAAATATGCATAAGTACGATATGCTTGGCTCGTACCCAGTCACTAGCTGTAGCATAGAAAAAAGATTGGGTGGTGATGGGCCTCAGACGAATAAGCAGAGCTGCATGCAATACTGCGTGCCCCCAGGCAGAGAGAGAAAGGTTGGTGCGCATTACCAACGTTCTCGTGACCATTTGTATTCTATTAATGGCAATCTCTGCAAGACCATTCTGGGTATGCACATGTGAGACTAGATGCCTAACATATATCCCATGCAGTAGTCATCGAAAGTCTTCGATGTAAACTCCCTAGCATTATCAAGCCTGATAGATAATGGGATGATCCGGTTAGTGAGCCGACAGGCGAATCATTTGTGCTAGGAGTTTAGCATAAGCAGCATTACGAAAGGACAACATCGTGACATGTGACCAGCACGTCGATGCATCAACCAACACCATAAAATACATAAATGGCCCGCTTGGTGGTTGAATATGTCCACAGATACCCCTTAGGGTTCTCTGTAAGAATGGAAGAAGTACTTTAGAATCCTTTGCATAGGACGGTCGCAGTCCTTATTTCCCTTAGGAATACGCTTTGCATAATGAGCGTTTGGCTTTGGAAGCTTCAGAAGTATAGGAGGAATTTTCTACATCCGAGAGAGAGAATTTTGTTCTATGCGATCGATCGCAAGGGGGGTGCGATCGATCGCCCGTGCTCTCGGGTTCCTGTAACAATGCAGGATGGGACATGCGATCGATCACAGGAAGTTGCGATCGATCGCCCGGGCTGTCGGGTTCGTTTAATCCCGTGCGATCGATTGCCGGGAGGTGCGATCGATCGTCTGAGCTCTCGGGTTCCCTTAACGACGCAATCTGGACAGGTGCGATCGATCGCAGGGATCGTGCGATCGATCGTACAGCGTCGGACAGTGGCAAATTTGCTCTTTCTCATAACTGTCTCATCTCCTTGAATCACCCTTCGATTCATGCTTCAATTAGCTCGAAAGGATGGATGTCCGTGTGAGGTTTTTAGTACACGGATCATCATATCACGACCAGGGTATCACTACCTGTTGTGCCAAAGCCAATATGTGTCTGAATCCAAGAGGTCATCCCGAATGACATTGTTTGATTCAATAGCTCGAATAGTGGTTACATATAACCCACTAGAGAGACACATAAGCTTCTCTAAGATGCGCTTTCTACCGCAGTCATTAGAGGTAATGCAAAGGGATTCTTTTCCATTCTCATCATGCATCTTAGCACGGAAACCATTGGCTCTTATATCTTTAAAGCTCAACAAAGTTCTATTTTCTCTTGGAGCGTAGAAAGCTTTTGTGACATCAATGTAAGTGCTATTAGGCAAGAGGAATTGGGCATATCCTCTTCCTTGCACAAAATTCGATGGTCTTGCCATCGTAGCCACATATGAATGTAAGCTCATCATTAAAATCGAGGCTACGAAAGCAACTCAGATTTTATTAAAGATATTAGCCAAGGCTTTACACTCAAAATTCCATCTTGATCTCAAATCAAAACTAAATCCATTGTCTTGGCAAACTTGCCATATTACATCAACTTGGAAAAACATAAAGACTTAAGCAAAATTGCTTCCAAAGTCTTTAACTCTTAAACTCGACGTCTTGATCATTACAATTACATCTTCATATGTATTGCAAACAATGGCCCATTGATCAGACGCTCCATATCATTAATAGACATCATGAAGAGGATTCTCCATTGATTGAGGTATACAGGCTCAGTACTCACGGTCCCTAGGACGGTGGCAGATTACCTTGGCCGGTGGCGGTGCTGCCATAACTAGTGGCGCAACAACGTTGACCAGCGGTGACCGGCGGTGTCCCTCTTATAGGGATGGCGGTCTTCTCTCACTCTTTTGCGGCCCTATGCTCGCATGATCGCTTATTCTTATGGCGATTACCTTCCTGAGCAAATCAATCTTACGGATCAAACATCCGGATTTGTCCCTAAATTTAGGGTTTTGCTCGTAGCGTCCTCCCTTAGGGGCGCTATCATCGTCATGCCTTTCCTCAAGGCAGAGATGGAGAAGGTGGTGAGAGTTTCCTCAATCAATCGTTCATCTGTGATGATTTTCCACAGAGATGCATCAAGTCTTTGATGCGGAGAATTTCCGAATTATATCCCATGACTTCATCAAAGTCAGAGAAGCAGAGATTAGTCCATTATGCTTCTAAATTCGGAATGATGAATGTTACCACAACATTCATGAAGCGCTTCTAGCGCTAACCTCTTTCATGAACTCAAACTGGAGTGCCCTATCCATATGGCGATTCATCAGGAAAAAATAACCTGGCATTGTACATCATAGTTTGAGGGTCTAGAGCGGTTTCTTCAAAACAACGCTCATGGATTCGAGCTAGAAGCTCTTGTGCGAATAGGTACATTAGGATATCATGAGCCCATCTCAGAATCTAATGTCCGCAGAATCCAATGGAGTAAAATCGAGTTCATTCATGTTCGACATCCAAGAATATGGAGAACAAGAATGTGGTGTGTTTCGGAGTCATTACTCCCACGAAACAATGAAGGGTAAGTTTCGGAGTTAATACTCCCACGAAACAATAGAGGGTTTCTGAGCAATATTTGCTCCCAAGAAACGTTTCCAAGGATATTGGATTTAGGTGAAACTTTGGTGTCGTATGGTCATAACCTTAAACCTTTTCGGTAGCTTTACTCAGATATAACCAAGTAAGTTATAAGAGATGTCGGTGGAGCAAGCTCTCTTAATACCACTTATCTCAAACTCCTTACCTAGACATCATACCTAAGCAGGTGAGCCTAGTTGGGAATAAGTCATAAACCATAGGTCGTTTCTTCTCTACGGATTCCTCATCCGGAGGTTAATTTGTCAATGAACTCCTCGTTCATAGTCTCTTCTCTCTACGGATTCCTCATCCGGAGTATTAGCTCGAATCCCCATAATTCGGCTCTTGAACTTTCACCAATAGCATGATGACATTAGAGGTGCTCATGACTTACACATACCGCAAGCGATATGAAGCTCGATCACTCCCCTAATGCTTCTCATAGTTTGGCGAGTCTCGTATATTATCCCACATTATAAGAAAGGTGGGAGGTAGAAGAAGGGAGGTTGCAAGTCCCGGAGAAAAAGAAGGTTGAATTAAATTCAGAAAGCAGCAACGTTTATAAAAGCTTACTTGGATTCTTTTCTCGGATTATCTTGAGTACCTCTTCTTCGAAGTTAAATATCAGGAGATCCAACGGTCGGAATTGGCTGAATTTTTAACTGGGGGTATTAGACTCACGGAGGAAGTTCTCGTCCATATTTCAGCTTAATCCAACGGTGGAGAAGGGAGAAAATCGCTTATGAATTCGACTGCTCTGTGCAGGCAGATTCTTGAACTAGAGGAGATTGCACGGAGGTACTATTCACGGGTACTATTCACGGGTACTGTTCACGGGTACTGTTCACGCGCACTGTTCATCTGGCACACCCTAGGGTTTTGGCGCTAGCAAGATGCTATGCTCAAGAGTTTTGGTTTTTGATCTCAGGGCTAGAGGTTCGTGCTGATAACGTGTTTAAGTAAATACGAATTACAACCACAAGACAGAAAGTAAATACAAAGTAAATAGCACAGGAATAGATCATCTCTTTATTAATGAATAGGTAATCCATATGTAATCCATATGCTATACTAACTAATCTAATCCTAGGTTGACAAGGCACACACAAAGTAGGTTTCCTTCAACACGAAACTATTTTTTGCATTCTGTCAGCTCAAGAAGTTCTTACAAATCATGATTTAAATATAGGAAGATTTTGGTGCCAAAATAAAAAAAATGCAATTTAGGCCCAAAAATCATGTGTTATATATAACCCACGGTTTTGGGAAAAAATCAAAAGTTTCGGCAAAAAAATATTAACTCGTTTAATTTTTACGATTTTTCAAATGTAGAAAACAAGAAAATTCATAAAAATTAAACGATCCAGGATTTTTGAGTTCTGTCAATTGAAATTTCTTTTAGAAAACATGTTTTACCAATGGTGAAGTTTTGAGAACTTTTTATTAGTTATTTAGTTTTTGCCGAGACTTTGAATTATCTCACAAAATCGTGGGTTATCACACAATTTTTAGGCAAAAATTGCATTTTTTTTTAATTTTTGAGGAATTTTTGAGGAATCAGCTCAAAAAGTTCTTAACATTCATGATTTAAATATAGGATTTTAAGTTCAAAAAAGTAATGAGCATGGGGTGATAAGGGTTCCGGAAAAGACAGTCTAAGGGTTGCACGGTTGCTTGTCCGGCGGCGCCCCCTCGTCGATGGTGGCTTACAGCCTCGTTGTCGTGTGTTGGGTGTGTCCAGACATTCAAGGTTCAAGTTGGGGTCACGTGGTGGTCTGCGTTTGTGGTTGTGGCTGTGGTGAGCGGCTTTGTTTCCTCAAGCGGCAGGTGTTTGGTGGCGGGATGGGGAGTTGATCTGGATTCTATGTCTTAGTTTCGATTCTACAGTTTGATGTATGGTGGGCTGCAAGGTGTGGTTTCTTCGATGGGGTTGAGAGAATCACACTCTTTTGCTTGGTTTTGGAACAGAGGCACATGGAGGGAGGTCGTTGTGTTAGGAATTGGTGCTGAACGGAGTGATCTAATTTGGATGGGTTTGGCTTGGGGGCTGGAAAGGTTACAGCTGCGGGACTTATATGTGGTTGGTCTGGTTTTGCTACATGTGAAGTGTTGGTACTGGATCTACGGCGACAAGTTCGAACTCCGGTTGTGCTGCTTTGTTATCCCCAATCTGACCTTTGTGGTCTCCGAGCGGCTGGAATCGACGTCGTGGAAGAGGAGAGCGGTTCGTGGCGGTCCATCTTTTTGTTTTATTAGGTTTTTATTTGTTGGGTTTTTGTTAGGTCAAATACGTCCCTACTCATTTGAGCTAGGGTTTGGGAGGATTAGTTTTGGTGCGGTGCCATCTTTTTGGGGTTATTCCAGGGAATTATATGGTTTAATCTCGGTGCTTTCTTGTTTCCATCGTAATGGTGCCTTCGAGGGTGAAGTGGTTTGTCTTGATGTTGGTGGCGAGGTTATATCGTGACACTCGGGTTTGGTTACTTCTCGTTGTACCTCACAGGTTTGGGCGACAATGTTGGTTAGGGGTTGGGTCTTCTTGGTTCAAGCAAATCATCGAGGATGAGGGTCCCGTAACTGGTTCTATTAATCGAAATATGTGACGTGGCATTAGTTCCACAATGAATCATTCTAATATTGTAATCTCTTCAAGTGATTAATGAAAGTACTATTTTCCTCTCAAAAAAAAATTTGGGAAGATTTTGATGCGAAAATAAAAAAATGCAATTTGTTCCAAAAAATCGTGTGTTTATAACCTACGGTTTTGGGAGAAAATCCAAAGTTTCGGCAAAAAAAAAAAGTTCTCAAAACATTACCATTGGTAAAACATGTTTATTAAAAGAAGTTCCAATTGACAGAACTAGAAAATCCTGGATCATTTAATTTTTATGAATTTTCTAGTTTTCCAAATTTGAAAAATCGTAAAAAAATAAACGAGTCGATATTTTTGTGTTCTGTCAACTCAGAAAGTACTTAAAAACCATTATTTAAGTGTGAGATGATTTTGGTGGGAAAATAAGAAAATGAAATTTTGGCCCAAAAATCGTGTATATCATAGATTTTCACCCACAGGTTTGGGTGAACATCCAATTTTTCGGCCAACAAAATAGTTCTCAAAATGTCACTATTTGTAAAACATGTATTTTACAAGAAGTTACAATTGACAGAACTCGAAAATCCCGGATCGTTTAATTTTTATGAATTTTCAAGTTTTCCAACTTTCAAAAATCGAAAAAAAAAAAACGAGTCGATATTTTCGCGTTCTCTCGACTAAAAAAGTCCTTAAAATCATAATTTAAGTATAGGAAGATTTTGGTGCGGAAATAAAACAATATATAATTTTTGCCCAAAAATCGTGTGTAATAACCCACGGTTTTGGGAGAAAATTCAAAGTTTCTGCAAAAAAATAAAATGTTCTCAAAACTTAAAACATGTTTTTTAAAAGAAGTTCCAATTGACAGAACTCGAAAATTCCGGATCATTTAATTTTTTTGAAATTTCTTGTTTTTGAAATTTGAAAAATCGTGAAAAATAAACGAGTCAATATTTTTGCGTTCTGTCCACTCAAAAAGTCCTTAAAAATATGTAAGTGTCGAAAGATTTTGGTGAGAAAATAAGAAAATGCAATTTTTCTGTTATAACCCACAATTTTTGGTGAAAATCTAAAGTTTCGGCAACAAAAATAAAAAGTTATCAAACATTCCCCATTGGTAAAACATGTTTTCTAAAAGAAGTTTGAATTGATAGAATTCAAAAATCCCAGATCGTTTAAGTTTATGAATTTCTTGTTTTCCAACTTTGAAAAATCGTAAAAAATAATCGAACCGATATTTTTGCGTTCTCTCAACTCAAAATGTCCTTAAAAATCATGATTTAAATATGGGAAGATTTTGGTGCAAAAATAAGAAAATGCAATTTTTGCCCAAAAATCGTGTATTTATAACTCACGGTTTTTGGTGAAAATCCAAAGTTTCTGCAACAAAAATAAAAAGTTCTCAAAACTTCACAATTAGTAAAACATGTTTTTCAAAAGAAGTTCTAATTGACAGAACTCGAAAATCCCTAATCGTTTAATTTTTATAAATTTTCTAGTTTTCCAACTTTGAAAAATCGTAAAAAAACAAGTCGATATTTTTGCGTTCTGTCAACTCAAAAAGTCCTTAAAAATCATGATCTAAGTGTGAGACTATTTTGGTGGGAAAATAAGAAAATACAATTTTGGCCCAAAAATCTTGTACCCACGGTTTTGGGTGAAAAACCAAAGTTTCGGCCAAAAAATAAAAAGTTTTCAAAACGTCACCATTTTTAAAACATGTTTTTTAAAAGAAGTTTCAATTGACAGAATTTTTTTCTCACCTCTCCTCAACATGTTTTGGCGAAATTCAAAAAACCCTCTCAGTTTTGCATGAGGTGAGATTCGAACCTCTCACCACACACTTTGCAAACTTACACCCCAACCACTAAAGCACAAGTTGCTCTTGTTATTATACGTACAGCAAATATTATTTATAGGTTGTTAGAGGCAAACTAGACATACTTACCCATGACATCGGCTGCTCACCATGTTTTGACTTCAGACCAATGGTATAGCACCACGTCACCTTTTTTTTTTTTACTAAACTTCGAAAATTCATTAAAAATAATTCGGGAACACGAAAAATTACCCAAAAAATGCTACAAACTTGTGATGACGTCTCATTTTCAATTGTGACCTCAAAAGTAAAATGTGAGAAACTTCAAAAATTGAGATCTCACACGTTGATACAATTTTTAGAAGTACAAATGAGTGTTTAAATATAAAATGAGAAAATAAAAAAAAATCAATAAATAAATTAAAAATGAGCATAAGCATAAATAATGTAAAATAAATAAGCTCGAGCAAGTAAAATAAAATGACAACAAAAAAACTAATAAATAAATTAAAGTAATTGGATTATTTATAGGTTTTATTTATATTAATTAATTATAATTTAATTTTGGGTTTGTAATTGGATACTTTAACAAAATGAATGTTTTTAATGTAAGTGAATGTTAAAGTATCAAATTACATACCCATAATTAAATTATAATTAATTAATACAAATAAAAAATAGGGCTAAATTCAATTTACTACATTGTACTTTACACTCAAAATCAATTCAGTCCTTGTACTTTCAATTTCATCAAAAACACCCTTATACTTTATAGATTTGATCAATGTCATCCAATTGCTAATTTTGAGATATCTGATGAGGGTATTTTCGTCATTTTCATCATAAACCCTAAACCACAAAAAATCATCATTTTGCAGTCAATGGGATTCGAACCCACAACATGGTGGGCCGAAATAAAACCCAACAACCACCACACCATAATCTTAACTTGGCATATTTGTGGCTTCAATAATATATATAGGGTATATACGATTCGAGAATAAAATAAAATAAAATATTTATTATTATTAGAAACAAAATAAAATAATTTCATACATTGAAAGTTAGCATTATTTTATTTTAATGTTAACAAATAATTTATGAAATCGTTTTATTTTATTTCTACTAGCAATAAATTATTTATTTTATTTCTAATAATAATAAATATTTTATTTTCTTAATGCTAACTTTCAATTTATGAAATTATTTTATTTTATTTCCACTAATAATATATTATTTTATTATGTCTAATAATAATAAATATTTTATTTATTGTATTCTTATTTATTTTAGTAGTAATAATAATAAATATTTTATTCGTACGAGAGTACAAATAAAATATGTATATAGGGTTATATACGATACGACAATAAAATAAAAAATTTATTATTAGTAGAAATAAAATAAAATATTTTATTTCAATTATATATAGAGTTATATACGTGAATAAAATAAAATAAATAATTTATTATTAATAGAAATAAAATAAAATAATTTCATAAATTGAAAGTTAGCATTAAAATAAAATAATGCTAAGTTTCAATGTATGAAATTATTTTATTTTGTTTCTAATAATAATAAATATTTTATTTTATTTTATACTCGAATCGTATATACCCTATATATATTATTGAAGTCACAAATATACTAAGTTGAGATTATGGTGTGGTGGTTGTTGGGTTTTCTATGTGCTCACCATGTTGTGAGTTCGAATCCCATTGGGTGCAAAATGATGATTTTTTTTGGTTTTGGGTTTATGACGAAAATGACAAAAATGCCCTCATCAGAAATCTCAAAATTAACAATTGGATGATATTGATCAAATCTATAGAGTATAAGGGTGTTTTTGATGAAATTGAAAGTACAGGGACTGAATTGATTTTGAGTGTAAAGTACAAGGTAGTAAATTGAATTTAGCCCTAAAAAATAATACGAACATTTTGGCTGAAAAATCAATTTTTCGGCAAAAAATAAAAAGTTCTCAAAAATTCACCATTGGTAAAACATATTTTTTAAAAGAAGTTTCAATTTGCTGAACTCGAAAGTCCCAGATCGTTTAATTTTTATGATTTCTCTCCTAAGGAAGCTTAGAGGAGAATTTACATGGTAAGTGTTGAGTACTTTAGTCCATGCGTTTAGTAGTAAAAAGTGTCAGAATTTGATTTTAAATTGATAGTTGATGCAGGCAAGACTAAAGGCAAAACTGTATTGTCATGGGAATTGAGGTTCAATGTTGCTGTTGGGATTGCTGAAGCTCTAAATTACCTGCATAACGAATGTTGTCCACCAGTTATTCATAGAGATGTCAAGTCTTCAAACATTCTTCTCACCAAAGAGTTTAAACCACAGGTGATTAATCATAGTAAAACAAATGGTGATTAACATATGAAGATCACTAAACTTTATGACATTGACTCATTGCTTGCATTTATGTGACAGTTATCTGATTTTGGCTTTGCAATATGGGGACCAACAACTGGAAACCGCGGGGGAGAGTCAAACAGTCTCTTTTGTAGAGTGCGGGCGTGCCAATACCACGGGGTACGTTTGTTGTAGTTGATATGTGTCACTTCTTGCTTCTGGATCAAGCGAATGTAGACAAAGAGAGCACTAACTCTGTCGGTTCGTACTTGCAACGCCTAAATGGGATTAGGTGTTCGAACGTGATCTCTTGCGAAAGCAATAATCGATACTTTCTCAAGGCTGAGTAAGCAGAGCAATCAATTGGGAAAGGTTTGAGAAACACTTGAGTTGCTAAAACGTGATTTTAGCTTCGCTGTAGGTCGCTAGTTTGCTCCGGAGAGGCTTGGGTGCAAAGAGATTGCTTCTAGGTTGTATTGATCGAGAGAGAGCCGCCATTCGCCTTAAGACCCTCTATTTATAGAGATAAGTTGGCGAATCCTCATTGAACAAGGATTATAGATTTCTTTCTGAAGCGGGACTCTCGTATAATTAATGTATTTAGATATATGTAAATTACCTTCCTTCAGTTATAAGGCAAACACCAAGCAAGGATCTACCCTCATGTAAACTCAAAGGTAATTTGGGCCGCAACAATCGGTCCGTGGGCTGTAACATATACAAACCAGCCAAATATTCATTTGGGCTCAAACATTACCCCCCAGGCCTCGAAATCAGGCCCGGGTCTGCGATAAACGTGATTGAAGAGGGCTAAGACACATAGAAAACAAACGACGGCTTGTGAAAGGCCGCAACAAAGCCCAGAAGACGAAAAGACCCTACCGTTACACTGTTTCATCACGCCTCCCAATTCAAACCGGTTCGCGAAACAATCAGGATCATATCCTTCTACAATACTCCTTCGGCTCTTTAAAACCAAACCCCTCAACACTAATCTGTCTAAGGAATCCAGAACCTTAAGAACCCCAAAACAAGAGAGAATCCAGAAACCAAACAACAGAAATGGCCTCATCCTCAAACATCCTAACAGAGCATAACGCCCAGCAGTTCAAACTGGCCATGTATCCCCTCACCGCCAACAAACACTCTCACCGTTCTCACATCAAGGTTTATGAGGACCGCACAGCGAGCCTGGGTCCTTGGATCGACGAAATGTCGGCTCAAACGTTGAACCACTACTTTCAGGCCGTTCGATGCCCCATGCTCGCGTTCCGGGCAACCGCCGCTATCTTCCCAAAATGGCAAAGACACCACCAAGCAGTGCCAATGGGGAGCTGGCCTACACCAAGTCCAGAAGAACTCAAATAGTATAAAGCCAGGAAAGTGACTGACCTAGATTGCTGGCAAGAGGTAGGAATTGCAGAAACACTAGAGCTCTGTTTCTCTTTACACAATGGAGGAGGGAACCGCGCTCCGATAGTTGCAGCCGCCTGTTTCTGGGACACCTCCAGCAACACCTTCAATTTCCGATTTGGGCAAATGGGAATCACTCTGCTAGATATTCTTACCATCACCGGCCTTCCCATCCATCCAGAGCCTTACGGCTATGGGGAGTATGATCAGGGGTTAGACTCAATTGAGCACAAACCCAGCCTGGTTCGCCTTCCCTACTGCAAATCTTACACATCCTGGTGCAACTACTTTTCAAAACAGAACAACGAACAAGGAGGAATTGCTTTCCTGGAGCTCTGGTTGTGCAAATTTCTCTTCTGCATCACGGCGAAGAAAGTCACTGGTACTTGGACCATGCTGACGGCAGCCCTCTTCAACAAACAATCAACAGGATTAGGCCAACCTGTTCTAGCCAGCCTCTATCGTTCGCTCTACTCCCTGTCACTCAGGCCATTTGATTACAACCCGCTGGGAGGACCCTTCTGGATTCTTAACCTTTGGCTGCAGGTCTACTTTCCACAATTCAGGCACCCCGACGTAGATTCCTTTCCAGAAGACGAGGTATTAGGAATGGCATTCGCCAATCGAGATGAGTTTCCTTCTCCCTCCTACTTTGACTGTTTTCGTTACCTGTACCAATTAGATGAATCAGCCTTAGATTCGGTAACGCTAGTTATAAACAGAAAATTCCCTAGTCCACTAGAACATGGTTTTCTCTGGTCTAGCGAACACTCTGTAGATGCCTTAGACATGTTCAAACGAGCCGTCTCCTGTATGGACTTTAATCTCCCGGATGAAGAAGCTGGTTTTGAACTATATGCCCCCAACCACTTCTCTCGCCAACTAGGACTTAGGCAAAAAATCCCTTATCCTTTGTTTGAAAGCCTAAACCTGTACACCTCATGGCGAATCTCAGCAACTGACATAGAGGACCAACACAGATGCAAAATTCATTTCAAATACATTCTACCGCCTGCCACCTTAGGAGCCAGTGTCCTTCAATGTACTATGGCCGTTTCACTACAATATGCCATCTGGTGGAACGCCCTCTCAGCCAACAAGTGGAATCAGAATGTTGAAGACCTCTTTCGCTCCATCTTCGCTAAAGGTAGGGTTGAACTCAACCTTGAAGAAGACCAACAAGTTTTAAGTGGTGACAACAGACAAACCCTTGCTACTGCTGCCCCTGACCAAAGGCGGAAACAAACTGAAGAAACAACGGTTGAGGTATGCATGAGCTTGTTCTAAGTCTTAGATTTTAACATTCTCCCTGCAGCCCTGACTCTGATTGTTCAATGCATTGCCACAGGAAACGCTGACAGGCTCATATCCTGGAGAAGCCTCTTCTTCCCATGCTGCAAGGAAAAGATCCCGCGAACCCCAAACCAATGAAGAAGAAGAAACAGAAGAAGAGCGTCCCTTGGTAAGGATAAACTTCCTCATTAACCTATGTACAATTCTTGTTCGCACACTCCCTCACACAACCGTTAACTGGTTATTTACTCGTTCGTTGCAGTTAAGGAGGCGCAACGCACCTTAGGTGATTGTAATAGCAGATGACCCTCCTATTCCTGACACCAAAGAAAGCGCACCTGCTCAAGAATCTGAGGATAGCTCCACTGACGGAAACTCTACAGAGGATGAGATAAGCATGGTCGAAGCCTTGGATGGACTTGGAATGCTAGCAGTAACCTATGCGGTTCCTATTTCCTACATCCCCCCAGAACAACCTATGGATGTAAGCGAAGGACCGGTGCCATCATCTGCATCCATTCCTGAAATTACCCCTCAGCCTGTGGAAGTGGCGAACGCAGAAACTCCAAAGGGCGACAATGACACTACAATGCAAGGGGATGTTAATTTGCCCCCCAGCCAAGATATCAACCACGCTGAAGTACAAAATGTGGTATCCCGCGAGACTCAAAGAAAATCGGTTTCAATCATTGCTGACCTCCCTGAGCACGAAGACACGGTGCCAGTCCTTGAGGATGATCAAACCGTTATGACAACTTCAGCAGAAGGCACGACCCGAGACGCGGATACCAACCAGGAATCTGCTGTATTAAAGGTAAATGCACAACGCCTCCTTCTAAACCACTTATTAGTCTTGCTTAACTTTTCTGTGCTTAATTCTTGCATCCTCCTGTTCCTTTTCCCTGCAGGGTCCTTCCGAAGCCCAGACCGAAATATCTTGTCCAAACATACCTTCAAACGTGGCGAAGAGTCCCTTCGATGGCCTAGGAACCAAGAAAAATGATCCTTCGTTCAACGAACAACCCTTTGTTGAACCTACCTTTGAACAGGGTTCGGCTGCTGCTTCACAAGCAATGGCGAATGCCGTTGTGGACTCTCAGAGCCTAAACCTTGCTGTTACGGACGAGCCGTCTGCCTCCAACCATCCTCAGGCTCTCAAAGTACGCCTCGAAGAGGTTTTGGACAAGCCGATTACCCCGAAGCTGGTGGAAGATGCTCAATATTACCTCAGCCACCTTAGCAGCGTAAATCTGGATGACCCGGGTGTGCGAGAGAAGATCATTGCCTACACCGGTAGCCTACGGCTTCATGCGGACGAAGGGGACGTGGCAATCTTGGATGAGCTCGAAGCTAAGGTCAGTGCCATGGTAACCCTCCACGCTGATATTGACAAGTCGTCCCAACTGGCGAAGCTGACTTCAATTCAACGAGGGGAGTTGGAGAAGTTATTTGCCGCCCGGAAAGAATCACTTCAACGCCGGTGAACTAATGTGGCCCTCTGCGAGTCCAAACTAGAAGAGCTTGAAGTTGCCAAGGCTAACATTGAAGCTCAGATTATTCAAGTTCAATCCAGGAAAGATAAAGAAAGGGAGGCCTTGGTGACTGAAGTAGGTCCAACCGAAGAACTACGGCAACGTCTGGTAGATGCTCGCGCAAAAGCTAGGATGGCGAATGTTCAGTCAGAACGAGTTCAAGTGGAGTATCATAAAACCATCATAGACATTGCATCATTGGGCCGCATGGTGTAAGCCCAATAACTTGTAACTATAAACCTCTTGAGGTTGTTTTGTAAGGCTTAAACACTTTATGTTTAACTTTAGTTTAATTATCTACTAGCCCAATCCTTCGGCCCAAACTAGAGAACAAAAAGATGACCCTCGGGAAGGATAAACTTTGACATAGTCAGCGGTCAAATTCAAAAACGATCCCGGGGAACCGCAAATTTAATTCCCCAGACCAACAATTAAATGTGGTAACTACCCCTAATAACTGCAAATCTTTAAACGGCTACCAAATCAAGCACCAAACCGCCCCTAGTTCCCTTCTTTAAATAGAGAACCCTTCATTGGTTTTCCTCAAACAGAAAACCCTCATTACGCATCGAGAATGTCTCTCCTAGTTCTGTTCTTCCTTTTGGCCCTCAAATCCCTTCCTTTGCTTAGGATCCCTTAAAAAGTTCTGAGTTATACAACCAAACCTCACGCCTAGGTTGAGTTATACAACGAAACCTCAGGCTTCCCCCCTCACTCTGCCTACCATTTCTTCTGTTTCTTGTAGACAGAAGTGAGAAGGTGGCGGAGTGGGGACAGCAAAAGTCTCATGGCGGGTCGCAAAAAGCCTTCGTTCGCCAGGATGACTTGCTGTTCTAGGCTTGTCAGCGGATGATCTGCGGGTGCGCAGGTTACCTGCTGAATTCCCTCTCCCTCAAAAACTCTGTGGGAGGAGAAAATGGGGAGTGGTAGCCCTATGTTTCCAAAATGGGCTGCCCAAGTCTGGAACTAGGTTACAGGAAGGGCCTTGGACGCAGCCTCCATGGTATCAGAGCCACGTTTTGGCTCTTTATTTTGTATTTTGATTCTCATGTAATCGCTCTTGGCCGCAAAGCCAATATATATATAGAAAACTGTTGATGTATGTTAAACGCTTTTCGTTTATTCGTGTTTGTACTGTAATATTTCCCTGCTTTGTACACTGCGAAAAACGTCATCAAGCATAAACTCGAACAAGTTTAACAAATGCGTAATCTAGAAAAATGCTAAATTAAAAAAAATTTCTCTCCTCATACGCAAATCCCAAGTTGGGCATAACTTGTAGCCTGACCTGAATCATATGGGATATAGTTGTCCCCCTAGTTCTACTGAGTATAGCGAACAGGGTAGAAGCCACGATATTGGCTTGGAGAGAGCAGCACAGGAGAACTAAGTATTGCCCCCCTGTCCAGGCAACGAAACGGGTGGATCATCCAATTCCCAAACACTGGGAAAATACTTCTTCAGGTAGCGACCGTTAATGGGGTTTTGGTGAAGTTCGTCGTCTGGGTCCCTTAAGTGATAGGCACCTTTGCCTAAGATCCGATCAATAATGAAAGGTCCTTCCCACCGGGGAGACTATTTCCCACGTCCACGCTCCTTTTCCCCTAAGGGAAGAATGGTTTTCCAAACAAGATCACCAACACCAAAGCTACGACCGCAAGTTCGCTTATCGTAAACTCTGGCGATCCGCTGCTTCTCGATGATCAGGCTGTCTAATGCTGCTAGCCTATGTTCGCTCAAATCTTCATGTTCCTGCCACATAGCTTAGACATAGTCTTCGCCAATTAGTTGATGCTGCTCTTGAACGCATAGCGAATGAGCATTAACCTCCAAAGGTAAGACTGCATCGTGGCCAAACATCAGGGCATAGGGTGTGGTGCCAGTAGGCGTTCGTTTAGACGTCTTGTATGCCCAGAGTGTACTATCGAGCTCATTATGCCAATCTCTGGCATTAGCGGCCAGCATTTTCCTGAGGATGGTGATTATGATCTTGTTACTGGCCTCTGTCTGGCCGTTGGACTGAGCGTAATATGGTGTAGAGTGAAGGAATTGAATTCCAAAATCCGTCATCAATTTATCGACATTCGCGGCCATGAAAGCTGCCCCCCTGTCCGCAACCAGACATTCTGGAACGCCAAAACGACATAAGATGTTGCGAAAAATGAAAGAGCGAACCGTAGCTGCAGAGGATTCTTTCAACGCCTCGGCCTCTACCCATTT
This sequence comes from Rubus parviflorus, assembly GCA_029955375.1. Lineage (NCBI taxonomy): Eukaryota > Viridiplantae > Streptophyta > Magnoliopsida > Rosales > Rosaceae > Rubus > Rubus parviflorus. The sequence goes on from JARGGL010000001.1 coordinate 34,096,021, forward strand.
GGTAAAGAAGTCGGTAGCAACGATGATGAACTTGTGCTGTGCTGATGAATGAGGGTGAATGAGACCAATAAGGTCGAGTGCCCAGCCTCTAGTAGGCCAAGGTTTGATGATAGGCTGCATAGAAACGATGGGGATATGGCGAACTGGGCCATGAGCTTGACAATCCTGGCATCCTTTGGCGAAACTAATGCAATCCTTCAGAATGGAAGGCCAGTAGTAACCATAGCGGCGAATGAGCCATCTCATTTTCGGTCCTGCCTGATGAGAGCCACAAACTCCGAGATGAACTTCTTTCAGGACCCGCTTGGCTTCCTTGCCAAAGATGCATCTAAACGTGATGGCGTCTTCTCCACGTCTTAAGAGTTTACCCCCCTTGAGGACGTAATTAAGGGCCAGAAAACGGATTTTCCGGTCAGTAGGAGCACTAGGATCAAGCATATAGTCAATAATGGGGCGGCGCCAATCGATATCAATTGCATCCAATGAAGCTACAAACCAATCGTCAGTGTATTCTCGCCGAGCCATGAAGGATGGTAGCGTCCGCCGTTCAACCTTAAGGATCCACTCTCGAACGCCGTCAGCAAAACTCAGGCCAGTAGCTAGTTGTGCTAACTCGTTCGCGGCAAAGTTGAGTTCCCGAGGAATGTGTTCCATGGATACTTCGTGAAACTCCTCTAACAGTTCCAGCGCTCTATCGAGGAAAGGGACCAACGTAAAACTAATACACTTGAAAATTTTCTGAAGTTGGTTAATGACCAACAAAGAATCACCAAAGATATCTACTTCATGGATTCCCATTTCTTATAGAATCTCTAGGCCGATGATCAACGCTTCATATTCAGCCTGATTATTAGTACAGTTCCACTCGAGTTGAAAGGAATAAGAAAAGCGAACCCCTTCTGGGTTGACAATTACGATTCCTGCACCTGACAAATGATCTGTACTAAAGCCATCAAAGTAAAGTGCCCAAGGTTGCAAATAAATAGCACCTACCTCAAGGTCGCGGACTTCATGATCATCGGGGAGCGAGAGATGCAAGAGGAAATCTGATACTGCCTGACTGGTTTGAGCCTTCAAAGGAACATACTGTAGGGAGAACTCAGAGAGTGCTAAAATCCATTTGCCAATCCGACCTCTCAGAATAGGTCTAGTTAGCATGTACTTTACCAAGTCCGTTTGAGCTACCACCCTAGTGGTAAAGGAAAGCATATAATGGCGCAGCTTGTATCCTGCAAAGTAAAGAGCCAGGCAAAGCCGCTCTATCGGCGAATACCGCATTTCTGCGTCCAAAAGAGTTCTGCTTAAGTAGAAAATGGCATGCTCAACAACCTTTCCATCAGCGGTTTCTTCATCCTGAGCGAGCAAACCTGCAACAGACGTCTCAGAAGCGAAAATATAGAGCTTCAGGGGAAACCCTGGCTTTGGAGGAACCAAGACTGGAGGGTTCGCTAAATAGGCTTTAATCCTATCAAAAGCCTCCTGATGAACGGGTTCCCAAACGAATTCTTTCTCCCCCTGAAGTTTGAGCAATGGAGAGAAAGGGGTAATTTTGCCAGCATAATTAGAGATGAAACGCCGCAAGAAATTAATCTTTCCTAATAAGCTCTGCAGCTCTTTTTTAGTTCTTGGTGTTGGAGCGTCAATAACCGCTTTTGCCTTATCACCTGGTACTTCTATTCCTCGTTGATGAACCAAGAAACCTAGGAAATCCCCTGCCTGGACCCCAAACACACATTTTGCCGGGTTCATCTTGAGCCTATGAACGCGCATTCGCTCGAATACCTTGAGGAGATCAGTCAGGTGACTAGCTTTCACGGTGGACTTGACCACCACGTCATCGATGTAAACCTCTAAAATCTTCCCTAAGATGTCATGGAAGATCAGGTTCATTGCCCGTTGATAAGTAGCCCCTGCATTCTTTAAGCCAAAAGGCATAACGACATATTCGAACACACCGGTGAAACCAGGGCATCTGAAGGCTGTTTTGTGTCTGTCTTCTTCCGCAACTGGAATCTGGTGATATCCTGCAGTGCCATCCATGAAAGAAAGCATCTCATGTCTTGCTACCACATCCACCAGCATATCCGCCACAGGCATAGGATAAACGTCTTTAGGCGTGGCGGTATTGAGATCCCTGTAATCTACACAAACACGCATTTTCCCATTCTTTTTGCGAACAGGAACGATGTTCGATAGCCATTCATTGTACTTAGCCACGCGAATGATCCCGGACTTGTGCATCTTTTCCGCTTCTTCCTTAACTGATTTCATGGTATCTGCGTTCATCCGCCGAGGTGATTGCTGAATTGGTTTCTTGCCAGCCAGGGTAGGTAACTTGTGGCAAACTAACTCTGGTGACAAACCAGGCATGTCTTCATATTTCTCAGCAAAACAATCTTTGAATTCCAGCAACAAGTCAATGAGTCCCTGTCGTTGCTCAGGCTCTAAGTAAGTACTAATAGCCACTTCCATTGGCTCTGCGTCATTACCAAGGTTAACCTTTTCAATAGGGTCCTTGACCTTAGGGGGTGTATCATCTAAAGCGGCAGGGGCGAGCCGGATTTCCTCTGTTGTTTCTTCCTCACGATGGTCAAGAACATCCTCATACACGCACTCTACAGTTGCGATTTGGTCGTAGGCCTCTGCTTCGTCCAAGTATGTCTGTAAACGGGCGTACAAGGACAAGCAGGCCTGTATTCCTCCTCTGTTGGTTGTGTTAACATGGAGAAGTTTGGGAAGCTGGTGCAACGAGGAGAGGTCGAGAACTGTCAGTCCTGGTCTGGATGATTCCCCATTGTGCCAAGTCGGAGGCCGTCACCCCAAAAGGGCGGCCTTTGACGTCGACACCCTGTACTGCAAGAGGTCGCATATCCCCATTGTAGTAACTGGCGTCAATTGAGTTAGCAGAAACCGCAAAGGGTCGTGGGTCTGCTTTAATGAGCTCAGCTTCGTCCGTAGCCGGATTCCAAAGCAACAATTCCTGGTGCATAGAAGATGGGACACAATAGCTCCAGTGAATCCAATCTCTGCCCAAGATGCCGTTGTATGGTGCTGTGCATTCGACCACAAAGAACGCGTGAACTGCATCCGCTGGTCCTATTTTGACTTTCAAGAATAACAAGCCCAGGTTTTTGTGGTGGTACCAGCAAAGTTCTTAACCGATAGAGAAGTTTGTTGAATGGCGGCTTTCTTGATCCCTAGAACGGTCATTGTCAGTACTGTGATAATGTTCACGGCAGCTCCAGAATCAACCATCAACTTGTTGATGTCTTTGCCTTCTATGTTCACTGTGGCGTATAAAGGTCTCAAGTGCATAGTCATGGACAGATTGGGTTTGGAAAACATCATAAACAATTTCTTCAAAGCTGAGTCAACTTCTGGCTTAGGATCTAAAGTCTCCGTTTCCAAACCTGTGGAAGTACCTTCATAACCTTCCACTTCCACCACTGGACAAGTAGACGCTGCAACTGGTAGAGCATACTTGGAGGATAATATGTAGACCATGTCACACTCCAATGCTTTGTCATGATCCTCACTAGCAGCGTTGGATGCAGCATTATCATCAGATTCATCCTCAGGCTCCAAGTTAAGTCTTGGTTCATCCAAAGGAACGGCCGGGTCATCATTCGCCATAATCTGCCTGCGTACCAAAGCAACATCAAAAATGTCTGTAACAACAGATACTTGCTCCAAAGGAACCTCAGGTACAGGTTCGCGATATGACTCGTTTGGTTCACTTGGAACCACTGCTTCTGTAATCACTGTAGTTGGAATGACAAACTTTTGCGCGGGTTGTCGCTGAACAAACTCTCCAGATGGTTCATCGACAACTTTCCTTAACAACTTAGGCTTCCACTGGGGTTTTGGTTCTTGCTTGCTTGCTACCACTACTGACTTTAGAGTGGCTGGTTTAACGGGCAAGGAAGAAACCCCTTTGGTTCCTGAGGTAGATCCCTGTTTGAAGTTCTGGACAGAGAAATTCTCCAGCCGCTCGAATACTGAACGCTTCTTAGCAACGGGTGCAGGGGAAGCATCACTGCTCGTCTTTGGAGGAAAGCCTGTAGCTTTTGGCGGCTGAGGTGAAGCGGAATGTATTAGTTGTTTCCCCTGCTGGATCATGGGCTTGGCGGATAATCGTTGTACCGTGCGCCTCAACTGTTCCGGTGTTTTAACTAACTCATCAGGTCTGATCAAACCCTGTTCCAATGCTTCCAATGTACGGCTAGCTCGCCCATAACGTTTCTGCATATTCCTCTTCTTGGTGGCAGTTAACTCAACGGCTCGTCCTTTCTCTTGGACGTACCACTTGTCTTCTTTGACGATTGTTCGCGACGCTGGAGGAATGTACGGCTTGGAAACTACAGCCTGCTGCTGTGTGGTGGCCAAAGGTTCCTTGCGGAAAAAGTCGACTGCCTTCATCTTGTTAAAAAGATTAGAATCCTTAACCGCCATATTAACCTCTGACTGAGTACGTACCTGTTTAGGACTGGCAGGCTGAAAATTCTCAGGTGGCGAATGGAGTGTTGGAGCTGATTTGGGGTGGAACTGAAAAGAATTAGTAAATTCTTCATAACTGACTGAGATGCCGCATTCCACCTTGCATCGTGAACATAAAATCACCGCAGAAGCTTCTGGTATAGGCTTAGTTCTTTTCGGAACAGGTTCTTCTTCGTCTTCTGGCCTTGGTGTTAGGAGTTCCAGAGTGGGTTTTCTGTGATTCCTTTTGTCACGATCAAGATTCACCATAGCCACAGTAGCGTTCGCTGTTGTTTCAAACTGTATCCGCCCCTCATTTATCCACTCCTGGATTTGGTCCTTCAGCCTAACGCAACTAGCTGTGTCATATGTCCAAACATTATGGAATTTGCAGTACGTCTTTTCATGCATTTGCTCTAGAGTGGGGAATGAGCCAAAGGAGACTCTGATTAAACCAGCTACAATTAATAAGTTCTTCCAATATGTCGTGGGCTCTATATGCACTAAACGTATAGGCCTCAAACTTAGGTCGTACGTGTCGTGCTCGCCTGCTTGCCTTCCCTGGGACGATATCTATCATTCCCACCTGTGGGAAAGGATCAAGGTTTACCAATGCCGCTGTCTTCTCACTGTCAACTTGAATTCGTCCGCTGTTCAACCAAACCTGGATTTGGTCCTTTAACTTAATACAATCGGAAGTATTATGGTTCCACATGTTGTGAAACTTACAGTACTTCTTTCCTTTAAGCTGCTCAGGTTTAGGATACGGACCAAAATCACTCTTGATCAACTTCTGATTAATCAATTCTTCCAGTATTTTAGCCGCCTTGTTAGCATTATAAGTAGGGTAAAATCCTCATATGGTACCTGAACTATCACCAAATGCAATTTTTGGTACCTGAACTTTCATAAAGAACCTGGTGGTACCTGAACTATTCCTCCGTTAGCCATTATAGTACCTACCGTTAAATATTCCGTTAAGTGCTTATGTGGCATGGGTAAAATAGTCATTTCATTTATTTTCAATTTTCAAAATAAATTATACAAAAAAAAATTTAGATATTGTCAACAAATATACAAAGACTAAAAAAGAGAAAAATTATTTTTATTTTTATAATATAATTTATTTTTATTTTTATATTTTTAATATAATTTATTACCATGTAGGTGGTTTTATTATTAATTAAAAAAATTAAAAATAAACTATATTAAAAAAAGTAATTTAAATTTTTATTATATTAAAAAATAATTATAATTTATTTAAAATTTTAAAATTTAATAATAAAACCATCTACATGACATCTTTAATCCTGAATATTTGAGAATAAAATAATTTTGCTTCTTTAATCTTGAATGTTTTGAGATAAAAACTCTAATTTGATTATGTTAATATAAATTTAATTTTTTTGCATAATTTATTTTTATTTTTATTTCTAAATTTAATAGTAAAAAACCTTTAATGACTGTTTTGCCCATGCTCTAGTCACCAAATTACAAGTTTTACCCATGCCACATAAGCACTTAACGGAATATTTAACGGTAGGTACTATAATGGCTAACGGAGGAATAGTTCAGGTACCACCATGTTCTTTATGAAAGTTCAGGTACCAAAAATTGCATTTGGTGATAGTTCAGGTACCATATGAGGATTTTACCCTTATAAGTATATGTCTCGAACTCTGGCTTGGTGAATGCCATTGTGGAAATCTTGACGGGTTCGCGGGCAATCGTGAGACTCTTGGGTTTTGCAGTGCGTGCTGTCAACTCCAAAGCTGCTACGTCGTCACTGTAAGGATCTTCCTCTCGATAAATCGGCGACTGATGAGTGTAGAAAGGATCCACGGGTGTATATAAAGCTCCAACAGCTCTATGCCTCCCGGGTACGTACGTCCCTCTGGAAGCATTCGCCTTGTCATCCAACTCATTTAGGAGCAGTTGGTAACTACCAACCTTGTTCATCAAGTCTGTCATGCTGGCGAACCTCATGTCATGATGTTTGGTTCGTTGTCTATGCTCCAAGCCCTTGATCGCAATGGCAATGGCATCACCCTCAGTAATGGGTGACTTGCACTTAGCTTGCTGGATCTTGAACCTATTGAGGAAATCCACGGAAGTTTCAGCAGATTGCTGATACATGGAAGTAAGTGCTGACAAGTCCACCTCAGGTTCCACTACTCCGAAGGTAGTCCTAAACATTGTTTCCATGGTGGTCCAGTCAGGAACAGACCTTGGCGCCAACTTGGTATACCAAGTTAAAGCGGATCCTGACAAAGACGATCCAAACGCCCTCAGCTTGAGGTTATCATTGCCTCCATAAGGACCGCATTCGCCTTGGAAGCGCGAAATATGCGTAGCAGCATCCTCGGATCCTTCTCCTGAAAACGTAGTAAACCTGATTGGCTTGTATCCCTTGGGCCATTCGTTAGCTGCCACGTAATCTGGATAAGGATTTCTGTAAGTAAGGCTAGCTGAAGGACCGCCTATTTCGGTCCTGATAATCTGCTTGATTTGTTCCAGAAAATCCAAGCCAGGAGTAACTGGTGCAGAATTATTGGCGAACACATTAGCTGTTCCACCACTACCAATCGACGCGCTCGCATCCTTATCAGTAATGACGATCTTTCTTTTTGGCTCCAAAGAAAGTTTGGTAACTGGTGTGCTATTACCTTCATTATGAAGCGGGGTTTCAAAGCTCAGCGCTCCAATATTCCCAGCTCCCCTCATATTTGGTGGCACATAGGTATTATTCTGAAGTTCAGAGAAACTCTTCCCACCAGCATTATCTGCCCCTTCAGTATTCAAATGTTGGCAAATATGCTCGAGCTGAGAGCTAATGGTGAGATTTTGTCTTTTGACTTGGAGAAGGTCGCCAGATATCTTAGCCACACGTTCGCTGACAAGCTTCTTCGCGTCAGCATGGTCCGATAACTTAGAGTACACTCCTTCAAACTTTTTCTGTTGTTCTTCTGGGTTAAACTCCTTAAGGAGTTGAAGTGTAGCAGTAGTTTCGCTGGAAGCTTTCTGAAAAGCTTGTTGAAACTCCTCTGTTTGCGTCTTCATGGCTGCCTCAAGCCGTTGAATCGCCTCATCGATTCTTTTGTCTAACGCAGATGACTCTATGGGAGGAGTTGGTGGACCGTCTGCATTCTTAGGCATTGTTCCTGTCGTCAGAGGATGCAGACCAAATTGTCTCTGGACTTCTTCTGGCGTAAGTCTTCGGCAAACTGAAGAATTATGCAATAAGTATTCCTCGGAACTGTGTTTGAGGCAATGAGAATAAGTCTTAACGTAAGGATTCTCGTCTGGCTTCCCAATCTTGGTTCACAAGAAACACTTTCAACACGTCCCACTGGGCGTGCCAAATGGTTTGCGCTGGAAACCGCAGGGGAGAGTCAAACAGTCTCTTTTGTAGAGTGCGGGCGTGCCAGTACCACGGGGTACGTTTGTTGTAGTTGATATGTGCCACTTCTTGCTTCTGGATCAAGCGAATGTAGACAGAGAGAGCACTAACTCTGTCGGTTCGTACGTGCAACGCCTAAACAGGATTAGGTCTTCAAACGTGATCTCTTGCGAACGCAATAATCGATACTTTCTCAAGGCTGAGTAAGCAGAGCAATCAATTGGGAAAGGTTTGAGAAACACTTGGGTTGCTAAAACGTGATTTTAGCTTCGCTGTAGGTCGCTAGTTTGTCGCTAGTTTGCTCCGGAGAGGCTTGGGTGCAAAGAGATTGCTTGTGGGTTGTATTGATCAAGAGAGAGCCGCCATTCGCCTTAAGACCCTCTATTTATAGAGATAAGTTGGCGAATCCTCATTGAACAAGGATTATAGATTTCTTTCTGAAGCGGGACTCTCGTATAATTAATGTATTTAGATATATGTAAATTACCTTCCTTCAGTTATAAGGCAAACACCAAGCAAGGATCTACTCTCATGTAAACTCAAATGTAATTTGGGCCGCAACAATCGGTCCGTGGGCTGTAACATAAACAAACCAGCCAAATATTCATTTGGGCTCAAACAACAACTACGTCTTTCCTGACTGAATGCGATGTAGTGGGAACATTTGGTTATCTTGCCCCTGAATATTTCATGTATGGAAAAATCAGTGACAAGATTGATGTCTATGCCTTCGGTGTTGTCCTGCTTGAACTATTATCAGGAAGAAAACCAACTGGCTCTGAGACTGACAAAGAGCAAAAGAGCTTGGTCATATGAGTAAGTACCACCTCCATAACTCAGTCCTTGTTCTTCAACTTCTTTCAAGTATTTAGGATCAATGACATTGAATAAAATTTCAGGCAAAGCCTAAACTAGAGAGTGGAGATGTACAAGACATACTGGATCCAAATTTCGATATATGGGAAGTTTGATGAGATTCAGGTACTGAGAATGGTTCATGCAGCAAAACTGTGCATCACACGCTCGGCAAGTCTTCGCCCTAAAATGAGTGAGGTATGAAACTATCATATGCTTATAAGTAATTTGTGACCAAGAGGTTTCTGTGTAAGTTGTAGAGAGTAGAGTGAAGATCCAAGTTTCATGCTCTTCTTTTTATCTCCTCAGATAGTGAAGCTCCTAAAAGGGAATTAAGATTTTGAACCGCAAGTACACTCTCCATATTTCGACGTAGAGGACTCTGAAAACCGAGATGACAACGATGATGAAGTGTATCCAAACTCAAGTGCAGAGTTACATTTAAATCTTGCACTGCTTGATGTTGACGATTATCAAGCTTTCTTGGGAAGACTATTTGAAAGGAAGATGGAGCAGATCATCAAGCTTTGATTAGCTTTTCTTGTACTCTCTTGATCTTTTTTCTCCTCTTGTTTTGAAAGCTTTGTACACATACTTGTGCGGACATGGACTTAGCAAATCTGTACAGTATAGCGAAAGGAATGTGTCCCCAAGAGTGAGGTGTTTTGTAGATGTAAACATGTACAAATAAAATAAATAAATATAGAAGTGTTAGTGTGAGGGAAAATCTGCAGCTTATCAGAAGCTGTAATTTTCTTGTAAACATCTCTCCTCCAAATGGAATATGAACAAAACTGAAGCAGTTAGCTAGAATTTGAAGTTGCATTATAATGCAACTTCTCAATTATAAAATTCTAGAAAGATCATGCTGCAGGCAACTATAAAGAAAATAGATAGATTAATTACAAAAAACCCCCCGAACTATAGGATCATTTTCACTTTGATACCCAAGTATCAAATTTTGTCATTTTCATACCCCACGTTTCATTCCGTTAACGAATTCATACCTCCGTCTCAAACACCGTTAAATTACTCAGTTAAGTGATGGTTGAGGAGGGCATTTTCGTCATTCCATTTATAGTAGAAATAAAATGGAAAGTATGCACCCATGGACGATCGAAGTGATGACCTCTCTCGCGCATAGGCGTAGCAAGCACCACTGCGCTGAACATTGCACTCATTATATATATGGCTTCAATTATATTTATAGGCTAAGTGGCTAACAAAGTAACAAGTGAAAATAAAATAGAAAGAGTGCATTCAAGGAGGCCAATTGCGCTGTGCATGCCAATTGTAACTTTTATGGCATCAATTATACTTATAGTCTAATAAGTGATATGAGAATAAAGTATATATTATTATAAGTTTATAACAAGGGGGCTATAACAATAATCTTTAAAAAAAAAAAATCTATCATTTTTTTTTTCCAGAAAAATAATCTAGACTTCTAGTTTTTTTTTTTTCAGAAAAATTATCTATCATATTTTTATAATTTCCAAAAAAATAATCTAGTATAAAATTAAATTATCTGTCATATTTGTTTCTTGGAAATTATAAAAATATGATAGATAATTTTTCTGGAAAAAAAAATTATACTAGAAGTCTAGATTATTTTTCTGGAAAAAAAATATGATAGATAAGTATTTTAAGATTATTGTTATAGCCGCTTGTAATAAACTTATAATAATATATACTTTATTCTCGTATCACTTATTAGACTATAAGTATAATTGAAGCCATAAAAGTTACAATTGGCATGCACAGCGCAATGGTTGTTGAATCTAATGAGATCTCGCGAGGTCTTGTGTTCGAGCCTCCTTGAATGCACTATTTCTATTTTATTTTCACTTGTTACTTTGTTAGCCACTTAGCCTATAAATGTAATTGAAGCCATAGATATAATGAGCAAGGTTCTAAATATCTGCCGATATCCCCCGATATATCTCTTTTTCAAGCGAGCGATATATCTTTTGGGGGGAAAGTCATATCTTCTTCCGATTTTTCGAAATATCTCAGACATTTCAAAATATCTTCGATATTGACGATATTTACCGATATATCTTCAAAAATCGTGATATATCTGTAAAATTTGAGGGATATAAATAATAAAAATAATAAATAATATTTTTTTTCTATTTTTTATCTTTTCTTATTTTTCTATCTTATTTTTATTCTTTTCTAATTATTTTTTCGATTATTGTATTTTTTTAGACGGGCGAGCATCCTTTCAACCAATTAGAAATTCATGTTATATGTGAAGTTGACAGCTATATGCCTACAGTAAAACCTCGATAAATAAATATTATCGGGACCAGAAAAAATTATTATTTTAGCGAGATTATTTATTTATCGATAAATGAATAATTTATTAATTTATCGATAAATAAATATTTTATTAATTTATGAAGAATTTTCTGTTTTCAAAGCAACTATGTACATGTATTTTATGAAAAGTCATAGTCATAGATCCATGTACTAGTCAAACTTTCTAATAGACATTAAAAATAAGAAGATATGAGAGTTTTAAAAATACATGTACATACATGTTCCTAGAACTAGAAGATAAAGTTGTTTAGACTTTAGAACTTAATGTCCATGTATATACATAGAATATTATCTCTATATAAACAATCTACGAGACTCAAAATCATGTCAACTTGTTCTTCTATATGCGTTATGAATTTTTATTTACTTTTTTTTTTATATTTTTAATCAATTATTAATTTATATATTCGATGGGCCCCAAGAAAAGTTAAAAAAAAATTATTATCTTATGCATTAAGCGAAATTATTATTTTAATACACAGGCCCGAGTCGGAACTGTAATTTTTTATTATCTAAGCGAGGTTATTATTTTATCGAACATTCATTTATCGAGATTTTACTATATATGGCTATATCTATCTTATTGTAACATATTGTTAAATATTTAAATAAACTTAATGAATAAAAAAAAGGCTTTTTAAAAAAAATTCCGATATTTTAAAAATTTCCGATATTTTTTTTCGATAACGATATATCTACCGATATGTCCTTTTTTCAACCTCCCGATATATCTTCCACGGCCGATATTTTAAACCTTGATAATGAGTTCAATGTTCAGCGCAGTGGTGCTTGCTACGCCTATGCGCGCGAGAGGTCATCACTTCGATCCTCCATGGGTGCAAACTTTCCATTTTATTTCTACTATAAATGGAATGACGAAAATGCCCTCCTCAGTCATCACTTAACTGAGTAATTTAACAGTGTTAGAGACGGAGGTATGAATTCGTTAACAAAATGAAACGTGGGGTATGAAAATGATAAAATTTGATACTTGGGTATCAAAGTGAAAATGACCCTATAGTTCGGGGGTTTTTTGTAATTAATCCAAAATAGATTAAAATGAATGCAGGCATTATGAGCTTACTTCAATCTGATTACATGGTAGACCAATAGCAACAAAACTGTCCTACTTATAAAATGGCATAAGTTTCCTTATACCTAATTAGAATAGTGTTGTATATGGATAGCACAAATGATCACTGCGAGCAGCACTAGTTTTTTGATTTGTGTCATTCCTGAGTGGCCCTCTATCATAGAGCCACTGTTGATCACTAAATTCAGTGTTCAGAGTCTCCAAGGGAGGAGGAACCCATTTCAAAATCAACTCTCTAAATTGCGTTTCAATCTGCAGACAACCGCCGTCAGAAATGACCTTATCTTTTCCATTAGGGCAATGGAACTCACAGAATTGCCTAGAACCCAGTTCTCCTTTCTGGACAATATCAACTTGTTTGCTAGATAGTACTTGATGTATACACTTTTTCAGTTCAATAAGACATGGCAAAAGACCAACATCAATGCCCGAGTGATGCAGAGAGAAAACCCAACAAGCACAGAAGCTTCTAGCACGATTAACATGGTCATGGTGACCATTAGTGTTATCTTGATGTTTCCTCTTCTGCTCAACAGTCTCTAGACTTTTCCTCTTGTCTTTCCTTCTCCTCTTTTGCTTCTTTCTTTCCCTGTCAGCATTCAGCTTCAAAATACAGGGGAGAAACCATCATTACAAGAACTAAGAGACCAAAAGAACAAGAATATCAGGTGAAAGTGATTTGAATATGGGATAAAAAGAATCTGAAATCTCAGACAACCGTAACTCCTTGAACGACCAAAAAAAGAAAGAAAGATACAAGTCTTGAATTTTCTCTTCCAAGTATACTATCTGTAAACAAATCCTTAATCTGTAGAATCTGTGAAGTATAGTTTACTGTAACTAAAAAATTTCAATATATAATTAACCTAAAAAATATATAGCAACAGATGCTCCCATTCCTAAACATGCATATTCTCTTTTATGATGTCTAAAACCGCAAATGTACGTACCCCGGCCCCTTTTTCTGATGCAGCATTCCCATTATGAGCACAAAATATCCAAAAGGATTGGAGTCTGAAATTGATGTTTAAGACCAAGAACTTAAACCTATTTTTGATGCACAAGAAGATCAGAGTATATATATTCGATCACCAAGTACAAAACTTTGAAAGTATGTGATTATAAGCATGCAGATAGTCCCAAAATACCATGAGAGCATAAATTGTCAATTCAATACCATATATATACACAAACCTTAATGAGTTCTCTCCATTCCACAAGTAACCTGGTGGAGGGAACCGCATGCACCGAGACATTGAGTTTGATTTCAAAGATATAAATTACTTTTTGTTTTGGTCTGTCCAAAGTCTATAAAAGATTAAGAATCAATGAACAAAAGTATGTGATTGTCGATCAATTAAAGACCCATGACACGACCAAAATAAAAATAAAGTTAGAAACCCATGCTAAGATGGCATGGCAACGGAAAAGCTGTGACTAAATCATAATTCATACAAAACCATATGGATGGCATGCCAATTTAAGTTTTAGGGAGACGATTTTAACTTTAATAGGGAATTAATTAAGTTTCCACTAGTGGTCGAGTTGGTCGAGCCTCCAGGTGTGATACTTCCCACTCGGGTTCGAATCTTGCCAACTGCGGATTAGAGTTAGTCATTGAGTCTACGAAGCCCTTGAAATAACACGATCTCGATAAAAAAAAAAAATTTAAGTTTCCAATATCTGAGCCCTCTTTTAGGAGCTTCAATATCTGAGATCGTCCAAACTTTGCTTGGGAGTCCTACTTAATTGGACTCAACTAGCACTATGAACGTACTAGCTAGTAGTTCATTAATTCTCACTAGTTTTAATCCTATAGTTTATCTTATAACTAACCAGCGCGCGGTAAACTAGGTAACAGTAGTCATATTTGATACGGTAAGAGTACGTAGCCTATAAATATATATGTGTATGTATAGAGAGGCTGACGGCCGGGACTCGTATATCTATATCTTAAACCGTAGCTAGATCAATAGGCAAATTAGCAAGGCAACAATGGCAGATGAGATTAATGATCAGAAGAGAAGGACCAAGACCGTCGACTTAAGATATTCTCCTCGGCATATGTGAGAGGATTCTAACATTGGCTCTGACAGTCCCCTTTCCCAAATTTAAACATTTTGGCTACTTGATCGCGGGGGGGGGGGGGGGGGGGGGTTGGATGTTCCGAACACTTACTATTGCAGAATTTCCCCTTGATCACGATCGAAATTGTGCTAAGATTATATTGCCTAGTCTGGATCCTACCTCACCGGCCTGTAACCCTGTAAGTAGTACGTACAGTATATCCATACTAGCTTGAATTAATTTACATTTAATTAATGAGGGTGAATTAGTTTAGTTTTATTGGATTGCTTGTGCACGTACAATCCTCTCTCTCTCTCTCAATGATTCTATATATACACTATTATTTAAAAGAACGAATTAATCAATTAATAACTAATTTTGATTATCCTATACATTACTTATAGGTGCTGCAAGACTATTACTCAGCATTTTTCGTTGATCGAATTATTACCGTTCTCCAAATGTTTTTCGGCTGGCCTAGTTTTTGGTATATAGTAGTTATGGTTGGTTTGTACATAATATCAACCACATGCCGTGCTTGCAACATATATACCATGTATTCAACAAATCAGAAAGAGAACTGAAATTGAGAAGAAGAGGTTACTTGCTATAGAAGCAATTAGAGCAGGAGCAGCTAATTCTGCGGAGCTTTATGATTTTACAATATATTTGCGTTACTATTCTGAAGAAATTCACTCGGTTAGTCGCCATGGTCTGGGACTTGAGCAGCAAGGCAAGGAGATAATGACCTAAGAACGACATGGCCGTCTCTGTCGTACGTTTATTGAATTTTATGTTGGCTAGCGATGGAAATAACTTATGGAGCTATTACATATTTTCTTTTGAGTGGTCATGCGGCTATTTATTTTTAGAGAGAATTCACAATTCATTGAATCAGAGGAAATGTAATTTCATACCCCAGTTTAATAGTCCTATGGGTGAAAGAAAATCAAGCTAGCTCACATAAGCCAACAAGAACCACCTGATGACAAACAATAATAAGCTGCGCAAAGGGTTTGCATCCAGACAACACAGCCTTGAATAGGGAATCTCTCTGCAAAACAGTGGATAAACACCAGAGTTCAGCATCAGTACAAGGAATTCGTCCAAAAAAAAAAAAGCATCAGTACAAGGGAGACAACAAGTGTCACAATCCAAGCCGTTAGTTACAACTGTACAGCATTACAATAGCTAGGGTTTTACAGAGGTTTAGCTCCTCCTATATAGTGCAGATACATTCCCTTGTATTGAACACAACGAGAATATACAATGAAAATTTTCTCCCAATAAATTCTATCAATGATAAGCTGATATATTATTATTCTTTAAGGAATATAATTATCAAAATGGATAGTTAACCCAACCTTTATCTATGTAAAGAGGAGCCTCTAAACCACTTTCACAAATAGAGAACATTCCGAATGTACTAATCTATGCAGTATTGATTTGAAGGGTTTACGTTTACTTAATTTAAAGAGGGATAAAGAGAAGGGTGCTACCACTTGGAAAAGGAATGAATTTATTCATCTGTAAAAACTAACATAACAATCTGGATTGCTAGTGAATCTTTTCCTGTTTAGCATTCTTAGTGACACAGTGAACAGTCGTAATTACGAACATAACAATCTGGAATGCTAGACGTAATATCAAATCGTCCCTGGATAAGATGAGAAGGGTGTAAGTTTTTCAATCTATCATCTGGAACCAAAAAATGTAGATAATATATTCCCCTTTGTGCTTGAGCAAAGGACCATTTGGTTTTTCCCACAAATGCAGTATGTAGGGATGTTATCAGCTTACTACCCATTGCCACATTTTTAAATGGTTAGTAAACAAAATTACATCAGATGCGACCACGAGAGGGAGTGGGGAGTGGGGAAGACAATTAGTGCTTGGTTGGTAGACCTTACTATCTTAGACTACCTTATTCTCAAGATTGTCCTGGACAGTTTTAGCCTGGAAAAACTGGACCAAATCCTGACCTGTGATGGTGGAGAGGGGGACTAGACAGAAGAAAATGAAGAAAAAAATTCAATGGATAATTCTGTACTACATCCCAATTTTCACCAAATACCTACCCCTTACGCTCTGCTCACACCCCAATCTCATCTCTCTGTTATCACTCTCTAATGTGTGTTACTCAATGGGGCCATATATGTATCAATTACACACAATTCAACCAGAAGAAGTTTTGGTACAATTCTACAATTATCCTTTCTTCTCAATTAAGCCAGAAGAAGTTTTTCAATCTACAAGGATCGCTCTGCGAAAACCTTGCCCAATGGCCTCTCCAAATCTTAACTTCTCGATCCAATTAGTGAGCAATTCCTAGCCCTGCAGGAGTTCAGTTCCTAGCTCTTCTTAGTTTCTCTAACGCACTTATTGCAGAATGACTCGACCAGAGACATGAAATAAGAAATTAAATGCCTTGATTGATGATACAGCAAGGTTAACAGATCACCATGGTAGTTGGTGGACACAAAGCAATGATGCGAATCTCAACTTGTGACACACAAAACACTAATTTCCAAAGTATCAATCACCTAAACAAATGATGAAGTGGGATGGTCATATGTATAGTTACAGTGGTACATTCATTGGAGTACCTGGATCACGCATACAGGGTGACCAGTTTACAAGCATACAATGGCAGTTCACTGCCCATACAGGCTGTGTGACTCCATTGGATATAGACAGAGTACATCAAGAAATACATATCTAGAAATCATGGATTTACTTTTCAGATTGGGAATGAGACATACCTGCGCACAGTTGCAATAAGGAACCACACAACATCTGACTTGCTTTTTCTGCAAACTTTGATCTGTTCAAATATATAAAACAGAGAGTTATCAATGGTTCATATCTACATAACTAATTAAAGAAATTATGGATCTTTAATCATGTTGCCAGATTACTAAAAGGCTTCAAAAGTCCGTAAAAGGTATTCTATTGGATAAACATTGAAATGTTTTCTCCCTAAAACTAATAAAAAAAATTATGTATCTTTCTCCCTAAAAACTTTCTTGGATAAACATTGAAAGGTTTTCTACCGGTGTAGACACCTTAACCCCAAATGCTTCAAATGCGATACATTACAGTGGTAAATGATAATATAAATGTTTACACTAGTCATGCAATGGCATAACAACCTCCAAGTTCCAAAAAGAAACTTGCTCCTCCAACACACGTTATTCTATCAAGTGGATTAATGTATTTACTATTTAGATGCATGAAATTGGATTACCGGAAGATCAAGAAATACTACACCGACTAGAATCATCAATAAGATAAAAAAAAACTACAATAACTCAGTGCTGACTCAATGCACCCAGTGGGCACGGCATCATTACTCATTAGTCACAAACCTAGGACCATCACTAAGAATGAAAAGGCATATAGTCACTTAACGTAAAACTACCTGGCGTGTCTTTCCAATGCCCATTTCGTCTGCAATATGACATCGTCAACCCTTTGCAAACCAAATCTAACACTCTCAAGCTGGAAAGGCAAGAGCGAGTCCAATAGTTTCTTTGGTAGCCTTCCAATCAACACATCAACTTTATCATCTGACAAGTGTTCTGGCCTGCATGATACCCACTGCCTTGTGATAAACGACTGTGAAAGTCTCTCTTCAATGTCAAGGCCTTTCCACCACCGTGATTTTGCATATAGTGTGATGGCATGACCTAGACAAATTCATAAAACAAAATTTCAAACACAAAATCCTTAACTACCTAATAGAATACAGTTGAATGTTATAATTTGTTGTGTGACTGTGTCTATATGTCGTATGCATGGATCTAGGTATGCTTGTATTGAAGTAGCTAACAATTACTCAATACTAATAATACTCTATCCATAAAACTGTAACTCACTTAAGACTAAGCCTAGCTTTTTCACAACGATATCACCAAAACTCAAAACTGAAATTCAATTTCCTTTATGGTTCATCTCCACCATTTTCTCACCAACCACACAAAACCCTCCAAAAAAACACTTGCATTTGAATATTCCAATCAAGCTATCAAAAATAACAGTAGCTAGACTCAGATTAGGTCATTTTCAAAATCAAGCAATCACTTAGTACAGTTACTCAATACTAATAATACTTTATCAAAAAGAGTAACTCACTCAGAACTAAGCCTTTTTTTCGAAACAAAATCACAAAACTGCAATTCAATTTTGTTTCATGTATCTTCATGTCCAAAATTCACAACACTCACCCAACAGAAAAACTCACAATCGCACATTGCATATGAAAACAAGTATAACAGTTGTAAAACTCAGAATTTAGGAATGAAAATCACAAAACCCAGAGACCCACTTACATTAGGCATTAGCCGAGCAATCCTTAGTCTCCTTAAGCAGCACCCTGCCGGAAATGCAAACCCTTTGTAGGACAATCGCGGTGGCCGAGAATGAGTCCGGGAAGCAGATTTCGAGCCCGACCCGGAACATCTGGTTTTCCAGAACCGGGCCAACCCGTAGAAAAGTAGCTTTCGCTTTCTACGAAAAGAAACTCTACGGCTATTCCGTACTCCATAGATAATAAATAAACAAGGCATAAAAAATCATAAAGGAAAAGCAATTATATTATAATAATGACAACAAACAGTAAAATGTTATAATAATATGTCCTTAAAATTGAAATTTCCATGAACAAAATTTATAGGCAAATCCAGAAACCAACAAACTTGCAAAATCCAGAAACCAACAAACTTGCAAAATCCAGAAACCCACAAACTTTAAAATCCATACACAGAGAAAGTAAAAGTCTCGAATATAATCGATTATTTGAGCAAGTCGTGGAACTTTAGAAGCTAAAACCGCTAGTGCTACTCAGCTAGCCTCCGTTGCAAAACTACGCACCCCAGTTGCACACGCAGGAGCGATTGAAGTAGAGACCGAAGTAGGTGATGAGGTAGAGAGAGAACGTCCCACAGAAGAGAAAGCTGAACTTGACTATGAACCTCCTCACCCATGGATCTGATTCAACCAAGCGCAGTGTATTGCCGGGCGCTTCCAAGGCTCCTGCAATGAGAATGCAGTACAACAGCAAAGTGATATACCCGTTCATGAAATAGTAATTCAGCACAAACAGAACCAGCATGGCCACCATCACTGCAATTGCATTCAGCTGTGGAAAAATCCTCTGCGGCGCCGTCGGAACCCTCCCGGCCGCCGGTTGGTTCTCTTGAAACGGACCCGCCTCCTCATCAAAAAATCGTCGTTGTCCAAGCATCGTACCCGCTTTTGTGAAATTTGAGAGAGCGTCACGACGAGAGCAGAAATGCAGAATGCTGTACTCGATCGTTGTATATATGAGGCCGCTCAGTCTCTCCCAGCTAGCAAGCTAGTCACACAGAATGCGTGCGCTGACGTGGCACTTTCTTTTTATTTAATTTGTTCTCCAGTTGACCGTCGCTGAATACTTTCTCCTCCTCTCGCTCTAGAAACTTCGATTCGATTCGACACTGGGCCGGGTCTAACATCTTATTCCTCCTCATCTGTAATTTTTATGAGTGGGCCTGGGCACGATTCGGGCCTGTTTTTTTCAGTAGGCGGTCAATTATGGTCCAAAATCTAACTTCGTCAAAATTGTGTCAAAAGAAAGGGCTAATATTGTCTCTTCCACCGTAAAACTTTTGTTTTGGTCAAAGTATTTCATTGTTAATTTTATCAATTTTAATGCGAATAACTCTCGATTTTAATGCTTTTTTATCGATAAACTAACAAGAACCCCCATAAGATTGAACCAGTAATATATTGCTGTTTGAAGTAACATGCATTAATCGATCACAGCATCGGTCAATTTTAGAATCTTACTTGAAAAAAGTTTCATATTTGTGTAAAAATCGCAAAGATGAAAATCAATAAACGACCGAGTCGACAGATTCATAGGAAATGCCACGATGGCCTTGCCTTGCTTTGCAATGTAATCCCACTCGCGTACAACTTGACTCAGTTTCATGCTCAAAGCCTTTTAGAAAGATGATCGATATATATGCTTTTTCTTGAGACTCACGTACACAAACAATCTCTATAGTAATTAATAAACAGAGACACAGAGTTGGCCGTTGCAAATTCAAACAGCTAGCTAGCTCTGCCGGAGAAGCATGCATGCATCTACTCGCGCTCAGCAAAAATACAGTATAACAATCTCGCAGCTCCTGCAATTATCTATATGTATAATGTGATTAAAATAAATGTTAAAGCATGCACCTAATTAATTCTCCCTAGCTCCGTCTGACGTTCACCTTGCTATCTAGGTTCATCCCCTAGCTTCTGCAATTAATCTAATTGCTTGTAATTAGGATGTTAATATATTCTTTCCTATAATTACATAGTCTTAATTAGGATCTTGTTTCGTTTGATTTAGCTTTTGCTTCTATATATATATATTTAAACGTACTTTTCATATCAATGAGAAAGATACGTACACTTGAATCTCTGATCGAGTATCTCGCGCGATGATCAACTTGCCTCTATCGGTGAAATCGATCGTCTCCAACACTGATCTGGTTCAAGCAGTTTTAAGGGGTACGTATTAATTGGAGATGAATATGATAGGCTGGTTATAGCCCTTTAACCATTTACGAGGCCAAACATTGCTCAGCATACAAAACCAAATACAAACCCGATCTCAACTTCGATAAGAAACCAAATACAAAATCGATCTCTACTGCGATAAGAAACCAGAGAAAAGATAGAGACCCACAAATTGATGGAACGTACCAGCAATTGATGGAGATATCAGGTCAAATTTGATGGCTTCATACTTTTCATGATTGAATTGAGTGCATGGTTTTGAAGAAGACAAATCTTCAGTTTCATATGTGTAGCCTTTATTCATTTTTATGGTTAAAAGCTTACAAGTTATGGTACTGCTATTGCTTACTGGGAGCTTCTAATGGTTTGGTTTCAATTGTTCACCATTAAATTTTTTAGGGACTGGTACTATGAGTGGTGGGCTTCGTACTCTTATGTGGGTTTTTCACGCATGAAGATCACTTTTGCGGCTCAAGGTCAGCTATTGCTCTTTGTTTTTCTTCACTTTTTAAAATTGTACTTGCTGTTTCTCTGCATAGTGCAAATCTGATTGTGTTTTGATGATTGAGTGTTGACGTTTCTCATTGTTAGTCAATTTTTATGAACTGGTGACATGAGTTCTTTGTGTTTAGTTCAATTAATTATTCTGATTAGGATACATTTTTTCTTTCTTTCTCCTGGGTCTGAGTTGATTTTTTACCGAGCTATTTAAAGTGTTTTTCAATTTTATTGCCATCAGTCTCAAAGTAATCGAAAGCAGAGCAATATTCCAATCCAAGCAGAGTTTGAAAGCAATTCCGATCTGTGCTAATAAGAAGTTAATTGCATATTGGAGGTATAGGTAATTGCTTTTGGATTTTGCCCGTCTTTTTTTCTTAATGGAAGTATTATCTTTTCTTTTTCTTTTTGGTCGAGAATGATTTCATGACCGTATGATTGCTTATGAACATGGAAAATAATATCAAGATTCATTTTGCAGAAAATCCTCCTCTATCCAGAGTAGTTAGGTTATCTTATATACACACTACGTACTAGATCCATAACTGTAGCTTTGCTTGTTATTAATTAATTGGATCTGTTTGTTTTTTTCTTTTTCTTTGTGCAATGTATTGATCATCAATGTATTTTTGTTTTATACAGGCATGCCGCGACAGCGAGGATCATCTGCAAGGATGAATTTTTTTTAGCGACATGCTTTTCATGAAAGTGATGGCGCAGTGCCTATTGAAATGACATCAGATTCTGCGGACATTTCTAATATCAATGGAAATATGTTATGTATGTTTCATAACAGTTTTGTTTTTAAAAGATATTTTCAATTAAGTGGGAGTCCTATTATTTGTTGTGAAAATCTGAAAGTTTGCAAAGTTAGTAATGGTTTAAATATTCTAATTCTAATATTGAGTGATACTTCCTATAGGTAAGAAACTATTAAACCAAAAACGGTAATTCAAGTATTGAATGACATTTATTTGTGTAACTAAAAACTAATGTCCTAACTGTACGTAGACTGAATGAATGAGTTATCTCCTAACTTACATAATTAATTAGACATAATCTGTTGCAATTAGATTGAATAAACTAATATACTAACTGTTACACATAATTTCCCCTTAACAGTAAGACGCGTAACTTGCTATCTCCTAAAATTTATTCTCCAGGTTGTTTCATAGGGGGTGTGTGTTTCTTTAACTATAACTGAAAACTTGACATATCAAATATCTAGCAGACTAAATGTATATGGTTAAATTGGGTTGCTTTAGACAGGTATATATTTGGTTGTTATTTCTTATCAGATTTGTATTGAACTACGCTTATTATGACTAGGAAACAATATTCTAATCCTCATACCTAATTCAAATCTGACAACGTGGAAAAGAGGATCCTGCGATATTTTTTTGTACCAACAGCAGCAAAGAAATAGATTTGTGTATATATACAACCCTAAGATAAAAAGATAAGGTACAAGGGATTTCATTCCCCAATTCAAACCCCACAACCAATTGCTCATCGTAGAAGACAAAAAATCAAGCAATCCAACGATCAGATTCTTGGCAAGAACTGCCACCACAACACAACACAACACTGTCATTAAGTCATTAACAGGATATAATATAAAGCAATAAACACAACACCATGTTGTATAAAATGCTAATTTTACACTGAATAAATATGACCATATTAAAGATTTTTGGACCTTTTGCTAAACAGTAAGTTGATGAACCATCACTGTAGGTTAGACATAACTTGCTATCCACCAACTTTTGAGGATGCCTAATATTATGTACATTAATCTTCTCCTCAAAAGTTATTCTTCAAACTATTTCATGGGGGGTGTTTATTTCTTTTGTACTTATATGAATTCAAACGAAATCTTAAATAGTATTAGTTTAACTGTAACTAAAAACTTGAAATATCAAATATCAGGCAGACTGAATGACTGTGGCTAGAATTAGGCACTTCTTATCTGATTTTGTCAACTAGATCTAACCAGTGCATGTACTTTTGATGCTTCCTTTGAATAGTATATTGATAAATGATCACTGATGGTTTCGTGACTTACAATTATCAGCTCTAGAAGATGTCTAAATCATTGTTATGGGTTATACATAACTTCCTGTCTACTAAATCTTGAAAATGCTTAATGTTATATACTTTTTGACTTTGGACTTTTTACTATTTTGTTATGTTGTTTAGGAGTGACACCTACAAGAAGAAGTGGTAGAAAGAGAAAATCATTGTATTCTATGAATGATAAGAAAGGAGAAGGGAGCTCCATTGGTAGAGGAAATGTTGCTGAAAAGGAGGTTGCTACTGATGGTGTTACTCAAGTTAGTCAAAATTTGATAGGTATGATGGTTTAGTTGATATATACTGTTATTATGATTTGAAATGGTTGTTAATGTTATTCATATACAATTCTAATATCTAAATATTTAACAGAAATGAATAGATTTTGTTTTTATTTAAATTATAAACATGTAAAAGAGATTATCACTTAATTTAAAGAAATTAAACAACTTCAAAGTGTTTGCTTTTTGTTATTGACGGTTAGATTGTTTGTAAATTGAGTTGTTTGAAAATGAATTAGACCTGTGAATGTCTCTGGCTATAGTTAACCTTTAGAACTGTCAGTTTATAAAAAAAGACTGGGTTCTGAAATGATTTGTTTTTCCTGGGAGTATAAAGATAGTTGATGCAACTGTTTCGTTTTGCAGTTGATAGTGAAACTGTTAACTCCAGTTCAAGTGGCAGGCGTTGTACCAGAAAAGTAGAGGAGGTCGTATCTTTGATGTATTATTATGCTTCCTTTACAAAGATGTGCTGGTTATAGAAACTGATTTTAATTTCTTATTATTACAGATGTTGTTATTGACTATGATGATGATGGAGATGATGAATATCGATGTAAATCATGTAATCATTGTAATGCTAATTTTTGGTATGGAGAAGCAAATAAACGACAATCAAAACGTGCTCCTATTATTTATACAGGATGTTGTCAAAAAGGACGAGTGAAACTCGAACAATTAAAACCAACTCCTCTGTTGCTTGAACAATATTTGAATCCTAATAATGGTCGAGAAAGTGTGCTTTTTCGAGAAAATATTTGAGTTTACAATTCTATGTTCGCATATACTTCAATGGGTGCAAATTGATTATAGTGTAAATGATGGATCTGCACCATATGTTTTTAAAATCTGTGGTCAAATTCATCACTTAATGGGTTCAATATTACCACAAGACGGAGAATGCCCTACATATGCTCAATTATATATTTATGATACACAAAATGAAATCTCAAATCGCATGAATATTGTTGATTGGTCTAATACAATGAAAGTCAAGTAAACTATAATTGCCGCTCTTATTGAAATGTTCGATGAATTAAATGAATTGACTAAATTGTATCGAACTGTAAGAGATAGATTCGAATCCAATTCTTTACCGTCATTGAACATGACTATGCTTGCTCCTCAATCATCTAATAACAGACAATATGAATGTCCTACTACTGACGAAATAGGTGGTTTGATTGTTGGTGACATAGGTGAATTTAATTCAAATAAAGACATAACCATTCAATCTAATGACGGGCGTCTCCGACGAATTTCAAAAATACATTCAAAGTATATGTCGCTACAATATCCGATATTGTTCCTGTACGGCGAAGATGGATTTGATATAAATTTATTGTTAGAACCAGTTGTTGATAAAGAGGATCAAGAGCCAGATAAAATGTCGATGCGAAGTTTTGTGGCATATTATCTTCATGATAGAAATGGATGTATGAGCACATTATTAAAAGGCGGAAGATTATTTCAACAATATTTAGTTGATACCTATGCTACTGTTGATGAAAGTCGCTTAGATTATATTAGAGCAAACCAAGACAAAATACGAACTGAAAAGTGCGATTAACTTTATGCAACTGTTTCATTTGGAATAGAAAATAGTTGTGATATTGGACAAAGAGTGATTCTTCCAAGTACTCATGTTGGTAGTCCTAGAGACATGGTCAATAATTATTATGATGCGATGTGGAAATCCGGATTTATTTATAACTTTTACTTGCAATCCTAAATGGCCTGAAATAGTTAGATATTTTGAAAGACATTCTGGTTATAAACAAGAAGATAGACCAGATATAGTTTCACGAATTTTTCAAGTCAAATTGAAGGATATGATTGCCTATATTAAATCTGGTAAGCCTTTTGGTCAAACTAGAGCTCATGTGTATACAATTGAATTTCAAAAAAGGGGATTACCACATGCTCATAATTTTTTTTTTTTTTGAGCAATGCTCATATTTTATTTTGGTTAACAAAACGCTACAAATGTTATACAGCTAATGATATCGATTCTATTATTTCGGTTGAGCTTCCGGATAAAAATGCTAACTAAAGTCTTTTTAATATTGTTAGTCAATCAATTATTCATGGACCTGTGGACTTGTAAACTTAAAATCTCCTTGCATGCGTGATAAACATTGTTCTAAATTTTTTCCTAAGCAATATAGTAGTAGTACTATTGTCACGCCCCGATTTTCAAATCAATTAATAAGGCATTTTGCCCTTAATTACAAACCATTTCGGGAACGTGACGACATGGAATATCAAATACAAATATGCACTAGAATTTTTTTCTTTTAATTCGAGTACAACAAATATACTCCATGCCCAATAAATGTAAATGCTGACCCGTTCTTTAGGGTTACATATTACAAGCCATAAATTAAATAATAAATTGATATTACAAAATATTAAATAATTTAACCAACAGAGTTATTACATAACAGCGGAAGTCTAACGAACCAATAATATGTATGCAGCCTTGCTTACTCCTGGTTATCCTAACCTGCAGGTATAACCACTACACCGTGGAATAGTGTACCGGGTTATATAAACAAACTCAGTCAGCTTACGAAGCTGGTATGAGTGATCTAAGTTTACTCACACCGAATACATATTCCCAAAACTAAATTCTTTTATTTTCAAAGAATCATTTTATTAAAACCTCAAATATTGATTTCTTTTGTTTTAAAAGAAATTCCATAAATATCCCAAATCAATCCCAATCCCGAAAATCTATATTATAAAATATACTGAACCTACGTGTCCCATACCACGTATTTTAACCTCACACGTCCCATAACGTGTATGTTAATACCAGGGTAATTCAGAATATTAAACAATATAAATCTTCCTAAAAATCAGATTCCCAAAACTATGATTTCATTCTTTTTAAGAATCGTAAATCATAATAGTTTAAATCAATACTCACACAAAATCATTTATAACTTAGCCTGATTAAAAGTGAGATTCATCTCCTTTTAATACATCAAGTTATTTTTAACTTCGCCTGATTAAAAGTGAGAATACTATTTTTCTTCTCCTTTTAATACATCAAGTTAAACAAACAATACGGACGGATAAAGCGAGAGTACCATTTTTCCCCTCCTTTATTAGTATTACACAGTCTAGAGCTCTAACTGAATGGGCTACCATTTTTCACCCATTTAACATTGTCCCCAGGACAGTCCGTTAGTACAAAATCATTCAAATAGGCAAACACAATATCTTATTTTGAATTATTGTGTCCCACAAAATTCACAAATCAAAACAATAACATGAATATTTTTCAAATATTATTTTAACACCAAAATCACAAATCCGATATATCAATTAAATTATTTATTTAATTATATATCACAAAATCATTTTAATAAATATAATTACTCATTTTCACAAACAACACAATATGAATTAATATTCATATATAAAAACACCGTGAGATTCGCTCACCTCTTATTCCTGCTGCGTCTTCAAATAAAAACCGGGAATCGATCAACGTACGTAAGTGTCACATCTCGTAAACACCTATGATTATGCAATATCCAATTAGCATAAAACACTTCCAAAATAATTCAATGTTCCTCAAATGTCTCCTACGACATCGGGACTATTAATCGAGACCATTTGACCAAAAGTCAACCGTCGGTCAATGTGGGTCACACGCCAACTATTCATCAACGGGTCCCACACGAAATCCAAAACTTCCAAAATCTACCAACATACTTATTTCTAGCATCCTAACATCATATCCAAAAATGGTGATCATCCAACGGTCGGATCATCACGGATCTAACGATCCATAAGCATTGCATAATTGATCATTGATCAAACGATCTAATTTCAATAATCCAACGGTCCAATATGCTTATAATCTCAATACTAACCACACGATCAAATTTGATGATCATCTGACGGTCGGATCTCTCGAATCGTAAATCGTACGATCCGATAATCGGGTTAATTGACCATCGGTCAAACGACCGAATTTGACAAAACTTAAAACACGAAAGTTGTTCGTATCGACGAAACAAGCCAAACGGAGCAAAGAACTGCTCCCGGACCGACCTGACGCGCTGCCACATACGGTGGCCGGCCGCCGGTCAAGGTGGTCCGATGGCTACCAAATTTTACCAGAAAGTAGAACTCAACAATCCCAACAAGTTTAGTAACTACCTCAAAGTCTGGATCGGAGCGGAAGTGGCCGGAATCGGTGTCGGTAAGTTCTAGATCCAAAAAGTGCAAATCGTCGTTGCCGCCGATCTAGGCCGTGCCGCCGTGATCCACCACCATGGGGAGGTTGCTGGGGAGGAGGGAAGCAAAACCCAAGTTGTCCCGTCGTCGGAGGTGGCCGGAGGAGGGAGATCCGGTCGGGTTCGTTTTACTCGAAATCGGGTTTCTCGATTGGAGGCCGTACAGGCCGCGCCGGCGTCGGGGAAGGCAAGAGGTCGGACGGCGACCTCGAGGCGCGCCGGTCTGTGGCCGGGCCTCGGCCGGAAGTGGTCGGACGCGCCGCCACGCGCCGGTTCGGGTCGGCCGGGTCGGCCGGGTCGCGGCGGGTCGTCGGGCATTCTGGAGAGAATTCCGGAATTCTCCGGAATGTTCCGGAGACAATGAATTTCCAAAATAAAAAAAATCCTTTTATAGATCTTCGTCCAAACTTCCGATGGCCATAACTTCTTCATAAGATGTCCGTTTTCGGTGAACCAAATTCCTACGAACTCGATTCGACGAGCTCTACAACTTTCATGAAGGAAGTTTTCCCAAATTCTCAACGGATAAAAAGTTACCTTAATTAACCTTTCGTAACTTATAATTACCGCCGTAATTATCGTTTTACGACAAAAACCTCTAAAAATATGAAATCACACCATTTCACTTCAAATTTCACAACATATTTTATAAAAATAATAGTGAAATTTTTGGGGTATTACAACTATATTTGAGGGCATTAATCCTCCGATATACAAACGACGAGATGATCGTATAAAATTTACAATAAAAAACAGAACTCAGATTGGAAATGAATTTGTCGTTCCTTATAATGCTGAACTTTTGTTAAGATATAATACTCATATTAATGTCGAATTATGTTCGCAATCAATGTTAATTAAGTATTTATTTAAGTACATTATTAAAGGTCCCGATAGAGCTCGAATTCTAATATACGGGGAGAGGCATGATGAAATTCAAAATTACTTAAATTGTTGATATCTAATCCCACACGAATCTCTTGAAGATTATTCGAATTTTCAATTCATTCAAGGTATCCTGCAGTTCAACACTTAGAAGTTCATTTTGCTCAGAGAAACTGATTCGGTCGAATCATTAATAAATTAAGAGCAGTACAACATACTATATATATTAAGCTGGGAAAATTAAGCTAAATTAGCCCAACAATTGGAGTTGTATATTTTTTTGTGTAAACTCTAGATGTTGCTTCATTTTGAGCTACAGCTCTCACAAAAATTCCAATTTGTGCTGTAAACAAAATTGGTTGCCTGTACAAACTGTTGGTGTATTATGTAATACATAGTAGTACGGTACTGCTACCTTATATATGTTCTTATATATCGTTGAACGAAACTTATTCCATACACGGTCCGTGCAAAAGCACGGACCATCTCAGCCGTCCAATAGGGGCCAACTTTTTCTTTCATCAAGGCCGTCATTTAGTGGTAACGGACGTTTAGCACGTCGACAAGTGAATCGGAAAAAAAATTGCCAGCGAAGAAGGTAAATGCGTAGATGGGTTAATATTGAAGTGCTTGATTTCCATGGTCTCTCGATCGAGGAATGAGGATTGAGGGGATCGATTTGTCCTGGGGCTGGGTGCTAGCCGGAAAATTCATCTCATAACGACATGAACACGGAGCATGGGTGATTGAAAACTGACCCGACCATCTCCCGATGTCCGTAGCTCCGATCGGATTCTTCGATTAATGCGAGGGATGCAACGGGATCAGTTGATTGTGAGGAAACTGTGGTATTTCGATGGAAGAGGTCGAAGAATGATTAAAATGGCATCTGGGTTTCCAGCGAACAAAGGTGGAAGGAGAAGAGAAGAATGCTGGGCTGGGATTTTGCCATTAAAAAAAACTTGAAATGATAATTAAATATAAACCTTGTACAATAAACCAACTAAGAGCTGAATTGGTCTAGTGGAAAAGCAACTTGAATATGTCTTTGATTGCAAGAGTTCGAATCTTCTCAACAGCAGGCCAGATTTTTTTAAGATTTTTTTTTTTGAAGGAGGAAGATATTACATATGTTATTTGAATATAATTCACATGGAATGTTTGTCGTTATGAAAAAAATTCTAATTATGCAGACTGTACTCATCCAGTCATCTTCAAACTCAAATTCATAAAGAGTGATAATCTCTTAATCCATAATTAATATTAGCATATCAGTCAGATTCCTACTTTGGCCAATTTTGTGATTTTCTATTAGTACTAATTGCTTGATTTTAATGCTAATTTTAATCAAATTATAACCGGAACATATAGTTTTAAGCAAAAAAAAATTTTGCCCTTCGGCCAAAATTAGTCCACCTCATTTTTCGATCATGGTTCCGCCCACAATTGCACCCCCTAATATTTTGTTATGGATCCGCCACTGGCGGTGGCGCCGAGATTATTATTTTTTAATTAAGTTGACTATCTATTTTCTATAACAATAATTGAACAATTAACAATGTTGAACGGTTGGTTCAGTGGCCAAAACAAAAGATGGTTTTGTTTGGGCTATGTGGGTTTGAACCACATAGAGGGGTTTTTGTTTTTTTACGTATTAATTCTTTTTATTGCTGGTCTTTTTTGGTTTTATTTTAAAAATCTCAATACCTAAATAAAATTTGGTGGTCTAATTTTTAAATAAAGTAAAGTACATTGGTTACATTTAATTGAACAATAAAAAGACATGCATAGTGTCGTTTTTTTAAAATATTGATGGACATTCTATTTAATTTTTAATTATATGTGCACGTTCATATCATTTCCTCTAATTTAACATAAACATTAAAAGAAGATCGAAATGGCTCGCCAACACGAGTTGTCACATAGTGGTTACGGGCATTTTTGTGTTGAGGGAGCTATTTAAGTTACTGCGGAATTTTTTTCGTAATAGAATGATGAAGAGTCTCGATCCTCATGAATCGAGGTGGTTACCAAGATTTAGAATGATTTATATCTCAGTAGAATGTCCAAGATTACTTAAATAGAATGATAAAGATTCTTGGTGCATGGGTTACCAAGAGTACGCATTTAATTCCGATTAAATCTAAATCATTCTCTTGATTAAGGTTATTGTCTCCCTATATATTAAAAAAAGAATATTAGTCTACACCCCACCCCTTAGGTTATTGTCTCCCTATCATTCTCTTAATTGTTAAATGACCATTGATGTTTTTACCCTTTTCCATTAATTTAATATTCTCCCAAGGGCAGTGGAATCACGATGATTTGCTCATTCCAATTTTTTTACATGGTTAGAAAGAGCTCAGTCCCACGAGAGTGTGGGCATGAACTGTGCCCTAGCAGGATTTGTGACGGAGTGGTTACGAGCATTTTAGTGGTAGGGGTATTACGGTCACTATAGTAAACCATGCGGATCGAGGTCTAAACGAGGACAAAATCAGCTAAAATTTTAACCATAGGTCTAAAATATTACAATAATAGCATCCAACGGTCTGTTTGACCAGTTTCTTTTTCTTTGACCTTGTAAGTTTTCAAAGGTATACTTTTAGTTATAACTAATAAACTAGTTATACCACACTAGTAGGCACATCTAGATTTTGTGCAATCCAATAAAAAAAAAAAAAAATGGTGGATTCAACCTTGCCAATGTATTTACCGAGTAGTAATATGCTCAGTGTGAAAAAATTGGTCTCGTTCGTTGTGGTTTCGGCCGCGGTCAAGTCGGTCAACCGTTATTTAACAATATTTACAAAAATATCCCTTTCACTAAAACGGCCATAACCTAATTATCACATGGCCAGTTTGCGCGTGTTTCGCGTCTACACTCTCGCATGGTCAAGCTCTATTTAATGAGATTAAAAAAATAAACCCGGCACCTTGTCTCGATTCCGTTGCCCTTTGAGAAATCTAATTAATATATGTAGGGGTAAAAATGTTCAACTGACCATTATAACTTTTCAAAAATAAATTTCAATGTCTAGGACAGAAGACGGTGGGTATTGGTATACACCCCACCCCTTAAACACCTGAAGGAATGATAAATACATTTCATTTAATTATTAAATGATAATGGACATTTTTACCCTTTCCTATAACTTAATATTTTCCTTAGGGCAACATAATTGCGATGATTTTCTCCCTTCAAGATTTTTATATGGTTAGACAGAGCTCGACCCCACGAGAGTGTGGGCGTGAAATGTGCCTCCGCAAGATTTGTGACATAGAGGTTACGAGCATTTTAGTGGTAGGGGTATTACGGTCACCAGGGTAAACTACGTGGATTGAGGTCTAAACAAGGACGAAATCGGCTAAAATTTTAACCACAGGCTTAAAAGATCGCAATAATCGTATCCAACGGTCCGTTTGATAATTTTTTTTTTCCTCCACCCTGTAAGTTTTCAAATGTATACTTTCACTTATAACCAATAAACTATTTATACCACACTAGTAGACACATCTAGATTTTGTGCAATCCAAGAAATCGAAAATAAAAAAATGGTGGATTCGACCTTGCTAATGTATTTAGCGAGTAGTAATATGCTAAGTGTGAAAAAATTGGTCTCGGTTGTCGTCGTTTCGGCCTTGGTCAAGTCGGTCAACCGTTATTTAACGTCATTTACAAAAATATAATTTTCACTAAAACGGTCATAACCTAATCATCACATGTCCATTTTGCGCGTGTTTCGTGCCCACACTATCGCATTGTCGAGCTCTATTTAATGGCATAAAAAAAATAAACCCGGCAACTTGTCTCGATTCCGTTGCCCTTTGAGAAATCTAATTAATATATATAGGGGTAAAAATGTCTAATTGGCCATTAAAACTTTTCAAAAATAATTTTTAATATCTAGGATGGCAGAGAGTGGGTATTGGTCTACACCCCACCCCTTAAACACCCGAAGGAATAATAAATATATTTTAATTAATTATTAAATGATAATGGTGTTATAAACTAGAAACTTACTTTGCTAGAAAGTAGAGAGCAAATAGAAATGTGGGAGATGGAATGTTGAGGTACTTTCTCATTCTCATTAGCCTCTATATATAGTGATAGAGTTTACATAGTAGGGGTATCAACTAATGAGTAATTGCATACAAGACCTCCAAGTAATTACGTGGACAGCCACATAAATAATATTATTTACAACACTCCCCCTTGGATGTCCACCTATCAATGATAAGGTGTTTGACGCGCTTTACTGTTGCCTCGTTAAAACCTTGCCAGATAACAAAAACCCAGTGGGAAAAAATAACTCTGGTCAAAGGAAAAAGAGTACAACACGCATATATCCTAGGTAGCATACTTCTGGATGCTCCCCCTGATGAGAATCTCCCCTTGATAGTTGCAAGCTTTATTCATGTATTTGATAAAGTACATGTATCATGCTTAATGGTTCGGTATTTCAGTCATTGAAGAAAGGCCGCATGTGCTTTGAGTATAGGGGCTCATCATTAATTTTCATTCCTGCAAAGTAAAAGTAATACCAACAAAACTAGGCTACTTTCATTAAACCTTACCTCATATAATATGGTTATGAAACAATTTCATATGCTCAACTTGATGCAAAGATACTAGCTAAATAGTAACAATATAAAAGAATAAGAATTAACACATTCACCTTTATACAATATCCGGAGCATTAAAAGCTAACATGTCACATCTAGCTATACTATCAAATTGTTCATATTGATAATTTCATATAGGCTATTCAGGAGCACTAATAACTTCGCGAAAGTTAGAATACGTACGTTGCAACATAATTCGAATTCGATTTCTTAGTCTTGTCATAGTACTCATTGAGGCAATTTAAGTCACTTTGACTATAATATAATGAGTATACATGAGGTTTAGAATTTTCTTATTCCATGAATGAGCTTCAGGCTCATTACAATCTTTCATGGACATGCTTTTGGCAAATGCGAATTCTTCAAGGATTTAGTAAAGCAATATGCTTATACTAACACTTTGTCTTTGTGGATCTGCTTTGAGATATGTGCTTTTTTTATCTTCATAATATACCATGACAACATGCCATAAGTCCCACGTCAATATAATGGCTATATATGACACTGTATCTATAGAAAAGTTGTCACTAGTATAAGGGAAGATTAATATTCATAATCTCATATGTCTATAAAGAAACATTGTGTCATAGTGATTTCTCTTCACTTTAGTAAACACCCTTTTGTAATTTTAGGGTTAATAAGGTCCAAATGCTTCATCACGTTTCCAATATTCAATTGGATTGGAATTGCCTCATTCCAAATTTGGCCAATAAGATACATGTCGACATTTATAATGAAACGTGGCTTAATTCAATACACAGCCCTTGATGATTTTGGTAGCTACCATAGATAATATATATCATCAATTGTGTAATCACACTATTCTCATATGCATGCATTGGCTATATATAGCTCATTGATATTGGGTACTCATGCCTCTTCTAGGGCATCTATTGTCTCTTCCAGGACAATCATATCTCATAGATAAATTATTTCGAGAATGTGGATCTTTTTACTCATAACCTCATGTTGAGTGTTATAGGGCTTGTATAATCTCCTCTTCTAGGGAGCTTAAAACTTTGGACCTAGTGGATATTTTCCACATGAATTTACGCCGTTCTTTTAATGATATTAGTCTTTCCTCCCCCTAACGGCGGGAAGACTGTCTTTTTTTTTTTTTTTTTTTTGACCATTCGCAGAACATGTTTGTAAAGGTAATGGATTTAAGATATCCATTGGTGGGTGGCAAGCCCAAACCAATTTTTAGGTCAAAAACATAATGTCACTTTCTCAATTTTCTCATAATTGGTTGAGACTATTCCTTAAAACAAAAGGACACATATATGGTGGATAAATATCTCACACCAAGTCACGTTGTTCTTCAGGAACAATCTTTACTCCCCCTAACGGTGGGAGGACTATCTCATTACAGTGACAACTCGCAAACTGTGCGAGAAAAAATGATCATTATGAGCAAATTTTGCAATCACAATTGTATGACAATATAATATGACTGAACAATAAATGTCATTGAGGTTTGCCAATGACCCCATGTAAAGTAGTGGATCCAAAATGACTCAATTATGCCAAAGTAATATATTATTGGCTCAATGAAATTTGTGGTTCATGATACCATGTACTTTAGTATACTTATGGTTGTATGGTGGAAATTAATTATCTTCACCAATTTACATTCGTTAATGCAAAAGTATGTCATATTGGTAACATAATATGAGCTCTTCAGGAGCCATCAATCAAGATCTGCAGCTCTTGAGATGATTGTTACCTTAACTTTTAGTAAGTGTTGGAAAATTTCAGCAATTGCAATAGATTATATCCATAATTGCATTTTATGCAAAAACAAATATATGCCAATATTTTTGATTATGAACATCTATAAGTCACATTCAAGCCTTGATTTCTTACTCAATTATATATGACACTTCAAGGTCTTGAGATTTAATATATATCCAAAACTTCTGGTTTGGCGTTTGATAAGGCTTGGAAGATCCAATTTAATCATCAACTTCAGGTTGATTTCAAAACTATTTTGAACTTCTGGCCAAAATGATATACTCGGATTTCGAGTTTGGGATTGCAAATCTATATGAGTAAAAATAACGTAGCATTATCTTATGGAGAACTTCAGGTTCTCTTATAATGTGTGTATAGTCCAATGGAATAATAGGAGTGGGGATCATATCCCTCATTGAATTTTAGATATCACTCAAAGTTTTATGCTTGAGTCTACACAATTAGGAACTTCAGGTCCTAAGAGTGGAGTGAACTATTGATTCACATTTAATTATGCGCATAAAATAAACATAAAACAATAATAAACATTCATATAATGCTTAAAAAATAAAATTAATTCACTCGAACTTCACGTTCGAAGTAGACATTAAGTCGAATAATAGATTATGAACAAATCATATGTGTACTCGAAACTTCTGGTCCGAGATTACACTTTTAGAACTCCATATTCTAAATTTTGGTGCAATGAACTTCGGGTTCAAAATTTTTGGTGCTCGAAACTTCAGGCTTGAGAAAACCAAAGTGAAGCTTCGGGTTCACTTTTTGACTAAAAAAAAAAAACTAATCATATTTCATACTCAAAGCTTCGGGTTCGAGTTTGCACATTAGAATTTCGGGTTCTAATATTTAGTAATTTGAACTTCGGGTTCAAAGTTTTAGTATTTTGAACTTCAGGTTCAAGAATATTTTGTATTCGAGACTTTGGGCTCGGGATAACTATAGTGAAACTTCTGGTTCACTTTTTATTAAATAGAAAACATAATACATATATTGTAACATAATATTGAATAGTGGAGATTAATGGTAATAACATTAACATATAATAACATAAATAAATTGTTAATTGTATTCGTTGGACGATGTTAGAATCCAAAAAGTGTTAGAACTGCAGGTTCTTAACAATGAAATAACTTGGACTTCGTAGGAGAAAGTAATTCACTCGAAACTTCGGGTTCGAGGAGACACAAAGTCAAAAGGTGGATTCATAATTTATCATAATTTGCACTCGAAACTTCGGGTTCGAGGTTTTACCATTAGAACTTCGGGTTCTAATATTTGCTATTTTGAACTTCCGGTTCAAAAAATATATATTATACTCGAAACTTCAGGTTCGAGATAAATCCAAAGTGAAACTTCGGGTCGTGCTGATAACGTGTTATAAACTAGAAACTTACTTTGCTAGAAAGTAGAGAGCAAATAGAAATGTGGGAGATGGAATGTTGAGGTACTTTCTCATTCTCATTAGCCTCTATATATAGTGATAGAGTTTACATAGTAGGGGTATCAACTAATGAGTAATTGCATACAAGACCTCCAAGTAATTACGTGGACAGCCACATAAATAATATTATTTACAACAAATAGACATTTTTACCCTTTCCTTTAACTTAATATTTTTCTTAGGGCAACAGAATTGCGATGATTTTCTTCCTTCAATTTTTTTATATGGTTAGACAGAGCTCGACCCCTCTAGAGTGTGGGTGTGAACTTTGGCACCACATGATAGGTGACGGAGTGGTTGCGAGCAATTTAGTGGTAGGGGTATTACGGTTACTACAGTTGACAACGTGGATCGAGGTCTAAACGAAGACAAAATCGGCTGAATTTTTTATCATAGGCCCAAAATATTACAACAATTGCATCCAACGGTCCATTAGACCATTTTCTTTTTCTTCCACCCTATAAGTTTTCAAAGGTATACTTTTAGTTATAACCAATGAACAAGTTATACTATAGTAGTAGGCACATTGGGATTATGGTACAATCCGAGTAATCGAAAATTAAAAATGATAGATTTGACATTGCCTATGTATTTACCTCATCATAATATACACCGTGTGAAAAAATTGACCTCGTTTGTAGTCATTTCGGTCTCAGTCAAAATTGTCAATCCTTATTTATGACCATTTACCAAAATATTATTTCCATTAAAACGACATTAACAACTCCGTTTTGTGCATAATCTACCATTTTTCATTTTCAAGCCCCGAGAAAAAGTAAGAGAAAAAAGAAATCGATGAGGGCAACTTCAAAAGGTTAGGGTTTGGATTTTAGGGGTTAGAGTTTTGATTTAGGGTAGGGTTACATTTACCGCTAAATTTTTGGCTAAAATTCAAATTTCCCACCCTCGGCCATGGACTAAAATATTCTCAATTTTATTGAAACTGACGCCAAATACTCCGCTGTCGCTGGATTTCTCAATAATTCTCTCTCTCTCTCTCTCTCCATATCGTTCTCCCAATTCCTCCTCTCATCGGTGCCTAAATAACCCCCATCGATTGTAGTTTACGGTAAATGCCCAAACTAAGCCAGCCCACGGTGAACTCCCGCTACCTCTCCGGGTCACTCATCCGACTGTCTTTGTCTTTTCTCTTCACTCTTCTGACATTGTAATGTGTGAGATTGCAGACCGGCTATGGACAATCTGAATACCGTTGCTGCCATGAATGAGGTTATGTCTTGTAGCCCTCTTCTAATCTATTTTCGTTGATGCCCAAATGCTTAATATACTGTTTGGGAGCTCAAAATTTGACAAAGACAATCAGAAAAAGAAAAAGGAAACGTAATTAGGGTTTTGAATTTTTGTTTAACATAATAACTAGACGGATTTGGGTAATTGTTCAGCTTTGTTTATGAGATTGTCCTAAACGCTATGTTTGTTAATAGGTCGAATGGATCGAGTTCTTATCTGTTTGGATTTCTAGGCTTGAATGAGGTAAACACTCGCACAACATAAGCATCACTCGTCGCTTTCTTTTAATGTCTGACCCGAATTCACAATTCCATAGTTTGAGAGTTAATTCACTTGCTTGTTGTCAATTTAGGGATAGCCTCTCTTATCGTAGCCTGCAGTATCCCTCCTGCTCAATATATATTGAATAATATGCCATATCCTTCATGTTGCTAAGTGTAGTATGTTGATTGTACAATCTTGCATGGCGAACTGAGGCTTTTCATGGACCTATCATATCAACATTATGTTCATTGTCATCATATAATCTTCTCAAAATAGTGATTCACTGCGTAACTTAATTTGCTTATTCCAGCTTGAGAAATGCCTCTTGTTAGCTGATGCAAATTTGAGGAGGTGAGGTGAACATGACTATCGCAAAAATCCGTGTCTACGATTTTGCCTGAATGGAGCACGGCACAGATATATTCGGGGAATGCCAATATTTTCGGAATGATACAACAAGGTGCGCATTTCTGTCCTGAAACTGGTTGTAGCGAGGTGTCCTCATAATTCTTCTTCCGCAGTTCTGCTATTAGCATGATTCTGTTATTTGCGTGGCAAAATGCCGCTATAGTCTGCAAGGGATTTATTTACTGTTATCCATTTCTTGGCATTGCATCAATGTGATCTACTTCTAAACGAAATTCCAGATCCCACAAATAAAGATGTTAGTTGAATGCTTTTAGAGTAAGAATATAACCAAGATAGACCGTCTGGTTCATTAAGCCTTTATGAAGATGGACCGTTTTTTTTCCTATTCATTGTGTCTTTAGGAAGTTGGACCACTATTTTTCCATTCATTGTGCTTATTGAACCATGATAAAGCTCTGCCGTGTTAATTTTTTCGTTTAAAGATTGGTTATTGGTACTGTCCATTTGTTCTTTGATGCAAATGGTTTGGGGATTGGATACAATGTTGGTATGTTTGTTGTGTCATAGTATATGTTCCCTTTGTATCAATTGTATGCAGTGAGCTCAGGCTCGATGAGAGCATTCAGATTAGAGTGATAGGTGAAATGGAGGAACATTTGTAAGCATGGATAGTTGTCATCCTCTGGATTGAATTCGAGACCCGCATGTATTTTTTGTGAAGCTTGAAGCTATGATTAGTTATGAGGATTATTATCCTAGTTTGTTGTTGCATGACTATTATTGCTGGGGGAATGCCAAGATTTAACATGCTCTTATTAATTATGTGGGTATAAGTCCTTATTGCTTTGCAATTGAGCGTATGTTGATCTTAAAGGCAAAGAGTTTATGTTGTAATGAACTGATTTTTGGCTAATGGAAATTCCAACCTTTATGGCTGTTATCAATCTGCCAGCAGCTGATGTTGTTATGTTTTGAACAGGAATTCAACAAAACAACCTACATAACCGTACAATAGCTGATATTGATAAATTGATTCCCTTCCATTGAAAGATCCTCGTCATCAACGTTACTGCTAATCTACCTTTAATAGGTACTGTATACATTCGTAACTATATCTGAATAATTGTGGTATGCAGCCATCCATAGCTGCCAATGTTGCTTATACATTTCCCCTCTCTCGAAGATTGTGATACACAATTTCTTATTTGTAATTACAAATCCTGTGCCAGAACATTATTAATAAGGAGTACAGTTCTGGCCGTACTCCTGGATGTATTGTTTGCAGAACTTTGTTTCAGTGTGTTTTGATCTAAAAGCAATGAGATTATGTTTTAACAAATTTTTTTTAGGCTATTTGTGTTCCAGTATTTTGATCCTCCTTTTTGCTGCCTTTGGCTACCTTTATTTTCTTGTTGTTGGGTGTTTTGCCCTTTATGTGGTATTGGCAAAACTAATCAAGGATCCAAAATTAATGTAGCAAGATCATTGAAGTATGCTAGCTGTATATCGATGCAACCCAGATGGTTGATGTGCTCCTGACCTTTAAACAAAAAACAAAGAGAGAAGAGAGTTCCAGACCCTTACATGAGGAGATGTTGGTAACAAACTTGGAGATGTGATTAGAATCATCCCCTTTTATGGCTTCGAGCTTTGGGATTTTCAAATTAGAATTTATTTCTGAAAGGATCTCATCTAATATTTTGTGAGAAAAAAATAAAAATTCTTCAAATGCAAAAATAATATAAAAATCTTGCAATAGCTAGACATGAAGCAGGTACTGGTTTAGTGGCGTGAGAAAAGGCATGTGATTTCCAGTGCTATTAGTCCGAGTACATATCCGTTAATTTGAACCTTTTACATTTGATTCCTCCGGTTACTTTTCCAGTTACCCCTTTTCCTTCAATTATCTGTGTTAAAAATACGAGTTGCTTACCAAGTAATTAGTAGTACGGGTAACTATCAAAAGTTTGAATCAGAGATCGAATTGCAATTGCAAGAAGGTTTTCAAGACTTATAGATTAATCTTCCCAAGAGTGTATAACTACATTTCCCAAGTAGATTGAGTTTGACTGATCACCAAAACACATTACTATGAGTGTAGTTGGATTCCCAACAAGTTAATTTGGGGATTTTGGCAAAAAAAAAAAGCACTCGGAACATGCTGCAGGACTAAACCAAATCCTTTAGCAAACTGGCAATAAAGGCAAAACGGAAATCAACTAAAAAAACATTTCAATTCAGAAAGAATTCTGGTCGCTAACATAGAAGTACATTCTCCCAATGATTTTCACAATCAATGACTAATTTGTTAGCCTCCAGGCTCCAGTTCTCCAATATAGAATTTGTGGCCAACAAAACATGAGAGGCCCTGAGCAATTGGTATACTCTACCTATCCTCCTGTATCATCATCATCATCATCATCATCATCATCATCTCTTGTACCTTCTTCATGAACTCTTCCCCCTCAATCTTCCCTTTTCCTGCATTGAGATTCAACTACCGAAATTAGAAGCAGTTTTAATGGTACGAAAGTAAACTTGTGTACTTTTCAACACCATTCATTTTCAGTATACTTACCTCTGTTCTGAGCTTGAACGGTTTTGAGGCTAGTGGCTCTGAGCTGCTGCTTCTTCCATCTACTTCCACCAATTGTGCTATTTTATTTAGAGCTATGAAACTAGAACTCAACAGTCCATTAGTTGGTAAATCATACATTTCACTGTCAGTATAATCGCTAAAACAGAGATAAAGATCTTACATTTCTTCGGCTCCTCCTCCCTATTAGAAGTCCTGTTTGAAATGCTATATTAATCAAGAAAGCAAAACCAAAAACAATCACGATGAATAAGAAACACCTAATATGCACACTGTAGTGCTAAGAATAATGTGCAAGGGTTTTCGCACAATCAGTTGAGAAGTTGGACATAATTAAAAATATTCTGTGAGAGATTAATAAGCAAGTGGAACATGCAAGAAACTAAGGATATAATGTAGAAAGAGCACTTCACCTTGGTGCCGGCTCACTGTTCTTCAAAACCGTTCGGGAGTTAAAAGACAACTTTGCAGCCTGAGAGTACAAATAACAAAAGGCATTGGAAGAAGGTCAGTGTATTCAACATTACTCTCTTTCCAACCTCACAAAGCCTGAACCTTTTAGGTTACATTAGAAGCAATCCAATCCTCGACCTATCATAATGTCCACACCCTCCCTCATCACTTGGGGTAACCCAAGGGATACAAAGCTTCAACTTTTCCTCGTACAAAAAGGGGGTTAATCTCATATTATCTGTGATGAAGCCTCAACTTCTACTCATACAAATAGGTTGTCATTTTTCTGTTTATCTAAGGTTCGGTAACAAACAAGACTAGAAAGAAAAATATTGATCCCCAAATACAAGTCTCAGATGCCGAGGATATGGACATGCTCCAAGGGAACCATAATTAACTGAGTGGATATTAACTCCATCCTGCAAAAAAAATTTGATTAGAGAGACACATAATATTTGATAGTTGTAAAGAAATAATTATCTGTTAACAATTTGGATTCAACGAGTAAAAAAGTCTATAGTCTGATCCGCCTACCGACAAGAAACGTTTTCAATTGAACCTGTTGTTTGATTTCTTTGTGCAGCTTTATGAAATAATGCAAGACTAACCCGAGTATATATGTAAGTCTTTCTATTCTACCAATGCATATTTAGTTATAGGTTAGACAATATCTTATGCAACAGTTTTCAAATGGAGGTGCTGAATATGGGTGTTGAAACAACGCAAATGCATTTGCAACCCCATGGGTTTTATCAAGTTCATACTCAAGGTCAAGGAAAGATTTTGAGAAAAAGAAAAAGAAATGGGCAGCCAAAAGAAAAAGAAATTACAATGTGACAAAACTCACTTGTCCACAAATCTTCCCCTCTAATCTTTTCAATGACCTTCCAATACAATCTTTAGTTCGCTGCAAGTACCAAATACGTAATATGTCAAGGCAACATACTAAAGTCATCGAAAACTGTGTGAAGGTTTAAAAAAGAAGGGAAAATGAATACTTTAACAAGGAATTCTCCGTCTTCAAATTTCTAAACGAGTCCAAACTTAATAAGAGCTGCAATATTTTCCTACAAAAGAATTTCAAATTGGTAACGCTGTAACATGACAATGATGAATAAAGACAACTCGCTACAAAATGAACTTAATCAGTAAACACAGTAATGAGTAATCACATATAAGGAACTGTCAATCTAACAAGTTTTTTTACTCATAATACATTCAACTTGCAATACCAAGAAACATGTGTATGCATACTGCAATGTTTCCCCTTATTGTAAAAACACAACAAGATGATAGTCTCATAACTTCATACTAAGAGCATTTTATAAAACAAAATAAAAATGACAACCAGTCTCAGTAGGATCATATCTCAGTAAGTTGAATTTCACTTCAGGTTCATGATTTCCATCAAATACGTCATGATTTTAGTTAGACACTTTAGTTCATACATACAGGAGAGAGCATCCTTTGGCTAGGATTGAGAAGTTGTTGAAACTATTGATGGAAGCATATTTGTGTGCTCCATTGTGCTTAATTCTATATTAATTCTCTCACATTCTATCTTTATTCGAGTTAGTTATGTCGTTTTATGTTTTACAGGACTCTTGGAGCATTGAGGATGAAAAGAACCAAAACAAGGAGATTAAAAGCTAAACTGATGAATCTGCCTGTGCAGATCAGTCCACTTCGACAGAGAACTGGGAGCAGCTCAGAATGAACTAGAAGGTCTACCATATATGGACGGAAAGCCCCGGATGTCTATTTTCAGGAACTTCTGACGGTTCATGATTCGGAGTTGTCTAGAAGACGTTATGGCTGATTAAGTGAGCGAAGGTCAATCTGCGCGCGAATCTGGAAACCTAATTCATTTAGGATTTGTGATTTTCCTCATGGGCTTCGACTCCTATTGGCCCATGGACGTTTTAAACCCTAACTTGGGGTATTTAAGGATCTCTTAATCAGCCGGGAAAGATATCGAGACATCTTGACATTCAAAGACGGAGAGCCGTGAAGATCGCCGTTATTCTATTCTTCTCTTTGGTTTCTTAGTATTTTTCTTATGAACTTTGTGATTGCCACCATGACTATGTGTGGCTAGTTTCTTTAGTAACTAGGGGCTGTTCCTAGCCCTAGACATGTGGATTTTATGATTTTGGTTTAATCAAGACTTCTTAGACAATTGGTTGTTTGTTGATTCGTTGTTTATTCATTGATAAATCCTATGTTTGTTTGCTTTGGATGCATACTTAGTGAGCATGCTAGGGTTTTATTGCTATGAATGTGTGCATGATCATCTTTATCATAACATGTTCTAGAGTAGCGCATGAATTATTGACTTGTTCATATGAATCAATATCTAGGTAATCAGAACAACGCCAGTATCGAAGTTGCCTAGCGTTACTCACAATCTCTTCTTGCTTAATGACTTTTGATTTGTTAAACCTTTTGGAAATACCATCCTAGGCTGCTCATTGGAAGCTAAGTTAGGTTGTAAACACCATGCATCTAACATACCAAGTATGAGAGATTAATAGGTTAAGTTCGACACACCATTGGCTTAACTTGAGTAACGACATTCGATTGCTAAGAAGGATAGATTGGCTTATCATGAATGAAACATTGTCTTGTGGTGAATAGCATGTCCCTGGTTACATTGTTCTCTATTGTTTTCTCCTAAATTATCCACAAACTCTCTTTGTTTTATTTTCTGTTTCTTTAGATTAATCAAAACCACAAACCCCCCAATCTTTACTTTATTGTTTAGTCGTTATAGTTTAGTAATTAGAATCAATCCTCTGCGGGAGACCCTTGCTTATCCATACTACTTCGTGACAATATTCTTATTTGCAAGGATTAAATTGAGAGCTAGTTTTAGCCCTACCAACTATTGTGCATACGATGATATGAACTTGAAAGTATGAGGTAGAAGGTATGCACACCCGTCCGGAGTTTTGGTTGGGCTATGAATGAATTTTCTTCTCTTAGGACAGCTACCCCCCTCATCCGGACAACCCCTATTTGACAACATCGCCTCTTGTGGCTGTTGGGATCGCACTGCAAATCTATAATGGCCAGTTATATCTCAAGCCAATCAGTACGAATATAAGAATTTCAACCACGATAGCTCGTG
This sequence comes from Rubus parviflorus, assembly GCA_029955375.1. Lineage (NCBI taxonomy): Eukaryota > Viridiplantae > Streptophyta > Magnoliopsida > Rosales > Rosaceae > Rubus > Rubus parviflorus. The sequence continues at coordinate 34,140,664 of JARGGL010000001.1, forward strand.
TACTTGAGTTGATTATCAGAACCTATATTTTAATCACAATATAAACCTAGTGATGCATTTGCCTATTTGCAGGCGTTCCAAACTACATTCATGACTCTACCATCGACTCCCAACTACAGATCCCATAAGTCTATATGGTGGTTAACAAGAAAGTAGGCAGTACAATTGAAAACCTGCTGTAGTAAGAGAGGCCGGTACTACTACGAACAGCAACAGAGGATAATAATGCTGGCTTTTGGTCGATTAATACTTACCTGCAAATTAAGTGGTGCCTTGAAAGCGTCGTTGTTCGCAAAACTGATGTTACCCCACTGTCGAAATCGCCGGAATGATTTCCTTGCTCTACTTCACAATGCTCTCGTCGCCGTTCAGATCCCCCTGCAAATTGAATAACACCCAACTTAAAAAGAATACCTTCATAACCACCAGATCTATTAAAAAGACGAATGATACGGACCAGTAACGGATTTACCGTGAACCTTTCAGAGATTTTGACGATTTAGGAATTCCAGTGTTTCTTTCCCAAAGGAGTCCGATGTTTAGGGAAACTGCACGACTGATCCAACACCGGATTGGCGGCTTTTCCCCTGGCCTCGACTACGAACGCCCATAAAATCCAAGCATCTACCTCCAGGTCTTCGTCTCAGTCCAGTCCTCACACTTCTCAGTAACACAACCGCCTCTGATGGAGATCCGAGCGGAACCAAATTTAGGGTTAGATCTCTTCTGCTTCCACCTGCGTCGCGTGTGCCACGGTCAAATTGCGTTTTAACTGCTTCAAAAGTAATTTATCTGTTACTTTTTTTGTTTGACTAACGGCTGACCAAGCAAATGTAAACGGCGCGTGGGATGCACGCGCTACGTGCACTTGCACGGAACGTGCAGGGAATCCCTTCCGATCTTTCAAAATCAAAAGATATAAATAAAAAGAACACCCGCTTCCAAGCTCTCTTTTTCTGTCTTTTCTGTTCTTCTTCATTCTTCTTTTCTTTTCATTTCTTTTCTTCTTCCTTCCATGTCATTTGTCTCTGTCTCAAATCGATCAGCCGACACACCGATGATTATGTTTCTCTCCCGTAATCGATCAGCCTATACGCATCTTTTTAGAGTAAGAACGCATCTTTTTCTCCGACTTCTCTTCCTTCTGTTAATTTGGGAACTGTATTTTTTTCTTAGGGTTTTATTCAATTTTGGGGGTTTCTGGATTGTTTGATTTTTCTTCGGTATTCAAATTTGGGGGTTTGCTGCTCTTTAAATAATTAATAGATTCCTTATGGGTTTGATTTTTTTTTTTTATGTTAAATTGCAGATTCAAAGCAGATATTAGTTCAGAATTTTCTGTGTTAACTCTCAAATCAGTGAGGTATGTATATATTTTCTTCATATTCTTTTTTTTTTGTTTGTGATGTTGTTCAGTTGTTATTAATTGGTTTTTTTTTTTCTGAATTGGATTTTTTTATATCATCATATCATATTGCTTTGCTTTGGCTCTATTGTTGCTGGGTATTTGTGCTATTTGTTTTCAGTCTTAATTTTTTCTTGCATGGATTGTTATGGATATCCATGTATTTCAGTTTGACACCCAGGAGTGTGGTGCTGTTGTGTTGCATTTGTTATGTTGTTCTGCGTATGTTCTGTACTGCTGTGTGTATTTTCTTTTTGTTTTTGTCAAGTATTTTTGTTTTCAAGAACACATAGTATTCGCACCATAATTAGAGCTAAATAAAGGGAGATTTTCCTACATACAGTACTTGAATTAGTGGAATTACCTCCTTCTCCTCTTTCAGCAAAACATTCTTTTATATTTAGAGTTACTGTGGTCATTCATTGTATATGAAATATTGTTGAGGTGCATATGCAAGGAAACTTGGATAAATTATTTCAATGTTTTTGGTAAGTTTTGGCAGTTTTCAACAAATGAAGATACTATTTCATTCTCTTTTAAGTTTCAATCATGGTTTAGGGAGAAGTAAAAGAAAAAGTAGAAGGTCATAATTGATAATTGTTTTGCACATAATTCTTGAAGTTACTATTTTACTGTCTTTTAAGTTTGAACTACGAGTTTTAACCTATATGTTTTTTTCTGTTTCTATTTTGTTTTTCGTATTTCATTTAATGTTATCTTATCTTATTAATGAAAGAAGTACCTTCAGTTTTTTTCTCTCTTCATAGGTGGAAATCATAATTTCAATTTGTTAACTTAAATTAAGGAGGTGGGTTAAATAAGAATGAGTTCAACTTATTCTTTTCTCGGAGTGGTGATTGATAATTGTACTAAAGATAATTGTTCAAGTTACTATTTTACTGTTTTTTAAGTTTGAAGCAATAATCTGAATTTGTTAACCTAAATTGAGTAAAGGGATTAAATAAGAATGAGTTCAACTTATCCTTTTCTCCGAGTTCTTTGCCTTTTCTATGGTGTTAATTTGGGTACTCTATTTGTCTTAAGATTTTATTCAATTTTGGGAGTTGATGGACTGTTTGATTTTTTTCCAGCATTCAAATTTGGTTATTACTCCTTAAACAATACATACATTCCTTACGGGTTCAATTTTTTTTCTTTCTGTTAAATTGCATATTCAAAGCGAATATTAGTTCATAAATTTCTGTGTTAACTCCTAAATCAGTCAGGTATGTATACATTTTCTTTATATTTTTTTTTGGTTTGGGTTTTCTTTAATCTGAACATGTGTTTGAGATGATTTGGTATATTATTATGATGAAATTTCGTTCATTTATTATTAATTGGCTTATTTCTGCATTGGAGTTCTCTGATATCAGTACATTGCTTTGTTATGAACATATATTGCTTTTTTGGTTTGGGTTTTCTTTAATCTGAACATATATTTGAGATGATTTGGTATATTATTATGATGAAATTTCGTTCACTTATTATTAATTGGCTTATTTCTGCATTGGAGTTCTCTGATATCAGTACATTGCTTTGTTTTGGCTCTATTCTGTTTGCTCTGCTGATAATATTTTTTTTTCCTAATCAAGGTAAGCTTGGTGATTTTCTGGGTGATAGTGAATTTGATTTAAGTTGGTTCTTTTTAAAATTTTGAAAATTTACTATTGAATGGATTGATGGTTATGAGTTTTGCATCTTTGACAAACAGAGTAGTGTACTAATTGATTCAGTTCTTTTGCGTTGTCAGATTTCGAGTTGAAGAGGAGAGACTACATATATATACTAGGGTTTTGCTCAAGACGGTAATTGCTCATTGTAATGTTCAAAAACATGGTCTTGAATTATTAATTTGGATTTGGATTTGGATTTGCCCATCCTTTTTCTTAGTGGAAGTATTATCTTTTCTTTTTCTTTTTGGTCTGGGATTATTTGGGTATTGGGTTTTGATTTGTTTGCTCTTGAATTGGGTTATTTGGTCTTTCATGTTCATATAATTGCTTTTGAAGTGAGATTTTTGGATTACGGGTTTCTCCTTGATTCCATGTTTTTTTGTGGGAGATGGATTAACACTTGCTACCACTACTAATCAAATCAAGTTTAATTGATTTCTGTATGTGGTGTGCAAGATATGTAATGATGACCAAGGAAAATTGGGAATGATATGATAATCGTTGACATTTTTTATTTTTCTATAAAACCCAGATTACAATTATTAACTCGATGTAAATCATGTTATGACATGATAATCGTTGCTCAATTGTGTCTGTAGTGCCCATAATAAATTCAAATTATTTTTTTCGACATAGGCGATAGTTTACCCCAATGTGGGTTACTTATGTGGGTCATCATCTTTTGTTTCAGAATCTGATCGACAATCTTGATCTGCTGGCTGAAATTTCACGCATCATTATCGCTCTTGCAGCACAAGGTGAGCCTTTGCTCTTTGTTTTTCTTCACTTTTTAAATTGTATTTGCTGTTTGTCTTCATAGTTCAAATCTGATTGGGTTTTTTTTATTATGTTCAATTAGATTAATTATTCTGATCAGGTTGCATTTTTTTTTTATGGGGCAAAGTTGCTTTTCTGCTGAGTTATTTAGCATTTTGGTCTTTGGCCTACCAGAAATCTCGACTTTCAGTTCTCGGTTTCCAGACACCAATAGTTTGTAAGGTTAAAGTCGAGATTTCAAAGTCGACATCATTGTCTCTTTTGTGTATTCTCAAATTTAACACTGATGAGCGAGTGTGAGTTGGTCGAATTTGACAACCAGCTTTCAACTTTTTAAATTTGAATCTGTCTGTTCAGTAGGTTCTTCTAAGAATTTAGGAAATTTTCTATTGAATGGATTAATGGTTATGAGTTATGAGTTTTTGAGAAAACAGAGTAGTATATCTATATTAATAGACACAGTTATTTTGCGTTGTCAGATTTCGAGTTGGAGAAGAAATGCAGACAATAAGGTAATGAGTTCCTAAACACTGGCTTAATTCCACTTTCAAGTTTATTTTTGTCTTTTCTGCAATTTGTGTGTAAACTTCTGATTTCTTTTGCTTTTTTTTTTTGGTTCGAGTGTGTTTTCTTTTAATCGAACAATGCCGTGTCATAATAAATTGTGCTTTTTGCTGCTTCTGATTTTGGTTGCTTTGGTTTAGTTTCAATCTTTATATTATCTTAGATCTATATTTCACTTTTGGATTTAAGAATTTGGCATTTTACTGCAGATACCATCAAAACCCACAAGTTCCCAATTTCCCACCTTTTTTAGGGCTTTGTCTTGGGTTAGTGAGCGGTGCCGAGTCTGCTGACTGATCGATAGCAGGTTTGGAGTCCAAACTCAGAAATGAATGTGTGTCATACTGATTAGGTTCGACTAGGTTTCATACCTACTGATTATCCATTTTTATGTGATAATCTTCTCTTTTTTTTCATATCAATTTGTCAGTAATGTAATCACCATTGTGTTTTTTTTACTGTGTTGAATTCATTGTCATTCTTCTCAATGCTTGAATGGTAGGTTCTCTGAATCAGATTACAGATAACTTTGTTATACACCCACTCACACATACACAAAGAAAGGACTACAATACAAGACCTTCTTTTTAAATGTAATGGTGAAGAAGAATTCATCTTATGATGTTAGGTTTTCAAATGGACATATATTGGTTTAGCATTCGACTCGGAAATGTCTCGAGAGATTAGAATTATTTGGAAGTTTGTGATTTGATACCTACTGATAGTCTGATACCACCATGGCTGGGGATTTATTGCAGAGGCTTTCTCAATTATCATGATCTACTCTTAAGGATAACTAAACAGTTTATGCCAAAGTTTCATTGTTTTCATATGGTATTTGCTGCACTTTTCTTCTTTATGGATGATTTGGGTTTCACATATAGAGATCACTAGATCAGAAAATTTGAGAAGAAAGGTATGTGTGTATTTATTTTCTGTGTCTTTTTGGTTATGATGACAATGTTCTTAATTTGGTTTGGAGAGATCAGAGCAAAAGATTGAAGGCAATCTATTCAGACAATGTTCACCTCTACCAGTCTGGCTTCTTGCTTCATGATTCAAGGACCCAAAGTACTGACACCTCTATTTTGCTTCACAGTAATTTTGAAGGAACATTCTACTTTCTGGAGCTTACTTCTTCACATTTGGTGTTCAGTTTGGTTGAAGCATTTTCTTGAATAGGTAGTGTGTTGAACTGTTGATATTTTTGAGTTGTAATCAAATTTGGAGAAAAGATTTCTGCTGTTCATTGTCAATAATTATTTCTACGATCGAATTTATGTGTTAGCTCCAATACCCGCAGCAAAGCGCGGGCACAATTTCTAGTATATATCATTTCTCCTGGCACTGTTCATCGGCTTATGAACAGTTCCGGCTCGAGCCGAGCTGATTGGAAATTACCATTTTGTCCCTGTTTCAGTGTTTATTTACAGTGCTGCACCTGGATTCATTTCGAAATAAAACGCGTTTTCCTCCTCTTTCATCTCCTTCCTTCGATTTCTTGCTAAAAACCCACTCTTCTCATATTCTCCGACGCCATCATCGAGTCCTCTCCCGGGAAGATTCCAAGCATAGGTTCATACTTTAGTCTTAATCTCACTTCTCTTCTTTCTCTCCTGGGAGCTGTATTTGTTCTTAGGGTTTTATTCAATTTTGGGGGTTTTTGGATTGTTTGATTTTTCTTGGGTATTCAAAACTATCTATCTCTTTGCAGAATATCAATAACCTTCGGGATTCAGTACTTGGCCTACCCTTCGTTCTCTTCTTTTGGCGCTGATTTCAGCTGGAGGCTGAAGCTGGTCACGGTGGTGAAAGTGGAGGTTTGGCCAATTAACCCTGAAATTAGAAAGACTGAGGCAAAAGTTGTGAACTCTGTTGTGGTCACTGAGCTCGCTAAGTTCCTCACTGCTTATTACAGGTAAATTTACTTGAAATGTTGTTACTCTTAGTTGTTTGATTATATTAGGTCTGGAAAAAAGCGATTTTGGAGAGGAAATGTGCTATGTGTTGAATTGTGATAGTTTGGGAAGATAATTGATTTGGTTTTGACAATTAGGCATTTGATGTGATGCTGCTTTCCAATTTGAAGTGCACTCCTTGAACTACGTTTTAGCATTTCTAAGCCCAAAATTAGGGCCAAGACTTGCATTAATCATATAATCAACATTATGCTTATTATCATGTTTCACAATAATTGACTTGGTTTCACAATTAGCTATGCATTTGATGTGCTGCTTCTCCTTCAACTTAGTTTAGCATTTCTTGCCCCAATTTAGTGCTAAGATTTGCATTGATAATATTATCAGTATGTTGCTTATTATCATGGATTGTATGCTTATGTTCATGGATTGATAATCTAGATTAACACTCAGAAATTTGTGTTGCTGTGGGTGTTTGTATGTATAGGTTTTGGAGGTCGGGGACTTTTCCTTTGAATGTTATCTAGATTTCAATAGTATACCAGTTACTCATATTTGACTATGTTTGCTGCCTTAATATTCAAGAAGAAGGAATTGGTCAAGAAAATATATATCATTACAGAAGTTAAGTGATGATCCTAACAATGATTGAGGCAAAGTTCTATGATATAATATTGTTTGAAGAAAAAGGACTGAACTTATATTTTAAACCCACAATCACAATTGGCAATTTGGCATGTATATAATATTTTCATATCTGGGAGATTTCATATCTGTCCCAATCTTCTTGTCAGAAGAATTTTATGAAGCTTCCTCTGAGGGTCTTAATTGGCAAGTTTAAATTAGAATTACCCATCATTGTCTGTTTTTAGTGTTAGTTGCTCGGTTAAGTTGTATTGAAAAGAATTGGCTTTGGTCAGATTCTATATTTGTATGCATGTATGAATTCTCTAGGAAGTTTGGCAATCGGGTACTTTAGAATTGGTTTCTTGGATTGAGTTGAATGATAATGTTCACCATAGTGGAAGAGGGTTTCCAACTACAATACAATTTTTAGTTGAGCATAAGGATTGAGGTAGGTTTTGAAATTGAAGCCGAAGTTGAGTGTGTGGCCGAGAAGTTTGCCACTGATGCATGTGAAGCAAGTGCTTTGATTGCATCTTCTGATTTTGCATATATTCATCCGAATACATCATGTTTTGAATTTTTAGTATTGAGGTAGTATTGTCTTCATAAGGACGAACACTACTAAAGAGAGGCTTGAGAGCTACTAAAGAGAGGCTTTTGTTAGAGGCATGGATGGGGGGCTGGGAGCTATTGTTCAAACAAATAGGCTGTTAGTTTTAATCTTTTTCTTTTTGGCTTCGGTCCTGTGGGAGGACAGAATGAAGGAGCTATTAATTTTTTATTTCTTTTTTGGTTTATATACATCCAATTTATGTTCTTAAACTTGAAAACCAAAGACAATGATGCCATTTTATCTAAAAGACATTTAAAAAATTTAGGGTTTACCAGGATCATCTTCTTTGAGAGTGGAGAAGGTTATAAACTCTATTGTTCATGCGAGAGGAATAATTATAGAAATGGATAAACAATAGTAAAATATAATAAGATTTTATCACCACAAGGGTCCGAGATGTGACCTTATTTATTTCTTTTTGAATCAGCAGGCATAATAATTGACTAAATAATAGGAGGGACTTTTAATGGACATGTAGGACCATGATTATTCACAATTCATGGCAGGTACTGGTTTGGGGAATATTCTGGAATTTTCAAACTAGCATCACTTGGCTATGATACATTTATCTTTAATAACTTTGTGTAGGACACCTCCATATTTGACCATGTTATCTGACTACTATAGGTTCATGAGTCTGTACAATAAATTGAATGCTTTTAGTCTCGAGTATTCAGCTGATCACCATCTAAATAGCATTATTGGGGTGGATAGTATAGTTCTCAAACTTTAGTGTAGGTTTATAATTCAAGTACCAGCATGCTCAGCCCATAATCACTCCATCCCTCTGCATTGTATTTTCTTCTTTTGTTAATAAAAATGTGTTTCTTATCACAAAATGGAAAAAGCTTAGAGATCTATTCTGAGGATCATTGTGGGAATGAATTTCTTCGGAGTTCAGGAATAGTTCCTCTTTTGCTATTCTTACAGATTGGTATGTAGAGGTTTGTTAGATGTATTGTAATTGGAATTTGCTGTTTCTGTCTGTAGTGTGTGGTTTAAATAGCTGGTGAAGTCACGTGCATTTACAAACAATAGAAAAAGTTAGAAGAACTATAAAATGAAAATAAAAAGATTGTGGTGTGATAAAGTACAACAAATTATAAGGATTCAGAGCCTGACATAAGTGTAATTAATGCAGGGACTTAGAAAGATATTGAAAAAAAAAACTAGAAAATAATGCTAAAGGGAACCATGTATGCTTTATAGCGATCTATAAAGTAGCAAAAATCAGGGATAGAATGACTAGGGATATAGATTATTGAAGGTAATGAATCCTTATGCTTTTGTTTTTGATTGGTGAAGATTGGCTTCATGATTTTTTCCTGCTGGTTTGAATTGTTCTTCCAGGCTGCAATACTGTGCTGTACTATTATTGTTATTTTGGGTCTAATGTAGCTCACAAAATGCGTAAATGGTGGTTAATGACAAGAACTTAAATGGATCTCACTAATTTTCTGACCTCTTCATGCAGCGTTGACAACACAGTTGGTATAGCAAATAGAGATAATTTTGAGAACATACCATGAAAATGCGGCAGGCAAACCGTTTTTGAAGCTCAAGTAAGATTTCTACCAGATTTTCATATGCTGATGCAATTTTCCTTCGCTCAACTTTTCTTCTTGATGTTCTGTATAGTCTGTCTTCATTTATTACATTTTGTGAGTTTTATGAAATACTCTGAGCAGTTTTTCAATTATTCTGAGCATGAAACAGACTTTTTCTGATAGCAATTAACACTTTGCATATGTGGTTTTGAATATACAGTATTAAATGTTGCTAACATGAAAATGGGATTGCTATTAACACTGTGAAACAGGACAATATGAGGCTGGGATGATGCATATGTCTTCATTGGAAATAAGAACAAAGGAATCAATGTTATCTCCCCCCTTCAGAGAAGAACAATTTTCACTTTACGGAGCCCATATTTGTCAGCAGTTCAGTGTAGATTGGCTGCTCACCCTTTTAATGTTGGGATGCTAGCAGCCGCAGGAACTCAAGGTCGAGGCCAAGTTCATGTATTTGGGAAATTTTTTGCTTCTTTTAAGTAAAACGTACTGGTTTGGATGTTAAGTTTTTTGTAGATAGCAATAGAAGTTTAGATTGCAACAAACAAATTCTTTCATAAATTACATTAATGTTTCCTTTTTCTCTATATAAATAAATGTTCATATAGTTTGCAAGTAATTTTCTCATTGTTGTCCCTTTTAAGAGAACAAAGATTATTTCCTCAAAAAAAAAAAAAGAGAGGACAAATTAATGAAATAGATCCCGCGGGCATTATGACTAGTTTGTGTAAAAAACGCAAAGATGAAAATCAATAAACGACCGAGTTGACAGACATGCGGTTCTATTAATAGGCAAGGGCCTTGCCTTGCTTTGCAATGTAATCCCACTCGTACAACTTGACCATAGCGATTAACCGACTCAGTTTCATGCTCAAATCCTTTTAGAAAGATGATCGATATATATGCTTTTTCTTGAGAGACACAAATATTAATCTCGATATATATGTCTCTGTTTAATTAATAAATAGCTAGAGTTGGCCGTTGCAAATTCAAGTTTCAAACAGCTAGCTCTGCCGGAGAAGCATGCATGTAGCTACTCGCGCTCGGCAAAAAGAATACAGTATAACAATCTCGCAGCTCCTGCAATAATCTATGTATAATATGATTATAATAAATGTTAAAGCTAAGTCAACTATAGCTTGCATTCGTCTCTACTTCCATGAGAAAGTAGAGAAAAGATATATAGAGACCCACAAATTGATCGAACGTACCAGCAATTAATTAATTAATTATAATTTGAGCTAATTTATTTGTTTAAAGGAAATAGCTGTCTAGCTAGCTGGTAATAACTGGTTTTGAAGTAACATTAATTACAATGTCGATCCTCCAGAATCGTCTGTTGCAAACAGCAAACTGCTCTCGATCGTCAATGTTAGTTTCGATGTTTCTCTCTCCGATTTGTTGAAAACTTGAAATATGTGTTGCAAGCAATGGTTGCACTGCATATGGTGGACATCGCACTGCTGGAAACGACCACTATATACCAAAAATTTGTAGGCCAGTACAAGTATATAGCCGTGAAGGTCACAAATCGCTCACCCAACAAAAAAATATAATATTCTCCCAGCGTCTGCTGTTAATATATAACAAAATCAAAATAAATCAGTACGTTAAACCATATATATCAATCAATTTTTTGTGCTTAAATTGAAATTGAAGAACTTAATAGGTGTGTCCGTGTGTGTGTGTATATATATATATATATACTTACAGCTGATGTAAGTTCCTCATCAAGATATCCGAGGGTTATTGACAAAAATAATCTCATCGGAGTAAACCCTGTGGAACCGAAAAAATGAACAAAGTCGGGATAGGTTAACAGAAACAACATTGTAAGCCTCTCAAATATGGCGAGGAGAATATCTAAGACGACGAGTTCGTAGGTGGTCTTGGTCTTTCTGATTTTCTGATGACTCTCAAGATCTAGATCTGCCATTGTTGTACGTCTTGCAGCAATACTAACCTATCTAGGGTTTCAGATATAGAGATAGGCCCTAACCTATCGACCTCTATATATAGGCATATAGCCTACAAGTAGTAAGTGTTCTTGTCATACTCGGTAAGGTTAATTTCATTAAAAATAAAAGCCTACTTGTGCAGAACTAGTATCAGTTGAGTCGAAGTAGGACTCTGAAATAATTTAATTAAAGTTCGAACAACCAGTTTTCATGCTCAAGTTTTTCCCCATGCTTCATCTTGACCATGATACAACATCATTCAGTATGCCGAATATGCCCTTGCTAGATTGTGATGTAAATTTTGATCAAGACCAGTAAGGGTTTTTATCACCACTAGAGTCTAAACTTTAATGTACCGGACATAAAGGTATTGAAATTTCAAAAGTGATTAATAAGGTACTTGAAATTTCAAAAACACATCATCGGGATACCTCCGTCCATTTTTCGTCACTTGTCCTTTAATTATGAGGCCATAACAGTCATTTGACATATTTCAACTTTCAAATCTGATCAATAAGGTACCTGAACTTTTAAAAACATATCATCAGGATACCTCAATCAATTTTTCATCATATCTCAGTTAAATGAAATATGGTGAAGCACATGTCTCTTCCTTCCTCTCACCTTATTTTTTCCCTCCAAAATTAACAATGCAATTAATTATTTTCCCTTCAAAACATAATCTTTATCCTCTTCCTATAATCAATAATTAGGGAAAAAAGCTAAAATGGTACTTGAACTATACCTCCATCTACTCGATGGTACATGAACTTCATTTTTTTGTCACAAATGGTACCTGAACTTTTCGATTTCTTCTAAAGTAGTACCTGAGGCCACCTACGGTAAGCTTTCCGGCCAAAATTGACGCTTGAGGCGCGTATACTCATAAATGAACTAAAATAACGGATTTGCCCTCACTTATTCTTCTTCTTCTTCTTCTTCTTCTGTACTTCTCCTCTCCTCCATTTCTCTCTGCTCACACAAACACCCACAACAACACCACTTCTCTCTGTTGTGCTTTGCTTCTTCTTCTTCCTCCTCCTATTCTCTGTCCAGCCGCTCTCTTCTCTCTCTCCCTCATGCCACCGCTCACAGCAGCAGCCAACCATCCCAAATTTTGGTAAAAGCAGCAAAATCCATCCAGTTCTTGATACTGAGTATGAACCCAGATTTTGATACAACCCAATCACAATTACATCAAAATGACCAAACCATATAAACCCAATCACAATTCTAGATGAAGATTGAAACGTTGTGTGATAACCCGAACCTAGGAATAACAATAAAACCTTATAATGACCTTATACACTAGAATCGACAAACACAATTTTATTGGTTTCTATACCGATAATTCAAAATCTTCAAATTTTATGCTGACACTTAATTTCTTCGCTAGACTAAATTAAATTAGTTGCGGAGAATTTAAATTTCGATTTGGCAATTCGAAAACTTTGGGAATACATCATGCTTGCATATTGGTATTTATTATATACATATATATATATATATATATATATATATATATATATATATATATAAGTATGTATGTGTACTGTAGGAATATATGATTATGAGTTTCCATACTGAATTAGGTAGATAACAAATTATATCTCATCCTCAAATAATTCACTTGAAGATCTAATTAAGTGGCTTAGTTAGCTGTAATCTCACTTTAGATTTCAAAATAGGATTTTTATCACAAATGGTCACTCACTTTTCACCCATTCGACACTTTAGTCACTCACTTTTGCAAAATATCACTTTGGTCACTCACTTTATACTCTCTCATACACTTTGGTAGTCGTAGTTCTTCGGGATTTCAAAATTACGCCTCTAGAGGAGGAACTCAGTGGGAGGTTTTGCGGCAGCGAATGTGTCACGCCCCGATTTTCAAATCAATTAATAAGGCATTTTGCCCTTAATTACAAATCATTTCGGGAACGTGACGACATGGAATATCAAATACAAATATGCACTAGAATTTTTTTTTCCTTTTAATTCAAGTACAACAACGCATACTCCATGCCCAACAAATGTAAATGCTGACCCGTTCTTTAGGGTTACATATTACAATCCATAAATTAAATAATAAATTGATATTACAAGATATTAATTAATTTATCCATCAGAGTAAATTTATTACAAGACAGCGGAAGTCAAATAATAACACTTATGGTCGATAACGGTTTACCGACCAAACCTTCAATGCAACTCTGGTTACCTAACCTGCACGATTAAACCCTACACCGTGGAATAGTGTACCGGGTTATATCAACAAACCCGGTCAGCTTGTGAAGCTGGTATGAATGATCCCAGTTTACTCACACCGATCACATTTACCCAAAAATCAAATTCTTTTATTTTCAAAAGAATCATTTAAATCTTCAAATACAATTCAATATTTTTCAAGAATTGTAAATCAAAAAATCAATGCTTCAATTATTTAAGAAGCAAATTCATATCATACTCACACAAAACCACAATCAACTTCAAATGATTAAAAGCGAGAATACCATTTTTCTTCTCCTTTTAATACATCAAGATAAAGCGAGAATACCATTTTTCTTCTCCTTTATTACATAAAGTATTCATCTTTGTTTTCAATGAATACATGGCTACACAGTCTAGAACTCTAACCTTCACCTTCTGGCTACACAGTCTAGAGCTCTAACCTTCACCATTGGCTACACAGTCTAGAGCTCTAACCTTCACCCATTGGCTACACAGTCTAAAGCTCTAACCTTCACCCATTGGCTACAAAAACATTCGAGTAGGCAAACACAATATCATAATTTTTGAAATATTGTTCCCACAAAATCCACCAATTAAAACAATAAAATGAATACTTTCAAATATTGTTTTAACACAAAATCACACATGCTGATATATCAAATTAAAACTGTATTTAATTTATATATCGCAAAATCATTTAAATAAATATAATTATTTATTTTCGCAAACAACACAATATGAATTAATATTCATATATAAAATATCGTGAGATTCACTCACCTCTAATTCCTGCTGCGTCTTCAAATAATACCCGGGAATCGACAAAGCTAGCCAAATGCTTCATGATTCCAAAATACCTATGAACATGCAATTTTCCACTTAGCATATCATAGTTTCCAAATTGATGATTCTAAAATCCAATCACTTCAAATATTCCTCAAATGTCTCTTAGACATCAATAACCATAAATCGGGACAGTTTGACCAAAAGTCAACCGTCGGTCAACGTGGGTCCCACGTCTACTATTCATCAACGGGTCCCACACGAAATCCAAAACTTCCAAAATCCAACAGCATGCTTATTTCTAGCATCCTAACATCATATCCAAAATTGGTGATGATCCAACGGTCGGATCATCACGGATCTAACGATCCATAACTATCGCTTAATTGATCATTGATCAAACGACCGAATTCCACAAAAGTGTAAACACGAAAGTTGTTCGTATCGACGAACCAAGCCAAACGGAGCAAAGAACTGCTCCTGGACCGGCCGGACGCGCCGCCACCGACGGTGGCCAGTCGCCGGACAAAAGTTGTCTGATTGCTATGAAATTTTAACAGCATGTTCTACACATTACCAGAAACAACTTTCATAACTACCACAAGGGCCAATTCAAAGTAAAAAGTCTCGAATTTACCTCGATAGTTCCAAAACCCTAGGATTTCAAATCCAAAATTCTCCTTCGTCCGAACTCCGATTGAAGCGTACTTTATGTTGTTAGAAAGCCCCAAGCAAGGCCTACAAAGCCCAGTAGGTAAGGTGACTCGATTTGGCCGAAAACTTGCCCAGAAACGGATGAACAGTTCGGCTGCGTTTTTCCCCTTTTTCTTTTCTTGATTTCTCCTTCTATACTAAGAATTGATCAAGGAAATTTATATAGGGTTGAAGAGAATTGAGTGGTGAACAATTTGGGACAAGTTTCATGGCCGGAGATGGCCGGAAATGGGAGAAATCGCCGGTCAAAGTGGTCGGTTACTGTAGCACGGGTGAACAGTAATTTTCTGGGGGAAATTCTGATTTTTGGTGAATAGTAAAACCCAAAATCCTTTTTATAGAAAATTGTCAAACTTCCGAGGGCCATAACTTGTTCATACGATGTCCATTTTCGATGAACCAATTTCCTACGAACTCGATTCGACGAGCTCTACAACTTTCATGAAGGAAGTTTTCCCAAATTCTCAACGGGTAAAAAGTTACCTTAATTAACCTTGTGTAACTTATAATTACCACCGTAATTATCGTTTTACGACGAAAACCCCTAAAAATATGAAATCACACCATTTCACTTCAAATTTCACGACCTATTTTATAAAAATAGTATCGAAATTTTCGGTGTATTACAGAATGTCCTGTCTAATAATCCTTTCTTAAAATCCCTGGTAATTTAAGTCCCTCCCTGTTTTTTTGCCAAACGAGAAATTTTCCACGTGGAATTTTAAAAATCCATGTAATTGTCATCTCCCTCCCCAAAATTCCTTACCCAAACACTGCCTTAGGGAACGAGAAGTCGACCCTCGGGTATACATGCTTAGGTATTTTGGACCTTGGTGTGCTGCGGCTTAACCTGTTATGTTTCAGGATTTATTTTATGTGTGACCGGTACCTCTATAATTTCACTTAATTTGGGTTTCTATCTAACCTTTATTATTCGGCTTGTGAACCTTGAAGTTTATGTATTCGAACTTCTGATTAGTTTTACCTTATTACATGAATCTTGATCTCTTATTAATGTATCTTAGTATAAGATGGAGTTTCGTACTTACTGGGTTAGTGTAACTCATGATGCTACACAATTATCTTTTACAGGTGATAAAGAGTAGGCTCAGGCAAGGGATGTTTTTATTATATAATAAAAATGTTTTCCAATTTATATTTTCATAAAATAAGCGAGTTCAACTCGGTGTAATTTTTATTTTCGCACGAGTATTGTGTATGTAATATTATTGCTACGTATTTTCGATATGATAAGTTGTGTATGTACATCACTACAAGAAAACAGATCATTTACGGCGCGCAAAGCAAGCCGTAAAAAGTCATTTACGGCGTGCTTTTGCACGCCCTTATTGACCGCGCCGTAAAAGATATTTCCATTTTACGGCGTGCTTTTTGCATGCCGTAAATAATCTAAATGCACGCCGTGAATGATCATTTACGGCGCGCAAGGCACGCCGTGAATAATCATTTACGGCGCGCAAGGCACGCCGTGAATGATTATTTACGGCGCACAAGGCACGCCGTGAATGATCATTTACGGCCCGCAATGCACGCCGTGAATGATCATTTACGGCCCGCAATGCACGCCGTAAATTTCATTTTGAAAAATAAAAAAAAATTACATCAATTTATTCCCTGTTGTGTCAATGCCATCCAAATATTGCAATAAAATTATACATCAAATTGCTATGAAATTTAATTTATACAAAAATTGTTCAATGTATATACAATTGCTTTGAAAGCAATCACAAATTGTTACAATAGAAAAATCATGTGCACCAATGCTTTGAGAGCTTTTTCCAGTCATCCAATATCATCTTACTTGGGGGAAGCGGATCAAGGGGCTTCTTGGCTTTGGTGCCTCTTCCTCCTCAGCTCTTGCTTGGGCTTTACCGGCTTCTTTCTTTGGCTTTAGAGTTTAGGGTTTACTCCTCATGAAGATTTTCCTTTTTCTTCCTGGCCATGGAGAAAAGTATTCACTTAGAGAGCAGTCATAGAGAAAAGGGGGAGGCAATAAAATTGGCAAAATTAACAGACTATGTGAGAAATGATAACAATGAAGTTACCTTTGTGCTTTCTTTGTTTAAGCTTGATGCTCTTCTTCATGGGAAACTTTTTTGAAACAAGTTAAATTGGGTATAAAGAAAACGTAATTTCCTACGATCAAAACTCATAAACTTCAATATCAAAAATCCCAAAGCAAAACATAATTTCAAAGAAACTTGGGTATAAGGAGTTCAACTAGATAATAAATAATTTAAAAAGCATAACTTAAGTACTATGCAAAATGCATCCAGCTGAAAATAAAAGCAAAGTTGAAGACATTGGTTACATTGGGAACTACCATTATGCATTCAACACTAGTACATATTCGAAGGCAACATAGTAGAAAACCTAAACTTCAAAAACTAATTAATTCACTGATGCCTATAAGTCAATTAGCCTTTGCTTTTTCTTTCTTTAACAGTAAAAAGTTTAAAGAGTCGTCTTCTACTGAGGGAATTTTCATACAGAACCTAACTATTTAGTCAAGAAATGAAGTATGCATAAAGGAATATAGAAAACGTCTAAAGCAAAAATAATAAAAGAGCCAGCAGTAAACATTAATCAACCACAAGAAAACAGATTTGACCTTTAGTTCCAAGAAACAAATCACAAAGGTCAAACCCACAACTATTCATTCCTAGTTTCATGCTCCTAAAACCCACATCCTTATGGCCTTCCCTTCATAGAATTACTAATATTCCAAATTCTAACAAGAAATTACCGTTCTCTCCAGTAAGCCTATGCTATCTCTTCCCCTTCTTTGTAGAATGGCATATGCTGCAAATGGAATTCATGTTCTCCCTGGAAAAGCCAACCTCATTATTGAAAACCAGCAAAGTAACAGGTGCTCCAGTCCCAGTTATGTTTTTCTTTGTCATAAAAAATTCCAGCTTTGGCTCAACACCTTCTTCGTATTCATTCTCTTCTGCGTTTTACATATAAAAACCCAGAAATAAACAAAATTCAAAATTAGAATTAAAAGTTGCATCTTTTTCAAGGTCATTCTCATCTACATTCTACATATAAAAACCCAGAAAGTAAATTCAATAATAAAAAAAAGCTATGCATGTAGAATTTGTTTAATGCATATGAATTAAGAATTTGCTCTTTTTTCTTGAAGCAAAAAAATAATCAAGCAAAAACCTCAATAGTTCAACCAGAAGTTGCATTAACATGTGCTGCCAAACAACATTGACACACTTGCATTTGGCAGATAAAGATTAATCAGCAAATGTGAAAGTTTATATAATGGAATACAAATGATACTTTGCTATTCAAGGTTAAAAGTTGATCCATTGCCTACTTATTTGAATTGGAACTCAACAGTTAACATCCAAAAGCAAAGAAATGAAAATCATACTAGAGAGAACCAAATAAACATCAACCCCTATCTCACGATTCTCACCCAATCGCACATGCAAGGATTTCAGGGGAATTGAACGAACCTGCATATACCGACTGTTGTTATCGGAAAGAATTCCAAAAACGAAATAACAAATCCGTCGAGGTAATTAACTGGGTTTCCTACAGTTATAGACCGAAATCCAAACAAAACAACAAGTCAAACCCAAATTTACTATCAGTTACCAGAATCAGAATTCATGCATTACAGATCTAATTAGGAAATTGTAAATTGTAGAAGCTGACCTCATGTTGAGCGTTAGGGTTCGAGATGATTGGGAAGAGAGCTGACGACACCGACGAGCTGAAGCGGTGTCCATGGATCCCCAAGTTCATGACCATGCTCCTCTCCCTCTACGCCACCGTCGCCACTATCACAAGCCCCAGATCTGTCCTTGCGACGACAACGAACTTCTGAAAATCGTTTGGGTCTTCAACAACATAACAGAGATACTGACGGAGAGAAGAGATTTTGAGATTGAGAAGAGGGCGGTGGGGGGTCGGAGAAAGGGAACGAAGCTGCAAGCCCATTTTTAGCAGAGTTTTTTTTTTCTTCTCATTCCTTGAAGTGGACTAATGAAGAGCAAAAGAAGAGGGAATATTAAATGTATTGGTGGGAAACATCAGTTTGGCCAAAATTATAGTGCCCTAATTTTGAAGATATACGGCGTGCAAATATTAAATTTACGGCGTTCAAATGCGCGCCGTAAATTATTGAATATAATTTACGGCATGCGGGTAAATGCACGCCGTAAATGACTAAAATTCACTTAATTTACGGCGTGCAAAACCTGCACGCCGTGAATACATAACATTAACGGCGTGCACAAATGCGCGTCGTAAATTTCACGTCGTGAATGAGCTGTTTTCTTGTAGTCATGTAAAATAACACTACGAATTTCTAATTCAATAAAGTTGTATTCCAAAAAAATAATTTTATTCATGTTATTTAAAAAGAGTGTTAAATTTCCTTAGTAGTCACACCGCGAGTTTACGAACTTTACTTCAATATAATATAGACGTAAATTTGGGGGTGTGACATGTTGTGGGTGCTAAAATTGAATCCAAACCACCACCAAGATGTCCAACATAGAATGCAAAAGCAGATAGATCCACATCGCAGAAAATTGAATCCAAAAGAAGATTAGAACTCGGACGACCACATCGACTCCAAAATCAAAATCTTCCTAATTTTATTTTCGGCTAATCGGAGGGCAGCGAACCCATTGGTGGCGGTGGTGACTGGTGAGTCATGGTGGTGCTCGGAAGTGGGCGACAGAGGAGATAAAGTCCATATCCACACTCTCTCTCTCTCTCTCTCTCTCTCTCTTTCTCTCTCTCTCTCTCTCTCCTCTACAAACGACTCTCTCCCTCCTCTCTGCGTTCTTCAATCAACCCAGACGCAAGAAGCTTCGGTGAATTTTTTTTTCTGGGTTTAGGTTTGAATTTATTTTTATCTTTATTTTTTCATAAGTGAGAAATTTGTAAAATGCCTATAAAGATTGCAATTAAATGTCAGTTATAACCCTCACACGCGCCTCACATGTCAATTTTGGCCGGAGAGCTGACCGAAAGTGGCCTCAGATACCACTTTAGACGAAATCGAAAAATTCAGGTACCATTTGTGACGAAAAATGAAGTTCAGGTACCATCGAGTAGATGGAGGTATAGTTCAGGTATCATTTTAGCTTTTTTCCCCAATAATTAAGTATACTTTGATTTTTTTTTTTAGAGAATATGTGCTATTTTTTTGGATGGTATTATTTTGATTACTTTAATCAATATGAATTTAAGTACTGACTAATTCAAAAGCTAGATCATCCATACATTATATTTCAAACGCATTTTAGGGCATCTCCAATGGGGGAGACTCATACCCATATATATATATATCCTTGTTTGGATTTTTTTCATCTCTAATGGGGTTTTTTTTGGACCCAAACTTAGTTTTTCAAGGACCTACACCCATCCCAAGTCTCAAACTTAGTCCAAAACTGAGTTTGAGACCTATAATTATTCGGCTGGCCCATGTGCTTGTGGAGGAAAAAGAAGAGAAAGAGGAGATAAAGAGAAGGAGAAGGAGAAGGGAGTTGACGCACGGGAGAAGTGGGAAGGAAGAGACGCAACGCGCGGACGCACGAGTGAAGAGAGAAAGTGCGGCAAGCAAGTGACCGACATGCGGGGCCCGCCTAGTCAGCCGCATAAAGAAGAGTCCCAACAGTCATGAGATGGACGGCCAAGATTCGTCCACTTAAAAATAAATGGTCCTGGTGGCCAAAAAATTTGGAGATCTAACGGCCCATGATTGTTTGAAATTAATTTGGACGGTTTGTATTTAATTTTTTTCTTATTTAGTGATCCTAAATATGAAATAAATTAAAAAAATACCAAAAACAAATTTAAAAAAATTATTACTACTATTATTTAGTAATTACTTTATGTAATGTAAAACACATTATTATTTACGTGTGTTGAGGTAATCCGGCACTAAAAGGTGCATTTTGGCGCATTTTCGAGAAGAGGACGGAAAGTCAACCGTGGCTTTCGGAGATTAAAGACCATACGAATCAACCTTCGGATGAGGATGCCATTAATTACCTTGAAGAATCGGAGAGAAGAAGAAAAATGAAGAAATTACCTTTCCGACGACTTTTCCGGCGAACCACCACCACGAGAGGCGGCAACACCGCTGGAGCATCACCACTTACCACCACCCTTGGTGGAGAGACATAAGTCCATCTGCATACATGTGCAGCTGATGGAATGCACACATGAAAAACACGAATGTATGAATGATGCATACATATTCAATAGGCTCAAATCTCACATTATATGGGTATGCATGTCAATACATAGTCTAAATATGCTTCTCGGATTGCAATCGACAAATTAACTTAGACTAAGTGCAAATGGATTTCAAGCAATCATCAATTGTGCATATTAATCTCAAAGCAATTCTCACAAAAGTCATAAACATGCTCCAAAATCTCCTAATCTAAACTTAGATAGCTCAATTTCATCATTGGGGTTGGAAAGAACAAACAAGACACAAGGCAAACAAAGGAACAAATTTTTGTGTTTTTGAATTTTTTTTTTTTGGATTTTTTTTTAGCAAGGAACGGTTCCTCGCTAAAGGTGTCGACCGGTCACGAAACAAGGGCGACCGGTCGCGAGAAAAATGTCAATTTGCGATGCTCTCTGCCATTTGGCGACCGGTCGCCTAGCAGGGGTCGACCGGTCGTGATGTGCCTGAAAATTTTCGAGAAAAATTGAAAAAATTGAGGGTTTTCGACCCAAGCTCACCCCCACACTTAAAACCAACATTGTCCTCAATGTTGTAAGTGAGATCGAAAGTTTAATCCATGTTGGATTAAGTAGTGAGAGTGAAGTTGGGCGAAGACACATATAAATAAGTATGAAAGCACATTACAAAACTAAAACATGTGAGAATGAAGTAATAGAAAAACTCCCTTATGACGAATCTCCCTAGGATAGACGGAGTGCACCAACAAGACACAATCCTCAAGGTCCAAGACCTTGACTTCCTTACGTAAGCTCCAATGATGCTCCATGGTGTGAAAGATGGCACAAAACTCCACAATGTATGAAGTCGGCTCACGTGAGCGCCTTCTTTAGAATGTGTCTCCTCGAACAATAAAGTACATGATTTTTCCTCTTAGCCCGGTGGCTAAAGTGCCCAAGACTATAACATGAATGCTCCAAGTCTCTGATGGTGAAAAGAAGCTCATTCAAGGTTGCTTGCAAAGGATCTCTTGAAAGTGAGTGTGCTCAGCAAATCAGCAATGACCTCTTCCCATTGTGAGGGACATAACTCCAAGTGTAGAAAGTGGAATTGCATGGTTTCAGTGGCATTGGAAAGTAGACTTAAAATCCTTCATCATGGCCACCTGAAACTCCACTAACTCCTTCTGGAAGATAGAATACGAATTGGTCAAAATGAAGGCTGGGGTAATCACTTCCAGGCTGAGTACCACTCTTTTGAAACTGAATATCTGGAGATTCAACGGTCTGAACTGGGTGAAATTTAAACTGAGAGTAGACACATAGAGGAAACTATCATCAAAGTTGAAGCTCTATCCAGCAGTTGAAAAGAGATAAAAGTGCTTCCAAAGTAGACTGTTCCGCCAAGGCAGATTCTGAAATTAGGCAAAACAACACAAAGAATGAAATCTCTTCACCGAAACTCCTTTCATACTCCTCCCAACCACCCATAAGCATTTTATTCATAACAAAACAAACTAAACATAGATGCATATATTACAAAACAAAAAGAATAGTGCAAGAAACCCGACTACCAATTACCAAGGGATCAAGGTTAAACCTCAATCCCCGGCAATGGCGTCATTTGACGAACGTCAAAATATGATGGAAGTATAGATTGTTAACCGGGGTTGTCATACCTCGAGGATTGGTGGCCCAAGATCCCCTTTGGTAAATTAGGTAACCTAGGCTTCCTAGCACTAATGTGGTGTGATTAGAGGTGGATAAGATGTGTGAGGTGAATAAGTGCAAATAAAGTAATGTAACTAACCTAATGCAAATGAAATGCAAAGAGGAGGAACATTGATAGACAAGAAATGGTAGAATGATTGAGAGTTTTGGGTCTCTCCCTAATCTATATTGATGGATAAATAATCAAATTCACACATGTTGAAAGGTTCATGTATCAATTCCTCACATTCCACCCATGCCATGGTTATGGAATGTAATGCAATCTAATGTATTCCTATGCCAACAAAGGTTCATAAGAGTTAACCCTTCATCAATACTATCAATGAAGGTCCTCCCTCACAAATGTGAAGGGGGGTGAAGCACAAATGCATATAGGAATTCACACACAAAGCCAAGTTGATTAATGAATCAAATCTCGTACCCTAGCCATGCAATGGTTCTAGGGCCATAGTCTTCTCTTTTGTATCTTTGTGCCATACAATGGTTCACAATGACTCTTAATTTAGATAATCTAAGCCATGCAATGGTTCTCAAATTACTAAACTAAGGCTAAAGGCACTAAGACCTAGAGATCCAAACAAGACATGCTCATCACATTCATTGTCCATTGTCTAGAAAAGGTAAGGTTACCAAGCTCACACTTTCATACAAAGATAGAACAAACACATGCTTAAGAATTGGTAGTTCCTAAATAAGCATCTAACACATAACAAAAATAGGCAATGTACATACCCAAATACCAACCAACATGTATATATATAAGAATCATCCAATCCATCATCAATGGACTAGGGCACACAACCCTAGTCCCCAATCCTAACAACTACTCACATATATTTAGAATGTACATCAATAATCTCAAGATTGACAAGTTAAGGAATATATGAAAGTAAATAGAGATAGAGGAATGCTCAATGAAGATAGTGGCCCCGATCTTGCTGTCACCAAGACTTGAAGCAAGCTCCTCATGGTCTCCTCTTCTTCTCCTAGCTTCTTCTTGTCCAAATCTCCAAGGATCTTGATCTTCTTGATGTCTCCAAGCTCATGTGAGGTAGAAGTGATAGAATGGTGGAGAAAAGTGGTTAGGAATATAGAGGAGGGTCTTAGGAATAAGTTTGGTGAAGGAAGGAAATTGATTTAAGGGGTGGAAGGATGAGAAAAAGGGGGAGGAAGGCCGCATAAAGGGTTTGGGAATTTTGTGGTGGAGGCTAGGGTTGATGAATGGTGTTATTGTATGCTCAAAATGGAAGGGAAGAAGAATATATATAGAGGGAGAGAGAAATGATTGGAAGGTGAAGATGGATTAGAATTAATCTAATGGCTAATAACTAAGATTCTAAGCTAAGGAAATTACCTAGAAGGCTAGGGTAGGTAGGAAAGCAAAGAAGAGAGAAAGGGTAAAGAGGTAATGTGTTTATGGACGAGAAAAATCTGATTTAGGAGGTGAGGAGACAAAAATGTGGTAGGGGAAGACTAAGAGACAAATGGTGATTAAAACATTAAATGCTTTGTCTTTAATTTGAATTTGAATTTCAAATCACCACAAAAGTATCTCAACTCATCAAATGATGCTCTCCTAGCTGAAATGGGAAGCTTGATGGAGAAGTCACATCTCAACGCGGTCGTCGTTTCCTCGGAGTTGACCATGGGTGGGCCCGGGGTGAGTCACGGTTGACTTTTCGGGGCCGAAAGTTGACTTTTCGGGTTCTTAGCCAAAACTCCGGAATGATCTTGTGCTCCACTTTTGAGGCTTGATTCTTGTGATCTTGATGCTCAAAAGTCACGGTTGACTTTTCGTCCTCTTCTCGGAAATGCTCCAAAAGCTCTTAAATTGCATCTTTAAGCTCCGGATTACTTCAACTCACTTATTCAACCTAAAAACAATACAAACACACATTAGTGATTTTATTTGGCTCTCGGAGAAACATTATTCAAGTAGTTAGAAACATATTTTGTACGTAAATTATTACGTGCAAATCAAGTTCTCCGGTTCGTGCCCAGACGATCGGACGCTTACAATCCGTCCGGACGCCTAGTGCGAATGCAGTTGCTGTTTGGAGCAATTCACCCATCTTTCACCATTCAAACCACTTTGATCCCTTCACGGAAGTTGTAACACTCATCTATCTAAGGAACTAATTTCTAGCACCATTCCACCACATTTCCATCACAACAAGCCGTAATCCATCAACAGGAGCAAGGAATCAGAGGCTAGACACTTGCTAGAGCTTGAAGGAGGAGAGAAGAACGAGAGGAGGCCTGCACATATCTTTGGAGTCACCAAGGAGCTGCTGGCTACGACCCTTGAGCAATTCTTAACTCTTTCTCACTCTAGTTTTGTATTTATGCTTTTGTCTTTGAGATTATTGATGTCAATTACAATGAATTGTGAGTAGTCTTTAAGGTTGGGGGCTAGGGTCATGAACCCTAGCCCATGATGATGTATTTATTTTCTATGATGTTTTCAAACTATGATTGTGATGTGAACATATTCATTGTCTAGTTTAAATCATATTGAATGCATGTTTGGAGACCTACCAATTGAAGAGCATGTGTTTGATTTATGTTGGTTGAATTTGTTGAGCTTGGTACCTCCTTAAATTCTAGACAATTGGCAATGCATGTGATGAGTTAGGTTTAGGCTTAGCTTGTTTGAAATCCTTGGTCTATGAACTTTATGCCTCTTTTAATGAACTTGAAGACCATGGTATGGCTCAAGCTAATTGATTGAGAGTCACTCTTGAATCATGATTGGCAAGAAGGATCCATTGTGAGACTAAATCTTAGAACTCCATGATGAGCTAAGATTTAAAGGATTTTGGTTCATTAATCAATCCTTGTTCATATTCATTTGGCTTATCTTGCATCAGATTGGGTTAGGTTAGACCCGAAACCCCAACTACCTCATTCCATTGATCACAACACCCTTCATTTGTATTGAGTTTGTTAGCTCATACACTTGCGTTAGCTAATCACATTTGCTTACTTTAGTTACTGTTTTGGTTACAAGTCACTCATTTACTCACCACAAACTATGAACACTACACCATATTGCACATAAATCACTTCACTAGTACATAGTCCATTTCTCACCTCACCATCTTAATGTCAAGAGTCCTCGGTTACATTGCATCACCAAGTGGGATTTTGGGCCTTCCAATATTCCCCGTGGTACGACAACCCCCGGTCTTTAATCTATACCATCCCCTATCTTTGACGATACGAAGACATGTTTTCAACGCGAAATTATCATCACATCAATTAGTAAAGTTTTATCATGGACAAAGTTACAGGGAACATGAAGTTGGCGCGGTTTAGCACGTTTGGAAGTGTCACGGTATGCCCTGGCATACCAAATCTTGCCAACCTCCTTTTCCCTTTAACTTTGCTTGTGCCAAACTTCACCAATAATAAAACATGATTTTTAAAAAGAGTTCTAATTGGCTTTGCTCGAAAATCTCGAATCGTTTATTTTTGGGTGAAAAACCAAAGTTTCGGCAAAAAAATAAAGAGTTATCAAAACTTCACCATCGGTAAAACATGTTTTTTAAAAGAAGTTCTAATTGACAGATGTCGAAAATCCCGGATCGTTTAATTTTTATGAATTTTCTAGTTTTCCAACTTTGAAAAATCGTAAAAAATAAACGAAAAACTATTTTTGTGTTTTGTCAACCCAAAAGTCCTTAAAAATAATGATTTGAGTGTGGGAAGATTTTGGTGTGAAAATAAGAACATCTAATTTTGGCCCAAAAATCGTGTGTTATAACTCATGGTTTTGGGTGAAAAACCAAGGTTTCGGAAAAAATAAAAAGTTCTCAAAACTTTACCACTGGTAAAACATGTTTTTAATTCTAATTGATAGAACTCGAAAATCTCAAATCGTTAATTTTTAATGATTTTTCTAGTTTTCTGAATTTGGAAAATCGTAAAACATAAACGAGTCAATATTTTTGCGTTCTGTCAACTTAAGAAGTCCTTAAAATTATGATTTAAGTGTGAGAAAATTTTGGCGGGAAAATAACAAAATGCAATTTTGGCCCAAAAATCGCGTATTATAACCCACGGTTTTGGATAAAAACCAAAGTTTTGGCAAAAAGAAAGTTCTCAAAACTTCACCATTGATAGCACATGTTTTTAAAATAAGTTCCAATTAACAAAATTCGAAAATCACAGATCGTTTAATTTTTATGAATTTTCTAGTTTTCCAAATTTGAAAAATCATAAAAAATAAACGAGTTGATATTTTTGCGTACTGTCAACTCAAAAAATCCTTAAAAATCATAATTTAAGTGTGGGAATATTTTGGTGGGAAAATAAGAAAGTACAATTTTTGCTCAAAAATCGTGTGTTAACCCACGGTTTTGGGTGAAAAACCAAAGTTTCGGCAAAAAAATAAAAAGTTCTCAAAACTTTACCATTGATAAAGCATGTTTTTTAAAAGAAGTTCCAATTGACAGAACATGTAAATTCAGGATCGTAAAAAAGGTTCTGTCAATTCAAAAAATCCTTAAAAATAATGATTTAAGTATGGGAAGATTGTGGTCCGAAAATTAAAAAAAAAATACAATTTTGGCCCCAAAATCATGTGTTATAACCCACGGTTATGGGATTAAATCAAAAGTTTCAGCCAAAAAAAAGTTCTCAAAACTTCACCATTGGTAAAATAGTTTTTTTAAAAGAAGTTCCAATTGATAGAACTCGAAAATCCCGGATCGTTTAATTTTTATGAATTTTCTAGTTTTCAAATTTGAAAAATAGTAAAAAATAAACGAGTCGATATTTTGCGTTCTGTAAACTCAACAAGTCCTTAAAAATCATGATTTAAGTGTGGGAAGATTTTGGTGGGAAAATAAGAAAATGCAATATTGGCCCAAAAATCGTGTGTTATATATAACTCACGGTTTTGAGTGAAAATCCAAAGTTTCGGCAACAAAAATAAAAAGTTCTCAAAACTTCACCATTGGTAACACATGTTTTTTTAGAAGAAGTTCCAATTAACAGAACTCGAAAATCCAGGATCGTTTAATTTTTATGAACTTTCTAGTTTTCCAACTTTGAAAAATTGTAAAAAATAAACGAGTTGATATTTTTGCATTATCTCGACTCAAAAAGTCCTTAAAATTGATGATTTAAGTATGGAAGATTTTAGTGCGAAAATAAGAAAATACAATTTTTGCCCAAAAATTGTGTGTTATATATATATAACCCACGGTTTTGGGTCAAAATCCAAAATTTCGGCAAAAAAAAAAAGTTCTCATAATTTCATCATTGGTAAAACATGCTTTTTAAAAGAAGTTTCAATTGAGAGAACTCGAAAATCGAGGATATTTTAATTTTAATAAATTTTCTAGTTTTTCAACTTTGAAAAATCGTAAAAAATAAACGAAACTATTTTTTGCATTCTGTCAGCTCAAGAAGTTCTTACAAATCATGATTTAAATATAGGAAGATTTTGGTGCCAAAATAAAAAAAAATACAATTTAGGCCCAAAAATCCCACGGTTTTGGGAAAAAAAAAAAGTTCTCAAAACTTCACTATTGATAAAACATGTTTTTTAAAAGTTGTTCAATTGACAGAACTCGAAAATCCCGGATCTTTTAATTTTAATAAATTTTCTAGTTTTTCAACTTTGAAAAATCGTAAAAAATAAATGAATCTATTTTTTGCATTCTGTCCCTCAAGAAGTTCTTACAAATCATGATTTAAATATAGGAAGATTTTGGTACCAAAATATAAAAAAAAATACAATTTAGACCCAAAAATCGTGTGTTATAACCCACGGTATTGAGAGAAAATCAAAAGTTTCGGCAAAAAGAATAAAACGATCTCAAAACTTCACCACTGATAAAACATGTTTTTTAAAAGAAGTTCTAATTGACAGAATTAGAAAATCACGGATCATTTAATTTTTATGAATTTTTTAGTTTTCCAAATTTGAAAAATCGTAAAAAAATAAACAATTAGATATTTTTGCGTTCTTTCAACTCCAAAAATACAATTGCCCCAAAAATCGAAGGTTATACCCACTGTTTTGGGTGAAAATCCAAAGCTTCGGCAACAAAAATAAAAAGTTCTCAAAACTTCACCATTGGCAAAACATGTTTTTTAAAAGAAGTTCAAATTGACAGAACTCGAAAATCCTAGCTCGTTTAATTTTTATGAATTTTCTCGTTTTCAATATTGAAAAATCGTAAAAAATAAACGAATCGATATTTTTGCTTTCTGTTAGCTCATGAAGTCCTTAAAAATCATGATTTAAGTATAAGAAGATTTTGGTGTGAAAATTAAAAAAAAATCAATTTGGGCCCAAAAATTGTGTGTTATAAGCCCAGGTTTTGGGAGAAAATCCAAAGTTTTGCTAAAAAATATTTTTTAAAAGAAATTCCAATTGACAAAACTCGAAAATCTTGGATCGTTTAATTTTTATGAATTTTCTAGTTTTCCAAATTTGAAAAATCATAAAAAATAAACGAGTTGATATTTTTGCGTTCTATCAACACAAAAAGTCCTTAAAAATCATGATCTAAGTGTGGGATGATTTCGGTAGGAAAATGCAATTTTGACAAAAAAATCGTGTGTTATAATCCACAGTTTTGGGTAAAAATCCAAAGTTTCGGCAAAAAAAAATAAAAAGTTCTCATAATTTCTTTTTTTTTGTTACAAAAAGTTCTCATAATTTCGCCATTGGTAAAACATACTTTTAAAAAAAAGTTCTAATAGACAGAACTCGAAAATCCTGGATCGTTTAAGTTTTATAAATTGTCTAGTTTTCCATTTTTGAAAAATCGTAAAAAATAAAAGAGTTGATATTTTTGCGTTCTATTAGCTCAGGAAGTCCTTAAAATCATGATTTCAGCATGGAAAGATTTTGGTACGAAAATAAAAAAAATTAATTTGGGCCCAAAAATCATGTGTTATATACCTTTAACCCAAGGTTTTGGGAGAAAATTCAAAGTTTCGGCACAAAAAATAAAATTTCCACCATTGATAAAACATGTTTTTTAAAAGAAGTTTCATTTGACAGAACTCGAAAATCCCAGATCATTTAATTTTTATGAATTTTTTAGTTTTTCAAATTTGAAAAATCGTAAAAAAAAATAAACGTGCGGATATTTTTGCGTTCTGTCGACTCAAAAAGTCCTTAAAAATCAAGATTTAAGTGTGGGAAGATTTTGGTCAAAAAAATAAGAAAATGCAATTTTGGCCCAAAAATAGTGGGTAATACACTAATACCCATAGTTTTGGGTGAAAATTCAAAGTTTCGGCAACAAAAACAAAAAGTTCTTAAAACTTCAGCATTGGTAAAACATGTTTTTAAAAGAAATTCCAATGGACAGAACTCGAAAATCCTGGATCGTTTAATTTTTATGAATTTTCTAGTTTTTTAACTTTTAAAAATCATAAAAAACAAACGTGTTGATATTTTTGCGTTATCTCGACTCAAAAAGTCTTAAAAATAATGATTTAAGTGTGGAAAGATTTTGGTGGGAAAATAAGAAAATGCAATTTTTGCCCAAAAATCGTGTGTTATATATAACCCATGGTTTTGAATGAAAATCCAAAGTTTCGGCAACAAAAATATAAAGTTCTCAAAACTTCACCATTGGTAACACATGTTTTTTAAAAGAAGTTCCAATTGACAGAACTCGAAAATCCAAGATCGTTTAATTTTTATGAACTTTCTAGTTTTTGCAATTATGAAAAATCGTAAAAAAATAAACGAGTTGATATTTTTGCGTTATCTCAACTCAAAAAGTCCCTAAAAATCATGATTTAAGCATAAAAGATTTTGGTGCGAAAATATGATTTTTGCCCAAAAATCATGTGTATAACCCACGGTTTTTGGTCAAAATCCAAAGTTTCGGCCAAAAAAATAAAAAGTTCTCAAAACTTTATCATTAGTAAAACATATTTTTTAAATTAAGTTTCAATTGACAGAGCTCGAAAATCCTGGATCGTCTAATTTTTATGAATTTTCTAGTTTTCTAAATTTGAAAAATCGTAAAAAAAAAAATTGAGTCGATATTTTTTCATTTTGTCAACTCAAAAAGTCCCCAAAAATCATGATTTAAGTATGAGACGATTTTGGTCGGAAAATAAGAAAATTCAATTTGGGCCTAAAAGTCGTGTATGGGTACGGTTTTGGTTGAAAATCCAATTTTTTGGCAACAAAAATAAAAAGTTCTCAAAACTTCACTACTGGTAAAACAAGTTTTTTAAATGAAGTTCCAATTCACAGAACTCGAAAATCCCGGATCGTTTAATTTTTATGAATTTTCAAGTTTTCCAACTTTGAAAAATCGTAAAATATAAACAAGTTGATATTTTTGCGTCCTCTTGACTCAAAAAGTCCATAAAATTATGATTTAAGTATGATACGATTTTGGAGGGAAAAAAAGAAAATGCAACTTTAGCCCAAAAATCGTTTGTTATAACCCATGATTTTGGGTGAAAATCCAATTTTTTGGCAACAAAAAAAAAGTTTTCAAAACGCCACCATTTGTAAAACATGTTTTTTTAAAAGAAGTTCCAATTGACAGGACTCGAAAATCCCGGATTGTTTAATTTTTATAAATTTTCTAGTTTTCCAATTTTGAAAAATCGTAAAAAATAAATGAGTCTATATTTTTTTCGTTCTGTCATCTCAAAAAGTCTTTAAAAATCATGATTTAAGTGTGGGACGATTTTTGTGGGAAAATAAAAAAATGTAATTTTTGCCCAAAAATCGTGTGTTGTAATCCTAGGTTTTGGGTGAAAATCCAAAGTTTCGGCAACAAAAATAAAAAGTTCTTAAAGATTCACCATTGGTAAAACATGTGTTTTTTTTAAAAAGTTCCAATTGACAGAACTTGAAAATCTCGGATCGTTTAATTTTTATGAATTTTCTAATTTGAAAAATTTGAAAAATCGTAAAAAATAAACGAGTCGATATTTTTGCTTTCCGTCAACTCAACAAGTCCTTAAAAATCATGATTTAAGTGTGAAAATATTTCGGTTGGAAAATAAGAAAATTCATTTTTTGCCCAAAAATCGTGTGTGGTGTCATGGCAACAAAAAGAAAAACTTCTCAAAACTTCTCTCGGATCAGACGTTGCTTAATTCCACCAAGTCCACTGCAACCACAAAGAACCATTGTTTGTATATTCATATTGTGCTGGTTCATAAGAATCATAATCACCGACGATTATTAATCTTCATTGCTTTATCCATAATTGAATACCCATAACCACATCGGAGCTACCATGAATCTGCTGCTGCTCCTCCTCCTCCTCCTCCTTCTTCTTCACCATCTACCTCACAGAGCAAGAAACAAACCATTGTCTCAAACCCAGTGTAGGGGCAAATTAGGTTATTAAGATGAAGGGGATTTGATGAAGAGTAATTAAACACCGATAAAATTGAATATGCAATGGATTTAATTAGATAATAAAGAATGGATGAATTGGTGGTTAATTTTTGACAGAGAAAGGAAGAGGAAAGAGATATTTGCCCAGCAAAATTTGGGGATAAAGGAAAGAGTGAAATTGAACAAGGGTGGAAGGCTTGGATTGGAATTGGAAGATATGTTAAGAAATTAGACAGATTAATTGCATAATAAATTGAGAGAAGAAGGGAATTGCGATGGGGAATGAAGACGAAGGGAGGAAGAATTAGGAGAGAGAACGTTTTCCATATTCACTGTTGATCTAAAAAGAAGAAGCTTTTCTTTGTTTTATTTTTATAACTAAATATTATTTTATTGAAAAATAAATGGTATTTGATTCTCAAAAAATAAAATAAATAAATAAATAAAATAAATGGTATTTCCATGTCATTGCTAGGTCATGTCAACTGTTAATTAGAACCATTTGATTTCTTTAAATCTAAAGGCTAAGAAAATGAGTAAATATATGTGTAAAAGAATAAGTCTCATGATCCGGACCCATAGGTAAAACATGTTTTTTAAAAGAAGTTTCAATTGACAGTACTCGAAAATCCAGGATCGTTTAATTTTTATAAATTTCCTAGTCTTCCAACTTTGAAAAAACGTTAAAAATAAACGAGCCGATATTTTGTTTTTTGTCAGCTCAAAATGTCCTTAAATATCATGATTTGTTTAAGTAAATTCGAATTACAGCCACAAGACAGAAAGTAAATACAAAGTAAATAGCACATGAATAGATCATATCTTTATTAATGAATATGTGCCTCTATATATAGAGAAGCACAAAGGGTACAATCCACATCCCAATAGGACTTCTATTCAATAAGTAATCCATATGCTATACTAACTAATCTAATCTTAGGTTGACAAGGCACACACAAAGTAGGTTTTCTTCAACACTCCCCCTTGTGGCGTCAACACTAGGTGGTGCTCCTCGCGTTGTCTCATTAAAAACCTTGCCAAGTAACAAAAACCCAGTGGGATAAAAATAACCTTGGTCGAAGGGAAAAAGAGTACAACACACCCTTCACATTTGAAAACTTTGCATGGACGCCAGACTCCCCCTGAAGTCTGCGTCTCCACCTGATTTCCACAATCATGGGAGGTCAGATAACTTAAGCAAACCAATGCTTTTCACATGTTTCTCAAATGTGGAATTAGGCAGTGACTTAGTAAATAAGTCAGCCACATTGTCCTCAGAACGGATTTGATTCACTTTAATCTTAAGGAACTTCTGCTATTGCTGATTACAAAAGAACTTAGGCGATATGTGCTTGGTGTTGTCGCCTTTGATGAAACTTTGCTTCATTTGTTCAATGCAAGCAGCATTATCCTCATAAATGGATGTAGGTTCATCAGTGGTTGACCTCAAACCACATGTACTTCTTATATGTGTATCAATGGACCTTAACCATATACACTCACGAATCGCTTCATGGAGAGCAATAATCTCAACATGGTTCGAAGAAGTAGCGACAAGGGTCTGCTTAGTAGACCTCCAAGATATCGCGGTGTTACCCATGGTAAAGACATAACCAGTTTGGAAACGACCTTTATATGGGTCAGAGAGATACCCATCATCAGCAAAACCCACCAAAACATCACAAAGATTTTCGGAATAATGGGCAGCAGCACTCGTGCGATCGATCGTGACATTCTGCGATCGATCGCCCGATGGCGGTAGGCACGGGTTCTTCACCCATTTTGCCATATTTTCATGCCTCTCTGCAGGTAACGTGCCCTTTGTGTTCCATCCGGACGGTAAGTCCTCGTTCGGATGCCCGGGTCGTTCAACCGCAGCAAACATAGGTTTCTCACCTAGTTTCGACTCTCTGTAGGGATAGAACAAGCCCATATTAATCGTACCCTTCAAGTAACGAAAGATAGTCTTTATGCCAGTCCAATGGCGTTGCGTGGGCGCAGAGCTAAATCTAGCTAACAAGTTAACAACAAAGGAGATATCGGGTCATGTACACTGTGCCAAGTACAATAATGCGCTATTGTACTTAGGTACGGTACCTCAGCCTCTAAAACGTATGCTCCATCATCCCTTGCGCGAAACGGACCCTTCTTGGATCTAGGCTGTAACCAATCATGGGAGTGCTAACAGGATGGACTTTATCTATATTAAATCTCCTGAGCATCCTTTCCCAAGATCTTTCATCTCAAACATGGATTTCAAGTATTCACTGGCACTTGCAAATCCGGAACTTGTTTTCACGCAGGGGCATAATTTATTGTTCACATACCCTCTTCCAATCAAGTAGTCACTTAGACGGGTATACCACATCCGTCCGGATTGTTTCAATCCATATAGTGAACGTTGCAATCTTATTGCAAACGTGCTCTGTGGTCTAGAGCCACTTGACTTGGGTAGATGAAGCCCATCCGGGACCTTCATATAAATCTCCATATCTAGATCCCCATAGAGATATGTTATGACCACATCCATAAGCTGCATGTTCAGTTTTTCGAAAACTACCACTGACAAGGTAGCAGAACGTTATGACGTCTTTTACGAGAGAATATGTCTCATCGTAGTCGATTCCAGGGCGTTGTGAGAAGCCTTGCGCCACAAGGCGAGCTTTATATCTCGTTCTCTCAATTCACTTTCTAACAAAGACCCATTTGTATCCAACAGGTTTTATTCCAGAAGGTATTGGCACAACTGGCCCTAATATCGTTCTCTTTGTTAGTGAGTCCAACTCAACTTGGATCGCATATTTCCATTTAGGCCAATAAGCTTCTACGTTGGCATTCATCAACGGAGCGAGGTTCAATATCATCATTCTCAATGAACTCTTGTGCACAAGCATATGTAAACACATCATCAACTGTGATGGAGTTTCTATCCCACGTCTCATGTACACTAGTGTAATAATCAAGATCTCTAGGTTCCCACGGATAAGTCTTAGCGACAGGGCGTCCCCCGAAGATGTCTTTTGGACATAACCATAATCCGGAACGTTTTCATGGACGGATTTTGAGTATCAATGATGAGAGGGTTATTTGGTGCCATCGCAGCCCATTCCCTAGGGCGCGAATCCCTCGAACCTGGTGGCCTCCAACGCTTCCTCAGCGGAGCCACGGCCTAAGCCACATCACCACCATTACTGGCAGTGGCGCCACCAGCTGTCCCTCCTATGGGGTTAGCTGCAGTAGCGACTTTGAGTCCAAGTCCTTGTTCAGGTACTTGCATCCTTGCAGGTATGTTTGCAGCTGGTATATATGATCTAGTCACTGAGATCTGAGAAAGTGTCAGGAAGAGAATCTCTGACTTTCTGAAGATCTATAATTCTACGCACTTTCTGCAGTAGGGGGATCGTTATGAGACAGAGTGGGGACAAGCCACGACAATTCCAGTCGTTCCTGTTGAACGTTCACGTTCTTATCTCCCCCTAACGACGGGAAGACTGTCTCACCGAAGTGACAAATAGATCACCTGCCAAGGGTTCTACATAGCAGATTATGGTTGGAGACTCAAATCCAACATAAATACTCATTCGTCTCTGAGGACCCATATTAATACGCTGTGGCGGCGTAATAGGCACATAAACAACACACCCAAATATGCGTAAGTACGATATGCTTGGCTCGTACCCAGTCACTAGCTGTAACGCAGAACATGATTGGGTGGTGATGGGCCTCAGACGAATAAGCAAAGCTGCATGCAATACTGCGTGTCCCCAGGCAGAGAGAGAAAGATTGGTGCGCATTACCAATGTCCTCGTGACCATTTGTATTCTATTAATGGCAATCTCTGCAAAACCATTCTGGGTATGCACAGGTGAGACTAGATGCCTAACATCTATCTCATGCAGTAGTCATCGAAAGTCTTCGATGTAAACTCCCTAGCATTATCAAGCCTGATAAGTTAAAAGGATGATCCGGGTAGTGAGCCGGCAGACGAATCATGTGTGCTAGGAGTTCAGCATAAGCAGCATGACGAATGGACAACATCCTGACATGTGACCAGCATGTCGATGCATCAACCAACACCATAAAATACATAAATGGCCCGCTTGGTGGTTGAATATGTCCACAGATATCCCCTTCGATTATCTGTAAGAATGGAAGAAGTACTTTAGAATCTTTTGCATAGGACGATCTTAGTCTTTATTTCCCTTAGGAATACGCTTTGCATAATGAGCGTTTGGCTTTGGAAGCTTCAGAAGCATAGGAGGAATTGTCCACATTCGAGAGAGACGATCAGGTCTGTGCGATCGATCGCTAGGGGGTGCGATCGATCGCCCGTGCTCTCGGGTTCCTGAAAACATACAGGATGGAACGTGCGATCGATCGCAGGGGGTGTGCGATCGATCGCCCGGGCTCTCTGGTTCCATAAATCGTACAGGAAGGAACCTGCGATCGATCGCAGGGGGATGCGATCGATCGCCCGAGCTCTCGGGTTCGTTCAACGACGCGGTCTGAAAGGTTGCGATCGATCGCAGGTATCGTGCGATCGATCGTACGGCGTCGGACAGTGGAAAATTTGCTCTTTCTCATAACTGTCTCATCTCCTTGAATCGCCCTTCGATTCATGCTTCAATTAGCTCGAAAGAATGGATGTCCGTGTGAGGTTTTCAATACACGGATCATCATATCACGACCAGGGTGTCACAACCTGTCATGCCAAAGCCAATATGTGTCTGAATCCAAGAGGTCATCCCTAATGACATTGTTTGATTCAATAGCTCGAATAGTGGTAACATATTACCCACTAGAGAGACACATAAGCTTCTCTAAGATGCGCTTTCTACCGCAATCATTAGAGGTAATGCAAAGGGATTCTTTTCCATTCATCATGCATCTTAGCATGGAAACCATTGGCTCTTATATCTTTAAAGCTCAACAAAGTTCTATTTCCTCTTGGAGCATAGAGAGCTTTGGTGACATCAATGTGAGTGCCATTAGGCAAGAGAAATTGGGCATATTCTCTTCCTTGCACAAGATTCGATGGTCTTGCCATCGTTGTCACAGATGAATGTAAGCTCATCATTAAAATCGAGGCTACGAAAGCAACTCAGATTTTATTAAAGATATTAGCCAAGGCTTTACACTCAACGTTCCATCTTGATCTCAAATCAAAACTAAATCCATTGTCTTGGCAAACTTGCCATATTACATCAACTTGGAAAAACATAAAGGCTTAAGCAAAATTGCTTCCAAAGTCTTTAACCCTTATACTCGACGTCTTGATCATTGCAGTTACATCCTCATATGTATTCCAAACTATGGCCCATTGATCAGACGCTCCATATCATTAATAGACATCATGAAGAAGATTCTCCATTGATTGAGGCATACAGGCTCGGTACTACGGTCCCTAAGACGGTGACAGATTACCTTGGCCGGTGGCGGTGCTGCCATAACTAGTGGCGCAACAACGCTAACCGGCGGTGACCGGGGGTGTCCCTCTTACAAGGACGGCGGTCTTCTCTCACTCTTTCGCGGCCCTATGCTCGCGTGATCGCTTATTCTTATGGCGATTACCTTCATAAGCAAAT
This sequence comes from Rubus parviflorus, assembly GCA_029955375.1. NCBI lineage: Eukaryota > Viridiplantae > Streptophyta > Magnoliopsida > Rosales > Rosaceae > Rubus > Rubus parviflorus. The sequence continues at coordinate 34,178,354 of JARGGL010000001.1, forward strand.
AGGTTCTACAGACCAAAATGTCCGGGATCGTCCCTAGATTTAAGGTTTTGCTCATGGCTTCCTCCCATAGGGGCGCCATCATCGTCATGCCTTTCCTCAAGGCAGAGATGGGGAAGGTGGTGAGAGATTCCTCAATCAATTGTTCATCTGTGATGATTATCCACAGAGATGCATCAAGTCTTTGATGCGGAGAATTTCCGAATTATGTCCCATTACTTCTTCAAAGTCAGAGAAGCGGAGATTAGTCCATTATGCTTCTAAATTCGGAATGATGAATGTTACCACAACATTCATGAAGCGCTTATAGCGCTAACCTCTTTCATGAACTCAAACTGGAGTGCCATATCCATATGGCGATTCATCAGGAAAAAATAACCTGGCATTATACATCTCAGTTTGAGGGTCTAGAGCGGTTTCTTCAAAACAACGCTCATGGATTCGAGCTAGAAGCTCTTGTGCGAATAGGTACATTAGGATATCATGAGCCCATCTCAGAATCTAATGTCCGCAGAATCCAATGGAGTAAAATCGAGTTCATTCATGTTCGACATCCAAGAATATGGAGAACAAGAATGTGGTGTGTTTCGGAGTCATTACTCCCACGAAACAATGAAGGGTAAGTTTCAGAGTTAATACTCCCACGAAACAATAGAGGGTTTCTGAGCAATATTTGCTCCCAAGAAACGTTTACAAGGATTTTGGATTTAGGTGAAACTTTGGTGTCGTATGGTCATAACCTTAAACCTTTTCGGTAGCTCTACTCAGATATAACCAGGTAAGTTATAAGAGATGTCGGTGGAGCAAGCTCTCTTAATACCACTTATCTCAAACTCCTTACCTAGACATCATACCTAAGCAGGTGAGCCTAGTTGGGAATAAGTCATAAACCATAGGTCGTTTCTTCTCTACGGATTCCTCATCCGGAGGTTAATTTGTCAATGAACTCCTCGTTCATAGTCTCTTCTCTCTACGGATTCCTCATCCGGAGTATTAGCTCGAACCCCCACAGTTCGGCTCTTGAGGTCATCACCAATAGCATGATGACATTAGAGGTGCTCATGACTTACACATACCGCAAGCGATATGAAGCTCGATCACTCCCCTAATGCTTCTCATAGTTTGGCGAGTCTCGTTTATTATCCCACGTTATAAGAAAGGTGGGAGGTAGAAGAAGGGAGGTTGCAAGTCCCCGGAGAAAAAGAAGGTTGAATTAAATTCAGAAAGCAGCAACGTTTATAAAAGCTTACTTGGATTCTTTTCTCGGATTATCTTGAGTACCTCTTCTTCGAAGTTATATATCAGGATATTCAACGGTCAGAATTGGCTGAATTTTTAACTGGGGGTATTAGACTCACGGAGGAAGCTCTCGTCCAAATTTCAGCTTAATCCAACGGTGGCGACGGGAGAAAATCGCTTCTGAATTCGACTGTTCTGTGCAGGCAGATTCTTGAACTAGAGGAGATTGCACGGAGGTACTATTCACGGGTACTGTTCATCCGGTAATGTTCACGCGCACTGTTCATCGACACTGTTCATCCGGCACACCCTAGGATTTTGGGGTTCTAGGGTTTTGGCGCTAGCAGGATGCTATGCTCAAGAGTTTTGGTTTTTGATTCAGGGTTAGAGGTTCGTGCTGATAACGTGTTTAAGTAAATACGAATTACAACCACAAGACAGAAAGTAAATACAAAGTAAATAGCACATGAATAGATCATCTCTTTATTAATGAATAGGTGCCTCTATATATAGAGAAACACAAAGGGTACAATCCACATCCCAATAGGACTTCTATTCAATAAGTAATCCATATGCTATACTAACTAATCTAATCCTAGGTTGACAAGGCACACACAAAGTAGGTTTCCTTCAACATGATTGAAATATGGAAAGATTTTGGTCCAAAAAAAAAATGCAATTTGGGCCCAAAAATCGTGTGTTATAACCCACGGTTTTGGTGAAAATCTAATTTTTCGGCAATAAAAATAAAAAATTCTCAAAACTTTGCAATTGGTAGAACATGTTTTTTTTTAAAGAAGTTCCAATTGACAGATCTCAAAAATCCCGGATCATTTAATATTTATGAATTTTCTAGTTTTCCAATATTGAAAAATAATAAAAAATAAACGAGTCGATATTTTTGCATTCTGTAAACTCAAAAAATCCTTAAAAATCATGATTTCTCCCTTTAACTTTGCTTGTGCCAAACTTCACCAATAGTAAAACATGATTTTTAAAAAGAGTTCCAACTGGATTTGCTCGAAAATCTCGAATCGTTTATTTTTGAGTAAAAACCAAAGTTTCGGCAAAAAAATAAAGAGTTATCAAAACCTTACCATTGGTAAAACATGTTTTTTAAAAGAAGTTCTAATTGTTGCGTAAAAATTTGCACATAGTGAGCAAAAATGTTACCCAACATAATTTCACTCATATTCATTTAAAAGAATAGAGTTTTTATTATTTCGGGTTCGACACATTCAAGACAGAATGTGTCTTTTAATTACAATCCCTTGTTACAAGGGAACACCTTTTGATTCCATTTATAAAGAAAACAATTGAGAGATGTGTTTGTTTGCTTTTGCGGCTGCACCCGGAGTATTTGACGGGTTGCCTACGTACCCTGGAAGGGATCAAGCCACTCGTAGTTCAAGAATTTCAATGAGTGAATGACCCATTGGAGGTTTGGATTTTGAGGATGAGAATAGTGTTTAGGATGCGGTTGCATCTAGATTATTTGTGTCTAGATTGCCTACATACCCTTGCGGGATCAAACCACATGTAATTCCAGGCATTTGGAAATTAAATGGGTAGGTGACCCATTTATTTTGGATTTGTGTTTGAGATTTTTGTGTGGGTTTAGACCTTAGATTTGGTTTGAGGTAATTTTGGAAAGTGTTCGATTTGGTATTTGGATGAATTTAATTGGTGAAGTCAGGGATTCAAATTGGGATTGGTTGAATTTGACTGGTGGAGTCAGGAATTCGATTTGGAGTTGCAGTTGAATCTAGTTGGTCGCTAGATTGCCTACGTACCCTTTGTGGGATCAAACCGACCGTAGTTCATTGGTTTTGGATTTTTGTTTGGTTTTGTACCACATGGAATTTTGTCACAGGTTTCAAACTGTCGACCGAGCATTTCTATAACATCGCTCGTGCCCAGCTTTTCAATTGGGCTTGGGCCCAAGACTTGAGATGGATTTTTATAAATGGGCTTGCTTCCGGCTTTGTGTGGGAGGCCCAAAATTTGGATGGTCGTGGCCTGGCTTCTTTGTGATCGGCCCGGCTTGGTTGATATAGAGTTGTTGGTATTTGCTTGGACCGACAAGGTAAGTTAGTAGCTTATACTTTGATCAATGCAACACCATAATTGAAAAAGCTTGTTGCCTCATACGTGGCCTTTTAACCAAAGGTTGGGACTGAAGTTTTCTTTCTTTCATGAGACAAACTGGAAGAAGACTCTTCATATTTGTTGTTATCAAAACAACACGGGCCTGAGAATTTTCTTGTTTTTCCTTGCAAACTTGAAACTTGAATTTAATCATGGTTTGACCGTGGTGTCTGCAATTTCTTTCTTGCTTTTATAGTCTCTGCATTTGGGCTCAGAAGACTTTGCCATTTTGTTGTTCCTCTGTCGAGGAAAATGCCCACCATGTGTTCGACAAAATGCTCAATAGAGTTTGGGAATCATTTTGTTGCTGGGATCTGAGCTTTGTGCTTTGAAAACTTAGCTTCATTTGTGAGGTTTTGGTGAAGCGGTTCAAAGACGATTTGAAGCTTTGTGCCTTTTTTTTTTATATGCTTGTAAGTGTGATTGGAAGACGCCGCAAATCATATTGTCTTTGCACATCCGGACTTCAATATTGGCCTTTGGTCATTTTTGTATTCAACTTCACCAAATTCAAAGCAAAACTCCAGCACACTTATGGACAACCAAACCAAATTGTTTGTTAATTAAGGCTCTTCTTTTGGTCTGCAACACCACCGCTCCACCGCTCCAAGATAAAACAAAAGCTTTTCTTATTTTTATTTTTTGTTTGCTTTTCATGTTTCTGCATCATCATGCTTGCTGGAAACGGTCGACACCTTATTTGGTGTTTTTTTTTTACTGGTCTTTGTTTACAAATTAGGGAAGGCTTCTTTCTCGGCCGTGGTGTTAAAAAAAAAATTTCTCGGCCGTGGTGTTAAAAAAAATTGCAGGAGGACTGGAACTTCTTTTTGTGATGGATTTGTAGTTGGCGTTTGCATTTGGTTTTGGTCATTTTCTTTTGCAAAGTGTAATAACCAGATCATCATGTAACCAAGGACAGTAACAGCAGCCAAGATCATCACGTAACAAGGGCAGCAAGTCAGTAACCAAATCATCATGAAACCAGAGGCCGTAGCCAGATCATTAAGCAACAAAGGGCCGTAGCCAGATCATTAAGTAACCAACGGCCGTAGCCAAATCATTAAGTAACAAAGGGCCGTAGCCAGATCATTAAGGAACCAAGGGCCGTAGCCAGATCATTAAGGGATTGAACAGGCGCTAAGGCCTTGAGTCCAGCAAGCAATAGAGTATCGTGAGGAGGCTCATTTGCAGCAGTGCCTTTGAAAGGAATCCACCCAACCTGTTGAGGAACCATAGTCTTGTTATAAAGCTTGAATGTAAACACCACAAACAGAATAACAAGATGGGAGAATGACTTGACTTTTATTGAACAACAACTTTGGCTTATATAGCCTTACAAGAACACTAACAGAAACATCAAAGCAGCCCACGTTAACAACTAACAAACGTGGTAAATGAACTGGAAAGAGTCAAAACACAACCTGCACTATCCTAACAAATAGGTAGCTTATTAACAGAAAGATAAATCCTAACAGAAAGACCCTAAAAACCTGACACCCTCCCTTAAACTAATTGCTTCAAGCAATTAGTTTACACCAGGGTCTTCACAAACTCCTAACAGACCTCGCAGCTTCTTAAACTGATCAAGCTTAATTGGCTTCGTCATGATATCTGCAATTTGATCAAGTGTGCCACAATGAACCAACTTCACAGCACCCTCCTTAGTCAAGTCCCTCAAGAAATGAAAACGCACATCAATGTGCTTACTGCGACCATGCATTACAGGGTTCTTAGACAACTTAATTGCTGAACTGTTGTCACAAAACACAGTTGAGCAGTCCCCTTCTGAACAGTTGAGCTTCTTTAGAATCCTTCTCATCCAAATAGCCTGACAAGCACAAGCTGCTGCTGCTACAAATTCAGCTTCAGTTGTAGAGAGAGTGACTATTGGCTGCTTTCTTGAAGACCAAGACACCGCACCAGAGCTTTACATAAATACATAACCTGAGGTGCTTTTTCTGTCCTCCAGATCACCTGCGTAATCACTGTCAGTGTATGCAACCAAGTCTTCAACCCCTCCCTTCGTGTAGAAAATCCCAAAATTTGTTGTTCCTTTTAGATATCTCAACACCCTCTTTGCAGCTTGAAAATGAAGCTTAGTAGGCTGTGCCATAAACCTGCTGATCAGACTTACAACAAACATTAAATCTGGACGAGTAGTTGTCAGATACATTAAACTTCCCACAATTTGTTTGTAGTAGGTTGCATCAACAGTAACTCCATTCTCATCTTTGAACATCTTGAATCCTGGAACAATGGGATTATGAACAACATTGCTTCCTTCCATTCCAAACCTGCTAAGTATTTCCAACGCATACTTCTTTTGATTGATAAAAATACCATCATCTCTCTGCACCACTTCTATTCCAAGGAAATACCTCATCTTTCCCAAATCACTCATATCAAATTCCCTCACCATAGACTACTTAAACTCATCAAACATGACGTCATCATCTCCAGTGAAAATTAAATCATCGACATACAGACTAACAATTAAGATTTTACCTTCCTTGTTTGTCATGATGAAGAGTGTTTGTTCACTATGACACCTTTCGAATCCTTGATTCAGAAAATGTGCTTCAATGCGGCTAAACCAAGCTCGAGGAGCTTGTTTTAACCCATATAAAGCCTTTTTCAGCTTGTAGACTTTGTTAGGCTCTTCTTTCTTCACATATCCCTCAGGTTGTTCCACATATACCTCCTCATTCAACTCTCCATGAAGAAAAGCTGATTTTACATCAAGCTGATAAACACTCCATCCCTTTTGAGCTGCAAGTGCGATGATCAATCTCACTGTGTCCATTCTAGCTACTGGTGCAAACACCTCCAAGTAGTCTACTCCATATTCTTGTGCATAGCCTTTTGCCACCAAGCGCGCTTTGTATTTGTCAACTTCCCCACATTCATTGAGCTTTGTCTTATACACCCACTTGACTCCAATTTTTTTTGCCTCTTTAGGTAAATCCGTGAGTGTCCAGGTTCCATTTTTTTCTATGGACTTTATCTCCGAGTCCATGGCTTCTCTCCATTTGCTACTCTTCACAGCCTCTCTAAAACAAGTTGGATCATCACTTGCAAACAAAGCTAAGTTAGCATCAACCTCCTCTTCAGAAAGTCCTTCACCACTCACATAATCCCTCATCCAAACTGGAGGTCTTCTATTTCTTTCTTCTTCAGAACTGGATGAGCCCTCTACATTCAGTGTGTCTGTTGAGGCTTGAGCATTTTCTTCAGTACCGTCATCACCATCACTTTCAGACTCACTTGAGCTATTCACAGCCGCATTCTCTTCACTGTCATTCCACTCCAAATCAACCAAGAGCTGCTCCTCACAACTTTTGTCCCAATCCCAAGTTTTCTTCTCTTCAAAGATCACGTCCCTGCTGATTATAACCTTCTTGGTAACTGGATCATAAAGTCGATAGGCTTTAGACTCTTCACTTACTCCAAGCAGAACACAGGTAACACTCTTATCTTCCAGCTTTGTTCTTTTTGCATCAGGCACATGCACATATGAGATGCAGCCGAAAACTCTAAAGTATTCAACAGAGGGTTTAGTCCCACTCCAAGCTTCTTCTGGGGTCATATTCTGTACTGCTAATGTAGGACCTCGATTCAGAATGTACACAGTCCAGTTCACGGCTTCAGGCCAGAAATTCTTAGGAATTTTCTTCTCTTATAACATACTGCGAACCATATTCATAATGGTCCTATTCTTCCTCTCGGCCACTCCATTTTGCTGTGGAGTGTAGGCAGCAGTCAACTGTCTCTTAATTCCATGTTCCTTGCAGAAATTATTGAAATCATGTGAAGTGAATTCTCCTCCACGATCAGTGCGCAAGCACTTGATAAATGCCCTTGTTTCCTTTTCTACACAGCTCTTAAAGTTTTTGAAAGTACAAAAAGCTTCTGACTTCTCAACTAGGAAATAAATCCAAGTTTTTCTGCTAAAATCATCGATGAAACTGATAAGATACCTTTTGTTGCTGTTGGAAATGGGCGTGATTGGTCCGCAAATGTCAGCATGAATAAGCTGAAGCCTCTGTGTGGCTCTCCAAGTACTCCTTTTTGGGATTGGATCTCTGTGTTGCTTTCCAATCACGCAGTCTCTGCATACAGTTGAGGCAGCTTGCAACCTTGGCAATCCATGTACCATCTGCTTGTACTGAAGAGTCCTAAGACCCTTGTGGCTCAAATGACCATATCGACAATGCCATAAATCTGCTAGATCTTCTGTAATTGTGTTAAAACATGAGGGTTGCTTCGGTTGAGTTTTAGCTAGCAGCACAAACATCCTATTTGCAGTCATGTTTGTTTGAATAATGAGACCCTTCTGAGGATGATAAATTCTACACATTCCATGTTGAATGAGAATGGCTAAACCTCTCTCTTGCAACTGCCCTATGCTCAAAAGATGGTTCTTCAGCTCAGGTACAAAGAATACTTCTGTGACAACATGATTAATATTATTTACCTTCAATCTCACATTGCCTTTTCCCATGACAGACATCCTTGTGTTATTCCCCAGCCTCACCATCTGCCGAAAATCCTCATTGAGCTCACAAAACATCTTTTTGTCACCACACATGTGGTTGCTACACCCAGAGTCTAAAAACCACACATCCTCTCTTTGGGCATCATTCATCTCAACATAGGACATGAGTAGCATTTCTTCTTCTTCTCCAAGCTCAGCGTAGTTTGCTTCTTTATCCCAAGATGGACATTCATATTGAAAATGTCCAAGCTTGTGACATCGATAGCATTCCACAGTAGCCTTGCTAAAAGCTGCTCGACCTCTCCCTCTTCCTCTTCCTCTGTATGTACCACGACCACGACCTCTGCCTCCTTCATTTGTGACTTTCAAGGATTGTTCTACATTATTATGCCTGTGAAACTTCTGTTCATGCACTAGTAATGAGCTTTGTAGCTCATCAACAGACAGAGAATCGATATCCTTTGACTCCTCAATAGAGCAGACAACATAATTGAACTTCTCAGTTAAAGAACGCAGAATTTTCTCCACCACTTTGACATCCTGCATATCCTCTCCATAAATTCGCATCTTGTTTGCCACAGTCATGACTCTAGAGAAGTACTCTGTCACTCCTTCACCGGTCCTCATCTCAAGAGTTTCAAATTCTCTACGAAGAGCTTGAAGATGAGATCTCTTAACCCTTTCATTCCCTTCGAACTTCTTCTTCATGGCATCCCATATGTCTTTGCCGGTATCCTTCTTAAGAATGGTGTCGAGAACTGTGCGGTCGATGGCTTGAAAGAGGTAGTTTTTCACTTTGAGATCATTCAACTTCTGCACCTCGATCCGCTGACGTTGATCTTCGACTTGCTTACGTTGTGCTTCTGTAGGCGGTGTTCTCTCTGTCACCACGGTAGAGAACGTTCTTGAATCGCCTGCTTGGACAACTCCTTGTGTCTCCTCTGGAATCCCGTGCTCTATGAGACCCCAAAACTCCTTGGATCGGAGAAAATTCTCCATGAGCATAGCCCAATGATCGTAATGACCATCGAATCGGGGAATTGATGGCGGCACGAAATTTTCGTCGCTCGACATGGCTCTATCTCTCTTTCTGTGTTTGTAAGTCACTCGAAAGGCTGCGGCTTTCTTTTTCTCAGGCCCAGTGGGGGCTCTGATACCAGATTGTTATAAAGCTTGAATGTAAACACCACAAACAGAATAACAAGATGGGAGAATGACTTGACTTTTATTGAACAACAACTTTGGCTTATATAGCCTTACAAGAACACTAACAGAAACATCAAAGCTGCCCACGTTAACAACTAACAAACGTGGTAAATGAACTGGAAAGAGTCAAAACACAACCTGCACTATCCTAACGAATAGGTAGCTTATTAACAGAAAGATAAATCCTAACAGAAAGACCCTAAAAACCTGACAAGTCTGTGGACACCCAAAGAGCCGTCATAAACAAGACTAGGTTCGAGGTTCGCCGCTTATCGAAAGAGAAAAACCTGACAAGTCTGTGGACACCCAAAGAGCCGTCATAAACAAGACTAGGTTCGAGGTTCGCCGCTTATCGAAAGAGAAAGGACTCTGTGTGGTTGCTGTCGCCAGTCCTGCATAAAAAGAAAAGAAAGCTGGTACGGTTGATGAGGGAGATCCGATCCGAACCTTTGAACGAGCCTCTTTTCTGGATAGCGCTTCTGATTTGTTGTTGCAGGCTCTCTCTCTGACTCTTGCGTTTTCTCCCTCCGTCCTCCTCTTCTCTCTTTTCCACTTTCTGCCTCCTCCCCTTTTTGGCTGTAGACGACTTCTCTTATAGAGAAACTTGGGTTGTTGTAGTTGAAATGGTTTCAACCATTTGATTTAAAGTTGGACTCTTCCTCACATTAAATTCTACCGTGAACACCACTCCATCAAATTTGTTTATTCTCTTCTGGTTTTAATTGCTTTGTTGTAGAGTTTTAACAAAACTAGAAGTTCGTGGCTTCCCAACTGAAACTTGCTAGAGCAACGTACCCATCTTTATTTGGACTTCTTTTTTTCCCCTAGAAGCTTCGTGCTTCTCCTTATTAATTTAATTTTTTTTACCCACACATATTTGCTAGGATAAAATTAAAATTGGACCTGTGATTTTTTGGTTTCAACACTAATTGACATAACTCGAAAATCCCGGATCGTTTAATTTTTATAAATTTTCTAGTTTTCCAATGTTAAAAAATCGTAAAACATAAACGTGTCAATATTTTTGCATTCTGTCAACTCAAAAAATACTTAAAAATCATGATTTAAATATAAAAAAAATTTGGTGCAAAAATTAAAAAAAAATGCAATTTTTGCCTAAAAATTGTGTGATAACCCACGGTTTTGTGAGATAATTCAAAGTCTAGGCAAAAACTAATAAAAAGTTCTCAAAACTTCACCATTGGTAAAACATGTTTTCTAAAAGAAATTCCAATTGACAGAACTCAAAAATTCTGGATCGTTTAATTTTTATGAATTTTCTCGTTTTCTACATTTGAAAAATCGTAAAAATGAAACGAGTTAATATTTTTGCGTTTTGTTAGTTCAAGAAATTCCTAAAAATCAAGATTTAATTATAGAAAGATTTTGGTGCGAAAATAAAAAAAATGCAATTTTGGCCCAAAAATATCATGTGTTATAACCCACGGTTTTGGGAGAAACTCCGAAGTTTCGACAAAAAAAAAAAAAAAAAAAGTTCTCAAAACTTCACCATTGGTAAACCATGTTTTTTAAAAAAAGTTTCAATTGAGGTAACTCGAAAATCATGGATCGTTTAATTTTTAAAAATTTTCTAGTTTTCCAAATTTGAAAAATCCTAAAAAATTAAACGAGTCTATATTTTTGCATTTTGTCAACTCAAAAAGTTCTTAAAATCATGATTTAAGTGTCGGAAGATTTTGGTGAAAAAATAAGAAAATATAATTTTTGCCCAAAAATCGTGGGTGAAAAATCATAGTTTTGGCAAAAAAAAAAAAAAAAGTTTTGAAAACATCACCATTGGTAAAAAATGCTTTTTAAAAGAACTTCCAATTGGCAGAACTCGAAAATCCTGGATCGTTTAATTTTTATAAATTTTCTAGTTTTCCAACTTTGAAAAATCGTAAAATTAAACGAGTTAAAATTTTTGCGTTCTGTCAACACAAAAAGTCCTTAATAATCATGATCTACGTGTAGGACGATTTTGGTGGGAAAATAAGAAATGGTAATTTTGGCCCAAAAATTGTGTATTATACCCACGGTTTTGGGTGAAAATCTAATTATTCGGCCAAAAAAATATAAACTTCTCAAAACATCACCATTTGTAAAACATGTTTTTTTTTTAAGTTCCAATTGGTAGAATTCGAAAATCCTGGATCGTTTAATTTTTATGTATTTTTTTGTTTTCCAACTTTGAAAAATCGTAAAAAAATAAACAAACTGATATTTTTGCATTTTGTCAACTTAAAAATTCCTCAAAAATCATGATTTAAGTATGGGAAGTTTTTGGTACGAAAATAAGAAAATGTAATTTTTGCCCAAAAATCGTGCGTTATATACCCATGGTTTTGCGTGAAAAACCAAAGTTTCGGTAAAAAAATTAAAAAGTTCTTAAAATATTACCATTGGTAGAACATGTTTTTTAAAAGAAATTCCAATTGACAGAACTCGAAAATCCCGGATCGTTTAATTTTTATAATTTTTCTAGTTTTCCAACTTTGAAAAATCGTAAAAAATAAACGAGTTGATATTTTTGTGTTTTGTCAGCTCAAAAAGTTCTTAACATTCATGATTTAAATCTAGGAAGATTTTAAGTTCAAAAAAGTAATGAGCATGGGGTGATAAGGGTTCCGGAAAAGACGGTATAGGGGTTGCACGGTTGCTTGTCCGGCGGCGCCCCCTCGTCGATGGTGGCTTACAGCCTCGTTGTCGTGCGTTGGGTGTGTCCAGACAGGCAAGGTTCAAGTTGGGGTCACGTGGTGGTCTGCGTTTGTGGTTGTGGCTATGGTGAGCGGCTTTGTTTCCTCAAGCGGCGGGTGTTTGGTGGCGGGATGGGGAGTTGATCTGGATTTTATGTCTTAGTTTCGATTCTACAGTTTGATGTATGGTGGGCTGCAAGGTGTGGTTTCTTCGATGGGGTTGAGAGAATCACACTTTTTTGCTTGGTTTTGGAACAGAGGCACATGGAAGGAGGTCGTTGTGTTAGGAATTGGTGCTGAACGGAGTGATCTAATTTGGATGGGTTTGGCTTGGGGGCTGGAAAGGTTACAGCTCCGGGACTTATATGTGGTTGGTCTGGTTTTGCTACATGTGAAGGGTTGGTACTGGATCTACGGCGACAAGTTCGACTCCGGTTGTGCTGCTTTGTTATCCCCAATCTGACCTCTGTGGTCTCCGAGCGGCTGGAATCGACGTCGTGGAAGAGGAGAGTGGTTCGTGGCGGTCCATCTTTTTGTTTTATTAGGTTTTTATTTGTTGGGTTTTTGTTAGGTCAAATACGTCCTTACTCATTTGAGCTAGGGTTTGGGAGGATTGGTTTTGGTGCGGTGCCATTTTTTTGGGGTTATTCCAGGGAATTATATGGTTTAATCTCGGTGCTTTCTTGTTTCCATCGTAATGGTGCCTTCGAGGGTGAAGTGGTTTGTCTTGATGTTGGTGTCAAGGTTATATCGTGACACTCGGGTTTGGTTACTTCTCGTTGTACCTCACAGGTTTGGGCGACAATGTTGGTTAGGGGTTGGGTCTTCTTGGTTCAAGCAAATCATCGAGGATGAGGGTCCCGTAACTGGTTCTATTAATCGAAATATGTGACGTGGCATTAGTTCCACAATGAATCATTCTAATATTGTAATCTCTTCAAGTGATTAATGAAAGTACTATTTTCCTCTCAAAAAAAATATGAGAAGATTTTGTTGCGAAAATAAAAAAATGCAATTTGGGCCAAAAAATCGTGTGTTTATAACCTACGGTTTTGGGAGAAAATCCAAAGTTTCGGCAAAAAAAAAGTTCTCAAAACATTACCATTGGTAAAACATGTTTTTTAAAAGAAGTTCCAATTGACAGAACCAGAAAATCCCGAATCGTTTAATTTTTATGAATTTTCTAGTTTTCCAAATTTGAAAAATCGTAAAAAAATAAATGAGTCGATATTTTTGCGTTCTGTCAACTCAGAAAGTACTTAAAATCATTATGTAAGTGTGAGACGATTTTGGTGGGAAAATAAGAAAATGCAATTTTGGCCCAAAAATCGTGTATATCATAGATTTTCACCCACGGTTTTGGGTGAACATCCAATTTTTCGGCCAACAAAATAGTTCTCAAAATGTCACTATTTGTAAAACATGTATTTTACAAGAAGTTACAATTGACAGAACTCGAAAATTCCGGATCGTTTAATTTTTATGAATTTTCAAGTTTTCCAACTTTCAAAAATCGAAAAAATAAACGAGTTGATATTTTCCCGTTCTCTCGACTAAAAAAGTTCTTAAAATCATAATTTAAGTATAGGAAGATTTTGGTACGGAAATAAAAAAATATATATAAATTTTGCCCAAAAATCGTGTGTTATAACCCACGGTTTTAGGAGAAAATTTAAAGTTTCTGCAAAAAAATAAAATGTTCTCAAAACTTAAAACATGTTTTTTAAAAGAAGTTCCAATTGACAGAACTCGAAAATCCCGGATCATTTAATTTTTTTGAAATTTCTAGTTTTTCAAATTTGAAAAATCGTGAAAAATAAACGAGTCGATATTTTTGCGTTCTGTCCACTCAAAAAGTCCTTAAAATCATGATGTAAGTGTCGAAAGATTTTGGTGAGAAAATAAGAAAATGCAATTTTTCTATTATAACCCATAATTTTGGGTGAAAATCTAAAGTTTCGGCAACAAAAATAAAAAGTTATCAAACCTTCCCTATTGGTAAAACATGTTTTCTAAAAGAAGTTCGAATTGATAGAATTCGAAAATCACAGATCGTTTAAGTTTATGAATTTCTTGTTTTCCAACTTTGAAAAATCGTAAAAAATAATCGAACCGATATTTTTGCGTTATCTCAACTCAAAATGTCCTTAAAAATCATGATTAAAATATGGGAAGATTTTGGTGCAAAAATAAAAAAATGTAATTTTTGCCTAAAAATCGTGTATAACCCACGGGTTTTTGTGAAAATCCAAAGTTTCTGCAACAAAAATAAAAAGTTCTCAAAACTTCACAATTGGTAAAACATGTTTTTCAAAAGAAGTTCTAATTGACAGAACTCGAAAATCCCTAATCGTTTAATTTTTATAAATTTTCTAGTTTTCTAACTTTGAAAAATCGTAAAAAAAATAAACGAGTCGATATTTTTGCGTTCTGTCAACTCAAAAAGTCCTTAAAAATCATGAGGGGTGAGACTATTTTGGTGGGAAAATAAGAAAATACAATTTTGGCCCAAAAATCTTGTACCCACGGTTTTGGGTGAAAAACCAAAGTTTCAGCCAAAAAATAAAAAGTTTTCAAAACGTCACCATTTGTAAAACATGTTTTTTAAAAGAAGTTTCAATTGACAGAACTCGAAAATCCTGGATAGTTTCATTTGGGGAGTGAAATCCACACCCCATTTTATTATTTTAATAATATCTTTCTACCAAATTTGTGAACTGCCCAATATACCCTTGGTGTCAGAATTTTTTTCTCACCTCTCCTCAGCATGTTTTGGCGAAATTCAAAAAAACCCTCTCAGTTTTGCATGAGGTGAGATTCGAACCTCTCACCCCACAATTTGCAAACTTACACCCAAGGTTTAAAATATCGGCCGTGGAAGATATATCGGGAGGTTGAAAAAAGGACATATCGGTAGATATATCGTTATCGAAAAAAAATATTGGAAAATTTTAAAATATCGGAATTGTTTTTAAAAAGCCTTTTTTTCATTCATTAAGTTTATTTAAATATTTAGCAATATGTTACAATAAGATAGATATAGCCATATACAGTAAAATCTCGATAAATGAATGTTCGATAAAATAATAATCTCGCTTAGATAATAAAAAATTACAGTCCCGACTCGGGCCTGTGTATTAAAATAATAATTTCTCTTAATGCATAAGATAATAATATTTTTTTAACTTTCCTTGGGGCCCATCGAATATATAAATTAATAACTGATTAAAAAATATTTTAAAAAAAGTAAATAAAAATTCATAACGCATATAGAAGAACAAGTTGACATGATTTTGAGTCTCATAGATTGTTTATATAGAGATAATATTTTTTTTTTTTTTTTTTAAAGAGGATCAAAGGATTTCACTCATACCCCCATGGTGACTCGAACCCATGACCTGGAATATAGAGATAATATTCTATGTATATACATGGGCATTAAGTTCTAAACAACTTTATCTTCTAGTTCTAGGAACATGTATGTACATATATCTTTAAAACTCTCATATCTTCTTATTTTTAATGTCTATTAGAAAGTTTGACTAGTACATGGATATATGACTATGACTTTTCATAAAATACATGTACATAGTTGCTTTGAAAACAGAAAATTCTTCATAAATTAATAAAATATTTATTTATCGATAAATTAATAAATTATTCATTTATCGATAAATAAATAATCTCGCTAAGATAATAATTTTTTCTGGTCCCGATAATATTTATTTATCGAGGTTTTACTGTTAGTATATAGCTGTCAACTTTACATATAACATGAATTTCTAGCTGGTTGAAAGGATGCTCGCCAGTCTAAAAAAGTACAATAATCGAAAAAAATAATTAAAAAAGAATAAAAATAAGATAGAAAAATAAGAAAATATAAAAAATAGAAAAAAATATTATTTATTATTTTAATTATTTATATCTCTCAAATTTTACAGATATATCGCGATTTTTAAAGATATATCGGTAAATATCGTCAATATCGGAGACATTTTGAAATGTCGGAGATATTTCGAAAAATCGGGAGAAGATATGACTTTCCCCTCAAAAGATATATCGCTCGCTTGAAAAAGGGATATATCGGGGGATATATCGGGATATCGGCAGATATTTTTACACCTCAACCAGTAAAGCACAAGTTGCTCTTGTTATTATACAAACAGAAAATATTATTTATAGGTTGTTAGAGGCAAACTAGACATACTTACCCATGACATCAGCTGCTCACCATGTTTTGACTTCAGACCAATGGTATGGCACCACGTCACCTTTTTTTTTTTTTACTAAACTTCGAAAATTCATTAAAAATAATTCGGGAACACGAAAAATTACCCAAAAAATGCTACAAACTTGTGGTGATGTCTCATTTTCAATTGTGACCTCAAAAGTAAAATGTGAGAAACTTCAAAAATTGAGATCTCACACGTTGATACAATTTTTAGAAGTACAAATGAGTGTTTAAATATAAAATGAGAAAACTAAAATAAAAAAAATCAATAAATAAATTAAAAATGAGCATAAGCATAAATAATGTAAAATAAATGAGCTCGAGCGAGTAAAATAAAATGACAACAAAAAAACTAATAAATAAATTAAAGTAATTGGATTATTTATAGGTTTTATTTATATTAATTAATTATTATTTAATTTTGGGTTTGTAATTGGATACTTTAACAAAAGGGAAAATAATACTTTTATTCCTTAACTTTAACTCGTTCGACACTTTCGTCCCTGAACTTTGAAATATATCACTTTCGTCCCTGAACTTTGACATCAATTATCATTTTCGTCCCTGACCGGAAAAAAATGATGCAAAACCTATGCCAAAATGTTCGCACGGATTAGAGGAGTAACTTTTATAACTGGGACTAATCTCGATTCGGCCTAAAATAACTCGAATTTGGCCCGAAAGCTCGTGGTGGCCAAAACTTTAATTGTAAAATTCTCCGCCGTCCGGCGGCGGTTTGAGGCGAGGTTGGTGGCGTTGAACTCGCCTCAAGGAGGGCTTCAAAGCCCAGTATGTGTTGTCATTCGAATTGGCCGGAATCGGAGGTTTTATTCGGTGAAAACTAACCTCAGGGACGAAAGTGATAGTTTTTTTCAAAGTTCAGGGACGAAAGTGATATATTTCAAACTTCAGGGATGAAAGTGTCGAATGAGTCAAAGTTCAGGGACTAAAGGTGATTTTTTTCCTTAACAAAATGAATGTTTTTAATGTAAGTGAATGTTAAAGTATCAAATTACATACCCATAATTAAATTATAATTAATTAATACAAATAAAAAATAATACGAACAATTTGCAAGCGTATGACATTTGTAGAGGGAAAAAGAGACGAAGCAGAATTAAATAAAAATGGATGTTTAAATATAAAATAAGAAGAAAAAAATATAATAAAATCAATAAAGAAAGTAAAGAAGTGAGCAAGTGGGTCTGGTTTGCCACTAGCAACTTATAAGTATTATGTTTTGTATATACATTAGTAAGAGTAACTTATGCTTTGGTGGTTGAGGGGTAAGCTTGCACATATGGGGGGTGAGAGGTTCGAATCTCATCTCATGCAAATATGAGAAGTTTTTTGAATTTGGGTTGGTTCTGTTGAAGAGAGGTATAAAAAAAATTTCTGACGACAGGGGTATATTGGGAAGTTCACAAGAATGAAAGATAAATAATATTAAAAAATTGTAGTGGGGGTGTGGATTACAATTAGGGGAGTGTGGATTTCACTCCCCTTTAATTTTTATAAATTTTCTAGTTTTTCCACTTTGAAAAATTGTATAAAATAACGAGTCGATATTTTTGTGTTCTGTTAACTCAAAAAGTCCTTAAAAACCATGATTAAAGTGTGGGAAGATTTTAGTGAAAAAAAATAAGAAAATGCAATTGTGGCCCAAAAATCGTGTGTTATAACTTATAACCCATGGTTTTGGCTGAAAAATCAATTTTTCGGCAAAAAAATAAAAAGTTCTCAAAAATTCACCATTGGTAAAACATATTTTTTAAAAGAAGTTTCAATTTACTGAACTCGAAAGTCCCAGATCGTTTAATTTTTATGATTTCTCTCCTAAGGAAGCTTAGAGGAGAATTTACATGGTAAGTGTTGAGTACTTTAGTCCATGCGTTTAGTAGTAAAAAGTGTCAGAATTTGATTTTAAATTGATAGTTGATGCAGGCAAGACTAAAGGCAAATCTGTATTGTCATGGGAATTGAGGTTCAATGTTGCTGTTGGGATTGCTGAAGCTCTAAATTACCTGCTGGACGTACGAATGTTCTCCACCAGTTATTCATAGAGATGTCAAGTCTTCAAACATTCTTCTCACCAAAGAGTTTAAACCACAGGTGATTAATCATAGTAAAACAAATGGTGATTAACATATGAAGATCACTAAACTTTATGACATTGACTCATTGCTTGCATTTATGTGACAGTTATCTGATTTTGGCTTTGCAATATGGGGACCAACAACTACGTCTTTCCTGACTGAATGCGATGTAGTGGGAACATTTGGTTATCTTGCTCCTGAATATTTCATGTATGGAAAAATCAGTGACAAGATTGATGTCTATGCCTTCGATGTAGTCCTGCTTGAACTATTATCAGGAAGAAAACCAACTGGCTCTGAGACTGACAAAGAGCAAGAACTTGGTCATATGAGTAAGTACCACCTCCATAACTCAGTTCCTTGTTCTTCAACTTCTTTCAAGTATTTAGGATCAATGACATTGAATAAAATTTCAGGCAAAGCCTAAACTAGAGAGTGGAGATGTACAAGACATACTGGATCCAAATTTCGATATATGGGAAGTTTGATGAGATTCAGGTATTGAGAATTGTTCATGCAGCAAAACTGTGCATCACACGCTCGGCAAGTCTTCGCCCTAAAATGAGTGAGGTATGAAACTATCATGTGCTTATAAGTAATTTGTGACCAAGAGGTTTCTGTGTAAGTAGTAGAGAGTAGAGTGAAGATCCAAGTTCATGCTCTTCTTTTTATCTCCACAGATAGTGAAGCTCCTAAAAGGGAATTAAGATTTTGAACCGCAAGTACACTCTCCATATTTCGACGTAGAGGACTCTGAAAACCAAGATGACAATGATGATGAAGTGTATCCAAACTCAAGTGCAGAGTTACTATTGAGAGTTAGAGTTGTTATTTTCTGGATTGTACTTGGTTGTACTTGCCACCATACCTAGTTGGTAGGTTGTGTGGTGATTACCACCATAGTATGGTGTTTACAGGTTAGCATGCTAGTTTACTGTTGATGTAACTAGTCTAATTATGAGGTATGGGTAGTATAGAGTGATTGATTATTGGAGAAGGTAACTTGTGCCTCTCCCAATATATAGTTGTTGTTCTTTGTTCATGAATCATAATACAAGAAAATCTTTCCATCAATTTCTACATGGTATCAGAGCAGGACCATTCTCTGGCATGACTCTTTTTTTTTTTAATCTTGTCTTGTGTTTAAAAATGGGTGATGAAGACAGCACTGGTTCTTCTTCTTCCATACCTCAAAATTCTGAGATTGATTCAAACCCAAACCAACGTTTGTGTTCAGTTCTACTCAATGAGTTCGACTACATTTCTTGGTCAAGAGCTATCACTCTTGCTCTCGGTGGAAGATCTAAACTCGGCTTCATTAATGGAAGCATTCAAATTCCACCACCTCTTTCTTCTGATTATGGAGCATGGCTCACTAAAGACCACTTGGTCATGTCTTTTCTCTTAAACTCTATGGAGTCATCGATAGCTACCATATTTAGCTACTCTGAGTGTAATACCCCGAAAATTTTACTATTATTTTTATAAAATAGGTCGTGAAATTTGAAGTGAAATGGTGTGATTTCGTATTTTAGGGATTTTTTGTCGTAAAACGATAATTACGGCGGTAATTATAAGTTACGAAAGGTTAAACAAGGTAACTTTTTATCCGTCAAGAATTTGGGAAAACTTCCTTCACAAAAGTCCTAAAACTCGTTAAACTGAGTTCGTGGACATGTGGTACGTCGAAAACGGAGTTCGTATGAAGAAGTTATGGGTCTCGGAAGATTGGAGGAAGTTCTATAAATAGAAATTAAATTTTGGAAAAATCATTTTATTCCGGAAAATTTCCGGAAAATTCCGGAAATTCTCCCTAGCAGACCCGTTTACCCGGCCGACCCGACCCGGACCCATCTCGGCCGTCCGGCCACCTCCGGCCACGGACCGGCCACCGACCGACGCAGACCGACGTTGCCGGCCGACCGGTGGTGTTCCCCGCCACCAGATCACGCCGGAAACCGGCGGATCGAAGCATCCTTTTCGCAGCAAAACCAACCCGATCGGCGACGACGATTCCGGCCACCTCCGGCGATGAAACAAGTTGGGTTTTGTTCCCCTCCTCTCCAGAAACCTCCACATGGTGGTGGATCACGGCGGCACGGCCTAGATCGACGGGATTGTCGATTTGAAGTTTTTGGACCTACAACGAGTCAACGCCGATTCCGGCCACTTTCACTCCGATTCGGATTTCGAGGTAGTTATCAAACTTGATCCTCTTGTTGAGATGTACATGCTGTTAAAATTTCATGTCAATCGGAGAACTTTTTCTGGCGACTGACCATCGCCGGCGGCGGCGCGTGGGCGGCGCGTCCGACCGGTCCAGGAGCAATTCTTTGCTCCGTTGTGCTTAGTTCGTCGATACGAACAACATTCGTGTTTACAGTTTTGTGAAATTCGGTCGTTTAATCAATGATCAATTAAGCGATAGTTTTGGATCGTTAGATCCGTGATGATCCGACCGTTGGATCATCACCATTTTTGGATATGTTGTTAGGATGCTAGAAATAAGCTTGCTGTTGGATTTTGGAAGTTTTGGATTTCGTGTGGGACCCGTTGATGAATAGTTGAAGTGGAACCCACGTTGACCGACGGTTGACTTTTGGTCAAATGGTCTCGATTAATATTTCCGATGTCCTAGGTGACATTTGAGGAACATTGTAAAGTTTTGGAAACTATGATATGCTAAGTGGAAAAATTGCATGTTCATAGGTATTTTGGAATCATGAAGCAATTGGCTAGAACTTGTCGATTCCCGGGTGTTATTTGAAGACGCAGCAGGAATAAGAGGTGAGTGAATCTCACGATGTTTTAGATGTGAATATTAATTCTCATCTGTGTTATTTGAAATGTGTGATATTTGTAAAAAAAAATGCAAATAAATGTTTTATGAGTTGTGGAGTGTTGGAAAACAATATTTTGAAAGTATTCATTTTATTGTTTTTAATTGGAGGATTTTGGTGAGAAACAATATTTCGAAAATTATAATATTGTTTTGGTGTATTTGAGAGTGTGAAAATGGTGTTCTGTAATTTGTACAGTTTTCATCATTAATTTGAATGTGGGGTGTTTTGTGGATACGATTTATGTGTTGAATTACATTTTGAATCGTTTTGAGAATATGCCTTAAAATGTGGCATTTGTTAGATGTAAGGGTAAGAATACCTTTAAATGAGTTTTGACCCTTTGGGTTGAGGGACATGGTAACATTGGTCCATGGCAATGGGTGAAAATAAAGCCCATGCAGTTAGAGCTCTAGTCTGTCGCCTTAGTATTCCGAGGATGAATACGGTATTCATGAGTCCTAAAATGTGACGAGTGAATATTATTTTTAAAATGAGAAGAAAAATGGTATTCTCACTTTTATTGTCTATTAAATGACATTGAGTATTGGGATGGAGATTTGTTGATTTTGGATGAAAATTTATATTGTTTAATATTCTGGATCACCCTGGTATTAACATACACGTTATGGGACGTGTGGGGTTAAAATACGTGGTATGGGACGCGTAGGTTCAGTATATTCTATAATATGAATTTTCGGGATTGGGATTGTATTTGGAGATTTATGAAATTTCTTTTAAATTAAAAGAAATCAGAATTTTGGAAAAATGATTTGGTGTGAGTTGATTTGAGATTACTTCTTTAATAATTGAAGTAATTACTATTTTGTTTTACAATTCTTGAAAAATATTGAATTGTATTTGAAGGTTTATATTATTCTTTTGAAAATAAAGAATTTGGTTTTTGGGTAAATGTGTTCGTGTGAGTAAACTGGGGTCACTCATACCAGCTTCATAAGCTGACCGGGTTTGTTGATATAACTCGGTACACTATTCAACGGTGTAGGGGTTAATCGTGCAGGTTAGGTAAACAGTGTAGCTTGAAGATTTGGTTGGTAAACCGTTATCGACCATGCAAATGATATTCTAAAAAGGGCTGAAGAGGATAAAGTTTTCCAACTCTTAGCCAGCTTAAGACCTGAATATGAGGATCTTCGCAGCCATATTCTCATGAGTCCTGAACTACCATCCTTGTCCAGTATTTGCTCCACCATTCAACGAGAAGAGACCAGGAGGAGAGTCATGAACGAAGACTCAAAGGCAACTGTCTCTGAATCCAGGGCTTTTGCAACCAGTCACAAGTCAACTGAGAAGAAAGTTTACAAAGGTAAACATCATGATCTTCACTGCACATATTGTGATCATCCTGGACATCTAAAAGAGAGGTGTTGGATTTTACACCCTGAACTCAAGCCTAAGTTTGACAAGCAAGCTAGGGAAACCAGAGTGTTTCCAAGGAACCAGACCTACAAGGCAAACCTTGCAGCTTCGACAACTGAGGGGTTACTGAACTTCACTGCAAATCCAGCCGCACTGATAAATGAATTTGCAGCTTATCTCCAGCTGAAGCAAGAAAGTGATCAAGAGAATGCTACCAAAGACACAACTGCTTTGCTTGGAAAATTTGTTGGATTCCTAGCTGAAACAGATGGAGTAACTCAGGAGGATGTTCCAGGTATCTTAAAAGCTTTTCATACAGCTTTGCATGCAAGTCTTATGAATGATTTTTGGATAATAGATTCGGGTGCCACTGATCATATGACAAACCAAAATTCTAAGCTTCAAAATTTTGAGAAATTGGCAACTCCTTCTCATGTTTCTGTTGCAAATGGTAGAGGTGTGCCAGTTTTAGAAAAAGGAAAAATAAACATTCTTTCAGAAACCATAAAATCCACAGCCTTGTATGTTCCATCTTTTCCTTTCAAATTGATGTCAGTTGGTAAAATTACAAATTCTCTGAAATGCATTGCCATTTTCTATCCTGACAAAGTGATTTTCCAGGATTTAGCCACCAAGGAGCAGATTGGTGAAGGTTTTTCTTAAATGGACTTTACTATCTTTCAAAAGACCTTAGGATTTCCAAGATATCTCAAGCTAATCTCAGCCTAGCTCAAGAACATCATCTATGGCATCAGCGTTTGGCTCATCCATCAGAACATGTTTTGTCTTATGTGTTTCCAAATCTATGTAAAGAATCCATTCAATGTGAAATATGTCACTTATCTAAATCTACTAGACTTCCTTTTGGTTCATCTGTATCTCGAGCTAGCAAACCTTTTGAACTTGTACACTCTGATATCTGGGGACCAGCTCCTTTAGAGTCTTTTGATGGTTATAAATATTTTGTTACTTTTGTTGATGACTTGTCTCGTGTCACTTGGATATATCTTCTGAAGCTCAAAAGTGATTTTTTGTCTGTGTTCCAAGATTTTTTTCATCTTGTCACAAATATGTTTTCAGCTAAAATCCATACTCTCAGATCAGATAATGGTACCGAATATATGTCCAAAAACATGTCACAATTTCTAAGCTCAAATGGAATCCTACATCAAACAAGTTGTGTGGGAACACCTCAGCAAAATGGAATTGCTGAAAGAAAATATAGAGATCTACTTGAAAAAACAAGGTCTATTATGTTTCAAATGAATGTTCCCAAGAGATTCTGGTCACAGGGAGTTCTCACTGCTGCATATCTCATAAATAGACTGCCAAGTAGAGTGCTTAACTTCAAATCTCCCTATGAGGTTTTGAAAGGAAGAAAAATTGACATTTCACATCTTAAAGTTTTTGGTTGTGTCTGTTTGGTTCATGTGCAATCTGGACACAAAGATAAACTAGATCCTAAGGCTGCAAAGTGCATTTTTTTGGGGTATTCTTCTACACATAAGGGATATAAGTGTTTCAATCCCAGCTCTAAAAAACTGTCTGTATCCAGAGATGTTAGATTTGTAGAGAACACTCCATTTTTTGGTACTCCAAATTCTTCACTTCAAGGGGAGTTTTTCCTTGACTTTCTCTCTCTGCCAATGCCTGGATCAAATGTGAATGATGATAGCACTTCTCAGTTGGAGTTACCAAGAGAAAATGTGGTTATGCAACATATGGAAACAGACCTTAATGTTCCAAATGCCTCAGAGACACCAAGGACTCCATCCTTACCTTCTCAGACTCATTTCCAAGATATCTATGATCATCAAAATGATGTTCTTGATGAATCAGGAGAGGTTATTTCTGAACCAGCACAAGTTGATTCCACTTCGAGACGGTATCCCACTCGTACAAGGAAACCTCCTCTTAAGCTGCAATATTACAAGGTGTATACTACTAAGTATCCCTTGGAAAATTTTGTCAATTACAGCAAGTTTTCCAAGTCTCATGTTGCCCTTCTCTCTGCCATTTCCATTGCAGCTGAACCAAAAACGTATTAAGAAGCAAGTCAGCAAAGTGTGTGGGTTGCAACCATGAGAGAGGAACTGAAGGCTTTGGATGATAATCAAACCTGGAGTGTTGTTGAGCTTCCAAAGGGAAAGAAAGTGGTAAGCAGCAAATGGATATTCAAAACAAAGTTCAGATCAAATGGAGAAATTGAAAGACACAAAGCTCGGTTAGTAGCTAGAGGATTCACTCAGACCTTTGGTGTTCACTATAAGGAGACTTTTGCACCAGTAGCCAAAATGAACATTGTTCGAGTTCTTCTCTCTATTGCAGTTAATAATGCTTGGCCATTATATCAGATGGATGTTAAAAATGCATTTTCTGGATTGTACTTGGTTGTACTTGCCACCATACCTAGTTGGTAGGTTGTGTGGTGATTACCACCATAGTATGGTGTTTACAGGTTAGCATGCTAGTTTACTGTTGATGTAACTAGTCTAATTATGAGGTATGGGCTAGTATAGAGTGGTTGATTATTGGAGAAGGTAACTTGTGCCTCTCCCAATATATAGCTGTTGTTCTTTGTTCATGAATCATAATACAAGAAAATCTTTCCATCAATTTCTACAGTTACATTTAAATCTTGCACTGCTTGATGTTGACGATTATCAAGCTTTCTTGGGAAGACTATTTGAAAGGAAGATGGAGCAGATCATCAAGCTTTGATTAGCTTTTCTTGTACTCTCTTGATCTTTTTTCTCCTCTTGTTTTGAAAGCTTTGTACACATACTTGTGCGGACATGGACTTAGCAAATCTGTACAGTATAGCGAAAGGAATGTGTCCCCAAGAGTGAGGTGTTTTGTAGATGTAAACATGTACAAATAAAATAAATAAATATAGAAGTGTTAGTGTGAGGGAAAATCTGCAGCTTATCAGAAGCTGTAATTTTCTTGTAAACATCTCTCCTCCAAATGGAATATGAACAAAACTGAAGCAGTTAGCTAGAATTTGAAGTTGCATTATAATGCAACTTCTCAATTATAAAATTCTAGAAAGATCATGCTGCAGGCAACTATAAAGGAAATAGATTAAAATGAATGCAGGCATTATTAGCTTACTTCAATCTGATTACATGGTAGACCAATAGCAACAAAACTGTCCTACTTACAAAATGGCACAAGTTTCCTTATACTTAATTAGAATAGTGTTGTATATGGATAGCACAAATGATCACTGCTAGCAGCACTATTTTTTTTATTTGTGTCATTCCTGAGTGGCCCTCTATCATAGAGCCACTGTTGATCACTAAATTCAGTGCTCAGAGTCTCCAAGGGAGGAGGAACCCATTTCAAAATCAACTCTCTAAATTGCGATTCAATCTGCAGACAACCACCGTCAGAAATGACCTTAGCTTTTCCATTAGGGTAATGGAACTCACAGAAAGGCCTAGAACCCAGTTCTTCTTTCTGGACAATATCAACTTGTTTGCTAGAGAGTACTTGATGTATACACTTTTTCAGTTCAATAAGACATGGCAAAAGACCAACATCAATGTCCGAGTGATGCAGAGAGAAAACCCAACAAGCACAGAAGCTTCTAGCACAATTAACATGGTCATGGTGACCATTAGGGTGCAATACTATGGCCTTTCTGTAAACTTAAATATAGATTTAGTACATAACTCAACTAAGAACACAAAACATAATTACATATTTTAATCAACGTAGACATACATAAGTACGGACAATATTAATTCTATATAAAACATGTATTAGCCATAATAAATCTTCTCCTCTGATCAATCCTGTATGCAATCTCTTATGGGGGAGAGATTATGAATAGCTTGAGTGATTGATAGAGCAGGGACCTAAGACTATATATAGGCATTGTAAGACTAAGTACCTCCCATAAAGGATTCCTAGTCCTAATTGATATAGGCCTTTGTAAACATAATACATGTACATAATGAAGTAATCATTACACAATAGATACTCTTAATCCTATACAATATAGATTAAGTATTGTAATAGGTCTTAATGAATAGAGAATCCTTTAGCTTATCGATTACTTATTCTGCAAGTACTAGATTAAAACTGTTGCGTACATAGATAAATATGTTTTGTCCACATTAATTCTTACATTCTCCCACTTGGACAATTCATGTTTACAACAAGAGTACTCTATAACCAGATTTAGTAATCACTGAAGTGTGCACAAGATAAGCAAAGTCTCTTGATCTATTGCATGACTAAGTCAAGCTATAATTGTCTGCAACGAACTAAAGAAAATCATATGTTTAACTGAAACATAAGCACTCTTTAATCACACTACAGCAATTATAACCCACAGTAGCCGCTTAAGGTACATGAAATAATTGTAAGTATGCTTAATGTATGAATCATAACATAATTCAGCATACAATGGTCCAAAAATAAAGTTATGAAAATCACCAGTACCAAAACGAATGCTTCCAATGAAGCCAAGACAAAAGCTTGAACAAATTACAATAGAATCTGCTATGCTACTAGAACAAAGGTAGCCTGCATACTCAAGTAGTAATCATTAAAAGCAGATTAATCAATAGCTATAGTCAATACTGGCATAAATACATATCCTGAATATATCATATATGGTTTTGAAAACCAAAACCTAAAACTGAATGCTTGAATGAAGCAATTACATAATATGCAAAGAAAATAAAAATTCCGCAGAATGCTGCACTCAACTCAACAGCAGCAACAATTTAATTTATGAGATATAATAAAGCTGCAGAACATAAATAAAAATAACTAAATCATCCTTTGCATATCAGAGTATTACCGAATAGGAACATTACCGGCCAAAATGTTAATGTTATAAACACAAAACTTAGAAACATATTAAAACTTCTCTATAGCAAATAAAATCTGAAAATTACCAAGAGAAAGTAAAGCGATCCTAGAATAAAACTCCCACTAATCTAAGGCATTTAAAACATCTAGCACTCCCATATTCTTCACATGTATAAAGGTACAACTGCTAAAACTTTGGCAAAAGAATCTACCAACTGAAAAGGTGTACCTATTTTAATAACTCATAGGTTGAGAGAAGAACTCCATTACTAAATAAACAAGAAACATGCATTTAATTAATGTTTCTCTTATGCTCAAGTGCCAAAAGAAAATGGTTCAATTAAAAGCAATGTAATTTGCTTCACAAAGTAATCATTGTTACTGGCTAATCATTCTACAGTGTCATTAAAAATCTGAAACGAATATCGACACATGATAATGCATATTGTCAGGTATTCATATTGTAACCATGTAACAGATTAAATATCAAAATCAAGTTTACATGCTCCAGGTATATATATTAATATATATATATATATGTATATAAGACACTATTTGAGATATTTTCCCAGCCCTAATTCCTAATTGATCACTGCCATACCAAAAAGAATGAAATCCATAACTGATGATCACTTACACTTCCACACAGCTATATAAGCCAAGATTTAGAGATTTTCACAATGAGAATATGAAGTAATATATTTCATAATGAGACTTAGAATATCACTTACTACATTAATGAAAACATGACAATATATATGCCATAGCTTTAAGGTTCAAAACGTATTTACTCCCACTGATCTTACGAGATATAAATTAATCCAAAGAGGTTTTCTATGAACGTCAAAAACAAAGGAAGTAATAGTATAATGGTATTTCTTCATCTGAAAAAATGATAGTAAAAAAAGACTGCAAACATGCTTAATACAAAAGCAATTCTTTAAACCCAAAATATACCTTCGCAACTTGGAATAACACAAAAGCATAAACAACATGCATATACTAAAGCTAGTAAAACGTGCAATAAATGCATAATGTTGCAGCAAACTTTTGCAGCTTTTGTAGTGCTAATTTACCTCCTTTGGAAAACATAATACAAAAGACATATTCCTTTTTCATAAAATCTTTGCACTAGACAAAACTTATGCAAAAAAAGTGAAAAACATCTCAATTATTAGTGCAGCAACATAAGAGGACGTAAAAACTAATTCACCCACATGTTAATGAAGATTTCATAAAAAGATTTTGATGCTTAGTTGAAAACATTTTTACATAGATTTACAATAATCACATGGTCTGATTTCCACCCTTGAAAAGACATAGGCTTTAAATAGGTGAAGTTAAGTACTCAAAACAAATGGTCATGGTGGAGAAATTAATATCAGTCGCAGTGAACAAGCACAAAACTTTTTAGCACTACATACACCAGAAATGAACAAATTTTAAAGCTCCAAGATATATATATATATATATATATATATATATATATATATATAATAACTTTACCTACTGCTGGAAGTAACACACTTGAAGCTATAGTACAAGTTCACAAAAATATAAAACTGAAAACCTTTTAAATTTGATCTTATATCTTAATGTAAACCAAATTGAACGGAAATTGACATCATATTTTTATTAGAACATAAGCAAAATAGCAAGCAAGTTGCAGCACATAACATGAGAGGCAAAAAAGTCATGAGGTCATTAGTTGTTAAGATTGTCTAAGGTATCACAGAGGGCTAGCTGAAATATTTTGTAGAACTCAGACAATTTTGAACTAAAGCAACTAATGAGCATTATTTTTTTTTTTTTAAATATGTTCACATGTTTAAGAAACAATTATAGGACAAAACTACAGGGCTCTTGACATGAGTAGTCAATCATGAAAACTTTAGGTGGCTTTGTTTTGACTTGTCCCTAAAAGCATGATCGATCATGTACAGTTAATTTTATGAGCATGGCTTGACTTCTCTGTCCAATAAAAAAATAAAATAAAAAATAAAAAAATTCTTACAAATGTCAAGAGATGAAAATCAAACATACATGCGTCGACGAAATAATTTTAGGCGGTGAGATTTACAAAGTTACAAACACAACATAGCCAGTGGTAAGTAAGGCAATCAAATTTCACATACTGAAAACCGCCAATCAAAATTTCACAAAACATCATCTCTACTCAATTGACTGAATCCAATTATACAACAACCAATTACTGAATTAGAATAGGGAGAAGGACACATAATAAGAAAATAATAAATTGCATAGTCCCAAAACACCTAATGCTAGTTTTAGGCCCTAATTCCCCACTTAAGTATGAACTATACAGGGGTCATTGTTATAAGAAAATCATGGGAGTAGCGTTCATTGCTGAAAACATTAACAGTTCCTTTATTTCTTAAACTTTAGTCTAGTTTTATCATTACAACTAGAAGGCATTCACCAAAGGCCCCATATCTGTATGAACATGTCTGCCTGGCTATAGTGTCAGGACTGTGACATAACTGAATCACATAACCAAGTCAGAACAACCAACTATAGGTTAATGGAATAAGTCAACATATTTGGTGGTATGAAGAACCTTTCCACACCATCTGAAAACTGATTGTTCCAGCCTGTAATGTGCTGATCTTAAAGCTTAAAGGTGTAAGTAATTTAAACCTCCTATGGGAGCACGAACTACAATCTTTAGGCAATAAAATCACAAGCTTCTTGATCTAATACTTATGGTTAATCAAAATCTTCTCAACATAAGATTGCTATGGCAACACGAAATGTTTAAAAGATTCAATTAACCTAGACCAAAAACTGAAGCAATGTAGTGTGTTTTATCGAACGACGTTAATTTTATGCATGTATATATGTACTGTGAAATTGATCTTTAATTTTGAATACTGAAGGGAGAATAATAAGTTTTCTTAAGAATCAGACAGTAACGAAACATGCAAGACTGAAAACAATGCATACAGATAGCTGTCACAAATTCCAGAATCGCATAAACACACAGGGCTATTTCATATCAATACAGCAGTATATAATAGGCCTCAACAAGGCTAGTGTGAATATAAAAACATAATAATAATCACATGGATTCAAGACATATATGCTGAAGATGTAAAAGAAATCGCAGAAAACAAAAAGCTGCAATTAGCCGAGTTGAGTTTTAAAGAACATACCTTAGATTTCCCTCCAAAATCTTAGCAGCAGCAATAATCGATAGCAAGAATCCAATTATCACAAGTTTATGCGTATTGAATAATCGATTAACTCAACAAATAATATGCTTAGATAGTATTCTGGAGTTGATCGTATAAATGTATATATTGTATCAATGTCTGAATCAAAACTGACCAAAACTAGAATTATGCAATGCTTCAAAATTCCAGAATCAAAATTAGTCAGGTCTATCAATACATTCTTATCCAAAATTTAAATCTTGAACCAAAACTTTGAACTAAGATAAATTAAACATAAATTACCACTTTGGAAACTAGATTTCTGAAGTAAAGAATAAAAATTTTGGATGTTAGATTTGATACAGCATTTCACAGCGGAATAATAAGGACATACCTTTGTTCAGGTTTTCTTTTGTATTTTGGATGTTAGATTTGATACAGCATTTCACAGTGGAATAATAAGGACATACCTTTGTTCAGGTTTTCTTTTGTATTTTTGTTAAAATACCTAATTGCATATATCTTTCTTGAACTTAATGAAAGGATTTACAGTTAAAGATGCCACAAAATATCACAAAAATTTACCTCAAAACACAGTGTGGTTCTTTAATTATGTGATAATCACATTATATACCAATTTAAGATGCTTTAGTTGCTATTAAAACAAAAGTGTGTTCAATGTTAACAAGGCATGATATAAATTATGCAACACAGACAAAACGTCAAAAGCTATATCTTAAATAAAAAATACAGTAATAGCTCCTTATTGTTTTTCTACTTATCAAGGAAAACCCCACTTCCTCCTACAATGCAATGAACAAGATCAATATATATAGTCTTTCCAAATAAATGTATAATCATAAGTGCTTAATGGAATCTTATTATCCATTACTGTTGTCAAAGAACAGATCACCTTCAAGAGCATATGTATAAGGTTTGTCAATTAGTTAAATCATATGGACATTATATGAAGTACCCATATTGATATGTGAATAATCTATTAATATGTACATGAAAGCTTTGAAAGGTATAGTTGCATAATCATCGAAACATTGCACTAGCTGCATAGAATGAGTACCAATCAATTGTATTCTTGTGGCAGTAAACAAAGAACATATTAAGGACCCCTGAACGATGAGGTTGAATCACAAACATTCTTAATTATGAATTAGTTCGGATTAAAAGTATAAGTAGGCTTGCATAAATGTCAGTAGTAAAACCCTTGAGCCAATTTCAATCAAAAAACCATGGGGCTTCAATCTAGAACCATGAATCAAAAGGCTAATTTTTTTTAAGTCCTCTGAAAATTTCGTGTAATAAAGGTTAAAGATAATGCATATATACTTACTAACAAAAGTTAAATCAAACCCCAACAAAAGAAATCATTAACAAAGCCAAAATTGAAAAATTAAAATCAAAACAAGTTCTTCAATTTTGGATGTACCAGAAAAATTTTCAAAGGAAAATTCATAAACCATACCTTAATGAGTTCGAAATAGCGTCCATAGAAAAACCCAAATACGAATTTTGGCAAAGAAGAGAGCAAAAATCATATTCTCCTTTTGTTGGTTCGCGCGGGAAAAAGAGGGAGGACGCCAAAAATATTCTGAGTTCCTTCTTTCTTCGTTTTTGTTTTATACTTTTAATTGACTAACATGTAGACTCGTTTGGGTCGGGTTGGAAAGCACTGACCCACGGATTTTTCTTTATTAATGAAAATATATAATTCTTCTTCCCCCTTTTAAGTTCAAAAAAAAAAAACTTGTGTTTTGGTCCATAATTGAGCATGTAGGCTCTGATGCCAATTGTGAACTTAAATATAGATTTAGTACATAACTCAACTAAGAACACAAAACATAACTCAACTAAGAACACAAAACATAATTACATATTTTAATCAACGTAGACATACATAAGTACAGACAATATTAATTCTATATAAAACATGTATTAGCCATAATAGATCTTCTCCTCTGATCAATCCTGTATGCAATCTCTTATGGGGCCGAGATTATGAATAGCTTGAGTAATTGATAGAGCAGGGACCTAAGACTATATATAGGCATTGTAAGACTAAGTACCTACCATAAAGGATTCCTAGTCCTAATTGATATAGGCCTTTGTAAACATAATACATATACATAATGAAGTAATCATTACACAATAGATACTCTTAATCCTATACAATATAGATTAAGTATTGTAATAGGTCTTAATGAATGAAGAATCTTTTAGCTTATCGATTACTTATTCTGCAAGTACAAGAGTAAAACTGTTGCGTACATAGATAAATATGTTTTGTCCACATTAATTCTTACACTTTCTCCTCTCTATGATTTGGAAATTTTCAGAAGAGTCATGTTGGAAGCCGAACTCCATGGATTGCTTGACCTCTTCAGTGAGACTAGTGTTATCTTGACGTTTCCTTTTCTGCTCGACAGTCTCTAGACTTTTCCTCTTCTCTTTCCTTCTCCTCGTTTCCTTCTTTCTTTCCCTGTCAGCATTCAGCTTCAAAATACAAGGGAGAAACCATCATTACAAGAACTAAGAGACCAAAACAACAAGAATATCAGGTGAAAGTGATTTGAACATGGGAGAAAAAGAATCTGAAATCTCAGGCAGCCCTAAATCCTTGAACGACCAAAAAAAAAAAGATACAAGTCTTGAATTTTCTCTTCCAAGTATATCTGTAAACAAAGCCCTTAATCTGTAGAATCTGTGAAGTATAGTTTACTGTAAGTAAAAAATTTCAATATATAATTAACCTCAAAAATATATAGCAACAGATGCATGCCCATTCCTAAACATGCATATTCTCTTTTATGATGTCTAAAACCGCAAATGTACGTAACCCCTTTTTCTGATGCAGCATTCCCATTATGAGCACAAAATATCCAAAAGGATTGGAGTCTGAAATTGATGTTTAAGACCAAGAACTTAAACCTACTTTTGATGCACAAGAAGATCGGAGTATATATATTCGATCACCAATGTACAAAACTTTGAAAGTATGTGATTATAAGCAGATAGTCGTCCCAAAATACCATGAGAGCATAATATATTTGTCAATTCAATACCATATATATACACAAACCTTAATGAGTTCTCTATAGGGTTGGCCACCCACACCATTCCACAAGTAACCTGGTGGAGGGAACCGCATGCACCGAGACATTGAGTTTGATTTCAAAGATATAAATTACTTTTTGTTTAGGTCTGTCCAAAGTCTAAAAGATTAAGAATCAATGAACAAAGTATGTGATTGTCAATTAAAGACCCATGACACGACCAAAATAAAAATAAAGTTAAAAACCCATGCTAAGATGACATGGCAACGGAAAAGCTGTGACTAAATCATAATTCATACAAAACCATATGGGATGGCATGCCAATTTAATTTTTAGGAAGAAGATTTTAACTTTAATAGGGAATTAATTAAGTTTCTGTTGTAAATATTTATTCATATGTGATTGTCCATGTAATTAGTTAGGGACTTACATGTAATATTTCAATAGTCTGTGTACTTATCATGTAAACCCTACCTCTATATAAAGGAAGCCAACAAGACTGAATAACACACCCTCATTTCCTCTCGTATATTTCTCTCTTACTCTCTACTCGCTCTAAAGTAAGTGTTAGTTTATAACACGTTATTAGCACGAAGATAATGTAGCTTGTATTGCTCAGATTAAGGAAGGATTCATCAAAGGTGATAAAACTAAGCATATTGCACCAAGGTTCTACCACACCCATGAGCTTCAGAAGAATCAAGAAATTGAAGTTAAACAAATTCGATCCGCTGACAACTTGGCTGATCTCTTCACCAAATCTCTACCTAAGTGTACCTTTCAGAAGTTAGTGGATGGCATCGGATTAAGGCGACTCTCGAAGCTGTCAAATGAAGTATGCAATGATCAGGGGGAGATTTCTTTCAGGGGGAGCATCCAAAAGCATGTTACCTAGAACATATGCGCGTTGTACTCTTTTTCTCCTTCGACCAGGGTTATTTTTGTCCTACTGGATTTTTGTTACCTGGCAAGATTTTTAACGAGGCAACAATATGCGCATCCAACACCATATTATTATTGGTGGACATCCAAGGTGGAGTGTTGTAAATATTTATTCATATGTGGCTGTTCATGTAATTAGTTAGGGACTTACATGTAATATCTCAATAGTCTGTGTACTTATCATGTAAACCCTACCTCTATATAAAGGAGCCCAACAAGACTGAATAACACACCCTCATTTCCTCTCGTATATTTCTCTCTTACTCTCTACTCGCTCTAGTGTATAGTTTATAACAGTTTCCAATATCTGAGCCCTCTATCTTTTAGGAGCTTCAATATCTGAGCTCGTCCAAACTTTGCTTGGGAGTCCTACTTGGACTCAACTAGCTAGTAGTACATTAATTCTCACTAGTTTTACTCCGGCCTATAGTTTATCTTATAAACCAGCGCGCGGTAAACTAGGTAACAGTAGTCATATGGATACGTACGTAGCCTATACAGAGAGAGAGAGAGAGACTAACGGCCTGGACTAGTCACTACCAGAAATGTTGGTTATAGACTTATAGCTAGAGAGAGAGAGAGAGTAACGGCCTGGACTAGTCACTACCAGAAATGTTGGTTATAGACTTATAGCTACGTTTTTGTTTCGTGCCCATTGACCCCTAAGGCCACGAAATAGTGTGCCCATTGACAGTGCCCACGATGTAGAGACGAAAATAAGGGTTGGTGACTTGGTGGGCTTTGCTGGCGTGGCTAATGCTTTCAAAGGCACGATTCACTTTTGTTTCGTGGTTTAATTTCAATATCTGACATTCAGGGCCCACACCTCTACAACTCTCACGAATTCATACTATTCGTGATTGCTTTCATTATAGGGTGTTGTTATTAACACACCCAAATGTATCAATAGATATATTTGCACTGATATACCAAGTTGAGTATATGATACAACAGTATTACTAACTACTACTACGAATACTTGAATAATTCCCTACAATGTTACAATTAAAACTCTTCATTACCAACTAGCTAGTATACATCACTACTTCTCTATATTATTTGTTTAGATACC
The DNA here is from genome assembly GCA_029955375.1 of Rubus parviflorus. Classification (NCBI taxonomy): domain Eukaryota; kingdom Viridiplantae; phylum Streptophyta; class Magnoliopsida; order Rosales; family Rosaceae; genus Rubus; species Rubus parviflorus. The sequence goes on from JARGGL010000001.1 coordinate 34,213,764, forward strand.
AAACTAACTCTACTGCATCATCAAGCTAGGCTTCTTCTGACTTCAACTCCTACTGAACTGCAGCTACAACTCCTGATAATTCAGCACACAAATAAAAGCTATAAATTCACTGATTATATACCAACCAATAGGTTATTGTCACTCTGATATGAAATGGCAATCAAACCAATAAAATGTAAACCAACATCAAATCTTTACCAAAAAGAGAAAAGAAAAAATGTAAACTAGCCTCAACTATATTTGCAACACAGTATATTTACTCGAGATTGGACAGAATGAAGACATGTCCTGATAAAAAGAAAACAATCAACATGTCAAAAGAAAAAAGTATGGGTCAGCTGTTATGCAACAGTATGTCAACATCAAAGAACTAATTTTACTTGTTATCAGAGAACTAACCTGTTATGCAAGTATGAGTTATATTCTACCTGTTACCTGCATTTAATTAATTCTCAGCTCATAAGATAGAAATCTTGTTCAAGTGTCCATCTATAAGTAATTGAGCCCAAAAGTACTAAAAGGTTTCAAGACCAAGTGTCATATAAGTAAACTTAAACAGAAGACATGTAGTAGTCATTCAGTATTGTACCTTCATAAAATCCTCGCAGTAGGTAACTTGCGAAGCCAAAATCAACAGCAGACACAAACAATTCAATTCATGATCAAGAGCATTTGGTTACATTTATACGAATACATACAATACTGAGAAGTAGCTGTAATTTTATTAATGTTACACTAGTGTAAGAATTGTAACCAAACCCGCCAAAACATAATAATAAGAAAAAAGAAGTATAGTAAATCAATGTATAATTGCCAATCTTGAAAATACATTTCTCACCAACACACAAGAACCCATTTTTCCTTCACAGGCTTCAAAATGAACAAAAGTCAGTAATAACAAAAACACCTCACCAATTGGTGTCAATGAGACTTTTTAATCCCATAACACGTACAATACCCTATACTCTTCATATAGCCAAATTCACTCATCAATATTGACATACTATGAAGGGAATAATTCTCTAAACATATATAATTGAAAACATCATCTCAACCAGAAAACAAGAATTAATGAAGCTTTGAATTTATAACATTTTGAAACATCAAATTTATTACCTTTAACGAATAGGTGATCCAATAAGAAGCCACCTAAAACCTCGCAATCAAAAAATACAACATTAGATATATATACTCCATCAAATTTCCGTGCAGGTGTGTTGTAAAAGAAATAAAAACTTACATGAGCAGAAAGTAAAACCAAAACCTTAACCTAAAATTCTTGCATTGTATTTGTAACCAAAAAAAGTGGCATAAGGATTCAATGCCCAAGAACTAACCTTACTAGAATTTCCCAAGAAACTCTAATAAACAGAAAGCCACCTAAAAGCCAAAATTCTCACCTTTTCTATATAGACAAACCAATAAAAAGCCACCCCTAAAGGAAAAGTAAAGTTTAGATAGTGTAATTCACCGCTATAATTAAAAGTAAGCAACCAATGATTCAGATAAAGCCCTAACTTACATCAAAAAGAAAAATTACCAGAATTGGAAATGGTCGAGGACCTTCATAACCCTTCGATCAATCAGTCTGAATCGAATCCAAACCAATATAGGATTTTGCAGAGTAATCTAGAAGCGCCAACCGATCATCATCCGTGGCAGCATAGCCCATGGAGGGATAACCTCAGTATTGAATAGCCTAGGCCCTAGATCAATAACCCCAAATCCAAGTCAAACCCTAGATTAAATTGAGAGAGAGAGAGAGGGGATTGTACGTGCACAAGCAATCCAATAAAACTAAACTAATGGTCTATAAGAAAATCCAGAGTCCAGTTTCATCACACACAACGTCGGAAAGAAACACCAACAAACCCGTCATCGCATGTCTGAAGATAATGCAAGTAATTGTGCTGGGTCACAGGAAACCAGAATGATACTGTTTTTAAATTTATAAAAACTAGTAAAACGGAATATTTAATAGCCATTGCAGAGAACTTACTCCCCTGCATCCTCAGCTATCTGTCTTTTCTTAGTCAAGTCATGATCGAATTGTGGAAGTTTCTGCATGAATTCCTCGGCTGATGCACTATCCTGAAAAATATCATCCAAAACTCCACGTCAAAGGTGTACTTAGGCACTTGGTAAGGTATAGTGAGCAAATGACAAGATCAGATTTTACCTTCAATGATTCTGGCACAAGGCTTTCAACAGGGATGTCAGACAGTTCCAGCTTAAGACCAGATTCCCTAGCAAGAATTATCACCTGCATTTGAAGAATGCCTTAGGAGGGTAAATCTTACCACAAAACAATGAAACAAAAAATCATGATAGCTGAGATTGGAATTTGGAGATGGGAAAAGGCAGCGTAGAAGTATAAAACTCAGTTTTTGTTGGTAATACAAGTACCTTTGAGGACCTTAAAGTCTAAAACTGATTAAACACTCAAACAGAACCACAATAGAAGTCTAGACAGTTAGTGGACAAAAAATTAGCACACATTACCTTCCTACAAACATCTGTTCCAGATAGATCATCCCTTGGATCCGGCTCAGTAAAACCGGCCTGCTTTGCCTCTGCCACCACCTCACTAAAGGTTCGTCTTCCTACGAAGTTGTTAAAGATATAACTCAAAGTCCCACTGCAAAAGAAAACCATAGAGGCAAGAATTTTGTTAAACGTAATGTGTGAATTTGTGAACATCAAGATTTATATGCTCAACCAATTATGGCTGAGAAACGATAAACCAAAAGTTGTCAGCATACCTGAAGATGCCTTCAATACGCAATATTTTATCTCCTGTTTCTAGGAGACCTTGTAATGTATTGATAATTGGGAGACCAGCTCCAACAGTGGCTTCATAGAAGTAATGTGTATATGATTGCCGTTGAAGAGCTCGTATTTTCAAATACTGGACATGGACAACAATTATGTCATGATGAAACCCCAGAAGTCAATACGCATGCAAGATATGAACAATATTACTGCCTTCTCAAAAGTAAAATTTGACTTTAATAGTAACTAATATATATTGGTGATAATTAAACCAAACTAAGTGCAAAGCTTTTTTAATCTTTTTGTTGCCAAGTCAATTTATGGTAATTCTGCAGGGGCACAGAAGCATATACACAATAGTATGGTATGAAAGAAGTCCATAGTGTCAAATTGAAATAAAATCCTTGTGACATACAAATATTACAGATAACTTGTGTATTGTTACCCACTTCCCTTTTTGATGCAGACGACTCTGTGTATCCAATAACAAAACTTCAAGATCTTTCATATAACGTTTCAATAAGACGAACTTCATCATGCTTCAACAGTTCAACTTAAAGAAGAAAAGTTTAAATTCACAACTAAGCACTGAGGATTACATCACTTGTAGCTTTTCTGTTTCAGCAAAATTAATGTGTACAGTTATTGGAATCACACATGTGAATGGGTGGGGACCAATAATGATCATGATAATCGCAGTCATAGCGTGCTAAACCTTTAAAAAAAAATTAAAGCAAGATATCACAAATTCCCACTTAAGTGGGTAGATATAATTAAAGAATGGGGAATGCTTTTGTATTTTCTCAGTTGAGTAGAATCATATAAACTCCAAAAACAAAAATTTGGACTATTTAACGTCACCGTGATAAAAACCTGAAAAGTAGTCAACACGTAAGAAAAATTATTACCTGATCAAGAGGCCCTGAATTAGCCTTTTTGTTGGGGGTGACTACATGTATTCCTTTCCGCAACCAATCATAGTAATGGCTTGCAATGACAGAGTCAGCTGTGCAGTCAACTAGAACAGTATTTGGAATAAAATGATTCCCATGTACATGCTGCACAAATTTTTCCATATCTGCCAGTTCTCCTTTTTCTTTTTGAAGTTCTCTCCATCTAGATAAGTCAACTCCCCTGAAACCATAAATAGATTAAAATACAAATTCCACGAAATGAGAACTACAGAATGAGTGATTTACATGATAAAGGTAAATTAATAAGCACAACACCATAAGAAGCAACTAGAACATTTATTTGTAAAATACACAAAAATTAGAAATGATAAAAGACCATAGAAAATAATAACACGATTATAGGTTTTGTAATTTCCAATATTTAGCAGAAGACATGAATACTGGTGCAAACAATGTCCAATTAACCGTACGGGCATTTATTACCATATCCAATATACCCTGTTAGTCAATTATCAATCTCAACAGTATAATCATAAAGTTGTAACAGACATGTACAAATTGGACCATGGTGATGTTCCCACTTCCAAAGCACAAACTCAGCATTATAACATTGATAACCTCACAGGTGCAACAACATATGAAAGAGCTAAGCGACCCCGCTCTATTATGCCACCTTTCCCGGTGAAGTATAGGTGTTACTAAGCATTTGATTTAAGAACATTCCAATTATAGGACTTAACTTACGCCTCACTCAAAAGCATTGTCCTTGAGCCAGTAATTCCCATAACACGCAAATCAATGTTAAACTCTTCCTTAAGGGTTGCAGCCTGCAAAGAATAAAAAGGATCTTAACGATTTTTGCCCAACCCAACAGAAGAAATTAAAAGGATCCGCTTTCCATCAAAGATTTGTGAATAAGCAGAAATATAAACTAAATACTAAAGACAGAGAAAAGTGTGGGGTGTGAGAGACAGAAAGGAGAAACTACAAAATCATGTTTAATTTAGATCAAGATCATCACATTAGCAGCTTTATAAACTAAAACACTAAAAAAGGCAAATTGTGTGTGTGTGAGAGAGAGACAGATAGAGGCAACTGCAAAGTAATGCCTAATTAGATCTTGATCTATACTACAGTAAAGAGAGCACACTTTGTCAACTGGAAAGAAATGAAAAGAAAAATATAAGCCTTCAATATTTCTGGCCAGACTAGATTTATTAATTCAATATGTTCTTTGTGCAAGCAAACCACGTTTTACATTTTCACCACAAACAGGAAAAGAAAGAAATGGATTATTGGTGCTCTAAAAGGTGAGTATAAAAAAAGACCACTTTTGAACCACATGAAATCCAGCAGAGTATTAAAATATTTGACCAATTTAGGATCTTTAAAGTAAACTTGTAATTCAAAAGCATGAAATGTGACATAGAGATTACATACAAATGATACATTGAAAGAAAATGACAACAATAGAAGAGAATTTTCCAAAGAAGCAGTACCTGATCCCTCAGTTGATCAAGTAATGTAGCCCCAATAAGTCCTGGTCCAACAATGCCCATTGCTATGGTGGTTCTTGAAAGATAAAATCTAGAGTGAACCGCTCTCAAGGCCCTAATACAATCCTCCCGCTTTAATACTACTGTGATGTTGTACTCAGAACAACCTTGGAGCTATAGCGCGCACATTAATATTTGCCTGCAGTGTGACAACAATTTAGACACCTTAGGATTGGGGATTATGGATTATGAGAACCATTATGAATCAAAGACTACTGGACTAAGAAACCTCCCTAAAACCCTAAAGAAACTTACAGGGTTCAATGCCTTCTGGTACTCCCACCACCTCTTTTTTGGAAGAGGATACCCACGTTATAAATATTTTTTTTTTAAAGCGTATTATAAATAATTATACAAACAATCATAACTTTCAAATTAACTTTAGGTTGAAATATTTATATATAAACACATAAATTCCGAACCTTTGCCAGTGCGTTGAAAAGAGTTGCACTAACTCCAGGAGTACTTGCCATTTTTTGGCCAACTGCTGCCAGTATACTACAGTTCGGAATGACTTGAACCTGAGAGGGTTAAAAAAATAAGGCAGAGAAACACTGGAAAGAGGTGCTACATTCAGGGAAAAAAAAAGTGATACTGTATGAGAATATTCAAAATGGGAAGAGAAGAAAAGGTACACGACTCAAAATCTCAATAATGGAGATGAACTAAGAATGAATACTCTATTTTATAACGGATCAGATATCGTTCCAAGCATTTTTCCCCTGTATTATTTAAGAGTTATAATTAAAACTTTTCTTACAATTCTATAAATGACACACAAGTATAGGTCCAATTAGACTATCCATGCCATCCTATTGATAGTTGATACTAATACTAACAGTGATGTCTAAATTAAATGATGTAATTATCACCTTGGTCCCACTCACTACATAATTAACACTTGGCTCCACTTAATTTCCTCCAGTGAAATCACTACCTCCACAACATTTTGCCATTCAATTATGCTACAAACACTTATCTCCAATAAGTTACTAACAGTAAAACAAACAGTTCTGCCAACATAGCCTTTTCCACAATTGTCAAGGAAACCAATGAACCAAATATCAAGTAACTATCAGTAAGAATAAGACTAAAGAAATTGTCAGAATACTGTCCATGATCTTCATACATTCAATACCCAGTAACCTGGTCAAGAATAAAATCAAGCACCTGAGAAAGACGCCCAGCGTTCAAAGCTTCACGGAACCTAGACTGCAGTGCCTCAGAAACAGCTTTTACTTCCTTCTCGGGGACAGCAAAGCAGATGGAATGCTCACTACTAGCCTACAGTTACCCACCACTAAGCACACTAAGCATCATAAAAATGTTATACTGCTTCAACGTATCATGCACCAGAATAAAGAGGATGAGGTAACCTGAGATATCATAATAACATTAGCCCCCACATCTTTAACGGCAGAAAATATAGCACTGGCCGTACCAGGAACACCAGCCATTCCAGTTCTGGGAGAAACAAAAGAATAATACTAAGGGAAAGCATTTTTTAAATTCAACGAGGAAATACAATGGCAATTACTGTAATGAACAGCTCACCCTTCAACATTTACAAGGGCCAAGTTGTCTATCGTCGCAAACCTCTGGTGAAGGATTCCAAACTCTGGCCTACTTCATCCTCAGTAGCAGAAGAGCGGCAAATTTTTGTTCCAGGTGCAGAGAGGTTGAAAACGTTCCTTATGATAATTGGGATGTCATATCGCATTACTGGAATGATGGTGCGTGGATGCAGAACATTTGCCCCAAAATAAGACTACATGTGTCCATATATTTCATATTAAAATTGTGAATGAATCAAATCTCAGAAACTGCAAAACTGAGTACAGAGGTTTACCATTTCCCAGGACTCTTGATAAGACAATGTCTTCAGAATCACTGCCTCACTAACTGCAGAAGAAAAGTTTCTTGACATTAATTTAACTCCCTCAGTAATATTGTAACATTACAAAAGGCACCATCATATTATTCCCACAAAATGCATGCTTGTATACATATGTACATATAGACAATTATATTAGAAAATGATGATATGGGACCTTTTCTACCAAGAATTTAGGCTACACAAACCTTTCCTGGGGTCCGCGCTATAGACACCATCAACATCTGTCCAAATTGTAACTTGACCAGCCTTGAATAGAGCGCCCATGATAGCTGCAGAGAAGTCACTTCCATCTCTCTTCAAAGTAGTAGGAATGTCTTGGGGTGTGCTAGCAATAAAACCGGTAGCTATGATTGTTTTTGATGGATTTTTTGAGTACCATTTCTCAAGTCTATGTCCAGATACCTCGAAATCGGGATCGACTTGATCAGAGCCAGTAGGGTTAACAATAAGGACCTCCCTTGTATCCATCCATTTGCAATCCACTCCATTCTGAAGAAGGAAATAAAAGAACAATAATACATTAATATACCAGACAACTTGGAACAGCCGCAATCAGTAAATGCCTCCAAAAATGAGCAAACAATCACCAGACCTTTCTAATAACAGATGCCAATAACTGAGCAGACCATAATTCTCCATGTCCAACCACAAAATCTGTGAAAGATTCTGTTGCATGACCAGCTGCCAGAAGTAAACATATTAGTCAATCTGATAACGCCCTTCCTTAAAGTGTAACAAAAATTAGAAGAGTATGAAAATGACAGAAAATTAAAAAAGTATATCAACATTTTTAATTTATTTATTTATTTTCTGATGAGAAACCACCAGACCTTAATGCGACCTTTCCAGCCAAAGGACCTAAATAACAGCAAGAAAAATTCCCATGAGGTTATAAACTTCATCTTCGAGAGTCATTCCTAGAAGGGAGAAAACAAGCACCTTCCAACAGCAATAGCATGGACAAAAGCTTCCCCAAATCTGCATCGTTAAAATTTCTCCTAAACCCAAATCCCCAAGTCAAAGGGCAGAGAGAGGGATCAACGAAAGTAGCTATGATGGAGTTACGGTATCTGGATATATTGAAAAGCCTAGAAAATGAAGAGTTCAGAGTTGCTCCCTGGCCATATGACCTCCCAGAATCTAACCTTATCCTCTTGCCAACTGTAACCTGACAACACTCCAAGAAGGTATTGAGTCCATGAGAAATATCTCTCCAAGGATTTCAACTAGAGCCTCTTATTGGCATCCCACCCATTCTCCTTAAACCCATATTTGCGTCTTATCACAATGTGCCAAAGAGACTAGCTTTCCAAAGGGAACCTCCACAGCCACTTGCTGAGCAAAGACAAACTTTTCTTTGCTATGCTACCAATCCCCAGCCCTCCCTTCTCTCTACTTTGTAACACCGTGTCCCAATTAATTAAATGACCTCTGCTACTTTCCCCAATACCTTCCCAGTAAATCAACATTTAGGTTCTTAGTATCTTTGAATTGACAAAGAACAAACTTTTTAAATTCTGACCTTAGTTAGGTTGGAGGAAGGCAGGTGTTTATTTTTATTTATCCATTATATTGATGTATTGTAGCTAACTAGGAGCAAAATGGAAAGAATTAAAGAATATTGAGCTTAAATAATTCATTAAGTTCAATTTACTCAATATTCAGATGCAAGAGTTAATATCAACCAGTAGACAATAGCTGAAGTGGTTTGTAATATAAACAGATGCACAACAGTAAACATGAACAATTTGAGTCCAGATAATTGTTAAAAACTTTACTTAACATGCCATGTTTAGTTTCTGTTAAAATATATGTGAGGATGTATTCAGGTCACAGTGCCGCTAATGTGATGATGTTTGAAAGAAATAATAAACAAATAAACAATGTCAATACAACATTCCAGGTACAATTGAATCCTTCAATCACACAGAAGACATGTCTGAGAGAGAGAGAGAGATCAGTTAAATACCAATATATATTGCACGAAGCATTGCTTTCAGGTTACTGATGTCCTGATGCAATGCTGATAAGAAGCTACCAAGTTCATCCCCATCAAGTAGATCGATAGCTGTTGATCTGTGTTTTACTAAAACAGCATCTAATGCAGCTAAATATGATTCATCTCAAGATTGAGCCTTGTAGATGAGATCATACATCATATCTGTTACCTTAGACATTGCAGAGACAACTACAAACTTCCTCTCGGACTCATCACTAAGAACTATCTCTGCAACATTCTTAATTCTTTCAGAACTTCCAACACAGGTGCCACCAAATTTATGAACAGACCAACTGTCACCTTTAGGAAGCTGAACTTTCTCAGGGGATGTTCCTACTGGAATGTCTACTAATTAAGGAAAGAAAATCATAGTTAGAGGAAAAGTTATTCATCCACCACAAGATCCCAGGACAAATTTGACGATTTGTGGAAGATAGAATAGGGATGAACCTGTGACTGAAGCAAAGATGTGGGTTTTAAAAGTCTTTTTCCTTTCCAGCCCAGAAACAAAGCCCATCCTGAAACAGTCAACAGACCTTTCAAGTTAATAAACCCTTCCTGCTACTAGAAGATCGAACAGTAAACTCCATAAAAAAATTTGAAAGCATTCAAGAAAAAAAAAACAGAGAACAAAAGGCAAAGAAAATACAATTACTAAAATCAATAATTCATTTAAAACAAATAGAAAAAGAAAGTCACTAGTATGCCTACGGTACATTTCCAACACCTTAAGGGCAGAATTTCCTCGGTACTTTCACTTTTCAGTATACCATTTAGATTATCAAATTGTTTTCTTTCCACCATTCGGAATCCCAAGATGATAATAATTCCAGGTAAAATTAAAAATTTACTAGGTTAGCAATGATCTGTGTTTAATTTCTTACTAAACAAGTGAAGACAGAAAGAGAAAAGTTCAGAGAAAATGGCAAACTGGAAGCTTTTTGAATACTTTAAAACAGCAAGAAGCTTCATAACAATCAAACATATTGCTCTCTTTCCATCATTTAATATCCCAGGCTAATATTTCATGTTAAATCAAAAATTTACTACTTAACCTCCAGTGAAGGTTTGGGTTCATTTCAGCTATGATGCATGATAAAGTTTCTTACTAAGCAAGTCTAGACCGAAAGAAGAAACTTAAAAAGCTTGAAGGCTTTCAAGGAATACTTGTTAACATCAATTCAAATCCCAAGCTAATTAATCCAAAATTGTACTTGTTAACATCCAGAAAATGATAAACAGAGGAAAAAAGCTCCATTTTATATGTAAAAAGCTCTCCCATGTACTTGAGAAACACGCAAAAATGAATGAATAAAAGAAAAACGTAATGGTTGTGTGTACCTGAAAATAGGAGAGCGGTGAGGAGGAGGAGGTAGTAATGCACGACATTGATTAGAGAAGTAGAAGATCTTGTTGGGCAAAAATGCAGTGGGGGAGAGACTGTGAGCTGGATTTGAGATCGCCGAGGAGAGCGAAGCCATAGCTCTCACAGTCTCGGAAAGATTTTGATGTGGCGGGCTCTCTGGGTTTGGGTTTGGCGGCTTCGCCTAATATAAAGATCTGTGAGGAGTGATTAGGTGGGGAGGGATGCTATGCGGCGCCTGAACATGTGGGGATTCATTTGTGCGTCGACACGTGGTGAAGATTAAAATGGCATGTGCTATCATGTGGGTATGGGGGGTGCAGCACTGTAAATTAGATCTGTGATGTCCGAGTCATACTCACCAAACCGATCCGATTAACCACCTGATGACCTGATTCACCCGAAATGGATTGCTTATGCAGTTATGCTTTGTACAGATTCTCTTATACCAAAATGCGATTACAACATGAAAAGCACGGGTTGTCGAGATTACTTTCTCTTTCTTTTTTTTGGGAAAAATTCAAAGCTATATGTGTCAAACGGCCTTTTTTTTAGTATCTATATTCGAGTTCAGATCATGTTTTGATTGGCCCATTTAAAAATCCATCCTGAGTCAAGCTAGCTCAACTAAGAAAACCTCGACCCGGAATCCGATTGAGATCTAGTATGTCGATATTCGAAACCACCAACAATTTCAACGACAATTTGGGAGACCAACATGCGACTTAAAAAGCCTTGCGCAAAACACCATGCGCACAAGATGACTTTGCATTGCAACAAAATAAAACTCATCACACCGCCGATAAGCAACAACACCTCGACAAGGGAACATCAATTGAAGGACAACTGCTCCGACGACAGGGTCGTCGAAAGCTGCACACAAAATGCTCAAGCCGATAAAGACAAGGATGGGCAGGAAACCCACTGCTTTGGGCTTAAGCATATATTAGCGTGAGGTGAATTTGAATGAGATCATCGAAAATTTAAGGTAAAGAGAAAAATTAATTTATGCCAAAGAAGGTCTTCAATGTTTATGGCTTCCGGGACAAGCCATCACTAGGTCCCGAATTCTAAGTCAATATTGGCTCCTTCCTCCAAAAATATGGTACTCTTCAACCTAAAGCTTGATCGCGACAATTCTGGTGTGACAGTGACGGTGACAGTCCCTTTATACATGATTGAAGAAGACGTGACCAATTTAGATTCACCAGTGATTTAATTCTTGCTACGGTCCCCAGTTTTGTCTATTCAAATTAAGTATCTTTAATTTCCTCCAATATTTTAAATTGAAACCAAAATAATAAAGTTTCAAAGAAAAGAAGCAAACTTATTGTAAGTTACCACTTGACCTAACCTAGCTTTTTCTTTCAAAGACACACACATAAATATGTATCAATATTCAATACCCATTATATGATAAAATACCATAAATTCATCTCCTTTGCATTTTGTCTCTTCTTATTTTCTCATGGTAAACTCATGATCTCTTTTGTATTGCAATCAACACGATTTTATTCACACTTTAAGAAATTGATCAAGTGCTAAATGGGTGAATTAGATAAGAGCGACTTTCGTGCTCCAGGTACACCAATACATCATGTTTTAGTATGTCTTGCACATGACTTATATTTAAATTTAAAATTAGAAATAAGGGATAAGTAATTAATAAGTTAAACCAAAAATATAATATTTGATTAAAAATAATAATTAATTGTAACCAAAAATATATATATATATATAAAATTAATATCTCATATTTAAACTCAACATAATAAAAAGAAAAAAAATACAACTAAAAATTCATAATTTTCGCTTTGTTTCTTTTTTTTTCCTAGTTTTTTAACTTTTAATCAAATCAGTTCCAGTAATTTCTTTCCTTTTTAAAAAAAATATATATATAGATATCTTTATGTTGATCCCTAGGAGGAAGCAGTGATATCTAGATTAACGATTAGATCGATCGAACTTGATAAATATCATCAGATTATCGGTTATTTCTACAAAGCCAAAATTTGGCCAACTATGATAAAGTTTAACCACTCGATCGTTAAGCGATGATATTTAGGGTTTATAGAAAAACAAGTGATCTAGAAAACAAATTTAAGAGATAGCTGAGGAGTACCATATTTTTTTTTATAGTCTATTCAAAGTTCAACCAGAGCAAAAATATTTTGTTGGAGAAAGCACAGCCCATGAGTTTTTTCAACCCTAGCAGCCTTCGTGCAGCGGCCTCCCTCTAGCGTCATCGTTGGCTGAGCACCATGACTGTCTCCCTCGACACAGTCACACCGGCGACGTCCCTTGTCGCAGCATCTCAGCATTGCTCTCGAAGCTGTCCTTTGGTCGCTTTCGAGCGAACCCCTTTGCTTAATCGATATGCCCAAGGTTTGAAGGGTTTCAATTCTTGGTTGAGGGAGATTGGTCGAACAGGTCCTTGTGTTCCTACTACCTATTCAGACCATGTTGCTACCATTTCATATCTGTCTCGGTACGGGTCAGGAGTAGCCCACCATCGTTGTACAACCCTCGTCCTAGCGCCATCTGTCTACTCGGTAGGGATCCCCTATCGAGTGCACTGCCTTGACAATGCCCCAGCGGCCCAGGCAACGCCCCAGCGGCATCTCTCTACTCGGTAGGGATCCCCTACCGAGTGCATCGCCTTGACAACGCCCCAGCGGCCCAGGCAACACCCCAGCGGCATCTCTCCACTCGGTAGGGATCCCCTACCGAGCCTATCAACAAAGCCCTGGCGGTACCCCAGCGGTTCCAGCAATACCAGGCCGGGTGTACCGACAACAAGTCTTCTCCTCGGCTTTACAGGGACATCTCTCGACCAGGTACCGAGGGCACACAGCCCAATCGGTACTAGCACGACCACCTGTCAACACGTGTTTGTCCACTACCTCGCGGATCGCACTAAGCTGAGCACCCATACCGCACTAGGCACTGCCGTCCCTCGATGCGCGTGTCGAGGTAGTGGATTAATAGAGTATTCCCTCGTGTCATAGGATGTCCCCCACGCCAGGGAAGCTTGTCTCCGACCTCAACTCATATATAAGGAGTCTTCACTCCTTATTCAAGGAAGTTCTCTCCATCCCTAGAAACTCTGCTCAAATCCTCTCGGGACTAACTTGAGCGTCGGAGGGTCTTCGGTCGGTACACGCCGACCTCCCCTGACCTCCTTTGCACTTTCAGGTACACTTACGCGCTCCAGGTGCGTCCCTACCGAGCAGCTGGGAAACGGCAGAAACAGACCAGATCTGGGAGTTCCCGTTTGTTGGTGGTCTGCGACCCAAACGCGGTCGCTTGAGATCTCTGATGGATGGTTGGATTGGTTGGTTGATGAGGGGTGGTGGAGTGGAGCCACTTGGTAGTGATGTTGCACGAAGGAGTCGGGTTCCTCTCTTACCGCCGGTGCCGATTTTGGATTGGGGAGTTCTTCCAATCGAATCCACAGGTGTTGATGGAGGAGTACGGCTTTCTGCGTCTGCTCTCACTTCGGCCAGTTTGTGGCAGATTTTGGTTGTTGGTTTTCTTATTCCATGTCAGTCTCGAGTTTCTTTGGTTTTTGCACAAGAGATTTTGTCAGTGCAGGCCGGAGGCTTGTCTTGCTCAGGGTTCCGGGGTTGGGATCCGGGTGGATTTCGGATTCGGATTTGGGATCCAGGTCGCCAAGGGCGGTGGAATCGTTTTGAGATCTGGATTCCAAATCATTGGTTTTATTGGATCCAGTTCAATAGAGTGTGCTTGCTGTCTACCGAGATTTTTTACACCCTTGGCAAGCTTCACTATGCTCTAGGTGGGAGGACTTCCCAGTTTCGGCGTAAAATTATTCTACTTCGTCAATTTTTGCATTGGAATTGCGTGACACCCCATACCACTACCGGTTATTTGTTCGCATTTGCTACTGTACTTTATGCAGGGCAACGCTTCGATGATATCAGGCTTCTAGTTATGTTATGGTTATTTTATTTTCATGTGCACTTGTGCATCTTGTTCTGCTTATCTTTTTATTGTTTGATGCATTGTTGCATCTTATTTTACATTGTAATCTTCTTTGAGATTAAATAAAGTTTTTGTCCTTTCCTCAAAAAAAAAAAAAGCAAAAATAAGTTGGATAATTATATATATATATATATATATATAAAGGTTTCTTTGTGTCCAGGTGTGTTTTTTGTCTTCAGCATGAAGAAAATGATTTTCATATTTTTGTGAAGTGTGCGGCTCTGCAGCCTTTTTGGAATTTAGTTGTTGTTGGAAGCTTCCCAAATTTGCGTCCTTGCCTCTCTCTATTTGATTGGGTACTGGAAGTTTGTGTTGATTTGCAACCTTCACAAGTTGATCTTCTCTTCATGTGTTATTGGGTGATATGGAATGAGCGCAACAATATAGTTTGGAATGCTGGGGTTTTTAATCCTTTGTTCATGGCTACTTGGCCTATTGAGTCTCTTGAGGAGTATCAAAGATTTCATCCCTGCAATAGTAAGAAAGTGAAGCGAACAGTTACACGATGGGAGTGCCCCCCAAGTGGGCGTCTAAAAATCAACATTGATGGAGCTTTTAATGTTTCTTTGGGGCAAGGCGGCATTGGTGTGGTGGTTCGAAATGATTTTGGGCAGTGCATGGCTGCCTTTGCTCGTCATCTTCCTCATGCCTCATCGGCTTTTCATGTGGAGGTGGAGGCTTGTAGAGCTGGCTTGCTCATTGCTATTCATCAAGGGTGGAGTGATTGTGATATGGAAAGTGATTGTGCGGCTTTGATTGCTGTGCTTGGTAGCACAGACCCAGATTTCTCTGATTTGGGAAGGGTTGTTGAGGACTGCAGAGATTACATGAGAGCTATTAGTTCCCTCCAAGTTAGGCATGTGTTTCGTGAAGCAAATTGTGTGGCTCATCGTTTAGCCCACATTGCTAGTTGTTCTAGTATAGATGATTTTTGGATTGATGAGACGCCTTCTATTATTGAAGACGTACTCTATGAGGACTTATGTCATTGTAGTCGAGGTCAAGGCTCTACGTCCCCCTCGCCGAATGTGACTTTTATCCATTAATAAAACTGTTATCTTTCTTTCAAAAAGGTTTCTTTGTGTTGATCCTTATGAGGAAGTGATATCTAGATTAACAATTAGATCGATCGAGCCTGATAAATATCATCAGATTATCAATTAGGGCAATGCTAGGGGCCTGATTAAGGCCTAAGATGTGGAGGCCTCAATCCTATGTGTCATGACATGTCACATAAAACAAAATATATTTTTAAATCCATGTTAATATTTCAAATATGACAAAACCAATATTGCCCTCTCAAATTTTGATTTAATTTTATCAATTTATCACTTGCAATTTAGAATACAAAAAGAAAAAAAAATTACTAACCCTAGACCTAAAATATAAATAGAGTGTAAATTTAAAACTCTAAACCCTAAAATTTACCATACCCCTAATCCCTAAACCCTAAACCCTAAAATCCACCATACCCAAATCCCTAAACCCTAATAAAATTCACCATACCCCTAATCTCTAAACCCTAAACCCTAAAATCCACCATACCCCTAATCCCTCAACCCTAAACCCAAAATCCACCATACCCCTAATCCCTCAATAGTTCCATAATTGTAATCTTAATTAAAGTTCATCTAAATTATATCTCATTTCCAATTAAGTTTAGATTGCAAGGTTTTTTTTTTTAATAATATATATATACACATATTAAAGTGCATAAAATTATATTATTGTAAAGATAATTAATGTAATTCCTTAATTATAATTGTAAGGTCAATCGTTTGAAGAACATATTAATTATACGTATTAATTGTACGTTTGGCTTTTGATACCTTGCCTTTGGATAATTAATTATGCACATATTAACCTTACAATTATAATCATACGTACGTTTAGCTTTATATGTAAAGATCTTCTAAAAAAAAATCTTTATATGTAAAGATAATTAATTGTCATTGTAAGTATAATTAATTGATAAATTTTAAAGTTAAATAAGTAATAGCCATTAGATCTAGGATGAGCATGATAGACTTTTGCCTAAAATGATTTGGCAATTAGTTAATGATGTGTATATGATGTGGCATGCCACATATGATTGAAGTCTCCACATCTTAGGCCTTAATGAGGCCAACAATTTTTTTCATATCAATTATTGCAACGTTGCCAAAATTTGGCCGATTATGATATATAAAATTTGACCACTCAATCGTTAAGCGATGATATTTAAGGTTTATGGAAAAACAAGTGATCTAGAAGGCAAAAATAAGTTGGACAAATTTATATATATATATATATATATATATATATATATATATATATATATATAAAGGTTTCTTTGTGTTGATCCCTATGAGGAAGTGATATCTAGATTAATGATTAGATCGATCAAGCCTGATAAATATAATCAGATTATCGGTTATTGCTACCACGCCAAAATTTGGCGGATTATGATAAAGTCAAGTTCAACCGTTTTTTTTTCTTTCGTTTGAAGTAATTTAGCTTAACTCGTATTTAATTTTACAGATTGATTGTAGTTAATTAATTAAATTTTTTTTTTTCTTTTTTCCCATCATTATAAATGAAATTTTTTTAATTTAATAATATAATTAGTATTTACTATTCAAGTAACAAGTCAAGAATTTTTAACCCTCAGATCAGATCTATTGCCAATATTTTGTCACAAAACATGGAGCACCCATACATCGGGTGCATTAATTTCTGGAATTAATTAGATGATAAAAGAAAGAAAGAAAGAGATGGCAGAAAGAGGTGCCATTCGCATGTATTTAATTACTCGGTTCTAACAATTATTGGAGGCAACAGATGTTCGGAAAGCTTATACGTACAATTAATATTTAGAAGCTAGCTAGCATAGTCCTCTAAACGGTGTGGTTATCCAAAATGCAGGTGGCCGGCAAAACAAAGGTTGTGAGCTGAGGGTACAATCCTCTAAATTGAAGATCCTCAAAGCACATCTTAGGTGAAGATGGTAAGGACATTCTTCACTCGTTATCGAATCATTGGTGTAGTATATGGAATTTCGCTGCAGAGACGTAGCAGCAGGGAAGCTTGAACCAATAATAGAGATACATTGGTTGTCACCTACAAACAAAACCTCATCTCCAATACCTTTTACCTCAACATGCTTCACAATGGAATTGTCTTTGTCGTCAATTATCACCTTGTACGTATACCCTAAAGCTCTTGGTATAGTACTGCTTAACCTCATCCCCGTAAGTCATAATGCCACGAAAACGTTTGCGTTGTAATTTTGAATTAGTTTTCTTTGTCTTCGAACATGCCATAAATAGTCTCCCTTAGCTGATTTCACAAGATACTCTTTCTCAGCAGAGTTGTCTAACTTGGGTGCAAGTGTAACTTGCCAATCTAGCTTGTTGTTCTAAAGGCTCGCTATTAACATAATCAAGTGACATAATAATAATGGATCCTTTATCATTTCCAACAAGATAGACTCGGTGTTTATAAAATATAGCATCACTTTGGATCTCATATTTTGGCACAATGTGACTCCAAAATGTCTGCATGTCCTCCTTTAGTCAAAGCCAGCATTCTACCAAGCTTGAGAACTGCTATAACTGCTATATAAACTGTAAACACTTAATCAAGATCACAAAGATGATTGACACAATAATTATACATTCATACATGAATTACACGAGAATCTTATCACACAAGTAAAGTAAGATTACCAACCTTGAGCAGCCATGGAGATGAGGCAATAAGAGTCTTCTGTAAAGCACCTTTGGTCGATATCTATGGGACTGAATTATGTGTTTTCAGGTACCAAAGGTGTTCACAGGGACCTTTTATTTATACGGATGAATACACTAAGACTCCACCCCATAAAAGAGTCTTAGCTCTAATCCATTTCTTTTATTAGTCCTTATCATTTTACTTACTTAATAAACAAGTAATTATCAAGTTCATTATCCTCATCATTCCAGAGACTTCATAGATAAGAATTACAATGTTAAGAATCATATTTGGTCTCTATTTACTTATTCTAATAAACACATAGTAGCTGTTGTGCTTTAGGTAATTGATGACATGTCCATTTTATTCTAACAATAATCACATAATTATCTGGATTCAAAAAGGGATCGGCAGATAAGGTAATACTTGAGATTTTATGCTCGTCGAAGAATCCGCGATGCTTCTTTTCCAGTACAAAACGAGGGAGACAAATGGGTGCCATTGCTTTTCTGTAAATGTTCACCAGCTTTATATTCGTCTCACCCCAATAATCTTTCATGGCGAACCAACCCTGATGGCCAGAACTGCAGCCACGTACACATCTTCTTAGTCTCAAGAAGAGTAGCAGTTGGAGGAAAAGAAACGTTTTTGTAGAATTCATCTTCAAACACCGAGTACACCACTGCTTCACTAAATTTAGGGTTTAATCTTTCAGCATAGAATGCTGCAGCTGGTTCATTAATAGGGGGAATTAATAGCATGGGAAGTGCCTTATTGTGCCAGCAATGCGTTGTAAGGTTATAACTTTTTGCAGCAACACACCACTGCTTGCAAACAACAGGGAAACGAAGATGGTCAAACAGATCCAACAACTTATCCAGAATCAAATAGTGAAGGTCTTTTGGAAGACTTGCCCGATTATTATTATCATCCGAAACAGCTGAAAGGTAAATATTTGCTGGACTAGTACTGCTGCTGCTGCTGCTGCTCAAGGTAACAGCCATGTCTGTACGACACGGCTTCTTGTTAGACCTAGTGCTTAAACACATGATGATATATCTCTCGATCGATGATGCAAGCTAGTGGTTATATATATGTGATCGATTTATATGGCCGGGCAGTTCGACAAGAATGTTGTTTGATGCGCTAATTAATTAGGAAAAATGGAAACAAGTGTGGCGTATTTATAATCAAAGTGCATGAAGACCTTTTCTTGAAAGATATCATTAATATCTTGAAAGCCAGAACGACACATACAGCTCTAGGAAATTGATGTATTTTCTTATCCATGCACAAACCAAACATCAGAAAGGAAACAAAAATACATTTTTCGATTGCTTTTCGGCGTTCCCAAACATTGGTAAAGTAGTGGAAAATTTATTTTCCATACTCATGGGAAAGACAAAGGAACTGATTTCCTTTCCGCGAACCAAACGAGGCCTGAGAGTGGTTATGGTTACTTATAGAAGGAAAAAACTTATGTCAGACATGTGTGTCCAAAATCTCTCTTCTTTGCATACATTTGGCAGTCTAGTTTCATGATTTGATCCGTTCATTTTTCAAATCAACATTTGAAGATCATTTTTGCAAAAAATTAACGTAAATAAAAATCATTTATTCATGTAATTGCATCAAACAAATGGACGGTTGGTCATAAGAATGTTAACTTTCACCAAAACCGTCAATTTGTTTGATATAGTTGGATGAATTAACGATATTCAATCCGAATGTTTTTTTGCCTACATGATCTTTAAAGGTTAATTTAAAAGATAAACATCTCAAATCATACTAAACTGCCGAATGTATGCAAATAAGAGAAAATTTAGACACACATGTCCAACCTGGTTCGGACTTACGTTTTTAGAAAAATTACCAATAAGGTCAATAATCTCAAAAATATTCCCAATTAGATTTAGGTTTCCTAACATTTACCAATTAGGTTGGTATTTTGCCCAAGAGGTCACACTATTTCCCAACAGGTTATTGCTAACAGCTCAAGCCAAATTTACTTGACAATTTTGTCCCCTATTATTAGGGTCGCTGAATATTTGTTAGAGAGAGAGAGTTAATTCGACCTGCTTAGAGAGAGAGAGTCACTCAATAAACCAGTTATTGTTTGACAATAACAAATTATTGTCTAACAGTAACAAATTATTGTCTAACAATAACAAATTTATTGTCACTCAATAAACCAGTTATTATCTGACAATAACAAATTTATTGTCACTTAATAAACCAATTATTGTCAAACAATAATTGAGTGGTTTGAAGTCAGTGACATATTTCGTAAATTATATAAAACATGTTGTATAGAAAGGTCATATTGCTCCCTGTTTTTCATTACATGACCTTATTGGGCAAATTTATATTTTGTCTGATTTATTGGGCAACTCTATAGAGTATATGACCTTATTGGTCACCAACCCTTAATTTAAAGAGGTTCTACTGTATATCCATACTAGCTTGAATTAATTTACATTTAATTAATGAGGGTGAATTAGTTTAGTTTTATTGGATTGCTTGTGCACGTACAATCCTCTCTCTCTCTCTCAATGATTCTATATATACACTATTATTTAAAAGAACGAATTAATCAATTAATAACTAATTTTGATTATCCTATACATTACTTATAGGTGCTGCAAGACTATTACTCAGCATTTTTCGTTGATCGAATTATTACCGTTCTCCAAATGTTTTTCGGCTGGCCTAGTTTTTGGTATATAGTAGTTATGGTTGGTTTGTACATAATATCAACCACATGCCGTGCTTGCAACATATATACCATGTATTCAACAAATCAGAAAGAGAACTGAAATTGAGAAGAAGAGGTTACTTGCTATAGAAGCAATTAGAGCAGGAGCAGCTAATTCTGCGGAGCTTTATGATTTTACAATATATTTGCGTTACTATTCTGAAGAAATTCACTCGGTTAGTCGCCATGGTCTGGGACTTGAGCAGCAAGGCAAGGAGATAATGACCTAAGAACGACATGGCCGTCTCTGTCGTACGTTTATTGAATTTTATGTTGGCTAGCGATGGAAATAACTTATGGAGCTATTACATATTTTCTTTTGAGTGGTCATGCGGCTATTTATTTTTAGAGAGAATTCACAATTCATTGAATCAGAGGAAATGTAATTTCATACCCCAGTTTAATAGTCCTATGGGTGAAAGAAAATCAAGCTAGCTCACATAAGCCAACAAGAACCACCTGATGACAAACAATAATAAGCTGCGCAAAGGGTTTGCATCCAGACAACACAGCCTTGAATAGGGAATCTCTCTGCAAAACAGTGGATAAACACCAGAGTTCAGCATCAGTACAAGGAATTCGTCCAAAAAAAAAAAAGCATCAGTACAAGGGAGACAACAAGTGTCACAATCCAAGCCGTTAGTTACAACTGTACAGCATTACAATAGCTAGGGTTTTACAGAGGTTTAGCTCCTCCTATATAGTGCAGATACATTCCCTTGTATTGAACACAACGAGAATATACAATGAAAATTTTCTCCCAATAAATTCTATCAATGATAAGCTGATATATTATTATTCTTTAAGGAATATAATTATCAAAATGGATAGTTAACCCAACCTTTATCTATGTAAAGAGGAGCCTCTAAACCACTTTCACAAATAGAGAACATTCCGAATGTACTAATCTATGCAGTATTGATTTGAAGGGTTTACGTTTACTTAATTTAAAGAGGGATAAAGAGAAGGGTGCTACCACTTGGAAAAGGAATGAATTTATTCATCTGTAAAAACTAACATAACAATCTGGATTGCTAGTGAATCTTTTCCTGTTTAGCATTCTTAGTGACACAGTGAACAGTCGTAATTACGAACATAACAATCTGGAATGCTAGACGTAATATCAAATCGTCCCTGGATAAGATGAGAAGGGTGTAAGTTTTTCAATCTATCATCTGGAACCAAAAAATGTAGATAATATATTCCCCTTTGTGCTTGAGCAAAGGACCATTTGGTTTTTCCCACAAATGCAGTATGTAGGGATGTTATCAGCTTACTACCCATTGCCACATTTTTAAATGGTTAGTAAACAAAATTACATCAGATGCGACCACGAGAGGGAGTGGGGAGTGGGGAAGACAATTAGTGCTTGGTTGGTAGACCTTACTATCTTAGACTACCTTATTCTCAAGATTGTCCTGGACAGTTTTAGCCTGGAAAAACTGGACCAAATCCTGACCTGTGATGGTGGAGAGGGGGACTAGACAGAAGAAAATGAAGAAAAAAATTCAATGGATAATTCTGTACTACATCCCAATTTTCACCAAATACCTACCCCTTACGCTCTGCTCACACCCCAATCTCATCTCTCTGTTATCACTCTCTAATGTGTGTTACTCAATGGGGCCATATATGTATCAATTACACACAATTCAACCAGAAGAAGTTTTGGTACAATTCTACAATTATCCTTTCTTCTCAATTAAGCCAGAAGAAGTTTTTCAATCTACAAGGATCGCTCTGCGAAAACCTTGCCCAATGGCCTCTCCAAATCTTAACTTCTCGATCCAATTAGTGAGCAATTCCTAGCCCTGCAGGAGTTCAGTTCCTAGCTCTTCTTAGTTTCTCTAACGCACTTATTGCAGAATGACTCGACCAGAGACATGAAATAAGAAATTAAATGCCTTGATTGATGATACAGCAAGGTTAACAGATCACCATGGTAGTTGGTGGACACAAAGCAATGATGCGAATCTCAACTTGTGACACACAAAACACTAATTTCCAAAGTATCAATCACCTAAACAAATGATGAAGTGGGATGGTCATATGTATAGTTACAGTGGTACATTCATTGGAGTACCTGGATCACGCATACAGGGTGACCAGTTTACAAGCATACAATGGCAGTTCACTGCCCATACAGGCTGTGTGACTCCATTGGATATAGACAGAGTACATCAAGAAATACATATCTAGAAATCATGGATTTACTTTTCAGATTGGGAATGAGACATACCTGCGCACAGTTGCAATAAGGAACCACACAACATCTGACTTGCTTTTTCTGCAAACTTTGATCTGTTCAAATATATAAAACAGAGAGTTATCAATGGTTCATATCTACATAACTAATTAAAGAAATTATGGATCTTTAATCATGTTGCCAGATTACTAAAAGGCTTCAAAAGTCCGTAAAAGGTATTCTATTGGATAAACATTGAAATGTTTTCTCCCTAAAACTAATAAAAAAAATTATGTATCTTTCTCCCTAAAAACTTTCTTGGATAAACATTGAAAGGTTTTCTACCGGTGTAGACACCTTAACCCCAAATGCTTCAAATGCGATACATTACAGTGGTAAATGATAATATAAATGTTTACACTAGTCATGCAATGGCATAACAACCTCCAAGTTCCAAAAAGAAACTTGCTCCTCCAACACACGTTATTCTATCAAGTGGATTAATGTATTTACTATTTAGATGCATGAAATTGGATTACCGGAAGATCAAGAAATACTACACCGACTAGAATCATCAATAAGATAAAAAAAAACTACAATAACTCAGTGCTGACTCAATGCACCCAGCGGGCACGGCATCATTACTCATTAGTCACAAACCTAGGACCATCACTAAGAATGAAAAGGCATATAGTCACTTAACGTAAAACTACCTGGCGTGTCTTTCCAATGCCCATTTCGTCTGCAATATGACATCGTCAACCCTTTGCAAACCAAATCTAACACTCTCAAGCTGGAAAGGCAAGAGCGAGTCCAATAGTTTCTTTGGTAGCCTTCCAATCAACACATCAACTTTATCATCTGACAAGTGTTCTGGCCTGCATGATACCCACTGCCTTGTGATAAACGACTGTGAAAGTCTCTCTTCAATGTCAAGGCCTTTCCACCACCGTGATTTTGCATATAGTGTGATGGCATGACCTAGACAAATTCATAAAACAAAATTTCAAACACAAAATCCTTAACTACCTAATAGAATACAGTTGAATGTTATAATTTGTTGTGTGACTGTGTCTATATGTCGTATGCATGGATCTAGGTATGCTTGTATTGAAGTAGCTAACAATTACTCAATACTAATAATACTCTATCCATAAAACTGTAACTCACTTAAGACTAAGCCTAGCTTTTTCACAACGATATCACCAAAACTCAAAACTGAAATTCAATTTCCTTTATGGTTCATCTCCACCATTTTCTCACCAACCACACAAAACCCTCCAAAAAAACACTTGCATTTGAATATTCCAATCAAGCTATCAAAAATAACAGTAGCTAGACTCAGATTAGGTCATTTTCAAAATCAAGCAATCACTTAGTACAGTTACTCAATACTAATAATACTTTATCAAAAAGAGTAACTCACTCAGAACTAAGCCTTTTTTTCGAAACAAAATCACAAAACTGCAATTCAATTTTGTTTCATGTATCTTCATGTCCAAAATTCACAACACTCACCCAACAGAAAAACTCACAATCGCACATTGCATATGAAAACAAGTATAACAGTTGTAAAACTCAGAATTTAGGAATGAAAATCACAAAACCCAGAGACCCACTTACATTAGGCATTAGCCGAGCAATCCTTAGTCTCCTTAAGCAGCACCCTGCCGGAAATGCAAACCCTTTGTAGGACAATCGCGGTGGCCGAGAATGAGTCCGGGAAGCAGATTTCGAGCCCGACCCGGAACATCTGGTTTTCCAGAACCGGGCCAACCCGTAGAAAAGTAGCTTTCGCTTTCTACGAAAAGAAACTCTACGGCTATTCCGTACTCCATAGATAATAAATAAACAAGGCATAAAAAATCATAAAGGAAAAGCAATTATATTATAATAATGACAACAAACAGTAAAATGTTATAATAATATGTCCTTAAAATTGAAATTTCCATGAACAAAATTTATAGGCAAATCCAGAAACCAACAAACTTGCAAAATCCAGAAACCAACAAACTTGCAAAATCCAGAAACCCACAAACTTTAAAATCCATACACAGAGAAAGTAAAAGTCTCGAATATAATCGATTATTTGAGCAAGTCGTGGAACTTTAGAAGCTAAAACCGCTAGTGCTACTCAGCTAGCCTCCGTTGCAAAACTACGCACCCCAGTTGCACACGCAGGAGCGATTGAAGTAGAGACCGAAGTAGGTGATGAGGTAGAGAGAGAACGTCCCACAGAAGAGAAAGCTGAACTTGACTATGAACCTCCTCACCCATGGATCTGATTCAACCAAGCGCAGTGTATTGCCGGGCGCTTCCAAGGCTCCTGCAATGAGAATGCAGTACAACAGCAAAGTGATATACCCGTTCATGAAATAGTAATTCAGCACAAACAGAACCAGCATGGCCACCATCACTGCAATTGCATTCAGCTGTGGAAAAATCCTCTGCGGCGCCGTCGGAACCCTCCCGGCCGCCGGTTGGTTCTCTTGAAACGGACCCGCCTCCTCATCAAAAAATCGTCGTTGTCCAAGCATCGTACCCGCTTTTGTGAAATTTGAGAGAGCGTCACGACGAGAGCAGAAATGCAGAATGCTGTACTCGATCGTTGTATATATGAGGCCGCTCAGTCTCTCCCAGCTAGCAAGCTAGTCACACAGAATGCGTGCGCTGACGTGGCACTTTCTTTTTATTTAATTTGTTCTCCAGTTGACCGTCGCTGAATACTTTCTCCTCCTCTCGCTCTAGAAACTTCGATTCGATTCGACACTGGGCCGGGTCTAACATCTTATTCCTCCTCATCTGTAATTTTTATGAGTGGGCCTGGGCACGATTCGGGCCTGTTTTTTTCAGTAGGCGGTCAATTATGGTCCAAAATCTAACTTCGTCAAAATTGTGTCAAAAGAAAGGGCTAATATTGTCTCTTCCACCGTAAAACTTTTGTTTTGGTCAAAGTATTTCATTGTTAATTTTATCAATTTTAATGCGAATAACTCTCGATTTTAATGCTTTTTTATCGATAAACTAACAAGAACCCCCATAAGATTGAACCAGTAATATATTGCTGTTTGAAGTAACATGCATTAATCGATCACAGCATCGGTCAATTTTAGAATCTTACTTGAAAAAAGTTTCATATTTGTGTAAAAATCGCAAAGATGAAAATCAATAAACGACCGAGTCGACAGATTCATAGGAAATGCCACGATGGCCTTGCCTTGCTTTGCAATGTAATCCCACTCGCGTACAACTTGACTCAGTTTCATGCTCAAAGCCTTTTAGAAAGATGATCGATATATATGCTTTTTCTTGAGACTCACGTACACAAACAATCTCTATAGTAATTAATAAACAGAGACACAGAGTTGGCCGTTGCAAATTCAAACAGCTAGCTAGCTCTGCCGGAGAAGCATGCATGCATCTACTCGCGCTCAGCAAAAATACAGTATAACAATCTCGCAGCTCCTGCAATTATCTATATGTATAATGTGATTAAAATAAATGTTAAAGCATGCACCTAATTAATTCTCCCTAGCTCCGTCTGACGTTCACCTTGCTATCTAGGTTCATCCCCTAGCTTCTGCAATTAATCTAATTGCTTGTAATTAGGATGTTAATATATTCTTTCCTATAATTACATAGTCTTAATTAGGATCTTGTTTCGTTTGATTTAGCTTTTGCTTCTATATATATATATTTAAACGTACTTTTCATATCAATGAGAAAGATACGTACACTTGAATCTCTGATCGAGTATCTCGCGCGATGATCAACTTGCCTCTATCGGTGAAATCGATCGTCTCCAACACTGATCTGGTTCAAGCAGTTTTAAGGGGTACGTATTAATTGGAGATGAATATGATAGGCTGGTTATAGCCCTTTAACCATTTACGAGGCCAAACATTGCTCAGCATACAAAACCAAATACAAACCCGATCTCAACTTCGATAAGAAACCAAATACAAAATCGATCTCTACTGCGATAAGAAACCAGAGAAAAGATAGAGACCCACAAATTGATGGAACGTACCAGCAATTGATGGAGATATCAGGTCAAATTTGATGGCTTCATACTTTTCATGATTGAATTGAGTGCATGGTTTTGAAGAAGACAAATCTTCAGTTTCATATGTGTAGCCTTTATTCATTTTTATGGTTAAAAGCTTACAAGTTATGGTACTGCTATTGCTTACTGGGAGCTTCTAATGGTTTGGTTTCAATTGTTCACCATTAAATTTTTTAGGGACTGGTACTATGAGTGGTGGGCTTCGTACTCTTATGTGGGTTTTTCACGCATGAAGATCACTTTTGCGGCTCAAGGTCAGCTATTGCTCTTTGTTTTTCTTCACTTTTTAAAATTGTACTTGCTGTTTCTCTGCATAGTGCAAATCTGATTGTGTTTTGATGATTGAGTGTTGACGTTTCTCATTGTTAGTCAAGCAATAGTTGTTGCAAGCAATAGTTGCACGTACTGCATATGGTGAGGAAACGACCGAGCTAGGGATCATCTTTCTCTTCTGATCCGCCATTGTTGCATATATGCCTTGCCTACCAAGAAATTGATCGAGACTAAGTTATAATTAAGCTAGGGTTTAAGAGGCATATATATAGAAAAGTACTTGGCGGATTAATTGGACTGGATCTCCTAACTCAAAACCCAATTAATTAATGGGGATAGCACACAAGGGATCTCTTTGTCAATTGGAGCACAGATTGAATTGAACATGAACATGAACATGAACATGAACATGGAGTTAGGAGATCATGATTTTCTCCGGCTGTGCACCACATTATTGCTAGCTTCAGAACATGGACCGCTTGATTTAGAAAAACAAGGGCGACCGTGTGATTCCTCGAAATAAAATAAAATAATTGGCCGGGGGACCCCACAATTTAACATTCCCCTGGAACCGTGTATTTTTTATGATTAATCCCCAAAAGCTTTTTAATTTACATCCGAGTCCTCAAAAACCTATATATTGAGAGCGAGGACATTCGTATCTTGACTTTTTGGAAAAGCAGAGTGTTTCGGGGAATATCTGAACCACCACTTGCCAATCTCTGGTATTTTGTCTCTAGGGTTTCCGCCATTTCTTTGTCATAAACCATCATAGGGTTCCGGTATCAACTTTTGCGGTGTCACACAACCTTGATTACTTTTTTTTTTATCAGGGCCCTTAATTACCTTTCGAATCCTCCACACCACTTTTAATTTCTGCTCAAAGTCTTTGATTTTGGGGGAGTTTAACTGTTTTATTAGACTTTGCGCCTGTGAAATCTCATCTCGGTGGTAACTCAATTGGCTCATTTTCACTGTGTTCGTTCAGAGCACAATTTTAGGACTAGAATTTTCGATCCGGGTTTCGTTGGTTTCGGTCAATTACGGCTTTAGGGCTTGAAATTTCATCTGGGTCGGGGCCAAAATTTGAAATTTCGGTACTCTTTCACTCAATTGGCACTTGTTGCTCTTAGTCTTTCTCGCAATGGACGACGGAGAGCTTGATTTCTCGAACCAGGAGCTCGATTTTTCAATTCCGAACATCACCGGTGAGCTTCCGAGTAGTTGCTCAATGGAGAACATCTTCGGTGATTTCTTCAAGGAGACTGATACTGCTTGCACTCACAACCACATTTGCAACCCTCCCTCCGGCCCTGACACGTCTCACAGACACACTTGCATTCATGTCCACACTAAGATTTTGTCCTCCGCGAGTGAAGACAAGGCTGGAACTGATGACACTGCTGAGTCTGGGGAGAAGAACTCGAAGAAAAGGCCTCTGGGTAATCGGGAAGCTGTTCGTAAGTACAGGGAGAAGAAGAAGGCTCGAGCTGCGTCGTTGGAGGATGAAGTTGTGAGATTGAGAGCTGTGAATCAGCAACTGATGAAGAGGTTGCAGGGTCAGGCTGCATTGGAGGCCGAGATTGCGAGGCTCAAGTGTTTGCTTGTGGACATTCGAGGAAGGATTGAAGGAGAAATTGGATCTTTTCCCTATCAGAAACCAGTGAATCCGAGTATGCACAATCCGAACATGACAAGTGCTTATGTGATGAATCCATGTAACATGCAGTGTAATGATCAGCTTTATTGCCTTCAACGAGGGAATGATGGAAAATGTGGAGATGGTGGAGCAATGAATGGACAAGGGTTTAGTGGTTGTGAATTTGAGAACCTTCAGTGTTTTGCAAATCAGGATGGAGGGTCCTTGGGACTTTCTGGATGTGATCTTGGAAATGTGATGTCAGACTCCAATGCAAATCTTTCTAGCACAAAGAAGAGGAAAGGTGAAAATTAGATGCCCTTAACTTTGTAATCCATTTGTTTCCGTTTGCATTTATGACTACTTTGCAAATAGTTAGTTGGCTAAATTGAATCTTTTATGCTTGTTCTTTTGTTTGAGTAGTTTGCTTGTTCTCATCAGTCTTTTGTGCATGCATTGAATATATGGTTCTTGGGGGCTCTACATCTGGGTTTGACGGATTATTTTCATTGAACCCTGATGGAATTAGATTGCAATGCTAGTTGTGTTGTACATTTTGAGGTTTTTCTAATGTTCTATGCCTCCTCTAGATTTGGGATTTGGATTGGTGGAATACAAATGTTAAACCTGTATAATTTTAACTAGCGTGAGCAGAGCTAAGTAGGAAAGATTAAGAGAGTTAGTAAAGGATTTCCTATTTCGTGATGCTATTGTATGGACTGGCAGTATGTGCAAATCTTCTCTGTTGATGCAGTAATTGAGAAAAAGGGCTTGGTTAAGCCCCTTGGAACATTAATATGGTGATGAGCCAAAACATGTTTTCATTAGTACATATTGTCTTCCCTTGGGGGGTGGTTGAAGATTTTTCTTTTGTTCAATATTAAAGGAATGGCCCTAAATACTGCTATAGGAATTGTCCAATTTTTTCACTTTCCAAATTGTGACACTGATTATTATGCTGTCTGTTTGGTTAGGAGGGGCTCGAGCTGCAGCAGCGAATTAAAGGGATGGGGAAGCAGTGTCATCAAGAGTACATATGGTCTTGCAATAAGTAGTTTGTCAAACTGCATAATCAGTTTTCCCCTCAGGTCGTTCTGCGTTTTTTGGTTAAATTTTTCTAATTGAACCATTGTTGGGTTCTTTGAAAGGGCATGATTTACTTTTATCAAGCTGAAGTTTGCTGAAATAGCTGCTATTTTAGTTGGTCTTTGGGTCAGAGAATAATTTAAGTAGGACATATGGCAGACCTCAACTTCATGGTTTTCTATGAAACTCAAATTCCTTTTATTATCAACTTCCTAGTTGTCTTGTACTATACATATATCAGTCAAATTACCTTTCCTTGGTTTATGTTACTTTGCTGATTTTCAATTGAATCTGTTATGAGTTGTTCTCCTTTTCTTTTTTGGTGACTCCTT
Source organism: Rubus parviflorus (assembly GCA_029955375.1). Taxonomy (NCBI): domain Eukaryota; kingdom Viridiplantae; phylum Streptophyta; class Magnoliopsida; order Rosales; family Rosaceae; genus Rubus; species Rubus parviflorus. The sequence continues at coordinate 34,244,317 of JARGGL010000001.1, forward strand.
TAGCTTTTCTTTCTCTTTCTGAGCTACATGAATTCTTGATTTCTTACTTACAGAACGTAGAGAAGCTCGCATATGATTTCTATCATGTTTCAGTACTAGAGCTGTGAACAGGTGAGTCACAAAACTCGCTTTGTGAGATCCAAACTTGTGATTTGTGTGAAAGCTTGCTTAGTTTCTAGCTTCATTCATCCACAAAGTGGTCACTGACTGGTGGATAAATTTCACAGTATGTTTGCCTGTTACTGATGCGTCTGGCCATCGAAAATGTCAATGGGAGCCTCTTTCCAACATTGGGGTGAAAAATGGCTATTCCAGGAAGAAGGATCTCAGTAGGTTCATTGCCTTTAGATGGTCAGTCAGTTCATTAGAAGAATGTGTATAGAAAAATAATTTTTTGTCTTGGGTGGCTTACTGGCTTTGGCTATATTGAAGGTGATTTTCATAAATGAGGGGAAGGATATGAAGTGGGATGAAACTGCTCCAAAAGTTGCTTTATAAAAAAGGCTTCCATTAAACTTTCTTTAAAGAAAGAACAGAATATCAGTTCATCTTTTGTTTCCTGCCACTCTAATATTTCAGAAACTAGAGTAGCTGTCTTAGTTTCTTGTTTATTCTACTCCCTTCCCTGGCCAAAATAAACTAGACATTTTGTTAGAAATATCATTTGGGAATGTCTAGCTTCTCCTTCTTCATTGTCGGTCTAATGGTCTGGCCTTCTTTTTTGATCCTTTTTCTTTAATAATACTACAAAGATTTTCTGCTCTAGCTTGCACTAGTTTTGAGAAACTTCACATTTCTTAAACATGTGATGTAATAGATAAAAGCACAATGCATCCCGTTTCGAAAATCTCAGTTTTCCTCCTCGAATGAATTGCTGGTTACTAGTTAGCGACTGTGTAAGATTGTGTGTCCACTGAGATCGGACCCATTCATCAATGTTGGCGTGGTCCTGCTAGACAAGTTCTTCATGGTTAACTAGGCCTCGTGAATATTTTCTACGATTCGGAGCTTCCTCTTTTGCTTGGGATATTATCCTTTTCTGAAAGCAGAGGACACACAATTTTGGTCCCCTCCCTCTGGTCTCAAATATCAGATTTCTCTAGGCCTTGGCATGCTGATTCCCAAAAGGGGCCATTCGTTTATGTATGTCAAAGGGGCACCACTAATAAAGTGTTTTCTTTAGAAGAACAACCTTTCATTCACAAATTTTATGTGCACAAAGGAGTCCCACAAAACTAAAAGATGAAAATTTCAAATAGCTAAGGAGAAGCTTACAATGCGGAGGAAACACAGAACATTAAAACCCAAAATAATAATTGTTTAATGGCTTCCAGTTGAACATCCTGATTCGATTGGACATTAATGGACTTCCTACTTATAAACCTACATATTTTTTCTTGTCATAATCATCTCCAGAGGTTTTAAAACAGCTCCCACCAAGATATTACAAGTCAAAGGAACGAAGATTGCAACAACAGAACACACAGTCGAGAATTTGAGGCGTATCATCAGACATCAGAAGCTTCCCCTTCTTGCACATCCTCATCGTCGCCGTAAATACTATCAGCAATTTGCCAGACCTGAAGAGTGTTGTCTTCTGCTACACTTGAAATGAGCCATGGAACATTTTTGTTCCATGAGAAATCTGATATCTTTGCTTTATGACCGCCATGTGAAAACAGAAGTTCTGATGGCCCATCATCACCATCTCCCTCCAACTGCTCATCCCCAATCCTAAACACACCGCACATATGAGTTAGATGAGGTAAGCAAGCAAATGAAACATGTAAAAGTGAAACAGATAAGTAAAAGAAAAAACGTTTCTCGCAGCATTTCTAACATTGGATAAATAGATACCTATTAATGTCCCAAACTATCAACCTTCTGTCACCAGCATAAGATGCCAACACAGTATCATGATTAGGGTCCCATTCAACCTGGAATACCTCCTCTCTGCAAGGAACAAATGAAGAATGAGGGATTCATATTAAACCATATGATCTGCAAATAGTTATTTTCGAAATGTTTGAAGTGAGAAACGCCGAATAATTTTTCACATGAAAGAGACAAGAAAAAAACTACGTCAAAACACAGTATGAGTAGGCTAGCCCGATGTGAATTAAGAATCTCAGAAGTTAATAGTTTTTCCATGAGATTATTGAAAATCTTATTAGTTGGTCCACAGAGGCTTTATATTTGTACTGACCGAGTACCTTTGATTTTCAGGAAGGGCTGACAAGCTATAATTCTCAACTGCTTCACTTGAAACAAGTGAATGAAAACTTGTAAATGGCTGTAGACCTGTTAGGACAATGTGTGTGTACATATAATTTTCTGAATCATCTGGTAAGTGGCTCTAACTTTTGTATTGCATATATCAGTGACATGTTACACATCCACGAAACAAGAGAGTGAAAAGTGGATGCAGCAAAGCCTAAACTGCTATAATTATCAGACCATTGCTCCAGAAAGCGGAATACTTCATCATCCAAAATACTGGTTTAGGTACTTCAACCACAAAATGGATAGTAACCTTTACACATTGAAGAATATGTATTAACATAAATGTGGATACTTTGAATTTTGATATTAAATTCAGTGATTTAAACACCGAGAGCAGAGAGGTAAATGATATTAAAATCTTTTAAAAAGAAATCTTAGTTGCGTAAATCTAGATCAAGAGAAACCCACAGAAGAAATTCACATTAAAGAACAGAGATGACGGGTATATAAATAAGTTTTAAGAAGGGAAGGGCATAAAGAGCATACGTGTGGCCACTCAGAGCATGCAAAGGTACAGTCAGCTTCCGCATATCAAAAAGACCAACAGTAGTATCTGAAGATGCTGTAGCCAAAACCCACTCATTACACGGATGGAAAGACAGATAGTTTACCTGAGACCACCAAACAAATAAGAGAGAGGAAGCTTGGTCAGTAACCTCATTGATGCTTATTTTAATAAGTACCAAAACCAGTCTCCAGTTTCTACAAAGGTTCAGTTAGGACATCCTAAAACAATGCAAATAATAGTAATTTGTAACCTATAACCAGTTAGAACCTCTAAACCATTCCAGAACTAACCCTATCTTACTTCTGAAACCATTTGTCAACTTACTATATTTACAGAATGGCAGTGAGTAGTAGTATATAAATCCTGAGAGAAACCATCAAAAACACTTTTGGAGAACATCGTATAAAAATCAATACCAACAATATAAATTAGTAGCATCAATGTGAATTGATATGTACATTGTATATGCTCAAGCAAATGTGCGATTCAAATGGGTGTGTGACTACCAAATGTGAAATCCTACGAATGTATTTAAAAGACCATCATTAATGATATTGTTCAAAGTTACTTCACCTCTTTCTCATGAGCTTTGACAGAGTCTTGGGCTTGGTTTGTTCGCAAATCCCAAATCATCAATTGACAATCATCCCCAACAGACCCAAATAGATTCTCGTTCTTCGAATGCCATGATACATCTCCAACCACACTTTCATGACTCTGAAAACAAGCATTGTCAAACCATCATATACCACATAGCGAAAACATGTATATGACGTATCAAGACCTATAAGTTTTTAGTCCCAAAATTACCTCATAAACATGCATTGGATGAAGCACTTTATCTTGAGCCAAAGCAGACACATCCCATAAGCAAATTTTACAATCATTTGAACCACTCAAAAGGTAACCCTCCTTAAAGGGGCTCCAGGACAAGCCATACCCTTCTTTATCGTGACCCCTTAGCCTCAAATCAGGATCACATTCACCATCTTGAGACTTGAGGCCCTGCTTGGTACAATCAAACACATACACCTCAGTACCACTGGTCTTCGCACCCACTATATTGGGTTTCTGTAGCATACACCGTGCCCTATTCACTTCCCCATCAACACGAATCTTCTGCGTGATTTCCACCTACAACCACACAAAGCATAAATACAAACATTTTCTGCTAGGAATTTTAACAAACACTTGGTACGCACAAAATAATTCTTCAAAATATTGATTACCAACAATTTACTCTTCAAAAATAAAATGCACCCAGAAACTATTCTTATATATTATTGGTGCCCAAAAGATAAGTCTTTGAAAAATGAACGAAAGCACTGATTTTTCATTACCTTAGGGAGAATGGGCTCTTCGGAAATGGTGTCGACGTTGGCTTGAGATGCGGGGAGGAGGGCGTCGGCGACCATGAGGTAGTTGGGGTAGTCGTCGGAGGTGTGGGTCCCGAGAATGAGCTTGTGGACGGCGAGAGATGGGTCGGCGTAAGGCTGAGGGGCGGCGGGGACCCAATGGACGGTGAGAGACGGCCATTCGAGAGGGTGGGAGATGATGAGGTCATACAGAAACGGAGTGTTCTTCTTCCAGACGGCGTACTCTTCCTCAACGAGGGCCATGTCTTCTTGGTCCTGATCGTCGGCCATCGCTGTGGGTGTGGATCTCTGAGCTTTTTCCGCTACTTTCTGATTTTCCCGCCAAAATGGGATGAGTGAGAAGGAAAGTGCGGGTGCGAACCGCGAAGAAGGGTTTATAAGGAATTGGAGCCTTTCTTTATGGGCTGATTACACAGAAAGGCCCAATTTGAAGAGAAAAATCTATGATTTATGTTGGTGACTTCTATCAGCATTCATCAATTTGATATATGCACCATAAGTCCAAAAAAAAAAAATTACGAAATTTAGTAATGGCTGACGAGATGAAGAGGGTCTAAAGCCTTTCACCGTCACGCCCATCTAGCTTGTGTTGATTTCATAACAATTTGAGTACTCCGATATTCCATTTGTAAGCAACAATGGTGAAGTTAGAAATTTATTATTAGTTCAAAAAATAATTTGGATTAATTTGGAACGATGTGATGGGAACCAAGAAGGGTCAAATATTCCATTTTGCGAATTTCTAATTTTCCAAAGAGTCAAAATATTCTATTCATTAGGCTGCCTATCGAAAAGTAGGAAAGAGAGGTGTGAGTTGCTTGGTTAATTTTGTAGCAAACTCATAGTTGACCATAAAAATGCCCAAGGACCATGGTCATTTTCACTACATAACTTAAAACATTGGTGACTTGGTCTCCAAACTTGAAGCTCAAGATTTGGGCGGTTGGATCACAAATTCTCTAGTTATCAATTTTAATACAGACTCTTGTCTTTTCTAATCTTCTTGTCACAATATTTGAATTTGGACAATGGGCAAATATGGGTTGCGTGAAATTTATGTAAAGTATATTATTAGGTTTGTTATAATCACACTCTTGACCATAACACTCAATTACACCACTAAAATACAAGGTGTCATGTGCCTTGTTTAAAGCTGAATGATCACTAACACGAGCCAATGGACCACACCACACTTTGGATTGTTTTCAAATAAGTGATTATGTTTTCCTCCACACAAAAAAAAAAGGTGCTTATGGCTTCTTCTTGTTCCTTTTTTTTTTCTGTACCAAAAGTGTGGAACTTTGGATATGTACACTATTATGTGTTTCCTTTATTAGGTGCTAGTACAAAGAATCTTAGGACCTCACAGTTCACCATAATAGTTCAAATTGAATGCTCCAACATCCCAACCGGAAAAAAAAAAAAAAAACAACTTCGAAAATATTTGTTTTTCAATAGTCTATCACTCTATCTCATGCAAATGTATTGATTATAGCAAGACTTAATCTCACAAGTTGGTTTAAACAACCTCACCTTAAAAATAAAAATAAAATACCCAAATAGTCCACTACATTTCCATTTACAATCAAAGAGCAAACTAGCCCATTTCATATTGATTTTTTTTTTTTTTGGATTCTTAACAAACCTAAAGAAAATAGACATAGGCAAGAAAAAAAAATGTGCATCACACATATTACATTGACCGATTGACATATCCAACAAGAAGAAGAAACTAGTAAGAAAATTTGATAACACATCACATTAGTGGGTGGTGACAAGTCACATGACAGAACAGGCAGCTGGGTTTTCATCACTGAAAGCTGTGGTGTACCTCACTTCCGTGGAGCTCGCACGTGCCAAACCTCCGGACATCTGCTGGTCGCTTCGCACGTACCCAGACGGCGCCTTCTTGTCGTAGACCCCAGGCGCATAAGGGTGGTCGACCACATCGTACGGTACATATGGCCAGATTTCCACCTTCTTGCCCGTCCGATGCGCGACGCGTGCCAACACCTTCTTGGGCTCCACGTATCCAACGACGGTCAGCTTGCTGCCCTTGCGGTCTACGTCCACCTGCGTCACTCCCTTCATTCCCTCCACTGATCTCTTCACCTTCCTCTCGCATCCTTCGCAGTCCATCTTCACCTTAATCTCCACCGTCTGATCAAAATACAACACAAAACAAGTCAGATGCATTCTACACGTGGCGACTTGGCACTGGCTTTTACTGGGTATCCAGCTCTAAAGAGAAAAGCAAAAGAGCCTGCATAAGCCTTATTTGGACAAATTCACTAAGTTTGTGCTTTTTAAAATCATTCTAGCTCCTTCACTTTTTGACTTGCTAAGATTCAAAATCAAGATTCTCTTTCTCTACAAGAAAACCACGGATCTAACGAAAACTAATTGCTTGAGATCTACTGGGCTACAAAGCACTTACTAGAGTTTTGAGCTCAAAAACACTAACAAAGATAAGATTATTGAGAGCTTAAATATTCAATTTAAACTTCAAAGGCCTTGGAATGAAGTAAATACCTGGAAATTCCTTCGCTTTTTGTGATGGGAATGCGCACTTGAGCAATCAAATAGATTAGAAAAATGATCTAAAGCACCCATTTTCGCTTTCGATATCACACTAGAGATTCAGAACCAAACAGCAAACCCAATAATTGATAGAAGAACCCAGAAGTTTTTTAACTAAGATTTTCAGAGAGAAAAACTAATTGCAGTATGGAGTGGTGGACATACGAGACACTTGGGTAGCTCCACTTTTATAAGCAAAAAAATCTTGGGATCTTTTCCTTTCCTCTTAAAATAATCTGGATCGTCCATTAGAAAGATCTGGGTCGTCAGTAGTCAGTGACTCGACTAAAATAGAGTTTATCGTGCTGGGTTCGCGACACGTGTCCGATGAGTGATCCAGTGGGAGCGAGAGCATTGAGAACGGAACGAGGTTATCCATGCACCGACCAGGTTGGTTTTGGCGCCACATCGAATTTGAGGATCACGCGCCAAATGGGAATTGAAGAAGGTCAGACGTCCTCGGGTCGCTTTAATGGTGGGAATGGGACCCTGAGTGTAACCACACCTTTTGAAATGGGGCCCGCGAGGATAGATGTTCGGTGGGTCTGATGGCATGGGTGGCGCGTCCTCTGTACGGTGATGGGCATCTTTGGTGGGCATATGCGAGACCAGCGTTTGGGTTCAAACCCCCCCCCCCCCCCCCCGAACGATTTCTTCTCGTTTTGGTAAACATACGACTTTACGGTTTTACCAATATATGTTTTTACTTTTAAGGAAAAAAATTATTACTTAGCTTCTATACCGTAGAAACTCCCAAACATACATGTGTAAATAATAATCAAAGGTGATAATCTAGAGTAAAAATAAGGGTGTCAAAAGGAGAGAGACGCAAAGTCGTTAAGAGTGTTAATCTTTTAACACGGTAAGAGATATAAACTAGAATTTGAAACATATAACTAGACCTGTAAATGGAGCGGATTTCGAGCGGATCGACCTAAATTCGGATCCGTTTAGTAACAACAAATTTTCAACCCGATCCAATCCGTTAACTCGGCGGATCACTGATAAGCCGATCCAAATCCGTATCCGGCGGATTAATGGATACCAGGTCCACGATCCGGATCCGTTTATTATATCAAGTATTATTAAATTTTAAAAAAATATTAAATTTTTATCATGATATCCGATAAAACTTTGATAAAACATTGAAACAAAATTCTCAAGCCAAATGTTGAATTACTTATATTATATAATATGTATATATTTATTATTTTATATTTTATAAAATAATATTTTATTATTATAAATACGGACCGGGTTATTAATGGAGCGGATCAACTTAAATTCGTATCTGATCCGTTAAGTAAACGAGTTAACGAATCCGGACCATTAACGGATCAACGGATCAAATTTTCAATCCAAACCCGTCAAATAGCAACAGATCCGGAGCGGATCAGGATCAAAATCCGGTCCGTTGACAACACAATTTGAATTGGAATAAATTACCATAAGTAAAGTTTAACTTGTGTTGCGCGAATAGAAATATTATTTTTTGATCCGCATTAAGAGAAGAGATATATGAAGGATGGTACTATTATTATTTATGTTAAATGGAGGCCCATGTTGCTTCTGGTCCATATATAGGAGTATGTAACTAGATAGCGCAAACGCTTAATTGGCCTCGACTTTCTTCAGTTCTTGTGCTTGATCTCAACCCATGCAGTAGCAGTACTAGTACAAGTGCCGAAGTGCGTGTTTCATTAAGCATATATATATGGAAGTCGTTTTGGTTAATTCATTCTTTACAAATGAAGACGTTCTTTTCACAGATTTGAAATACTTACTAGCTAAGTTTTGGATTATTATTTAATGTGAAAGGTAGGTACGACTTTTTTTGGTTTTCCATCTCAATTTGTTCTCAATTACTTGCTAGCTAGCTAGTAGAAACCGGCCAGCTGCAATATGGCCATGTATATGTTTTGTTTTTGGATTATTAGATCTTGGTTCTATGTGCCAGTGGATTAAAAGATAGATATACGTACTCGCATTCTGTGGGAATTAGATTATTTAATTCATGAACTCGATCAAAGTTTTCACACTATATATACACCAACTGATCTTCTTTCTCTTCGTTCTATCAGGCTTTGCATGTGCATGCATGCGTGCAAAGATGCAAAGCGACATTGTGGTAATTAACATATATGCATGTTATACTATATACTTGCATTTGATTAATATAAACTTGACAGGTCTACATAATGGGCTATGGGCTATGGCATGGCAATATATATAATGGGCATGGCGATCAGATATATGCTACGTACGTACTATTAATTTCTTGTCGTCTTCAACCTTGTTCAACGGCCAGCCTCAGCCCTCAGCCCTCGATCTGCAGGTGCATATATAATGCAATGTTTTAAGCTAGCTAGCTAGGTGTCCATGTCATGAGTATAATATTAATTCTCATCCTTTCTTCTTTTTTTGGTCGAAAGTGATGAAAAGATAACTACTCAAAACAAACTACAAAGCTATAAGTACAAAAGACCCGAGCAAATAGAGACCCAGCAAACTACAAAGCTATAGGACCCAATTCTCATCCTTTGAGAACGATCTAGCTAGCTAGTGCCTCTGCCGATCGAATACATGCACCCACCACCAGTTTGTCCCGTTCCATTTTAGTTGAATATATGCATCAAATTCAAAGTCGCAATAATTAAACTTGGGCCTGCAATTACAATAATATATAGACGGATCCAATGTCTGGTACGTTTAGCATCTGCATGCTTAATTTGTTATAAGAATTAATGTAAGAGATGAAATTAGTAGGAAATATCAGAATTAGTGGTTCAATTCTATAACATGCAATTGGCTATGCTAGCTAGATTCTATTATTCAAGATAAATCAGGCCATATATAGGTCATAAAATAGGTTTACTAATTATAGGATGCCATGCATACTTATCAATTCTATTTGCTCGCACAACATGTTTCTAAGACCATTATTAGTACAGTGTTTTTCGATCAAGTTCCTCAACCATCTTAATTTAAACTTGTAGCTCCATCGAGGTACCCTGGCCAGATTGCACTCCTAAGTGTGGCAATCTAACCTCTTCCTCACTTTTTTTTTAAGTACGTCGATCATACAACTTATCTGATCACAAAACATGCATGTATTAGAATTCTTTCTCGCATTGTATGCACTCCACTTTGTCTATTTTAATTTATTCGAAATAACTCATAATGCAACTAATTCTCTATCCTTCCGGTCTAAAGATGTCAAATGGTCTCAAAAATATTACTTCTTATTTCAAAAACTACGGACCAAAAAAAAAACCTTTAGATAATATTTACTAACATGAAATAAGGAATGAATCAGAGACATGACCAAGGGGTGACCAAAAGATTAAATGATGATGGTACATAAAGTTGAGTCACTCCATTAATTTGTTTAATTAAATTATGGAATTCGATCAGGGCCAGTCCTGAGAATTCGGGAGCTCAAGGAGAAGAACAAGTTTTGGGGCTAGCTCGCTGGAAAAAAATAATAATAATAATAATTTCTCAGCCACAAAGAGATTGTAGTTTTTTTTATTTCTTTTGGGAATTGGGGCTGCACAGCTGCAAAGAAACTTTCTAAAAAAATAATAATAATAAAAGAGAGGTAGAGATACAAGACGTCAAGACTAACATGATCTTTCAATTATTATTAGTCTATTACTCTATTAGAGTATTAGGGACGCATACGGGCAGTGACTCAGGGAGTCAGAAAGTCTAATTAAAACAATACTAATGCAATTTTTTTTTGTACTAACATATATAAAAAATATAATAAAAATGGGGCCTCTTGGATTGGGGGCCATAGACTGCAGTCTTTCCATTCTTGCCCCAAGGCCGGCCTTGGATCCGATTATCCGAATTTGAATGAAATTGTTTTTTCCATTGAGTCATTTGTTTTTTACTAGGTCATTAATGAAGGGCCTTGAGTTTGTCTGGCGACGACATCGCGAGTTTGCTTCATGTCGTGTTTTTGCGGATGACTCAAGTTTTCAATTTTTATTGATAGATATTTTCTCCTACAATATGTTTAGAATTTGGTTTTACTTTTTTTTCTTATGGGTCATCATTCATGAGCAAGATTGGTTTTGCTGGTCTCAATGGTAATATTTGCCAAAGTTTTTCTGTTGGAGTTGGAGATTGCTAACGACAGTGATGCACGGTGTATGTATTGTTCTAGGTTTAGAATTGTTCCTGCCGTTTCCCAGCTGCTCGGTAGGGACGCACCTGGAGTGCACTTGAGTACCTGAAAGGGCAAAGGAGGTCAGGGGAGGCCGGCGTGTACCGACCGAAGACCCTCCGACGCTCAAGTTAGTCCCGAGAGGATTTGAGCAGAGTTTCTAGGAATGGAGAGAACTTACTTGAATAAGGAGTGAGGACTCCTTATATATGAGCTGAGGTCGGAGACAAGCTTCCCTGGCGTGGGGGACATCCCATGACACGAGGGATTACTCTATTATTCCACTACCTCGACACGCGCGTCGAGGGACGGCGGTGCCTAGTGCGGTCCTAGTGCGGTATGGGCGTTCTTTAGTGCGATCCGCGAGGTAGTGGACAAGCACGTGCTGCCAGGTGGCTGTGCCGGTACCGACTGGACTGTGTGTCCACGGTACCGGGTCGAGAGATGTCCCTGTAAGGCCAAGGGGAAGGCTTGTTGTCGGTACACCCGGCCTGGTATTGCTGGTACCGCTGGGGTACCGCCAGGGCTTTGCTAGTAGGCTCGGTAGGGGATCCCTACCGAGTGAGTATATGCCGCTGGGGCGTTGCCTGGGCCGCTGGGGCATTGTCAAGGCAGTGCACTCGGTAGGGGATCCCTACCGAGTAAGTAGATGCCGCTGGGGCGTGGTAATGGGCCCAGAGGTGGGCTGTTCAGCGATGGTGGGCTACTCCTGACCCGTCATGGGGTCTGTACCGGGACAGATATGAAATGGTAGCAACAGAAGTCCCCCAAGTCCCGAGCAAGAGGAAGTGCTTGGTCGGGGACTTAGTCCAAAAGTTCATATCAGGACGTAGCCAAGTGTCGGTGTGGCAGCCACGGCGCTTAGGGTCGGCCCACGTAGTCCCCCAAGTCCCCGAACAAGGGGTTCCTCCCGGGAGGGAGTTGTAACCGTTCCGAGTTCTAAGGGAATTGCCAAGGTCGTGCCTGTTGGTATGCTTGGCGTAACTGCCGAGGTAGTGGGGCAATAACTGCCGAGGTAGTGGGGCGATACGTGTCGCCTCTCGGGCGGTTTGGAACTGCATGGGGAGTTCAACCGTTGCATTGACACGTGTCGTCATCCTGTGAAGCGACGGTTGGTGTCGTACGGTGCAGATGTCCCAGGTCCCGCTATATATATAGGGGTGAAGAGAGTTCACTTCACCTCATTCTTGAATTTTTTCATTCCAGAGCTCTGAAACTTGTCGGTAGAGAGTGTGAGAGCCTGTTGCCGGTAGCGTTCTTTTTGACCAACCGTTGTCTCGACTTCCGCCGTTTGACAGTGTAAGTACCGAGAACTCTTGTGTTATCTTTATGTGGTTCTGCTTTTGTAACGTAGTTTGCGTACCGGTGTCCTGCCTTAGTACCGAGCTAGGTTGCATAGGCTTAGGATTGTCGTCCCGGTGAGCAACTTAGTTTATCTCTTGCAGATGTCTGATTCAGAGAGCCAGAGTGTAGGGAGCGGCAATGCCTTTTCTGGTGAAGAGCCAGAGAGGTCCCCGTCGGTAGAGATTGTGGATGTGGCCTCCAGTACCGGGAGTAGCAGCAGCGAGACTCGGTCATGTTCGTCCGGTACGGACGCCGTCCGAATTGAGAGCCTGTTCGAGACGGTGATGAGGGGCATCACTACCGGTGAAGACTTAGAGCCGTTGAATACGTTCAAAGATGGCCAGTTGATTCCCGGGAGTAGCAGTTCTGTGCCGGCCACCGAGGTGGTGGGGGGAGTAGAGGCTCGGTCGGAGGCAGAGACTGCTGAGGAGGAGGTACCAGAGGCATCGGTACCTGCGGGTTTTGCGGTAGACCGCCTGAAACTCAGTGCTTCTACCGAGGATGACCTGGTGGCTCTGAGGAAAGCGTTCAGTATTCCGGACTCGGTGACCATGCGCCTACCGGAGATGGGGGAACTGAGGAGTGCCTCTTCAGTACCGGGTGAAACCTTGGTACATCCGTTCTTCTTTGGGGAGGGCCTACGGATCCCGTTGCCATCGTACCAGCAGAGGTTCTTGGCCGAGGTGGGCCTTGCCATTGCTCAGCTGAATCCCAACACCTGGCGGTGTCTTGACGCACTATATACCCTGTACCGGCACTGTGGCTTTGGTGAGCCGGACTTGGCTGTGTTCTTCAGCCAGTGGTCCCTGGAGGAGCATTCAAAAACTGACAAGGGGTGGTATAAGGCCAAGTCGGTAGGAAAACCTTGTGTAGAGTGTCCCCGAGACACTGAATTGATGGACTTTGTACATAAGTACAAGAAGGTAACCCGGTGCTGTCTGTCGAAAAGTGCTCTTGCCCGGGAAGGTATGGCCGGTGAGGCCGACATCGAGTCTCATGAGCTCGGGAGCCCGGAGATCATCAGGGACCCGCTGGTGTTTGGTAATCCGACCTCCCAGCAGACTTGGAAGCACCGATACTTCTTCGTTGGTGGTCAATGGGAGTTTCCCGAAGGGTCTGACCCACCGTTGAAGAGAGTGCCTTGTAGCTTTAGAGACGCCCCTGGTTGATAGCCTTCCCGAGTCTAGACTTTGTGGTTGTGCACCTTATTGTGTCTCAGTACTAATGTGTGCTTTGTTGTTTTGTTTGCAGTTGACCAGTCTTGGAGGAAGCTTACCGAGAGGCAGGAGGAAGAGATTGAGTGGATCCGGGAGAACATCTCGATAGTCCTGAGGAGGTCCACCGTTCTGCTCAACCGGTACTCGCTTCACTTTTCGGGCTTAGCACCGATCCCGTGTCCCTGTAAGTTTATACCGGTAATACACTTGTACATGTATGCTTATATACTGTGGTCTGATTTCGGTACTGTGCCTTGCAGTCTTGCCTCAATTCCGTCGGTACCGTCGACTTTCGGACGATTTAAGCATGGTGCGGGAGCGCAGGGATTTTTACCAGCTGAAGAAGGCCGTGGGTGACGACCCACTTCCCGAGGCTCAGCTGGTCGCTGCGGAGACTGCCGGCGCTCCTGCTGAGGCTGCCGGTGCTGCTATCGATGCTGCCGGGAAGAGGAAGAAGAAGAAAGCCAAACGAGTGCGTGCCACTTCTGAGGCTGATGTGGGGGAGGAGGACTCGGGGGTCCCTGAGGCTCCCGAGGCTGAAGAGGCTGAGGTTTCAGCAGAGGTTGCTACGGTGTCCTTGAAAAGGACTGCTCGGGAAGAGGTAAACCCCATGCTTAACCTTTTTTGCGATTTTTATCTGCCCTGCCGGTACTTATGCTTTTGTAGTTTGTCAAACAGGTGAGGGAGCACCGGAAGAAGCAGAAGGTGTCGGTGGCAGAGACCTCTGTTGAAGGGCCCGTGGAGGGTGCCGGTACCGCCCTGGCTACCCGCAGTACCGGGTCTGAGGCCATCTTTGGCAGGGAGGTCGAGTCCGAGAATGCCAAGTTGTTCCTTGGCTGTGCCAGGAAGGCGTTGCTGGACCCTCTCCCGCTGTCCAAGTTGGCAGACTTGCCGGCCATGACAATGAAGCAGCAGCGGGACCTCCTCTTTCACTGCAAGCAGAAGGTACCGTCTTGTTTTTTTTTTTTTTTTTTTTTTTTTGGAAGCGCCAGACACTTATATATGTGTACTCTTTGGCAGCTGGCATACGAGGAGCTGATGCTGGACCGCCGGTACTGGGAGGAGCTACGCTCTGTCGGTGGGCAGGTCGAAAATATGAAGTCCGGCTACAACACCATGTACAAGCTCAAGGAGGAGGCGACTGCTGAGCTTGTCAAGGTCAAGGAGGAAGCCGGTAGGCTTGTGCAAGAGGCTGAGGAGAAGGCCAAGGCTGCTGTGGCCTCTGAGGTGGCCAGGATTCAAGCTGACTTCGACAAGCGGCTGGAGGAGGCTGTCGGGAAGGCCAGGGAGGAGGCTGTGATGGCCTACCGGCGTGACCGGCAGCGCGCTGTGGAGCAGGCCACAGCCTATATGGAGGGTGGAGCTTACATTCTTGGCAAGATCAAGGATGCCTTCCCGACCCAAGACTGGAGCCGACTCCCGGTGCCAACCGTCACCGAGGACTTCGTTGATGATGAGCACAAATCTATCCTCCAGGAGATCGACGAAGAAGCCGGTACCTCTGGCCAACCAGCGCAGCAGCAGCAGGAATGAAGTCCCCCTGTGTGGGTAGTGTAGGCCAAGGGCCTTGTAATCATGCTTTCTGTTTTTTTTTTGTGGGTGTTTCGACCCATTTCTGAACAATCGTCCCGGTGGGGACTGCTCTCTCGGGAGCTAGTACTTGTTGGCCATAAGGCCTTTATTTCTTGTCGAACAATGGCGTGCTTCGCCTTCTTTTTTTTTTATGAAATTTGCAGTTCTCGAAATATTTCCAAGTGTTTACTCGGGAGGACTGGATACATCAGTCTGCCCTCCGGTATGTCTTGCACTTTTCTTTATCTCATCTCACGTGGGTAGTTGATACCGGCATCGTGGATGTGTGCATGGGGGGTGTTATGCGTGGGGGTAGCTGGTACCGGCCGCATGGCTTACAACAGTGTGCACATGGGTGTCGCTAGGACCACGCTGCATGTCGAACTAGGATAGAAACTTATGCATGGGGGTCGCTGGTACCGGACACATGACTTACAAGAGTTTCACATGGGGGTAGCTGGTACCGGCCTCATGTTGTGAAAATTTGCACATGGGTGTCGCTGGGAGCACGCTGCATGTCAAAATATAGGAGCAGAAACTTATGCATGGGGGTCGCTGGTACCGGCCACATGACTTGGAAGAGTTTCACATGGGGGTAGCTGGTACCGGCCTCATGTTGTGAAAATTTGCACATGGGTGTCGCTGGGAGCACGCTGCATGTCAAAATATAGGAGCAGAAACTTATGCATGGGGGTCGCTGGTACCGGCCACATGACTTATAAGAGTTTCACATGGGGGTAGCTGGTACCGGCCTCATGTTAATATAGGAGCATAGGAGCATAGGAGCAGAAGCTTATGCATGGGGGTCGCTGGTACCGGCCACATGACTTATAAGAGTTTCACATGGGGGTAGCTGGTACCGGCCTCATGTTAATATAGGAGCATAGGAGCATAGGAGCAGAAACTTATGCATGGGGGTCGCTGGTACCGGCCACATGACTTATAAGAGTTTCACATGGGGGTAGCTGGTACCGGCCTCATGTTAATATAGGAGCATAGGAGCATAGGAGCAGAAACTTATGCATGGGGGTCGCTGGTACCGGCCACATGACTTATAAGAGTTTCACATGGGGGTAGCTGGTACCGGCCTCATGTTAATATAGGAGCATAGGAGCATAGGAGCAGAAACTTATGCATGGGGGTCGCTGGTACCGGCCACATGACTTATAAGAGTTTCACATGGGGGTAGCTGGTACCGGCCTCATGTTAATATAGGAGCATAGGAGCATAGGAGCAGAAACTTATGCATGGGGGTCGCTGGTACCGGCCACATGACTTATAAGAGTTTCACATGGGGGTAGCTGGTACCGGCCTCATGTTAATATAGGAGCATAGGAGCATAGGAGCAGAAACTTATGCATGGGGGTCGCTGGTACCGGCCACATGACTTATAAGAGTTTCACATTTACTGCTTGTAAGTGGCTAAATTGATATGTTTAAACAGGAGTTGTTGCTCCTGGCCGGTTTGTAACCGGGCTTTTACAAGAGTACCGGCGGGAGCCATGCTCGACCATTCCGTTGTACTGATTTTTCGTTAGGGGGTGTGGACCCTCCTACCGGTGTGTTCCGGTGTTTTTACGGGCGCGACCTACGGGTAGTAGTAGCGGAGGTGTTCAATGTTCCATGGGTGCGGGAGTGTGTACCCGTTGGAGTCCATTAGCCGGTAGGTTCCGGGCTTGACAACTTCGACTACCCGGTAGGGGCCTTCCCATTTTTGGTTGAACGTCATGGCTGCAGAGTCCTTCGTACTTAATCGTACGCGGCGTAGTGCCCAGTCCCCCAGCTTGAGGTACCGGACCTTTGCCTTTGTGTCGAACTTGCGTTTGAGCCTGTTCTTGTGTTCTGCGTTCCGGAGGTTGGCTTGTTCACGGCGTTCCTCAAGTAGATCACGGTTGAGACACAACTGCTCTTCGTTTTCGTTTGGATCGAAAGTGTCGATCCTGTGGGTTGTGGAATTAATTTCAACCGGTACTACAGCTTCTGCACCGAAAGCGAGGGAGAACGGGGTTTCTCCGGTGGCAGCCTTATATGAGGTGCGGTACGCCCAAAGTACCTCCGGTAGCAGTTCAGGCCATGCGCCTTTCTTTTCGCCCAGCTTGGTCCTCATTGTCCTCTTCAGGATTTTGTTTACTGCCTCCACCTGACCGTTGGTCTGGGGATGGGCTACCGATGCGAAGTACAGGGTGATGCCCTTGCACCGGCAAAATTCTCTGAAGGAGTTGGAATCGAATTGCCTTCCGTTGTCGGTGACAATGACTTGAGGGACACCGAAGCGGCAGATGACGTTTTCCCAGATGAATGTTTGAATTTGCTGGGAAGTGATGGACTTGAGGGCCTTGGCCTCTGTCCACTTGGTGGAGTAGTCGGTGGCGACAACCACATATTCAACACCGCCGGTACCCTTTGGCATTGGCCCGATTAGGTCCAAGCCCCATTGTGCGAAAGGGCACGGGTTGACCATCGTTTCCAGTGGCTGGGATGGTTTCGGTACATTTGGCGCGTTGAATTGGCAGGACTTGCATTGCCTGGTGAATGACACGGCGTCCCGGAGGAGGGTTGGCCAGTAGTATCCGAGCCTAACAAGCTTGTGAGCCATTGCTCTTCCTCCCGGGTGGTGGCCGCATATGCCCTCATGTACCTCCCTGATCGCCTCCCGGGACTCGGTGGGTCCGAGGCATCGTAGGTATGGCATTGAGTGGGCTCGCCGGTAAAGATGACTGTTGATGATGAGGTACCGGGAGGACCGGAATCTTACTTTCTTTGCCTCATCATTATTTCTCGGGAGGGAGCCATCTCGCAGGTACTCTAGGATTGGTGTCATCCAGTTTGCTTCTTCGAGACGCAAGTGGTTCACCGCCACGGGTGTCGTCTCGGTACTGCGGTGTTCCAGCATGATGATGGGTACCGAGGCCCCTGGGTTGGGGTCGATAGCGGAAGCTATTCTGGCTAGGGCGTCAGCCCGTTGGTTCTCATCCCTTGGTACCTTTGTTAATTTGAAACACGAGAACCCAAGTGTGAGGTCTTTTACCAAGGTCACGTACCGGCACATAGTGGGGTCTTTTGCCTGGTAGTCCCCCGTGACCTGGTTGACGATGAGCTGAGAATCACTGAAGACTTGGAGTTGTCTGGCTCCCATATCGCTGGCTAGCCGAAGGCCTGATAGAAGAGCCTCGTATTCAGCTTCGTTGTTGGAAGCTTTGAAGCTGAACCGGAGGGCACACTCCAAGTGAGATGTGTCTGGACTCTCGGTATGTGGGGTGATGAGAACGAGTCCTGCCCCGCTTCCGTGGGAGTTCGAGGCGCCGTCCACGTACAGCTGCCAGACCGGTATGGATGGGTCAAACGCATGCTCGCCAACGGTAGTTGGGGCGTCCTCGGCGGAAGTTGCTTTCTCCGCCGATGGCTGCTGATTAGTGTTAGCGTGCTCGGGTGTGAACTCGGAGACGAAGTCTGCTAATACCTGGGCCTTGATTGCCGGTCTGGGCCGGTAGGCAATGTCAAACTCGCTGAGTTCAATGCTCCACTTCGTGAGTCTCCCCGATGCCTCAGGCTTCTGCAGGATTATCCGCAGTGGATGGTCGGTCAGGACGACAATGGGGTGAGATTGGAAATAAGGCCGGAGTCTCCTGGCTGACACCATGAGTGCTAAAACGAGCTGTTCTATCTCCGGGTACCGAGTCTCGGTATCCAGTAGAGACTTGCTCGCATAGTCTACCGGTAAGTCTTCCCGATTGTCGCTCCTGACCAAGATTGAGCTCACGGCCGTCCTAGATACCGATAGGTATAGGAATAGTGGTTCCCCCAGCACTGGTCTGCTGAGCAGTGGGGCTGCCGCTAGGTATTCTTTCAGAGCAGTGAAGGCTTGTTCGCACTCGGTGGTCCAGCCTTCGAACTTCTTCCCGGTTTTGAGTATCTTGAAGAAGGGAGCACACCGGTCGGTAGACCGTGATATGAACCGAGAAAGAGCTGTGATCCTACCGTTGAGGCTTTGGACATCCTTGAAGGTTTTGGGAGACTTTAACTCCAGGATGGCTCGAATCTTCTCGGGGTTCGCTTCGATCCCCCGGTGGCTGACCATGAAACCGAGGAACTTACCCTCACCGACACAGAAGACACACTTCTCGGGATTGAGTTTCATCCCATAGTCTTGAAGGATAGAGAAAGTTTCTTGCAGGTCGGTGATGTGATCAGTTTGCTTGACGCTCTTGACGAGCATGTCGTCCACGTACACTTCCATGGTCTTGCCAATTTGCCTGGAGAACATACGGTTGACTAACCGTTGGTATGTGGCACCGGCATTCTTCAGCCCGAAGGGCAAGACATTGTAGCAGTAAAGACCTTGATTGGTCACAAAGGACGTGTGCTCTTGGTCGTCGGGATCGAGCTTGATCTGGTTGTAGCCTGAGTAGGCGTCCATGAAGCTGAGGGCCTCGTGCCCAGCGGTAGAGTTCACCAGCTGGTCGATCCTCGGTAAGGGGAAACTGTCCTTGGGACACGCCCGATTCAGATCGGTGAAGTCGATGCACATTCGCCACTTCCCGTTGGGCTTTCTTACTAGTACCGGGTTCGACAACCACCGAGGATACTGGACCTCGCGGATGAACCCGATGCTCAAGAGTTTATCGACTTCCGTCTTCATGGCCTCGTATCGCTCCTGGTCTCCTACCCTTCTCTTTTGTCGTACCGGCCGATAGGCGGGGTCGATATCAAGCTTGTGAGAGATAATGGCGGTGGAGATACCGGGCATGTCTGCATAGGACCAGGCGAAGATTGAGGCGTTGTCCTTCAAGAGTTTGATCAGGTCTCCCCGGAGAGTTACCGGTAGGCCGGTGCCGATCTTGACAACTCTGTCAGGCTGTTCGGGGAACAGGGCGATGTGTTCTACTTCCTCGTGGGGTTTGCCCTGCAGGATCACTGCTCCTTCCCGGGGGTCGTCCGGCCTGTCGGTTGTTGCTGCTATGTCACCGGTAGTGACATTGCACACGTCCCGGCAGGGACGCCGTGGCTTAGTTTCCTGAGCATAACATGACCGGGCCATTGGCTGGCTTCCTCTGATGGAGGCGACTCCGACGGGAGTAGGGAACTTTAGCATGAGCAAGTAGTAGCACACACAGGCCTTGATCTGACAAAGGATAGGCCTACCGAGAATGAAATTGTAGGATGATTCACAGTCTACCACTAGCATGTGGGCAGATACCTTTCGGGACCTGGGGTACTGGCCGACCTCTACGTTGAGCCAGATGCTACCGAGAGGTTGGACTAGATCTCCCGAGAAGCTTATGAGCGGGTTCACCGTCCGCGATATGTTCTCGAGCGGTAGGTCCAGCTTGAGGTAGGCACTTTTGAAAATGATGTTGGCGGAGCTACCGCCATCCACCAGCACCTTGTGCATCAGGTCCGTGTGAACCTTGGCCGAGATCACGAGAGGGTCGTCGTGAGGGGTCACGATACCGGATTCCTCGTCGTTGGAGAATTCTATCTTCCACGGGTCCCGCTTAGGCCTTTTCTGTGCCGGTGCGGATTGCACGGAGAAACATTGCAGGTGCTGCTTAGCCTCCTTCACGTGAGACTTGTGCTCAGATCGTGAAGTACCGAATAAGGTCGGCCCCCCGCTGATGGTGAAGATTTCCTTCCGATAACCCCGGTTGCCTTGCCCGGTGTATTGGCCAAGCTTCCCGTCTCGGTATAGCTGCTCGGCCACGTCCCGGAGAGTCTGACACTCATCGGTGTTGTGGGTCCCGGACTGATGGTGGGTGCAGAATTTACCGGTATTAGTCCGGTTGCCGGCGTATGCTTGCTTCGCCCATGGTTGGGGGAAAAGCTGGGGGTTTTCCTTGTAGATGTCCCCCAAGGGTTTGTTGAACGTTGTGCAGACTAGCAGCCTGTCGTCGGTACCGTCCTGCTTACTGGACTTCTGGGGGCGGTTGTGCCTCCAGGAACTTTTCTTCTTGGGGTGCCGGTTATACCCGGTCTCGGTCCATCCTTGACTTGAGTCGTCCACCTGGTTAATACCGGCGGGTTGGCTGTATGGCCACTGACTTGGATGGGCCTGGGTTTCCCCGTGGTCCGAGTAACCGGAGTACTGCCCTTGCCCTCGTTGGTCGGAGTACAACTGTTCCCTGGGCTTGTTATAGCCGGGACCGACCTGATATACCGGTCGTTGTTGGTGGCTCTGGGGAGCCTGGTGTTGGGGGTTCCGCTCCCGGTTGGGGGGATCATACCTTCGGTTGTTCTCGCGGTTCTCCCAGTTGTTGCCGCGATTACCCCCTCGGTAGGAGTTGAACTTGTTGCGCTTGTCGCTCTGCCGAGAGTCGTCCGGCCGTGAGCCACCTCCCTGCTCCTGCTTACGCTTATCCCCGATGGGGTCCGCTGTGGTTGCGGAGGCCTTGTTTGCCTTGTGCATCGCGTTGAGCTGAGACTTCCGTTCGTAGGTCAGGTAGTAGCTCCGGGCGTATTGCCCCGCTCGGTTCATGAGTTCGGTGTAGGTGAGGACAGCGCTCGTGGCATTGAGCTTTCTGAGGAACTCGTCCGGTTGTAGGCCATCTCGGAAGATTTGGGCCGCACGGACATCGTCCTTGGAGGTACAGCGCCGGTAGGCAGCTTTGAATCGCTCCATATAATCCGCCAGTCGCTCCCCGCTGGCTTGCTGGAAGCCGGTAAGTTCTCCCACCGAATAGAAGAAGCTGGACTTCGTGGCATACTCGGTGGTGAAAGCCTCGACTAGTTGCTCATAGCTGTCTATGGACTCCGGTTCTAGTTGATAGAACCACAGCATAGCCTCCTGAGTCAGGGTGTTGACGAAGGCGTGGCACCACTCCTCGTCAGTATAGCCCTTACCATTGTAAGCGGATTGGAATGCGGTCACATGCATTACTGGGTCCTCTTTACCGGTATAGGAGTCCATCTTCAGGCTCTTGAAGTCCCGGTTGTGCTCATGGATCCTCCTGGTGAACGGACCGACTGGCTTCTTTGCTATGCCGAGGCTGGGTGCACTCTTAGCACCGCCGGTCTCGACCCTTCTGAGTCGGTCACTGAGCTCCCGGAAGAGGCTGACCAACGCGCCCTCGTCTCCTGCGCCCAAGCCGGTACCGATGGCAGGCGTGCTCACTGGTATTTCAACGTGATCCTCGGTACCGTCTTCGTCCGGGAAGTGGACCACTCCCGCGGTATCGAGAAACGAGACCTTGGGCGTTGATGCTGCCGGTTGGGGGTGACTGGTCACACGCCCTGGCTTGGCTGGCAAGCGTTCTGCCGGTTTGAGAGGGGTCTCGGTCCCTAGCTGTGTCGAGACCGAGTGATTGGGCGTATGCTCGAGGCTAAGCCGCTCCCTGAGCAGGCCGATCTCCCGGGCGCTGGCTTCCTGCGCCGCAAGCTGATCGCAGCGCAGTCGCTCGTTGCTCTCTTGGAGGTCTCGGATCATGGCCTCAAGCCTAGCCATCATCGAGGATTCGTTCTGGTGGGACTCAGGAGTTTCCGACTCGGTGGAGTGGACTGCTGCCGGTGTTTCCTCGTGGAGGGGCTCAAGACCAGCAATAGTCGTTGTGTCCTTTGGTTGCTTGGACTTCTTACTTTGCTTGGCGGGTTGTGAGCCATCACCTGCTGATTTGGTCATAGCTTGACCGGTAGAGTACCTCACTGGGTGAGGTTGCTTTTGTTACTAAGTGGTGGAAATTGTTCCCACAGACGGCGCCAAACTGTTCCTGCCGTTTCCCAGCTGCTCGGTAGGGACGCACCTGGAGTGCACTTGAGTACCTGAAAGGGCAAAGGAGGTCAGGGGAGGCCGGCGTGTACCGACCGAAGACCCTCCGACGCTCAAGTTAGTCCCGAGAGGATTTGAGCAGAGTTTCTAGGAATGGAGAGAACTTACTTGAATAAGGAGTGAGGACTCCTTATATATGAGCTGAGGTCGGAGACAAGCTTCCCTGGCGTGGGGGACATCCCATGACACGAGGGATTACTCTATTATTCCACTACCTCGACACGCGCGTCGAGGGACGGCGGTGCCTAGTGCGGTCCTAGTGCGGTATGGGCGTTCTTTAGTGCGATCCGCGAGGTAGTGGACAAGCACGTGCTGCCAGGTGGCTGTGCCGGTACCGACTGGACTGTGTGTCCACGGTACCGGGTCGAGAGATGTCCCTGTAAGGCCAAGGGGAAGGCTTGTTGTCGGTACACCCGGCCTGGTATTGCTGGTACCGCTGGGGTACCGCCAGGGCTTTGCTAGTAGGCTCGGTAGGGGATCCCTACCGAGTGAGTATATGCCGCTGGGGCGTTGCCTGGGCCGCTGGGGCATTGTCAAGGCAGTGCACTCGGTAGGGGATCCCTACCGAGTAAGTAGATGCCGCTGGGGCGTGGTAATGGGCCCAGAGGTGGGCTGTTCAGCGATGGTGGGCTACTCCTGACCCGTCATGGGGTCTGTACCGGGACAGATATGAAATGGTAGCAACAAGAATAATTGATTAGGTTACTCTTATGCCTTTTGAGAATGCTCATATTAAAGATTGTAATCATCTCTTAATTAATGAAATTTATGTTTCTCTAAAAAAAAAAACGACGGAGTCATTTTCATTAGACCAGTTCAATTACTAAAATGTTCATACACATAAATTAGATGTCGGGATTATTGAAAAGCATATCAAGGCCAGGTAGTCTTCGTAAGAAAATTCATTTGTGAATGAGTCATACTAAGACAATTTGATTGAATCTCTTTGGATGAGCAAGAGACAAGATGGAATTGGCCACCAAATATATATTTTTTCAGTTGTCTTCGTAAGGAAAACAATGTTCTCTCTCTCTCTCTCTCTCTCTCTCTCTATATATATATATATATATATATATATATATTAATTAAACAAATTAATATAAAAATTAACTATGAATTAACATTAACTGAAATTTTGATAGATGTCAATCACCTAAAAGGGTGTGATATTCATACCTTAACTAGGGGTGTGAGTAAAAATGAACTCTTTGAATTAAGAGTCTTTATCTGGAGAAATTAATTAACTAGCTATTAGGTAGTTTCAAACTGGGAATGAATTTGCTCACCACATTAGTTTATTGGTGATACAACTACTTAATATGGAGGTGAAATGTGTAATAAAATTTATTATGATTAATCATGTTCAACTTAATTATCATGAGAGAGAAAAAAAAATTAACATGTGACAAATGTTTATTGGATGGTGATATCACCAACAAACTAATGTGGTGAGCAAATTCATTCCCGTTTCAAACTAGCACATATATATCCGTGGTCCGAGACAATTTAATTGGTCGACGTGGCCTTATTTTAAGCTGATTAATTAATTGGTCCATGTTTGTTGCCATGCTTTCTTTTTCACCTCTTAATTCATAGGATTCTAATTAATATCCTTAAAAGCAGTGGTGCTATTGTATTGGCTACAATCACATACACGTGGTATTCCGAGACTAGAGAATAATTACTCCATTATTTGTAAGAGTTTGCAAAGTTGTTATTTGAGGTGGCCGGAGTTAATATATAGAATTCTCCAAGAAAATAAAAAAATTATAAAATTTGTCCAAAACTCTAAATTAAGGACCTCGATCCATACTCAAAGTAAGAAGATGGATCAAAGTTGAGATTCAGCGCATAATATATAGGGATACATGCTGACATGCATGTAGAGTTGGAGAAATTCAATATCGATCGGCTGGAAAGCATGAGATCGAGATTAGACGTGTTGAATTGAATTGCTGTAAATTAAAAAGTGGGGAAATTAATAAAAGCAAAAGCTGGTAGTTGCAATGAAATGAAGCAAAAGCAAAAGTAATGCAGTGATTCAGCCCTAGCCAGCTGCTGTTTTACTTGTAGTGATCGATGAGAATGAGATAAAAATGCAAATATATATATGATGCAGTCAAAAGCTAGCTACATATATAGCTGGTAAACCTACCTATGACCAGCAGTTTCGATGTTCGTTTTTTCCTATTCTAGCTGCTACTGATTGCTTATTTCACCGGCCAGGCATGCATGGAAACTTTACGTACAGAACCAGGACCGTACCGTTTTCAAGTTTGAATTTTTGAATCTTGAAAAAGGATAGCTAGCTGCAGATCGATGCAGCATGGGTCGATCCAGCATGACTTGCGTGTGTTCCTGGGTCTCCTCCATTATATATATATATAATCAACGTTGCTGATCCAGTATGGACTGTTTTCGTTTTAATCAATCTTGAATTTTGTAACCAGCTAGAGATCGTGTGTGAGAGAGAGAGAGAATGAGGTGAAAAAACGAACGAGTTGATCGAATGAGCAAACTAACCATCACATTCACAACTCACAAGGGTGAATTACGCGTTCTTAGGTGGAGCCTCTTATATATGGTTGATACATGCATGTGGAATTAGAGTTTGATTAGGTCAAAGTAATGTACATATATATATGACGGCAGGAATTAATTATTATATATATATATAGGCTTATTGCTTTACATGACATGAATTCCACATGCATGCATAATGCATTTGCTCACAACCCTATCAACTGAAATTTCTTCGAATTCGTTCATTTGGTTCCAAGAATCGGGAGCATGCAACATGTTTCATAGCATGTCTTAAACAGTATATACTTCTTTCTCTTCAAAATTAGTATTTTCAAACGTAATGTTCCCCGATATTTACAAAAAAAAATTATTTTCAAAAACAATTGAGAGTTTCATTTCACTCGGACTTAATTGAATATTTATAAACCATTTTTCTTTTCTTCTGACCTATGATTTTCCTTCTTTCTTGGCCCCGTGTAATATAATCAGATATTCGATCTATAGGAAATAGATCGAGTTTATTGGTTGCAAATTAACCTAAGCATCTCCATCTCACAATTAAATCATTTCGTCTTCAATATATATATATATAGCTCCAGATGTCTTGATATTGACTGATATAATACGCGTCGATCATTAGAAAATGGACTTGAAAGTTGATATGTCATTGATTATCCACCAAGAAAAAGTTGAATAATATAGTTTTCTCTTCCATACGTCTATTAGAGGTCTCAAAAAACATGGCTGCCGCACAAAAAGGGACAAATAAAGGTTGGAAAGCATGACCTAGCTAGCTTACCTTGGCTTATCCAGGTGCATCTGGACATTGAACCATTAAAACCATATATATATGGTGCCCATCACAATATATTGTCAAGGAGGACCACCCCACCACCGATTATTAGTAGTCTGTCGACTACCTATTCTAAGATTTCAAGTCGTAAATTGAGGCATAAAAAGATTCAAGAGTCTTCATAATCACACCCATTCTTTAGTGGGTCATCATCGGCTAGGAAACTTCCATAAACCAACCACCTATTCTGGCTGCCTCCATATATAATTTTACTGAAACTTCTCACTTATCCAAACACTTGTAATACGTGTATCAATTTTTGGTTTTACACTTGTTAAAATAATAATAATAATAATAATAATAAATTTCAAGTACACAAATTTGTTCATAAATCACCACTTAAAAACTCGTCTACAACTTTATCTATTTCCATCGAGCACTTGTGTTCGTTCAATTTTATCATACGAGATCCTGATCATCTAGGTCTATGTATTGTTATGAATAATAGAGTAGGTACATATATAAGCATGTTTTGAGAATAAAGGCAAACTACAAAAATTAGTTCCAATTCCCAAATCATGTACTAGATGAGTTCTTAAGTTATGAGAAAGCGATTTTAGATTATTGAAAATTGTGTGGTCGCCGAACTCTGTCTCTCAATAATAAGAAATAGTTTTTGTATAAAAAACGAATTCCTCTGTGAATTAGTCACTAAAAAAATTGCTCCAAACTTTTCTAATGAGCCCCACACAAATTTGATTGTCGTTGTTGTTGGTAAATTGAGAAGTGATATATTTTTAGTCATATTCTTGATTAGTTAGAGAGTTTGATATTTAGTTAGATAGATACCTTCCACCCAATTTCCTTTTTTCGAATGGATCACTACCAAATTTCTTTGTGAACTTGTGATCATCGCTGGGCACGACTTAGGTGGGGATTTGCCCCCCAAAATGGGGAAAGTGAGAGAGAGTCAGAGCGAGCGAGGCATGCAGTGTTGGAGTTGCCTATGGTTGTGTGTCCATATATATCACTTTGCCGAAAGCCATAATGATAAAAACAAACAAATAGATCGAAGCAGTTGGGAAGTTGCAGAACCAAAACGTGACCTTTTTTTTGCATCCAAATTATAATCACTACTAGTTACTCGCTTTTTGGATTTTTCCTCTGCGTGCACTGCACAAACTTCTTGGTCTCCTCGATCGGTCTTCTCCAGAACTCAGATCCCTCCCTCCCTCCCTCCTTCATAATTAATTTATTAATAGTCAGTCAATGAAGTGCAAGATGGGTTCACATGGATTCCACCATCTATTACACCAAGAACATGGGTCCACTGCAATCAAACAGATCGAGTAATTATGTTTTTCCAGCAGGGTAAAAACATAGGAAATTATCTGGGTTTTCAATGCCTTGCACAGATCAAATTGGGAGTTGTTTTTTTCAGTGGGTCTTGTGCTATGGTTAAAGTCTGCATCTAATAAATTTCCAAAAAAAAAAACAAAGTCTGCATCTAATACTATGCACAAAGTGAAAAGAGGGTAATCACTTGGTGCGATCAAGTTGACAAACTTGAACCATTCAAGTTAGGAGAGAACTGTTCATGCATTCTGATAATAGGAGGTCAGGAGTTCGAAATTCATCTTGAGCAGGTTTGAGGGGCATTTGGGTTCGTGCACCTGTCAAGCATCAGTGGTCAGTTGCAGCCCGTTCCGCGAAAGGAGATTAATCTCCTCGGCTTACCCTTCGGGAGGGTTAAGGGTGAGAATGAGATCCATCCTAAGAAGAGAATCCCTAATAAAAAAAAGTGAAAAGAGGATTAAAAAGTTAAACTCATAGTGCGTTTAGCTACTTGGAATGACCACATATACGAAAAAAAGAGCACGAATAATAAGTTCCGTAATCGATTCATTACCTCATTCAATGTTCCATTAGGATCATCTTAACTGTGCAATACCTAGTTACCTACCAAGCAATTTCTAGGTCTTGGAGACAAATTTGCTAGCTTTTCAAGTACTAATAAAGATTTTTACTAAATAACACGAATACTTCCTAATTTATGCCTATTAAAGATGCATAACATTAAGGTCACAAAGTGATGATTACAAAAGTGTATTCCAAAAATTGTGGCTAAATTTTCTTTATAGAGTACAGATTGGAGAATCTCAATGAAACTCTGCATTCCGTGTAGGAAAAAAAAATGAAGGGACATAATCACATAAACACGTTTTCCTTAGTCATGGTAAAACTATAGCAGAAAGTTAACGCAAAGAGATTTGGTGGATTTATCCAAAAATTGAGTTTAAATTTAGATTGTTGTGTGTTGACCAAGCAAAAGAAAAGGAGGTAAAAAGAGACCTGTATTGATTACTGAAAAAAGATATTTATGCTACACTTTCTCAATACTAATCCCATTCAGAAAATTCATAGGGGACACACCTCATATTTTGCTGTTAAAATCTTAACACAGAAGAAAATGAGCCAAATCTTTATTTTAAAATTAATTTTACTTTTCTTGTAAAAAAAAATTAATTTTACTTTTCCAAGAGTTTTAATAGGAAGAGAAATAAAAGGGTCTCCTGCTATTCTCAGCCATTCCAGATGAGTGACCAAACTGACAAAATCAATTATCTCAGATTTCTCTCTCATATATAAATACGATGCTGGAAGGAAGGAAAAAACTGACTCGTTCACAGAGCCTCTCACTCTCACCCACTTGGAATTGAATTCCTCTCCTTCTCTCTCTCTCCTTCTCTATCTCTCTCTCTCTAACTTACTTTGTTTTCTATTCAAAAACAAAACAAACGCACCCTCCTCCTCCTCCTCCTCAGGCCTCCCCCTCTGAAATCTCTGACCGACCCGATAGTTTAGTCACAAAATCTGCATGTGTACGTTTTTGTTGTTTGTTGCTTTGCTTACCGCGTCCCACACATCTCTCTCCTTATTATTAATGACACCCCCTCGATGCACAGCAAAAAGAGGCAACAAAATCCTCAAACTTATTAATAAAACCACACAGAAATCAGAGACATGGACTTAGTGAAGCATCCTATGCCCATTTTCCTTATCCCAATTATCTGTATTTTTTTATAAATCTTGTGGGTCTTCCTCTTCCATGTGTTTATATATATAGCTCCCCCACTTCTAGCCCACTACCTTTTTGGCAAAATGCCTCTGTGAAACCAAACACAAGCACTGGTTTTGAGAGAGAGTCCTGACTCCTGAGAGAAATAGCTTGAGCGATCTGGGAAATTTGAAAAAGGGTTCCTTTTGATTGTGATTTTGGTGTTGGTTTTTGGGTTGAGAACTTGATCATGGCTATTGAAGCGCAGTTGTATTCAGAGAATCTTGGGTTTCCAATGTTTGGCTCACAATCACAGGATTTGATGATGGATAACCGTGTTTGTGGTGGCGGTGGCGGTGGGTTTAATCAGTTCTATTTCAATGTCCAGCAGCACAAACAGCAACAACCGCCACAACTAGTACAATACCAGCCACCCATGAATCTTCTTGTTCCTGCTTTGCATAACAACAGCATTATGGCTTATACTCGTCAAAGTATTGCTACTCACGAAGCCCAGCAAAGACAAGAGATTGATGAATATCTCAGGTTACAGGTTAGAACTCATTTTTCATAACAATTTTTCAGTTTTGGTGCTCTGGGTTTTCACCCAATTTGCTTGAAATTGCTTTTCTTTTCATGGTTCAAGTCCTTTTGGGGTTTTACTCAACACCCATGTTTTTGTTTTTTGAAAGCAGAATGAGAGATTGAGATTGGTGCTACAAGAGCAGAGAAAGCAGCAGCTTGCATTGTTGTTGAGGAAAATAGAGTCCAAAACAGAACTACTATTGAAGCAAAAGGATGAAGAAATAGCACAAGCGGTTAAGAAAAGAGTGGAGCTTGAAGATTTCTTGAGGAAATTGGAGGCTGAAAACCAAGCGTGGCAAAGAGTGGCACAGGAAAACGAAGCCATGGTTATGTCCTTAAACAACACTCTTGAACAGTTCAGGGACAGAGCTACTTGTGGTTTAATGGATGGTGCACAAGATGCAGAGTCTTGCTGTGATAATTATAACAGAGAAAAAGAAGAGGAGGAAGAAGAAGACTCGGGCTTTAACAACGGTGGTGATGATGTGGATGAAGAGATGAGGATAAAGACGATGGTTTGCAAAGGCTGCAATTCTCAAAGTTCGTGTGTCTTGTTCCTCCCTTGCAGGCATCTTTGTTCATGCAAAGCTTGTGAGGCTGGTTTTGATGCTTGTCCTGTTTGCAGAACGCCAAAGAAGGCTAGCATAGAGGCATTGATTTTCTAGGCTGATTTTCCGGGAAAAAGTGGAGAAACAAACAAACAAAAAGAAAAAGAAAAGGCTTTGATGATGATGGTGGTGGTGGTGCCATTAATGGGTGAACAGAACACTGAACAGAGCCAATTTCAATGCAATTCCAATGGTACAGATGGGGTTTTCTTTTTTCTTAATTTGCTTTTGCCCTTTTTAGGGTCTCTGAGTTTAGGTTTAGTTTGTACTTTAAACAACCGGAGACCAATTGGACAAGAAATACAGAACAGAGGGCATCTTTTCCTTTCATGGAGGTGTCTTGCTTGCTTTTGCCTTTCAATATTTTTGGGTTTTTATTCTTGTCATGGTGGGATTGATTTGATTATTCATATCAGTCAGATTGTACCAATTGGTCCAATTATTTTGCATTTGACAGGAGGAGCCTTGAGGGATTGAAAGCAATTTCAGATGAAAACAAGTCTGTTTTGTTTCATGGAACGATTCTTATTTAATTTCTATGAGTATGATTAGAAAAAGAGAGAAGAGTCAATAGGAAAATCTGATTTAGGCCCAAGTCTAAATAAGTAAATATATAAACTTGATTATGATAAACTTTGTACTTTGGATCTTTTGCTTGTTTTGTCAAAGATTTGTTAAATAACAATTACATTGAAAACATCTAATTAAAAAAAGAAGTCAAGTTGGCATCTTATGAAAATGTGAGTATTCCTT
This sequence comes from Rubus parviflorus, assembly GCA_029955375.1. Taxonomy (NCBI): domain Eukaryota; kingdom Viridiplantae; phylum Streptophyta; class Magnoliopsida; order Rosales; family Rosaceae; genus Rubus; species Rubus parviflorus. Next base: position 34,275,450 of record JARGGL010000001.1, read on the forward strand.
GGGTCCAAATATGTATGCATCTTAATCGCCAAGCATAAAATGGTCCATCTCATGCTCATCTTAGCTACCTTTCCTAACCTCATGTTCACGCAAGAATGTTGTTCTTTCCTATGCTTTGAAGATTTACAGATCATAATGTACTTGTTCTAATAAGTGAAAGTCTTAGAAAATCATAGGTACTCCCCTAACCATTCTATGACAATTGTGATTTAAGATACCATATATATTTTGTTATTTACACTGCACGTGCATGTGTGGCTTTTGTTTCAAAAAAAAAAAAATTTGAACAAGATGAAACTCAAATGTTTTTTTTTTGGAATCAAGATGAAATTCTAAATTAAAAATAACAAATTTTTTTTTTGGAAACAAAAGCCATTATGTTATGAGAGCAAATTTATTGGAAAAAAAAGACATCACATTTAGAATTAAAAAATAACGTTTATTTAAACTCAAGGGTGAGAGAAAACAGTTCGCAAGATAAAATTATAAATTAAAAATACATTAATATGAAGGGTGGATCAATGAACAAGTTTACTCAGACAATTATCCATACTCCAAATGATCGGTCTACATATGTTATGAGAGCAAATTTTGTTGGTCTACTATGTTATAAGAGCATTTTTATCAGACTTTCTATCTTAGCTCCTTAGCTATTTTAGAGAGCATGTTTAGTTTTTCAGCTATTTTAGCAGCTGCACCAGCCTCCTAAGTGGCTCTCTATTTTATCTTTTAGCTATATGGCTCATAAATATAGATAGCAAGATGAGGCTCTCTATTATTTTTGTTAATTTAAAACATTCATTTTTAGTTGTTTTGTGTAATTATTAAATACACTTAAACTATTTTTTATTCATTAAAAAATTAAATTAAATTCAATACTAGCTAAAAGAGCATTGGTGCATACATATTTTCAAATTGGTTAACCAAAATAGTTTTTTAGCTACTTTAGCTAAAAATTAGTTAAAAAATAGCTAGCATTGCTAAATATGCTCTTAGTAGACTCTCTATCTTACATTCTTAGCTATTATAGAGAACATGTTTAGTTTTTCAGCTATTTTAGTAGCCGCACCAGCCTCCTAACTCCTAAGTGACTATCTATTTTATCTTTTAGCTATATAGCTCCTAAATATAGAGAGCGAGATGAGGCTCTCTATTATTTTTGTTAATTTAAAACATTTTTTTTAGTTGTTTTGTATAATTATTAAATATACTTAAACTATTTTTTATTCATTCAAAAATTAATTTAAATTCAATACTAGCTAAAGTAGAGAGCATTGGTAAAGACGTGTTTTTAAACTGCCGAGCCAAAATAGTTTTTTAGTTACTTTAGCTACAATTTAGTTAAAAAATAGCTAACATTGTTTAAAATGCTCTAACACTAAACACAATTGATGTTATTTTTTTTTTTGAAAAGATAATTAGTTATTTACATGTGTGTATTAAGAAGGAAAAAATGGTTAATTTAACCTTTATAATTTTAACTTAATGCACTGTTTTCCTTTTCCTTTGGACATTTTATTAAAAACTAATTTCCAGTTAGATAATTTAAAACTTAAGAAAATAAATTTAGGATTCTCAGGGGTGTATCCAAAATTCTGGAACCTTCCGCATTTGTTTGCTTAAGTCATAATTCCTACTAAACGGCGTCGGGTTTTAATTAATAGGTGATGAATCTTGACCGTCAAATAGTTTACTATAAAGCTCAAACACTTGTTCGAGTGCAGCAAAACAGTTCCAAAACCTCTCAACCCTCCAGAAACGATGTCGTCTGAGAAGAAAACCATAACCCTTACGAGCTCCGACGGCGAGATTTTCGAGGTTGACGAGGCGGTGGCCCTCGAATCGCAGACTGATGGGACTCAATTGCGAAAGAAAGTAAAAACAAGGAATTAAACTTCAGATATTTTCATTCATGCTTTCAAAAGACAACTGATACAAGGTTTATAGGAAATGGACTCATTCCCCTTACAGTTGTGAATGTGACACGTGGTCCTGGACCACTCAGTTCATATAAGCATGTGTCACTTTGGATTCATCTGACTATGATTATCTATGGGCTACCTGGGTTAAAGGTAATTGGTCTTCTTAGGAGTAATACTTAGGTAATATGTTGGATTGGTCCTAACAAGTGCCTCCCCCTAAGATGGGGCCTGACCACGGGCACCAAAGGTAGGAAAACGAGCCATAATGGTGTGAGCAGCTTCCCAGGTAGCATCCTCCTGAGGAAGGCCAGCCCAGTGGATGAGCCACATTGTGGTGGAGCGCTTCTTTGTCTTCGTTACAGCCATGTCCAAAACAGCTATGGGTGTCCAGAGAATTTCACCTTCAGCATCAAATTGTGGAAGAGTGGGAGAGAGAGGAGTCTCAGAACCCACGCGTCGCTTCAGAAGAGAGACGTGAAATACAGGGTGCAATTTGGAATTTGGTGGAAGATTCAATTTGTAAGCAACCTTGCCGATCTTCTCTGTGATTTGAAATGGGCCGTAGAAACGGGGGGAAAGCTTGTGTGACGGCCGTTTGACCAGGGAACGTTGTCGGTAGGGGTGGAGTTTCAGATAAACCCAGTCACCTTCTTCAAATTCACGGTCAGTGCGATGCTTGTCCGCTTGCTGCTTCATGCGATTCTGGGCACCTTCCATATGTTGTTTGAGGGTCTGAAGCAAGTGGTCTCTGGAACGGAGGGCAATGTCAACTGCATGAACAGCTGTGGAGCCAGGGAGATAGCGGGAAATGGACGGCGGTGGTGAGCCATAAAGCGCCTGGAAAGGGGACATTTTAATGGTGGAATGGTGAGTGGTATTGTACCACCATTCCGCCCAATGTAGCAGAGTGCTCCACGAATTTGGTTTGTCAGCCACAAAGCAGCGGAGGTAGTGCTCGAGCGAGCGATTGACAACCTCAGTTTGGCCGTCGGATTGTGGGTGGTAAGCTGAGCTATGGCAGAGCTGAGTTCCTTGCAGCTGATAGAAAGATTTCCAGAAGTGGCTGATGAAAATGGGATCCCGATCACTGACTATAGATCTGGGCATTCCGTGAAGTCTGAAGACTTCCTTCATAAATGTGTCAGCAATGGAGGAAGCAGTATATGGGTGTGTCACAGCTATGAAATGCCCATATTTCGAGAGGCGATCGACCACTACTAAGATGGCATTTTTTCCTTGAGATTGAGGTAACCCATCGATGAAATCCATCGAGATGTCAATCCAAACATCCTCAGGGATGGGAAGAGGTTGGAGTAGACCAGGGGGTCTAATTGACTCATAGGACTGCTGTTGACAAATGTCACAAGTTGCAATGAAGCCCTTAGTATCCTTACGCATGCCCGGCCAAGCAAAATTACGAGAGAGCCTCACATAAGTACGAAGATAGCCAGAATGACCTGCTTGAAGAGAGGAGTGGAACTCGTATAGAAGTTTGGAACGCCATTCCGAAGAGTGAGGTACAAAGACTTTGTTCTTGTAGTGCAGTCTATTGTTAATCAAAGAGAAACCTTTCTTGGAAGGGAGGCCTTGTTGCAGAGAGGTGGTGATTGCTTGAGCCTCTGGATCACGCAAACAGGCCTGATCAATCTTGGAGATGCAATCAAAGACCGGAGCAGAGATGGTCTGTATCATACAGAGCTCATGTTGCCTGGAGAGCACATCGGGTACAGTGTTGAGCTTGCCTGGCCGATACTCAATGCGGTAATCATAGCCCAACAATTTTGCAAGCCACTTATGTTGGGAGGGTGTGGTGATCCGTTGGTCGAGCAGGTGCTTTAAGGTTTGATGATCCGTGATGATGGTGAACTGTTGGCCAAGGAGGTATGGACGCCACTTGTTGACTGCAAAGAGAATTGCGAACATTTCCTTGTCGTACACCGAGAGGGCCTGATTTTGGGAAGACAATGATTTGCTCAAGAAGGCAATAGGATGCTTGTTTTGTGTGAGCACAGCACCGATCCCCATTCCACTGGCATCAGTTTCCACAGTGAAGGGTTGAGAGAAATCAGGCAAGGCTAGAACAGGGGCTGTGGTGACAGCAGATTTGAGTTGAATGAATGCTTCCTCAGCTGATGGTGTCCAAACAAAATTGTTGGATTTGAGCATGTCCGTGAGGGGTCTCGCAATGAGCCCAAAGTGACGTACAAAACGTCTATAGTACCCAGCAAGTCCTAAAAAACCCCGTAGAGCCTTGATAGTGAGAGGTTTGGGCCACTCAGTCAAGCATTGGACCTTTGAAGGGTCCACAGAAACACCTTGGGCTGAGATCACATGGCCAAGGAAGTGTACAGTGGGCTGGGCGAAGGAGCACTTGGAAAGCTTGACTTTAAGGTCATGGTGTTGGAGGATCGTGAATACCTCTGCAAGGTGATGGACATGGGATTCCAAATCATGACTGTAGACCAATATGTCGTCAAAAAAAACCAGCACACACTTGCGCAAAAGAGGCTTGAAGACATGGTTCATGAGTGCTTGGAATGTAGACGGTGCATTGGAGAGGCCGAATGGCATGACAACGAACTCGTAATGGCCATCATGAGTGCGAAATGCGGTCTTATGTATATCCTCGGGTTGCATCCGGATTTGGTGATAACCGGAGCGCAAGTCCAACTTGGAAAAATGGTGAGCACCATGAAGCTCATCAAGAAGCTCATCGACTACGGGAATGGGAAAACGGTCTTTTATGGTTACCGCATTGAGGGCCCGATAGTCCACACAAAACCGCCAAGTCCCTTCCTTTTTTCGAACCAACAAAACTGGGGACGAGAATGGGCTGCGGCTGGGCCGAATGATGCCTTGGTTTAGCATGTCATGGACTTGGCTTTCGAGCTCCGATTTCTGGGAATGAGCATACCTGTACGGTCGAACATTGACTGGGCTAGTGTTGGGAAGTAAAGGTATATGGTGATCAATGGGCCTGGGTGGTGGAAGGCCTGTGGGTGTACAGAATAAATCCTGAAATGTGTCAAGTAGACCCTGAATGGATGGATCATGGGTCCTGGTGTGAATGACAGAGGGAGTGGAAAGTAGTTGAAGGGAATCCAGATGATCATTGGGTAATAGAGCACAAAAAGTGTTATGATCAAAAGAGGATTGTCGGTTGGTAATGCCGTGTAAAATGTGACATGTGCCATTCAAAGTGAACATCATGACCTTTTCTGAGAAATGCCACCCAATGAAGCCAAGAGTATCAAGCCATTGAGCTCCAAGAAGTAAGTCACAGCCAGCAACTGGGAGAAGAAGAAAAGAGCTGGTGAATGTGTAGTTTTGAATGGAGACTGTAACATTGGTAGCCAATCCAGAAGGTGAAAGAGTTTGGCCAGAAGCAGATGTAAATTTGAGGACAGTGGTTGTAGAGGTGGGGAGGTTGAGTTGATGGGCTATGGAGGGGTTAAGGAAATTCATAGCAGAGCCACAATCTATGAAGATATTGACAGGGTAACCGTTGATAGAGCCCTCAAAGCGCATCATTTCTCCAATCTTAGTATTGGTGATGGCATGAAGGGGGTAATGTTGCTCAGGCACTTCCGTGGTGTCCTGTTCTGGGTTGGGTAGGTCTGGCAACTCAGGTGGTGGCTCGATGGATGTGGGGCACTCAAGGATGGCCATAACTGGTTTTTTGCAAACATGGTTATGGGAGTACGCCTCATCACAGTTGAAACATAGCCCTTTGGCTCTGCGCTCTCTTTGCTCCAATGGGGACCATCGACGTGAAGGAAATTCCGGACGTGGTCGGGGCGCAGAAGGCATGTTTGGTGCAGAACTGCTGGGTGAGGACAAGTGGGGGTAGTGGTGTGGTTGTCCTGTAGTAGTCAGAGACATTGGGGCAGAAAAGGGGGGACCATTAGATGGCCGTTGAGAATACTGCCAAAAGTGGGGACGCTGGTTACGGGATGCCCTGATATCGATCAGCTTGGCCTCAAAGCGGCGGGCGAGGCGTTGCGCCGACGCCAAGGAAATTGGGTCCAACGCCATCACATCGTGACGGATATCTGATTTCAGGCCACCGCAAAAAATTGGTAGTAGTTGCTCATCGGACCAATCCGGTGCGCGGCATGAAAGCTTTGTAAAAGCGGTGATGTACTCGTCCACCGAGGTTGTGTGTTGCAAATGTGAGAGAGAGGCTTTGAAATCGGCGCTGTTGCCGGACCCGAAATGCTCTAGAAATGCGGGAATGAAACTCTCCCAAGTGGTGGCTGGGTGCCGTTGTTCAAATGAGTTCATCCAGACCGATGCGTCTGGGCCAAAGTGAGAGGCTAGAGTGGGCACACGGTCATGAGGTGGAATGCGGTGAACTCGAAGATACCGCTCGGCCATAGCAAGCCAGCCCACAACATCTTCTCCATTGAATCTGGGAAGGTCTACTTTGGGTGGTCGGAATGAAGGAAATTCTGGGTGGAAGGTGTGTTGATAGGGAAATGGGTGTGAAAAAGTAGGAACAGAGGAAGGGATGTTGGGGTCGGAGTAGTTGTAGGAGGTGTAGAATGATGGATTTATGGGCATGGGTGTTGAATGGGTGTATTGAATGGTGGAGTAAGGAGGGGTGTAGTGAGGAATTTGTGTTTGGGAACCGTGAGTGGCTACCGTTGTGGAGAACAGGGGAGGGGTGGGTAGCACTAATGGGCGTGGTTGCGAAGAGGAGGCTCCTGATGTTGAAGTAACGGGTAGTGGTGAAGGTGGGTTGGAGAGTCCTAAGCCAGACCAGGTAGTAGAATTGGGAGGAATTGAACCAAAGGACAATTGTGGTAGGGTGGTGGTGGTGGTGGAGGCGGAAGGAAGAGGGTGGATGCGGTGGAGGGTGTCCATAACACTTTGTTGCAAGGAAGCCATTTGAGAAGCCATTTGGGCCTGGAATGTGGAATGATTTGTGGTGATGGATTCGAGAGAGCGGTGGATTGAATAGTTTTGGGCTTGTAGGTGTTCTACAGTAGATTGAAACTGTGAGAGATTATCTAGAGTGTAGCTGGTGGAGGCAGCAGCCGAGACCATGGTGGAGGTAGTGTGAGATGGAGTTGGTGGTGGTGGAGGTGGCGGAGGTTCGCCGGATGGTAAGGTTGTTTGGAGGCCGCGCATCGTTGCTGGCTTTGATACCAGATGATGGGACTCAATTGCGAAAGAAAGTAAAAACAAGGAATTAAACTTCAGATATTTTCATTCATGCTTTCAAAAGACAACTGATACAAGGTTTATAGGAAATGGACTCATTCCCCTTACAGTTGTGAATGTGACACGTGGTCCTGGACCACTCAGTTCATATAAGCATGTGTCACTTTGGATTCATCTGACTATGATTATCTATGGGCTACCTGGGTTAAAGGTAATTGGTCTTCTTAGGAGTAATACTTAGGTAATATGTTGGATTGGTCCTAACACAGACTATCAAGCACATGGTGGAGGACGTTGGCACCGACGCTCCGATCCCCTTGCCGAACGTCACTGGCAGCATTCTGGGAAAGGTCATCGAGTACTGCAGTAAGCACGTCGAGGAGGGCAAAGATTCCGAGAAGGAAAAGGTCGCCGATTTCATCAAGGCCGGCGAGTCGCCTCTCAAGGCCTGGGACGCCGATTTCGTCAAGGTTGAGCAGAACGTTCTTTTTGATATCATATTGGTTAGTTTCCCTCAAAACCCAGTCTTCAATTTCGTTTCTGAATGGTCTATTGTTTATTATATTTCTTTGCATTTTTGTGAAGTTTTAGGTTTAGGGTTTGCTGATTGGATGAAAGAGGGGTTTTATCTAATAGGACTATTTTATGATCAAAGGTGTTTTCTTTATATGGTATAGTTGTTGGTCACAGTTTCCGTTTCTTGATATTTTACTGAATTCAGACCGAGGGTTTGCACAAGGGGCTTTCTAGGTATTTTACTTTGTATCTAGAACTATTGTTGATTCAAGATTGATAGTGTTAGTCTATATATGTTGAATTTGTATGGTTTCCTGTTAAGTGCTTTCTTTATGAGTTGAGTGCTAAATGCTTATATTCACCTTGGTGAGTTCCTAAATGTCTCTTTTTAGCTCTCAGCAAACTTTCACAGCTTTGTTAATTTGTATTATTTTGTTACTGTGGGGTTTGTAGTATTCTTCCTAGAGAAAGAAAGATCACTTTTCTACATTACTATTTGTATTTGCCAGGTTATATATGTAAAACTAGTGTTTCTTGGTTCTTTGTTCTTCTCTCTTGGTTTTTTCTCGTGTTATATTAAATTTCATGTACATTATGTTTTCTCATTCAGATTTCGCTTCTATGTATGTTGATGCATGGAATTGACTTGTGGTGGGTTGATTTGATTTTCAGGCTGCAAACTACTTGAACATCAAGAGCCTGCTGGATTTGACTTGCCAGACTGTGGCAGACATGATCAAGGGGAAGAATCCAGAAGAGATTCGCAAGCATTTCAACATCAAGAATGACTATACACCCGAGGAAGAAGAGGAGGTTCGTAGGGAGAACCAATGGGCATTTGAGTGAAGCCAAGGGCTTTCTATTCAATGCTGATAATGTGAATGGTAGGAATGTTGATATAACCATGGGCTGAGCATTGTGCCCCTGTAAGTTTTTGTGGAGTTTTGCTTTTGTTTTAACAATGGAATGGTGTTGTTGGGTTGCTTTGTCTCTTTAAGATTTGCAAACCTCTTTTGTTGTCCTAATATGATGCAGATTTTATTTTGTTAGTTTTCAGTCTTCTCTATTTGTTTGAAGTGCTTGAATGCTGCAACTCTAAACTTTATGGGAATGAATGTTGCGGTGATAGAGGGAGAGAGAGAAGACGAGAAAGAGAGAGAGAAAGCCTGATTTCCGAGAGAGATATCAGATAGCTATCAAGGGATTATAGAAAATTAAAACGTGTGAAGCATGCTCTTGGATTCCCAAACCATGTGGTGGCCGCACACGGATTTTGGCATCAAGTGTCGCCTTTTAAAATTTTGGAGACGCTATTTCCAGGGTCTAAATGTTAAAATGTCGAGGAATTCAATCCCATTGCGTTTTTAGCACCGGTAGAATTCATTCTTATATTTAATGTCCTCGTATATGAGAACCTCTTTAAATTAATAATCTTTTTTGAATAATAAAATTGTCCAGTTCCGACTCGGTAATTCTTGCTAAATTGATATCTCGCTAAATTAATAAAATCTAATTGGTCCAAAACTATTAATTTAAATTGATATCTCGCTAAATTAATAACTATTAATTTAAAGAGATTCTAATGTATACATATACTTTTCCACTTTAATCCAGTGCCAGGGATGCGTTCTTGGTAGGGGTTGCATGAACATCTACAATGTATTATCTCACAATCTTTCGATAACCAGTATCATTGCTCAACAATCTAATGAAATGATAGCGCTTGCACGCTCACATCGAGTAGCACATATTTGTTCAAAAGAAAGTAGCACAAATAGTTTGGTAGAGATTTCAATATCATTAACCAACTTCAATCTCTTATTGATTTAACCCAATCACTGACGATGAGCCTGCAACTAAGAATACACCATCCAAAAGAATTGAATAAGCGTTAAACTATGCAAAATTTGGAGACAATCACAACAAAATACAAGCCAAGCACAACAGACAATTTACATAACAAACCTTGCCATCCCCCAGAGCTGTTGCTGCTGTTTCCCTCGCTATGAAATGTGACGTAGTATCCCAAAATCATTTACAAAATCAGTCTCCACACAGCATGGCAGGACTACTCTACAAAAGCCATTCACAAATTTTTTGCTGTGGGTTTTTCAAAATCAGGGAAGGTACAACATGCATGAGACTTATAGCAGATCCAAAAGGGGCGGCTGTTCAGTTGACGATTTGGCATGGCTGGACCGAGAGACTGAACTAGCACCCTTCCCTCTTCCTCTTCCTCTTCCTCGACCCACAGCAGTTGAGGGAGGTGGAGCAAGTCTAGGTGCTGTCTGGTGGCTCTGGTCATTCTTGCCAGAAGCAAATATTGATCCTAAATCAGATGAGTTTTTATTTGTATAAGCACTCAAAGCCGGTGTCGCCTGATTCTGTTTCAAATATCCAAGAGAATTCTGGGGGTTAAAACCTGTGTTACCCAAACTACCAGTATTTGAAGTTGCATTGCCTTGATTCAGTCTTATTTGCTCAACAGAACTTTGGGTGTCGAAGGTCCAACTGTTATTGCTGTTGCTGTTCAAGTTCATACTATTTGATGTACTTGAGAGTGAACTGGAACCAAATATGTTTGCTGGAAATCCCATTGCGCCATTGTTGGAAGGGCCAGAACCACTTACTGAGCCACTAGGCCGTGGGGGCCAGTTGGCAAAAGGATCAATGTCATCAAAACTTGAAGTGGGTGACGCTCCTGCATTTGATTGCTTCTCACCATCACCAAACTGAGGGGTTACACCAGAAGACGCTCGAGGAGGCCACTCAATATCAACCGGGGGGCATGATGTGGCTGTTTGCTGACTCGATACTGCAGTTTGTAAGAATGAATTCGGTTGTGAGGAACTTACTTGAATTGGTTCATTACCCATAATGGGATTAGTGGGGGTAACACTATTTGTCTGGAGGGAACTGGAAGGCTGCTTTCTAATCGGACCCCATTCTTCGTCCCACGCTGGACGGTTGTTTGTAGCACTGGAAACATTTCCGCTTATGTTGCTTGAGATTTGGGAATGGACTTGGGACTGGAGCCCGTTGGCAGATAAAGATGGTTTTACCTCTGGGATTCCAGAATCCGTCACGGTAACACCCCGTTTTTCCTCTATCTTCCTGCAATAAAAACAATACATACAAGAGAATAATAATTGATATTAGAAAACTTGAAAGATAAATGAAAAAATCTCAGGAATTTCACCAGAGCATGCATGTAAGAATGCAGAGATTGAAAAAAAATTCCCAACAAAAGAGAGAGAAGCACAACACATCAAGGTAATACCTCAGAATATCCTTCACAAAAAGCATATATTTGGCAAACTGCTGAACATTTAATTGCTGGGCAGTAAGAAGTGGTGCAAGTATTGGGAGGACATGCTCTGCAACAAATTCTACCCCATGCTGAAAATGATGAATTGAGGAAAATGAGTTGTACTAATATGTTTACATGACAATATCAGAGTAGAAGCCACCAAAGGATAGACAAAGCAACTTCAAAACCAGACTCAATATCGATAACAATTACCTGCTTAAGGATTGAGTTTGACACGCCAAGAGTACACATAAGGGTAGGAGCAGAGCGGTCAACAGCTGTACAACGCTGAATTGTTTGCAAAATATCTAGAATAGCACGCTTATCGAGTGTGGGAATCAGTTCTCCTAAACAAAGCAAAGCATTGACTCTCACCTGACCAAAGAAGCAAATTTAATGTCATGTTCAAGACTTACATTTAGGTTAAACAACAAAAGAAATCCACAGAAATAACATATTTCCAATTCATTCAAGAGGCATCTTCAACTTTCATGGTACTATTAGCAATAAGCTTGGTTGAGCACACGGTACTATTACATCTTACAGCTTAAGTTTCACCAGATTACACAGAAGAAACCTTCCAAAGGTTTAAACTCTCTCTCTCTCTCTCTCTCTCTCTCTCTCTCTCTCTCTCTGGATTATTGCTACATTAGGGGTAGGCATAAGATATGAGTGTTTTGGATCAAGGGTTTTCCTTTCTATTTCCAGTCGGATACTGAGTACAACCTACCCCAGACGTCTACCACTACACCTTCACCCTGATAACAAATAGCATCCCAGCATATACTTCAATCAATACAATACATAGACTACAGTTCTATCAGTTCTATCAGTTCATTGTTAACGTATAAAGACGTCTATATTGGTTACATGAAACATTATTAAGGGAAAAGTTTTGTAGAACAATTGAAATGTAGTGATCAAAAAACATTTTGCTTTTTTTACAGGAAACACAAACTATATTGATAAGCCAGAGAAAATAATACAAGTATGATGGACTTACAAACAGATAGAGAAAGCAATATAAAATTTAATTTAAGAACTAAAGACATTTTTAGATAGATGGGCAAACAACCCGAAAAATCATTTCCAATACTTTTGGGGGTACCAAATAGATTAAGAAAAAAGTTCCATAAAACTATCATTAACCTGACTGTTCTTTTTGGGGTCCAGTATTCTAAGCGAAACCAAGAGAATGAAACATTGCGGAAATAAAGGGCTAGAAAATACAAATTAAAAATTAATATATATGAAACACATGGGAGTAACACCTACTGAGATGGTTTAAGTACATACAACGTTGCACCTAACCAAAGGAAAAACTAGTTAATATAGGAGACAAGAGACCAAGAGGCCCACCAAAGTTAACATGTATTTAACATAAGTTCAATTTGAGATGTTGTGCAGAAAAGAATATAAAGCGAAATTCATGGAGTGGGACAAAGTCACGGATAAATGACAAGATCAACAAGAGCGATAACCTCTCATAATGAATTCCACAATGTAGGGATCAGAAATGTCTTTAGCTTAGGATACTATACAACATTTTACAACAGTTATAAGCACAAGCACATATGGAAGAAAATCTAATATCAATGCACAACATGTTGACATGCATGTGCTTAATACAAAAAAAAAAGAACAAAGCCAAATAAAATAATATGCATACCGCTGCCACAGTTGTTTTCAGAGCTAGGCCATGAACACGGGGCAAAATAGCTTGTTTCACTAGCTGGCAAAGAATGAAAAATAAGACGGCAAACATTAGTCGCTCTCCCAAAAATATGATGCATTCACATGAAATATACTTAAAATTGCTAAATGACTAATACCATTTGTGTTTATCATTGTTCATGTATTATAGACATTTTTATACCTAAGAAAGAACCACAGTAGATTAAACCTTGCGAAAGAAAGGAGTATAATCACATTTTTGCACTATAAAGTCCACTACTGATTTACAAGGCTTAAACCTGGAATAACCAAAAATTTCTTTGTAAAAGCATCTCAAGCACCTTGATTTTCTTTAACTTGCTTATTCAAATTAATGTTAACATTCTATACTTGTAACATATGTGCTGGGAAAAAACTCCCCACCAAACAATGTCTTCCTCTCGGATCAGCCCACCTATGCAGGCTTTGGGTGCCTTACACGTTAGAAATAAAATAACGTTAAAAGTAGTGGTACTGTACTTTCTCCCAATGGCTCCCACTTATACTACACCTCTCAAGTCATTTACAAAGTCAGACCAGACTCAAGCCAATTTATAAATTACATTTCAAGTTGCTTGCTTTTCTTTGTAATAGCATCTTTGTTATTGCAGCTGTTTCTTTAACAAGACATAACTTATTAGTATTAAAACTATAAATGTCAGAACATATCTGCAAGTATCATGTTTAGAAAAGCAACTCCATAAACTTGTCTAATCAAATGACAAAGAAAATAAATTATATATATACAGTCAGCCTCTGAAGGGAATCCCCATTCCTCTTTTAAATTTTTTCATACATATACGGACACATAATACATACACATGTAGTTATATGTATAGATATATATAAACACACACATAATGACAATGCATATTTCACCTGAACATCAAGTTTCTTAGCAAGGGAGGCAGATTTTTTCAAAACCTCCTCCTGTATGCGGGCATCATTCTCTTCATAAGCACGAACAATCATGGGCAGGACATGTAATATCAAGTGATCTGGAATAGTCTACAATTATAACATCATAGAATAAGAGGATAATAAAATTAACGTAAAAACATCAATTACAAAGAAAGTAGTAGTCCAACCATAGCTCTACAACCTGCCAGAATAACTAAAGTTCATAGGAAATTCACGCAATATAGAAGCACTTTAATTTTGAACTTCCTCCACTACATTAATAAGAAAGAGTGATGAGCAGAGGCGCATATTTTCTTTCACACGAGAGCAAATGAACATCGTCATGGCTTATTAAGTTGAAAAGCTCAAAAAGGACAACAAAAAATCTGACAAGCTGCTGTGTTACAGGTGCCCGTGTCTTTAAGTTGAGAACGAAAGATTTGAGTGACAAAAAAAAAAAAAAAACTAAAAAACTAAAAAAAACATATGGCTCTAGATAGGGTTTAATTGAAAGAAATTTATCTGGCAAACCCTATTTCTTTTAGATAGAACTCTTGCAGCCAACATCAAAGGTCCAAACCAATTGGGATTAAGACCGAGTTCAGTTGAGTAGACTCCAAATCCTTTTTTTATGCCTGAAAATCAGAATATTTTCATGCACTGAACAGCAAGGCTACACAAACAAGAGTGCAGGGATTGAATTACTTAAGATGCAACTGATTTTTTAAACTCCCACTTACCTTGTTGATTATGAGATCTGCATGCTTCAAAAGCAGCAATAATGTGTCACCGACAGCTGCACTCAGGACAGGAACAAGAGCTGGCAATGTAGATAGCTCGAAATCATATTTATCCTACAATAAGTTTAAGACATCAATTCAATTATTCCGATTAAAAACTAATGATTATGAAAGCTAAAGCACTCACTATCAGTTGAAGAGCACTTAAGTCTAATGACAATTAAGATGGAGAGAGAGAGAGAGAGAGTGCATCACTAGAACATTTTAGCTTCATACTTAATGATATCTTAACCATCCCATTAAAGTATAATGTCAGAAAATCATAAGTTGATAACAAACAGCAATAACAATAATGACAATATGATGACATAGTTGTGTACTGTATCGTTTAAATTTCATATATATACCAGGGTGCTTCTATTTGAACCCCCTCACTTCACCATTTACTCCTCTCATGTTCTTTTTTTTTGTGATTTTTAATTTTACCTTTAGAAAAGAATCTGAAAATATTAAAAAATAAAAAATATTCATCTCTACCCTACCTCAGAGGCACCCATTGACAGCAGTCCATTGCTATTGGCCATAGCTTTTTTTGGTTTTTTTTTTCCTCAAATTAAGAAAATATTTAAGGGTAAAATCTCAAGTTAATTAACAAAAATTGGTAAATGGAGCAAATAATGGGGTTTAAACAGAACAACCCTATGTATTACATTTACAGTTATTTATATATGTGAATAGATATTTTTATTACCAGTTTCAGAAAGAAACCCAGGCCATATACAGTTAGTGAACTTCATCATCATCGTAGCTCCATAGTCATTATTGAAAGTGAGTTTGAAGAAATGGGGTTGGAAATGTGGAATATGAGATATGGATAAATGGGAAACCATTTAGGAAAAAGAAATCAGGTGTAATGACCACATAGATACGATCTTTTTTATTGGAACAATGATGTGATCCAACAATCAGTCTTTCACAAGTCTGATCAGTTACAAGACTCAAAAAATATAGTTTGTAACAACAAAGAATGCTTTTGTTTGTACACTAGCTGCTGATTTCTAATCATAAAGGTGAAGTAACTAGTACCTGAGACTCAGCAATCATGAGAACCATCGGCAGAATCATCGGTTGCATTACCAAATTCCTGAGTTCTGCACAAAGAGGAGGGAGTACCTGGACAAAATTATAGAAACCACGTTAAATAACTTAAGTATGAGAAAACAGTTAATAACTCTCATGCTTGGCTCAACAGAATTGGAAACAGAAACAGTGTTTATTAAAAACACAAATAACTATTAGTACAACACTATAACCAAATACCCACATCTCATTATTGCAATTCATTTAGTTTTCCTTTCCTTGGAGAAAGTAATAGAACACATGCAGGTGAGTGAAGTGCTTTCTCTTTTTTCATCTTTTAAAAAAAACGAAAAAATCATAACATGGTCTTCTTTTTCATTAAGTTTTGTTGAAAATTTTATTTTCAAAATCAACATATATCAAACATATCTAATACCGTAAAAATAGATTAGATAATTGAATCACACATCATTCGATCAGACAAGAAAGAACTCAAACCTTATAGCGCAATACACGAGCATCAAAATCTTTCCACATATCAGATAATGCTTTTAGGAACTCAGATTTCTGCATGTTATCTCTTTCCTGCAAGTTAAAAAGATTTATCAACATGAAAGTTCCTATTATTGTCAATCTTACATTTTTTTTTCTTTTAACACATCACTCTTGCGATAATCATATCCCAGAAGCATCCACTGATAAAGCTGAATTGAAAATGCATACGAGCATGTGGTCGAGAAAACGAAGAGCACGCAACCTAGTGTCATCCCGGAAAAATGGAGAACCTGCAAAAAAAAGTAATATTATTAACACACCCATTTATGAGTCAAACGGTAATAGAAGTTCACTTGGTATGTAACAAAACACTAACACAGTATGCATGGCCAAAAAATTCAAGCACTAGTACTACATCAGTGTTTGCAATCCATGAAGAGCATTGTCAAACATCTAGAGAGCTGTCACTAGTTATTAAGGCAGTAACAAATAACAATCCAGAACTCCTAGACTCTGATATTTGACAATGATGGATGATCTATTAATGCCTTAAGGCTTCAGAAATGGCAATGGCATTGCATATTACGAATTAATAATGTTCTGCTCTTTTAGCTTAAAGTAAACATGCTTTTCAAAAAATAAACTTGCAATTTACACCTGTACGTGAGTTGTTCATAGATAAGAGCATAAATTGGTAAGAAGCCTTGATCAACGATGATAAACTCCAGTCTTCCACTAGGTTCTTTTTCTCTAATCCTCTCTTACATTACATCATTTCTTGTTGCAAGGTCGTATAATCTTGCATTGAAATTATCCCATTAGATTTATTGTGTAGTTTCTAGAAATCTTTAGGGATTTGATTACTATTCACTTTTACTTCGTAGAATTTGGTTAGAAGCTGTTAGTATGGTCGTATTTTGCATTTGCATGGTTAAATAGGCTTTCTGGCATACTAATTAATAATTCAAATTTGAGTTTACCATATTTTACCTCTCTTTATCCTAAACTTCACTTTCTTCTATTTTCCTCTCAATTTTTCTCTTAATTCAACATCAAATAGAATCAGAGGAAAGTTTGCCCTACATTCACTGAGGAAGGTCTGATACAGTAGGTTGACATATTTACCTGTAAAATCAATTGCTGTTGGCCTGAAAGACTCATTTGTAGATATCATCCTTTGCAAGTCAGGAACTAACTCTTGAGGAATAGAAGAAAAGGCTTCACTAGATAAGTAACTTAAGCTATTCATGTACTGCAGAAACAGACATAAGAATAAACATTAATGCTAATACACAAAATCAAGAATCAAATTTGAGAGAACAATCCAGTTGAGGTGTTTTTGGGTAGATGAAACTTAATGAAACAAAAACAAGGAACAAACCCAAAGGGCAAAGCCAAAGGATTACAGGGCCAAAAAAGGAAGGAAACAAACAAAACCCAAAGGGCAGCTAAATGAAAACAAATGGCCAGGCCCAAAAAAGGTCATCCAGCCCTAATGTCAAGCAGCAGAAAAACAATCAACCAGTCGGAACATTCCTCTCCTGAATTTAAGGATAACTTGGCTGCTGAATGTTTGAAACTAGAAGAGCATAGTCTGCATCTAATATTGTGGAAAATGGAGTCCTGCATATCAGAAGAGGACTTGCTTTCATGGCATAAACTCTATCATTCCTCCCTTCCAAATGGAATAGATGGTACCAGCTAGACAGTTCAGTTTTGACTCTTTTAATAGCACTTCCAACATTTACAAGAACAAAATACAGGACGTGTAAAAGTTAACGGCCTTTGAAGAAGAATAAGTTGGATGATTCATGGATCACGAATGAGAATCACTAGCAATGAAAATACGACAATAGATAATGACCTGTGCACATGTCCTACATTAGTGATGACCTCATTAATGATGTCCTCTTTCAGCGCATGTAGCAGCCAAAAGTAGGAGATAAGCATAAAATACAAGCTACTTTCATGTACCAATTACAATACGAACATTTGTACAAAAAAAGATGAAGAATCTAGATCAAGCTTACCATCTTGACATTGTTGTGGCAGTCAAACAAAGGCTTGTGAGCAATCAAGTGGTAGGCAAGACATCCAAAACTGAAAATATCAGAAGAACATCCAGACGAAGATGCTTTAGTCCTAGCAAGTTCAGGGGCAGTGTAATTCAGCGATGGCTGAAGCGGTAGTACAGAGTCCTCAACATCATATTCCTGCACAATCAATTTCAACTTAAATAATGGTTGCTACATATGGCTCACAGAGAAAAATGTGAAATTCATCTTGTCAATGGAACTAACAAAGCTTAATACAGATAAACCTAAGCATTTATTGATTTCATAAAGAAGCATCATACGGCTCATAAAAGCATAGACCAAACTCTTAACCATTTGTAAGGAAGACCAGCATGCAAGAAAGACCTCTTTCCAAGTTGTAGAAAAAGAACTACACAGATGAGAAGAAAAAACAAATAGGACAAAGAACAAAGAAGAAAAAGAAGACATTCATAGATTCATGAATTAAACAATAAGAGAGAACCACACATGACCATGTGCAAAACGTGGATTATATGCTGACTAAATCCAAACTGAAAGTACGAACTCACAATATTGCCAAACTGGGATGGTGAAATAGAATTATTTGTGAACATAGTTTATTTACAATTCCTATCAAGGCTTAACTCACAGCATAATGGAATTCCTGAACATTAGCCATATTGCCTGAGGCCTGATCTGTTGAGATTGCAAAACCAAATCCACCAAGCTTCCAAGCACCACTTGATGTAATAAAGACATTCTGCATGCATGTATACATTCACATTAAGTGACATTCAATATTTCTCAAACCTCCAACTTGAAGAACAAGCATGATGATGTAAATGAAGTAATAAAATTGCAGTTTTGACATTTTCCTTATTAAATTTTTTCAGAATAGTGCAGACAACAATGACAGGTGGGTTGGTACAGCCTCAAGATAAACCCCACCTTGTTTGTTAAATAGAACAATTGGCAAAACAGAAGAGTAATATCCAAATGTATCCTACCTTGATCAATTTTTATTTCAACAATTTTATAAGTGATAAAAAAAACTAGGTAAGAAGCTCTCACCTCGGGCGATATAGCCCGATGAATAAGGCGCGCATTGTTATGAAGAAAGTCCAAGGACTCCGCTATCTGGAGCAAACCATGCTTCACTTCCAACAGACCCATTTCCTGGAAAGCAAAAATCTTTTTGAGCAACTAGGATACAACAGGATCAATTCAGAACAAAGTACATGACAGTAGAATATCAACTGAAAGATCAACTGTTTCATAGAAGGATATCTTTTACATCATATTTTTCTCAGATGGTTGAGCCCCACCAAAATATCTATGAAAACCAAGATGAACCAGAAGATAGCCAACACAGCACATCTTCTGAACACCATTACCCTCTTCCTCGCACCACATGTCCTCGTCTTGTAATTCTACTTTACTAATTTCAATGTAATAAGTCCAATAGTATTAAAATTGCTCATAACGTCTTAATTATTTCTGTCAAAGACAAGTATGATAAGCATATTGAACATCAAAATGAACAACCAGCTAGCAAAATTCCAATTGGTCAGTAATCATTTCTAGGAGGAAAAGATAAATTTAACACTATAAAATAGTTAGAACTTAAGCATCAGATAGCTTGCCAATCAGACGACCATCTTGAAAACTAATTTGATCTTGACAAAAATAATGAAAATTTACGGCATGATTTCAAACAAGAAGATAAAGCAGCTATAGTCTGTAGCTTAGACTAAATATTCTTCAATCTTCATTTGCTTTCCAATATTTTCATCTATTTTTTATTTATCTCCTCTTTTTTTCCAAAACCTATTTTCTTCTTTTATCATAGCATTATCTCTTTTGGTGTTAATAAGTAATGGTTAAATTTCCACTATAAATGATGTCAAGCATAATTATCACTGAAAGATACTGCTAATTTTATAAATGGTCCCTCAAATGTCGAATCGACTTCAAATTTACTTGGTAATCATGGTTTATTGCTTCTTGTTAGAATTAAAATAAAATAACAAGCAGCTAAGTTATCGCGAAATTGCCTCACACCTTGTGTTTTGTTTTACAGACTTGTACTTGATATACTCCAGTCACAATTTCAGTAATTTCTCCTTAAGAATGATACTGGATAACCGACCTTGAGAAGAAAACTAAAAAGCTGCTATAATTTCAGACATAAGAACTGAAACTTCCCTCACTCCATCCCCTTTCTATAAAAATGTATACGGTTGCTTGCAAAATAACGGTTTGTATAGAATCTTATACATTGTAGATATAGGCAACAAAGGAATGAGAATTGATATAAATAACTAAAAAATATCTATATGTACAGATATGTTGTATACGTATGTACTGCAAATTTTTGTGGACTTCTGCACCATGTCATTTGTGAAACTTCAGGACACTTGTATTTCTAGACAAGCAATTCATATTGACACAGTGAAACCTGATGGAAGATCAACACATTGGCCATCCATACACTACCAAAACTATCAAATAACACCTAAAGAAAGTAACTAAGTTTGAAAATCTCAGCAACCATCATTAATCATTCTGAGGCCTATTAGAATATACAAGCTTGCAACCTACCTATCTTTTGTCAATGCAAACAAAGGAGAATGGCCATTGAATAGGTCAATTGCATTTTGAGTTCAAACTTAATCGATGAAATTGTAACAATCTAGATATTGCTTGTATCACTTGATCAATCTGTGATGAGATACTAATGCATGATCCAAGCCTATACAATGCAAGTAATACTCTAAGGTCCAACAACCCAAAATGACAAAAGACTCTCAATTTCATTCCTGACCTTTTATACACTGCATTAACCATTTCATAATACCAACAAATGCTAAAAAAATATTTAACAAACAGAGTCTCCTTTAGAACCCAGTTGGTATCTCGTTCAAAGAGGAAGAAGAAAAATTCAAAATAGAAATATTAGCAGAAAGAGTTGTTACTCAGTTTTGCTGAATGCAGCCATAACTCCACAAATTATTAGAGTTTTATAAGCAAAATTTGCAAGCCAAATCTAACTTTAACACAGCACATCAATGGGAATTTCCTAAGTTACCAAGAAGCATGGCTTCTAAATGCACCCAGTGCCAAAAGTAAGAGGCCAAAGAGGAATTTCTAAATACCTAAGAAAAAAAAGGGAATCACTTTAGTTGAGTAACACAAACCGCTAAAGAAAGCATCAACCAAAATGGCATGTACCATTCAAATTGAAATGAGCATCCGCTTATTAACTAAACTCAGATGATCACCCTCAAAATCACATCTCCTTTGGGATTCAAGTGGTATTTCACTGATCCACGTTAAAAGCAACTGAATCCAAGCCAATATTTTACTGGTTCAAACTAGCTTTCAAAATTGAGAAAGGAAATCAAACACAGTATTCACCAATACACTGACATTACACACTACTCAACCTCGAACAAACTTAAACTGGCATTTACAAAATCAATTGAAGCCCAGTAGAGCTACTTACCATTCCTTTAAGCTCCTTAGGCACCTTAGCCATATTCTCCAAATTTCCAACTGCATTGGCCACAGATGCAAACAATGGCTCTGTCACCATGGCCATGGCATTCTTGTTTTCATCCAGGGCCTGCACCACGTGCACCACCCCCGGGTGCCTCAACCTGACGAGTCGTGCCGCATCGGCCCGAATGATGTCCAGAAACGCATCCTCCGCCGCCTTGGACAGACCCGCTCGCAGACGCGCCTCCGACAAAGCCTTCTTATCCAAAACCCAGACGCAGACGGTGGGATACTGATGTGCGCGCGCGGACTCACGCGCGGCCTTGGCGGAGTAGAGCTTCCAGACCAAGCCGGGTCCGGCCGAGCCGATCTGGTCGAAGAGCTCGTAGTCCTGAAGAGGCTTGGGTCCGGCGACTTCTTGGACGGTCGTCTGTACCGTTTTCTCGATGACCGCAGCGGTCTTGGCGAAGGCTTGCTGTAGGCTCTTCATGTTGAGAGACATGTTGGGATTGGATTGAATGGGAATTGCAATGTGTTGGAGTAAATATGAAAAAGAGAATTCGTGTGTGTATGTGTTTGTGGGATTGGGAATTCTAGATAGAACAAGGAAGAAGAAGAAGAATTAAAGCTTTGCTCTGCTCAGATCATCGCTCCGCTGCTTTGCTTTTCTTCTTTCTCTCCGGTTTCCACCTCTGTCTCCGTGTGGCTTCTTTAATTTTATTTTTAAAATTTTAATAATTAGTTTCTATGTATTTCAGACCCAAAAAAAAAAAATTATAATTTTTAATGTTTTTGGACAACTTGTCCTGTCCGTGCAGTTCGTTGCTGTTTTCAGTTGGCTTTACAATTTTTCCTTGTATTCTCTAAAAATCTCTGGGTTTGATTAATTAAGAGGTCAGAGCGTGGCGATTGGGATAGTCGGTGGGTGAGACCTGGGCTTCGCTGTGCCGGGGTCAAGTCCATATGTATATGAACTTATCGGTCTATACGGCCCATAATACAATCGAACCTTGAAGCCTTCAACCTATCCAACGGATTGGACGACCTAAAGTATTTATTTTAATTAAATGGATATAAAATAATAACAAAAATAAAGGATGACCTATGCCGACGCCATATTTGTCGGAAAAAAGTAGATTCAAATTATTATAATTTCTTTTGTGAGGGTGGCAATCTGAAGATTACAACCACGGAAAAGCAGCTCACACGAGCATTGGACGACCTAGATTATATATTTTAATTAAATGGATATAAAATAATAACAAAAATAAAGGACGACCTCTGCCGACAACATATTCGTCGGCAAAAGTAGTTTCAAATTATTATAATTTATTTTGTGAGGGTGGTAATATGAAGGTTAAAACCACGGAAAAACAGCTCACAGGAGCATTGGGCGACCTAGAGTATTTATTTTAATTAAATGGATATAAAATAATAACAAAAAGAAAGGACGACCAATGCCGACTACATATTTGTCGGCAAAGTAGTTTCAAATTATTATAATTTCTTTTGTGACGGTGGTAATATGAAAGTTACAACCACGAAAAAGCAGCTCACACGAGCATTGGGCGACCTAGAGTATTTATTTTAATTAAATGGATATAAAATAATAACAAAAAGAAAGGACGACCAATGCCGGCTACATATTTGTCGGCAAAAGTAGTTTCAAATTATTATAATTTCTTTTGTGAGGGTGGTAATATGAAGGTTACAACCACGAAAAAGCAGCTCACACGAGCATTGGACGACCTAGATTATACATTTTAATTAAATGGATATAAAATAATAACAAAAATAAAGGACGACCTTTGCCGACGATATATTCGTCGGCAAAAGTAGTTTCAAATTATTATAATTTCTTTTGTGAGGGTAGTAGTAAGAAGGTTACAACCACGAAAAAGTAGCTCACACGAGCATTGGACGACCTAGAGTATTTAATTTAATTAAATGGATATAAAATAATAACAAAAAGAAAGGAC
Source organism: Rubus parviflorus (assembly GCA_029955375.1). Taxonomy (NCBI): domain Eukaryota; kingdom Viridiplantae; phylum Streptophyta; class Magnoliopsida; order Rosales; family Rosaceae; genus Rubus; species Rubus parviflorus. Next base: position 34,298,805 of record JARGGL010000001.1, read on the forward strand.
GACCAATGCCGACTACATATTTGTCGGCAAAAGTAGTTTCAAATTATTATAATTTCTTTTGTGAGGGTGGTAATATGAAGGTTACACCCACGAAAAAGCAGTTCACACGAGCATTGGACGACCTAGATTATATATTTTAATTAAATGGATATAAAATAATAACAAAAATAAAGGACGACCTCTGCCGACGACATATTCGTCGGAAAAAGTAGTTTCAAATTATTATAATTTCTTTTGTGAGGGTAATAGTATGAAGGTTACAACCACGGAAAAGCAGCTCACACGAGCATTGGACGACCTAGATTATTTATTTTAAGTAAATGGATATAAAATAATAACAAAAATAAAGGACGACCTATGCCGACGATATATTCGTCGGCAAAAGTAGTTTCAAATTATTATAATTTCTTTTGTGAGGGTGGTAATATGAAGGTTACAACCATGAAAAAGCAGCTCACACGAGCATTGGACGACATAGAGTATTTATTTTAATTAAATGGATATAAAATAATAACAAAAAGAAAGGACGACCAATGCCGGCTACATATTTGTCGGCAAAACTAGTTTCAAATTATTATAATTTCTTTTGTGAGGGTGGTAATATGAAGGTTACAACCACGAAAAAGCAGCTCACACGAGCATTGGACGACCTAGATTATATATTTTAATTAAATGGATATAAAATAATAACAAAAATAAAGGACGACCGTTGCCGACGATATATTCGTCGGCAAAAGTAGTTTCAAATTATTATAATTTCTTTTGTGAGGGTAGTAGTATGAAGGTTACAACCACGAAAAAGTAGCTCACACGAGCATTGGACGACCTAGAGTATTTATTTTAATTAAATGGATATAAAATAATAACAAAAAGAAAGGACGACCAATGCCGACTACATATTTGTCGGCAAAAGTAGTTTCAAATTATTATAATTTCTTTTGTGAGGGTGGTAATATGAAGGTTACACCCACGAAAAAGCAGTTCACACGAGCATTGGACGACCTAGATTATATATTTTAATTAAATGGATATAAAATAATAACAAAAATAAAGGACGACCTCTGCCGACGACATATTCGTCGAAAAAAGTAGTTTCAAATTATTATAATTTCTTTTGTGAGGGTAATCGTATGAAGGTTACAACCACGAAAAAGCAGCTCACACGAGCATTGGACGACCTAGAGTATTTATTTTAATTAAATGGAAATAAAATAATAAGAAAAATAGAGGACGACCTATGCCGACGATATATGCTTGGCAAAAGTAGTTTCAAATTATTATAATTTCTTTTGTGAGGGTGGTAATATGAAGGTTACAACCAAGGAAAAGCAGCTTACACGAGCATTGGACGACCTAGATTATATATTTTAATTAAATGAATATAAAATAATAACAAAAATAAAGGACGACTTTGGCCGACGATATATTCGTCGGCAAAAGTAGTTTCAAATTATTATAATTTATTTTGTGAGGGTGGTAATTTGAAGGTTAGAACCACGGAAAAACAGCTCACAGGAGCATTGGGCGACCTAGAGTATTTATTTTAATTAAATGGATATAAAATAATAACAAAAAGAAGGGACGACCAATGCCGACTACATATTTATCGGCAAAAGTAGTTTCAAATTATTATAATTTCTTTTGTGAGGGTGGTAATATGAAGGTTACAACCATGAAAAAGCAGCTCACACGAGCATTGGACGACATAGAGTATTTATTTTAATTAAATGGATATAAAATAATAACAAAAAGAAAGGACGACCAATGCCGGCTACATATTTGTCGGCAAAAGTAATTTCAAATTATTATAATTTCTTTTGTGAGGGTGGTAATATGAAGGTTACAACCACGAAAAAGCAGCTCACACGAGCATTGGACGACCTAGATTATATATTTTAATTAAATGGATATAAAATAATAACAAAAATAAAGGACGACTTTTGCCGACGATATATTCATCGGCAAAAGTAGTTTCAAATTATTATAATTTATTTTGTGAGGGTGGTAATTTGAAGGTTAAAACCACGGAAAAACAGCTCACAGGAACATTGGGCGACCTAGAGTATTTATTTTAATTAAATGGATATAAAATAATAACAAAAAGAAGGGACGACCAATGCCGACTACATATTTGTCGGCAAAGTAGTTTCAAATTATTATAATTTCTTTTGTGACGGTGGTAATATGAAAGTTACAACCACGAAAAAACAGCTCACACGAGCATTGGACGACCTAGATTATATATTTTAATTAAATGGATATAAAATAATAACAAAAATAAAGGACGACCTATGCCGACGACATATTCGTCGGCACAAGTAGTTTCAAATTATTATAATTTCTTTTGTGAGGGTGTTAATATGAAGGTTACAACCATGAAAAAGCAGCTCACACGAGCAGTGGACGACGTAGAATATTTATTTTAATTAAATGGATATAAAATAATAACAAAAATAAAGCACGAACCTATGCCGACGACATATTCGTCGGAATAAAGTAGTTTCAAATTATTATAATTTCTTTTGTGAGGGTGGCAATCTGAAGGTTACAACCACGGAAAAGTAGCTCACACGAGAATTGGACAACTTGAATTATATATTTTAATTAAATGGATATAAAATAATAACAAAAATAAAGGACTACCTTTGCCGACGACATATTCGTCGGCAAAAGTAGTTTCAAATTATTATAATTTCTTTTGTGAGGGTGGTAATATGAAGGTTACATCGACGAAAAAGCAGCTCACACGAGCATTGGACGACGTAGAGTATTTATTTTAATTAAATAGATATAAAATAATAACAAAAAGAAAGGACGACCTATGCCGACTACATATTCGATGGCAAACGTAGTTTCAAATTATTATAATTTTTTTTGTGAGGGTGGTAATATGAAGATGATAACCACGAAAAAGCAGCTAACCCGAGCATTGGACGACTTAGAGTATTTATTTTAATTAAATGGATATAAAATAATAAGAAAAATAGAGGACGACCTATGCCGACGATATATGCTTTGGCAAAAGTAGTTTCAAATTATTATAATTTCTTTTGTGAGGGTGGTAATATGAAGGTTACAACCACGGAAAAGCAGCTTACACGAGCATTGGACGACCTAGATTATATATTTTAATTAAATGGATATAAAATAATAACAAAAATAAAGGACGACCTCTGCCGACGACATATGCGTCGGCAAAAGTAGTTTCAAATTATTGTAATTTCTTTTGTGATGGTGGTAATATGAAGGTTACAACCATGAAAAAGCAGCTCACACGAGCATTGGACGACATAGAGTATTTATTTTAATTAAATGGATATAAAATAATAACAAAAAGAAATGACGACCAATGCCGGCTACATATTTGTCGGCAAAAGTAGTTTCAAATTTTTATAATTTCTTTTGTGAGGGTGGTAATATGAAGGTTACAACCACGAAAAAGCAGCTCACACGAGCATTGGACGACCTAGATTATATATTTTAATTAAATGGATATAAAATAATAACCAAAATAAAGGACGACCTATGCCGACGATATATTCGTCGGCAAAAGTAGTTTCAAATTATTATAATTTCTTTTGTGAGGGTGGTAATATGAAGGTTACAACCATGAAAAAGCAGCTCACACGAGCATTGGACGACATAGAGTATTTATTTTAATTAAATGGATATAAAATAATAACAAAAAGAAAGGACGACCTATGCCGACGATATATTCGTCGGCAAAAGTAGTTTCAAATTATTATAATTTCTTTTGTGAGGGTGTTAATATGAAGGTTACAACCACGGAAAAGCAGCTCACACGAGCATTGGACGACCTAGATTATTTATTTTAAGTAAATGGATATAAAATAATAACAAAAATAAAGGACGACCTATGCCGACGATATATTCGTCGGCAAAAGTAGTTTCAAATTATTATAATTTCTTTTGTGAGGGTGGTAATATGAAGGTTACAACCATGAAAAAGCAGCTCACACGAGCATTGGACGACATAGAGTATTTATTTTAATTAAATGGATATAAAATAATAACAAAAAGAAATGACGACCAATGCCGGCTACATATTTGTCGGCAAAAGTAGTTTCAAATTTTTATAATTTCTTTTGTGAGGGTGGTAATATGAAGGTTACAACCACGAAAAAACAGCTCACACGAGCATTGGACGACCTAGATTATATATTTTAATTAAATGGATTTAAAATAATAACAAATATAAAGGACGACCTTTGCCGACGATATATTCGTCGGCAAAAGTAGTTTCAAATATTTATAATTTATTTTGTGAGGGTGGTAATATGAAGGTTATAACCACGGAAAAACAGCTCACAGGAGCATTGGGCGACCTAGAGTATTTATTTTAATTAAATGGATATAAAATAATAACAAAAAGAAAGGACGACCAATGCCGACTACATATTTGTCGGCCAAGTAGTTTCAAATTATTATAATTTCTTTTGTGACGGTGGTAATATGAAAGTTACAACCACGAAAAAGCAGCTCACACGAGCATTGGACGACCTAGATTATATATTTTAATTAAATGGATATAAAATAATAACAAAAATAAAGGACGACCTATGCCGACGACATATGCGTCGGCAAAAGTAGTTTCAAATTATTATAATTTCTTTTGTGAGGGTGATAATATGAAGGTTACAACGACGAAAAAGCAGCTTACACTAGTAGTGGACTACCTAGAGTATTTATTTTAACTAAATGGATATAAAATAATAACAAAAATAAAGGACGACCTATGCCGATGACATATTCGTCGGCAAAAGTAGTTTCAAATTATTATAATTTCTTTTGTGAGGGTGGTAATATGAAGGTTACACTCACGAAAAAGCAGTTCACACGAGCATTGGACGACCTAGATTATATATTTTAATTAAATGGATATAAAATAATAACAACAATAAAGGACGACCTCTGCCGACTACATATTCGTCGGCAAAAGTAGTTTCAAATTATTATAATTTCTTTTGTGAGGGTAGTAGTATGAAGGTTACAACGACGAAAAAGCAGCTCACACGAGCATTGGACGACCTAGAGTATTTATTTTAATTAAATGGATATAAAATAATAAGAAAAATAGAGGACGACCTATGCCTACTACATATTTGTCGGCAAAAGTAGTTTCAAATTATTATAATTTCTTTTGTCAGGGTGGTAATATGAAGGTTACACCCACGAAAAAGCAGTTCACACGAGCATTGGACGACCTAGATTATATATTTTAGTTAAATGGATATAAAATAATAACAAAAATAAAGGACGACCTTTGCCGACGACATATTCGTCGGCGAAAGTAGTTTCAAATTATTATAATTTCTTTTGTGAGGGTGGTAATATGAAGGTTACAATCACGAAAAAGCAGCTCACACGAGCATTGGACGACCTAGAGTATTTAATTTAATTAAATGGATATTAAAAAAAATAAAAAAAATAAAGGACGACCTATCCCAACGACATATTCGTCGGCAAAAGTAGTTTGAAATTATTATAATTTCTTTTGTGAGGGTGGTAATATGAAGGTTACAACCACGAAAAAGCAGATTACACGAGCATTGGACGACCTAGAGTATTTATTTTAATTAAATGGATATAAAATAATAAGAAAAATAAAGGACGACCTATGCCGACGACATATTCGTCGGCAAAAGTAGTTTCAAATTATTATAATTTCTTTTGTGAAGGTGGTAATATGAAGGTTACAACTACGAAAAAGCAGCTTACACTAGTAGTGGACTACATAGAGTATTTATTTTAACTAAATGGATATAAAATAATAACAAAAATAGAGGACGACCTATGCCGATGACATATTCGTCGGCAAAAGTAGTTTCAAATTATTATAATTTCTTTTGTGAGGGTGGTAATATGAAGGTTACAACCACGGAAAAGCAGCTCACACGAGCATTGGACGACCTAGATTATTTATTTTAAGTAAATGGATATAAAATAATAACAAAAATAAAGGACGACCTATGCCGACGATATATTCGTCGGCAAAAGTAGTTTCAAATTATTATAATTTCTTTTGTGAGGGTGGTAATATGAAGGTTACAACCATGAAAAAGCAGCTCACACGAGCATTGGACGACATAGAGTATTTATTTTAATTAAATGGATATAAAATAATAACAAAAAGAAAGGACGACCGATGCCAACTACATATTTGTCGGCAAAGTAGTTTCAAATTATTATAATTTCTTTTGTGACGGTGGTAATATGAAAGTTACAACCACGAAAAAGCAGCTCACACGAGCATTGGGCGACCTAGAGTATTTATTTTAATTAAATGGATATAAAATAATAACAAAAAGAAAGGACGACCTATGCCGACGACATATTCGTCGGGAAAAGTAGTTTAAATTTTTTTTAATTTCTTTTGTGAAGCTCGTAATATGAAGGTTACAACCAAGAAACAGCAGCTCACACGAGCATTGGACGACTTAGAGTATTTATTTTAATTAAATGGATATAAAATAATAACAAAAATAAAGGACGAACAATGCCGACGAATATGCGTCGGCAAAAGTAGTTTGAAATTATTATAATTTCTTTTGTGAGGGTGGTAATATGAAAGTTACGACCACGAAAAAGCAGCTCACTCGAGCATTGGACAAGCTAGAGTATTTATTTTAATTAAATGGATATAAAATAATAACAAAAATAAAGGACGACCTCTGCCGACGATATATTCGTCGGCAAAAGTAGTTTTAAATTATTATAATTTCTTTTGTGAGGGTGGTAATATGAAGGTTACAACTACGAAAATACAGCTCACACGAGCGTTTGATTCCAACCTATCTCATTTCTGATTCATGATAGTCAGTTAGTTACCCTAGTTTTTTTTTTTCGTCATAGAGTCAATTACCATTGTTTGAATATTGCTCTAAAATATTTTTGACAGTAGGGATTGAGCTTGGTTTATAAAACATCCCACAGCCGTGAGGGATTGAGCTTGGTTTAAAAAGGACTTAACTATATACTGTATGCCAACTTTGACTAGTGTGAAGCCGACACGTACGTTTTGACCAATGGGCAATACTCCCAGCAGGCCGAGCCATGCACTCACTTCACGTACTTATACTCAATTTGAAGATAAAATTCAACTCTAACTCTTCAGAATTAATTGGGTTCTGCTTAGCTAGCTGCATTCAATATTTTCTAATTCCAGAGCATGTTGTCGGCAAAGTAGTTTCAAATTATTATAATTTCTTTTGTGAGGGTGGTAATATGAAGGTTACAACCACGGAAAAGCAGCTCACACGAGCATTGGACGACCTAGATTATTTATTTTTAATTAAATGGATATAAAATAATAACAAAAATAAAGGACGACCTATGCCGACGATATATTCGTCGGCAAAAGTAGTTTCAAATTATTATAATTTATTTTGTGAGGGTGGTAATATGAATGTTACAACCATGAAAAAGCAGCTCACACGAGCATTGGACGACATAGAGTATTTATTTTAATTAAATGGATATAAAATAATAACAAAAAGAAAGGACGACCTATGCCGACGACATATTCGTCGGGAAAAGTAGTTTAAATTTTTTTTAATTTCTTTTGTGAGGCTCGTAATATGAAGGTTACAACCAAGAAACAGCAGCTCACACGAGCATTGGACGACTTAGAGTATTTATTTTAATTAAATGGATATAAAATAATAACAAAAATAAAGGACGAACAATGCCGACGAATATGCGTCGGCAAAAGTAGTTTCAAATTATTATAATTTCTTTTGTGAGGGTGGTAATATGAAAGTTACGACCACGAAAAAGCAGCTCACTCGAGCATTGGACAACCTAGAGTATTTATTTTAATTAAATGGATATAAAATAATAACAAAAATAAAGGACGACCTATGCCGACGATATATTCGTCGGCAAAAGTAGTTTTAAATTATTATAATTTCTTTTGTGAGGGTGGTAATATGAAGGTTACAACTACGAAAATACAGCTCACACGAGCGTTTGATTCCAACCTATCTCATTTCTGATTCATGGTAGTCAGTTAGTTACCCTAGTTTTTTTTTTTTCGTCATAGAGTCAATTACCATTGTTTGAATATTGCTCTAAAATATTTTTGACAGTAGGGATTGAGCTTGGTTTATAAAACATCCCACAGCCGTGAGGGATTGAGCTTGGTTTAAAAAGGACTTAACTAGATACTGTATGCCAACTTTGACTAGTGTGAAGCCGACACGTACGTTTTGACCAATGGGCAATACTCCCAGCAGGCCGAGTCATGCACTACTTCACGTACTTATACTCAATTTGAAGATAAAATTCAACTCTAACTCTTCAGAATTAATTGGGTTCTGCTTAGCTAGCTGCATTCAATATTTTCTAATTCCAGAGCATGTTGATCCCGGTTTTGGCAATCTCGAGGCCAGTGGGTGATGCCACAACGTACAGTCACAAGACATGAAAGCAACAAGAGTAGTCGAAGGTATTGCATCGTCGTCGCCACCATTAGTAGTAGTAACCACTCCCGTTGCACAAGCAGCAGCAGGAAGGTAACACCACGAGTTTGAGTTTGGCTGCGACGTCCATGGCGACGTCGACGGCGAGTGTTTGGTTCTTCTACCCTGCTGTGGTTTGGTGATACGTACCCCTGTAAGAAAGCTGTACGTGGGCAAAACCAGAAAAAAATCAGCAAGCAATCTTAATTGGTCGCCATGATCTATGATTCCATCAACAAACAGATACTCTATGTCTGGGCATGCACCATCATGCACAAAATTACCAAAACCAAAAAAATGACTTGGCTAGCTAGACAAGACAGTAGCAACAATTAACCTGATATAAATATGTACGTGCCAGTATTCGATCCAAAATATGATATTAATTCTCCATCAACCCAATTCGAACATAGGCAGTACGTACATATTTTTCACCAGGAAAATATATAGCAAGAAATAAAGAGATAACTCGATCAGGCAAACATAAGAAAAATTTGCAACGCTAGTTTTATGGGCATGCAACAGTGAAAACTTTCAAGAACCGAAAATCTGATCAGCCCAGCAAAATCCAAAAAGAAAATTAAGGGAAACCGAACCATCAAATTCTCCTAAACCAAGCACTGAGGTAATTAAAATCGAACTACGAGTAACAAAATTGAACCAAGCAAGCAAATTCCAGATAATATTCCTCAGAATCCCTAAAACAAAAGTAAAAAATAATCATACCTGGATCCTTAACAAAAGCAATCTTACGGCGGCCAATCCTGTAAATTGTTGGTGAGGTGCTCAAATATTCGGCGGCCACGGCTGGGTCCAAGTTGGATATTCGTTTCAGGCAGAGTCATACTGATGACGGTCAAGGCTTGGGTTTCGGAATTTTAGGTTAGGGATCGAATTAAGGGTTTGGCGTTGGCTTTAGCTTAATTATAGGCAAGGAAGGCATTATACACTCACCCAAGAAATACTTAATACTTAATAGAAAGAAACGTTGTGGGCTTTGTTGTGTTTGTAAAAGTTGTCATGGGCTTTATTGTGGTTTACTACACTTTTTGTATATACACGTACTGCTTTTTGCTAGGTAATTGAAGTACCTCTTTGTTTAGATTTGTACTACTTTTTTTTTTTTGGCAATTGTTAGATTTGTAGTACAGTTACCATATTTGAATTTTGCCCAATAAAAACTAAAAATATTTCTCGACTACTCATCCACAATAGGGATTGGGTTTGGTTTTGAAAACTGCACTCAGCAAACTGGGAAGGTTACTTTCTTTTCCACGGCCACATACCCGCAGGCCGGTCAGTCTCCTGAATGAAAATTGGGCTGATCGCTCGAGAACTTGGCCGGTCAGTCTCCTAAACCCTAAACCTGAACTCTCTGTGGTTTTCAACAGGCCTGAACTTGGGGGCTGCCTCTTCCCTTGACCGAACTTTAATTAGCCCAAAAAAGAAAAGCAAAGGTTACTTTCTACATTTCCAATCATTGCAAAGCTGAGATTTTCCAGCTGGGTAGAAGAACACTATAAAGGACTTTACACCTATCCCAACTTTGACTAAGCCGACACGTTTGACCAATGGTCATGCACTCACTCCACTTTTACTCAATTTGAAGATAAAATCTCAACTCAACTCTTTCGAAATTGGTTCACTCTGTCGGTCAATTGAATGCTTAGCTGCTTGGGGACTTTCACTATAAAGACCTCGATCTTCTTCTAATCTTCTTCACTCCACAATCATTCTCACATCCATTTCTCACAAACGTCACCATGTCCCTCCTCCTGTTCCTGTTCGTTACCCTCACCCTCCGGTGCCTCAACCCCGTCTCCGCGGCCTGCCACGTGGACGACGAGACGGGTCTACTTGCGTTCAAGTCGGCCATCACAGCCGACCCATCCCACATGCTGACCTCATGGAAAAAGGGTACGGACTGCTGCACCTGGCCGGGCATTAACTGCTTCAACAACCGGGTCACAATGCTCTCCCTCTCGGGACAACCCGACAAATCCAACAGCTTCTTATCGGGTAAAATCTCACCCTCCCTCTCAAAACTCTATTTCTTAAACGGTCTCTATCTCCAGAACCTCAGAAACCTCACGGGTCCCTTCCCGGATTTCCTGTTCCGCCTTCCTAATATCAAATACGTCTACATCGAAAACAGCAAGCTCTCGGGTCGGATACCCGATACCATCGGTAACTTGACCCAGCTCGAGTCGCTCAGTTTTCATTACAACCGCTTCACCGGTCCAATCCCGAGCTCAATCTCTAGGTTGACTCAATTGACTCAGCTCATACTCGGCGGCAACCTCTTAACCGGCTCCATACCCTACGGCATCAAAAACCTCAAGAACCTCACCTATTTGACTTTTGAGCAAAATGGGTTGTCCGGTCCCATACCCGACTTCTTCACATCCTTTCCGGATCTCCGAATTCTCAGACTTTCCCGCAACCAATTCACCGGGAAAATCCCCGCTTCAATCTCCGCTTTGGCGCCAAAATTGGCTTACCTTGAGCTCGGCCACAATGCCCTAACCGGTCCAATCCCAGACTTCCTAGGAAAGTTCAAAGCCCTGGACACCCTTGATCTTGGTCACAATAGATTAACAGGCACTGTGCCCAAGACACTAGCCAATTTGACCAAGATCTTCAACCTCGACCTTTCTAATAATCAACTTGTGGATCCCTTCCCACAATTGAATGTGAGAGGCATCGAGTCTCTTGATTTATCTTACAACAGCTTCCATTTGAAGGAGATTCCGAAATGGGTTACTTCTTCGCCGATAATTTACTCTCTCAAGCTTGCAAACTGTGGGATTAAGTTGAAGCTGGAGGACTGGAAGCCTGTGGAGACCTATTACTATGACTACATTGATTTATCTTGGAATGAGATTACGGGTAGTCCGATTGGGTTGTTAAACAAGACCGATTTCTTGGTGGGGTTTTGGGCTGCGGGAAATAAGTTGAAGTTCAATCTGGAGAGTTTGAGGATTGTGCAGACATTGAAGCACTTGGACTTGTCTAGGAATTTGGTTTTCGGGAAGGTGCCTACGACAGTCTCTGGGCTTGACAGATTGAACGTCAGCTATAACCATCTGTGCGGACCAATTCCGGCCACCAAGTTTCCGGCTTCAGCATTTCTGGGGAATGATTGTCTCTGCGGTTCTCCACTGGCTCTATGTAAGAAAGCCTAGCTAGCAAGTAACAAGAACAGCGTCATGCTAACCTACTATTAATAAGCTCGCTGTTGGCTATAGACTATAAGCACAAGAAGCTTAAAAGAAATAAGAGAGCATGGAGTGAGAAGCAGGATCATTTTACGTGATCTTAGGAGAAGAAACAAAGCAATGTATGTTTCTTCAACTTGTATGTTTTGTAGAAATAATGATGGTATTTGAAACAAAAGAAGGGAAAAGCAAATGATTGTGGTAAACGCAAGCACATTTTAACAAGATCTTGTCTTGTGGGATGAGTGAAGTAATGCCAAATGAAATTCACTCCTACCATTTGTCTGGTTTTGAAAACATATAAACCCCAGCAAGCTAAAGGTGCAGCAATCATCATCATGACTATTGTATGCACAGGGTTACCAATAATCTCCACAAGAGCATACGCCATTAGCAAAATGGTGGAAGCGCTTAGAATCTCGAATTATGATAGTTCGCTTCTCAATCAGTGATATGAACTTTGCAGTGCCATGACAGTCACCACAAATTCTAAGGTTCTTGGTAATTATGATTGGCATGCCAACATTAATCACCAAAAGCCCAAAAGCAATGGCTAATTTCTCACTGTGCTTACTGATCATATCTTCTTTAACTGCCTCCTCAACATCGTGTAGAATAAATTCAGTTTGAGGCACAAATCCAGCCCTTCGGATCTTTCCAATCACTTCTTCCAACTTGGTATATATCTTCTCTGACTCAGGGTGAGACTGATCGCCCACTGCAAAGCGATGAATTTTATTTCCATATTCAATAAAACTGCATCCAGGCATTCTCGCGAGACCTTTCTCCTTCATCAAAGCCCTCACCTTTGAAGCATCCCTCCACAAACCAGCTGCGGAGTACATATTTGATAGCATAATATAATTTCTGGAATCGGATGGCTCTAAAGCAAATAATCTCTCTGCAACTTCCTTCCCAAGTTCAATGTTACCATAAACCCTACAAGCACCAAAAAGAGCCCCCCATACGCCAGAGTTTGGCTCCATTGGCATTCGTTTAATCAGCTCGTAAGCATCATTCAGAAGCCCAGAGCGACCCAGAAGATCAACCATGCATGAATAGTGATCCAACCTAGGCTCAACTCCATAAACTTCAGACATAATATTGAAGTAATTCCTCCCTTCCTTGATATGTCCTGAATGGCTACAAGCACTTAACAAATGAGTAAAGGTGACGTGATCAGGCTCCACACCTTCCCTAACCATGCTTTCAAAGATCGCCATTGCTTCTCTTCCATACCCATGCGTAGCATAGCCTGCAAGCATTGCAGTCCAAGCTACTTTGTCCGGATTGATTACCTCCTTGAAAACCTTAAGTGAATAATCTAATCTCCCCAACTTCGTATACAAATCTAGAACTCCGGTTGCAACTCTGACATTTGCACTAAGACCACATTTGATAATCAAACCATGGACGCCCTCTGCTAGTTTCCCTAGACCTAAATTCTCACAAGCTTGAAGCAAGGACGCCACAGTACCATCATCAGGATAAACTCCAGCCCTTCTCATGAGATTAAAACAATTCAATCCCTCTGCTGCGGATCCATTTTGAGCATGAATTGTAATCATTAAATTCCATGACACTACATTCTGTATCGGTATAGTCTCAACTAATCGACAAACTGCATCCAAATGGCCAGACTTTCCATACAGATTAATCAGAGAATTAACAAGCTTTGGTTCCCACAGCACACCCAATTTCAGTGCAAATCCATGAATGTACTTGCCTTCATCAACAGCTCCCCTGCTCGTACAAGCTGAGACTAAAGATATAAGAGAAACCTCATTGGGTTCTATTCCCATTTCAAACTTCATCCTAAAAAACGCATTCAAGCATTTATCCACATACCCTCTTCGCGAAAACCCAGAAATCAAAGAATTCCAGGAGACCAAGTCCTTGTTGGTCATTTCATCGAACAACTTCCGTGCATCTTCGGCACAACCCAGTTTAGCATAACAAGAAACCAGCTGATCGCCAATGAACCCATCACTAAAATTGTAAGACTTGATTACACAGGCGTGAATGGCACGTCCATAGGAGGCCGAAGAACAGGAGTTTATAGCAGAAATCAGAGTGGAAAGAAGAGTGTCTGGGTTTGAAGTTGTGTGAAATTGGATGAATGAGTGAGGAAGAAGTGCATTGTGAAATTTTTTCTGAGTGAAGAGCTTGCATATACATTGTGGGTTTTGAATTTGATGGGAGAAGAAGAAACATGTGGTTCTGGAATTTAAGTGAAAGTAGAGCAGAGATGATGAACAAGAACGTAGTCTTATCATCTCCCATTATTCAATATTTGCTTGCGTGGTTTAATTTTTGGGCCCAAGGCGGCAATGTTATACTGCTGGAAACGGTGTCGTTGGCTATTGTTTTTGTCCATTGTCATACCCGAGCCGAGTGTATGTAAGCATGACCCGATACTGAGGCCTGGTCAGAAAATCCAACAGTGTAAAGACACTAGATAGAAATCCTGGCAAATTTCCATACTCAATATTAAACTCGCTACTCTAGCCGACTAGCCTCTAGCTAAAAGAAGAAACAAAAAAACAGAAGAACAAGCAAAGACATAGAAGAGAAAATTGGACGACATCTAAATTCTGATGATGCATCACAAACTGTAAGAAATATATAGCACAACTATGCCACTCAATATTCTAACATAATCTGTTGGGGTCTGTAGCATGCTACAATACAAAAGCTACAAATCCTTGGACCAAGGACTTCCCGTAGTTCAATAGAAATAAGTTCTGAATTCACCCGGAGGAAGACTGCGAGCGTATTGATCGGCATTGATGCCAACTGAAAATCCGGAAAAGCTGTGGGCATCTGATCCAACATGAAGTTGGTGACGGTGTATCAAAGTCTTTAATACACTCTGGGTTTGGCTCTCCGAGTGATCATGGGCCAGCGCTGCCAGCTTGGCAATTTCACCTTTCATCTTCTTGGTTCCTTCTTCAGTCATAGAAGCTCGGAAACAAATCTTATTGATTTCGGAAGTCAAGGATGCATACCTTTCCATTTGCAGACCCCTGTCAGGCTTCCCCACATGAGTATTTGCCTCCATTGTCCATCGCTTCAGAACCAAGGAATCAGGTAACTTCATTATCAGCTCAGCTTTCATTACAGAAAATATATGGGCACAAGGGATTCCGTCTGACTGAAATAGTTTGCATGAACACAAGAATCTCATGTTGCTTACATTTACGGTCCAATGCCTGTGCGGCAAGTCATATTGGGTCAGGTTAAACACTTTACCTTCTCCATGTGGCTTAGACCTACTGATGATGTATTTTCTTTCCCAATCTATCTGGTGCATTATCAGTAAGTAGATGTCGTGAGTGAAGATATCGGCTATCTGCTGCTCCAAAGACCGCATGTGAGTAATAATGACTGGCTTCGAGTACTCGCAATTAAAGTCATCCATGCTAACATTATTTCTCATTTTCCTCAGGGACTTGTCCACTCGGGGAATATATTCACACAACTTGTCATACTTACCTACCCCATTCTTCAAATTCCTATGGATCCCCTGGCAACGTTGCATGCTACTCATTCCACCAAAAAAATGACCTTTAAAAAATGCTTCTGCCCATCTATTACGCCTTTCATACATCATACCAATCCATGGATTGTCTTGAAGCCCATAGGTATCTACCATAAGCTGCCAGCCCCGTTCCCACTCATCCGGTGTTATAGCATTGTATAAAAATTGGGTGAAAGCTTTCACCACGTCTGGGTCCTTAATGTTCGTAGCCAGGTTCTTCTCGATGTGCCACGAACATAGACGGTGTCGGGCCTCAGGAAACACTTCAACAACGGCATTTTGTATTGTGTTGTCCCCATCAGTCAAAACAGAAATTGGTTTTTTATCCTTCATTGCACTCAAAAATGTTCGCAAAGCCCAGTTGTAGGTATCAATGGTATCATCAACCAGTATTGCACATCCAAACAATACAGTACCCCGATGGTTATTTACACCAACAAACACAGCTAGGGGCCTTTGGTAAATGTTTGTCCTGTATGTAATGTCGATTATCAATACATCCCCAAAGCTAGCATAGTCGAACATTGAGCAAGAGTCTCTCCAAAACAAATTTCCAAGCCTGCCTTCCTTATCCACGCTCAACTTGCAAAAGAATTCGGGTTCCTCTGCAGCCTTTGCATTCATAAAGGCAATTGCCGCCTGTGCGTCACCATTCAACAAAGCTTCTCGGCGTTCTACGTCCATCCTATTATAGAAGTCCCCCATCGTTAAACCCACAAACTCATATCCACCTGCTGGGTGAACTATATACTCATATGCAGTAGAGGTTGTGATTGAGTCTTTGTGCATTGCCACTGTCTGCACCAAATCTGATTTATTAGTTAAACTCACAAACGCATGTCCACCAGCCGGATTAACCATATACTCAGATGCAGCAGGGGTTTTGATTGACTCTTTGGCTTTGCGTATTGCAACTGCGTGTGCCAAATCCAATTCTTTAGTTAAACCAACAATCTCATTTCCACCTGATGGGCGATTTTCATATGCAGTGGAGGTTTTGATTGACTCTTTGTCTTTGCGCATTGCAACTGCGTGTGCCAAATCCAATTTCTTGCTAACACAATGAGAAAGAAGCGATTGCACCTTGTTAGGCTTTGGTAAGTCGTGGCTGTGCTCAGTAGTAAAACTTTTCACATAATAAGCATCAATTTCCTTGGAATACCGCACACCGAATGCAGCAAGACATTTCTCTCTCATGCTTTTCCTGGGAGGACGACCATTGTTCGAAGCCACCCTTACTTCACACTTGGGTTTATTTTTTTGGCCTTGTTTAGAACAACACCACACTCTTCTTAGGATAGTGCCATTCAGGCCCCGATCACACTTGAGTCTCCTTAACCTGAATCCAAGTGCAGCAGAATAAATTTCATAGAATTTTTCAGCATCCTCAATAGTTTTGAAATAACTCCCATCAAAGTCCTTGATTGTCAGCTCACGGAAATTTTTCCCATTGTACTCAAAAGGGCCATCTCCTTCACATAATTCTTTGGTTGCAAGGTCTTCTGTCTCCATGCTGCAATCTTGTGTTGAAGAATCATCTTCTTCCGCCGACTCAACTTCAACGACACTCTCATTATTGTGTATCAAGCTCCCGGAACTCATGGCATATACCAACCTATAACATATTGACAATATCTATATAAGCCAACAAGTATCACAAACCATACTACAATAACGACATTGTTCATCATACAAGGAACATACTTCAAACAAATTATAAATCTAGCCACTTCTACAATCAGACTAGATACTTAAGAATTGCAAGTGAAAGCTGTGTTTGCTAGGTATGTTAATTTCCAGTGCAAAGTGTTAATAAAATGTCACACCCCAAAGATAAATCAAACACCAATAACAAAATTATTTTGGTTGCAGACCTGTCTATTTACAAAGATTAACGAAGCAGAAAATAGAACCACTAGCATAGTTAAGACTCAAAGCTCATCATTTCTTACAACACGGTGATGGCGATTGCAAATTAAGTGAATCATTAGCTCACCAGATTTATGTTCCACTCATCATGAAATTCAATTATACCCAAATCGGGAGCTAATCTAGAACCCTAAACCCCCCCAAATCTCTTATTTAAGTACGAATCAATGAAGACGGAGACTCACCGATCGGTGATGAAGATTGCTTGCTCACATAACCGCCAAAGGAGAGACTCCACTTACAAACGAAACGCCCAAGTTGTATCACTGACTTGCGAGTTTGATCTCCATTACAGACTGGGACAAAGCTTCTCTCTTTGCGCATTTGATTTGGGTGCGAAATGTGTTCAGAAAAGTGAAGCGTGCCTAAAATCTGGTGCTCCGCACCCACGTTCGTCAATCCTGACCGTTGAGATAATCTAATTGTCCGCTTTAAAACTAAAAGATTAATTCAATAGCAATAAAACTCTGGTGCATTGATGCACACGGACATACGGTGCACTTTAGAATTTTCGGTCTAATAATCCAATTCCAATCTTACCCAAACAGAAGACGCTCTTCTTCTTTTAGCTAGCTACCTCTTGTTCTCTGTAATCTCTGAAGCTTCTGAATAATTGGTGAAGGTAAGCTTCTATTTCTTCTCATCAATTTCATGCAACTGTAATTTATTCTGGGTTTATTTTGTTTCTCGCTGGGTAGGCCCAGAAATGCTTATTTGTTAGTAAGTCCTCTCAGTTTTCTGGGATGGATGTTGGTGGTTCTTTCTATATGTTTTCACTGGGATTTTCCTGATTTTCATTGTTCAAATGAGTTATTGATACATTCGACTTGTACGACCGTTGACTATAATCATCATAGAGTGGTTCTGGACTGGTGAATACTTGTTCATCAATAGCACAGATCATATGTAGCGTATGAAAAGTGAGTTTGACATATATTATTAATGGTTGTTCAAATTTTTGGCTTATGAGAAATTGAGAAGTGACATAAATCTCATGGGGGTGGGAATCCCATAGAGTATGAGTTGAAGTGAAAGTTTGTGTATAACATTTTTGTAGAGTGTTTGGATTAAAGGTCAACTGAGTCAAAGCTTGTTTCTTTTTCCATTGTAAATTTATCGATTGCTTGCTCTTTGGGTTTGCTCTAATGAAAATGACAAGGACAAAGGCTGGGTTTGTTACCAACTTAAATCAAGGTAGAGGTATAGGTATAGGGAGGCCAGAGAAGCTGGAAATTAGTTCCCTCAGGCTTCATGGTCTGATTTGGAGTTTATGTAATAGACAAAAATTGCTAGAACAAGACTCTTACAAAGCAAAGGAATTAACTTTTCCTTTTACGCATAATAGCACCTCCTTTCTGTTGTAATCGAAAATAGAAGATACACTTTATGATTTAGGAATGATATAGAAGCTTGCTAGTTGGTAATCCTTGCATAACTATATGGACTAGTTTGGAATATATGTTATAGAAAACCCTCAGGTCATTCAACTAGGTTGGTAACTTGCTATTGAGTTTTCAGTTGTAGGAAAATTCCAACTTTGTTTTTATTGATGTTTGATACATATACATGACACATGCACAATTATCTATTAAGCTTTCTCACCCATTATCAATTGTAATCGGCATATAATTGGTTCGTGATGGTTTTGATGGAATTTTCAACTATGCATTCTGGATGAAACAAGTTCAATTTAAATAACCAATTTGGCATCTTGTTGTTTTCACAGTTATATTGTTTCTGCATGTGCAAAGACTCAGTCAAGCCAGTGGTGATTGTGATTTTGTGTTCTCATCCTTTTTACTAATATGTTTAATATTTAAGACTGATTTCATCTGTGTTCATTTTGTTTCTCAGTTTTCCCTTGAATTCTTGGTGTGTATTATAATGTAAGCAGAAAGTCCATATATAAATATGTTCTCTCACCATCACCAAAGATCATTTGTTTTCCTTATGAATTTTTTTTCTAAATGGGAATGGATAATTACTGCACTTTCACTTGTGTTGCTCCCTGATAAATTGAACAAAGTTACTGCACTTTCTGTGGAGCTTTTAGTAGAATTTTACTTTTTTATGCTTGAATTTGGCTTTGGGTGGTGTTAGGCACTTTCAAGCTAGAATTGTGGTGCTAATACATGAGAACTACAAGTTTTCAAATCCTAGGAAAGCACCAGGTTTATTGTTTTTGAGCAGGACTGCACATATTCATGTTTATCATATGGGACTGCATATAAAGATGGATATATGACTTTCTGTGAATAATGTTTTGGGTGCTTCAGTCGGGGAAAAAGAAAACTGAATATGATTTCAATTCGACTCTGTGAATGGAAGAGCGAGTACTTTCTTGTTGATTAGAGTTGTAGCTAGTGACACAAAGGGAACAAAAGTACATGCTCATTGCATATGCATAAAAATAGCATGAGAGAGACCGGTCCTAGCACACTAGGGTTAGGTTCGATAATCTAGAACTCTAGTTTAAATTTTTTTTTAAAGAAATTGGTACTCCAAATGCTGGGCATCTCACTTGGTCCAGATTTAAAAAAAAAAACCTTATCTTGTGGATGACTTGAGTTCCAGAGGCTTAGCATTTTGATTAGATTTAACCTCCAAATGCTCGACTTTATCTGTAATGTCCTAAAACTGGTATTGGCATTGACTCATGGTTTAATTTACAATTGAATAATGTACTAAGCATCCTTGCCAATTATAAAACAAGTTGTGGTTTGCTCGGGTTTCCTATATTATTTCTCTAGCAAGGTTTTTCATATCGTATAATTGAAGATGTTATCATTGCAGGGAACATGTTTCACGACAATTAGTTCATGAGGCAGGGTGTTCTGCAATGGATTTCAAGCAAGAAGAGAATAACACTGTAACTATGGACCCTACAACTAAGGGGATCAAGGGTTCGTCTGTTAAGATAAAGGTTTTGTTCTTTGCCAGGGCTCGGGACCTTACTGGCTTGCCTGATATGCCATTGGAGGTATCATCTGGTAGTACAGCCGATGATTGTTTAAATAAGCTCATCGCCATGTTTCCAAGCTTGGAAGAGATCCGAGGGTGCATGGTGCTTGCTCTTAACGAAGAGTACACAGCTGAGTTGGCGCTTGTTAAAGACAAAGATGAGTTGGCCATAATACCTCCAATCAGTGGTGGCTAAATATATCCCATGTAACCAAGCACACAATTTAAGGTTATTAGGACATGTATGATCTTGTGCTTCTCTGTACAAAACAATGAATAAAAAGGGATACCAAATAGATTATCGGCCGTTGTTTTTTATTCTGAGCAACACACAGACAAAAGTGCAGATGCATTTGCTGAAGCTGCAGTTTTGCAGAATCCTTGTGCTATATTTTGTTCACAAGCACATCTGTTTAGGATTCTAAAGTTCCCCCTTACAGCTACATTTTCAGTTTCATCTATATAAGCAATACCATTATCATTAGGAGCAATACCATTATCTATACTGAAAATACATTTTTCTTTTTCTCTGGACAGTATAGATACATTTAACAGGATTATTATCATGGACTAACTGAATGTCCATGAATGAGATGGTATAACCTATTTGTCTCTTTAGGATTACATTTAACAATCCTTTTCATGTTCCAACGCTTATGTTTTCTTTTACTAACCATTTACTAGCTTATTAAAGCCTATTTCTATAAGAGCACCACCATTATGAGTTCTTAATGTGGTATCTGGATTAGCTTTATAGCCTGATGTAAAACTGAAAAACAAAAAGTTGTGAGGACCATTCATTACTCCAATTGATAGATATGCCAAATTAGATTTTCTCTATTTGGTGAAATGGTAAGCCAATAGTCATGTAATTAAAAAAATTTATTTGCAAGATTGTAACCACAAAATTTATTTGCTAGGAAATTGTTTCTAACAACAGAGATATATAGCTTCACATGCATTTGCTCTTTAAATCTTTATTCATATCTCACCCCCCACCACTTCCATAACCCAGCTCCACAACATGGCAGAAAAGAATACTGATTCCAGCAAAGAAATTGTCTTGAAAGTTTTAATGCATTGTGAAGGATGCAAAAGTAAGGTTTCCAGTTGCTTGAGATATTTTGAAGGTAATAGTTCTTACACATCCAACTCTTTGGGGTGATTATGTGAACTGCATGCATATAACTCCTTTTCATTTAATTGATTAATTAGGTGTTGAAGAGGTTGTGGTTGATTATCCAAACCATAGAGTGGTTGTAAAGGGGAAAAGGGCTGATCCATTAAAGGTTTTGGAGAGAGTACAAAAGAAGTATAGTAGAAATGCTGAACTCATATCTCCAAAACCAAAACCAGAAATCAAAGAGAAAAAGGAGCCAGAAAAGAAAGAAGTGGTATGTAATAATTAACAATTAAACATTGACTTTCCTCCCTAGTTTTGTTTATCTTCAAGAACATATGGATTTTTCTACACTATTGTATCCCTTTCTCATGTCATATGTTGCCTTACTTGATCTTGGTAGGCTCTGCCTCAGGTGAAGGTTGTGGTGCTCAAAATGTTGATGCATTGTCAAGGTTGTGAAAATGATATTAAGAGATGCTTGGAGGCATTGAAAGGTAAATATCTATGTGGCTCTCTCTCTTCAATTCACTTTGATATGTAGTACAATTCACTTATATATGTAGTAATGTTCTACTAAAGGTTTAGGTTGAGGACTTAACTCAGTAGTACATGGTTAATCTTGCATAGTTTCATAATCCGAACTGTATATTTTTTCAAACTCTTTCAAAAAATTGTACAATTGATGCGTCTCAAATGACAAATCATCTGCGATATTCATAAAACATTACTTCTCTGTTTGGGTATTGATGATTAATTAAGAATCCTTTGCACATATTTTAGGCGTTCTAAATGTAGAAGCAAACATGGAGACTTCAATGGTGACTGTGAGGGGAATAGTTGATCCACCAAAGCTCCTAGAATACATCAAGAAACAATTGGGAAAACATGCTGAGATTGTCAAGCAAGAAGAGGATAAAGGGCAAGGCAAGGACAAGGACAAGGACAAGGGCAAAAGCAAGGGCAAGGATAATAATAATAGCAACAATAATCTTATATGCTCTGAAGTAGTGGAAATTAAATTCCAATATCCTCCTCAATATTCAGTTGAACATATTTACCCCTGTCAAAGTTTTAGTGATGAAAATCCTTTGGCATGTTCGATAGTGTAAACTATTTTGAAGCTTGTAATTGTGATGGTGGCAGGGCAGAACATCTGGACCATCACCACTTCATCAACATAAAAAGGGGATGGTCTGTATTCACCTCCAAATTTGGTACATACATTTTCTACAATTTTTAAAAGGAAAACCATTAAATCTTATTTTGCCCTTCAAATGGTTCATTCTACACCTTAAATAAAGCACACATCTTCCACCCATCTTTCACTTCATTTCATTGCCAGGGTAGGCTGGGATATGGTATTGAAATCTCATACGATGAACATACTGAAATCTTCCATTGAGATTTTGCATTTGAAATGTTAATGATGAAAAATACATCACCCATTCTGATTAGAAAGCATACATACAAGGCAACAGGAATAAGAAACAGAAAATTTGTACCCTAGTTGAAACTTTTGTCTGCATTTTACACAAACATGCGAAAGGTTCTTAACTTAAAAGTTCATACAAATAGAAGCCACATTCGGTGTAATACAAAGCAAGGCATAAGAACTTGGTCTTTTAGCACGGATTGGGGACACAGTACTTTCTTTTTCTATATAAATACAAGAAGAATTGTCTATCTCAAACTCATCACAGGCCATGGATTTACCCCAGAAGCTGGCAGTGAAGGTCGTATAATAGGAACCCGCCTCACCACTGAAAATGCTTCATTAAGACGCACAGCACGACTCATGAATTGAGATACCTTCTGCAAAAGAATATCAGTAAGATATGCCGCAACCTCAAGATATTTTACACAAAAGAAGCAAAGGTTACATTTGTAAAGGCACTCATATAACCAAGTACAAGTTAATAAAATTCTATTGTCCAAAAAAAAGAGTAAGTGAAATTCCACCAGAAAATAATCATTTTGCTCTATCATTTTTTCCCCACACCACCCTACGGCTTATGGTGAAACACAGAAGAATTTAAAAATTTCTGTTTTTTTTTTTTAAAAGCAGTTCCTGAGATGCACATGAGACTGGTTATCCCTGTTTTCACCCATAAAAAGAATAAATTAACTCTACCCAGTCCAAGGCCAAAAAGAGGAGAATCTCCACTAGCTGGCTTACAAAACCACGATAAATAATTAATTATCACGCAACATATAATACCTAAAAGGAGTTTATTTCTTAACTAATGTAACTATCAAACTTGTGATTACTGACAATACTGAAAATTTATTTATTCAGTAAGCTATCCAGAACTCCGGGCAAAAGCTTCACAAAAATGAGTATGCCCCTTTTAATAAAGAAGTATAGGCTATACAACACCTCATCTATCAATTATGGTCTGTCAATTATGGTTTATTCTATGACGACTATCTCTTGGATCCACAATTTCTTGAAACTTTGTAAGCAAGACAACAAAATAACCATTACGAGGCACCCCACGACCTTTATACTAATTTTAAAGTAGAGAATGCAATGCATAAATTTTTTTAACCGAGTATTATGTTATTAACTTTATTTTTTCAGGTTAGAACTTTCTTACTGGGCTATAAATTGTATGGTATGTTTTTAAGCAAGCCCTTTACATATTCTTCCAAAGCTATTAGTTCTTCTCTCAGTCCATACATTTCTCAAAAATAATACCCTGATTGATCTCCAAGCACAAAGTAGTATCATACTTCAATGCAGTCATCAAAACAATGGGTTTAAGTAAAACATAAAGCATTCATATATAGGTTTGTTCCCCTCACTCGGAGGGGTAGACATGAACCCAACAGCTTAAGATTTAACTATTTTATTTTCTAGTATGAAATCAAATAGCATAAGCATAAGCAAATACTAGAAAGTAAATAGAGTAGCATAAGCAAAAGTGAAATATGATAATACTGGAGCTAGATATAACAAAATCAAAGGAGGAAGGTGAATACTGAATAGAATGGAGTTTATGCATTTCTTTGCACTAGCAAATGTTAAAAACAAACAAACAGGCTCAGTAAAAAGTACTCCCAATTAATTCTTTAAGAAAGGAAATCAAGATGGTAAACTGCAAAAGAAAGATATGAAAAGATAGCATACAATTTTGCTTGTCAGAAAGTGGAAAACGATTGCACTCCTTATAAATTGACAAACAAAGAAAATGAATTTTATAAAGAATTGTTGTGCACTCTTTTTTTTTTTACTTGAAGATGAAAAATAAATTTTACCAGCCAAAAAAATACGAGTATTACAATTTACAACTGACAAAGAGAAGCCCAGACTAAGAAAGTCACTCCTGAAAAATTAATAGTAATACAACCAGAATATTCAAACAGGGGGGGCTCAAGGAGCTACTTGTGTTGCAACACGTTTTAATGAATCTTTCTGATTAAAAATTGACCAACACATCCTACAAAAAAATGACTAGGAATATGAATAAATAACTTGACATATGTTTACTTTAAAATTTCTGAAACTCATAAGAAGAACAGAAATGAAAACGATTGAACAAAGAAATCCAAGATTTTCGCTCAACTATTCACAGCTGCTGCAAAATCCTTTCAATATGCAACTTTAGACTTTTCAACCAAGTGAGCAAAGCAATGAAGTGAAAAAATGCAAAAGAACTTCATCACACCAAATGATCAGTTCTATGGAAATTTGAAACCATAAAGAACATACTAAATAGTCTACTTGAACACTCTGAATGCAAACATATTGTAGCTAAACAATAACATGAAATGAAGAACAATTGTGATCAAATTAGCTAATAATAGATTGCAATAACTGACCTTATCATCCAGAGCAACTTTAAGCTGCAAGCTCTGGCTCTTTCGCTTCATCCTATACAATCTCCTTCCCAAGATAACTAAACCCATAACTGCTGCGGCCAAGGAGAAAGACCAAACAGGGCTTACCTTGAAAACACAATACTTCAAGACCTCCAATGGAACCTTCCACCACAAGACCATCCTCTTCTCACCCTCACCACCCGATTTGGCCACCGATTTCACTTCTTCTACTGCAACACTTTGAGTCTCAGCTGATTCTTCATCTGCTGATTCCTTGTTCAAGTTAATTCCCCTGTCCAAGTCACTAGAGCCCATCTCACCCTTGTCAAATTTCACAGAAACCAGACTTTCCCCGCCGGAATCAGACCAGAACTTAGCCGAATCCTTATCAACGCTTCCGACTTCCCCAATTTCTTCAAAACTCACTTTCCCTTCCGACTTCCCTAATATCCCAGAATTTTCATCCACAGCCTCCGTTTCTCCAAA
Organism: Rubus parviflorus; assembly: GCA_029955375.1. NCBI lineage: Eukaryota > Viridiplantae > Streptophyta > Magnoliopsida > Rosales > Rosaceae > Rubus > Rubus parviflorus. The sequence goes on from JARGGL010000001.1 coordinate 34,324,365, forward strand.
ACCCAGTTGTCTTTTCTCATATCCGGCGAAACCTAATTCGCTTCTCACCTCAAAATCATTACTTTTACGGTCATCGGAGCGATCACTGGCCGAATCAGACCAGAACCCACCCGATTCCTTTCCAGCGTAAGGAGTCACCGAAACGGGGTCAATCCAGCTCGGGTTATCGGACTCAACCGAACCCTCTTCGCTCTTAGCATAGCCATACTTTCCCTGATTTTCCAAAGAGAAGTAATCAGACCTGATCATCCCCTCGGCGTCACCCTCAATCCCCGAAAAGCTTCCATGGCTTTCGACCGAGTGGGACGAGTCGAGCAGGGGAGGGTCGGCGTTGTGGAGCACCTCCCAGTCCTGCAACTCCCCAATTTCTCCACCTCCTTCCATGGGCGAATTAGAAGATGAGAGAGATAACTGAACCAGAAAAATATCAAATCCCTAACCCTAATTTTGTGTGTATGTGCATGTACGCGTTGGAGAAGCCAAAAATGAAAATGAAGAGTGAAGAGTGAAGAGAAAAGAGAAAGAGAGCGTTTTTATCGGTGAGCCACAAAATCAAAGAGAGGGGGGTTCTAATTCTAAGTCTAACCCACTCTCTCTACTATTCTTTCTTCTTCTCTAGACCCTAGATATTATTCTCTTCTAGTGCAGCACACAGGATGAGGACTAGAATAAGATGATAAAACTGAAGGTCAAGTTTACTTTCTAGGGTCTCCAACCAATGGAGTTTCGACACGTCATTGGGTAGAGTGAGCTGGGGAGTGGGGTAACTGCTCTTTGAGATATCCTTTTCGTGACAGGAAGCATTGGACTTGGAATGAAGTAAGATGAATGGGGCGGGCGACAAGTTGAGACTTGAGAGCAGATAGATAAAGCACTGGAGTTTTCATACAATCACTGTGCCGTTGGGAAGTTTCTGAAACAGACCAATTAAGTGTGAGCACGAGTCGCTGAATGAATCTGCGGTAGTCAGTCACTGGCAGATCAATTTTAAATCGTACATCTCATAAATAAATTTTATGCTTTTTGTGTGTTTTATTGAAAAACATAGTTAGGTTGGTAGCCCTTTTATTAGGCTATTCTAGTTTGATTGGTTTTGCCGGGAAATTCGGTCATCTTCCGAAGATGGATCCATCCTCGGACACGTGGCAAACATCCAATCCTCCTCTACCCCACACCACCCCCCTTGCAAATGCATCCCCACCCTCCCCCCTCTTTTCTCCCTCCCCCTCCCTCCTTCCCCCGGGTACCGAAGAAGCACCCGGTTTTGCCATTGGTTTTTACATTAGGTATGGTCTCATATTATGCCCATGGCGGCATTTTAAATGTGCAAGAAAATTGAATTTCAACAAGCACATCTCAACTTTGATAGATGCCCCCTTGATCACGTTACCTTCTACACCCGACTTTAAAGAATAAAGACCCTGCCAAGTTGGAACATGCATGTGGGCTGCTGGGCCAATCTTAAGTGGGCCGGGTTTGTGCCCTGCTCGGGCTGGCGCGACCCGTTTGATACCTCTAAAGCTTTAAGCATGACTAAAACGGTAAAACATGCATCTCACATTCTCACCATCTAATGAATATGGTAGGCCTCGTGTTATTAATTTGGTAGGCCTTTTAATTTGGAGTTGGATGGTGAGAAATAACTCCAGCTCCTGGCAAAATAACTTTGCATGTGAAACAAGCATTTTGGTTGAGAAATAAGGTCTCAAGGATTTAAACGAAGACATATACAGATATACTGGGACAATACTAGGACTGATGAACTTAAAATTTAGGACAACCTACTTACACTCTTTAGGTTTTACAGAACAAGCTGCAAGTCTTCTTGTTCAACCACTCTAGGTGGTGAGGGAGTGCGAGAAATATCTCTCAATTAATACCTTTTTTCAAGCTGATGACCTAAACAAAGAGCATCAGCGGTGAAATTGGCTTCATGAATCACACCGAGATGTTAAAAGTTACTCTTGAGTTTTTCATTCATATTGAATTCATGATTTGATGTAACTGGCTGCTTCAACAATAAACCACAAACCAGAAACTAACTATATAAATGGCCAAAAATTAATAAATGTATAGATAGTACGCAACCTACTACTTCTTGACTCTATTAAGTGTCATCACAACCAACTACTTCTTGAATCTATTAAGTGTCATCAGTTATCCTTATAACCATATATATTATTTTCACTGTATTATTACTGCATGATTCTAATCTCTGTCCTTAGCTGTTCTTATATCCATATAGAAACCAAGTAAAGGATGGAGGTTGGATGTTTCAAATTCAGAACTTCTTGTCTAAAGCTCTGATAGCAAATTAGCTACCTTTTCGTTGGACCTCAAAAAATGATAATGAACTTAATTGCTACAATTAATATCATATAGTAAAACATGCAATGTCATAAACAGAAGATTTAACTTTCCTACTGGAAGTACGTGCTTAGACATTGACTCAAATTAAGCACAGAAAATGAAGAGTCCCACCACAATACTTCAAATCACTAATCAAGTTTTATAAATTATGGAGCCTCGCCCATGTATACCCTTCACATGCATTTTGAGAGAGAGAGAGAGAGAGAGAGAGAGAGAGAGAGATGGGACTGATTTCAAACAGGATTCATAGGAGCAACCTCCAGCCAGGAGATCACATCTACAGCTTCAGAAAATGGAAGTCATACTCCCACCATGGTAACTTGTTTGCTTCAATCATCTCAAGAAAACTTGCCAAACTTTCAATGCATCTTGGCCCCTTAATAAGCATTGGTTTGTTTTGAATATTGGTAGTGTGTTCAATCGATCTGTTAATATATGTATGGTATGTTTCATGTTCAGGAATATTTGTGGAGGCAGATAAGGTCATCCACTACACCAAAACCAACAAAGAGGAAACAGCAAATAAACTGAGACGAAAGCCTGTTTGCAAAAACTGTGGTTATGATCGAAAAGTTCATCGAGGAGTAGTCATAACTTGCCTTGATTGCTTCCTCTCAGGCTACGAGCTTTATCGGTTTGATTATCAAGTCCCTTATCACCATTTCCTCTTCAAAAGGTCAGGAACTTGCAGCACCGGCGGCTGTGATGACCCTCCTGCAGCTATAAGCCGTGCCACAGCCTTGCTCAACAGCGACGATGGTTTTGGCGATTACAACCTTCTCGAAAACAATTGCGAGTGCTTTGCAATTTACTGCAAAACAGGGAAGCATATGAGTGAGCAAGCATGTTCAGCCAAAAGTACTGTTAGAGCTGTAGCCCAAGCTATCTTGGATCAAAACTCCGGTAGGCTTCTTGATGATGTGAGAGTTCATGACCCAGATAATTACATGAACTTGAAGGAGAAGATTGATCAGTTGATTACATTGCCGTTCAAGGAAATCATTGCCATTCTTATAAAGCTCAACAAAAATGAGGAATTTGAGACAATGGAAGAGAAGGAGAATCACTTGGCTCAAGAGGTCTGAGTAGAGTTTAGTAAAGGAGAAGTATACCCAACCACCAAATGAAAACTACTGTGTTGAATTCTTAATAAATATTGGTGTATTAAACACTCTTGATATTCTCCTTTTCCTTGTTGTTTAACGACCAGTTCATTCTTTCGTATTAAATCACCTCCAGAGAGCTGGGCAAGAAGCAACATGAATTCAGAACATCTTTAATAAAACATATCTTAACATCTTTAACAAAATGGGGTATGCTTGTTTTGCAACCCTTAAAGTTCTTATAAAATGATTCAGAACGGGAATCAAGCTCGAGGTTCTTCTATGCATTCACAAAACAGAACTATCATGCATTCAACCGTTTCTTAAGTTCTTCTACAATATCACTTCTTCGAATTACGACTTCTTCCCCGGCTGCAATGTTCTTCAATCTCACAACCCCTTCATTCTGCTCCTTTTCACCCACAATTATCATCCAAGGGATCTTAGAGTCCTTTGCTCGATCAAAGTGCTTCGTCACTCTCTTATTGACCAAGAATTCTGCTTGCACTTTGCCCTTCCATAACTCACCTGATAGCTCTGCTGCTAGTCCTATATCATCCCCTAATATACTCACTAGGACCTCAGTCTTGGTTGCTCGGGTTGTCTGTATAAATATCAAAAAGAAAAATACATATGAAAGAACAGATCAGTGCAATGACCAGATCATTCTTAGATACTGAGATAAAGTAACTGTTTATGCAATGAAATTTAGCCAAGAGATTAGGCATACAGCAAGAGCATATGTAAGTATCGCTAGATTAACAAAAAGTATTCTCGATTTCACACACCTTACTAGTTATTAGGTTATGTATTTGGAGAAATTGATATATAACAAGTAAAAGTAATAGCACAAAAAGATAGTCTTCAACGTGTTTTCGCAAAAATAAAAATAAAAATCTGCGCTATCTATATTTTATATTGACACTGCAGCCAAAGCAATCCAAACAATAGGAGGATCCAATCAATATGGCTTAGATCAGTTAGGCTCTGTAGTGATGTTGCTAGTAGTCGGTGGACGGTTGTTTTGGTTAAAAAGCATAGATTCCTGGTAACAGATCACAGATATACTATTTGCTCTTTCTAACCTATGAACAAATGAATTTATGCGTTCATAACCTAATACAGCATTCCCTTACTAATTGGAATAAGAAGAAAAAAGAAAGTAATGCAAACCTATCAGGAGTTGTTTCAGAACTAAGCAAGTTGGAGGCCTCTGTTAGTTTATGAAGATGAATATGTTAAATCAATAACCATGAACTTCGACCTTGAAACTTGGATTTTTGTTTAGTTGATCCCAATCCTAGATTTGTTTAGTGGCAAGTTGGAGGCCTCTGCTAGGTTATGAACATGAAACGATTAAATCAATAACTTCAACCTTGAAATCTGGATTTATGTTTAGATGACACTTTGTTGAGTTTAAAAAAATATATATATTCATTTCACTTTTTATCTTTTATTAGTTACCCATTGGGAGAACAGGGATTTGATCAAGGGATCTTCTGAATACAGAAGAGCTGTCACTACCAATTAAGTTATAACCGAACATTATAAATCATCCAAAATATAAGTAGAAAATTAATCATCAAGTACAGAGAAACAAGCCAAATGTCACCTGATTCTGGTCTTCGTGAAGCTGCTCCATTATAGCAAATACTCGCTCAATTCCAAGGCTGACGCCAACTGCTGGAACTTGCTTTGTACCGAACATACCTATGAGGTTGTCATATCGTCCACCAGCAGCAATAGAACCCATCTGAAGACAAAATCAAATATCTAGATTATCCTTGTTAATGCCAGTAAGCAATCACACAAAAATATTTATTGTGACTTCTACCATTCATTTGAATTGAATTTTTTAGGAGGTGCGCTATTCCTCAGTAGGGACACAATTGGAAGGGAAAAATGTTCTCTCTTTGTTTCTCTCAAGACCATAGCAGCAAAACTTAGTATTCCGCCAGAGTACAAATATATTTAAGCAGATTGTGGATGAACAGCAGTATTCATCCCCAGTAAATTGCAACAACTCATGAAATGGGATCCCGACCCACTGCAGTTATGGCAGCTTTAGGATTAGGATGATAAGGCACTAGCTTTGAGACAGCAAGCAACAGTCCCCACTAAAATTTGGTTTTCAAATTTAAATCAATTTCTACTTGTATTAGCTGTAATATTCTTTTGGAAGGCAACATCACAATGATTAGTGAAATGTCACATGGAAATTGAGTGAGATGACACAGATTATACAGGAAATGAATGCAAAGAAATTCCAAATAACATCTACATAATTTTACCTGCGCACCACCCTTAAAAACAGCTTCATATATGACTCCAGTATAATAATCAAGACCCCTTGCAAGACTCAAGTCAAACACCACTTTTCCAATACACTTGGACTTTTCCAAACACTTAAATAAGATCTCTAAGTCATTCAATGCATCTATAGACGCATTGTTCTCTAAGAACTTGCTGCCTTCCTGTTTAAGCTTAGATAACAATTCCAAAGGATGTCCCCGCTCTTGCACAAAAGTACCAATTTTGTCTGCTGTCTCAACACTTAAGCCCTTCTCCTCCACCTAGAAAAACTCATGTGTACCAAATATAAAATCTCATTAGATCCACATCAGAGGAAAGAAGTTAGGCATCACATAAAAAATGACATTAACCAAGAAAAACAATAAAGGATATAAATAAAATAAAAAATGTTTACTCAATGATTATGGAGAAAAGCATGCAAAATGACAAATAAAATGCAAATGGGAAATAATAATAAAATAATTGACGTAAATGTTTCTGAAATAAATGAGAAATTCTGATAGATGAATGGTTTCCCGTTAACTTAAATCAATATACTTCAGTATTCCAGTCATTAATTAATCAACAGATAAACAGGTACAGGACCAAATGCTTTACCTTGTGGATAGCAATTGCTCAGGAAATTGATATAACCAAACAACTACCAATTAGACAGGAATTCCTTGTGAAGAAGTAGACAGACGATAATAACTAAGCTGTATTTTTTTTGGTACAAAATAACTAAGGTGTTTTACTTGCTCAGAAAGCATTCATAAACGTTTTCATGTTTTATGATGTGATCCTCCATTTGTATAAAGCTTCCTCTCAACTACTTGAGGTCAGCAAGCTAAGTTATAAATGTTGAAGATCCTCCATTCATATACTTGCTGCTCCTATGTATTGCAGGGAAGGCCTCTATAACAATTTTGAAGTCAGCAAGCTAATTTTGAGGCCTCTTTTAATAACTTTCCAGAAACAGATAGTACCATGCCATCCATGAAAATTCATCTAAAATATCAGCTATGAATATAAACAGCATGAAAAAAATAATACATCAAGTTTCAGGGAGAGAAACATCTGAAATATGAAACCAATCTATAGGAAAAGGCATTCTGATCACTCAAGACAGCCATACTTTGAAAAGAGCAAATACACACAAAGCACAGTGAATTGGCAACAAATGAAAAACAAAGAAATGAACAAACCAACAGATAAACGCAACTTCAAAGCAAGCACATGTACACAAAGAACCACAGAAACTGAAACATAAAAATGTAAGCAAAGCACTGATGTGGAATACATATGGAAATTGAGACTTTACCATTTCTTTTTTTATTTGCTCAAAAGACTGCTTGTCTAACTTGTCAATACTAGAACAAATAGTTCTGAATTTTTCAGGAGGCACTCCACATATTTCCAACATTCCATCCAACAACTTTCGGTGATTCAACTTAACCTGTACAAGAAACACCAACACGCAACTATAAAAATAAACTTAACCCAGAAAATTAGGCACATGAAGTCTGAAAATTAGTCTAGAATGCACTTCAACGAGCGTTTTAAATCAAATCAAATCAAGAATATTTGCTATATTGGCACAGCACCTCCTTACGAGGTGAGGACTCAAAGAATGTGGCAATCCATCCATACATAAAGATGAAGGGTAATCCATCTATATATAAAGATGAAGGGTATCAAAAAATATAGATCTTGTTTCCATATGCATAGCAGCAAGAAGAAATCTATGCTTCAACTCTTTCTACTATTATCAGATTAAACTTGATCTAAAATAATATCATTGCATTGCAAGGTGCAACAATGAATCATGTTTTAATGCATTTCCCACTCAAAACTTTACATTAACTTTAGATGTTTAACATGTATCTGACATCAGTGACCTATCAAAAAAAAGCTGCATGAATAACTCAATGTAAAATTAATATCTACAAGGAGCAATGGGACTATCATCCATTCAGTTCTTCAACTTAACAAAACCTCGTACAAAATGATGCAGATATAGGGGAAACAACCCAATAAAGAGTTACCTCGTAGTCTCCAATATTCAGCTCATCAAGAAGTTCTGTTAACACATAGACAGCCTCAAAATCTGGCCCCATTTTTTCATTTTGGCCAGCAATATCAAAGTCACATTGGTAAAACTCACGGTATCTACCCTTAGATGGATTGTCTCTCCTGTAGACCTTTGCTATTTGGTACCTTTTAAAAGATGTGATGCCATTCATAGCAACATACCTAGCAAATGGAACAGTTAAATCATATCGCAGTGATGAAAGCTCTCCTCCCTGTCAACACGATAATTCACAAAGCACATCAGATGTGCAAACAGCGCAGTCTTTGGCTAAATATAGAAAGGTGTCTAGAATGTTGTGTTTCCACCCCCACTTCACATTGCAAATTTGCAATTATATGAAGCACGTCAAGCAAAACTTAGCATACAACTTAAATAGGCAGGACTTCACGTCTTCAATTGAATTGACAAAAGGTGAGATAGAGATATTTACCTGGTCAGCAAGATCATAAATCAATTTCGAATCTTCCCCATATTTCCCCATGAGAGTGTCTCTCAATTCAAAAACTGGAGTATCCAGAGCTGTGGCACCATGCCTCTCAAAAACATCTTCTATTATCGAAAATGCTTTCTTTCTTATTGTCATCTGTTCTTTTGCAAAGTCACGAGTACCCTAGCATGCAGAATAATATGTCTCCATGGTCAGAATGCTAGTAACTCCATTCATTTCAATCCAGAAATCAGTTAAAAAGACAAAAACAAAAAACAATGAACGCAAAATTCCAGGTATGCCATTACCTTTGGAAGCTTTGGGAGTCTTCTAGTTTCATTGCTTTCTACTATCTCCTTCACCTTGTTCAACACACCATCAAACTCGGAGTTCTTCGGGTCAAAAAACGATAAAAGCTCCTTAACCCAATTTTCCAACAACTCTGAACTATCAACAGCATTGCCTCCCTTACCCTGCAGCTTATCTTTAATCAACTGTACCATAACAGTAGTACCTCTGCCCAAAGCCACCTTCTTCTTCTTCTTCTCATTCTTCTTCTCTGCTTTCGCATTGACTTCTCCATTCACTTCACCACCTTGACCCTTCCCAGTCAATTCTGCTCCCTCCAGCCCCACAAACACTGTTATCGCCTCCCAAGTCACAATTTTCTGAACAAGTTCCATCAACACATTCACTTGATGGGCAAACTTAACATAAGTCTCTGCCTCTTCGAAAGCCAATTCCTGAACCAACTTAAGCCCACTTCTCAAGCTTTCTCCACTAGGGCATTGCTTCTCAAACAACTCCACCAATCTCGAACGCAAATTCTCACTCCCCACTGCCTCCAAATCCAATTTGGCACGCCGGAGACTATAATCCCCCAAGTCAAACAGCGCCGCAGCCAAAGCTAACAATGCGGTTCTCTCCGACCTAGCACTCCGGGAACCACCTTTCCCCACTTTTGCTCCAGAATTCAGCTCCTCTCTAGTCTTCGCGTGCACTAATTTCACTTGCACTCTCAGACTTGCGTGAATTTTCGGAATTTCCGATACCGCTTCAGTCTCAACCTTGCCGACTAACTTGGACCCGTTGAGCAAAACCTTTAAATCATTGGCAACTCCGATCACCTCCTTGGCGGCATACCCGTCCCCAGCGTCAATCGAATTAAAGGCCGCCACGTCGGCCTTCAACGCCTCGCAAGATAGCGCAGCTACAGCATCCGAAACCGTAGACAAAGCCGCTGATTGGTGGTCCAGAAGCGCACAAATTCCGTACAAAGCAGAGAAATTTTTGAGCTTCTCCAATGCAAGAGCCTCCTCTTCAGTCAAATCAAGGGATTCGAGCCCCAAGTCTTGAGAAGAGCCCGAATTTAGGGCTGCGGCGATTCGAGCCGGCAGAAGAGTACGAATGTTGGGGGAACCGGAGAGGGAGAGGAGCTTGCTGAGGAGGACAACCAGTGAAGCTCTAGATTCTTCGACGTTTGGGAAGGAAGGTAGGAGAGAGATGAGGTGGTGGGGCTTGAGATTGGCGGAGGAGGAGGAGGCGAGCCTATCGAGAGCAGAAGAGTCGATAGTGACCTGAGCGAGGCCATTGGCTATGGCGTAGACGGAGGAGGACGAGAGAGATGAGCCTTTGCCTCCTACTCTTATCACTGGGAGGCCCGCCATAGTGGGACGGAGCTCAGAGACTCTGAGAGGTTTTTGAGATGCAATGGAGAAGAGACTGCAGTCGTTCACTTTTGCCTTCCTTGCTGTAGTAAAATGGGCTGGGCCGGTTTTATTCCGACACGAGTAGGGGTTCCCTTTGTTTAGAGCCAAAATAGTATTTCTTATTTTTTTAGCAGAGTTTTATTTTGTTATTAGTATCTTACTAGTCTTCCTACACGCGCTTGTGGAAGACGGCGTTCGTTGGAGTGAGAAACGTTTTCGTTTATTTAGTTTTTTCGCATTACTTGCTCTTCGGTTTTGTAATAAAAAATTTAAAAAGAATAAAATATATATATATATATATAATAAATAAGTAAGTTGGTAAGTTGGTGTGAAACCTTCATAAATATGGTTTTAATTTTCTTTATTATTTTATTTACTGTTTTGCCCTTAGTTTATTTAAGTTTATATATTGGCTAATATAGTTTAGGAGAGACAAATCTTGGGTTTTTAAATGTTTACCAAGAATTCAAGTTTTATCATTATATATATAGATTAGGAATTATTAGAAAAATTTGAGCAAAATCGTGGAGATATTGCAGTCTTGGCACCCAAGTTCAGTAGTCTTATAAATATGTTATTTTCTAATCTTGGCATCCAAGTTTAGTGTTCTTATGAATAACTTTTTATTTCATTTTCTAGACTTGTTGATCAAGTTTGAGTATTGAATAAATATCATTTTCTATATTTTCCTTTTAACTTGGGATCATATCGGACTAAGAAGGCATGTATGCCATATTCTTGGCATTCTCCGTTGCAAATAAAATTAAGTTCCGAAGACCCTATAATCATCTTCGTCCGCTACACGGTGCATCATCCGCAAATCATCAAATATAATTTGTCAAAATTGAGAAGAATTCTTTAAGAAATTATAAGGTGAAGCAGACATATATCTTATCTTTTGAGAGTGACAAAACAAGATAATAAATGAAGGTGGTTAAATTAATTTGGCCAAAATGTTGTACAAAATTTCGATCAAGGTCATCTTCTCTGAATTTTGCCATTCGTCTACCCTCCATATCTACCTAAATACATGAAGTACGTATTCACCGAAAATGATCAGTTGCCAAGAAGTTTTGAAGGTTGATCACCATAACAGTTATGTCATCCATGCTCCCTCTGCTTGAAGACATATTCACAAGCTTCTTGCAAGATTTGAGTGAGTCATTCTCTCTTAAAACCACATTAACTGCCTCTTGATCTTCTACCTGCACATATATCATGTATGTTGTCAAATTCTATATAAATTAAAGCACAATATTAGCACAAAAAAAATATAAACATAGGCTTCAAACTCACTATTGAAATTCATACGTACCTTGTCCCACAAGCCATCAGAAGCCACTACCAAGAACTCGCAATCTGAAGTCAAACGAATCTTTTTAATGTCTGGTTCAGAAATGACCCATTCTTTCAAATGTTGATCTCCAATTGCTCTAGAAACTGCAAGTGAGCCTTGAAGTCTCCAAACTCCGTTGCGGCAATGTTGCACAAAGCCACCCTACATACCATCAATATTTGTTTCAATATCAGTTTGTGCATAGATCAAAAGAAATGACCATGGTTATAGCGGAGAATAGAGAGTACTTACAGTGTTTTCGATTCGGAAACGCTCATCTTCGCTACTCAAACGATGGTCTTTTGTTAACATGTGTGCTACTCCTTTCTTACTTAAAACTACTCTACAGTCTCCTACATTGGCTACATGTAACTCTCCATCCTTCAACAGCACACTGGCTGCACACGCTCCACTGCTCGCACCCTGTAAAAGATCAGAGTATTTAATTTCCTAAAATATGAAAATTCACTTAAAATTACATTGAAATTATTAAAGATGGACAATGAATTGTACGTTAATTAGCAGAGCCAAACACAGAGGTTGAAGAATAACGATTCAAGAGGCATGAATGCATTGAATTGGTCCAGAAGAATAAAAGATGACATATTAATTAAAACTTGTTAGGTTTGATTACCTGACTAAGAAAGGCCTTATCTGTGACTGAGTAGCCTTGTCGAATAGCCTGCTCTAATTGATGTTCTTGATCCTCCCCAACATGTTGAAGCTCTTTCATGATGTTAATCCCTAAATTTTCAGCAACATATTCAGCAGCTGCACAACCTCCATGCCCATCTATCACAGCAAAAAATGCCTGCAGCAGGGTACAAAATTTCGATTGCCATAAGTTATCATAATTTAAAACAAAGAAAGAAATTATATGACAACTACTGGTTAATTATGTACCTGTTTGGGATCTCCCATAATATCAATCATTTCTCTGTGCCCATCTTCCATGAACTCCCTTCTAGCTCCTTTCTTACTTGCCAAGCAGAAATCTCTCCCTTCCACCTCAAATTCCTTTTTATCTTCTTTCAACTTCTTTAGTCCCATTTCAATAAACTCCAGCCTTGGACAACAATCCGGCACAGACAGCTTCGCAGGCCTCATTCGCAACTTGCTATTAATAGCACTACCTTTATTGCCCGAAAAGCCAGATTTCTCTTGTGAATTTTGCAATATTTCATGCACACCTCTTTGATCTTCATGCTTTTCTTGCACCATATTATCACTCCTGTTATCTTCTTGGCAGCTCATGATATGTGCCAAATTCTTTGCTTCATAATTTTCTTCACCATGCTGATAAAAAACCCGGCTTTTTACATTCCAACTCTGGCCTTGGGTGTGGCGGTAAATGCTCTGAATTCTCGAAACTATAGACCCAACCCAAGAGAGATACAGTGACAAAGGAGATACTGAAGGAGAAGAGTTGAGGTTTAGAGCTATGGAAATGGCCTTTTTCAGACCTTCAAGAAGGTGTAGAACAAGAGAGAGGAGATAGAAACTCCATAGGAGAACTTGTAATAATAAGTCTACCATTCTTGTAAAAGTTTGTGTGCTATAGATAGCTAGCTCACTTTTCTTTAATCTCTCTCCCGGAAAACTTCGTGTGTGTACTAGTACTGCATGAGATGGATTTTGTTGATCAAGAAAAAAAGTCTTGGCTTTCAGACAGTGAATGTTTAGGGCTAATTAAAGGGTCGACCGTACCTTATTTTAAAGGAAACAAGAATTCGGTGATGATGATGATTAACGGGTCAAAGGGGTAGACTCTATCCAAGCGATTGGGACAATGAACTTGACAAAAACTCCAGGGGGTGGTTTTGAAACTTTCAATGCCAAAGAAGAACAAGTCACAAATCACAATATTGTAACTATGTTTTGGTAGAAAGGTCCAAAACTTAAATGTGATAACTTATAGAATGGGTGTTTGTTTCTGCATTGCCTAGCTGATTGTGACCTGCCCCAAATGGAAAATTTTGACTTGGTATTGGTATTGCAAAATTCTAAACTAGCTTGTTAGCTAATTCCATTTGACATAGGATTGGGAATCTGGGATTAGCAAAAAAATTAATTGTTGATTAATTATATGAGCTCTGACTTAGCAAAAGACGGCTAATTATGTTATTGCCTTCAAGATGATCGCATTCCAGAAGCTAGCTAGGGTAAGCACTCACTTGAACATACTGTATATATTTTGTTGAAAACTAAAAACTCTATAAGCATTCTTGTTTTTTTTTTTGGACAAAGCATTCTTGGTTATATTACCTGCATCTAAACTAAAAACTCTATCCAGGCTAAAGGGGTTTGAAGTGGTTTATTGGCGCGACGAGTCACCTTGATCTATGGATTAACACCTAATTTTGTTTCGGTACCAATAGATTAGCACCTAATTTGTGATTAACTTTTTCTACTTTTTAACAATTACTTTGGCAACATACTGGCCATCGAACGGGTTTTCGTCTGATTCAGGTGAATTGTGCCAAATTGAGGAAAATTCATTTATTATAGCACATGATTTCCTTGAGTAATGAAATCTTTGAAATTCTCAAGACCGGTTTGCACGGGTATCCAAAATTATTTTAGAAACTCGATGAAACCCAACGCGAGTGTCTAAACATATTTTAGAGTCTTAATGAAACCCCAAGCGAGACCTTACGAGCACCAAAACTAATTTTTTTTTTTTTTTCTCAAATTAAAATAAAGTAAAAATAAAAAAATTCAAGAACACATGTAGCAACGAAATATTCATCGCTAGTGGTTTTTCAAAATAAATATATTTTTTTATATTGAACAAATATAAAGGGATTTTGTTTTCGGGGCTCTTAAACCCAATGAATTAAACAATACAAAAGAATTTTGGCAACACATTGGCCATCGAAATCAGGTTTTCGCCTGATTCCGTGAATTGTGCCAAATTGAAGAAAACTTCCTTATTATATAACACATGATTTCCAACATGGCCATCCAGGTCGAACATGTTTACCGTGAAGCAAATTGTGTGGCACATCGTTTGGTGCATATTACTAGTTTCTCTAGTTTAGATTAGTTTTGGATTGATGAGATGCCCTCTATCATTGAGGACGTTCTCTATGAGGATTTATGTAACTGTGCGCGAGGTCAAGGCTTTACGTCTCCCTCGTCGCATAGTTAAGTTTTTCATCAATAAATATTTTGTTTCCCCTAAAAAAAATAGCACACGATTTCTTTGAAATATGAAATCTTTGAAATTGATAAGGCCGGTTTGCACAAGTGTTTAAAAAAAATTTAGGGTTTAGGGTTTAGGGGCTCGATGAAACCCAAATCGAGTGTCCAAAAATATTTTAAGTCTCAATGAAACCTCACGCGAGAGCTTACGAGCACCGGATGTGATTCTTTTTTATTTGGATAATTCTTGGGTTCATCCCCTGGGTGAACCTGCATATTCACCTTCTTTGCAATTAATTTATTTTTAATTTAAACTAGAAAATGCCCACACCCTATGGATGTGGAAAAGTGGGTAGTTATTGGTTGTGGAAGTGGGAAGTTAGATAGAGTTTAATTTATTTTATTTTATTTTTATTAATTTTTATTTGTGTTTTGACTTTTTTATCCCTAACGATTAAATTAATTATATATATGATTATTTAATATTTGAGGGTTATTTTGGTAAAAAAATTATGTTTTGATCAACAACGTGTGTTCTCATTATAATAGTATAGATTTTAACGATCTAACCGTTCATGTATTATAACAAAATTAATATAACCTCTGCAAAAAATCAATCAATTTGAACGCCTTTTGGTAACTCATTCATATGAAATAAATAGACGGTTCACAATAGTAGTAATTATTGTCAGAACCATTCATTTGTTTCATAAAAATTGATGGTTGAACAATCTTTGATTCGATTAATTTTTTTGCAGAAATTATCTATAAAGGATAATTTAAAATATAAACGGCTAGATTATAAAATTATAAGGTGAAAATACGTTAATCACAATAGGGGTGAATATGCAGGAATTATCATTTTTATTTCTTCAAATTAAAAAAAAATTCAGGAACGCCTATAGCGACGAATAATTCGTCGCAACAGGTTTTTCAAATTTTTTTTTTTTATATTGAACATATTTTGTTTTTGGTGCTCTTAGCCTCAATGAATTAAAGAATGCAAAAAAACTTTGACAACACATTGTCCATCGAACATGTTTACGCCTTATTTGTGAATTATGCCAAATTAAAGAAAATTTAATTATTATAGCACATGATTTCCTTGAAAAAATAAACTTTGAAATTCTCAGGACCATTTTGCACGGATGTCCAAAAGTAGTTTAGGGGCTCGATCAAACCAAACGCGAATGTCCAAAAGTATTTTAGAGTGTCAATGAAATCTCACGCGAGACCTTACTAGCACCGGAAGTGATTTTTCTTATTTCCGCAAAATTAAAATAAAATAGAAATAAAAAAAATTCAGGAACACCTTTAGCGACGACCAATTCGTCGCTACAGATTTTTCAAAATAAATTTTTTTCTTTATTGAACAAATGTAAAAAGATTTAGTTTTTGGGGCTCTTGGGCTCAATGAATTAAACAATGCGCAAAAGAACTTTGGCAACACATTGGCCATTAAAATCGGGTTTTCGCATGATTCGGTGAATTGTGCCAAATTGAGGAAATTTTTTTTGTTATAGCACATGATTTCTTTGAAAAATGAAATTTTTAAAATTCTCAAAATACGGGTGTCCAAAATTATTTTAGGGCTCGATAAAACTCAATGCAAGTGTCTACAAGTATTTTAGAGTCTCGATAAAACCCCAACCGAGACCTTACGAGCACTAGAAGTGATTCTTTTTTATTTTCTCAAATAAAAATAAAAACAAATAAAAAAAAATTAGGAACACTAGTAGCGACGAACCATTCGTCGCTAAAAGTGTTTCAAAATAAATATTTTTTATATCAATTCAAGCAAATATAAAGTGATTTTGTTTTTGGGGCTCTTGGGCTCAATGAATTAAACAATGCAAAAAAACTTTGGTAACACATTGGCCATCCAAATTGGGTTTTCGTATGATTCGGTGAATTGTACTAAATTGAGGAAAACTTTCTTATTATAACATATGATTTCCTTAAAAAAATGAAATATTTGAAATTTCAAGATCGGTTTGCACGGATGTCCAAAAGTATTTTAATTAGGGCTCGATAAAACCCAACCCAAGTGTCCAAAACTGTTTTATAGTTTCACTGAAACCCCAAGCAAGACCTTACGGGCACCGGAAATGATTTTTTTTTATTTTCGCAAATTAAAATAATATAGAAGTAAAAAAATTAGGAACAGTTGATTCGTCGCTACAGGTTTTTCAAAAAAAAATTATATTAAACAGATTTAAAGGGATTTTGTTTTTGGGGCTTTTGGGCTCAATGAATTAAACAATACAAAAGTCTCTTTGCCGTAAATTTTTGATGGTCTGGTTCAAATTCACCTCATGCTAATGCTTAAGGTCAAAATATAAGAAAAAATGACACGCTTAAAGTTTCACCAACCAAATTGTCTCCGTGTGTGTGTGTGTTTTTTTTTTCCTCAAGTCTCACGTGCGACATCTAGCTGCGGGTTGCTAGTCTTTCCCATGCATCCTTGCATCTATCGGCGTGAGCATTTTATTGGCATGTAGCTTTCGACAACCCTGTTGTCGGAGTAGTTGAGGGTCAACTGATGTTCCCTTGTCGAGGTGTACGTTGTGGCTTATCGGCGGTGTGACAAGTCTTATTTTGTTGCAGAGTCATCTTGTGTTGTGCATATGGTGTTTTGCGCAAAGCTTTTCGCAACACATGTTGGCATGGTGTCCCAAATTGTCATTGAAATTGTTGGTGGTTTCGGATTGAACAAAAAAATGTCAGCTCGGCTTGTCGGAAATTCTACCCTGTCAACGATTCATCTTTTCTTATCCTAATTGATTTCTACCAATTTATTCCTTTATTCTTATAGGATTTAGGATTTCCTTATTCTTCTAGGATTTAGGATTTCCTTATCCCCATCATATTATAAAAAGGTCTTCATGCACGTTGATTATAAATAGGCCACACTTGTTTCCATTTTTCCTAATTAGCGCATCAAACGTACCATATATATTCTTGTCGAACTCCCCGGCCATATAAATCGATCACATATATATAATCACCAGCTTGCATCATCGATCGAGAGATATATCATCATGTATTTAAGCACTGGGTCTAACAAGAAGCCGTGTCGTAGAGACATGGCTGTTACCTTGAGCAGCAGCAGTACTACTAGTCCGGCCAGCAATTATTTACATTTCAGCTGTTTAATTCGGATGATAATAATAATTGGGCAAGTATTCCGAAAGACCTTCACTATTTGATTCTGGATAAGTTGTTGGATCCGTTTGACCATCTTCGTTTTCCTGTTGTTTGCAAGCAGTGGTGTGCTGCTGCAAAAAGTTATAACCTTACAACGCATCGCTGGCACAATAAGGCATTTCCCATGCTATTAATTCCCCCTATTAACGAACCAGTGCAGCATTATATGCTGAAAGATTAAAGTCATTAAACCCTAAAACTAGTGAAGCAGTGGTGTACTCGGTGTTTGAAGATGAATTCTACAAAAACGTTTCTTTTCCTCCAACTGCTACTCTTCTTGAGACTAAGAAGATGTGTACGTGGCTGCAGTTCTGGCCATCATGGTTGGTTCGCTATGATAGATTATTGGGGTGAGACGACTATAAAGCTGGTGAACATTTACAGAAAAGCAATGGCACGCATTTGTCTCCCTCGTTTTGTACCGGAAAAGAAGCATCGCGGATTCTTCGACGAGCATAAAATCTCAAGTATTACCTTATCTGCCGATCCCTTTTTGAATCCAGATAATTATGTGGTTATAGCAGTTCTCAAGCTTGGTAGAATGCTGGGTTTGACTAAAGGAGGACAGACATTTTGGAGTCACATTGTGCCAAAATATGAGATACAAAGTGATGCTATATTTTATAAACACCGAGTCTATCTTGTTGGAAAGGATGAAGGATCCATTATTATTATGTCACTTGATTATGTTAATAGCGAGCGCCCTTAGAACAACAAGATTGGCAAGTTACACTTGCACCCAAGTTAGACGACTCTGCTGAGAAAGAGTATCATGTGAAATCAGCCAAAGGAGACTTTTTATGGCATGTTCGAAGACGAAGAAAACTAATTCAGAATTACAACGCAAAAAGTTCTCGTGGCATTTGACTTATGGGGATGAGGTTAAGCAGTACTATACCAAGAGCTTTAGGGTATATAAGGTGATAATTGACGACAAAGACAATTCCATTGTGAAGGATGTTGAGGTAAAAGGTATTGGAGATGAGGTTTTGTTTGTAGGTGACAACCAATGTATCTCTATTTTGGGTTCAAGCTTCCCTGCTGCTATGTCTCTGCAGCGAAATTCCATATACTACACCAATGATTCGATAACCAGTGAAGAATGTCCTTACCATCTTCACCTAAGATGTGCTTTGATCGAGGATCTTCAATATTTTAGAGGATTGTACCCTCAGTTCACAATTAACCTTTGTTTTGCCGGCCACCTGCATTTTGGATAACCACACCGTTCAGAGGACTGTGCTACTGTGCTAGCTAGCTTCTAAATATTAATTGTACGTATAAGCTTTCCAAACATCTGTTGCCTGCCTCCAATAATTGTTAGAACCAAGTTAATATATGCGAATGGCATCTCTTTCTTTCTTTTGTACTTTTTATAATATTCCAATTGTCATCTAATTCACCCATTTAGCACTTGATCAATTTCTTAAAGTGTGAATAAAATCGTGTTGATTGCAATACAAAGGAGATCATGAGTTTTCCATGAGAAAATAAGAAGAGACAAAATGCAAAGGAGATGAATGGTACTTTATCACATAATGGCTATTGAATATTGATATATGTGTGTGTCTTTGAAAGAAAAAGCTAGGTTAGGTCAAGTGGGAACTTACAATAAGTTTGCATGTTTCTTTTCGTTGAAACTTTATTATTTTGGTTTCAATTTAAAATATTGGAGGAAATTAAAGATACTTAATTTGAATGAAGTTTGCGAGATTAGGCAATCCGATAATTAAACTACTCTACTAGTCACTATTCTATATAGAGAGGGACGGTCACCGTCGTATGAGAAATGTGATGGTCAATCTTGAGATCTACACTCCACACTCTTCTATGAGAGCATTGTGGTTGAAGATTACCATACCTTTGGACAAATCTGCCAATTAATGTTAACTCGGAAGTCCGGACCAAGCGTTGCCTTGTTCCCGAAGCCACTAACATACTGAGTCCAGGGAGGGATAAACTGACAAGCAAATGTCAAACCTCTCTCTGCACTGTAAGGAGGGAATTCTTTGACAAAATGAACGGAATTCAAGAGGAGCTCAGCGGACTGCCGGACTCTTCGAAACAAGGAAAAAGGATTTTCTGATATACAAAATCAAGATCATCTTGGACCCTTTCCCTTGGTAGCATGATTGAGGGGTTAGGAATTGCCTGGATAGAGTATTCATGATGCCCATTACGATTTCTTCTACAATTAATCAAATAAAATGAACCTTGAACCTCAACCACCGCATTCTTCAATTCCGAAATCACATGATTTACTACTCCTGTGCTCTTCACTCTACCAAGACAAGCTTGTGCCTTTAGTTCTTGTCTAGACATACCAGTGTCCTCATTCCTCCTCCTATCTCTCAAAATTAGAACTATATATGTCTTCCAAGGCAGTTGATATCAGCTCCAGTTTACAGTGCCTCATCGGTTGTATATTAGCTAGAGTGGCTGAAGTGGTAACTTACAATAAGTTTGCATGTTTAGACAAGAACTTTATTATTTTGGTTTCAATTTAAAATGTTGGAGGAAATTAAATATAACATTGTGAAACAACTTTATTTGAATGAAGTTTGCGAGACTAGGCAATCCGATAATTAAACGACTCTACTAGTTACTATTCTATGTCTTTGGCATAAATTTTTCTCTTTGCCTTAAATTTTCCTCAATTATATAGAGAGGGACGGTCACTGTCGTACAAGAAATATGGCGGTCAATCTTGAGCTCTACGCTCATATCCACACTCTTCTATGAGAGCATTGTGGTTGAAGATTGCCATACCTTCAGACAAAGCTGCCAATGTTAACTCGGAAGTCCGGATCAAGCGTTGCCTTGTTCCCGAAGTCACTGACATGGAAGACTTTTCTTGGCATTATCCTTTCGTAAAAACCCTAAGTGAGAGAAAGAGCCAAAGATATTCTTCGGGTAAAACCGTGAAAGTAATTTTATGTGGCATGTGGTTGACTTGTGCCAGTCTAGCACAGTTATATGATTTGTCCTAACCGACTTGCAAATTATACTGACGTGGTTAAATTTTCGACTCACGCTAATATGTGCTTAAGCTCAAAATGTGAGCTGAAACATTTTAAATGGGCCAGTCAAAACATGATCTGAAGCTCAAAATTTATACTACTAATTGTCCTGGCTTCCTGCACTGTTTCTTTTACTGTTTATCTGAAAGTAAAATGACAATTTCGTCCTTATTTCTTCATGGAATTACAGTTCTGCATTCATTATTATTATTATTATTATTATTCTAAATTAATATAATAGAAAAATGAATGTTTATAAGAAAAAAATGAATTTGTTTGATTAAAAATAAAATCGAAAAAATTATTTTCAGAAAAATAAAAATAATGAACTCTAAATTACATACTAATATTTTAAATCACTCAATTTTTTGTTATAAAATAAGTAGTACTCGAATCGATCATATGATCAACTCTGTTTAATTCTTATTATTATTCCTAATTTAGTGAGTAGATATTTGATTATTTGACTTTTTCTTTCTCTATCTAATTTTCTCAAATAATATGTAGTAAATTTTTGCAGTGTGCTTAGCTTTGCTATTTGCATTTCAAGTTTGGGTCGAGGAAGGGCCACAATGGCTTTCCGATGTAGTAATATCTGATGTAAACTTTTCAGTTGCTTAATTAAAGTAAATTCCTTTCTCAAAAAAGAAAAAAAGAAAAAGACAATTAGAAAAATGAGCTCTTCTTGAGCTTCAGAAGATACTGATCTAACTTGAAACTTTGTTACTTCTTTATGTTTTAACCTTTTATTGATATCTTAAAATTTCAAGGATTGTAATACTTTATTCATTGCATTATTGTTAATTTCAACTATTTTTATACTTATTTTGGTTTTCCTTTTAGTTTATACTTCAAGTTTGTTCCTTCCTTATCACTTTGTTTTTTATTTGCCAATAGATGTATCTTATAGAAAGGGAAGATTTTTTCAGTTTTTTACTTCATCTCAATTGTATGTCAGTAGTGAGACATTGATATTTTGTTTTAAAATTTATATAAATCCTTACTATAATACCAGTAGGAAAGTAGTTGTAAAATAATGAACCAACCAACTGACTTAGTAGTAGAAGTACTGAATTAGTTGAAATGGTAAAGGAAATTAAAAGGAATTTGGTTTAAAATATCATAATTTAGTTTTGATGTTTGCTCTAGAAATAAAGAACATATGAAAAAGTCAGCGACCTTATTACTGGTGGGGAGCTGCTAAAGTTTAACCTAAATCAGATTTGGTTATTTGATTTGGGTTCTTTTAATTTCTTATTTAAGAATAAGCATGATCAGTTGTGCAAGTTTCGATTGTGGTTTTACTTTCTTTTTTCATGGGTTCTCTTTGAGCTAGATTGGATTTATTGGTCTCAATGGCAATACTTGCCGGAATTTTTCTGTTGGTTGTTGACAGCAGTGATGCACGGTTTATGTATTGTTCTAGGTTTTGAATCATCGATTAGAGTTTTTAGTTTAGACTCATCGATTAGGCCATTTATGTGGTCTGTACTGCTCCTTTTTAGGATGCCCATATTAAGGATTGTAATCCCCTATTGATTAATAAAGTTTATGTTATTTTCAAAAAAAAAAAAAGAACATATGAAAAATGAAATCCATTTTTCCAATTTGATGTGAATATATTACTTTTCATGTCCACCTCTATTGATTTCTCCAGTTTGGGCTATTTGTTTCATTCAGTTTGATATATCAGGTCTATTTACAATATGACAATCTATTTTTTGAACACTGTATCACAACATCTATACTGGTAGAGATGTTACTAAGACATGATCTACTTCATCGTTTGTTGTAAAACAGACTTAATCTTTTGTTAATATAGTGATCATGTCAACCATATTTTCTATGCTTTTAAATGTAATTCTTAAATAAAATTGTGTGAGCTCCAAAACCCGCTGCAAAGCGCAGACACGATTTCTAGTAAGGATACTAAAACCGGGCCGTTTGACACATCCAAAATAGATATAGATTTGAATTTTTTCCTTAAAAAAAACAAAAACAGAAAAAAGAAAGTAATCTCGACAACCCGTGCTTTTCATGTTGTAATCGCATATTGGGTGCCCACATAGGATAGTACATGCCCTTTTAATCTCCACCACGTGTCGACGCACAAATGAATCCCCACATGTTCAGGCGCCGCATAGCAGCCCTCCCCACCTAATCACTCATAATTCACTCCTCACAGATCGATCTTTATATCAGGCGAAGCCGCCAAACCCAAACCCAAACCCAGGGAGGCAGCCACATCAAAATCTTTCCGAGACTGTGAGAGCTATGGCTTCGCTCTCCTCGGCGATCTCAAATCCAGCTCACAGTCTCTCCCCCACTGCATTTGTGCCCAACAAGATCTTCTACTTCTCTAATCAATGTCGTGCATTACTACCTCCTCCTCCTCCTCACCGCTCTCCTATTTGCAGGTACTCACAACCATTACGTTTTTCTATTATTCATTGATTTTTGCTTGTTTCTCAAAAAAATGGAAGAGCTTTTTACATATACAATGGAGTGTTTTCCCTCTGTTTATCATTTTCTGGATGTGAACAAGTAAAATTTTGGATTAATTAGCTTGGGATTTGAATTGATATTAACAAGTATTCCTTGAAAGCCTTCAAGCTTTTTAAGTTTCTGCTTTCTGTCTAGGCTTGCTTAGTAAGAAACTTTATCATGCATCATAGCTGAAATGAACCCAAACCTTCACCGGAGGTTAAGTAGTAAATTCTTGATTTAACATGACATATTAGCCTGGGATATTAAATGATGGAAAGAGAGCAATATGTTTGATTGTTATGAAGCTTCTTGCTGTTTTAAAGTATTCAAAAAGCTTCTTGCTGTTTCCAGTATTCAAAAAGCTTCCAGTTTTAAAGTATCATAGCTAACCTGATCAAAGCAGGTTAATTCAGCCTTCACCAGAAGTTAAGTAGTAAATTTTTAATTTTACCTGGAATTATTATCATCTTGGGATTCCGAATGGTGGAAAGAAAACAATTTGATAATCTAAATGGTATACTGAAAAGTGAAAGCACCGAGGAAATTCTGCCCTTAAGGTGTCGGAATGCTAGTGCCTTCCTTTTTCTATTTGTTTTAAATGAATTATTGATTTTAGTAATTTGTATTTTCTTTGCCTTTTGTTTTCTGTTTTTTTTTTTCTTGAATGCTTTCAAGCTTTTTTATGGAGTTTAGTGTTCCATCTTCTAGTAGCAGGAAAGGTTTGTTAACTTGAAAGGTCTGTTGTCTGTTTCAGGATGGGCTTTGTTTCTGGGCTCGAAAGGAAAAAGGCTTTTAAAACCCACATCTTTGCATCAGTCACAGGTTCATCCCTATTCTATCTTCCACAAATCGTCAAATTTGTCCTTTGGATCTTGTGGTGGATGAATAACTTTTCCTCTAACTATGATTTTCTTTCCTTAATTAGTAAACACTCCAGTAGGAACATCCCCTGAGAAAGTTCAGCTTCCTAAAGGTGACAGTTGGTCTGTTCATAAATTTGGTGGCACCTGTGTTGGAAGTTCTGAAAGAATTAAGAATGTTGCAGAGATAGTTCTTAGTGATGAGTCCGAGAGGAAGTTTGTAGTTGTCTCTGCAATGTCTAAGGTAACAGATATGATGTATGATCTCATCTACAAGGCTCAATCTCGAGATGAATCATATTTAGCTGCATTAGATGATGTTTTAGTAAAACACAGATCAACAGCTATTGATCTACTTGATGGGGATGAACTTGGTAGCTTCTTATCAGCATTGCATCAGGACATCAGTAACCTGAAAGCAATGCTTCGTGCAATATATATTGGTATTAAACTGATCTCTCTCTCTCTCTCTCTCTCAGACATGTCTTCTGTGTGATTGAAGGATTCAATTGTACCTGGAATGTTGTATCGACATTGTTTATTCGTTTATTATTTCTTTCAAACATCATCACATTAGCGGCATTGTGACCTGAATACATCCTCACATATATTTTAACAGAAGCTAAACATGGCATGTTAAGTAAAGTTTTTAACAAATATCCGGACTCAAATGGTTCATGTTTACTGTTGTGCATCTGTTTATATTACAAACCACTTCAGCTATTGTCTACTGGTTGATATTAACTCTTGCATCTGAATATTGAGTAAATTGAACTTAATGAATTATTTAAGTTCACTATTCTTTAATTCTTTCCATTTTGCTCCTAGTTAGCTACAATACATCAATATAATGGATAAATAAAAATAAAAGGGTCAGTGCCTTGGTGGTAAAAGGACCTGCCTTCCTCCAACCTAACTAAGGTCAGAATTTAAAAAGTTTTTTCTTCGTCAATTCAAAGATACTAAGAACCTAAATGTTGATTTACTGGGAAGGTATTGGGGAAGGTAGCAGAGGTCATTTAATTAATTGCGACACGGTGTCACAAAGTAGAGAGAAGGGAGGGCTGGGGATTGATAGCATAGCAAAGAAAAGTTTGTCTTTGCTCAGCAAGTGGCTGTGGAGGTTCCCTTTGGAAAGCTAGTCTCTCTGGCACATTGTGATAAGACGCAAATATGGGTTTAAGGATAATGGGTGGGATGCCAATCTGGTGGCAAGAGGCTCTAGTCGAAATCCTTGGAGAGATATTTCTCATGGACTCAATACCTTCTTGGAGTGTTGTCAGGTTACAGTTGGCAAGGGGATAAGGTTAGATTCTGGGAGGTCATATGGCCAGGGAACAACTCTGAACTCTTCATTTTCTAGGCTTTTCAATATATCCAGATACTGTAACTCCATCATAGCTACTTTCATTGATCCCTCTCTCTGCCCTTTGACTTGGGGATTTGGGTTTAGGAGAAATTTTAACGATGCAGATGTGGGGAAGCTTTTGTCCATGCTATTGCTGTTGGAAGGTGCTTGTTTTCTCCCTTCTAGGAATGACTCTCGAAGATGGAGTTTATAACGTCATGAGAATTTTTCTTGCTGTTATTTAGGTCATTTGGCTGGAAAGGTCGCATTAAGGTCTGATGGTGTCTTATCAGAAAATAAATAAATTAATTAAAAATGTTGATATACTTTTTAAATTTTCTGTCATTTTCATACTCTTCTAATTTTTGTTACACTTTAAGGAAGGGCGTCATCAGATTGACTAATATGTTTACTTCTGGCAGCTGGTCATGCAACAGAATCTTTCACAGATTTTGTGGTTGGACATGGAGAGTTATGGTCTGCTCAGTTATTGGCATGTGTTATTAGAAAGGTCTGGTGATTGTTTGCTCATTTTTGGAGGCATTTACTTATTGCTGCTGTTCCAAGTTGTCTGGTATATTAATGTATTATTGTTCTTTTATTTCCTTCTTCAGAATGGAGTGGATTGCAAATGGATGGATACAAGGGAAGTCCTTATTGTTAACCCTACTGGCTCTGATCAAGTCGATCCCGATTTCGAGGTATCTGGACAGAGACTTGAGAAATGGTACTCAAAAAATCCATCAAAAACAATCATAGCTACCGGTTTTATTGCTAGCACACCCCAAGACATTCCTACTACTTTGAAGAGAGATGGAAGTGACTTCTCTGCAGCTATCATGGGCGCTCTATTCAAGGCTGGTCAAGTTACAATTTGGACAGATGTTGATGGTGTCTATAGTGCGGACCCCAGGAAAGGTTTGTGTAGCCTAAATTCTTGGTAGAAAAGGTCCCATATCATCATTTTCTAATATAATTGTCTATATATACATATGTATACAAGCATGCATTTTGTGGGAATAATCTGATGGTGCCTTTTGTAATGTTACAATATTACTGAGGGAGTTAAATTAATGTCAAGAAACTTTTCTTCTGCAGTTAGTGAGGCAGTGATTCTGAAGACGTTGTCTTATCAAGAGGCCTGGGAAATGGTAAACCTCTGTACTCAGTTTTGCAGTTTCTGAGATTTGATTCATTCACAATTTTAATATGAAATATATGGACACATGTAGTCTTATTTTGGGGCAAATGTTCTGCATCCACGCACCATCATTCCAGTAATGCGATATGACATCCCAATTATCATAAGGAACGTTTTCAACCTCTCTGCACCTGGAACAAAAATTTGCCGCTCTTCTGCTACTGAGGATGAAGTAGGCCAGAGTTTGGAATCCTTCGTCAGAGGGTTTGCGACAATAGACAACTTGGCCCTTGTAAATGTTGAAGGGTGAGCTGTTCATTACAGTAATTGCCATTGCATTTCCTCGTTGAATTTAAAAAATGCTTTCCCTTAGTATTATTCTTTTGTTTCTTCCAGAACTGGAATGGCTGGTGTTCCTGGTACGGCTAGTGCTATATTTTCTGCCGTTAAAGATGTGGGGGCTAATGTTATTATGATATCTCAGGTTACCTCATCCTCTTTATTCTGGTGCATGATATGTTGAAGCAGTATAACAATTTTATGATGCTTAGTGTGCTTAGTGGTGGGTAACTGTAGGCTAGTAGCGAGCATTCCATCTGCTTTGCTGTCCCCGAGAAGGAAGTAAAAGCTGTTTCTGAGGCACTGCAGTCTAGGTTCCGTGAAGCTTTGAATGCTGGGCGTCTTTCTCAGGTGCTTGATTTTATTCTTGACCAGGTTACTGGGTATTGAATGTATGCAGATCATGGACAGTATCCTGACAATTTCTGTAGTCTTATTCTTACTGATAGTTACTTGATATTTCGTCGGTTTCCTTGACAATTTTGGAAAAGGCTATGTTGGCAGAACTCTTTGTTTTACTGTTAGTAACTTATTGGAGATAAGTGTTTGTAGCTTAATTGAATGACAAAATGTTGTGGAGGTAGTGATTTCACTGGAGGAAATTAAGTGGAGCCAAGTGTTAATTATGTAGTGAGTGGGACCAAGGTGATAATTACATCATTTAATTTAGACATCACTGTTAGTATTAGTATCAACTATCAATAGGATGGCATGGATAGTCTAATTGGACCTATACTTGTGTATCATTTATAGAATTGTAAGAAAAGTTTTAATTATAACTCTTAAATAATACAGGGGAAAAATGCTTGAATGCTTGTAACGATGATTTTGATCTGATCCGTTATAAAATAGAGTATTCATTCTTAGTTCATCTCCATTATTGAGATTTTGAGTTGTGTACCTTTTCTTCTCTTCCCATTTTGAATATTCTCATATAGTATCACTTTTTTTTTCCCTGAATGTAGCACCTCTTTCCAGTGTTTCTCTGCCTTATTTTTTTAACCCTCTCAGGTTCAAGTCATTCCGAACTGTAGTATATTGGCAGCAGTTGGCCAAAAAATGGCAAGTACTCCTGGAGTTAGTGCAACTCTTTTCAACGCACTGGCAAAGGTTCGGGATTTATGTGTGTATATATATATATATATAAATATTTCAACCTAAAGTTAATTTAAAAGTTATGATTGTTTGTATAATAATTTATAATGTGCTATAAAGAAAATAATTATTTATAACGTGGGTATCCTCTTCCAAACAGTAGTCTTTGATTCATAATGGTTCTCATAGTCCATAATCCCCAATCCCCAATCCCCAATCCTAAGGTGTCTAAATTAGTAAATTGTTGTCACACTGCAGGCAAATATTAATGTGCGCGCTATAGCTCAAGGTTGTTCTGAGTACAACATCACAGTAGTATTAAAGCGGGAGGATTGTATTAGGGCCTTGAGAGCGGTTCACTCTAGATTTTATCTTTCAAGAACCACCATAGCAATGGGCATCGTTGGACCAGGACTTATTGGTGCTACATTACTTGATCAACTGAGGGATCAGGTACTGCTTCTTTGGAAAATTCTCTTCTATTGTTGTCATTTTCTTTCAATGTATCATTTGTATGTAATCTCTATGTCACATTTCATGCTTTTGAATTACAAGTTTACTTTAAAGATCCTAAATTGGTCAAATATTTTAATACTCTGTGCTGGATTTCATGTGGTTCAAAAGTGGTATTTTTTTATACTCACCTTTTAAAGCACCAACAATCCATTTCTTTTCCTGTTTTTGGTGAAAATGTAAAATGTGGTTTGCTTGCACAAAGAACATATTGAATTAATAAATCTAGTCTGGCCAGAAATATTGAAGGCTTATATTTTTCTTTTCATTTCTTTCCAGTTGACAAAGTATGCTCTCTTTACTGTAGTATAGATCAAGATCTAATTAGGCATTACTTTGCAGTTGCCTCTCTCTCACACACACACAATTTGCCTTTTTTACTGTTTTAGTTTATAAAGCTGCTAATGTGATGATCTTGATCTAAATTAAACATGATTTTGTAGTTTCTCCTTTCTGTCTCTCACACCCCACACTTTGCTCTGTCTTTAGTATTTAGTTTATATTTCTGCTTATTCACAAAGCTTTGATGGAAAGCGGATCCTTTTAATTTCTTCTGTTGGGTTGGGCAAAAATCGTTAAGAGCCTTTTTATTCTTTGCAGGCTGCAACCCTTAAGGAAGAGTTTAACATTGATTTGCGTGTTATGGGAATTACTGGCTCAAGGACAATGCTTTTGAGTGAGACGTAAGTTAAGTCCTATAATTGGAATGTTCTTAAATCAAATGCTTAGTAACAGCTATACTTCACCGGGAAAGGTGGCATAATAGAGCGGGGTCGCTTAGCTCTTTCATATGTTGTTGCACCTGTGAGGTTATCAATGTTATAATGCTGAGTTAGTGCTTTGGAAGTTGGAACATCACCGTGGTCCAATTTGTACATGTCTGTTATAACTTTATGATTATACTGTTGAGCAATATATTTGACTAACAGGGTATATTGGATATGGTAATAAATGCCTGTACGGTTAATTGGACATTGTTTGCACCAGTATTCATGTCTTCTGCTAAATATTGGAAACCTATAATCGTGTTATTATTTTCTATGGTCTTTTATCATTTCTAGTTTTTGTGTATTCTACAAATAAATGTTCTAGTTGCTTCTTATGGTGTTGTGCTTATTAATTTACCTTTATCATGTAAATCACTCATTCTGTAGTTCTCATTTCGTGGAATTTGTATTTTAATCTATTTATGGTTTCAGGGGTGTTGACTTATCTAGATGGAGAGAACTTCAAAAAGAAAAAGGAGAACTGGCAGATATGGAAAAATTTGTGCAGCATGTACATGGGAATCATTTTATTCCAAATACTGTTCTAGTTGACTGCACAGCTGACTCTGTCATTGCAAGCCATTACTATGACTGGTTGCGGAAAGGAATACATGTAGTCACCCCCAACAAAAAGGCTAATTCAGGGCCTCTTGATCAGGTAATAATCTTTCTTATGTGTGGACTACTTTTCAGGTATTTATTACGGTGACGTTAAATAGTCCAAAGTTTTGTTTTTGGAGTTTATATGATTCTACTCAACTGAGAAAATACAAAAGCATTCCCCATTCTTTAATTATATCTACCCACGTAAGTGGGAATTTGTGATATCTTGCTTTAATTTTTTTTTAAAGGTTTAGCACGCTATGACCGTGATTATTATGGTCATTATTGGTCCCCACCCATTCACATGTGGTTTTCCAATAACTGTACACATTAATTTTGCTGAAACAGAAAAGCTACAAGTGATGTAATCCTCAGTGCTTAGTTGTGAATTTAAACTTTTCTTCTTTAAGTTGAACTGTTGAAGCATGATGAATTTCGTCTTATTGAAACGTAATATGAAAGATCTTGAAGTTTTGTTATTGAATACACAAAGTTGTCTGCATCAAAAAGGGAAGTGGGGAACAATACACAAGTTATCTGTAATATTTGTATGTCGCAAGGATTTTATTTCAATTTGACACTATGGACTTCTTTCATACCATACTATTGTGTATATGCTTCTGTGCCCCTGCAGAATTACCATAAATTGACTTGGCAGCAAAAAGATTAAAAAAGCTTTGCACTTAGTTTGGTTTAACTATCACCAATATATATTAGTTACTATTAAAGTCAAATTTTACTTTTGAGAAGGAAGTAATATTGTTCATATCTTGCATGCGTATTGACTTCTGGGGTTTCATCATGACATAATTGTTGTCCATGTCCAGTATTTGAAAATACGAGCTCTTCAACGGCAATCATATACACATTACTTCTATGAAGCCACTGTTGGAGCTGGTCTCCCAATTATCAATACATTACAAGGTCTCCTAGAAACAGGAGATAAAATATTGCGTATTGAAGGCATCTTCAGGTATGCTGACAACTTTTGGTTTATCGTTCTCAGCCATAATTGGTTGAGCATATAAATCTTGATGTTCACAAATTTACACATATTACCTTTAACAAAATTCTTGCCTCTATGGTTTTCTTTTGCAGTGGGACTTTGAGTTATATCTTCAACAACTTCGTAGGAAGACGAACCTTTAGTGAGGTGGTGGCAGAGGCAAAGCAGGCCGGTTTTACTGAGCCGGATCCAAGGGATGATCTATCTGGAACAGATGTTTGTAGGAAGGTAATGTGTGCTAATTTTTTGTCCACTAACTGTCTAGACTTCTATTGTGGTTCTGTTTGAGCGTTTAATCAGTTTAAGACTTTAAGGTCCTCAAAGGTACTTGTATTACCAACAAAAACTGAGTTTTATACTTCTACGCTGCCTTTTCCCATCTCCAAATTTCAATCTCAGCTATCATGATTTTTGTTTCATTGTTTTGTGGTAAGTTTTACCCTCCTAAGGCATCCTTCAAATGCAGGTGATAATTCTTGCCAGGGAATCTGGTCTTAAGCTGGAACTCTCTGACATCCCTGTTGAAAGCCTTGTGCCAGAATCATTGAAGGTAAAACCTGATCTTGTCATTTGTTCACTATACCTTACCAAGTGCCTAAGTACACCTTTGACGTTGAGTTTTGGATGATATTTTTTCAGGATAGTGCATCAGCCGAGGAATTCATGCAGAAACTTCCACAATTTGATCATGACTTGACTAAGAAAAGACAGATAGCTGAGGATGCAGGGGAAGTAAGTTCTCTGCAATGACTATTAAATATTCCGTTTTTATAAATTTAAGAGCAGTATCATTCTGGTTTCCTGTGACCCAGCACAAGTACTTGCATTATCTTCTGACATGCTATGACGGGTTTGTTGGTGTTTCTTTCCGACATTGTGTGTGATGAAACTGGACTCTGGATTTTCTTATAGACCATTATATTTTGGAGTTCATTGGGGGCATGGGATAAAATGATTTTCTTCTAATCCTGTGACTTGTGATATTGAAGGTCTTGAGATACGTTGGGGTGGTTGATATAGTCAACCAGAAGGGGGTAGTTAAGCTGCAAGCATACAAAAATGATCATCCATTTGCTCAATTATCAGGGGCGGATAATATCATTGCTTTCACAACAACAAGGTACAAAGATCAGCCGCTAATAGTCCGTGGACCAGGTGCTGGTGCCGAAGTCACAGCTGGTGGAGTCTTCAGTGACATATTGCGGCTTGCCTCATATCTTGGTGCCCCATCATAGTTTACGCCTGTAGCCATAAGCTCATAGCGTCTATGGTTGCCCAAACTGATTGTACTTCTACGTGTAATGTATGCCTGCCTTATCATGTAGTGGATGTTAGGTTAATTTCTGAACAGGTTTTGAATTAGGATGCACCGTAGCTCATGGAAGTAGCTTTTATTCATTTTTGGTTACGAGGCGTAGTTCTTTTCTGCTGAGAGTTTGGGAGTCAACAAGAGGTTTATTTAATCTCAAGGTGAATAAAAAAGCAGAGAGGGAAAAAAGAATCCCTTAAGGAGCTCCCGTGAAATATTCAGTCAACTTGAATTTCTGAGCCTGCAAGTGTTAATTTGGTTTCATGCTTTACCTGTTTTGAACTATTTAGTGCTTCCCTAACTTTGACACTTGCTATGAGATGCTCAAATTTCTTCATTGGTGGCATGAAAGTGAGTTAACAATAACACGATTTACATATTGGCCAAGTTAACATTATGTAAATCAGCCACATGCCTATCTATGGCTTTTTGGTTCCCAAGTTCTATTGTACAGCAACACTTCCTTACACTGATCCCAGATTGCATCCATTATGCACAGATAAGTAGCAGGAAATATAGCGAGTCTAGAAAGAAAAAGAAGCAACGGTTCAAAATATGACCCCGGTAAGTGCTTATTTGGAGCTCATTGAGATAGCCGGTCCAGTTAATTGATCTTGGGTCTCATGTAAAACTTTGGATCCCTGAAAAACCTTGAAAGCACTTCTGCATTGTCAGCTGAAAGGTCTGTGTTTTCAAGAATATGCTCCTTCGATTCCTTGGCAATTGCTTCCATCGACCCGACAGCTTGGTTAAGCTGAACAAAATTGCCAGAATAACCTTTTAGTAGCAGTGAAGAATGCAACATATGGATATTAGGCTGGATATTATGAAGAGTAATGTACCGCATTTGCATCATGACTGTCAATTCCCGGTATGGATGTGACCACTCTTTGAAACACGCCCACGGTTTGCACACACTGCTCCCTCTTTTCGAACAAGAACCCCCAAAGACACAGGAAAACAAAAGTGCATTTTAGGTCATCAGAACCAAACTATAATACATAACACTGCAACATTTGCATTGACATTAAACACTGAAGCAGCTTTCTACACCAACCTGAGCCTTCAATTTTGTGGTGACATCCTCTCGCTTGCATACTGTGAATAATGGTTGGTTACTCAGAAAATTTTCATAGGGAAATCCTTAAAGTCAGTGAGCTGTAGAGAACAAGATTTACCTCCACGCGAATAAGCTATCCTTACTATCTTTTCGAAACCCATTTCTAAGTCTTTAACCAGAACAAATGCTGGCTTACCAAGCTCCATTCCGAATCTTCACAGTTTAAAACAGCTCCAGTCAGTTCATAGTCAACATTGTCATTAAAGAGTACTGCTAAGCTCATCAAATTTGTTCACCAATAATGTGAAATAAGTAATGCCAACAAGTGTATTGACACATTTCCTTAAACAAAAAGTTTCATATAACTCACTTGAAGTAAGAACGAACAAACAAGTCATTTTGCTCCTTAGTTGGGAGGGTACAGACAACATAGAGATGTGCAAATTGCAGCTTCAGTTTTTGAATTCTGTACAATTACAAGGACTGACATCAAACTTAAAAAAAAAGAACAAAAATCAAATTAGAGGCACCAAAAGTGAGAACAATTTGGTTCACCTGCCAAAGATTTGTGAGACATTAGTGGAATCCAAGCTGGTGACAAAAATGAATGCCACTGATGAACCCCCACAGTTGAAAATGAAGTCCTGCAATGCAATTGTAACCATCACAGAGTTGAATGAGTGATGCACCAAACTTCCTTTAATGATTTGTTTTACATAGATAGAAATAACGAATAAGAAAATTGAAGGAAATTACCGGGGGAATTGAGACAAAGTTGAGACGGAAAGAATTTGTAGTGAGAAAGTTGGAGATGAAGTTTATGAAAGAGGGGTGCTGTTCATCTCTCCATGTGATTCTCATCATACAAACCCCACCACAACCTGAAATTATCAAAAACATACAACATTTACTCCATTAATTTTACCATCTCAATCGCAAAGTAACCATACTCATCACTTTAATCTAATTATAGCTGAAATTAAGTACCACAAGTTTTCTGTGATTCCAATTTTCTGAATCATCAAACCAATATTTTGCTGTATAAAACATTAACCTAAACTGTAAGCTAATAACTCTTCGAATTTTGACTGAACTGAACCAAATCGAATTTCAATTCCTTGGTTATTTTCTCTCACGAACAGAAGAAAAAGGTAATGCTCCGTTTGGAAGAAAATGCTTAAATTAAGAACGCGGTTTGATAGAGAAAGTTCGATTTAAGGTCAAAGAAATAATTTCATTTCCTTTTCATGATTTTCCGACGAACCAAACAGAGCACAAATGCAAACGATCGGAGCACAAATTTGACTACCGAAAAAGTAAAGAAACGAAAATGAGTCGAATCAGTGAAATTTGAATGGAAAGGTACCTGAATTTACTGCCTTTGCTGGAGTTCGAGCTGTGGGTTTCACGTAAGCCATTTTCAAAAGCTCCGAGTCTGAGAGGAATGAAGCAGTGAGTGAGCAAAGCGGGAAGTTAATTTGAGTGGCCTTTCAAATATATAAAGCTCGGCGGTTCTCATTTTTTATTTACGAGTTTGCCAGATCGGTAAGTCAAAACTTAAAGCCCAATGGGCTCGTCAGCTCGGCCCACTTAATTTTCCTCTTCTTCCCCAATCTCTGTTATCAGGATTCAGAAATCAGTTTCAGAGAGAGAGAGAATGGAGTCCACAACCTCCTCAATCTCCATTACAACCTCCCCAAAATCCAAACGCCTTTTATTTGACCGCCGTTACGGTTGGGTGTAAGTATCCTCTCTCTCTCTCTCTCTCTCTATATATATATATATATATATATATATATGTGTGTGTGTGTGTGTGTGTGTGAGTTTGTAACTTTGTATTATATTTACCTAACGTAATTGACTCAGTAAATGCTAAATTTTCAGAATTGATGAATGGAAAGACCCATCGGAGGAAGCGCTGGCGGGAGGCCGTGGAATGTGAGTTGCTCAATTTTACGTTATAACCCAGTGTTTGGTTACTGAGAAAAGAAAAGAAGAAAATGGGATAAGAATTTGGGAATGTTTATCATGTTTGTTTGATATAGACCTCAATTCTAAGCCTAATTATTGTTGTATTGGCTTTGGTTAAGGTTTTGCATACTGCCTCTAGCAAAAGCTGCGATAAATATGGCTTCACAGTCGGTATGTTGAAATTTTCAGCTCATTCATACATTTCCATTGGGATTTATTTTATTCTGTATTGCATTCAAATTATGATGTTAATTATTTCTGTTTTGATCAACATAGAGTTTTATTTTACTTTTTCAGTTATGTGACTTGCACCTTTCTTTGTGTATGATAATATTGTTATAACTTAATTATCATTAGGCATATTGCTTCGATTAGGATGTGCTAATTGGATTCTGTGCATTTTTATCTATTAAGCCATATGAGGTTGAAAGATTAAGAATTTCTCTCCGTGGACTTGATGAGTTCAGTTGATGATAAGATTGCTTTAAACACTTACCAAAAGGACAAGGATTGTCAATGCTTCGCACTGGTGACTTTTGTTCTTTTAACATTTTGCTGTTGTCCATTTAGCTACTTGGTGCCTGGTCGTGGCTCCCAGGAGCTAGGAACTTTACCCACGATTGTTGTTGTTACCTAGGAGTTGCTCTGTATTGGTCCTATTGATCATTATGTTGGCACATGCAGAAGGAGTTATAGTAAATGAGAAAATTCAGCCATTTTCTTTGCTGATCATTTTATTGGAAAACAAGAAGTATGGACCATGTTCTTCCCAGTGGAGAGATAATGTAGACTTTATGTGCTGTTGCACTAATTTTAGAACAATCTTATGCATCAGTGAGTGTTAAAAGGTTTAGAATCCTTCAGTATAAATGTTTTTGAACGGATTATAATGGTTGGGATAATACTCTCCTCATTTTAGCTAGAACTCAATAGTAACTAGTTTCTGCTGGGGGGTTTTAAATCCTATCTTTATGTATTAGCAGATTCCCCTTTAGACATTTTCCTGGAGAGATCAAAGGCTGGCTTTGTGAGATAGAATACAAAATCATCAGTTTGCTTGCAGGCTTGGCTGTCACACACCTGAAATGTAGCAAATACATGAAATTTAAATCATCTTGCCGGCTTGGCTGTATCATGCCTAATTATCCTGGATTTATTAGAAAGTGGTCATCAACATATAAGTTTTTGACCAGAGCAGATCCTAATCTTAAATTGAGCAACAGCCATTAGACTTGCCTATGGCTCCTTTCCCTTATTTTTCCTTGCTTTTTCATAGATGAAGTTGATATGAATAAGTAATGCAGATACAGAAATCCTAGTTAAAGTAGGAATCAGTAAGATGCATATATGTGTGCTGTGTTTAAATCATCTTGCTTTAAGTTTTGCCACACATATTATTTTCTAGCAACTAGATCGGGTATTAATGACCAAGACAGCTTTGCTAAATATTCTTCTGTGTGCTGTGTGTGTGTCTGCGTGTATTTTGCCCAACTCTCTTTTGTTAATTGTAAAATTTATTTAGTGACATGGCTTAAGACTAATTCTCTTATTAGAGTATTCTTATGTTGTATGCATTATCTCCAGTGGCTGTGCTACGTAGGGAATTATGTGTAATGAAATATGGAAAACATAACATTAACAATTGTTCACGCAAATAGGAGGATACAAATTTCATTTCTCTTATGTGTTCTCCCTTTTTGCTTACAGATTAATCTTGCAGCAAGGTCAGCAGTAAAAGCTCTGGAAAGGCCAGAGCTACTGCAAGCTAGTCTAAATGATCAGCTTCACAAAATCAAATCCTCTTTGCCAAAACCAGAATTCAACTATTTGATACTCAAAGAAAATTTGTCGCAAGCGGCCAGTTCCTCATCTTCACGTGAACAAATTGAAAGCAGTAATTCGTAGATGACTTGGATTGTTTTGATTTCTTAAATCCTGATAGGAAATATCCATCCCATATTGTTTTTAGTTCACTTAAAGCATAGGTTTTGAGGTTGTAAGTTGTAACAACATTGTATCTTGCAGCAAATGAAATGGCCTTTTCCATTTTGAAGATAATTATTATTATGGCCTTGTCCAAGTTGATGATTCTGAACATACCTGAGATGATTATGAGCCTTGACAATAAATTGTAGTTAGTGTTATTATGCACTTTCCTTCTTATTTGTGGGAGTTCAAAATGAACTCAAAAAGAAAATTGCTAATGGGTGCTATTTCATTCTACTGGATCAACTACCTGGCATCTGTTAGTTGACTGCAGAGTTTCAGTTTTGTTCTGTGAATCCTAAAATGTTGGTGCCTTCATAAGGTTTGTTAGGTAATCAAGAAACCCTCTTATTTCTGGAAATGGCCTTAAATTTGGGTCCATAATCTTTGCCTGGGAAGACCTAACCTCAAAATGTGTCTACTTTCGTTCAAGTGTTTTAGGTGATAAGAAAATCAAAATGATAGCAATTTGGAAACACAAATCAAGATGCACAACCATGCTCTTTTTTATGGCAAGTTGGTTAGTTCTTAGAGAAAAACCCATTGTCCATGCTCGAAAGTTTATTTAAACAAGACGTACAATGTCGTAAAGCTCGCAACTCTAGTAATTTAGAGTATTTACCATTTTTTAGCTTAGAATCCCCATCTCCTACTATTACTTATTGAGTTAATGTAGAAAAAAGAAAGTTAGATTGATTAGTAGCCTTGGTTGCCAAAATATCTGTACTTGAGCTTCATTAGACTTGGACTCTTGGTCTTAGATAGGTGACCATAATTCTCAGGTAAACAAAGAGACTACATGGCACTGCGTCTACCACTCTTTCGCTTTACCCCATATTGTGCACAACAATTTCCTCCAATTACAAGCGACTTTCACTGAAATGGAATCAGAGTCGGGTATCTTATCAACCTCACAGGAACACAATCCTCTTACAGATTTCCAAAATTTCCAGTGGATTCCAAAATTTTAAAACCACACTTTTATTACTTCACTCCTCTTCCATTTGGGTGATACATACATGGGCAGTGGTGAGCCTCCCGCTCTTATCCTACACACAACCCGCTGCTTAAAATGCGCACCCTCCTCACTCTGAGGCCACCACCATCCCCACCATGCCTCTCTTCCTTCTCTTCTTCTCATCCTTGTTTCCTCTTCGGCTTCAGACCCAACCACCGCTTTCACTTCCTCACTCCGTGTTCGTCTCTCAAGCAGACCAAGAAGGAGAGCCTCCAGAAGACCACCGCTAGGCCGCCCAGTGCTCCGCCTCAGAGCCTCAAATGGTTGTTCAGTAGTCCAAAGACCGATGAAGGTGGTGAGATTGAAAAGACTGGCGGTAGTGGTGGTGGTGGTGATGATGATGATGAGGGTGAGAGTGGCGTTGCGCTTAAAGGTACTATCTTGGCGGGTCTGTTCTTGGTTGTTATTGTTGGTGGGTTTGGGGCAGCTGGGTATGTGTACAAGGACCAGATCAATGCCTTCTTGAATCAGTTTTCGACTCTCATTGAAGGTAAATTTTCTATATTTTTATACCCTTTTGAGGTTTTAGCTGAATTCTCCTTCAATTTTATAGATTGCTGTTAAGAATTGGGTTTTGTAAATTCCCAGTTGAGAATTTAACTTAGGATTAGGAGCATTGGGCTCTAGTCGATTGCCATTCATGCAAAATTCGTGTGATTTCAATTTTGATCGTCTGCATTGGCATATTGGGTTTTTTTCTTTTCTGATTTAAACGTTGAAAAATTTGTAAAGTTCGAGCTGGATTATATGTTTTGACTCGGTACCTCAGGTAACTCTCATTAGATTTCTATATGGAAGTCTAGCCTTTGGGTTGATGCTGATTAGACTCTAGGCATTTTATTTGTTAAAGAAGAGTCTAGGTGTGTGAACTTTGAAGCACTCTATTATTCACATTTAACCAACTCATACCGATGAATAGCATGAAAAAATATCAAAACACCTAACAGTTTGGTTTAATCATTACCTTGCATCATAGAATTCTCATGTTCATTATGTTTTTTCCCTCCCTTGTGACATTTCAAACAAAAAGAGGCAGATAAGCTGCTTACCGCAAGTGGTAGTAAAAGTTAGGTTGTGAATCAAACAAAATTATCCCACATCAGAAAAGTGACCATGTATCATGGGGTATGTTAAGTGGAAGGTTCCCCTAAATTGCACCACTGAGGCCTTTAGGATAAAACCTCACACCTGTTATCTCTCACGGTGGTTAAGTGGCTGCAACATAGGGAGACCCCAAAGGCTATGGCCACATCAGTATGAAAACAGCACGCAACAAACAGAACAAAGTTCCCAGCCTAACAAGAACATGCAGCTGCCATCTTCTGTTGTTTATCCTTTTCTGTACAATGGCTAGAAGGAGGGTCTTCATTTGAGTAGCTTTTTATCCTTTTCTATACAATGGCTAAAAGGAGGATCTTCTTATGAGTAGCTTCCATCATGAACCGAGTCACATCATCCTCAGACTTCAAATTTTTGGTTAAGCATCTAGCCTTTCTCTCTAGCCAAATGTAGTAAACATAAGCAAGCAATTCAAGCTAACAACAGCAGAGAGTTTTCTACCCTGCAAGTTAGCAGTAGCCTGTCAAAGTTCATAATCCCCAATTCTTCAAGGAAACAATGCTGCAATAGTTGCTCCATCTTGTGTTTGAAGAACTGTGACTCAAAACAAATAGCATCAGCTCCAAGTACTTTCTACAAAATCTAAATTACATAATTCTGCAATCGTGTAGGGTGCAAGTCATATACGTATAAACAAATGCTTTCTTTTCCTAGGTTCTCTCCTTTTGAGGTAAGAGTGCTGTGCTTGGGCCCTTTCTTGGTGGTCAAGCCTTACTGGGTGGTCAAAAAGAAAAAGAAAAAAGGAGAATATCTTCCTCCCTTGTTATCTGTTATGAAACTCTTAAAATTCAAGTTCTTGTCCCTTGCTTGGATTCTCCTTTGGTAAAACCCCAGAATAGGAATCATATAACTGCTCTCCGTGTTGTTTATTATCTCTCAAAATAATTCTATCTTTGACCTAACCTCATAGAGATTTTGCTGAACAGGTTATGGTCCAGTGGGATACGCTTTATTTGTAGCTGTTTATGCAGG
Source organism: Rubus parviflorus (assembly GCA_029955375.1). Taxonomy (NCBI): domain Eukaryota; kingdom Viridiplantae; phylum Streptophyta; class Magnoliopsida; order Rosales; family Rosaceae; genus Rubus; species Rubus parviflorus. Next base: position 34,364,659 of record JARGGL010000001.1, read on the forward strand.
ACTGGAAGTATGCATTTGATACCCATTCCTTGAATATATTGCTATATGTTTATTCCTTGTATGTTGACCTGTATGCTAGTTATTTATATTCACCTTTCCAAGGGAAACAAAACTAAGCAGTTCCTATCAGGCTATCATGAACAAATAGTTGTTTGACCACCTATGGATCTAAAAAAAAAAAAATTTAAATTACACGGAGAAAATAAGCTGGTTCTTCACAGGCTATATGCTCTGAACTCAACTCCCTCATAGATTTTTATAACAATATTCAACATTTGTAGAAATTCTTCATAGCATCTATTTCAGATTTCAATGATATAGATAACCAAACAAAATTCTTTCAAATTCTGACACAGTGAAATAATGTTTTCCTAGATCCTTGCAATTCCTGCTGTTCCATTGACCATGTCAGCTGGTCTTCTTTTTGGCACAGTTATTGGCTCAATTCTGGTCTCTATAAGTGGAACGGTAAGTTAGTTACTTTGCAAGCTTACAAAGAGAAATTATTAATATCTATACTCAATTTTCCCTGATATTATTTACTCATTTCAGGTGGCTGCTAGCGTTGCGTTTCTGATTGCTAGATATTTTGCTCGTGAGCGTATTCTTAAAATGGTTGAGGGAAACAAAAAATTTATTGCTATTGATAAGGCTATTGGAGAAAATAGCTTCAGAGTTGTTACTCTCCTTCGTTTGAGCCCCTTGCTTCCTTTTTCACTGGGGAACTATTTATATGGATTGACATCTGTAAAGTTTGTCCCATATGTGTTGGGAAGGTTCGCTACCCTGCTTCTTGTTCACTCAATTAATTTCTTATACGCTTAGTTGGTTGTTGGTATACAAATGTTCTTATTGGCTGCTTTTGAGAGTATCAATCGGGCTGGCTGAGCCTTAGGACCTGTTCGAGCTTAGCTCGATTTGTAAGGGTCTTAACCCGATTTCTTTCTGTCCATCCCGATTGTTGGGCCAGGTACTTTAACCAAGCTTAGTTTCCCTATTTGACGGGTTACAGGCCGGTTTGGGCCAGCTTGAAGTGTACGAGGTCTAAATGGGTTTGGTAATTTTAATAACATTTGTTATCTTTGTGGCTTGAACTCATTACTTTTAGTCACAAATTGGATGAGCTAGTAAGCTCAGACTTAAAAATATTCTTGAATGCCATTATGCATTCATGGCGTTGTCATTGTTTTCCCTCATAAGGGTTCAAAATTTATCATGTCTTTTCTTCTGGTAGCTCTTCACATTCCCTGTGAAAATAAGTCATTGTGGCTCATATATTGTTTCATCTACTAAGTTTGAATTGTCCTAGCATAGGATGATTATTATTGTCCAGTTTGGAAGTGATAGAAGCCTGAGAGTTTCAGTAAATAGCATATTAATTGTTTTCTTGCTACTTTCAGTTTCAGTCTCTATGATTCATGATGTAAATATTTATGCTCCTTTCCAATTTTGTAAAGATTATTAAGTCTTCCATTAGTGTGCCAATGGCTGCACTGGTCCATTGGAAAAAGAAATAAAGAAACGGAAGGGATGATGGTCATGTCTGGTAGTTTTCAAAGTAGTAGATCATTAATATCATGAATTGATATAAACATGTATGATATGTTTGTAAATTTTTCACTCTCTGGTCCTAAGTTTTTATAATCTTCTTGCAGTTGGTTGGGGATGCTTCCAGGAACATGGGCTTATGTGAGTGCTGGTGCATTTGGGCGAGCCATAATTGTGAGTTTCTCTTGCTATTTCCTGTTCTGTTGTGGTAATTCTATGTCAGCTTAAACCTATAATAACATGTTTTCTCTAATTCTAATTTTTTCCCTCCATTGGAAGGGGGTGGGTTGTGAGGTAGGCGAATGAGTATGAACTAGGAACAAGGAATTTACCTTACTGCAAAGAAAATTATCATCCATTTAATATTGACATGATAGATCCAACCAATACACTGTAATTGAAATCTCTACTCTTGGTCTATTTTTCAATCGTTAATACTTACTTTCAATTGACTATCTGATTGGATGTTCATAGATTGCTATGCTCTTATCTTCATGCTTAGAAGCCAACAAAATAAGATATGGAGCAACCATAGTACGAAAGATGCTAATTGTTATACAATTCTAGACATATCTGGTAGTTCTGAGGAGATAATATACTTCTAGTGGTAGAGTGAAAAAGTGTCGTACCTTTAGTGGGTTATTACTTTATATGATGGACTAAATAGGCACCAGACACAATTCAGGTATCAACCTCTATATTGTTATGTGGTTGATATAGTTACAAGTCTTGAAAATTGGAAGGTGTCAAATAACATCCAGATGCGGTGCTTTCATGCTGGCATCTGCAACACTGGGCTCTACAAATGTCTTAACGGATGTGATTTCTAGAGTGTAATGCTAATTATCTAAGGACTTGAAATAATTAGAATAGGTGAGATTGTGAGAAGATGATCAGAAGTCATTTCAATGAATACGTAATAAGCACATTCTCTGGCCATCTTGAAGGCAAAATGGAGTTTTTACGGCTGTCAACTCCAGAATAAGTAGTTGTAGATTGATGTGTCTCTCTTTATCATAAGCTATGTGTGACAGCCATATCATTATCTATTTCACTGCCCAAAATAAGTTTCTGACCTATCAAGGATCAGATTTGGTCTAAAAAATGCTGCTCCATATATTTACAGTGGACACATTGGATTTGTTTGACATTTTATGTTTCCTTCTGCTGAAATTTATATCGGTCTCCATCTGGTTACTCAAATTTCATTTTATTTTATTTAAGATTCTCTTTGGTTGATGTTTCAGCAAGAAGAATCTGATGTTGGGTTGCCTGGAGGAAATGGTCAGCTGTTGACACTAGCCGCTGGACTGTTAGTAACAGCATTAGCTGCTGCTTATGTAACACGATTAGCAAAGGTAATTCCCACATAGTTCATAAGTGCTACATAATTTCCCACCAGGAAATTATTATTTATTTCATTCATAAATGCTACATAGTTCATAAGGTAATTTTCTTCACAAGAGTAACGCAATAATGATGCCTAAACAATCATTCCCATCCAATTGGAATTAGTGACTATTTGTAATGATGCTAGTAACTTCGAGGAAGATTTAAGACTAAAATGCTAGAAGGACCATAAATGTTAGTTTTACTCTTGAAGAAAGATGCCATGGAAAAAAGATGGCTAGTTTACATCTTATAGTTCCCTTTGAAAACCGGGTGGGTAAGAAGGCATTGTTTTCTCCGTGCTGAATTGATTGTGTTGCTGCTGTTGGTTTCAGGATGCTGTAAAAGATATCGATTAGGTGATGGGTGTCACTCTGCCCATGAAGTCTTCTACACAATATAATTCGAAATTCGAAAAAAAAAAATTGACAGCTGCTTCACTGCCGTGTAATTAATTAACTTTTGGCAAATTGTAGAGGAAATGTTTTGATTTGTATTCTTGAATTGTATCATTAGACCATGATATTACATTCTACATAAAGCTGAGTTATAGTTTTGATTCGTTTCCTGTCACGACACATCTTGGTACATGTGGATGTGGAATTGCGACTGTAATGTATGTAGCTTTCCACTGTGCCCAAGCAAGAAAAAAAAAGCCTTGAATTGATCCAACAGGAGAATGTCTGTTTTCAAGGGAAAATAATGGGACTAGTAGACCAGCAGAGTCTCGAATAATGCAGTCCTTGCTTCTCCAGTTGCATCAGTTTAAGTTTCTTTTAGGCATTTCCTCGTGCATTTTACTAACCGTCAAGCCAATGTGAATAAAATGTTGAGAGGGAGGATTGCGTTCATGCCCCATTTATCTTGTTATGTGATTTTCCAACATGTTTATGAAGGACTTAATTTGATGCAAAAGAGTAACGAAACTGTCCCGAATTTTTTTCCTCCTCTTTGCGCTCTCTTGCCGCATATATGTTCTTCGTAAGGGTTAGACACGGAAGCTCTAATTTTTAAAACAAAAGTTAGGCCGACTAGGGAGAGAATGAGTTACGACTAAGATAGGTCAAGTGTGTGAATATCTTCTAGTGTAACACTGTAACATATAATAACTTGAAGTGAAAGTATACTTGGATCTCTAGTAGCCCATGCACACGAAAGGAAACGAAAGATGACCCAGGGGTTGATCGAAATAACAATATCATTATGACTTATGAGCAGATTTTGAGCAAGCTTAACAGAGACTTTGGCAGAAAGTGAACACTTAAATTAATCGATTGAGTTCTTGTGTCATCCATCTCCACGTGTTTGGGAGGTGACAAGTGTCTCCTCCACATCCAGTAGACCAAAAAACAAGCAAAATTTCGATCATAATTCCTTTGGGATGTGAATTTCCTTTTTGGTCAGTTCATCACATGAAAGTGCCCAAACTTTGCCACGATTTCACCTAATGCATTGAATTCACCTCCTTTCTTACGCCGCGTGTCGTTACGTAATGGGACACCCCATCAGCTTAAACAACTGATATTAATAATCTCAGTGATCGAACAACCAATTCTTCTATATAAATTCATAAGATCTCCTCCAACAAAAGATCCATCACCTATTTCTCCTTCAAGCTTAATTTTAAGTTGGAAGAAACAGTCTCTTTGTATTAGCAACTCTTGAATTAATTCACAATTAATGGCAATGGAATGGTCTCCTCAAGCTGCCTTGCAAGCTTACCTGCACACTCTTCACCTGGTAATTATTTCATTTCTCTTTCATTTTTGCAGTTTAAAGCAATCATTATTTGGATTTTCTGCAGTGGCTGATTCCATCTTCTACTTTTTTTTTTTTTTTTGCAGTATCAAGACTATAGCAGCTTTGGAAGCACAACTAGTATCATAGAGCCAAAATGCATGGAATTCATAGCAGCTTTGGCAGCCGGAAAGAGAGCAAGATTAATGGTACAGGTCACATCCGAAGGCGTAACGCCGCTGACTGTTTCACTGGCTGTGGCGGCAAAGCAGACCGGAGGCCGCCTGATCGTCTGCATTAGTCAGCCTGTTTATGATCATCACGAGTATGTGGAGAAAATGAGCAAAACCCTAAATGGTCTTGATGATGTTGTTGAATTTGTTTACGGTTTTGATCCTTGTCTGGTGGTGCAGCAGTTCAAGAATATCGATTTCGCGGTGATCGACTGCAAGGTTGAAGAGTACTTGAAGTTGTTGAAGACTATGAATCTTAATCCGAATGGAAGCATGGTGGTAATGAATAATCTTCATCTCTCTAAAAGGGATGGTGGAGGCGCATCTCCTCTTGATCAAGTTTTCAAGGAAAGGAAGGGGTTTGAGTATGTGACTCTTCCTATAGGAGAGGGGATGGAGTTAACAAGGTTCAGATCAAATGGCAAGTACCACAGCAAGAGATATAAGAGATTTCATGTAACATTTGAAAACTGAATCAATCTTTTTATGTATATATTTTGAGGTCTCCTTGTAAAAGAAGAAGCCAGCAGTAGTTTATGATTAACATATGAGTGTATGAGTGTGTATGAGTGTATGAGATTACATATATGCTACCACTCGGGCATTAATCCATTTGAGACTGGTTCATTGACTTTTTTTTTTATTTGGTCGGTGCAGACACTTGTACGCAAGCTCCTTTTGTCCATCTTTCAGGGTTTGAGCATAGAAACTATGTATCACTTCAACTAGACTTGGCGACATTTTGTTGGGGCTTGTAGCTCTACACTCGAGCATTTACCTCTACATTAAAGGTCCTAATTAGTTCGAATCCACAATCACGTATATATTTTGATTGAAAAAAAACAGTAACAACTCGGTTCAGGATGGTATAATTCGTTTGCCATGCTACTCTCCGGAAGATAGATATTACGAGCCATTTTTTTGGGTGACATTATGAGCCATTCTTGGCATTCAGGTATCCACTTTAAAGAAACTTGTCTAAATTGCCTATAGGTGGTAGACATCGAGTTATTGATGTGAGAATACTAGTTGATAGAACAAGTTTACGCATCAACCACCGTTAGTTTTCCTCACCTCATCTCTCTTGGAATAGAATTTACAACAACTTCAGAATATGAGTAATATGGTTCTTTGGGAAAAAAAAAATACAAGAAGAATGGAGAAGGAAAACTAGGTGGATGAAGTAAACATAATAAAATGGTAACAGAAGCATAGGTACAAAGAAGGTGCTATATAATAGAAGCACTCCATTATGTGCGTTTTCTAGGATGTGAACTATGTCACATCTGAATTGGTTTTTCCTATGTCCGCATAAGATTTATCTTACGGCTAGTTAATGGAGTTCATGCACAGTTGTAGGAATTTGAGCATGATGGTAAGTTGCCAACTTAGAACTGGAAGCTGAAGCCTATAGATGACAAGTTAGCCATAGTTAAAACACCCCATGAATGCTGTATATGCTGTGTCATGTATTGTTGTGATCTGAAGCTTCAATTTATGGTAGCTGTCATATGCCACAAAAATTCACATACTAAAACTTCAGTATCAAAAACTATGTAATGAAGAGATCCTGATAATGTAATGACCCAAGATTTAATTGAAGGTTCATTTTTCATATATGGAGTCTGCATAACTTAGTAACTTACCATGTGAATTTATCAAATAAAAGCAAAATGGCAAGCAACTTGCTACAGCCGATACATAATAATTGTTTATCACTGATCATATCTAATTCTCATTGTTCAAGGAAACAGTATCAAAGCAGGCCAAAAGATGCTAATTTATCCAAGGAAATTCATTATCACCAAATGCAGCACCAAATTGCAGAGAACAAAATCTGCAAAAGCCCGCTCCGGTGCTAAATCCTGCAATTTAAGAAACACACCAATCAGGAGGATGGGAAGGGGAAAAGGTGTGGTATGACAACTTTAAGGATGTTGTCAATATATGGTAAAGAGGAACAGTTCGAAAAGAAAACAGTAGAGTGCAAATTGAGACAATTAGGACATCAGACAAAAGTGCAAGAAAGAGTCTTTACCTTAAATTCCTTGTTTTCTTTGTTCACTTGAATACGGAGACAAACTGCAAAAGAAGTAGCCAGTTTCAGAGTTAACCTCCTCATTTGCAATATGTATTCTCACCCCACAAAGAAAAAAAAACTAGAAATTCTCCTTACCAGCAAGAACTGCTGTTCCAATGCATGAGAGTATTCCCGAGAGAAAAGAGTTAAATGGGAATGATCCGACAAGAGCCATGTAGACTACCTGCTCACAGCAGCAAAGTAGATAATCAAATGAAGAATTGAATAACCAATGTTAAGTTGCAAAAAAAGGTGTTCAGTTCCACCATTCATGGTTCTTTTTGCAGTAATTAATACCTCATCACATCATCAGAAAATAGGCAACAGAGAAGTGGACATGGTGAATCTAACAGTGATAAAACATGTTAGCTAAGCGTGGAATTACAAAAGTAACAAAGGGAGGGTTGTTGGGCAAATGGTTGGAAAAGAACTGGTCTCTATGAAATTATGTACTCTGACCTATGAAGCACAAACACTACAAGGTGGCTGTGTCTATGTCAGACTTGTATAGACACAATCACTTGGTGTCCACATGGAATAATACATTATTTAACCTCAAACATGGGAGAGTATATTTTATTTATTTATTTATTTATTTTTCCTTTTGAGAGAAACTTACTTTCCAAAATATTGTTTTAGGACTTTCTTGATTAAGGACAGAGACTCAAGTTCACAAAATCAAATCCATCTTAAGACAAATGGTTATGTAAATAATATATTTTCATATACATCTCATGTCATGCCTGTATCCTAACAAATTCTGATATTTATCATGCAATTGTGATCGTGTGTGTAGTAAAGCTTTATGTCTTGTGTCCATGTATGTTTACATAGGTAGAGGGAAACTGGACTAAACCTTTTGTTTCATTTACTAATGTATGCCATCTTTCTTGTGTTATATGACTTGCATTATTTTATTTGTCTTAGAGTATTTGTAGAACCTACAAAGGAACTATTATTTCAATCTATTAGATTCTTCAAGTCCCTTTTCACATTACGGCAACTGGTGCTTTAAAAGCCTCTTAGAAGCAATTCACTAAGTCAACTTCTACAAACCTGGAATAGAAAAGTAAAATTACCAACATTTATGTAATAGATGCATGCACAATGGTGCCTTGTGGAGCACAAAACTACATATACAACCAAACCGCAATGTACAAAGAGCCTTATGATTGAAATGATTGAAGCTCAATCATGAACCAGCATGAAGCTCAATCAATGTCCAAATCAGATGCATAACATCATCTCCTAGAAATGCAGGGTCAAATTGAAAGTAACCACAATCACCAAGATAAGAAAATCCATTTCATTTTGATTACTGTTAAATGAAAAGAAAAATGCTTGTCAACATAGACTATCAAGAAATCAAATTAACTTATTTCAGATCAATAAAAATGTTTTCCATTTCCTTAAGATTACATCAAAATGGGGCATTCCCAATTCTTCCATTTGACAATTTCCCAACTTTTCCCGGCATCTAAATGGAAACAGAAAATTGGAGGTCAGGGAGTACCTGGATGATAGCTGTGGAGACAGCGAAACCAACATAGAGATCAATGACCTGAGAATTGAATACAAACAAAAACAATATGAGAAATTTGGTTGGTTAAGATCGATCTTCTTTCCCCAGTTTTGAGAATTTTAACAGAGAGAGAGGAAGACCTTGAGAGTGGTAGGAGTGGCAGAGTACGCGGATCGGAGAGAATTGATAAGGGCAAGCGCGTCCTGGCTGGTCGACGATGACGATGACGATGGCTTCACCATTTTCGAAAGATCGAGCTGAGTTCAACTCCGGCAACCTCGTCTTCGCCTCTGTTACAGTGTTACTTGCACGACCAGATCTAATACTTAACACTGGGTCTGAGTTGACCTACGTAAAAGGTTAGGACTTGGGAGTAATATCGTCATTTCACTAATTTTAGAACTGTAGCAGCCCCAATACGAGGACCGCACGATCCAGGACACGTGGCTGTTTTCTAGACCATGCAGATAAACGACATCGTTTCAGCTACGATGAATTTTCAGCTCATCTTCCTCATGCGCACCAGAACCTTCATTATTTGAGTGGGTTTTTTGGCTGTGTTACTTCTCCAGGTATGCTTTTCCATTCGATTTCTTAATCACATATCCAGATTATTTTTCTTTGTGTAAATTCTGATTTTGTTTCTGAATTTTATCTATTTTGATTTCTAGAAACATTAAAGTTGAAAACTTTTAATGCCGGACACATTCCCAGCAACCAAAAGAAGCATTAGTTTTCCATCTGTTTTTCCTAACCAAATCTTAATTGCAATGGAAGAACTTAGCCAGTGCTTGATGTTGCTTCGAATTGTTGTTTAGTCTTGCTTAAATTTTTCGCATAGAATCATCAAATTTCATGTGGTTGTAACTGAATTGGTGTTATATTAATTCATGAGGTGGGAGACTTGTTCCCAGATATTATTGGGCCTTAGATATATGTTCATCACTGTTTGGTTGCCTTACTAATCAATGGTCATTTTTATGTGTTCTTTGGTTGGTTGCTCGAGTTTAATCATATTTATTCCTTCCGTCAATGTTGCTATATAATCCGTTGCCTTTCCTCATGATGCAGATGCATACCAATTTGTTTTGTAGATTTTGGAAATCAGTCCAAGAAATCATCTGGACTTGGAATCGCTAACAGCTACATTTTCTGTACCAAGTGCATGATTGAAAAGCATCATGTCGATTGATGAGTTGAATGCTACTTAGTATAATTCAAATAGCTCAATTACCGTTTACAAGGGCCTTAGCATGGATTTCTTTAATGGCGCGGTATGAAGGGTCTTGGCTTTTGTTTATGTATTGGTATTGGGTTCGGGATGAAGTATCTTATGTAGGTTCATCCTTAGCAAGTGGATTAGAATGAACCATGAAATGTCTATGATCATCAATCCTGCTATGCTTATATAGTTTGTGTTTAAGACATTACTTGGATTCTTACTGTTTATTTTCAAAAGTGTTGTTATGCAGAAGATAACTTCTGTTAGTCCTATCCAACATTTCTAGATTATTAGTTGCTGCACTTTGTGAACTCTCTTCTATTTAGTGGTAAATTTTGTTTTACTTATAACTTAAGAAACATACTATTTTGTCTCCTTTGCAGCAGAAAAAGCGGAAATAAAAGATTCCAGTGACTTTTTGAAGTGCTTTTCAACACAAATCTGCTGCCAAACATAAGATCCAATGGGAGCCTCCAGTGGGCCAAGGCTTTCTGGGATGCAGAGACAAGTACTTAGTCTATACAGAGGGTTCTTGCGGGCAGCTCGTTCAAAATCTCCTGAAGACCGACACCAGATTGAATCATTTGTATCAAATGAGTTCCGCTGCAATGCCAAGCAAGTAGACCGCAAAAATTTCCTTTACATTGAGTACTTGCTTCGTCGTGGTAAGAAACAGCTTGATCAACTCAAGAGCCCGGATACTGTTGGACTATCAGCCCTCAACGTCGGTGTTTCTCCAGCAAAACATCCTGCACGTTGAAGAGTTTCCATATTTTCTTACACTTGTTGAGCTAGATTTAATTTTCTCCATTATTTAAACAGAGTAATGGAGGTGAAGAAATATTTAGCCTAAACCACCATGTAGGGTAGGAAATTCTAAATTGTGCAATTTATTGATGCCCTCTGAGGCTATGAGTCTTACCTTCCAGATACTAATATATATATATTGATAGTCCAACTCCTCTTTTTTCCTGTTATTTTTTGTTTGTCATTGTTGTTAGACGTTAAATAAGGACTGATTTGATACAAGTGGATATTGAGAGGCTGAAGATTGTGGTTTATTTGATCCAATGGCAAAGAAATATAATCTGTACAGACTGCAGACTGAATTATTATCAACCTAAAGACTTCATCTAACAGGTCCTCAACATTTCCAATAGTTATATCCTTTGCAGAGTCGATCAAGTCCAGAAGTATTGAAGATGATTTGAACTAGTTTGCCCCATGAAGAATCCAAATCTCTGTGTGAAGCTACACAGATTGATCTTGGTTTCTGGTTTGCGTCATTTTGATCAATAGCAGTCGGTGTGTTTGCATGTAATAATGTTGGATTGAGTCACTTTAGCAGTTGTAATGATCGATTATATTGTTTGTTCAAAAAGCTTGGCCAAACAATGAAAGCTATTTGCATTCATCACTTTGCACATTTTGTCTCTTCTTTTTTGGATTGAGCCATTGAGGTTATGTCACCTCTTTCCTTTATATACTATATAAGTATATATCATTTGGTTACATTACTGTGATTGAGTTGGAGTATCTGGTTATTCCAGTTCTTCATGGAAATGGAGAATTAACTGAAGCAGAATATATAGACCTGTCCAAGACTAATTGGCCGGTATGTCATTCTCAATTAGATATCCTTGTTCCAAGTCTCTGCAAAAGAAACATATATGTGGGATGAATGATATATTTGGGTTATTTGGGATGAATGATCATATATAACATGTAGTTTCTGTTTGTGGGATGAATGATATATTTGGGTTATTACATAGAAATAGTAAGCTTGTATATTTGCCAATTGTGGAATAGTTATTTGTACAGGGAAATTAGTAAAATTGTTTTGGTGTTTATGAGAAATAATAATCTTTCTACTATATTAGAGAACCAAATACTGCATTAGCATGAAAATTGGGGATTAGGAGAAAAATGAAAATTTGGGGATTTCCGATTTTCCATTTATGCATTTTGACCCCCATTTTTTTATAAAAAAAATGGTTTGACAATTGGGGACAATTATGATTTTGTTCCCATTGAAACCAATGAAAAAAAAATCAAATATGATTAATATAAATGGAGTATGTAAGGACAAATGAGTGAGTCATTAGATTGAAATGATTGGGACAAATGAGTGAATCAAAAGAGAAAAAGGCTGGGGACAATTGCAATATGGTAAGATGAACCCAGGGACTATTAGAAATATTGTTCCTCATGTAACTCCATTAAAAGGGATGGATTGTGGTATCAGTAAGAAGTATGCTTTAGGGACAATAATTGGTATGCCAACAAGAAAATGGAAAATTGAAAAATAGGAGGGATGAATGAGTTTTATGTCCCATTAGATCAATGGAAACTCCTATAGGGGATATCATTGTCTAAATTGTGGCTGCAATAGTCCCTATTGACAATTGAAACAAATAATAGTCCCTTTGTAGTGTAAGGGGACTATTAATCAAAATAAGCTAATCAAGGTTTTTCTAGTAGTGATATAACTATCAGTTTTGGTATCAATTTTATTCATCTCTCGTCTAACACATTGTGTATCCTAGACAATTTGATACAAGGCAAATATGGCCTCAGCTGCAACATATTTCTTCATTGGAAAAATTGAGCTGGTATCCATGAAACTAGGCTCAAATCACGATTTTTAAGAGAATAGGCAACTAGCCTCAAATCATGATATTTAAGCACTTCTCAAACTAATGGAACCCAAAAATCTCGACCTGAGTTTTTTTATACGATTTTGCAAAATTGGAATACAAGAAAATTTGTAAAAAAATAAAATAAAAGGTCAAAATTTTCTAGTTTCGTCAATTAGAACACCTTTAAAAAATCAAATTTTACCAATGTTGAGATTATGACGCAAATTTCAAGAAAAAATGCTGTTAAACAAGGTTTATTTGTTCAAATTCTAATTAAAATAATGTTTATTTTGAACATAATGTAGCGACAAACTGTGTTCCTAAATTTTTTGTATTAGTTTTAATTTGACGAAATAAAAAAGAAGCACTTCCAGTGCTTGTAAGGTCTCAAGTTAGGTTTCATTGAGACTCTGAAATACTTTTGAACACTCGCGCAAACTGGCCATGAGAATTTCAAATGTGCAAAGTTTTTAAGGAAATCACTCAAAATAGTGGACTATAGCACACGGTTTTTTGGCTAAAATCGCATGATCTTATTTTCTCACCAAAATCTTCCCACCCTAAAATCATGTTTTTTTAACACTTCTCAAAATGACCAAACGCAAAAATCTTGACCCGATTTTTTTTGTTTTTTTTTAGATTTTCCAAAGTCGAAATACAAGAAAATTCTTTAAAAAAAAAAAGTTTCGTCAATTGGAACATATTCTAAAAATCAAGCTTTACAAATGGTGAGGTTATGGCACAAGCAATTTATAGAAAAAAAAATGGTGTAGACAATGTTTATTTGTTCAAATTCTAATTAAAAAAATGTTTATTTTGAACAGCCTATAGTTCGTTGTTACAAGTGTTCCTAATTTTTTTTTCAACTTTTAATTTGATGAAATAAAAAATAAGCACTTCCGGTGCTTTTAAGGTTTCGCGTTAGGATTCTTTAAAATATTTTTGGACACTCGCGCAAACCAGTCTCGAGAATTTCTAATATGCTATTTTTAAGGAAATCATGTGTTATAATACGAATTTTTTTTATCAATTTAGCATAACTCACCGAATCAGGCGAAAACTCGATTTTGATGGTCAATGTGTTGTCACTTGTCAGAGTTCTTTTGCATTGTTTAATTTATTGATCCCATGAGCCCCCAAAACAAAATCCTTTTACATTTGGTCAAATTATATATAGTAAAAAAAGGTTTATTTTGAACAACTTGTAGTGAATCAACGTTTGTCCCTACAGGCGTACCTAATTTTTTTTTCTTAATTTTAATTTGACGAAATAAAAAGAAACCACTTCCAGGGCTTGTAAGGTATCGCGTAAGGTCTCATCGAGACTCTAATATACTTTTGAACACTCGCGCAAACCGGCCTTGAGAATTTTAAAGATGCAAAGTTTTTAAGAAAATCACTCAAAAGGCCAAAAGTATAGCACACGGTTTTTTGGCCAAAAATCTCATGATCTTATTTTCTTACCAAAATCTTCCCACCCTAAAATCATGATTTTTAAGCACTTCTCAAAATGACGGAATGCAAAAATCTCGACCCGATTTTTTTTTTTTTTTTTTTTTTACAATTTTCCAAAGTCGAAATACAAAAAAAATTGTATAAAAAAAAGGGTCGAGATTTTCTAGTTCCATCAATTGGAACACCTTCTAAAAATCAAGTTTTACCAATGGTGAGCTTATTGCACCGGCAAATTGCAAGGAAAAAGTGGTGTTGATAATGTGTATTTGTTCAAATCCTAATTAAGAAAAAAAGTTTATTTTAAACAACTTGTAATTCGTTGCTACAAGTATTCCAATTTTTTTTTAATTTGACGAAATAAAAAAGAAGTACTTCCGGTACTTTTAAGGCCTCGCGTTGGGTTTCATTAAAATACTTTTGGACACTCACACAAACTGGTCTCGAGAATTTCTAATATGTTATTTTTTAAGAAAATCACGTGCTATAATAAGGAAGTTGTTCTCAATTTTTTATAATTCACCTAATCCGGTGAAAACCTGATTTTGATGGCCAATGTGTTGTCAAAGTTCTTCTGCATTGTTTAATTTATTGATCGCATGAGCCCCCAAAATAAATCCTTTTACATTTGTTCAAATTATAGTAAAAAATGTTTATTTTGAACATGTAGCGATGAAACGTTCGTCATTACACGTGTTCCTAAATTTTTTTCTTAATTTTAATTCGACATAGTTAAAAAGATGCACTTCCGGAGCTTGTAAGGTCTTGCGTTGGGTTTAATTAACACTCTAAAATATTTTTGAACACTCGCGCAAACCAGTCTCTAGAAGTTCAAAGATGCAATTTTTTAAGGAAAACACCCAAAATTGTGGACTATAGCACATGTTTTTTTTTTTGCCAAAATCATATTTATTTTCTCCCCAAAATATTCCCACCCTCAAATCATGATTTTTAAGCACTTCTTAAACAGACGGAACGTAAAAACCTCGACCCGAGTTTTTTTTTACGATTTTTTTAAGTCGAAATTCAAGAAAATTCGTAAATAAAAAAAGTTGAGATTTTCTTGTTCATTCAATTGGAAACACTTTCTAAAAATTAAGCTTTACCAATGATGAGATTGTTCAAATTCTAATAAAAAATGTTAATTTTCAACAACCTGTAGCAACGAATAGGTCGTCGCTAAAAGTGTTCTCAAATTTTTTTATTAATTTTAATTTGACGAAATAAAAAATAAGCACTTCCAGAGCTTGTATGGTTTTGCGTTGGGTTTCATTGAGATTTGAGACTCTAAAATAGTTTTGAACACTCTTGCAAAGCGGCCTCAAGAATTTCAAAGATGCAAAGTTTTTAAAGAAATCACCCAAAACAGTGGACTATAACACACGGTTGTTTGGTCAAAATCGTATGATCTTATTTTTTGACCAAAATCTTCCCACCCTAAAATCCTGATTTTTAAGCACGACCCGCTTTTTTTATTTTAAGATTTTCCAAAGTCAAAATACAAGAAAATTAGTGTAAAAGAAAGGGTCGAACACCTTCTAAAAATTAATTTTACCGATGGTGAGGTTATGACATAGACAAATTTCTAGAAAAAAATGGTGTTGGCAAGGTTTATTTTTTCAAATTCTAATTAAAAAAATGTTTATTAAATTTTAATTTGAAGAGATAAAAAAGAAGCACTTCTTGTGCTTTGAAGGCAAGTATTTTTCTTTTCTGCTCTTTTGAATCATTACATGTTTTAGCTTTTGGCCAACAATGAAAGAAAGATGGTTGAAGTAAGCTCTTCTTAAGTTTATCCAAAAGATAGGACAAAAAAAAAGTCTCGCGTTGAGTTTCATTAAAATATTTTGCACAAACCGACCTCGAGAATTTCAAATATGCTATTTGTTAAGAAAACCATGTACTATAAGAAAGATGACCATGAATCGGTGTGGAAAATCTTAGATGGTGGAATATTTTCAGGAAAAAAAAACACCTTGATGTTGATCATGACCTTTATCATTTTGTAAAACTAGAGAAAAGATGTGCTTGGTAAGCATCTAACTCCCAATATTTATCAAAATAACTCGTTAGTCATATATTGATCTCTTCTAATTTGTTATATTACGTACTTATCTTCTTTTATGTTTTCATTACAGTAAGCAATTTTCTTTCTACAGCTACCATCCGATAAAGATGGATGAAGACCAGAATTGTGGCATGAGGCTTTATACTACAAGCACATTAGGATTTGCTATGCAGACGATCGTCCAAAGTGTGGGGAGCAGTATTGATGCAATTGAAATGGAGGATGGTGGAAAAAGGCAAAACATAGATTGGAAATTAAATGTTATGGTAGAGTATCAAAGTTTGAGAAGTTATGTGAGTTATGGGGTCACTGCGTCTGAATTCTTGCATTTTAGGTCTAAAGATATGTCTAAATTAAGATCAATTCAAAAGCAATTAAAGATATGTTGCAAAAAAAAAAGGGAAATATATGCTCTAAAGATATCAGTAGATCGAAGTCATTGGTGCACATATCTATTTCATTAAATTCTGAAAATGAGCCCTATAAATTGTAATAAGTATTCTTCTTAAAAAGAATTGTAATCAACATTGGAGGAAAAAGATGAAGAACATGCACAACCATTCTATCCATATATGACTTGTTGCTGAAAATCATCATCTACTCATACTAGAGCACCCATTCTCTCATTTTCCTCTTTGACTGATTTCACATGAAAGTAATTAAGAAAATAAAAAAAGGAGAATGTAGATAATATGAACTACAAACCACTAAAAAATCATTGTGAACAAGGCCTAATATCATCGTATAGAATCCATCACTTACAGTTGATGGCTTTACCATGTAATTCATTGGAAAACAACATAAATTATACAAATTATAGGAACCTCTTCGCCATGGAGAGAGACCACATCTTAGATCGAACAAAACCATCAAACAATAAGCACATGAAATCTGGCCAGATAGAATTAAAATCCTGATCAAGGATCTTATAGTTCTTGGGGGCGATTTTACGGACCTAGAAAGCACAAAGATTACATACTTAGCAGCAATAAAATAGACAATTCAATAATTCATAAATGGTGATTATACTTACTTGATTTACATGTCCAATGGCATCTCTGCTAAAACGCAAGAATTCATATGCAGTGACCCTATAACTCGCATGCATAACTTCTCAGACTTTAATACTCTACCATAATATTTAATTTCCAATCTATGTTTTGCCTTTTTCCACCATCCTCCATCTCTCTTATATTCCTCTATCTGTGTCTCATCGGTGCTTGCATTGACCTCTAAAGGCACATGACACACACGTCCAAGCTTTGCTATGTACGGTTTCCCGAGAGCATCGTGCACGATGAAAATGTTAGAAGGATTGATGTTCTCGTGCTTGACCTTAAACTTACAGTGAAGCTCCTCCACCCCGTAATAATATCACTGCATTGCATTTTGATTATGAGTACACTATTAGTATTGAATACATTCATACAAAAAAAATAGTGAATTAAATTTGAAATAAAACTCACTCAAGAAAACCAGCAAAATTTTCTATAGATTTGTCGTGCGTGTTGATCCAAGCCTCTAGGGTGCAATGGAATTTCTCCCACACAATGTAAAAAGCATCTTCATGTTTGACCAGTCCGTGTGTCCGCAGTATGTATTCACTTGTGTTTTCCAATGCAAACTTGTATGATTTCAAGTCCTCCTCAGTATTAACCTTCTCACAAACATAACCGTCCAGTGGAGCTTTCGAATAAGAACCCAAATGATCAGTTAAGGAACACTTGTAGTACTTATCTTCGATTTTCTCTACGAGTTTAATAGTAAAGTAGGATTTGTATTCATTGCCAATGGTTTCCTATACACATAGAACAAATAGGACAGAGACGTTCTTCAACGAATATTTAAGCAACTTAAACTAAATGGCCTAAACAAAAAGCATAATCAACGTCAAGATCGATAACACTCATTCAATTACACAATTTGCTATATATGTACGGTTATAAAATTGTGTAATTGAACGAAAGCTATCGATCATGACGTTGATTATGCCTTTTGTTTAAGCCATTTAGTTTAAGTTGCTTAAATATTCGTTGAAGAACGTCTTTGTCTATTTGTTCTATGTGTATAGGAAACCATTGGCAATGAATACAAATTCTACTTTACTATTAAACTTGGAGAGCAAATCAAAGATAAGTACTACAAGTGTTCTTTGACTGATCATTTGGGTTCTTATTTGGAAGCTCCACTGGACGGTTATGTTTGTGAGAAGGTTAATACTGAGGACTTGAAATCATACAAGTTAGCATTGGAAAACACAAGTGAATACATACTTCGGACACACGGACTGGTCAAACATGAAGATGCTTTTTACATTGTGTGGGAGAAATTCCATTGCACCCTAGAGGGTTGGATCAACACGCACGACAAAGCTATAGAAAATTTTGCTGGTTTTCTTGAGTGAGTTTTATTCCAAATTTAATTCACTATTTTTTTTTTGTATGAATGTATTCAATACTAATAGTGTACTCATAATCAAAATGCAATGCAGTGATATTATTAACGGGGTGGAAGAGCTTCACCGTAAGTTTAAGGTTAAGCACGGGAACATCAATCCTTTTAACATTTTCATCGTGCACGATACTTTCGGGAAACCGTACATAGCAAA
Organism: Rubus parviflorus; assembly: GCA_029955375.1. NCBI lineage: Eukaryota > Viridiplantae > Streptophyta > Magnoliopsida > Rosales > Rosaceae > Rubus > Rubus parviflorus. Next base: position 34,383,157 of record JARGGL010000001.1, read on the forward strand.
GCTTGGACATGTGTGTCATGTGCCTTTAGAGGTCAATACAAGCACCGACGAGACACAGATAAAAGAATATAAGAGAGATGATCATGAATTGGTGTGGAAGATCGTAGATGGTTGAATATTTTCTGAGGAGAAGAAGCTTGATCATGAACTTTAGCATTTTGTAAAGCTGGAGAAATATAAAGATATGTTGCAAAAAAAAAAAATTAAATATATGTTGCAAAAAAAAAAGGGGGAAATATATGCTCTACTCTAAAGATATCAGTAGATTTAAGTCATTGGTGCACATATCTATTTCATTACATTCTGAAGATGAGCCCTATAAATTGTAATAAGTATTCTTCTTAAAAAGAATTGTAATCAACATTGGAGGAAAAAGATGAAGAACATGCACAACCATTCTATCCATATATGACTGGTTAAGCAATTTTCTTTCTACTGCTACCGTTTGGTAAAGATGGATGAAGACCAAAAATATGGCATGAGGCTTTATACTATAAGAAAATCAAGATTTGCTAGACAAACGATCGTCCAAAGTGTGGAGGACAGTATCAATGCAATTGAAATGGTAAATGGTGGAAAAAGGCAAAACCCAAATTAAAAAGAAAATGTTATTCGATGTAGAGTATAAAACCCTGAGATATTATGGGATTTAGTTATGGTGATAGTCCTCCTATCTTAATATCTATTTCTTCTATGTGTACAAAAACTCATTTGCATGAAATGCGATGCCTATTTACCTATTAAACTTGTAGATCAATTCGAACATAAGTACTACATGTCCTCCTTGACTTCTCATTTGAGTGATTATTTGGAAGTTCGGAACGCTCCACTGGACAGTTATGTTTGTCATAAGGTTAAGATTCTAGATGACTTGGAATCATATAAGTTTTCATTGCAAAACACAAGTTAATGCATATTTCGGACACACGAACTGGTTAAACATGAAGATGAAATTTACACTGTGGGAGAAATTCGATTGCACCCTAGAGACTTGGATCAGCACGCACAAGAAAACTATAGAAAATTTGCTGATTTTATTGAAGGTCAAGCACAATAACACCAATCCTCATAACATATTTATCGTCAACAATGCTCCGGGAAACAGTGTAGAGCAAAGCTTGGAAATGTATGTCATGTGCCTTTAGATGTCAACGCAAGAATTGACGAGACACAAATAGAGGAATATAATAAAGATGATCATGAATCGGTGTAGAAGATCTTAGATGGTGGAATATTTTCTAAAAAAAAACATTTTCATGTTGATCATAAACTTCACTATTTTGTAAAGCTGGAGAAAAGATGTGCTTGGTAAGTATCTAACTCCCAATATTTATCAAAATAACTTGTTAGTAATTGATCTCATATAATTTGTTATGTTACTTATCTTCTTTTCTCTTTTTATTGCAGTAAGCAATTTTCTTTCTACCGCTACCATCCGGTAAAGATATAGAAGACCAGAAATGTGGCATGAAGCTCTATACTACAACAAAATAAAGATTTGCTAGGCAGACGATCGCCCAAAGTGTGGAGGACAGTATCAATGCAATTGAAATGGAGGATGGTGGAAAAGGCAAAACCCAAATTAGAAAACAAATGTATATTACATTGATCGATGTAGAGTATAAAAGTCTGAGATATTATGGAATTGAGTTATGGTGTCAGTCCTCCTATCTTAATATTTATTTGTTCTATGTGTCTAAGTCACTAAACTTTCAAGAGGATAATTCGTAGCATGCCAAGCCAAGATAAGGTTCTTCTTTTTTCCATCGAATTAAACCATATGCCCCACAGCTTGTACTGGCCACCATCCATTACTTTAAGTTTCATTCTTGCAAGCGTACTCTCTAGGCGGGATACTTAACGTGTTAGATATAATTCTGTATGGGTGGATCCGTGGATATGCACATAGCCTAATATCCATCGATTACAGCTAGAACTACTGAGGTATCTATCTCCGGAGCAAGATAAAAACTACGCTCATTCGGTATAATGCAGACAAATTCCTAGCAACCAATACTTATTATCCATCGGTTGATTATTAGGTCTGTCACATTCCAATACTTATGCACATATCCGAAGTATGTAGTTCACGGAATAAATGAATACTCTCGAGACCGGAGAAAATTATTATCTTAGCGGGATTATTTATTTATCGAAAATGAATAATTTATTAATTTATTGATAAATTAATATTTTATTAATTTATAAAGAATTTTCTTTTTTCAAAGAAAAATATATGCATGTATCTTATGAAAAGTCATAGCTAGATCCATGTAGGCATGTACTAGTCAAACTTTCTAATGGACATTAAAAATAAGAAGATATAAGGGCTTTAAAGATACATGTACATACATATTTCTAGAACTAGAAGATAAAGTGGTTTAGAATTTAATGCCCATGCATATAGATAAAACATGATCTCCTATATATACAATCTATGAGACTCAAAATCATGTCATCTTGTTCCTCCATATGCATTATGAATTTTTATGTACTATTTTTTTTATGTATTTTAATTAATTATTAATTTATATATTCGATGGGCCCTAAGGAAAATTAGAAAAAATTATCATCTTATGCATTAAGCGAAATTATTATTTTAATACAAAAGCCAGAGTCGGGACCATAGTTTTTTTTTTTTTTTTTTTTTGCGCACACACACCCCCACCCCATCCCACCCAGGTATCCAAGGAGAGTCGAATCCAGGATCTCTCCTGAGACAACCTTGGTGCCAAACAACTACACCAACCACCTCGGATCGGGACCATAGTTTTTTATTATCTAAGCGAGGTTATTATTTTATCGAACATTCATTTATCGAGGTTTTATTGTATATGGCAATGAGCAAAACCTAGTTTGAAATACAAGAAGCTCCATATATCTAACTGTCCTAACATTATGATTGCTAATTCAGCCTAATCGATCGGATGATGAATCTACTTTCCTATTCTTTACGAGAGAAATTTACAAGGGTATGATTTTGTTCATAATTAAGCTGATTTCAAATCTCTGTGAGACTGCCAATTAACTTGTTTGTTTGAGAAAAGATGTGGCGCGGCAATGGTAGACAGTGAGGTATTTGATAATTCTAAAACTGTTAAGGCTAAGCAGCTCATGTTGTTGCTCTCATTGAGTTTTTTCTTTTTGGCTAATCCCTTTCCTTTCTGACTAAAGTTTTTGAGGAAGCCATAGAAAACTCTTCCCTTTGATATATTACATCATTCATTGGCTAGCTAATCCGCTGGGTTGGTATTTGGCACCAATTGTTGCATGTACGTATCAGCCCCATGAAGCTTTCAACGTACCTCATCAACTTTTGCAGCCACCCCAACATTTTTTACCTTCTTCAACGAAACCAATTGATGAATATATTAAAGAATAAAACAAAGCAATCCTAGGTGATGGCAAAAGAAAAGTGAATGGCATAATAAAGGCAGGCCGGATTTGAGAACCTGGTTAGTATTTACGAGAATATATACTTGAGAGTATAAATGGAACCGCGCGGGTTAAAAATCATATCAGTGCCAACTTATCAAGTTGAGGACAAGCATAGAAATAAATCTTAAAAGCAAAAGGATAGAGTGGAGAATGCACCTAGTTACCATGAGTACTGTACAATCGATCTGCATGTTTCTCGATCATTCATTTCATTCATAACAATCCATCAACAGTGGCAAAATATAGTGGATATTAATTCATATATAGGCCGAACATATCAGCCCAGAGATAATCTAATTAAGGAGAGATCAAGACCCACCATTAACAAAAGGAGCTAGCTCAAGACCCAACATTAACGAAAGTAATTGATTCTGCATGCCTCATCGATCTTATCCCTCTCTAACCACCAACCATAGACAATCCACACCAAATTGATTCTGCATTCTTACGCTTCCATCATAAACCCATCATAATTTGCTTCCATGCTATACTATCTGCCTCATGCTTACGCTTACGCTCACTCTTAGGTTCGGAGGACCTGGGAGAAAATAAACCAATAATTATATAATGACAGAATATAGTTTGTACTTGAACCCATGCAGGCAGAAGCTAGCCGAAATAGACAACGTACAATATATAATGAATAGGAGCAAAAACTAACGTAACCTATCTATCAAATTGATCGATATATATGAAGAATGCATTGTGCAGAAAAGAAAAGAAAAGGATGAAAACAATAAAACCTAGAACGTATCCAATTTGTAGGAAAAAATATACAAGCCAAGACTAGCTAGGTCAACATAAGTAGGTAGTAACTGTATTGCCTGCTAAGATCACGCTCACAGATCATTAATTTGTACGTGTTAGTACCAAAGAAGCAGTTTTCCATTTGAAAACCTACGAGCATTGGCTTTGGCATCATAAGGCTAACAATTCAATCACAAAGATAATACATACACATGCACTTTCTTCTTTCTCTTTCTTTTTTTGATGGGACATCCATGCATGCATATTGAACCATGAAACTAATAAACACGAAGAAGACAAAGCAAACAGTTGATATATATATATGCTCAAATCACAAAAAAAAAAAAAACACAGGGAGAGGGAGAGAGTGACTGTACATGACGAAAGCATCTGTGAATGTCTGGTAATCATAAAGCCTCGGAATATTGTAGTTATCCTCGAATTGAGGAAGATTGGACATATGTGACTCAAGATCGTCAAATTGATGATAACACACAGTGGATTGTCATGGTAGAAGTGTATCCCTCCTCCATCACTGGTCTTAAATTTCACATCAAATGTTGCTACGCCTAAAGACCATGTAGGTTGGCTGATTCTTCCCGACAAAATCAAACAGAAGTTGCTGTCACCTGCATAGCAAACTTTTCCGCCAAAGAAGGTCTCAATTGGAGAGGGAAGCTTAGGGTCTTTGTTCAAAGAGTGGAGTAGCTGTTGAAACTGCAGCTCGCCATCAGGAGCAAACAAGTAAGCTGCTAACCCTTTAGGAGTAAAGCCAACGGCAAGGCCCCCTTTTCCTGGTTCTGCAAAGCAAATGGAATGGTAGGGCAAAGCAAGCTTCATAGGCTCGGAGTGGTCCTGGATCTTCATCTCGTCGCCGTCCGATTCAGACTCATCATATGAATCGTAACCAATGGTACTCAACTCAAGCAGCCACTTCGTTGTCTTTACGGATTCCCACAGGGATTCATCCACGTTGTAACAGTAGAACCCGTAAAGAGAGCGCAGATAAATCTTTGGACCCACCACCAAATGGTAACAATAACGAGCCATGACACAATCAGGAGGCGCAGGCAGCTCCTCCCACTCAAATTTCAAAGAATCAAAGCACTCAAACGATGGAAGGCCAGTATTATAGAAATACGGCATGAAACTCATTACGTATACCTTGCCATTAATGGTGGCCAGAGCTCTGGCATTGGTCTTTGCTGCGTTTGGCTTAGGAAATCTAGGAGCAGGAGAGATCTTTCCTATAGAGGAATCCAACACAAAAACATCAGAACTGAAGGCATCCTTTGGGTCGTCGTCGTCATTACCAAACCGCCAATAATTAAAATCCCTCCGAGTCCTTTCTCCCCCAACCATGTAGAGTTCATTAGAATCTTTAAAAAATGCACACATTCCCCGGGGGAGATTCTCCTTCTTAAAATCTGCCACTAGTTCCAACTCAGGACATTGATTTTGCTCCAGCTTGTTAAGATTCACCCGGTTAGCATGTTCCCTAAATTGCATGTACAAATAGTACTCCACCTTCCCCATTCTACCAAGGGCTCGATCGCCTCGCACTGATTCTAAGTCAACCAACCTATGAAAAAAACAAACACTATACGAGGGATTTGCTCAGTTTTTAGGGTTGCGGCTGCAGTCCCACTCTATATACGGAGCCGGGTTCGGGTTAAAGATGGGCCTTTAGGCTGATTTATGGGCCAAAAGAAATATAGAAATGTTATCAGCCCACAATCTTCAATTTGAAATTTGAGTTTTTTTTTTTAAGGGAATGAATATATGCAAAATGAGCATAGGACAACTGAGGTATCTATTCTCCAAAGCAAGATAAAAACTATGCTCATTTTGCATAATGCAGACAAATTCCTAGCAAACAATACTCATTATAGATTCAGTTGCACACGTACTTGTGGTAATTATATCAACTTCTCAATTCACTGAAACATGCACCAATACACTTAATTGTGGTTCGAACTGACAAGAGAGCTCCAAGGAGCTTGCCACAGACACAATGAAGGAAATTGAAAAGAAGAAGAAAACAAACAAAAAAAACTAATTCCACTTGCCCGACCCAAAACAAAACAACAACAAAAAAAGACCATTAGTACAAGAATTTGTAGTACAAAAATAGGTGTCTTGAACAACATTAATTGAAGTGGCTGGTTTATAGAAGCCAATATTTAAGGCATTATAATGTATTTACTAAGAAGATCGATCAAGGCAGCATCACCATGGTGAGCTTGAGCAACTTATTTTGGAGGAAACTAAATACAGATTTCACAAAATGTTGTTACATAGAAGAAGTACAAAGAAAATAATTGTAAGTGATATATGGCAATGAGCAATTAATGCCTGGGTTGAAATACAAGAAGCTCCATATATCTAACTGTCCTAACATTATCATTGCTAATTCAGCCTATCAGATGATGAATCTACTACCTATTCTTTACAAGAGAAATCTGCAAGGGTATGATTTTGTTCATAATTAATTAAGCTGATTTCAAATCTCTGCATGCTTCCGTTTGTTCAGCACAGTGCCGCGGATTGCATGTTGTGCAATTAGAGATAGAATGATTAAAACTAAAAGTCGATCTTCGTATATAATACTGTGGCTAGCTAGACCTTTCCATCTGACGAAGGGAGGCTTCTACAAGCTTCGAAGGCCTTCGAAGAAGATTTTGTTGCGGAGTTAGTGCCTTTGGAGGGAGCCGAAGAAGGAGTCGGTAGCTTCTTGGGCAGCATCTGTTCCCAACAGTCCTTAGGCAATGCTCTTGATGCTTCTGAAGATGATGATGCTGAGAGAAGAATGATAGCAACAAGAGTGAAGAGCAAGCACTTGTGCCTCCAAGAACCTGACATTGTTGAATAGTAATACAATTTGGAATTGAAACAAGTGATCGATATATGCTTTTGTACTTTCAAGTTACTAAGAAGGTAGCAGACAAGTTGAGTAATGTAAGGAGACTGCCAACTTGTTTGTTTGAGAAAAGATGTGGCAATGGCAGACAGTGAGGTATTTGATAATGTTAAGGCTAAGCAGCTCATGTTGTTGCTCTCATTGTGTAGAATCTGTATAAGTGATAGAGAAAAGAATTTAGGGGATTTTAATATTCTTAATTAATTAGGACCCCTTTTTCAGTGTACGTTGGGTATAAGAATTAAATTGTTCTAATGTCTGGTAACAAATCCTTGTTGTCAGAGTTGTTCAAAGTGATAAATTAGTAATGCCACTTGTACTCTTTGTGACCTAACCACAAGAAGATTTCACCAACTTACTTAATTTGCTGAATTTATGTGATATGTATGATGGGGTATTCCATTACTTTCTTTGTTGCCAAGCATGCAATGACAGTAAAGCCAGCATCAAACTAATTAAATAAAAGAAAAGAAATCATTGAAGCCCTTTAAGCCTATGGTTGAAAACACCAACCTAAAAACTATGGCAGAATTTTTTTTTTCAATTTCAATCATGCAAACATGAGGGAGGAGAGGTTTTCTTTTCATTTCCTCATATTATTCACATCCAAAGAAACAAGCTTAGCCTAATAAAAAGTTGATGAGTAAATATTTAAAAGGAGTCCAAAAGAAGCATCTTGGCACTTTTGTAGGCTATTTTGCCAACAAAGAAAATAGTTTTACAAAAAAAAAAAAAAAGGTAATGGCCATCAGTGGTGTCACTGAGATATTAGTATATTTTATGAGAAGGGTTGTGATTAGCACACACACTTAATTTCCCAACTATCCTTCTCTATGGTCAGCAGGAAACCCCTCATTAGTTCGAAAGTGAAATTCTGTCAGGTAATCAACAGAACATATTAAAGCAAAGTAATCACAGTTAAGTCAAAAGGTCTAGTCCAAGCGTTCTTCCAAAGCATTACATACTTCATCTAACATTAAAAGAATGTTAGGTACATTAATTCTTCTTCTACTTTTTTCTTTGTTATGTCGCAATGTAGTTTATTGCTCAAACGTATTCACCTCATAGACAACCCTTTAAAGATTATTTTTATTAAAAATCAATCAACTCAAACATCTCACGGTCACCAAATATATAGATGATTTGTCACGAGAATATACTATATTTATTTGGTAACAGTTAGATGAAAAACAATTTTTCAGTTTAGTTGATTGTTTTCAGATATATAGAGTACCAAAAAGTCATTCTATTTCATCAACTTGGAGAATACATACATTAGTGCTCTTCCTATCGAGGAAATTCCAGTTCACCATCAAAAGAGTGAAGTCATGAAATAATCCGGGGGTGAAAAATCATGGGACGGGAGGTCCATTGCTAAGTAAGGAGCATAGATGAATTTTTGTGCAGAAAAGTTCTTTAAAATGTGATTAGAAAATGAAAAGTTATAATTAGCGGACTGCACTCTTTAGAAGAAAAAGCACCAGACTTATAAAAGAGAAAGGTAACTAGTTCTAGATGGAAAAACTAATGATTGAAACTAATGTTTAATGCCATCGCAGAGAAGCCGATCCCTATATAAAAGAATTTAATGCACATGTGTGCATGACACATATAAAATCATAAAAGTTGGAAGAATGTCGGATGAGGGATAATGTTATAATTTATGCAGGCTCATTTTGGGACAATAAGAGTTGGAAGGAGATGGAAACTGTACTCTATCTCTAAGTGGTAGGCTCCATCTCACCCTATATCTTACATGATCACCTATTTGTCTGCCAAAGGTTTAAAGTGTACAACGATCTCAAACGTCTCCAACAAATTTTTCCATCTACTCTGATTTGTACCCAGAAATATCACCTATAACACCAAAGGAGTAGGACTAGTTTAATTGGGTTTTGACCATTTTAACTTAGAAGAGGGCTTGTATACGATTCCTCAGAACTTGTATACGTATGTGAAGATACGAATCGGATGATAAATACATGATTGTTTACAACCGGTGATAGTGAACAAAAAAAATTGCTAAGCACGTTATAATATGCAGCACAACCACATAATAGCATGCACAATACGGCATGTGTTGCTGGAGACACTGTTTCATGAGCAGTAACATACATTAGAGATTCATTTAAGAGTATTAAGATACAAAAGTTCTAAGCCCAAGCCCTCTGATTCAACAACAGGAAAAGCGAGAGAAAAGACGAGGGCTTCTGATCTATATTTTACATATCCAAATGGCTTTACTTTTATAGATACTTGATCTTTGAAAAATGAAAAATAATCAATAGGCTAATGCTGGCATTGACCAAGCCTTGGGCGGCCAAAGACGCAGATTGAAGACTTTAAGCAATGGCTGATAAGATTGTCTCTTGCTCTGTAGGACGCCAAAATGTTTTCTGAATGCAGAGCAATCCCTTATTGTCTTTTGAATATGTAAATCGGATATCCCACTGCAGAGATTTCGCCATGCTCTCGATCTCGTTCAAGGTTTCAGCATCATCCCATACGATTAGCTTCCCTTCCGGCCTTAGTATCCTGTCAACTTCCGCAATCACTGCCACTAAGTTGCATCTGTAGCCAGAATAGCATAACCACATTGAATCAGAGTTATACATGACTTGAATGACGAGTTAGGATTACAATACACATTTATAGCAAAACTGAAGAGAATTTACCTTTTCTTAAGCACAGAGAAGAGATGATCTGCATGGACAACATCATAAGTTCTAGGGTATGTACTGAATGATTCACACCAATCATGGTACATCCCGATTAAACCGCGCTCAAAGATTATTGCAAGTGTGTCACGAGAGTCAATAGGAGGAACTACATTCATTACCCATACTTTCAAGTCTTTCAGTGCTGCAGCAAACCTAAAAATACAGCCCAAAAAGAAACATAGATCAAGTCAAATGTTTTGACGTTCTTAATACACTGGGAAACAAAAGCCTTGGCACAACAGAAATAAGAAGACCAGGAAGCAACTGAAAGGGGAATCATTATTTTTTTCAGAACAGGAAATGACATGACAATCCTACTGATGAAAAATTTCCAACCATATATTTGCATCAATGGCGGATATCCACAAAATTTTCCCCTAGAGCCACTAAAATGTTAGAAATATATATTACATACTAGCAATATTAACTATACATATATGGAAAAAAAATCGTTTCAATCAATTGTATGCAAAGCACCACAAAGAAGGAAAAGGAAAATAGAAGGAAAAGGGACACTGTATACTTTGCTCAGGGAGGGTATCAAAGATCAGGTAGTGATGCTTTCATGGGAGAAAAGTAACTAAAAATAATAATTACTTACCCTCCGTATACAGCTCTCATGTCCACGACATTCCTTACAGAAGACCAATTGATTCCCATCCCATTCAAATATGTCTTGGAGACAACATTCTTCCAATGCTTATAGTCAGAAATAAAATCTTCTGGGGCGGATTTTCCATTAACATCAAGTTGAGACTTCAACCAGTATGGTGGTTTCTCCAACCTTAATGGCCACTGCGGCGGCCATTGAGACCCACGATCTGATGCATCCTCAGGCACTTTGTGTATGCATGCCTCTAACGGTACTTTCCTGATAATGCAGAAATAAAAGAACCCTTTAGAAGTGTTGGAAATTTAACTGATGGACAATACTAGGAGCATTTTCATTGCAGAGAGGCACTTCAACAATGTGAAGCAGATTTGGAGTCATTACTTTTGACAGTAGGCCAAATTTGATTGATGACAAACTTAAAACATCTTATGAAATCGATTTCCATTTTTTTCTGTTCAAAATTTCGAATTAAAACTTTTCAACTTGCTATAGTAATGAGCAGATTTTATTAAAAATACATTAAAGATGAGAAGGGAAGATGCTAAATATCGAAAGGTAAGGTACCAGGCGGCATTTGGATCATCAGACTCATTGCAAAGAGGAGGCTCATTTCGTGCTCTTTCATTGTAGCACTCATTGGTAGATGGTTTCCTATATACAGCAGCAGCAACTTGATTGAGCTTGTCCTTGTTAATCACCACCAGATCCCAGCACATTGACTTAGTTAGTTTAGACATTGCTGCCAATAATTACCATGAGGGAGGAAGAGAGACCATGTAAGCTAGAAGCAAACAAAACATTCAACTTTCTTCAGAGGAAAGTAAGCAATAAAAAAGCTAGTCTACCTTTCCAGATCCCAACATCTTCAGGAAGCTTTTGGTAAACCGGAGTAGCAGACCAGACAAAGTAACCACCAGGTCGCAAGACACGATTAAGCTCCAAGAGCAGTTTACCACCTGAAATGTAACTTAATTATATCTCTAACACTAGACCTAGCCCGCACACAAAAAAAAAAAAAACATGCGCTTATTACCTTCAACATGCCAAGGGACTCTACAGCGTGCACAGTGGACAAGATCAAACACAGAACTTGGGTATGGTAGCCTTGTGGTACCCATAACAGCTGATATGGCAGGGATTCCCCGCTCTAGTGCAAATTGAACTTGGGCTTCGTGCTCATCCTTGGGAGCAAATGACATAGCAAGAACATCTCTGTCGAATAGAAAACCTCCAAAGCTGGCTACCCCACACCCAACATCCAATATCACACGGCTTCTTTTACCCCAAGCAATATCAGGAAGAGACTGCATGGCCAGTACAAATATCCACGTTAAGCAATAAACTAGTCAAAGGAGAACATAACTGTCACCAACAAATGATGCTTTCAAAGATTGAAACTCCAGACCAGGTAGATAATCAAGTTGAATATCTTGATTATTTTACCAAAAAAAAACATCAAAAGAAAAATAAACATTTAAGATTAAATGAAAGTTGCTTGAATATTTTTTTTTTGAGAAGAAACATATTGTATTAAAAATAGAGGAACATTACAAAACTCTGTGGACAAGGGGGCCACAGAACACAGACACACAAAGGAAACATAAAAACTCGAAGAAAAGCACTGCAGACTGCAGTAGCTAAAAAGAGACCCAAAAGACTCTCACTAAAGAGACCCAAAGACCCTCCTAAACTGCTGCCCTCCAATCCCTTAGAATTGACGAGAAGCTGTAGTCATTAAACGTTGCTTGAATATTTTAAATTGATATAACTGCAACTATGTCAGGGTTATACAAATATAAGGGTCTATACAACCAGAGAAGAGGACTTCACACAATGCATGCTGAGATGCAGACTATGAAATGGACAAGTTGTTGCATGTATTAAGGATGAAACCAGATGGCACTCTACATTCCATAAAATCCAGATCCTTAGGAAATAGAACATCCAAAATTAGTATTTCTCGAGGAGTCCAGGAAATGACATACAAGAATTTCCCACTCTCACAGTTCTTATCCATATTTTTTTTCTTAATTCAAATGAAGCTTTCGGTTAGAGTGTTCAAATAAGTATATCTGTGTTAGAACAATGTATATTGTATATGAAACATAGAGAAAAATAACACAAAGGACTGAAGCACACCCACATAGACACATTCCCAGTCCTGCACGCAGGAAGCAAGGAATAGCACTTTACATTCAGCAAAAGCACAAATAGGAACAAAGTTTGAATGAACACAGGTACATCCTGTTCAGTTGGTCAGAGAGAGATTCTGTAAGATCCTAACCAACATGGCCACTACTTGACAATGTAAATTTCAGATGGTAGATTTTTTAGATAGTAGGTCAGAGAATCAGGAATGGCATTCCATTTATGTGAAATTTCAGATAGTAAATTTTTTTAAGACTGACGGAGCAAACAATTCATGCAAATTAATGCTTAAATATGATGAGAAAAAAAATTAAATAATAGGACTCACTTTTTGAATAAAATCAATATAATGAAGAGCACCGTTCTTAAACTGAGTTCCACCACCAGGAAAAGTAAGGTATTCACCGGTAACTTTAACCCAGTTTTGGTGCCCCTTAACTACTGCAAGCTTGGTGTGAGGAATATTGTGGTACCATATCTGCATCATGCACCAAGCACACATTTTAATTTCAAGTATGAAAAATAGGTCAGTTTTATTGTTTTGTTAGACAGCTGATATACCTTTTCCCTGCTTGTTGGCCACTGAATTGGCCGCTTGTATCCTTCAGGTAGAGGAACGAGACAGGTGGAGGCCTCCTCAGGGCAGTGCCTCTCTCGATGTTCATAGTGCATTGTACTTGGAAGCTTTCTGATAGATTTCCAATTGTCAAGACAAGGAATGTAGTCAGGTCCTGCAGTGACATTACAGAGTTTCCAGCCATACTCACTCTGATATTTAGATACTGAAGATTTTTGTGTTTCCTTCTCAATTTCCATGTTATTACTGGTGTCACTTTCTTCCGAATTCCCATCTTGATTTTTCTCAACCTTCTCCTCCTCAGTTTGACCAAGCACTTCATCTTCCTGCTTATTTTCATCAGCAGTTTCATCTCCCTCCAATTTTTTCTCACCCTCTTGGATCTCAGATGTATTTACACCTGAACTCGCCTCCAACTCTGTCTGCTCAGTTTCACTCGTTTTACCACCTACTTCCTCTGTTAATCCAGCTTCTGAGTTTGACTGCCCATCTCCTGAACTAGCTTCCTCATCATTTACTTTCCCATCCCCATCATTTTCATTATCTGTCTTTGGTTCCTCTTCAGTCTCAATTTTCTCATCAGAGCTCTCTTTCACAATCTTCTCTTGCTGATTTCCCTCATCACCATTATCACTTTCAGAATCAACCTTCACCTCAGAAACCTCCTTTGAAACACCTTCTTCCTGGTTTTCTTCACTTGTACTCACAGATTCATCCTGTGAAACATTTTGATTAATTTCAATATCAGAATTGGTTTCACTCTGTGAATCACTGCCATTGTCATCCCCTCTTGTTACAGTTTCTGATAATCCACCAGAACTGTCTTCGTATTGCTTAGAACTTTTACCAGTTGCATTCTCCTCAGTTGATAAGTTTTGACTCTGAAGCGGAACAACTGATGACATTAATATCCAAACCCCAACTAAACAAAATGCAACAAATACAACCAGACTGGTTGTTGAACAACAATTCAATGACTTCTTTCCATCAATTCGGGAATACTTCCCCATAGCCATCTTTAGAAGGCGAAGATCGATATCACAAATTTTACACACCTGACAAGGGCAATAACAAGACAAACTCAGCTATCCATGTTGTATCTGTTTTCAAACTGAAAAAGAACTGTTTTGCATGAAGAGAAGAACCAAATAGGCTTTGAACTTGTAAAAGATTTTCCACCAATATACTAATATGCATAACAAATGGCCATCCTAGCAATTTTTGATATGGAATTGTAGTGCTGTGGTGTGTGTGTGTTTTTTCCATGGCAAACTACAGAATTTCATAACTAATAACAAAGTGGATCATATGACAGCATAAAAAGAAAAGCACAACTTTACTCCAAATAAACCAGATCCATCAATCAACTAAGAAACTTGGAAATTTCAGCACAAAAGATCAACTTTTGCCAATTGGATTTCCCCAAAAAAAAAAATCTTCTTTTCCTGAAGTAGTAATAACCCATTTCTCATAACTACAAACCCAACAAGCAGCTAGAGAACGAAAATGGTGGGTCAATATTAGAAGAATGCAAAGTTTGGTTCGTGAGAAAAGGCAGGAGCATAATGAGGTGGGTATGCGTAAAAAGATAAAAAATTGAAGTTGTTTGAATGCAATTCATCATAAAGAAAAGCTCTTTGATCATGCAAGAGACTGAGACTTACTTGGCTCAGTGGCCGAGAGAGAGAAAGAACGTACTATAGGGTCTTTTTGCTCACTGCATTCTGTTTGCCTCCAAGTACTAGTAGAACTCAGAACTGGGTCTGTCTGTGGGTCTTAATAGCTCCCCCTACCGACTATTTGATTTGGCATTGTTAATAAATATCTGAGAGAGAGAGAGAGGAGAGGACAGGGATAGAGATAGAGATCTGCTTGTAATTCTATAACCTTTTACTGGGATGGCGAATACCAGCTAAGCTTAAGTTGTAAACCAATTGCAAGAGTCAACCAAGTCAAATAAACAGCGTGCGTATTATTAGACTCGCATCAAGGAGAAAAATGCCGGTGATCTACAAATTTCTTTTTAATTTTTAAATAAAAATAAAAATAAATAAAAGTAGGTACAAATTGCCCTCATCTGTCTTCTTCTCTTGTAATCTGGTGTCTCTGCATTGCTTATAATGATCGAAGAATGAACTTGGTCAATTTTACAACGAGAAGATTTTGTAAGAGTGCATACGACGCTCGTTGTCTTAATGCATGAATCGAGATCTCAAGATGGAGGTGGGCCACTACCCACGTTCTCGATCATCGACTAATGGAGATTGATCACAAGAATGAGCTACACTAATGTGGACGCACTGTAATTACCATGGAAATAAGGAATGTCTACGTGTGAATAGTGTCGGTGCATAATTGTGTCACTGTAATTACCATGGAAATTAATGAAGATTAAAGAATGATGGAGATGGAGATGGCATTTATAATTAATTGTATGGTTGCTCCGCTGGCTCTCTATTTCATCCACACATTAGAGTCAATCTTTTGCTGAGAACAATTTTTTCAGCAATAGGGGACATCTTGAGAGCGATGATTTTCTCTTTTTTTTGGACGCCTTTTTCATATGTACAAAATTGAACCATAGTGAAATTATCTATATATGCGGTTCAATTTCAAGTTGTTGAGATCGATAAGTGTTAGGTTTTTCAAAATCATAATCAGTATATGAATCATAGTTAATTGGATAATATGTAACAATACAATTAAAGACCTAATCAAAAATTGTCCGTCGGGAATCTCCTAATGAGCCAGGCAAGCGTAGTAGCTTGTGGCTTCCTGAATACATCAATTATGTCTTGAGCAAAAGTATTGTAAGAGATTTAGTACGAAAGTTAATAATTTTAATTGTCACTTGCTAATGCATTATATGAAACGTTTGTCTACTAAATTTGCTTTTTATGATATGATAAAATTGGATTAATAGGGAACGGAAGCAATAGAAGACATATATGAGTCAGGAGTAGAGTTGTACGTGAATGCTAAATTATTTTCAATGATGAGCAAATTGAGATACCTGAAGATTAATTATGGGAACTTACCTGAAGGACTCGAATATCTTTCAAATAGTTACGGATTCTTAAATAGACCGGGTATCCGTCAAAATCTCTCCCACAAGATTGAAATGTTGTGGGGAGAAATTTTGATGGATACCCGGTCCATTTAAGAATCCGTAAATTATTGGAAAGATATTCGAACCCATTAGGTAAGTTCCCATAATTAATATTCAGGTATCTCAATTTGCTCATCATTGAAAATGATTTAGCATTCAAGTACACCTTTACTCCTGACTCATATATGCCTTTTATTGCTTCCGTTCCTATTAACCCATCATAAAAAGTAGATTTAGTAGAAAAACTTGTCATATAATGTATTAGCAAGTAACAATTTAAATTATTTTTGTACTAAATCTCTTACAGTTTTTTTGCTCAAGACATAATTGATGTGTTGAGGAAGTCACAACCTACTGCGCTTGCCTGGCTCATCAGGAGATTCCCAACGAACGATTTCGCAACTCATTTCTCGGAGCAAATTGTGCATCCCTAGTCTTCCATACGAACGAGTCAGGAGAGATCTTTCCTTGAGGACTTGTATTCCAATAATTGCAGAAACATGGTAGCTGTTTAATTAGTACTTTTGTTACTGGATCTTTGTCATCAGCCCCTGCACCTAAAAGCAATCTTGAATCAATTTCAACTAGATTCTCTACAGAACTGAATAATGTAGCTAGCTAGGCTGCAATTTTGTCCATATCACTTCAACAATATCTTCCATGAGCTTGGATTCAATTTGTTTTCTATTCGATCTTGTAATTAATGACATTTAATTAGGCCTCAGATCGAGGCTTAGATTGGTCATCTGCCTATATTCTTTGTGAATTAATTAATTGTAACATAATCAAGAGCACAAAAATTAACTGTGCGTGTTGTAAATTAATGCAATGGAAAGTAACCAAAGAAAAAAGAGTACGGTATGACGGTATATATATGATTACCATTCATTTGAATTCCAGCCAGAGAAATTCGCCACTTGAGTTAAAGCAGATGCAGATTGATCTCCACCTTTAATATATTGCAGCTTGTCGATCTTTAAATAACATAAGCGCGCAGCTTCTCTTGATCAACAAATTAAGGAGCTTTAATTTAAAAGAAAATATAACAATTAAGATCGAGACTACGTACTGCTGCTAGCTTGAAGAAATTCTGAATGTTGCTTCATCGATCAAGCTGGAATTGATCGAGAAGAAGAAGATGCTGACCCAAATCGCATTTCTTTGTACATTAATTTTCTTTTTCCCATATGCATGGAGGTTATCTACAGATGGAGCCAAGTACTGCGTCTTCTGCTTCGGATTTCATTGATCGAATGAAATCGATCGAGCATTGCTTAGCTTTCCCTTGTAATTTGCTTTAAAACCACCAAAAATGGGTGAGACGTGCGAGGAGGACTGATGACATTAATTAATATATGTATTGCTTTTTCGGTGAAAGACTAGTTTTCAGTGCGGATCGATTGCGGATTCCTTCCCTCCTCATATCTGTTTTTGTCAATTCCGTGCCGTTCAGAGAAAGACTACTTTGTTTTTTGAGCAAATTACCCAAAACTACAAAAGCAGGAAACTTGTATCCATGCGGTACAAATTCACTATGCAATAGTTCTTAAATACCAACCTTACCCTATATAAATAAATAAATAAAAAAAAAAAAAAAAAAAAAAAAAAAAAAAAAAACCCCTTTAAACTGGCGGAGCGTTGTGGACCCATATCTTTGAATTTGTTTGTTCTAACAATTGCAGCTAAGATCTATCATCTACACTCGAAGGTAAACAGTTATATTTTTCTCATAATATTGCTTATTACTGCACTATTTCTTCTCATTTAAGAGAAAGTTTAGATTTAAAACGAGAGTTTATAGCTAACGCTTATAAAAGAATTGAAAGCCTACAGTTCTTGATAGATCATATCCGAACCACTAATCTTAGCAGAGCTAAAGAAAGGAAGATAGTCCTCGAAGAAGAAATCCGAATAGAAAAGGATCTCATAAGAAATCTTTTAATTGAGAAAAAAGAGATAGAATCTCGCCTGAGTAGACTTTTAGTCTAATGAGCAGTCTTCCTCTTCTACTAACTAGAGAAAATTTATTATCCTACTGTAAAGATTCTACAGAAGAACTAGAAAGAGAAAGAAAGAAATTAAAAGATCTTGTGTGTCTTCGAGAAAATACTAGCATTCAATCACCAAATTTCTGGTCTATCCTAATCAGGATTAGAAATACTAGAGAAAGAGTAGACGAAGCTAAAGAATCTCTAGAAGTTTATCAAGAAATGCTTGATGATTTGAGCATCGGTTAGATCCGCAGTCCAACTGGTATCAGAGCTTGTTTAGCTCAAAGATTTCCCAAGATGGGAACAGTATCTGAACAAATAATAGAGAAACTAGAATCTCTATTAAAAAGACTAGATGAAAGTCATCAAGAAACTTTAGAAGAAATCTCTAAATATAACACGAGTTTAGAGAATGTTCAAAAAATAATCGACCAATTAATAAAATTGGAAGAAAAGCTCGATTATATTAAAACTCTTCCAGAAAAGGAAGAAGAAAAGTTAGTAACAATACTAACAAAAAATAAAGAGAAACAGATTCTCTTTCCAAAAATAACAGAACAGTCTGTTAAAACAAATAGGTTTAAACCATTGGAAAAACCTACACAACATGCTAAGTTCAGCATGCCAGAGATAGAACAGTCAACAAAAATGACTAATATATCTCAAGAAAAATCAAAAGTTCTAAAGGGAACTAGAGAAATTATTAGAGATACTAGAATGCTAGGTATCTTTAAAAAGAAAAAAGAAGTTCAGCTAATAAACGCTGAAGAATTTGAATTCAATGAAATCGAAAGCAGAGTAAAAAACTCTTCGATACCAAAATTTGAATTCAGACAAATATATAAAAGAGGAAATTTCGAATTGTTAGATAGCCATCAATTCAAAATGCTAGAATTTACAACTCCAGCAAACACAGGAGAAACAGATCTCCTTATGATAACACCTAGCGAAGTAGCTAGAGCAAAAGAGAAAAAATATGAATTCATGCACATTGGAGCAGTCCAAGTAGGCATAAAATTATTAGCCAGAGAAGGCATAAATTGTTCGGTTCTATGTGTCCTACAAGACAATAGAATAGGAGACTTTCAGAAAAGTCTTCTAGGAACACTTGAAGCATCCCTATGCAATCAAGTTGCATACTTCAACTGTTTCCCGAATTTCTCTACAAGTCTAAAAGACGCAGTTCAATCCTTAAGATTAAGGGTGAAAACAGATGGCATTGCCATGAAAGAAAACATGCAAGAACTTGCAATAGTATACAGAGTATACTACAAATTAATGAGTTCAACAGTAGAACCCAAGACCAAGATATCAAACATTCCTGGTCTCACTACTGGTTTCCTCACCAATCCAAAAAACTGCGCAGAGCAGATAAAGAAAGTTACTTGGAATGAAGTAACATTTCCATTAGAATGGAAACTTTCTGGTCCTAAACTACAACCAGAAAATACAAGAGCAAAGTCTTATCAAGACAGAAAGACTGGAAATATCAGCCTTAGATTCGAAGGTCACAGAAAAAGTGATGCGAATATTGAAGAAGTAAACAGAGGTATAAAGAACCTCAACTTGCAGGGTCTAAAAAGAAGTAACACTGTAAGAGAAGATTCCTCTACCAGTGGTACAAAAAACTACTTAGATGAACAAGAAGAGTTCGAACTAGAACTCCATAGACCAGCAAGGATGCTAAGGTCAGAAAAGCTTTACGAGCTTTATGAAGAAGCAGAAACCTGCGAAGACCTAGAAAGGTTAGAACAACTTCTCAAAGAAATTGAAAATTTCAAGATAAGCAAAAAAGAGCGAAAAATACAACCATTCCAAGATATGGAAATGGGAGAGAGCTCTGGAACAAAAACAAATATCATCAAAGAAGATGATTGGATAAGACTTCCAAAGAAGGAAGCCCCCACGGGTAAAAAGGGAGAAAGAAACTCCGAAAGATATATCCCGGTAAATGATATACCAAGAGTTCCTATTACCAACCATGGAACATGGTTAGCACTAGAGAAAGCTCTAGATAAAAGAAAAACCATAGATCAATGGGTAGAAAGTCTCTTTTTAATGGGAGCTTTAACTCTGGGAAAACTAGAACCCGCAGACATGCAAGTTGTCTACGAAGCAACCCTCACGGGGATAGCCAAAAGATTTTACCTCACGTTTAAAGAAACAGAAAGAGGAAAAGATTGGCTAGGACAAATAGCAACGTCAAAAAATCCATATGATTTTGCTATTCCGTTCTATGAACAATTCTGTGGCAGTGTAACTAGCAATGACGAAAGAGTCAGAAGAATAGCTAGGATAAACATTGAAAAATTGTCCATATGTGACATAGGATATTTTGAAGAATATCTGAATGAATTCCAACAGTACTACTGCACTATTGGAGAACTAGATGATCCAAATCTAGTCAATCTACTTCATAGGAAGTTACCAGCTCCTTGGAACATAGCTGTAGCAGAGAGCATTTCTGAACGCCCTCTAGAAAGATTTACAGTAGGAGGAGTCGCCGAAAGGATACAAGAACTGCTAAGAAAGCAGTGTGTAGAAAATAACAAGTCCAAGATGGCTAGAAAGCAGCTCAAAGGAAATGAGAATTTCTGCTACAAAATCCTTGATATTCCTACAAACTGGGGATGTCATAACATAAGAGATCCTCAGAAAAGGAAAAGAAGAAAAGATAAAATCTTTTCAAAAGGGTTCAAGAAGAACCAGAATAAAAATTGGAAATTTAAGAAAAGTTCCAATTTTAAAAATAATAGATTTAACAAGAAGAAAAGATTCTTCAAAAAGAAATCATCTTCTCAAGAAAAACCAGAGAAGAAAAAATGCAGATGTTGGCTCTGCAAGGCTGAAGGGCATTATGCCAATGAATGTCCTAAGAAGGATAAAAGAACTTCGAAAGCTTTGCTATTTGAAGAATACATAAATATTATAGAAGAAGCTAATATCAAAGGATATGAAGTAGCTTATTCTGAAGATGAAGATACCCTATCCATCTATTCAGCATACGAAGAAGAAGACAGTAGCTCTTCAGAATCTGATACAGAATCAGAAGAAGAATACCAAAGAGAAGTATACGTTCTCAAGGTAAAAAATTGGGAAGAAAATAATACAGAAGAATTAATGTCTTCTTACCGTATTATGCCTGGTTCATTTGTCTGTGACTATTGCCAATGTCATGAAACAAATGGCCTCCCAATGTTCTGTGAAAGCACAGGCTTCACATACCACAAAGAATGCTTCATAGCTGAAGCCAGAAGAAAAACAAAAAATGGTTCAATTAGTCAACTAGTTGAACAAGAGTATGAAGAATACTTCGAAAGACTGGCAGAAAGAAATGAGCTTTATGCCAGAGATATGGAAAGAGCTAAGTTTGCTAATAACAAAGAAGACTTTGTAAACTTAGTCCCTCCAAGCAAAATAATTCAACCAGTCCCTAAGGTTGAAGAAGTCGAAAAGATCGACGAAGAAATAGAAATGGAAGAAATACCGTGTCCTACAGAAGGATGCAAACCCTTGACTGAAGAAGGGTCACAGTCAATAGAAATTCAACAATCTAAGATAATCTCTACCAGTAGATTCAGCAACTACATAGAGATTGGATTAAAGTTTCCTGATTATAGAAAATATCATCTACATGCTTTTGTAGATAGTGGATCAGGATTCACTATAGCAAAAAGATTTGCTATTCCAGAAGAACTCTGGACTGAAGACAAAAACAAAACTGCTACTGGAATACAAATGGATGGAAGCAGATTTTCCATGAAAAGAGTAGCAAAAGATGTGAAGATCACCATAGGTGGTGGAAACTTTACAATCAAAACCGTATGGCAAGCAGAAGGCCAAGGTTCTGATATACTGCTAGGAAATGATTTCCTATTACAGCAGACAATAATACAAAAAGAAGCAGTTATGGGCTTCGAGAAAGGTGATAAAACCTTTTGGACAGAAAGACTCAAACAAGCAAGAAGCGTTGTTGGTCCAAACTTCACCTTACAATATCAGAAGTTGCAGCAAAATCGTGGTGAATATAAACCAAGATTTGAAACTGTGTTGCAATATAAAAAGCAAGAAGAATTGCTTATAGAAGATTCTTCAGAGGAAGAAAAAGAAGATAGTGAAGAAGAAAGCTTCATTCATGAACACAACATCAAACACCTTCAAAACAAAATAGAAAAACAGAAGGTGCTAACTCTAGAAGAGATAAAGAAAATGTTAAAGCAAAACATTGATACAAATCCTCAGAAGTTCTGGGAAAAAGACCCAGTAGTCTGTGAATTGAAATTACATGATATGAATGCCATATGTCATGTAAAAGCCATTCCTCAGTACAAGGAAGAAGATCAGAAAGAGTTCAGAAAAGACATTGCTGATCTCTTAGAAAAGAAATTAATTAGACCTTCCACAAGTCCTCATCATGCTCCTGCATTCTATGTCAGAAACCATGCAGAAGAAGTTAGAGGGAAAGCAAGAATGGTTATTGACTACAGAGATGTCAATAAGAAAACCGTAAAAGACGGTTATCAAATTGCTCAAGCACGAGTACTGATAAACCAGCTCAAAGGAGCAAAGGTCTTTTCTAAGTTTGATGCCAAATCAGGTTTTTGGCAAGTCAAGATGCATTCTGAAAGCATCCCGATAACAGCCTTCGGAACACCACAGGGTCATTACGAATGGTTAGTCATGCCGTTTGGATTAAAGCAAGCTCCATCAATCTTTCAAAGAAAGATGGACAACATCTTTAAGCATATAGCAGAATTCTGTGTTGTCTACATAGATGACATATTAGTTTTCTCTAAGAACAGAGAAGAACACATGAAACACCTTCATGAGGTGGTTAAGCTGATAGTTCAGCATGGAATTATATTAGGAGAAAAGAAAATCTTCTTTATCCTAGATGAAGTTGACTTCCTCGGAATCAATATAAAAAATGGAGAGATAAAGCTCCAACCCCATATCCTTGAAAAGGTTTGGAAGTTCCCAAACAGAATTCCTGACGCTAAGAGTCTACAGAGATTTTTAGGAGTCATAAACTATGGGAGAGATTTCATTCCCAAAATCTCAGGACTAACAGCAATGTTATCTCCTAAGACGAGTTCTAAGAAAACTTGGAAGTTCACAGAGGATGATGAAAAAATAGTAAAACAGATAAAAGATCTGTGTAAAAATTTACCCCCTCTACAACAACCTGAAGAGAATGATGAAATCATTCTACAAACAGATGCTAGTGATAATTACTGGTCGGGTATAGTTTTAGCTAAAACCCCAGGCACTAACATCGAAAAGATTTGCAAGTTTTGCAGTGGTAAATTCAACCCTGCAGAACAGAATTATCCCACAGGGGAAAAAGAAATTTTAGCAGTCAAGAAAACCATTTTAAATTCTCCCGCATTTTTAGGAAAAACCTTTACGGTTAGAACTGATTGTGCTAGAGTCAAAAATTTCAAAAATTTTAAACTTGATAAAGCTGCTGATAGAGGTAGATTAGCTAACTGGCAATTATTTTTGAATCAATATGATTATAATGTTGAATTAATTGCAGGTAGCAAAAATTATCTCCCCGACGCCCTCACAAGAGAGATGGCGATGTTCAGAAGAACTGATAAAGGCAAAGGCCGAATGAATGATGAAGATTCATCAATGAAAGATGTCCTTGAGACATATACCAAGGTTCCAAAAGAAACCTTCACAACTGATCAGTCCCAGGGGAAAGGACTGGCTAGCCCGTCTCAAACGGTAGGCGGTAAAGGCATATCAAACCCGTTGATGGCTGCTGCTTTGCCCAAAAGCAGACATGTTCCAACTGGAACAACGGTAGTCCATGGCTATCAACTTTTAACATTTGACAAAGATGTCTACAGAACTGGAAGACGCTTGACTGCAGATCAGAAGGTCTTGCTCGACAATCTCTTGTATAACTTTCAAGAGAAAAACTCCAGACAGATGTTCTCTACTCTGTTCGCATTAACAGAAGAACTCCATGACGGAGGAAAAAATGTTCAAAAAGAACAAAAGCTTGAAATGGTTATTTCACCAGAAAGTGCAAGGGTTCCTCTAAAAGCCCTAACAGAACCTGAGTGGTTCGAATTCCACAATGTCCTCGGAACAACTGGAGATGAAGGATTACCAGGTACTCTGTTTCCTGTATCAGGTCCTTTCTTTGGTAGATATGTGGTGAACGTTCAAGCTGATCATCACCAGAATCATAAGCTCTGGCTTATTGAAAATGGTTTTGTCCATAATCTGTGGACTAAAACAAATGATGACTTAAGAGGTCTCCCTGCAATCATAGTCAATACGGTCAAGAACATCAGGCCAGATGGTTGCATTCTGAGAATCAAATTTATCTCAACTCCACCAGAGTGGATCAGAAGGCAAGATGGCTCTGTTGAATATATAGCGCCATATCACTATGTGAGATTAATCAATGGTCCTACAGTGGACGATAAACCAGCAGTGGCAGGTTTCAATGGAAAACCAAATCAAAGCATCCCTTGGATCAAGGCAATGACTATTGATTTCATAAAAAAGATTATCCCTCAAGACAGAGAGGCGAATCTCTTAGCAAGTGGTGAAAAAATTATAATCACCAGCTATGATCATCCCCCACCAACAGCATGTGATTGCTTCTCTTCACTAGTAAGAGATGAGGTGGATTGCACTAAAGCTACCTACACCTGGCTAGAGAATCTAGCTAAAGAAAATCCCTACAAAATTCACCCGGACTCAGATCTGGAAGATTTCCATGTCGAAGACTACGACAAAGGAGCAGCAAGTGGAACAGGGTCCCCAGGGTCCCCCAATTATCCCTTTGATGACGAAGCGCTAACCAACATTGAAAATATGATGGAAAGCTGAAAGCGCACCAAACCTTATCAAGAAGGAATCTGGCTTTTTCTGCCGACACCAGACAAGTAGCATCATCAGCAGGAAACTCCACCAAGAATAGCATAATTGAAGGGTCCACATGAGCTGGATCTTATCTTTTAATTTTCAGTTTTGAATTCTGCTTTGAGTTCCACTCCCTATATAAAGAGTGTTTCTTTCATTTTGTAAGGCATCGAAAATCAGAACTATCATTGAGATATCTGAGAATAGAAAGCCAAGAGTGTGAGTCGAAGCTTCCTGGTTCAGCTTCAGTCTTTTATTTCTCAAGTAAGTTTGTATTTAGTTATGAGTAGCTAAACAGCTTATAGCTGTTTACCCAAGAGTGAGGCTCTGGGTTTTATCTGTAATCATGTTTGAATAAAGAAATTCTAGTTTGTGCCCAGAATAAACCGTCGCAAAAATATTTCTTATTCTACTTTTACCTTTTATGTTTTAACAAAACTCTCTTTTCCAGATTTGATGTTAAACTCCTCATTATCATGCTTTGTTTTTAATCCTAAACCCTAAGAGGCAGCAGTGATTCCGCCCTGGAAGTAACCGCAGTAGGTGAAATTGGTGCATGTTGAAGGCTAGCTTCTGAAAGTTTGTTATTAAACCATTATTGCATGATACTGTTTAGAATAGTGTCAGTTTGGATTAAGTTGAAGTTGTTTATAACAAGTAGTCCTTTTAGGACTTTTCCCTATACTAGTTTTGCTACTGGGAATTGATAAGTTGGTCTTGTAGGTATTGGTAAATAGCCCTTGTTTTTTTGGTTACAAGAGAAAGACTACTTTGCTGAGTCCGGCCATCATTTATTATTGCTTGCATGTGATTCTAAAACCTACATTAATAAATCAAAGTAAAGATCGAAAGGCCTCTCAGAAAGACTTGACTTTGGATAAAAATAATAATTAATAAAATTCTCCATATTTATGCTTGGCCACCGACTTCCTAGCAAAAGTAGGTCTATGCATGTCCTAAAACAACTTTCTTTTTTTGTCATAATGTCCAAAAATATACCTGCGCACAGTGCACGTTTGATTCAACCAAATTTGAGTTTATATTTTAACCATGATATTATACTTTAACTTCGTTTCTCACTTTCCGTCTATTTTCTCATTATAAGTTGTTAAAATTTATGATATTTTTGTTAATTATTAAAGTATAATTTTTAAATATACAAAGTATATTTGAAGATAAAAATTAATTTTTTTTTTTTGCTTTCGCAGGGTGTCCCCCACCCGTAGGCAAGGACTAATCCCTCGAGCCGGGTCGGACCCCATTTAGGAGGGAAGCTCTCCCAACGCTGGCTGCTCCATTTACAAGGCTCGAACTCGAGACCTTGCTTAAGGGGAACAAGTTCCTTACCACTTGAACCACCAGGTGTTGGTTAAGATAAAAATTATTTCACTCTAAAAAAATGACACTTTTTTTTTTTCCAATATAAATATCTATTTCGCCAATAAATAAAAAGTCTTTTTTAAAAAAAAAAAAAAAAAAAAAAATTTTGGAGGACTCTTTTTAGTTTTGGGCCGTGTTACAACTCAACACTCCATCATGGGTTTGTCCGAATGGCCCCTGTAATGTTTTCCTCTGTTGGGCCATGTAACATATGGCCTTGTGGCACCCATGACCCATCTCAACCCACGCAATCACATTACATTATCTACAAGTTATCAAAATGATGACGTGTTGCAAACTCGGATTTCAATCATTTCATCACCGATCCCAGCACTAATTCTCATTTTTCTAAAATGAACCAATTTTTTGACCAAAAATAAAATAAAATGAACCAATTCATTTAAAAAAAATATGTGTGGAGCAAGGGTATCGTGACAAAGATTTTGGACTTTAGGGTATTGTGAATTAGAGTCTCACAGTCCACATGACAAGAGCTATGAACTAGAATCCTCCACATATTCTACTTCCACTCTCTTTTTCTCTCTCTGATTTCTCTGTTACTCAAACCGAAGAGAGGAAAATGGTTGCTTTTTGTGAAAGATGAAGAGGAGCAAAACAGGGTTATGCATCTTCCATGGCCAGTCATTGTGCTTATCATTCATTCCCACCATCACCATTGAGGAACTTCAACAACAACAAGACCAGCAGCCTTGTTCTTGCTTCTTCAAAAAGACCCAATTCTGTTTTGCTTTCTGCCATCAGCCACAATAGAGACTCTTACAGTACCTTTGTTTCTGAGGTATCATTCTTTCTCTCTCTTCCTGATGCATTAATGTCTGTAATTGCATTGCCAAATTTAATTTATATGAAGGCATTACTATCTATGAAAAGAATGTTGAAAAAAAAAAGGATAAATTACATAATTTCAACCAAGTGAGTTTTGTTCTAAAAGTTGCTTTAGCCTGCCCTAACTAATGTTTTTTTCTGCCCAGTATGTGCATTCCCTTGACAAGTTCAAATTTGGTCCTTGGTCGATCTTCATTACTTAGAAATATGATGTGAATTCTTTCTGTGGTCAATTGTAATTCCTCATTTTGTGACATAGGTCTAAATTTCAGTTTGGAAATTTGAAGGCATTTTTTTTACTTTTGGGTATAGAAATCTAAGGGCAGTTCTGTATAATCTCAGTTTTAACCCTATACAGGCAATCCATTTGAATTATTTAAATTGTAATTCTAAGAACCAAAATCACTTTCAATAAATAGATATAAATGTCTTAGTCATGTAGAATGATGGAAACCAAGTCTGCATTCAATGTCCTGATAGTGATTGCTTGCTAGTTTAAGCAACTCAAATGCCCCATTGGTTTCCTCAATTTGATAAAAGTAACACTGGAGTTCATGAAGTGTCATATGGATGCTTACATGTTCTTGTAATTTGTAGGCTGCTAGGCTTTTGGGTCCGGCAAGATTCGACGCTTCAAAGCTAAAAGTTGAGTTTATGGGAGAAGAGATGAACAGTTATGTTGGAATCATCCCAAGAACTTACATCCTATCTCATTGTGACTTCACAGCGAACCTAACCTTAACCATCTCCAATGTCATCAACCTTGAACAGGTCTGCTTTATGTTTGTTTCCTACCGTGGTTTCTAAAACTTGTTGTGATGCCTATTATGCTAAGATATAAGAACTTTCAATGCAGTTAAAAGGATGGTACTGCAAGGATGATGTTGTTGCAGAGTGGAAAAGGGTGAATGGTGAAATGTGTCTACATGTCCATTGCTATGTGAGCGGTCCCAATCTCATGCTAGACCTGGCAGCGGAGTTCCGATATCACATATTTTCCAAAGAGATGCCTTTGGTAAGCATTTCTTCTATGATTGTAATGTCGTGTCCTTTTCTATTTTCAAAAGAAAATATAATTAGGACTAAATTAAGGGTATGAAGTCACTACATTGAGACTCACTACCTCCCCTTCAGTTCTTTTTATACATTCTGTAGATGCTAAAGGATTTTCTGCCGGTTGAATCAATGATATGTTGCCTGCAGGTACTGAAAGGTGTGCTACATGGAGACTCACCACTTTTCAGAGAGCATCCAGAGCTACTTGATGCTTTGGTTCGGATTTATTTTCATTCTAGTTTGAAGAAGTACAACAGAATTGAATGGTGGGGGCCTCTCAAGGATGCTGTAGAGGTAAAACAAAGCATGTTCATATAAAAGCTAGCACACGCTTAGACACTCAAATGTGCATTTCTTGCATCTTTTAAGAGTGATTGGCAATGTCATGTGAGTCACTGCAACATTTTAATTGGTGAAAGCTTGTTATCAATTCCAGTTACTTCATATGGTTATCCCAAAAACTATAGTGTAATTATATATTTTAGGTGCATTGGAACTTAATTTTCATGAGAAGATGAGTTTAATTTTGTTGATCTTTATTTCTGCAGGAAAGGCCAAGGGATCACACCCAAGGAGTAACTGCCATTGTCATCCCCTCTTGTTACAGTTTCTGATAATCCACCAGAACTGTCTTCGTATTGTTTAGAACTTTTACCGGATGCATTCTCCTCGGTTGATAAGTTTTGACACTGAATCAGAACAACTGATGACATTAACATCCAAATTCCCCAACTAAACAAAATGCAACAAATACAACCATACTGGTTGTTGAACAACAATTCAATGACTTCTTTCTGTTAACTCGGGAATACTTCCTCACCATCTTTTGGAGGCGAAGATCGATATCCCAAATTTTACACACCTGACAAGAGCAATAACAAGACAAACTCAGCTATCCATGTTGTTTCTGTTTTCAAACTGAAAAAGAACTGTTTTGAATGAAGAGAGAACCAAATTGGCTTTGAACTTGTAAAAGATTTTCCACCAATATACTAATATACATAATAACTGGCCATCCTAGCTATTTTTGATATGCAATTGTAGTGCTATGGTGTGTGTGTGTGTGTGTTTTTTCATGGAAAACTACAGAATTTCATAACTAATAACAAAGTGATCACATGACAGTATAAAAAGAAAAGCTCAACTTTACTCCAAATAAACCAGATCCATCAATCCATGCGGTAGATATATATTTTCGGGAGTTGATTTTCCAGCGATGATTGTGTTTAATGGGAGATTCGGTCCGCTGCAAGATTGGCCAAAGAGGTGCTATGAGGGATTGACGAAATGCGAGAAAGAAGCAGAACTGGTGGTGTTTCCGAATGTGATTCATACTTTCTATGCTTATCCTGAATTGGAAGACTCTTGTTCGTTTATTGAGAGGGATTTCATGCAAACGCAATTGGGTAATGGTATTTACATGGCATGGAATCATGCATATTACTTTGAGGATCAAGCATAGCTGTGCCATGAGAAATTTCTTACATATAAAAATAAAAAACTGTACTAACCATCATGTTCGTGGTCATCAGTACAAGCGCTTCCACTAGGTCCTACCCTGTCAAGGTCGAGTTGTTTAAATCTTTTTGGATGAGGTTCTTCTCCCTCTTCCTGACCTACACTTGCAGTATCATCATAGTGTTGAAGGCCTCGCTTGGTATTAATGCCAACATTGCTCTGCTTCAATAGTTTTTGCCCAAGCTCTTCCACATCTTCCTCATATATCATACGGACCCCACACTGGTTCACTTCCACAACTCCATCATCGCTTGGTTTAAATGAAAATTCAAGCTGATAGTAGATATCTTGCCAATTATTACGGAAGTATCTATCACGGTGCACATAGAACAACCAAATGTGATCGTGATCCAACACAGGTTGACCCCACTTTCCTCCGAGAGGTATAGCAGGGAGACGGACATTCAAACTTTTTCCATCGACTCTGAGTGAGCAATAAATGCTCTTCTCAACCAAAGGATGGAGTGGTTTGAGGAGTCTAAAAACAGCACACAAGGCAAATCCCATCCACTTGTTACTATACCAACCTGGATGCACCTCTACAATTATCGAACATCCCTCACTTTGGTCATTGTACCACTCTGGAATTTCATTTCCAGGAGCAACAAACTCAAATCTATTAGTATAGTCAGGATATGCTTCAGGTTCAGGTTCCTGTACAGAAGAACCACAATGTTGAGAGAGAGAGAGAGAGAGAGAGAGAGAGAGAGAGAGAGAGAGAGAGAGAGAGAGAGAGAGAGAGAGAGAGAGAAAACCTGAAGGTAGCGTGTTAGCAATGGAAGTGCTATACTCTTAAAGCTTTCATTCTCCACCATTTTGAAACAGTTAAAACATTTTGCTGATAGCGCCGAATTGCATTGTTCTATTGGATTGGACAATGTATCCAATGAAATGCAGTTGCTAACATTTAGCCATACAAGAGATGGAAGCTCCGATAATGTCTGAAGCTTGCGGCAGTCTTCCAAGTTAAGAACTTTAAGTTTAGAGAGTTTGCAGATGCTCCTGGGTAGTCCAACGAATTGATTTCTGCTGACATTTAATTCTCTTAATGAGGATAAGCATCCAACATCACTGGGGATTGCTACTTCAACAAGATTGCAGTCACTTAGATCCAGTTTGATTAATGAATGCAAACTAGATGAACAAGGCAACGACAATCCTTTGAGAAGCAATGACTGAAAGGGGTTCATGAACGTATTCCATGATATAGGAGACGGTCCTTTACATCCACTAAGAGATAATTCTTTGAGGTTTTTCAAGGGGGGCAGTTCTTTTATGCCAGTTCCACTCACATCAAGTTTATCCAAACAGTCTACGTGACCCAACTCACCTGGCAATTTGCCAAGCTTTGAGCAACCAGAAAGATCAAGTACTTTGAGAGATTTTAAACCTAATACACTGCTTGGAAGAGACACAAGATGTTTGCAATCTCTTAAAGACATCAAAACAAGTCCTTTAAGCATTCCAATAGAGAAAGGTAGCTCTCGAATGGAAGTTCCACTCGCATCAACCTCCACCAAACACTCTATATGGCCCAACTCCTCCGGCAATTTGTCAAGCTTTGAGCAACCAGAAAAATTAACTACTTTGAGAGATTTTAAGCCACCTACACTACTTGGAATATGCACTAGATCCCTACAATCTTTCAAGTTCAGCAGAGGAAGTTTTTCAAGCATTCCAATAGAGTAAGGTAGTTCTCTTATGCCAGTGCCAATCACATAAAGCTCTTCCAAACTCTCTAAATGACCTATGTCATTCGGTAGTTTGTTAACCTTTGAGCAACCAGAAAGATTAAGAACTTTGAGAGATTTTAAGTCACGTAGACGGCCCGCAAAATGCACAAGATTCTTGCAATCTTTTAAGTTCAGCAAAGTAAGTCTTGAAAGCACTTCAATTGATGAGTCAACCTTATACAATCGTGTGCAACCTTCAAGAATCAGCAGCTCAAGATACGGCATAAGTCTAAAGTCTGGGGTGCTCAAAAGATTCACAGACTCACTGAGATCAATGGTTTTCAAATTGTATAAAGTCTGTCGAATAAAAAGCATAAAAAAATTAGTTTTCATGACATATTTAACAATTATTATAAGTAATAAAAGAAGAATATAGTAATTATAGTATACCTCCATTCCTAGATGAAAATGTTCAATGCAACTGTGACACAAGCTAAGTTCTAGCAGCTTCTCAGGGTTGAAATATTGTGGGAGAGATTTTGACGGATACCCGGTCCATTTAAGAATCCGTAAACTATTGGGAAGATATTCAAGCCCATTAGGTAAGTTTCCATAATTAATCTTCAGGTATCTCAATTTGCTCATCATCGAAAATGATTTAGCATTCACGTCCACCTCTACTCTTAAATCATTGGTTGAGTCCACAAATATGCCTTCTATTGCTTCCGTTCCCTATTAATCCAATTTTATCATATCATGAAAAGCATATTTAGTAGACAAACTTGTTATATAATGTATTAGCAAGTAAATACTAAAATTATTTTTGTACTAAATCTCTTACAGTATTTTTGCTCAAGACATAATTGATGTCTTCAAGAAGCCACAACCTACTGCGCTTGCCTGGCTCATAAAGAGATTTCCCAAGGACAATTTTGCAACCCATTTCTCGGAGCAAATCGTGCATCCATAGTCTTCCATATGAAAGAGTCAGGAGAGATCTTTCCTTGAGGTTATCTATTCCAATAATTGCACAAACATCACAACTGGTTAACACTTCTGTTACTCGATCTTTGTCCTCTCCATTAAAGAAACAGGCAATGTCTAGGAATATTTTCTTCTCTTGGTAATCTAGATCATCGTAACATATTTTTAGTACGTCAAAAATTTCTGGGTTATAAACTCTTCGTAGATTTCTCAATGCACTCTTCCATTCGCTTAGACCTCTTCCATGCAGCAAAGAACCCAATAATTCAAGAGCTAAAGGAAGACCTTGGGCATATTTCATAACAGATTTAGACAAACCAAGAAAATCTTGTTCAGGGTAACCTCTTTTGAATGCTTTGCAAATAAAAAGCTGAAGAGCATCATCATAATTTAATTTTTTGGCCTCAAATCTTCTCTCCACTCCATGTTCGATCAACAAATGTTCATGTCTAGTTGTGATGAGAACTCTACTCCCTGAACCAAACCACTCTTGGTTTCCAGCCAAATATTTCAAATGACTTGGATGGTTCACATCATCAAGAATGAGGAGAACTTTTTTGTGACCTAACAAGCTCTGTATTATGGTGACTCCCTCATCTAGGTCTGATATGTCATCCTTTTTCGTCCAAATTCCAGAGAGAAGTTGCTTTTGTAGATTAAGTAGACCACTTTTTTCAACGAAGTTTGTAACATTGGCAAGAAGGAAACTAAGTTCAAATTCACGAGAGATTCTCTCATACACCACTCTGACCATAGTCGTCTTACCAATCCCGCCCATTCCCCATATCCCAATGAAGCGAACGTCATCCACCCCTGCACCTAAAAGCAAATTGATTGGCCGCAATCTTGAATCAATTCCAACTAGATTCTCTACAGAACTGTATAATGTAGGCTGCACTTTTTTCCATATCACTTCAACAATATCTTTGATGAGCTTTGATTCATACCTACAACACAGAATAGACAAATTACATTCATCAGGTTATTGATATGAAGATTTAGTTTATGGAAAAGAGAAAATAATATCTCTGCATTTGACTCAATTTCTTTTCCATTAAGAACTTTTAAAAAGCTTCTGAGCCTCAATTGGTGATCTGCCTATATTGTTTGTGAATAACATGAAAGTGCAAAAATTAACGGTTGTAAATTAATACAATAGAAAGAGACAAAAAGAAAACGAGTATATATATGTATACCATTCCTTTGAATTCCACCCAGACAAACTCGCCACTTGAGTTAAAGCAGATCTCCACCTTTGCAACTTCTCTTTGTCATCCCCAAACCTTTCTTCATGTTTGGTGAAGGAATCTCTAAAACTCCCTGTTTGCTTTCGTACATCAGAGGGATCGACATTATAGAAAATTGGCAGCACCGTTTCTCTCGCTTTCATGCATTCAAGAATTCTTACAAGTTCATCCAAGCACCACGTTGACGATGCATAATTTTGTGAAAGAATAATGAGAGCAAATCTTGATTCTTCAATTGCAGAAAAAAGTTCGGGAGAAATAGCTTTCCCTTTTTGAAGTTGAGGCTCATCCCTGAAAGTTATGATTCCTTGAAGTTTCAATGCAGTGTATAAATGGTCTGTAAAAGCCTTTCGAGTGTCATCGCCTCTAAAACTCAGAAAGACATCATATTTCCACTGAGGAGGTGAAGATGTAGTTGTTCTTTGTATGCTCATTTCCAATGGAACCTAGTTTGCTACTGCACAGTAAATAGAAATGATGAATGATTTCCTTGTGAATCCACTAGTAAACAGAGTTGTGTAATTGACTATGAGGTGGCAAACATTAGTTGGTTTGCTTTCTGATTAGTCCTTATTGATCATAAGAAATTTCTTAATAGAAATCCATGATCAATTAGAGCCTCTTTTACAATAAATCATCTGCAGGGCTGCAGAAATACCAACTATAAAAAAGACCTTGACCAAAAAACAAATCCTAGAAAAAAGACCCAAAAAATAAATAAATTAACATTATGTTGAAACGAATAACAGCAATATACTTTAATAAAAAATAAACAGAAATGGATATATAGGCTAGAAATCAATTGGAGCTTTGGAGCTTTAACCTGATCGATTTTCGTGGAGATTTGAAGTTGCGGTTCAGTCTTCAAATCTGCAAATCATATAGGATATAGCAGCAGTACTCAGTCAACTAACAAGACCGAGAAGCAAGTATAGGGTGAGAGAGACGCGGATTTACATTTAAACTTTTTTTGAGAGGTGCATTTACATTTAAACTGGTCTCGTTCTGGAGAGAGTCTTCTGTCCACCACGGTGGACGTCCACAGCGAGCGTGCTTGGCACGTGGCTGTTAGAAATGGAGCCGCCGTTAGTCCAAAAGAAGTCGGTCAATACGAACAAAAAATAAGTTAAAGGCAGTAAAACCAGCACCATAAGGGATGCACGTGGGAGTTCTGGAAAAATTGGATGTTGAGAGATTTTGTGCACGACCACACCTCTCTCTCTTGCAGATAGCTTCTGGGCTTGTTTAGGAAATCAAATTATCTTCTTTTTTATTGTTATGGAGATTAAATCATCTTTTTTATTGGTATGTGAGATTTGGACCAACCATTAATCATTGTCAGTCTTACGACCTTCCTTATACCCAGATTAATATGAGATCAGCTTAATTGTGGAAATTTGATCAGCTTTAATTGTTGAAATTTGATCATCCTGGTATACTCAGATCCCAGATTAATTAAAAAAGAAATCATACACGCGAGTTAATTTTGAAAGTTGGAAGTCAGGAACCCATATCTTGAAAGTTGAAATTTGATCCCCCTGTATACCCAGATCCCAGGTTGATTAAAAAAAAAAAACGACGGAACCGCCGTTGGTAATACCCAGATCCCATTTGGTCATTCTTCGACCTCCTTCACAGGAATACTACAGCTTCCTCAGTCAAGGATACCGCTGCATCCCTCGCAATAATTGACAGAGATGCTCAGAGCCACAAAATTCAGATCTCGATCTTTGCAATAATCGGCGGTTTGCCGCATCCGCACCACCGATCCCCTCCGTGTTCATCTTCTTTTGTCAGAGCAACAAACCCAGACTGCCGATAACAAGTCCCCTCCCTCCTCGATCGCGACATCATATTGCCCTGCAGCTTTACCCATCCAACTCAAATTTACCTCGTTGACTCTGCACTTGTTTTGATCCATCTCAAAAACCTTAAACGTTGACTGTCATTCTAAAAGTAAGCCTAATATAACGGTTCAGATTGAATCAACTGTCAGAGCCTCCATCCAACGGTTCAGATCGCCAAATGCCAATTAAAATATTGCGCGAGTGTGACTTACGCTCGCCATGGATGTCCACTGCTGTGGACAGAAGAATTTCCCCTCGTTCTGTGAGCTTGATTGAAGACTACAGTAAGGAGAGAGAGGGAGATACCAAACAATAAGGGCAAAAATGAATTTTTGCCATAAGGTGCAATAAAAACAAGGTGCAAAACAGACGCACCCCTAAAATAATCTTCAAACAGTAAATATGTATGATTGCATGCCCGGACCTACACTCTCAATGATATTGACACCATTTGTACAATAATTCGCACTCACATGCATTATGATGGCCTTTTCGGTCAAAAAGTAGTTTTCAGTGCGGGTTCACATTTGTCAAAAGACTAAAAGAAAAGAATCAAAGGTGGGGATTCCCTCATGTTTCCTCGCAACTTCATGTCAGAAACCACTACTTCCTGGCAAAAGATTTTGAACAAAAGGACTCTTTTTGGTTTTGGGCCGTATCACAACTCAACACTGCATCATGGGTTCTGTAATGTTTTTCTTTTTTGGGCCATGTAACATATGGCCCTGTACAAATTGTGGCACCCATGACCCATCTAAAGTGCTCCACGTAATCACATTACATTATCTACAAGTTATCAAAATTCCAAGCTCATGATGACGTGTCGCAAACTTGGACTTCATGACCAATCCCAGCACTAATTCTCACTTTCCTAAAATGAACCAATTCAATTTTAAAAAAATGTGTGGTGCAAGGGGATCGTGACAAAGATTTTGGACTTTAGGGTATTGTGAATTAGAGTCTCACAGTCCACATGACAAGAGCTATGAACTAGAATCCTCCACATATTCTACTTCCACTCTCTTTTTCTCTCTCAGATTTCTCTGTTACTCGAACCAAAGAGAGAAAAATGGTTGCTTTTTGTGAAAGATGAAGAGGAGCAAAGCAGGGTTATGCATCTTCCATGGCCAGTCATTGTGCTTATCATTCATTCCCACCATCACCATTGAGGAACTTTAACAACAACACCAGCAGCCTTGTTCTTGCTTCTTCAAAAAGACCCAATTCTGTTTTGTTTTCTGCCATCAGCCACAATAGAGACTCTTACAATACCTTTGTTTCTGAGGTATCAGTCTTTCTCTCTCGTCATGATGCATTAATGTCTGTAATTGCATTGCCAAATTAAATTTATATGAAGGCATTATCTATGAAAAGAATGTTGAAAAAGAAAAATGGATAAATTACATAATTTCAAGTTTTCAACCAAGTGAGTTTTGTTCTAAAAGTTTTTTTTTTTTTTTTTTTTTTTTTTTTCCTTCCCCAAATCCAATAAAAAATAAGGAGAAAACATGAGAGGGGGACCAAACCGAAACCTCCCGGAAGAAAACAAACATCAAATAACAAAACTAGCGAAAACGAAACTGAGGAAGACCAAAAAAATCATTGTTACAATGCGAAAAAATAAACTGAGGAGGAGCATCCCACCATACCAAATCAGTTAAAGATGTACCATGATTTGCCAAAGCATCGGCAACCTTATTTCCCTCCCGAAAAATTCATGTGGGAAATCCGAGATAAGCAATTGAGCCAACGTACTTTGAGTTGCCAAGGAATTAGAGTAGGAGAGCGAATGTAATCAACCTCTAACCATATATGTTTCCAATCACGGACCCAAGCAAGCTCAATTGCCATGATAACCGCCATAACCTCTGCTGCAATAGAACTAGGGATATCAAGATTTGCAGCAAATGCCCCAAGAAAATGACCCCTAAAATCCCGAAAAACTGCACCATAACCTCCAACACCCTCAGCATGCTTCCAAGTTCTAAAAGTTATTTTAGCCTGCCCTAAACTAATGTTTCTTTCTGCCTAATATGTGCATTCTCTTGACAAGTTCAAATTTGTTCCTTGGTCTTCATTACTTAAGAAATATGATGTGAATTTCTTCTGTGGCCAATTTTAATTCCTCAAGTTTGTGACAAGTATAAATTTCAGTTTTGAAATTTGAAGGCATTTTTTTCTGTTGGGTAAAGAAATCTAAGGGTAGCTGTGCTAAAGCCTTCTTGAGGATTCATCAATAGAAATACATGTATTCTGTTCTGTATAATCTCAGTTTTAACCCTATATAGGCAATTCAGTTGAATTATTTAGATAGTAATTCTACGAACCAAAATGGTCATTCATTATCCTTAATTTGTTGAACACACTTTTAATAAATAGATAAATGTCTTAGTCATGTGAATGATGGAAACCAAGTCTGCATTCAATACTTTTAGTGTCCTGAGTCCTGATTGTGATTGCTTGCTAGTTTAAGCAATTAAGCAACTCAAATGCCCCATTGGTTTACTCAATTTGATAAAAGTAACACTGGAGTTCATGAAGTGTCACATGGATGCTTACATGTTCTTGTAATTGGTAGGCTGCTAGGCTTTTGGGTCCGGCAAGATTCAACGCTTCAAAGCTAAAAGTTGAGTTTATGGGAGAAGAGATGAACAGTTATGTTGGAATCATCCCAAGAACTTACATCCTATCTCATTGCGACTTCACAGCTAACCTAACCTTAACCATCTCCAATGTCATCAACCTTGAACAGGTCTGCTTTATGTTTGTTTCCTACCGTGGTTTCTAAAACTTGTTGTGATGCCTATTATGCTAAGATATAAGAACTTTCAATGCAGTTAAAAGGATGGTACAGCAAGGATGATGTTGTTGCAGAGTGGAAAAGGGTGAATGGTGAAATGTTTCTACATGTCCATTGCTATGTGAGCGGTCCCAATCTCATGCTAGACCTGGCAGCGGAGTTCCGATATCACATATTTTCCAAAGAGATGCCTTTGGTAAGCATTTCTTCTATGATTGTAATGTGGTGTCCTTTTCTATTTACAAAAGAAAATATAATTAGGACTAAAGGGTATGAAGTCACTACCTCCCCTGCAGTTCTTTTTATACATTCTGTAGATGCTAAAGGATTTTCTGGTGGTTGAATCAATGATATGTTCCCTGCAGGTACTGAAAGCTGTACTACATGGAGACTCACCACTTTTCAGAGAGCATCCAGAGCTACTCGATGCTTTGGTTCGGGTTTATTTTCATTCTAGTTTGAAGAAGTACAATAGAATTGAATGCTGGGGGCCTCTCAAGGATGCTGTAGAGGTAAAACAAAGCATGTTCATATAAAAGCTAGCACACACTTAGACACTCAAATGTGCATTTCTTGCATCTTTTAAGAGTGATTGGCAATGTCATGTGAGTCACTGCAACATTTTACTAGTTGAAAGCTTGTTATCAACTCCAGTTA
Organism: Rubus parviflorus; assembly: GCA_029955375.1. NCBI lineage: Eukaryota > Viridiplantae > Streptophyta > Magnoliopsida > Rosales > Rosaceae > Rubus > Rubus parviflorus. The sequence goes on from JARGGL010000001.1 coordinate 34,422,316, forward strand.
TTTCATTTGGTCATCTCAAAAACTATTGTGCAATTATATATTTTAGGTGCATTGGACCTTAATTTGCATGTGAAGATGAGTTTAATTTTGTTAAATTTACTTCTGCAGGAAAGACCAAGGGATCACACCCAAGGATCTATCGATCTTCCACGTCCTCCAGACAAGTGGGCAAGGCCAAAATCCTTATTTCAAGTTCTATTTGCGTTCCTTCTTTGAAGTCCATTGCATATAAAACATAATCTAAAATACCTTTGAGGCTTGACGACTGCAACTGCCAACGCCAGAAGCAAAGAATGAATCAGCTTTCATGAGTAAAATTCTTTAGGAAGACGGAGGCCAAAATCTCAGGTTGATTAAACAAGAATTGTTTTAGGGTCATTTAACCGGAAATATTTATTTACAATTCTTCTGTGACTAAGACCAACTTCATTTGTTAATCAATGGTTAATGTCTTTTGCTTCTTGCTTTTTTATTTTATTTTTTGTTATTACCAAAGCGGTAGCATTGCATTTGTTAAAGGTGTCAAATACATCAGGATGAATATGTGGAACCAAACAGTTTGTTGGGGATCTGTGTTGCACGATTTCTTCGCTTTAACAACTTGACGAAGATAACTTAAGCCGGAAGCAAAGAATGAATCAGCTTTCATGAGCAAAATTCTTTAGCCAGAAACAAAGAAAGTCTCCGGTAGGCTAGGGCACCAGTATGGTGCCGGTCAAGGATCCTTTGACGTCAAGTCGGTGAGATATTTGACTTACGCAGTGGGTTTAAAATGCGAATAATATTGTTCAGCAAATTTGGATACGAAATGATGTGTTGATAAAAGTTAAACAGTGTCATAGTTTCTGATGGATAAAAGTTGACAAAAAAATTTGGTGAGTGTAGGAGTATCTAATCATTTGACATGTAGTTTATTTGTTAAGAGTTATTCTTTCTTATACATATGATCAAACCTGTAAAATTGAGAGAGATTGGGTTAGAAATATGGTTGGCATTAGGAGATTACAGAGTCCCCAATTGTGGTTCTTCTCATCCATAATGGCACCAATTTCACTGGGATTAATTGTAGGCTCCAAAGCAGTTAGAACGTTTAGGCCGGGCATCCCCCTCAATTTCAATTTTAGACAGCCCCAATTCCTTGGAAGCTCCTGCCAAATTCCCATTTTCATCACCGATTACTCAAAATAGGGAAAAAACAAAACAAAACAAAACAAAAAAAGAAGAAGAGTTAATTAGGTGGATACCTAAATTTTCTAGCACATCAATACGTACACTATCCAAAGCATAGGAGGAGTCCAAATCCCTATGGCACTTTACTTTCTTTTAGCTTCAGGAGATACTAGCTTAATAACTATGAAGGAACTACAATATGCCTAATTAATTACCTATTACTATTAGGAGACGCTTTCCAAATCACAAGAGGAGTCCAAATTCCTCTTACTATCGGCTTTGGCAATTGGCACTATACTTTGGTTCTGGCCATCAGTATAAATAAAGGGCAGTGGGTGCCTTGTCTTCAAATCAAACCAACCAACCTCGATCGATCACAAAGTTGAAACATAAACTCTCTCTGAAAACCAGCTAGCTAGAAACCAACCATGTCGTCGTCGTCTGAGATTGAGAAGAAGATAACCCTGAAGAGCTCCGACGGGGAAATTTTCGACATTGAAGAGGCGGTGGCCCTTGAATCGCAGACCATCAAGCACATGGTGGAGGACGGGTGCGCCGATAATGCCATCCCCTTGCCGAACGTCACCAGCAGCATCCTAGCCAAGGTCATCGAGTACTGCAGGGAACATGTAGAGGAGGGTAAAGAGGAGGACAAGCTCAAGACCTTCGACGCCGAATACATGAAAGACATGAAACAGGACGTACTGTTTGATCTGATATTGGCAGCCAACTATCTGAACATCCAGGGGCTGCTGGATTTGACATGCCAGACTGTGGCCGACAAGATCAAGGGCAAGACTCCAGAAGAGATTCGCGAGACTTTCAACATCAAGAATGACTTCACTCCTGAGGAAGAAGAGGAGGTTAGAAGAGAGAACCAATGGGCATTTGAGTGATCCAATCCAAGCTCTCATTATTGGAAATTTGGAATGCTACCTGATCATTATGTCACTACAATTATTATCTGTTTTTATATATGTTTTAGAATAATTGATGTGCTTTTTTTTTTGAAGAATACACCAATTTGTTGCTTAAATCTTAATTACCAGTATTGATTTTAATAAATAGTACTAAAGTCTAAAACCATAAAATAACTAAGATCCTGTCAAGTATTGAGACCCTCCGTATGAATATTGGTTTAGACATCGTCTTTCAGACCTTTCATGCGATACAAATCATCCTCATTTATTAACAGAAACAATAGGAATAATCGATCAAGTTTTCCAAAACATCCTCCTGCTTGATGAACTAACAAATGGATTCAATGAACAAAATTTTGACGATCAGCATCAGTGGACTCACTAGTAATTGATGTAACGAACATGAAAGCTTAAAAATATAAGAAAATTAATGAGAACTGGTACAACATAGTGATAATTAAGGGAGTCTGAGACTCTACCCCTTTCAACTGGAAAACCTTGGCTACTGAAGTTTACAAAAGGTCCATTGTCAGGGCTCTAAGTGTAATACAATTATAGACAATGGAATTAGCTGTTACAAAATTTCCTGCAAATGTAACCACTGAGATACAGATTCTTTCATGGTCAAATGACTTCTGGGGGGCGAAAGTCAAAGAATAATCTTGGTTGTGCGAGCAAGAAAGTCTGCCATAAGTTTGGCTGTAGAAATGGATAATAGGAAGAATTGGAGTCCAATATTCAGATCTCTAGCAAGCATGAGATGATGTGAGGAGAATCATGAAGCACCCATGAATGCTTTCGAATCAAGGACAATTGTCCAAAGGATTTTTATCCATGCTTGAACGCCAAAGAAACAATTCACTTGTGCACAAAACGTGTTATGATCCAATGAACCTGTTCATAAAAGAAAAGTGTCAGAAGAAATGAATGGTGTAGGTTAAAAAAGTAGCTATCTATCGACACTTACAATGTTATTTTCAGGATCAGCCCAGTAGAATCCCTGAATCGCAATAAGAGCTAGGTTGGAAGTTACTATTACGAAAATACTCAAAGAATGTATTCCCATCCACTCCAACACAAACGTTATGCACCGGTAATCGTAAACATCTATCTGCAATACAGTGTAGGCAGTTATCACATTGGGTTTTTATAATGAATCCTAATTGACTAAAAACATTGTTACAATTTTACTAAATAATGATGCAAAGAAAAATTTGCAAGCATGAGGGTAAAATTCATTAAGAAGTTGAAACAATGGCTATCTAATTTGTGTGAGAAATTAATGTCTATTAAAGTATTAAGTTACGAGCTATGCAAGAACACAACATGATTGTCTGCCACTGAAAATTGCTTTCTTGGTCTAAATTCCTAGCATTCTCCACGAATACATTGTTTCTTAAAACATGAATGAGTCTAACTGGGAGCTCAAGCCTAAAGTCTCAGGTTTAAGGTAAAGTTCCTCGACTTATTATGGTAAATAAATCTAAAAAGAAAAGATCAAATCTCAGACAGGGAACCTGCAAGTGTCACTATGTCACCATAGACAAAAAGCATTGTGAAAATGGTAAAGCAAGAGACATTTATAGGTATCACTTCAAATGACAAGACTAAACTCTTAAAACTGACCAGCAGATATAGAGCGCAAAATGTCATTCCCGCAGATGCAGAAGTAATTAGCATATAACTGATAGTGTACAGAGATTTATTTACAGGAATGCCTGAAAATCAGAAAATAGAAGTGCAGAAAGTTAGTACTAGTGCTCATCAAAGCTGCCTCAAAACAAATCTACATACTAAGAGATGTAGGTTTTGCTAAAGTAATCTTAGTTTTGGCTAGATTAATTGAAGTACCCATTGACTTCAAGCCAAGAATAATTATGTTATAGAATACATACCTATGAAGGCAAGGAATGATCCAAGGACGAACATTGAAACTGATAAGAAGGACCAAATGTTTAGGCGCCCTTTGTGGTCCTGAAACAGTAAAGTGACAGCAAATATGCTAAGAGAATTACCAAAACAATAAAAAACTTGAATCAAATTTAGAGATACAAAGACAGTTCACAAATCATAAATGATACCTCTCCATATGATGCCAAACCACAGGATAGAATTCAACACATTTTAAGAGATGTTCATATATCAACACAAGAAAATTGCTAAATATTTTGTCCGTGAATGAGGAAATCCATAAATGTGAACAGGGTATTACCTGTATGTGTGCAAGAATGTGACCATATTGAAGTCCAATTATGCAAGTCACTGCCGCTGTTAGGGTGCTATGAACACAAAGTAAGAATGTCAGTAGACTGATATTTGGTATTAGCTGGGATGAAATACTACTGCATAACAAAAGAGCAACTAATAAAGAAGAGGGCAACCCTAAATCCTAAGATATATGCTCAATCACTCACTGCAAGTGAGCGAGGGGGAAACAATAACGAAATGAAAATTACTAGAGAAAGGAAGCTGGAAGAAGATTGTCTGTGTGTTCTTTCAATGCTTTTAAAAAGATTTTCCATTTTACTTCTACCTTGGATTAAAAATACTATCATGGACTCTATTAGGACGCACCTGAAGTCCCTATAAATGAAATTAGGGATTGACATGGATAAATGAAGGTATATAACTTATAAGATCAAAAGGTGTTTAAGAACTTGGAATAGCACTACCTGAGCATAAGTTAAAAATTATTTGGTCGGTTCTTTTGAAAAAGAAATGCAACTGAGAACAGAATATGAACTGCAGTAAAACAGCTTAGGACTCCTGTGAAGATGGTAGAACAGAAGAATGGTTAGATTGGGCACCTTAATATACCTTCAGGATCAAAAGGAGTATGACACCATGAAGGCGAACTCTCTGGAATGCGACCATCAGTAGACATATTGCAGTCCTGCACATAATAATTCTGGTAAGGCACTGTCACTCATGTACTTCTTCATCATGTTTTTAATTTATGTTTTAACTTTTGTATTCAATTATGATTAAGGATTGTACAATAAGTAATCACCTTCAGGTTCCGGTAAACAGGTTTCGAATATAGATGATCAACACCCAGAATGTAACGATCAATCATCCCAGCAGAATTACAAGCAGGTCCAAGATCTCCTCTCAAAGAACATTTCACCTACAATAGAGTAATCAGAATGGGATGATTGAACTAAAATCCTATCACCTGTAGAAAACCTTATTTGGAACGAGGTGTACAGGGATCCATGATCATGACTTTTATTAAAAAAACATATAGAAAATTATACTAAACAATGAAAATAAACAATTGCAAGATGGGTATCTTGGTCTGGAGCAAATATTTTGTACATGCACTCTCCTTATGCATGCAATGTAAACATTTGTGAGGACTAAACCAAACAAGTCATTGAAAGACAGCAAGGGAAAACATTTATCATGAAGAACCAAGTAACAAAGATTTCATGATGTAAACATTTGCTAATTTCCATATTCTAGGCATATGAGAACTGACCACTTTAAAATAATTGAACGTAGCAGGAAAGGACATATGTGAACAAAGAAGAAAAGAAGTTCCGAGTATAGTCTCACCATGTAAACATTAGTATCATTAGAGGGAGGGATAGAGGTTGGTGTTGATGCTTTAAATTCCCAATCTGGAACATACAAACCATACAGTAACCCAGCGTATATTGCTGATAATGAAAAGATGGCACACCTAAAAAGTAGAAAACAGAAATTGACACTACATAAGAAGAAAGCCTTTATACCCATATGGCCATATTCACCAAAGTGTTATAAATCTAAACCGTACCAGTGCCAGTAATAGCTCCTGAAAAACCCCACTTCCCTCCATGTCTGATGTGAAAGCCAGATTTCGCATAAAGCCGCAACAATGTATCCAATGGCTATCCTCTGGGTTAAAACCGGGATAGTAAAGGAAAGATAAACATTACATTTGTTACAAATTAGCAAGCAGTAAATAAAGGAATTAGGATACAGTACAACCAGATGTACAGTAGATTCTCCCTAATTAAGCAAGATAGCTGCCTAGCTGGTGGCTAATGTGGCCACCGTTGTAAGACTTAGTTTTGACAAAGTAAATTGAAACCATACGATCAAACAGTATGCACCTGCAAAATGCCAAACCACCGTATTCTTTCAATGTCAACTCCAAAAGTCAAGGAAGTCACTCCATGAAAATAACCACCTGAAATGACATGGACAATACAAAGTATACAGAATCAATCAAAGAAGCAGAACATTGTACTAAAACTTTCAACTATAGGATAAAGGATGATGGAGATAAAGTCCATAAACCATTAGTGAATTTGCCATACGAAAATAGTTTCTATAGGTTCAAAGTTATGCTACTGGCTAAATTATGCTTCAAACTCTACTCAATTCTGGTTCATGTTATGTCTTACAATGGGTCAAATCAAGGGCTCTTTAGGTATCAATTAGTATAGTATTTCTTCATCTGTTTAGGCATTGCATACAAAAGAGGTTGCATGGAAGATGAAGACAATATTACCTTGAAGAAGAACGCCTAGAAGAAAAAGTTTAAGGGCCCTAAACACGGCCTTCCATGTTGCTTCCACTCTGTTGTTCACTCTCTGTAATTGCCATTCAAAAGCAAGTTTTCAAATTTTGTGAGATCATAACTGAATTAGACTAGCAAATGAGCTCTATTCCAATTGCAGTACTAAAGTTGAAAGCTGAAAATAACAAGTTGTCAAATTTCTATATAGAGAAACTGCATAAGTACCTTGTAGACCAGAGCAAGAGAAACTCCGGCAATGAACAGAAAGAAAGGCATCACAAAATCAGCCAAATGGAGACCGTTCCAAGGCGAGTGAGCAATCACCGGAATAATCGAGCCCCCATAATCAACTACCATCATCAGCTGGAATTCAAGCAATTGCATCATAAATTAGCAACAGAATTCTGCGTTACGTCTATGAAAAACTTAGAATTGAACTTTGTAGCAGTGTTTGGTAGCTAAATTGTACAAGAAAGAAAAATGAATAGTTAAAATTCGATTTTGGCTTTCCGAGAATTGAAAATTTCACTTCGACAGTAGGGTTAGAAAGTCAACGCTTTTGACGAGAAGCTTAAAGCTACGAATTCGAAATTTGAAATAGAAATGGAGGTGTCAGGTGTGGTAGAGACCAGAGAGAGAGAGAGAGAAGAGAGCTCACAAAGACACAGAGGCCGCGGAAGACATCGAGGGAGGCGACACGTGGAGGTTTCGCACTGGTGATCACTGCATGGTCTTCTCCGTTTGGTATCAGGACATAATCGGCCATTTAATCGGCCGATAAATCGGAGTTTCGGGTGAGGAGCGGAGCGGAGCGGACAACGGAGTACGAAAGTGCCGGCCTTTTTGTTGCGAAGAAAGCAGAGAGTGACGTCATTTCTATACCGTCCGAGGTGGATGCGCGGGCACAAATCCAATTGGGCAGGTGGGAGTCCGAGTGGTGAGCTGGGACCATGTCATTGGTCACATCACAAAAGCTTAGACCATACGATGTCGTATAGGAGATTTGAAACCACGAATGTTGGTTGAGTCAACTTCCAGCAACAAGAAAAACAGTTGACGAGTAAGACTAGAATTAACTTTGACTCATGACTCATCCATGATCCATATATGGTTCTTCTTATATAAATTGATTGTTTGATCATTAAATCAGATTAGAATTAACTTTGTATTGTTCGTTAGTTTTAAAGCAAGCACTCGGATAATGTTACGTGTTTAATTAATTGGGTTTGAGAACGAGTAAGACTGTTTTAGAGGACGATTTTCAGAATGCAAACAACTCAAAGGTTGATCGAGGTCTGTGTTTCAAACCTTCGCAACTGCACAAACCAATGTCTCTTTTCGAACCAAAAGAGAGAGACATTAATGGTAAGTGAATCTGCACTTCGATCATGTGTAATATTACCATTATGAATGAATCAACTTTCTTCTCCAGCAAAAAACCCACGTCCATATATAATCAATTTCGGAATTAATTAACTAATAGACTTCTAGCATCATTTTATGGATTTTAATGCCACAATTCATTTAAAAATTTTCTCTATGATTTATTTCCTTTTCCTATATATATTTTTGCTTTTTGAGATTTTTAATACTTAGCTAGTAAAAAGTTATTAATCAATAATTTTTTTGAGAGATTGGTTTGTAATACTTACTAATCAATTATGCATTTTTTGATTACATTGGAAGGAGATCGAATTTTGACCTAACCTAATTCTAACCAAATTTTGTGCACTATGGTGTAGCCCAACTACCACAGCATATACCTGAGTTCGAGTCTCACTCTCCCTACATTTCTGGAACTTTGGCTCCCCCTCCCCCTCTCTAAAAAAATGTAAAAAAATAATATTCTAACCAAATTCTCAACCCGGCCCCTCTCACCATTTGAGCTAACCCTAAGGGCCTTACTAATTATGCATTACATAAATGGTTGGAATTACAATTTTCTTTTTCTTTGAAACAAAAAAAACAATTCTCTAGATATGTAGTTAGATGTGATTTGAGCAACAAGTTTAGCATATTAACGATTTCACGTGCATAATTAGACTAAGTGCAATGTAAAGCAGAAAGGCAAAAGCTTACAAAGTCCGAATAATAATCACAAATCTCTTTTAACCACCACCAAGACATATATATTATATTCCATTAATACACTACATATATTCCCTTTCCTTAATGGAGTTAGCTCTGAAATCACGCTAGCATTATAATTTATTAATTATAGGCAACAATATTTCCAAACCAAGGCTCTCTCACACAGGGCCACAGGCATATATACTTTGCCAATGGATCCCTCAGTTGATCATCAGATCTGTGATAATGGGGCTCCTTGATGTTATTGCTTCCTTGGACCCTAAGTTTCTTCATCTTGTGCTTGGATTATTCTTTGGTTTTGTTCTATCAGTCACTTCTCCTCTTGTTTTCTTACTGGGTTCGTATTATTCGGATGCACGAAGAAAAAGCAAAGGCAATCGACAAGCATATGATCAGCTTGAGGACGTTGAAAGCATATTGGACGAAGAATTAGAGAAATTATCAGGCAAAGATCATGTTGGGGACACCAAGTACTTGGAGGAGTTATTGGTCAAAATCAAGGATAAGTGTGGCCATGGACTGCTTATGCTGAAAGCCAAACAAGGTAGGTACAGAGCCTTAGTGGATGAGTTTGAGAAAAAGTTGAAGACGGAGAAGGAACAAGTTGAGCAGAGGTTCAAGAAGGAAGAGCAGAAGCACAGAGATCAGATGCTTAAGATGGAGGAAGAGATGCGCGTACTCAAAGAAAAATATGAGACTATGCGTTGGGCATAGAAAGTACGTCCGGTTTCTAGATTTATCAGTGAATTTTGATAACAAAAAAGTTGTTAGCTAGTGTTTGTTTTCTCTTTCTCTATAATCAAGAGGGTTTTTTTTTTTTTCTGATAAGGAAAGAAAAAACTAAACTACAAAGAAAAACCTCTAGAGCAACCGCCCCCAACAAGATCAAACTGGAAGGCGGAGTTAGAGGATAACGGTAACTCATTAGACCACATAAAAGACGGATTATAATCAAGAGGGTTGCATATATAGTATGGTCGTATGTTTTATGGAAGTCCTCGTCATGTTACTATTTACTTATTTAGGCAAATATATATGACCAAACGATTTTCAACATGGTTGAAATTTTGCAGAGTTAATTATTAATATGAAATTTAAAAGATGAACAGTTCGAATTGTTAAAATTTATTGTGTGATTGTTGAAATGTCAATATCCGCACTTTTTTCAAAGTGCGAAAACCCTTATTGGAGAAGCCCCATATATTAGGGTCATGATCACTGATCATGATCACGATCACGTGACAAATAATTTTACATAATTTTTAAGTCTGAGATCAAGTGTTTTATAATTTTAAAAATAATGTGGCAACAAAAAATTTACAAAATTTAATGGTAATGAGGTTCTAAGTCCATATTCCCCCGCTCCCAAAGATCAAAAAACAATTAAACAATATTTAAGAAGAAGAAATCCTTTGGAGTAAGATCGAATATCTGGTCAGAGTTGATCGATGCTAGCAATGCCATTATGATATATGTCAAGTTCTTCCTTCTGTTTGGGGTCGTGTATATATATTTAATATTTAATATTTTCAATATTCAATATATTATATTAATGACAGTGAACAACTTTTCTCTATTTTTAGTTTTTTACCAACATTTTTTTTTCTATTTTGTACGTACCAAGTCTAAAATTTACCAACATTTTAATAAGTTACAAAAGTGTAAAATTATGTGTAAACTCTAAAGGAAATAAAACTAGCTAGTATAAAAATACTCCTCTACCTCTTAGACCCTAACCAGTTGTCTCTCTTAACTTCTTCGATCGTACGTATACGACAATGGCAGATCAGAAGGGAATGGCCCCCAAACTCATGAGATGGATGCTACTCAAAACAGATAATCTCCTCCTCAAGGTTGAGATCCTTGCAATACTTCTTCTAGTAATCCTTCCCAATTTTACAAGGGAATCTATCATCGATTTCACTCGGTCCAGTTTTCTATCCTTAGGAATCTCCCGCTATCGTCGACTTATTGATACAACATCAGCTGTAAGTACTTGAATATATATATATATATATATATATATATATATATATATATATATATATAACTCTAGGGTTAAACCCTACCTATTTTTCAATTTTTTGTTATATTGGAATGCACGTATATATTATATTATATGCCTAACTACGATCGATTTTGATTATATATGCAGCTGCCGCCACATTATCTATGGATGAATTGGTTGGAGCGAGCTGTGAGCCTTTACCTCATAATCCTCTACCACAGAGCTACAAACTTTTCGGGTATAGCGTTCGGCTTCTACTTGATGTCCACCATATGCAGTTCTTCCATCGTATACTTCATGCCTACAAGAAAATGGCGTGGACTTCTGAAGGATCCTAACCCTAGAGTGAGTGCTGCTAATGACTAGTACACTAGAGAATTAATTTCACTTTAAATTCTATTAATGGCCGATACAAAAAGTTATTAGGATTATAAATCACAAACTTGGGTTTCAATACAACTGGTACAGCAGAAGAGTTCACCTTAACATACTCCTGTACATCTTTTTTGTGGCATTTTTATAAATACTTTGCCCCCATACCGCTACATAATGTGTGATGCTCTCTCGATCATGGCCTACCAAGTTACCAGAAATTCAACGGCAGTTGTCTACCCTTGCCCCACCCACCAAATCCATCCCTAGTTGGAAACCCAGAATAGTAACTATATATGATTTCCTTGGTTATATGACAATTAATTGAGCAAAAGTTATTAACAATATCTAATCAAGATTAGTAGATATAGTGACTATTTTGTGTTGCCTAATAGTATGTTGTATTAATTACTTGTGCAGAAAACTAACAAGGGAGAGGCTTTGGTTAAAAAGTTAGAGAGACTGATGTTCTGGCTGGAGCGGCTCGTGGGCGTGGTGTCCATCTTTTTGATACCTAGATTTGCTCGTTTCTCTAATGTTTTCTTCTGTTTTTCTGATTTCATTTACTTGATCTGCTTTGCTCTGCGGTTAGAGGTCAATCCTTTGCCAACGGTAAGTACTAGTACTAAAAACTCTCCAAGAGTACATGCACACATGTATAGCACAGGTAAAGTTCCGTATTACATGTATGTATTCGGAAATGTGTTCTTCTGTCAGACCTCGTATGAGAGATTATGTTATCAGTTTGTGAACTTGAATCAGTGATGATTTGAATTTCCAAATTTGGCCTGCAAAACAACTTTTCCTAACATATGTGTGTGTATATAAATCGTGTAGGTGCATATACATAATTACATATATCTAAAATCTTTTCTTGCTAGTGAGTTTGGCAACATAAGCATCTGCTGATAAGAGCATCTTCAGATGTTTGCCAGACTGCAAATTAGGACCATGGATTAGGTTGATGCTTGATTGTGTGGTCAGGTTTATGTCTACATTCCAGACTGTTCGTCAGAGAAACATTACCTGATGTATTTTATTGGAAGTCATTTGGGAGTCCGGACTGCCAACGGAGTCCGGACGGGTTTTGGAGTCTTGAGGGTCTGGAAGTTCTCGGGAACTCGCTCATGCCATTTGGGAGTCCGGACTGCTACCGGAGTCCGGACGGATTGATCGGGATTAGCTTTTCTTGCTTCCAGGAGTCCGGACTGATTGTGGGAGTCCGGACCTGTTTGCTCCAGCTGATCTGGACCATTTCTTCTCCTTGTTCTCTCCTTTTATTTGTGTGTTGTTTTATTGGGATGTGTGTTGGGCCATATTCAAATCTTTGTATTAAGTAAGGTTAGGTGTTAGTTAGAAGTTAATGTTGGTAGTTAGAAGTCAATGTTGGTAGTTAGAAGTTAATGTTAGGAGTTAATGTTTGTTGACTTGTATGTTGGTAGTTAGTTGTGTGTCTATATAGATGTGTAAGGTGAATCTCATTCAATATAACGAAAATTACATTCTCCTTCTTGAAATTTCTACATGGTATCAGAGCAGAATTCCTCATAGGACCTGCTTCTGCATTTTCATTTCACATTCCTCCTTCATGATGGTAGGAGAGGCATCATCTTCATCTTCATCTTCTATCCCTGATTCGAATCCAAATCAGCGACTAAGTTCTGTACTCTTAAATGAGTTCAATTATCTTCCATGGTCTCGAGCTATCTCTCTTGCTCTTGGTGGAAGATCCAAGCTTTCCTTCATCAATGACATAAATAACATGCCCTTATCCTCCTCACCAGATTATTCAAGCTGGTTGTGCCAAGATCAACTTGTTATGTCATGGCTTCTTAACTCAATGGAGCCAAAGATTGCTGAAATTTTCAGCTATTCTGAATCATCTAAGCATCTCTGGAAGGCTGTTCAAGATATGTATGGTGACATAAACAACGCAGCAAGGGTGTTTCAACTCATGAAGGACCTAGCTGGAATCCAACAAGGTAATCTCTCCTTTGTTCAACATCTTGGTATTTTAAAAGCCAAATGGAACGAGCTTGATATATACAGGCCTCACACCACTGATCCCATTCTCTTGCTCAAGAGAGCCGAAGAAGACAAAGTGTTCCAACTCCTTGCTAGCCTAGGAGCTGAATATGAAGATCTCAAAAGCCATTTGCTAATGAGTCCTGACCTGCCTTCATTTCAAGCTGTTTGCAATGCCATCCAAAGAGAGGAAGTGCGAAAGAAAGTGATGAATGCTGATCTTAAGCATGGTGCATTGGAAACTAAGGCTTTTGTTGCAAACAAAAGTGTCACAAGTGACAGACCTTATAGAGGAAGAAGACCAGATTTGAAGTGCACTCACTGTGAGAATATTGGTCGCTCTGGAATTGGTCATACAAAGGAGAAATGCTGGATATTACATCCCGAACTTAAACCTAAGTTCAATGATAACCAGAAGAATTCCTTGAAGAACTTCTACACTCCTCATGCCAAAGCCAACCTTGTTTGCACCTCTGAGGAAGTGTCAAACTTCACTGCCAATCCAGTTACTCTCATCAATGAGTTTGCAACGTTCCTTCAACAAAAGCAAGGCAGCATGGATAGCAATGGCAGTGGGAATTCAACATCTATGCTTGGCAAATTTGCTGGTTTTCTAACCCAATCAAACATGGCTTCAGCTGAGGATATTCCAGGTATCATTTGTGCCATCTCTACTGCTTTAGAATTTGGTAAAGATAATGATTTTTGGATTGTTGATTCAGGAGCCACTGACCACATGACAAATAATGCATCTGTTTTACATGACTATCAAACCTTTACCAATCCTGCATATGTCTCAGTTGCAAATGGAAAAAATGTTCCTGTTTTAGGAAAAGGAAAAATAAAAATCCTTTCCGAATGTCAAGAGTCAAGTGTCTTGTATGTTCCATCATTTCCATTCAAGCTTCTATCCGTGGGAAGATTGACACATTTGTTGAATTGCCTAGCCATTTTTTCCTCTCATAATGTTATTTTTCAGGATCAAGTAACCAAGAAGAAGATTGGTGAAGGATTCTATCTAAATGGTCTCTACTACTTATCAACCTCTTCAAGCTTGTCTAGAAGTTTGGTTGCAGCTTCAAATTCCTTACCACTGCAACAGTTGTGGCATAGGCGTCTAGCTCATCCTTCATTTCATGTTTTGTCAATAATGTTTCCAAGTTTGTGTAAAACATCTTATGAATGTGAAACTTGTCACTTGTCAAAATCTTCTAGACTATCATTTCCAGCTTCTAAGTCTAGAGCTACTCTACCTTTTGAAATTGTGCACTCTGATGTATGGGGACCTGCATCCCTAGAATCTTTTGATGGCTATAGATTCTATGTTTCGTTTATTGATGATTTCACTCGAACATCCTTCATATATCTCCTGAAATTTAAGCATGAAGTCTTCAACTGTTTTGAAGACTTCCATAAGCTTGTTACAAATCATTTTTCCTCTAAAATTTGCATTCTAAGGTCAGATAATGGCACTGAATATACATCCAAAATTATGTCTAACTATCTAAGCAATCAAGGAATTATGCACCAAACAAGTTGTGTTGGTACACCACAGCAAAATGGTGTCGCTGAACGCAAGAATAGAGACTTGCTTGAGAAGACAAGAGCTTTAATGCTACAAGCAAATGTTCCTAAACGTTTCTGGTCTCTAGCAATTCAAACTGCTGCATACATTATCAATCGATTACCTTGCAGTGTATTGAATTTTAAGTCTCCATTTGAAGTCTTGAAAGGAAGAAAGGTCAATATAGATCATCTTAAAACATTTGGTTGCACTTGTTTTGTCCATGTTCAGCCAAAAGACAGAGATAAATTTGATCCAAGAGCTATTAAATGTGTGTTCCTTGGTTACTCATCTACTCAGAAAGGCTACAAGTGCTACGATGTCAAAAACAGAAAAATGTTTGTTTCAAGAGATGTTAGATTTGATGAATCTAATTGTTTCTTTCAGCATGTTGATAATAAGCCACAGGGGGAGCACATTGGTGACTTGTTTCCTACTCCAATATCTATTGATTCGGTTGAAGACATGGCTGCACTTCCACAACAAATTCAAAATCCTGAACAACATGAAGAGGAAACTGTGAATATAGAAGATGAACAAGAAGAGCTTGCTCCTATCATTCCTCAACCAAGAAGAAATCCCTCAAGAGTGAGGCAGCCTCCTCCACGACTTCAAGAGTATGAGACTTATGCTTCTCGTCATCCTCTGGGACAAGCTGTGGTCTCCAACAATGTTTCATCTGCTCATTTTACCTTCCTCAGCAAGTTAGCTAATGAAGTTGAACCAAGAACCTTTGAAGAGGCAAACCTGTCCACAGTGTGGAGAAAAGCCATGCATGATGAACTTACAGCTCTTGATGACAACAAAACTTGGAGTATTGTCAAGCTTCCTAAAGGGCAGAAAGTGGTAGGAGTAAGATGGATTTACAAGATCAAATTCAACTCTGATGGTTCAATCGAGAGACACAAAGCAAGGTTAGTTGCTCGTGGCTTCACTCAAACATTTGGTGTTGATTATAAAGAAACTTTTGCTCCTGTTGCTAAGATGAGCACTGTCAGAGTTCTTTTGTCGGTTGCTGTGAACTATGGATGGTCTCTCTATCAAATGGATGTAAAAAATGCCTTCTTACATGGTGATTTAGAAGAGGATGTATATATGAGATTACCTCCCGGTCATGATCGTGTAAATGAACCAGGAATGGTTTGCAAATTACATAAAGCAATATATGGTCTCAAACAATCTCCTCGAGCTTGGTATTCGAAATTGAGCTCAGTCCTCCTCACTTCTGGTTTCAAAAGAAGTCATGCCGACTCCTCTTTATTTGTGAGAACAGGTGAAGTTGGCCGGTTGGTTGTCCTAGTGTATGTAGATGATTTGATCATCACTGGAGATAACGAGGATGAAATTCAGTCTCTCAAGTCCACTCTACACCAAACCTTCTCCATCAAAGATCTTGGTTTACTAAGATACTTTCTTGGTATAGAGATGGATCACTCTTCTAAAGGTATGTTTCTAAACCAGCGTAAATATGTGATTGACCTTCTTGATGAAGCTGGAATGAAGGATAGCAAGCCTGCTCCCACTCCCGTTGAGAGTAATTTGAAACTAGATGTTGACGGAGAACCTCTTCAAGATATCTCTGTGTATCAAAGATTGGTAGGCAAACTCATATATCTCACTATCACAAGACCAGATATCTCTTATGCTGTAAGCTTGGTTAGCCAGTTTATGCACTCTCCAACCTCTCATCATCTCAAAATTGTCAAGAGAATCTTGCGCTACCTCAAAAGTACAGTTACTAGAGGCATTACCATGAAGAAGAATGGTCATTTCAAGCTTGAAGGATACTCTGATTCTGATTGGGCAGGCAATTCTATGGATAGGAAGTCTACAACAGGTTTTTGTACCTTCATTGGCGGCAATCTTGTTACATGGAAAAGTAAAAAACAAACTGTGGTGGCTCGATCCAGTGCTGAAGCTGAATATCGTGCCATGGCCTCTACGGCTTGTGAAATCATTTGGCTAAAGCTTCTCTTGGAAGACTTAGGAACTGTGTGCACTCTACCTATTCCTCTACATTGTGATAATCAAGCAGCCATGCATATTGCTGCAAATCCTGTCTTTCATGAGCGCACAAAGCATATTGAAGTAGACTGTCATTTTGTACGCCATCAAGTTCAGTCCAAGCTCTTGCAGACAGTCTACACCAAGTCGTGTGAACAGCTAGCTGACATCTTCACCAAAGTTCTTCCCTCTGCTCAGTTTGAACACCTTCTCTCCAAGCTTGGCTCAAGAAATTTCCTTGATCCAGCTTGAGGGGGAGTATTGGAAGTCATTTGGGAGTCCGGACTGCCAACGGAGTCCGGACGGGTTTTGGAGTCTTGAGGGTCTGGAAGTTCTCGGGAACTCGCTCATGCCATTTGGGAGTCCGGACTGCTACCGGAGTCCGGACGGATTGATCGGGATTAGCTTTTCTTGCTTCCAGGAGTCCGGACTGATTGTGGGAGTCCGGACCTGTTTGCTCCAGCTGATCTGGACCATTTCTTCTCCTTGTTCTCTCCTTTTATTTGTGTGTTGTTTTATTGGGATGTGTGTTGGGCCATATTCAAATCTTTGTATTAAGTAAGGTTAGGTGTTAGTTAGAAGTTAATGTTGGTAGTTAGAAGTCAATGTTGGTAGTTAGAAGTTAATGTTAGGAGTTAATGTTTGTTGACTTGTATGTTGGTAGTTAGTTGTGTGTCTATATAGATGTGTAAGGTGAATCTCATTCAATATAACGAAAATTACATTCTCCTTCTTGAAATTTCTACATATTTAAATGTCTGCTGAATCGACATACATACAGTATACATATTTGATATATAAATAGAAATATGTACTTATATATAACAGAAGCCTCATTGGTTGATATTCTTGAATTGATACTTGATTGAACTTGGTTATGCAGAAGCCTGACTATCTGTTTTGGATTGAGCGGCTTGCGATAATGATTTTGGAACTCCATTGTACCGATCAAACTCCAAACAGTTTGTTCATAGCCAGGGGTCTCTTTTTTCTTACCAACAGTTGTTACATTGTTGACTTCTATACACCAGCATTTATCAATAAGGACCTCATTTCTAAAACTCACACTCCTAAACTCAGAGTGAGTTCTAACCCATGCATTTTGTCAATTGTTCCAGTCTAGAATCAAAGTTTGTTCTATTTTTTTATTTTTAATATTTTGCAGGAAGCTGAAAAGGGTTTACAAGCAGAGAAAGAGGAAGCCAAAATTGAGGCTGACTCACTAAAAGAAAAGTTTGAAGTTCACCAAGAAAATAACAATTGGGAAAAGGAATTGGTGGCTAAATATGGGTTAATGGATCATATATCAGAATTCACACGTACCAAAATTGAGGATGAGTCACCAAAAGAAAAGTTTGAAGTTCACCAAGATGAAAATAACAGTTGGGAGAAGGAATTGGTGGATAAATATGGGTTTATGGAGCATATATCAGAATTCACATGTACCAAAACTAAGGTAGAAATTCCAATATTCAGATAGGAAGTATATGTACTGCCATTTTTGATATATGCATGCATGTACATATGTTCGTAGTTTCAAGGTAGAATAGTGCTTTGAATCAAGATGAATTAAATGAATGCTATATGTTCATAACTAGTAACCAGTACATTAGTTGAATTTAAACTGTTTCTTATACAACTAATTTTTTGCAGGACACTACCAAGTCTGAAATTGGACAAGAAGCACCAAAAGAAGAAAGTTACAATTGGGAAGAGGAATTGGTGGCTAAATATGGGTTTATGGAGCATGTATCAGAATTCACATGCATCAAACCTAAGGTAGCAATTCCAACATTCAGATCAGCAAGTACACTATAAATCTTGATACATGCATCTTCACATGTTTGTAATTCCAAATAGTGCATTGAAGCAAAGACGAATTAAATGAATGCTATAGACCAGTAATTTATTTGAAATTGATCTTTTTGAGTTTTTGCTGAACAAACTGATTTTTCGCAGGAGATTAACAAGTCTGAAATTGAAGAAGAAGCATCAGAAGAAGAAAATTACAAATGGCCACGGGAAGAGGATTTGGTGGAAGTTGAAGACCAATTGTCTTTTTTTGCAATTGAAGAAGCACCAAAAGAAGAAAACAACAAATCATGGGAAGTGGGTTCGCTGGAATTCGACAAACAATTAAAAGAAACAACAAATTACAAATGGCCAGGGATTGATGATATGTTTTGGTCAGAAGGATTTGGAAGATTTGAGACATATAAAGATTTGAATGAAGTTGATGATAAATGGGGAAAACAATTGGTGATAGCTGATGAAATTAATAATGTCGATGACAATGGTAGCAGTGATCCAATTGAGGATGATGTGAAGACCACAACAAATGAAAATAAAAGCAATGAGGAAGCACTACTTCTTGAGGACATTGGAGAAGTTGAGAGACTGAGAGCTGAAAATGACAACTTGAAGAGAGAAAAGGAAGCATTGGAGGAGAAATTGAAGGCAGAGAAACTTGAACATGAAGATACTCTCCTCAAGCGGGAAATGCATGATCAGAAGCTTGATGCAATGCTTGTCGAAGTGAATCTGAAGTATCAAGCTTTGGTTGAGGAGTTAGATTCTCACTCCAAGTTTGAGGAACAAATGCTGGCAAGGCTTAACGCTTACAAAGAAGATTGCAGAAAATTGGAGCAAGAGAATAGAGGCATTGCTACAAAATTTGAAGATGTAATTGCAGCTATTGGAAAAGATCAACAGACTTTGCTAAATGGTCAAGGAAATCTCTGCAAGTGCAAGGCAGAACGCAAGAAATGGGAAAGTGAGAAAACCGCACTCAATGAACAGCTTGATGCAGCAAATTCTTGGTACCACTACTATTTTGAAGTGGCAATGACAGCAAAATCTTGGAACCAATACTATTTGCAACGCGAAAATAATTACAGACATTGTATCAACCAGTGGGAGCAAGCAACAACGTCTTCTGACTATTATTACAGAAGTTGTTTGCGTGACAATGATGACTACATCTACAGCCTTGTCAAAAGTAACAATGACCTTGCTAAAAGGCTTGACAAGGAAACTAATTTGTCCACTCGTTATCACAATCGTGTTTCTGAGTATAAAGAGAAATGCAGGGGGCTCGAGGAAGACAAGAACAATCTCACTGCAAAGCTTTGTGCTGCCATTGCCTTATCTGAACTTTATCAAAGCATGTCACGTGACTTAGCCTCTTAGAATTTCCATTTTGTTACCTGATGCAACTTTGTTCTTAGACGTTGACACTGTGCTTACGTCTTTTTAGATATATTCTACTGTTAGCAGTCTTGATATCAATTTGCAAATTGAAAAGTTAAGATATAATTTTACTAAGTTAATTGCTGCATTCAAGCTAAGCACTTGAAAGATAGGGAGCAGTAGTTGCTTACAAAAAAGATCCTGAATATTAACGTACATGAGGTTGTTTGCGTGGAGCAAGAAACGAAGTCGATCTTCTGAATGTTGAGAATTGAAATGAGAATATTCATTTCATTCTTAATTGTTGATTTACTTACAACTGCTGTGTGTACAAATATATATACATAAAAAGTAAAGAATGAATAGTACATATAGACAACTTTTCCTTGAAACACTCCGGGTTTTGTGGCATGATTTGCTGCCAGCTCAATGATTGTCAACACTCCCCCTCAAGTTGGTGCATAGATGTCAATCATGCCCAACTTGTCAATTGAGCTGTTAAATATCCTTCCTGAAACCGCCTTTGTAAGCACATCCGCCAACTGATCCTTTGACTGAACAAATGGAAAACGGATGATTTTCCGGTCGAGATTTTCTTTGATGAAGTGGCGGTCAACTTCAACATGCTTGGTACGGTCATGTTGTACTGGATTATGTGCAATTTCAATAGCTGCCTTATTGTCACAATGCAAATCCATAGGTTTCCGGTATTTAAACCCCAAGTCCTTCAAAATATTCTTCACCCATAATAATTCACACACACCATGGGCCATGCCTCGGAATTCTGCTTCTGCACTTGATCTTGCTACGACCTTCTGCTTCTTACTTCTCCATGTGACCAAGTTTCCTCCTACAAAATTGAAATACCCAGATGTGGATCTTCTATTGGTTTGATCCCCTGCCCAATCAGCATCAGTATACCCTCCAATGTCAAGATCGTTGCCTTTAGTAAACAACAACCCTCTTCCCGGAGCAGCCTTCAAGTACTTCAGAATTCGATACACAGCGTTCATGTGTTCTTTACTCGGCGCATGCATGAACTGGCTCACAACACTCACTGCATAAGCTATATCTGGCCTTGTGTGTGACAAGTATATCAATCTTCCAACCAAGCGCTGATAACGACCCTTGTCTGTTGGAATCTGACCTGGATAGTCCCCAAGCCTATGGTTCATCTCTATGGGTGTCTCAACTGGTTTACAGTCAAGCATTCCAGTTTCTGTTAGAAGATCTAACACATACTTCCTTTGTGACAATGAAATGCCCTGCCTGGACCTTGCAACTTCAATTCCTAAGAAGTACTTCAATTCGCCAAGATCCTTCATTTCAAACTCCTTGGCCAAATATTCTTGTAATGCCTTCATTTCATCTGGGTCATCACCTGTTACTACCATATCATCAACATACACGATAAGTGCTGTTATCTTCCCTGCTTTGTGCTTTATAAACAGAGTATGATCTGAATTACTCTGTTTATAACCAAATGCCTTCATAGATTTGGAAAATCTTCCAAACCACGCCCTAGGTGACTGCTTCAACCCGTACAATGATTTTTTCAATTTACATACCTTGCCAACATTTGAAGCACTGCATTGGATTCCAGGTGGTGGATCCATGTATACTTCTTCTTCTAAATCTCCATTGAGGAAAGCATTTTTGACATCAAATTGTCGAAGGGGCCAATCCCAATTAGCTGCCAAGGATATAAGGATGCGGATTGTGTTCATCTTGGCTACTGGAGCAAAAGTCTCCTGATAATCCACCCCGTATCTCTGCGTGTACCCTTTTGCAACTAACCTTGCTTTGTATCTATCAATGCTGCCATCCGCTTTGAGCTTTACCGTAAATACCCATTTGCATCCCACTGTCTTCTTTTCCTTCGGTAATGTCACAATCTCCCAAGTAGCATTTTTCTGTAAAGCCTTCATTTCTTCGTTCATTGCATTCTTCCATCTTGGATCTTCCAATGCTTCCTGCACATTTCTAGGAATAGCCACAGAAGATAATTGATTTATAGTTAGTGCATGAGACTTTGACAACCTATGGGTAGACACATAATTACTAATTGGATACTTGGCTTTAGCTCTAGGATCTGGGTCATACTGTTTTCTTGGGATACCTTTGTTTATTCTCTGCGGATATCTGGGCTCATCATTTCCTACAGGGTTTGAAGACTCAATGATGGGATTATTCTGGTTAGAACAAGTTATTTCTTGGCTAGGGTTTACCGAAATAGGAGCATTCTCAGATGATTCTTCAAGTAATGGTGTAGAACAGGGAACATCTGGACCTTTTGTTGCTTCAACCTCGGGTGATCTTTCGTGAGTGGCCTCTGTATCCTCCATTAGCTCGCACGACCGGTCACTTGTCTCTGACGACCGATCATTTGTCCCTGACGACAACTCGATCAAACCTTCTGTTACGTCCAGTGGCTCGCGTGATCGATCACTTCTTCCTGACGACAAATCGTTGCCCTGAGTTTGCAATCTTGTCTCTGTTTCTTCCATTTCAAGAAATATCTGAGTGTTCTCTTCCATATTCCGTTCCTCCCCCTGAAGAGAAGACTCAGACACTCCCCCTGAATAATAAGCTTCATCCTCTCGAAAAGCAACATCAAGAGTGATATGAACGGTTTGAGTATGCGGGTCATAACATCGGTACCCCTTTTGGAATTTTGCATACCCAATAAACATACACTTCCTTGCACAAGGATCCAGTTTGCTTCGTTGATGTTTGGGAATATGGACATAAGCTACACAACCAAAAATTCGTGGTTCCAAATTAGGTAACTTAGGGGCAGAGACTAAGGCACATAGCTTTTGGTGAGGAGTCTGAAAATCAATGACACTGGATGGCGTCCGATTGATAAGGTAAACAGCAGATGTGAGAGCCTCTCCCCAAAAATGTTTTGGTACATTCATACCAAAGAGAGAGGCACGAACCACTTCCAACAATTGTCTATTCTTCCTTTCTGCTAACCCATTCTGTTGAGGAGTGTAGGAGCATGAGGTTTGGTGGCGAATTCCATGACTACGAAGAAACTCAGCTAGAGAGGAGTTAACAAATTCCCCGCCATTGTCGGACTGAAGTACCCGGATGGGTTTCTGGTACTGAGTGGCGACCATGCCATGAAATCCCTGAAAGACTTCGCCTACATCGCTCTTATTCTTGAGAAGTGTTATCCAGGTCATTCGGGTGCATTCATCAATAAATGTAACAAAGTACCGAGCACCAGATAAAGTAGGAGTTTTAGTGGGTCCCCAAACATCAGCATGAATAACCATGAAAGGAATTGAAGTTTTATTTGCTACGGGAGGATACGAAATTCGATGGCTTTTGGCTAGTTCACAAATATCACACTTAAACTTTGACTCATCAAGACCCGAAAACAAATGTGGTTGAAGTTTCTTAAGATAGCCAAAAGATAAATGTCCTAACCTCCGATGCCATAACCAAACTTTAGACTTTGCCTCCTCTACTCCCCCTACCTTATGTGCTTGCACTAATTTCTGAGTCCCACTATCAGTAAGGTCCAAATAATACAAATTTCCCCTTCTAATACCATAACCAAGAATCTTTCGAGTGAGAATGTCCTGAAAAATACAAAACTCGGGCCAAAAAACTACAATGCATGCTAGAGACTTGGTTAACTGACTTACTGACAGGAGACTATAATCTAATGATGGAACAATAAGGACAGTGTCTAGTGTAAGTGAGGGAGATAGGGTAATACAGCCTTCTCCAGTAACTGGAGCTGGACTACCATCAGCGGTGGAGATAATGGACTGGGATGATGTTTTAATGGAGTGGAGTTGACTCGGATCATTTGTCATGTGGTCTGATGCACCAGTATCAATTATCCAAGTAGTATTACTAGAAATGGCAGAAACATTTAGAGACTTACCATGATTTCTGGTGTGAACGACATTCGTTGTTGGAGTTTCGGGTTCTGCACTAGGCACAACGCTCGCACCGCAATGATGACACACAATTCCTCCAAGCTTGTGTGAGGATGAACTTTTTGAGGCCACACGTGAATTCTCCATTGTCTTCATCATCGGATCTTCCTTCAACCTTTTTTTTTTTTTTTTGAGAAATGGAAGATTAACAAAAAAAAAATCAATCCTACTTTTCTTTTCTTTCAGCTGATTTGTCGCTTCTTCCTTCTTTTTTCAGTGGTGATGGTGACTTGCTCCACACATATTAAAAAAAAACTTCTCTTCTTTTTCTTTTAGCTTTCGGCTTGTCCCTTTTTTCCTTTTCTTCTCTCCTGTGCAATTTCTTCCGTGAGCAGTGAGTTCTTTCTTTCTCTGTTTTTTTTTTCTGTTGGTTCACTCTCTTCTTTTTCTCACAGCCGAGCCCAACTCTCTCTCCTCTGCACTTCACAGTAGCTGTTGACGAAGTGAGAGACAAAAAATCTGGGGCTGGAACTGGTTCAGTGGTTCGGAGCGGCGACGAGGTTCGCGGCTGGTCGGGTTCGGAGCGGCGAAGAGGTTCGCGGCTGGTCGGGTTCGGAGCGGCGAAGAGGTTCGCGGCTGGTCAGGTTCGGAGCGGCGAAGAGATTCGCGGCTGGTCGGGTTCGGTGATTCGGAGCGGCGACGAGGTTCGCGGCTGGTCGGGTTCGGAGCGGCGAAGAGATTCGGATCGCCGGAAAGGTGGTTGTGATCGGCAGTGTCGCGGCTGGAGGCAGGAGCTTCAGATGGGTAAGTAATTTGAAGAACAGCAAAAAATTGTTCTGGGTGTTTATGGATTCTGGGAATGATTCGAAATTTTGGTGTGGTGGTGTTTATTGATACGAACTACGGATTCAGATTCCGGATATGAAATTCGGATTCGAATTGGGGATACGAACTTCGGATTCGAGATTAAAAAATTCAGGTTTCGAAAAAAGAGAATCGGGATGTAGAATTTTGGTTTTACGGATTCAAGCCGAAGAGTGTTGTCCTATGGTTTTAGGATCGAACGCTCTGATACCATGTTGAGAATTGAAATGAGAATATTCATTTCATTCTTAATTGTTGATTTACTTACAACTGCTGTGTGTACAAATATATATACATAAAAAGTAAAGAATGAATAGTACATATAGACAACTTTTCCTTGAAACACTCCGGGTTTTGTGGCATGATTTGCTGCCAGCTCAATGATTGTCAACAAATGTCAATACGGAAGTTGTTTGCGTGGCTATGAAGAATAAATCCTAAGCGCCTTGAGGACGAAATTTAATTTTCTAC
This sequence comes from Rubus parviflorus, assembly GCA_029955375.1. Classification (NCBI taxonomy): domain Eukaryota; kingdom Viridiplantae; phylum Streptophyta; class Magnoliopsida; order Rosales; family Rosaceae; genus Rubus; species Rubus parviflorus. Next base: position 34,447,403 of record JARGGL010000001.1, read on the forward strand.
TTGTGAGCGCATTGTGTTTTTGATTTTCTGCGTATGAAGAGAAATAATGCATGCTTGAGTAAGACATGAACAAACTCTCTGCAAAGTTTTGTGACACACTTCATTGATTAATGGGGCCTTCACCCAAAAAGATAAAACTCTTTAACTTTTATTCTCAACCAGATTTTTTTTAGGTTGCCCATCGGTCCATTTAAATGGGCAGAATGAGAATTTTTTTTTATTGACTCCTAGTAAAATTCTAATAAAATGTTTACTGACTCTTGATAAAATTCACCGACTCCAGTAAAATTCACAGTTGTGATATGACAATTGTCCAAGATAAATCTTCTTTTTGTCATACCTATAGATAGCTAGGTGGGTATTATGTATAGTTTCAGCTATCTATATATATAAAAAAGTATATGTTATAATTTCTGTAAGAATAATATTACTCCCCAGTTTGTATTTGACTAAGATCGAATGCAATTGTTTAGTTCTGCACTAACGGATGGCGGCTGCAGCAACCCACTAGAATCTTCAATTTGAAGCATTTTCAGTTGTCTTTGAAATTCGTTTGGAGTGAAGTAAAGATGAAGTTTGGCAATTATTGCAAGTATGAAAAATATTGTAACTTCAGCAGAATACAATGCATGAAAAGACGTACAATTAACATTCAACTCGATCCAAGTTCAAATTTATACGCCAAAAAGAATAAATGCTTCCATTGATTCGGATTTGGGGCTTAGGAGGAGTATCTGATCGATCCAATCTCTGTTGATCGATGTTGCTTCTAAAATTAATCTTTTTTAGCTTTTCCTCTAATGAAGTTAGCTAGCTATCCCCCTAAAGCCATATATAATACTTGATTTGTTTTGGTCGTCACACAATGGAGCTAGCCAATTAACTCTAGCTCTTACTAAATTAGTTGGTCTAATAGAGAATAATTAGATTTAGGAGCTGAAGATATCCAAACTTTATACTTTATACTTTCGGGGCTTCCATTATACTCTTCAATGGCATGCATTACTAACTAACCTAAATAAAACAGTCATTTGTCACCCAAGATTATTGGTGATCGATCAATAAGTGGATCACATAGTTCAAACAATTTTAATAACTATTCATCGCCCTTCTTTTTGTTTTAATCCTCACCCCACAACTATTGATCTCCTCTTAATTAGGATAAACATAGAACCTTCTAGCGGGTTTAGATCGATGAAACCTTTGGGGTACTCCTGTTTGAATTTGAGGTCCAAATCTCCGACGTCGGAGTGTAGCTAGATAACTAATTCAAGAGGTTGGAGGCTAATGCTATATTAATTGTTTCATCTTTTTTGTTTTTACACCAAGTAAAATGCCTTCTAGGACAAGGATTGCATTTTAATTTTTTTTTTTACTGAAGCCCACTCATCCCTAGATGTTTGTGAGATTCGAAGATGTGACCACAACAATATTAATTTTATCAATAACAAACAAAAAACTAACATGCCACAAATTCATCGGCTGAGTTAGGCTCTTATTATTAGGATGTGTACAATACTTCTCCTCCTTAGTTAACCGCCTTTCATTCATTTGTGACAATAAGATGGTGGTCAAGTTGACTAACAAGATTTACTTGAACATGTCAACAGAACTAGCTAGTTCGATCGGATTGGATTCTAAAGTTGAGTGAAGGATCAAGTAAAGTCTTAGAATGAGGCTACGTACGTACTACTATATATTCCTTTCAATTATTGAAACTACGTACTCCTCCCAAAAGTCTAAAGGGAATAGTAAACTACATATATATTAAAAACAGAACTTAGTCCTAAAGCATAGGAAGAAAGTAGATAAGGGAGATCCCAATAAAAGACTCTAATCAAAAGCACACACATCTCCTATTTTTTCACTCAAATCAAAAGAGAATATATATTCAGATTAATTAGGTAGAGCGCCGATTTTTTAGCGCCATCCGAGGGCTGAAGAGGCGCCATTAGCGGCTCCATTATGCCCGAAATTTGTTAAGAAAAGAAAACATGAAATAATGAATTATATAGGGAATTTCATTAAAGTGGGCAATCTTTTTGGGTTACAATCCTAATTAAAGTTTAGAAATGGCCTAAAATCAGGGACTTGCTTTCTAGTTTCTCCATTGACGAGGCATTTGTATTCAATGGTCGGGCATAAACCAAACACGCATGAACAGACATTTCAAGATTAGTAGTGATGCAAGAGCCAGATTCCTTACTCAACTTTTTAGGGGTTTTATCTTCTTACTTATAGTCCAAGTCATTTTAGGGTTTAAAAAACTTAAACTCGCATTAGTTATTGGTCGGAGTCGTTTTTGATGAGCCTGCTATGGACCCATGTATGTATGGCTTTCTGGCTAAGGGAAAGAGCGGTCAATGCATAGCTTGCACGATAATGATGATGCTTAATTGCTTTGCTTATGAATCCAATCATAGTTATAATTCTTTTGGTCTGAATGAATTCAGTCATTTTTTAAGTACGTTGATAAAGTGGTAGATAGGAGGTAATTTGATGATATTGATAGAAATTAAGTAACTGATTGATCTCTGCTACAATTACGTGCATGTGATGCTTCAGAAAATTAATTATTAGGATCACATTCTGTGCTTTTTTTTTTTGGCAAAAACATTCTGTGCTAAAAGGGAGGGTTTAATTATCACACCCAAAACAAGCTCGAAAGGTTAACATGTTGAGTGAATTGAGGATCCAGGTAGCCCCACTTGAAGATCTACGTACAATTAAGTATGGTGATTATTTTTTCTATTCAAAGACAATTTTATCTATTGTAATCAAACGAGTGTAAAAAGCTAGAAACAAGATAGTGCTGGTATTACAAGCTCTCTCCCGCAGTAAGTTCTTGAAGCAGAGGCGGGCTGGCTTGAGACATGGCTTGTTATGAGCTGAAAGACTGCAAATCTCTTCCTTAAGAACACGGGAAAATTTGGAGTACGTAGTGGATGTAACCAGACATTAGAGATGGATTAGTAGCTAGTAGACTAGCTCTATATATGCAGTGGTAGACCAACTTCGTATAGTTGTAGATTAGTTTCGTGTCTGAATGAAGTTGTCTACCATTGCATTGAGTTAATCTACCACTATCAAAAATTTATTTATTGACATATTAATGTACTTAAAGCAATTCCTAAAAGTACGTAGAAGAGAGTTGCAAGGCACTTATAGATGGATCTACTCCTCCATGGCATATTGCTTCCTATACTCAAGATATTTCGATATCTACTTCAACGTTTTAATGTACAAGTATGGACCACGTATGTAGAAGGTAATTAAGTAGCCGATGCTTTTGGTTTCGTAATGTTTGTACTTGATAGTATGCCGGTATGGTAGGTTTTAAGCTTATGCATGATGAACTAAAAAATTGGAGAACCTCGGGGATTGCAAGTTGTAATTTTATTTCGAAAGCCAAAAGAAAATAAGTAAATAAATAAAAAAGAATGGGATTGAACAAAAAGCCAGAATTAGCGGCATGGTAACTGGGCGTTCCCGCCTCTATTTAAAGGCACCTCACCGGTCCCAACAAAGTCATTCGAATTTTAACAAAACCATTAATTAGATAGCAATTAGATATATAGACTTTCATTGGTGCTTAATTTTGAGTCTCAATTGAGTACCAATGGCAATGTCGAGTAGTACTCTGTCTTCGGTCTCCCTCATCTCTGTGCTTGTGGTGATATTACTGGGCACTGATATTGGTAATGTCCAATTGGTCCAAGCAGGCAACCCAAATTACCGAGATGCCCTTGCAAAGTCCATCCTCTTCTTCCAGGGACAGAGGTCAGGGAAGCTCCCTTCCGGCCCTGCCCAGCAAATTACTTGGAGGTCCAATTCTGGCCTTTCCGATGGTCGTCTCGCACAAGTAAATATATATGCTTCTGTTTCTTCAATTTCTTACTTGCTTAAGTACGTTTTGCTAAAAGAGAAAAATGACATTTGTGAAACTCAGGTGGACTTAACTGGAGGATACTATGATGCTGGAGACAATGTCAAATTCAACTTTCCGATGGCCTTCACCACCACAATGCTATCATGGGGAACACTTGAATATGGCAAGAAAATGGGGGCCCAGCTGCAAAATACCCGGGCCGCAATCCGATGGTCCGCAAACTACCTTCTAAAGTGTGCGCGAGCCACGCCCGGCAGGCTCTATGTTGGGGTCGGGGACCCCAATGTGGACCATAAGTGTTGGGAGAGACCCGAAGACATGGACACGGCTCGCACCGTGTATTGGGTCTCCCCGAGCAATCCGGGCTCGGATGTTGCCGGAGAGACAGCCGCTGCTCTGGCGGCTGCTTCTATGGTTTTTCGAAAGGTTGACCCCAAATATTCGAAGTTGTTATTGACCACAGCCAAGAAGGTGTTTCAATTTGCAATTCAGTATAGAGGTGCATACAGTGATTCCCTTGGTTCTGCAGTTTGTCCATTTTACTGCTCATATTCTGGATACAAGGTATGTATCTTTTGGCTTGGCTTTACAATATTAGTGACTTTGTTGGGCTTCCCTTTTTGGACAATTTGAAAATTGCGACAAGAATTTAGGAATATATGTTCTTAACCACTCATGCTACAAGTCCTCAAAATAAGATACGAGTTAAGTGAAAATATTTAACATGCTATATATGCTTTGATTTATGCATTACCCTTTTCACTCTGGTAAAAAACACATCAGGATGAGTTGGTGTGGGGTGCTGCATGGCTTCTTAGAGCAACAAATGATATTTCTTACTTGAATTTCTTGAAATCTATGGGAGCTGGTGATTCACCAGATATCTTCAGCTGGGACAACAAATTTGCTGGTGCTTATGTTCTGCTATCAAGGGTAAAATTTCATACAATGGCAATCATCCAAATTTTGCAATCTTATGAAAAATGGATTCATCTTTTAAATTCTAAGTTTATTTTGTTCCATTATAAACCTCTGTAATTTGACAGAATGATTTGCTTAATTTTCAGAGGGCAGTGTTGAACAATGACAAGAATTTTGACTCATATAAGCAGCAAGCTGAGCAATTTATGTGCAGGATTTTGCCCAACTCACCCTCTTCAAGTACACAATATACACAAGGTAAATATAGCTGTTTCAAGACTTCAATCAAATTCTGACCTGCCAAAATCTGAACAAGTACTACAGAGATTAATTCAGATATCCAATTCAGAACTTTTAGATTAATACTCGATCATTCTTCTGATAAACATGGTATTAACTATGGATTCCTTATCCTTAATATTGTAGGAGGGCTCATATTCAAGCTGCCTGGAAGTAACCTCCAATATGTCACCTCAATAACATTCTTGCTTACTACCTATTCCAAGTACATGTCTGCCACAAAGCACACCTTTAACTGTGGCAACCTTGTTGTCACTTCAAGCGCTTTAAGAAACCTTGCCAAGAGACAGGTAAATCTACTTGAAAAACCTTGCTGGAAAGTCAGACTGCCAATATGAATCATTGATTGCTAGAGTTTTAATTCTATATGTGGTGTGAGACAAACAGTTTGACAACATAACATGTTAGAAGCAAATTAATCTTAACATATATTCACACATACAATTCTTAATCCATGATCTATGGCTTCACTTGAGGGAAATTTCAGGTGGATTACATATTAGGGGTAAACCCTCTGAAGATGTCCTACATGGTAGGGTATGGACCCTACTATCCCAAGAGAATTCACCACAGAGGATCTTCGTTGCCCTCATTGGCAAGTCATCCACAAACCATAGGTTGTGATGGTGGTTTCCAACCGTTCTTCTATTCATCAAATCCAAATCCAAACATCTTAGTTGGAGCTGTCGTCGGAGGTCCAAATCAGAATGATGGCTTTCCAGATGACCGCACTGATTATAGTCATTCAGAGCCTGCAACATATATAAATGGTGCAATAGTTGGACCATTAGCATTCTTTGCTGGGAGCAAATCTCAATAGAAGTTAAACTAATTGTAAATAGTTATATGTGATTATCCCCAAAAGGGGTCTATATATCCCACCACAAATGGGTGGGATATTTGTTCGTCTTTGCTTCTTTCCCACAATGCATGATTTGGAAAAGTAGCTAGGCATTCTTAGGCTCACATAGAGCAGTTTAATTATGAATCAAAATCAAAGCTTTTGGTTTTTCATGTTGTCGAAGAGTTGTCACATGGTATGTAATGCTCGGTAAAGAAAGGAACGAACCTCCTGATTCTAACATTTCTTGACAGGGGACAAGAATGTTGGACTGCAATGTAGATATAGAATGCCTCAAGCCCTCAACCAGTCAATTTCTGTTTTCTATGATAAGTAATAACTAGGTAATTAAGGTCAATGAGAATTTCTTCATCATCTCATTGATCTTTATCTATCTAAAAAAGACTAAACCAGTATGAAAAAAATAAAAAATAAACTACTAGTACATTTTTATCGACGCACGTTTCTTTGGGAACGGTCTTTTCTCCATTATTTTTAATCTAATGCTCTCAGAAAATATAAGAATGAATCCTTCGATCTAGTGCTCAAAACGCAATGGGATTGAATTCCTTGTCATTTTAACTTTTTTCTTAGACCCCGGGAATAGAGTCTCCAAAGTTTATGAAGGTGACACATTTCGCCAAAATCCGTGTGCTATAACTATATCAGGAACCCAAGTGTTTGCTTCACACATTTTGAATTTCAAAGCACCGCGTGGTGGTCATATCTCTCATATGAGCTCAAAAGGATCAAGAAATGGCATGAAAACAAAGAATTAATTTTATGAAATAAATAAAAACTAAACTATGTACTAGGTAACACTTGCACAATTTTACCGACGAGTAAGTGGTCGCCACAAGTCCTTCCTTCAATTCATTACTGTTTTTTTATTTTAATGCTTACAAAAAATTCTAAGACTGAATCCTTCCTGTGCTCAAAATTAAAGAAAGGAAAGAACATGCAGCTTCCTCATTAGAACACTCTACAACAGTGCCAAAGTAGTACATGCAAACCAAAATATACAAACAAAAGGTAACCCTAGTCACAATTAATAGGCGGTGATGTCCATCATCATTTGGTCTAATAACATAAATTTTCTATTTGTACTTGGTAAATATTGAATTTAACTCTCGTTGGCATCTATCTAACTGTCATATAATGAATAATTCATGCTAGAGAAGTCACATGGTAACGACCAACACCAATGAACAGGCAAAAACTTGTGCAACTAACAGCCAACCAAAATAATAGAACTTACAAGCTAGGTTCTCATGTCTCATGTTTTTGATCTAGATATCTAAGGGTGAAAATAAATACTTTAAGTTGGAGTTGTTGATAAGGTAATTTTCACACACCAAAGAGATGCACAAAAATAGACTATTATTAACCCTACTATGGATATGATTTTCGTATGCAGTATGAGAAGTACGGATCGCTCCCGCTGGAGAATGGGATTCAAATGCAAATATGACTCGACACTATACTATAATGACTTGAAACTGACCTAGAAATAAAGACTCGATTAGCAGACAAAAAGGGCTTGACTTGGTTTGGCACGTTTGGATGTGTCATGGCATGCCAAACATTGTATTCACCACTTTATCTTGAAATTTTCCTGTGCCTTAAACTCACGATTGGTAAAACTTGATTTTTAGAAGGTGTTCCGATTGACGGAACTAGAAAATCTCGATCATTTTATTTTTAACTAATTTTCTTGTATTCCGACTTTGGACAATTGTAAAAAATAATTCTGGTCGAGATTTTTGCGTTCCGTCAATTTGAAAAGTGCTGAAAAATAATGATTTGAAGCTGGGAAGATTTTGGTGAAAAAATAAGAACATGCATTTTTGGCCAAAATACCGTGTGCTATAATCCATAGTTTTGGGTGAGAAACAAAGGTATCAATTTTTTTTTTTTTGAGAAAGTTGAGGTTGGTCTCCACGGTGTTAGAACATCGATCTTGGGGGACATGGAGTGATTGGACCAAGAAAATTGTACGATGTTAGTCTCGTTTACTTGGACATGGTTAAAGGTAGGAGCATGGAAATGACACAGATTAAGACACAGAGTACTTGCCCTTAATTAGCCCTAAACTGATGGACTCTAGCATTGGAATGGGCATATGCATTTGCATTGAATTGGCCACAAGAGTGGGCGAGGGTAAGTGCTCTTGGCACAAGAAAATTTCAAAAAGAAAGGAGCTTTGACATGGTTTGGCATGTTTGGAGGTGTCATGGCATGCCGAGGCATGCTAAACCCTGTAACCACCATTTTATCTTGAAATTTTCCTGTGCAATAATCTCACCTTTGGTAAAATTTAATTTTTAAAAAGTGTTTCAATTGACGGAACTAAAAAATCTCGACTCTTTTATCTTTTACGAATTTTCTTGTATTCCAACTTTGGAAAATCGTAAAAATAAAAAATCTGGTCGTGATTTTGGCATTCCATCTATTTGAGAAATGCTTAAAATCATGTTTTAAAGCTAGGAAGATTTTGATAAGAAAAGAAGAACGTGCAATTTTGGCCAAAAAATCGTGTGCTATAGTCTACAGTTTTGGGTGAGAAACCAAGGTGTCGGAAATGTCTTACGAATTTTCTTATATTCCGACTCTGAAAAATCGTTAAAAATAATTTGGTCGAGATTTTTGTGTTCCATTAGTTTGAGAAGTTTCTAAAAATCATGATTTAAGGCTAATAAAATTTTGGTGAGAAAATAAAACCATGAAATATTGGCCAAAAAGCCATGTGCTATAATCCACAATTTTGAATGAGAAACTAAGGTCTCGGATTTTTTTTTTTTTTTTTTAAGTTTTGGGGTTGGTCTTCACAATGTTAAAATATCGTTTTTGGGTGACACCGAGTGGTTAGACCGCCAAAATTGGACACTGTTAACCTCGATTGCATGGACATGTTTTAAGGTACGAGCATGGAAATGACATAAATTAGGACACGTAGAACTTGCCCATAATCCTGAACTGATGGACTAGAGCTTTGGAATGAGCACATGCATTTTCATTGGCTTGGCAACAATAATAGGGCACATGAAAATTTAAAAAAGAAAAGGAGCTAACATGGTTTGACACGTGTAGAAGTGACATGACATGTTGCATGCCATACCAGTTTCCATTTTTTCTTGTAATTTTTCTCTGCCATAATCTCACCATTGGTCAACCTTTATTTTTAGAAGGTGTTCCAATTGATGGAAATAGAAAATCTCTAACCTTTTATTTTTTAGAAATTTTCTTGTATTCTAACTTTGGAAAATCGTTAAAAAAAAATTGGTCAAGATTTTTGCGTTCTGTCAGTTTGAGAAGTGTTTAAAAATCATGATTTCAGGCTGGGAAGATTTTTATGAGAAAATAAGAACATGTAATTTTGGCCAAAAAACCGTGTGCTATAGTCCACAATTTTGGTTGAGAAACCAAGGTCTCGGAATTTTTTTTATTTGAGAGAAAGTTTTTAGTTGGTTTCCATGGCTTTAGAACATTGTTCTTAGGTGACACTCTATAGTTGGACCGCCAAAATTGGAGACAGTTAGCCTCGCTTGCCCATGGTTAAGGGTACGAGTATGTAAATGACATAGATTTGGACACAGAGAACTTACCCTTAACCCTGAACTGATGGACTAGAGTATTGGAATGAGCACATGCATTTGCATTGGCTTGGCCACAAGAATGGGGCACATGAAAATTTCAGAAAGAAAGGAAGTTAACATGGTTTGGCACGTTTGGAGGTGTCATGACATGCCGAAACATGCCATACCTTGGTGTTGCCATTTTTTCTCATAAGTTTCCTCTGCCATAATCTTTTACTTTGGAAAATCGTTAAATAAAATTTGGTCAAAATTTTTGTGTGTCGTCAGTTTGGGATTTTCTTAAAAATCATGATTTGATGCTGGGAAGATTTTGGTGAGAAAATAAGAACATGAAATTTTGGCTAAAAAACCGTGTGTTATAGTCCACAGTTTTGGGTGAGAAACCATGGTCTCAGAAATTTATTTATTTTTTAGATAGTTTTAGGGTTTGTTTCAATAGTCTTATAATTACTGTATATATATATATACAGTATAACCTTTTTAAATTAATAGCTTTGGGATCACCTAAATTCTATTAATTTAGCGAGATATCAATTTATCGATAAATTAATAATTTCTTTAGGTTTTTTCGATGAATTCGATTAACTTATCAAGAATTGATGAATTCGATTTATCGCATCAAGTGACCAAATTAAGATTCAAAATCTATAAGATTCGATTTATCAAATCAATGACACTCCAAAACTTCTTGTTGCAATACAAGAAAGTAACCCCAAGATTTTTGGGTGCATTGCGAAAAATTAAAGATGAGATTTAGCAAAATTTGAAGTTCAACAAAAAACAAGCTACTCTTTATTCATATTTTAATAAAATCTCATAGTCAATTTATTATGTACTTTTTAGCTAATTATTAATTTATAAAATTTTGGGACCTATAAAATACAAAAGAAATATGTGAAATGTATTATCTTATAATTTTATGGAGATTATTAATTTAGCACATTAGTCCCGAGTTGGGAGAGACAATTTTATTATTTAAAAGAGTATTAATTTATCGAGTATTAATTTAAAAAGGTTCTAGTGTAATTACATATAAATGAAAACGTTCGTTTAGTAACCTACTTAATTACTCGTCCATATGAAATATAATAATTCTATTATAAATGTACAATCTTAAAGTTACATTGTAAAAGTTTAGTCTATGTAAAAGTTTCATTCAAATGTGTGATTATATAAATATAATTTTCGTGATTTCATTATTTTTAACCGAAATTTTCATCAAAATCGAAACTTTTTCCGAAATTTCCCTAAATTTGAAAAATCGAATTTTCCAGCAAAATCGAAATTTGAATCCTTGAGTATAACCCAAAAGCATGCTTCATATTCTCACATTGTTGTGGCAACGGAACCCGCGTGGCCCATTCCTAGGCTAGACATAGTACCGATATTGTTTCCACTTAACTACCTTCACGTCAACAGGTGTGTAGTTTTATCTCAAAATGCCTCGGTACTATTAAGAATAATCAAACCACTTATATTTCATATGTTTTTGTGTATCCTTTCCAATGTGGACATTTACCGTCCAATTGACTCTACAACTCTAATGCACCTTTAAGTTGTCACATTGACTGTCTGCCTGACTCCACCTTGAATGATGAGATGTCCCAGCCGAACCTTTGGCTTTGATACCAATTGTTATGGCAACGGAACCCGTGTGGCCCATTCCTAGGCTAGACATAGTACCGATATTGTCTCAACTTAACCACCTTCACGTCAAAAGATGTGGGGTTTTATCTCAAAAAGTCTCGGTACTATTAGGAATAATCAAACCACTTATATTCCATATGTTTTTGGTGTCTCCTTTCCAATGTGGGACTTTCCTTCTCCACATCCTTGGTTTGTAACGAGCCACACAATCCCAACACACATCTCTCTTAAATGATCAAAAGGACGGCCCGAAAAAAAAGATACTTCTATTCATCGAACCCAAATCCTAACGTCTTATTGGAGCTATTGTTGGAGGTCCAGATCAGTGAACTTCAAACTTCAAAGCTTTGGTTTATTCAAGTTGTCATAGGATTGAAAAAAGGTCTTTCCTTATTGTCACACGTTAACGTAATGCAAGCTAAAGAATGGAAAGAAGAGCTTCCTCATTAGAACATTCTACAACAGTGGAAAATAATAACTTTTAATCAAACTTAGAGACGTATATGTAGACAATCTCAGCATCTTGTTTTTAGAGAAACTCTAAAATGAAGTTAGCACAAAGAAATTTACATGTTAATGTGATTATAGTTACTCAATGTCACTGCAGAAACTCTTCCAAGTCAACTGGTATAACAATTCATATATCCATTCTCGCAGTGACAATTCATATAAGATCCTTACACAGCAAAAACAAAATAATTGTCTGCAAACATACTAGGTGAAGAATAATGCTGGCTTCATAAAAAATAAGAATGTAAAATCTTCTCCAATACTAACTCAATTTATGCATAGTTTATGTTAATTGTCATAGAATCCCTGGAATCAATCTCTCATTCTGTGTTCATCAGAAAGTTTGAAGATGGATTAAATGCTACCTCCCTTTAGATAATAAGAGGTGAAAAAGTGCAACGAACATAAATGGACATCTGTTAGTTTTAGCACAACAAGAAGCCATTTGATAGCAAACCCTTTATTGATGGGAAATAGGAACAGAACAAATCCAACAGAGAAAGCTTCATTTCAATACTTATAAAGCGGATACATAACTTTCCATCCAACAGGTCTATTACAGTTGTCTACTCTATGTCAAAGAAAAGTGAATCTAACTCATTGAGCCATTACCGTCATCTCCCCTACGTCCACTGCAACAATAATAGTGAGGCAGCTTGACTCGACCACAACTCCTGCAACCACATATTTTTGAACATCAAAATGACCCTTTGTGCATCAATATCTGAAGGTAGTCATTTTGTTTACGTTTTTAAGCAATTAAACATGAGAAAACGTATAGAATAATATGACAAACAATTATATTACATGCTGGGACATCAGTTTGCTCAACATGAAGGGAACAATAAAAGGACACACGAATTCTCACATTTTACTGATGAAGAATGATGTACTTGATCTAGGCAAAGTATATTAATACCTTACTAATAAAACATATCTAAATTTTTTCAATTTCACGATGATTTCTTAACTTATCTATGCTCAAAAGCCTCGAACCCAATGCTCTACCACCCTGCTAATTCCGTGGACAGAACCTAAATGACAAGAATTATTTCAACCGATCACCAAATGGTTTCAATTAACCACCGACATACAGTTGGAAAAGAGTACCAGACTAACAGAAACTTTTTCCTTTTGGCCAAATTAAGGAAGTAGTCCACCACATTCCCTTCTCTAAAACCATAATCCGAAACTAAATATCAACAATGTGAAACCTCTAGCTAATTATACTATACTTCATCGAAAATCTGAAGAACTGTTAAGTGAACTAAATTGACTTCTACATCAAAATGAAAAGCTAAGTTGCCTTGGTGAAAACTTACTTGCATCGGATTATCACTGGAACAGGTTTCAAAGCCTTTGGGCCATTCCTTATGCCTCTCTTGTGAGGAGAAGTCTGCATGATATACAGCCTTGAAGGTCAAAACTCTACATCTTGTAAACGTGACATATAATAACTAAAGGAAAACCAAAAGAGGAGATGAAGCCTCAGACTAATAGCAGAAATGACGCCTTCAATTGAATATCTTATTAAACAGGTCTAGACTGGCAAGAATAGGCCTGCGAAATATGAGCCAGAACTGTACTATGGCCTACGATAATCACCAATAAAACAGATGATCGATCAAACCTACCAGGAACCCATTCTTATTTCTACTGGTATAAACACCAGATACTAATTATTATTCATAAGAGGCAAACACTGAAAGAAACAAGATTCGCAAACAATTATAAATAGAATATTCATAAAGCAAGCTCAAATTTGTCTAGAAACCAGGTGCTCAAATTGAACAGTAACAGTCTATCATGCATAAGCCCAAAAAAATAAGAAAAGAAAACTATCAGAGAAATAAAGACTATCCTCAAACACAGCGAGCAGAAACTCAATTGGATATGAACTTCAGAAAGTATCGGAAATATATATATATATATACATATTTTTTCCAAGAAATGATTGCATACAGAAAATAATAGCTCTTTGGCTTAAACCCTAAACCCATAAATTACTAAATAGTTGGAAATCCCCAAATGTAATTATATACCTTCCTCTTCGGGACAGCCATGAGCTCCATGGAACCGCCAAACGAGAAACTTGGGAACCCGAAACCGACGTGGTTATCCTTGTCTGCCTCCCGATCGAACTCGGGCAAAACAAACTGTGGCGAAGGGATCTTGTGTTCAGTAGCCCCAAACAACGGCGAAGGCATGGCGGCGATGTGGTTCCACCTACGAAAGCCCAAAATACTCCCCACGTGCTCTCTGCCGCACCTTAGCATTCCCATCCCCAAAGCCATTTCTTCAGCTCAGACGAAAATGTCACGCCATAGAAGTAGACAGAGTTAGGCACCCACGGCGCGTTTGCCTTTGGGCCTTCCATTCAGTTGGTACCAATCTTTGTTGGGCCTTACAAAAACCAAAACCAAGTACTTCGGATTTTTTTGTTTCGGCAATCTTCTGTTGTAGCTTATGATGTGATAAGTTGAGTTCTGCTCATCTAAGAGACATTTTTTTAAGAAACCTATGTATTAAGTAAATCGAAACCATATGTATTAAATTCAACAACTGAGATTATAACAACTTAGATACAAAGATACTGAATCAAAAGATACTACGGATATCAGTCGCGTCGTAAGAGTTGTAGGCAGTGATATGGACGAGTTCCAGAGAAGTGTGACTAAAGAAACTAATGCTACTTAGAGGAATCCTTCCACCCAAATAATCGAAACATCTAGGGAACAAGGATGTTAATATATGGTCATATTGGCATATAATTGTTCACGAGCAAGAGACATGGATTTCAAAACCAGCAGCTATCCGAGCTCAGATCCGGTGATGAACTCTAATCTAGAAGCAGATCTCGAATCCGGATATTGCAAGGACCCAAATCCAGAAGCCGCGCATCCCACAAACCAGACCCCATATGTTTGTGACTATGCCATAACCAACCATGGCATGGACTTGCATTTTTTTATTCTTTTCATACCACAAGAAGTTCCAGGAAACCGAAGGGTACGTCTACTGATCTTGTGTAATTAGTAATAAGAGCAATTTTTATATTTCTTTATTTGTTAAGTCTGAGGGGGCTTGCATGTCCTTGCATGAAAATTTTACTTGCACTTCTATTCAAGATGCCATATAGATTTGTCACGGAGAACCTGCACCATCAAGTTCGACACAACATTTAGGGATGATAACAAGTTCCCTTGTTGCAAGTGAAGAGATAAACCACATAAATACGCATACAATAAATTCTTAGAATACTGTATTCATAGACATGAAGAAATTTTCATTTTCAACATCAATCAACTTTTTAGTTTTTAAAAATATATAATAATAATAATACATCTGCTGTCCAAACAGACACAAAGATCGGTTCATTCAACTTGAGTAATATACGCCAATATCATAACCCAACTTTTTTTTTTGTTACATGGGGGCAAAGGCCCAGAAACAATAGAAAACAACTAGCCTGCAGAACAAACACGAGGCCTAGCCAGGCCATCAATGTCATCAAGAACAGCTTGGATAACAAAGGCAGGAGCAGAAGGCATTCTACAGATATCATTACCTAACTTTAGTATACAGCTAAAATATTTTGGCCTTAACTATACTGGTCATCAACAATAAAACTCCTTCAAAGTAAGCCAGCCGCACTAGTTTCCAAAATAAAAAAATCAAACCGGTTTATGGCCTGTGACTCAAGACAATCACCGGCTCCTACTAGTCAATGAAACTATAGATTCACGATCCAATTTGGAGAACACTGCGGCACTAGACAATTACCGGTTCATCAACAAAACAACTAGCCTTAACTATCACTGCTACTCTAATAATGCATATCCTGATAAAGAAGAATGCATGCAGGTGAGAGAAGCAACTGCACATGCAAACATAAGACGCTGATCTCATGTGAAGTAATGTTAAATCGGATTACCAAATACAGCAGCTTGATCAAACTTCCAGGAGAGCTGGGAGATATTTACTGGGTACAGCCAATTGAGGATGGACCACCAGCAGTCAGGAAGAGATGAAAGACGAGTAATGCTAAATGAACCACTTTTCCGAAGCATTTTAGATGACCACATTATGCAGCATGCGGATCTACTTACCACATCCATTGCTAATCATTCATTCATTCATGAACACATTAGCTAATGTGGTCCAGCAATATGGGTTTTGAGAGCATTATTAAAACGGAAGCATTTATATATTGACAGTATTAATAAATGATTTCATAGATTATAAATCCAGAACTTCTTATTCAAAGGCAGATCCAGCAGCTCAGCCTGCTAAAGCAGAGAGTAAAAAAAGACCAAGCAAGGCTAAACAATCCAATGAAAATACAAGATTGTACTATATAAAAGATTAAATGTCAAAAAATATCTTAAAACATAATCAAACCCCCACTAAATATGGTAACATTACTCTTAATCAAAAGTTCCAACCTTGCAATTTCTATTCCCATGCTACCTGTCCTGGAACCCCTCTCCTCTATTTATACTCAATGTTTATATGATCTTTACTAAACCAGCCCAGACTTGACTGTGTCAAAATAAAACAAGATCTGGACTCTGGGGGTTATGAATCCTTTTACAAAATAGCACATCATTTTTTTAACCTAAATGCTAGAAGTTTAATAAACGACATCAATTCAAATGTAAGACTTCTAATTATTCAGTGACAGTACGCAGTACTTACCCAACAACATGATGAAGCTTACAAAAGAAATTTTAACAAGAACACCATCTCCATCATGATCACGTCAATATTAGTAGATTCAATGACTACTTAATGTCAACTGCATTCTTTTTTTTTTTTGAATAGATGGTGTCAACTTTGGAAAGCAAACTAACTGTTGAGAAGAAAGAAAGGGAAAAAAAAAAACACAAAGACATATCATACATTTGACAAACCTGTTTGAGAGATGTCAAATCAGGTCATCCACGAGTCAAATAATAAGCCAACAACTATAAACAATTCAACTCAACTCAGCCAATCTTTCTATACACAAAACACTTTGGTGTTCGCCCAAGTGCAAGTGGTGAGGGATGGTAAGGATTTGGGTTAGCCCAAGTGTAAGACCCCCCCTCCCCCCCCCACCCCCACCCCAAAAAAAAGAAATTATATACACGGCTACAGAGAATAAACAACAACGGAAGCTACACAATGAAAATAAATATTGGAACCACATGGACATATAAAGAAAGCTGCATAAATAGCCATAGCAGACAAATAACTTCTCACAGGCTGACTAATTATTTAGTGCACAAGGTGCATCAGTCTTACAGCCTAAATAGAACTTTTTAAAACTTTAATCTAAAGGTATATTAAATACACACCAAAATCAAAGCAAAGAAAATTAAATTAAATTAAAAGATTACAACGCAGATAAACAAGCAATCATATAAGAAATTTGATTTTAGGAGTTTCAAAGTTCAGCCTTCTGAAAGCGAAGCATAAAACTATTAGACAATTCAACTACACTAACTACAATGGCAGAAGAACTGCCACTTGCCAAGTCTAAACATAGAAGTACAACAAATATACATACCTGGATACACCTATAAATTGGCACACTAACAAACCAAACTAGCTTAATGTAGCATCCACTACCTGGAAGATACCTTAGTTTACTAATTTATCAGGAGAATTAGCCACGGAGAATGTCTGGTACCTATAACCTTCATATTAAATTTTAGTAGGAGGGATACGAGATTGGATTACTCATATCATAGCGGCGTGACCTAGGGCGACTAATGGTATCCAATGTTGCCCCAATAACTCTTCGACTATATTCGAAATTGTTGCCATTCAAATGTAATCCATGCCCATTAGATTGGTTACTTACACCAGGGGGAGTGGGCACTGAATAAAAAAGAATGTCTCAGCAAGTATGAATATAAAAATGACATTTTGAGTTACGAAGAAATAAGCAAATCGAACAAAAGAAAAGAATAGACAAATCACCTGAGGGATAATTTACTGCATAAGCTGAATCTCTGCAGGGTGTTGATAAACTCATTGAATTCTGTGATATTTCTATATTGTTAATCGGTACAGGGGGAGACCTCAATTTGTTCGAAAAATTGGTGGTAGGCGTTACTGTAGAAGGAACATTAGGTGAGGGCTTGTCTTGCCCAGAAATCTGTGAAACAAAATCACGTGTCAATGTCAAAGACTTAACTAGAACATAACTAACGTATGGTGCAAAAACTGCAAATACATGTCTGTCACCAATCACAGAAAGATTGCAGCAGTTAATATCAATGTCATCAGATAAAACAGCAACAATATAAATCATCAGCTAGATTTGGTGAAGTAACAGAATACTCAATCACACAGTACGCAAAAGGAGCTCCAAGCAAGGCCAAACAGCTAGAGAGCACAAGAATGCACAGTAAAATGACATAAACACTAGATACACAAATTTATCCATGAAACACTAGATGCACAAAAATTATCCCGGCAAAGAAGGTATTCAACAAATATATATAATGGAGCACATTCATGAAGAACTAAACAAGCGGAAGGCATAAAATTACCGCAAACTTGAGTGTTCGATTAAAGAGAGTCACGATACCGGAGAAAAGCCTAACTGCATAATCAGCAATCTCCTCAGTTTCATATTCTACAAAAGCATAACCTTTAGGTCTATCAGTTTCCTTGTCTCGAGGAATGTGCAGGTCCACTACCCTCCCTGCCTGAATTAGAATATCATATAGAACTCTATCACTCACCCGCTCGTCCAAATTACCTGTTAAATAAATGTCATGTAACAATGTCAAAATAAAGCATAAACTTAGATATGACACGAGGAATACAACATAGAAGTTCAATCTTGATCTAAAAAAAAAAGTCAAAAGAAGGAAACAAAAAACATATATGACCTACATTATGCATGCACCAATTACTGTAAAAATAATCCTTTAGCGTGGATACAAGAAAATAATTCCCCACAACATGAACTCAGCAGACACACGAAGCACAAGTTCCAGGTATTGATCTTTATCTCAACTCCAACCCAAACTAGACACTGCAATAAACAAATTTCATAGCTAGATAGCTTATAAAAAATTGCATTTCACTTCAACAACTTTCTCATAAGCGAAACATTATAAAATTAGAAAAGCCTGACAAGATTTTACGAATATTTTTGCATTTTCACACCCTTGTAATCAACTTCCAATAAAATTCCATAATTTATTATACACATAATAATAAAAGCCAATTACTAGGAGGAAATAAATTTGATAAAGAGCCAAAGATGTTAGCTTCGCCAAGTAACTGAATTTTTGGGAACCATTATTCTGCGAATCGAAACAGATCCTAGATTACTCTATCTATTCGAGCTAAGAATAATTTTTCTCTCGGAAAATAACATCCAAAGAAAAGAATTTTGCTTGAAAAGAGAGCTGAAACCAATCAGAACGGAACAATGTTGAGCGAATTTAAACGAATGGAGCGATCACTGACCTACGTAAACGCTGAATTTTGTGTTGGTCGACATGGTGAGCTTTTCTTCTTTCCAGAGATCGGAGACGGAACCCTAGCGCGAAACGATGTAGATCTTCTGCTTCTTTTCAAGAGTCAAGGTGTAAAACAAAGCACGGTCTTTTAACGATATATCAACTCCCGAGTCCTTATCCTTTTAAGCCAATGGTTTCTAGTTTTCTACTTTCTTCTCAAATCAAGCGACGTCGTTACGTATTGTGATCACCGAATTAGATTTGGAGTCGGCTTACCTGATTGTACCCGTTAACGACGGATAAAACAGACACGTGGCCAATGGAGCGGTTTTAACCACTAAGTTTAGAGTTTTTTGTTTTGGCAAAATAGTTACGCCTAAAGGTAAGGGTAAAATCTTCAAATGGTACCCAAACTATCACGAAATGTACTTTTTGGTACCCACAAATGTTTAGGGAGTCTGGTGGTACCCAAACTATGTCTCCGTTAGCCTCATTAGTACCTCCGTCCAATTTTTCGTTAAAAAAAAAATAAAATCATCAAGAATCAGACCAAAAACACAAAAAGTGAATGATTTTACCAAAGTGCCCAAACTTTGTATTTTTGGTCTGACCCTTGATAATTTTTTTTTTAACGGAAAATTGGACGGAGACATAGTTTGGGTACCACCAGACTCCCTAAGTATTTGTGGGTACCAAAAAGTACATTTCGTGATAGTTTGGATACCATTTGAGGATTTTACTCTACGCCTAATTATACAAGGAACTGAAGGAAGTCAATTAAATAGGAAATATGATAATTCTGAATATACAGCTCATGACAACAGGATTTAATGTTCTTATTACACAGTACTTGATGAAAAACAATCAAGTTGTACTTGTAAAAAAAAAAAACAATCAAGTTGTACCAAAAAAAAAAAAGACTTCAGGTGCTTTTGTTAAAAATTCGGCAGCATTTACTAATCATTTCCACTTGTTCCCCAAGCTTCAGCAGCACGTCTGGAACTACATCAAGCGTCAGCTGTCTTACTAGTATTTCCAGAAGACTTTAATCTTGAACAACACTCTATAAACCTGAGTACCAATTGCCTTTGTAGACTTGTTCCTCAGATTATGATATGGTTTCAAGCAAGATGAGCTGCTTTGGCTTTTATTGTGCATGTAAGAGACCTGCCAACCGTTTTCTGGTAATTGCTAAACCATCAAGGTTGCATAAAAAGAGTTTACTGCTCAAAATCTACTCTAAGTGCAACACCGCCTTTCAACACTGGCTCTGCTCCCTTCTAAAGCTTTACGATGATGATACGTTCTCAACACAAATGCGTTCTAGAACCTGATGCTCAATCAACAATAAATTTAATAATGACCAGGTACATCCCAATAAGTAGGCAGTCCATCTCTTGTATCGTCCAGTCAAATTCCAATAAATGCCAGTCCTGCACAGTGAACTGCCTTGTTCGAAAAGCACACAACAAATGGCCTATCTTAAAATTAAGAACCATTGGCTTTAGTGCTATTTGCATTTACAAGCTGTAATGGAGATCTCAACAATTCTTCAGTAATTCATGGGCACAATGTTCCCAATACTCAGGCTTGTAAAAGGCCTTTTTGGAGTTGACATTGGCTCAAATTGATCCACAGAAATCACAGAAAAATTCCAGTATCAACAATATCTGCATGAAACATTTACCCTTTACTGAAGCATGCTGATAAACAGAGGCACAACCCACTTAGTTTAGTTAAGTGTTGCCCGTTTGTTACTGCTTACCAGTAATCATTGCAAGAACATATGCCATCTTTAAAGTGGTGGAAACGGTTCGAGTCTCTGACAACAATATCCTTTTGAAGTAGATTTGATGCTAACTTCATGAAGTTATGGCAATCCACACATACTCTGATATTCTTCATTATTTTTATAGCAGTCCTACCACAACGTGAACTGCTTTCATTCATAATAGCAAACACTAAAGCTAGCTTCTCACTATGATGGTACAACTGCTCCTCTTTGTGCTCCTCTTCCACATCATGCAAGGATAAGCTAGTGTCTGGAACATAACCAATTTCCCTTAATCGTCCAATCAGTTCTTCTAGTTTTCTGCTTATAAGATTCCTTTCTGGATGGTATCTGCCTCCAGACGAGAACTCATGCACCTGATTTCCGATCTCAATCCAGCTTAATCCAGGTTCCTTTTTCACTCTAGACCCTTTCATTTCCTTCCTAATTAGGCCTGCTTCACCAAAGTTACCATCAGAGCTATATATGTTTGACATTTGTACATAAACTAATGAACCCTCTGGATCTAACTCCTTCAGTCTATCAGCTGCTAATTTGGCCAACTGTGTATTTCCATGTTTCCTACATGATCCAAGGAGTGCACTCCAAACTACAGAATCAGGCTCCATTGGCATTCTACTTACAAGCTTCTCAGCCTCGCCAACTTGTCCAGCTCGACCAAGAATGTCAACCATGCAGGCATAATGATCACATAGACGTACAGTGCCATATCTCTCAAGCATGGAGTCAAAGATTCTGGTTCCTTCTTCTACCAGTCCAGCATGGCTACAAGCACAGAGAAGAGAAACAAAGGTAGAAGAATCAGGTTTAATGTCCATTTGTGAAAATAGCTGCAGTGCCTCTGTAGCTTGTCCATACAAGGCATAAGCCTTGAGCATTGTGTTCCATGAAACAACATCACGAAACTCAATTCCATCAAAAACTTGCTTAGACAAGGAAATGGAGCCACAGCGAGCATATGCATGGATCAAGGCATTTGCAAGGACTGTGTCACCCCCAAACCCAGCTTTGACCACTTGTGAATGAACCGCCGAGGCATGGCGCTCGGTTGCAAGACTTGCATAAGCTTTTAAAACAATTGAGAAGGTATACCTGTCTGGAGCTAAGTTCTCCCTGAGCAATTGGCGAAAGAGGGACAATGATTCTTCAGGGTCGCGCTCCGCAAATGTTGTCATGATGCCTGTCCACGCCACAATATCCCGGTGACAGCTTGTCTCTGAGAAGAGCATGTAACAGTCGGAAATATCCCCTCCAAGATCTGAATAAGCTTTAACTAATGCAGTGACCACTTCAATTTTCAATATGAACCCAGTTTTGATAGCGAGACAATGCAACTGATAACAAAACTTAGTAACCACAATATCATCAAGGCCATTGCTTCCATTCAAGGAAGAAAAGACGCTCAAAAGTGTGGCACGATCAAACCCAAGTCCATCAAGGTGCATCTGTATAAACAGATCAATAGCTTGAGCTCCAAGTCCACGACACTGAAACCCTGCAATCATCGAGTTCCAAGTTATAAGATTCCGGGATTCTGTGCTTCTAAACACCTTCCAGGCCTCGTCTTTACTAACATCATAAACACCTCGATGATCACAAATTTTGCTATACATGGTAATGAGAGCATTTGCAACGTATACACAAGCATCCAAAGACATTTTCAAAGCGAGGGCATGTACCTGCCGGCCATGTCCATCATCATCACTATCCCCGCAGGAACTAAGCACGCTAGCAAATGCAAACTCATTCGGGCGGTAGTGCACCAACAGCCCAGCAAATAAACGAAAACAATTTACAGCTTGCCCCCGTTGAGCGTACCCGGAAATGAGGGCGGTCCACGTGACAAGGTTTCTCCTAGGCATTTCATCAAACAGTTGGTGGGCATGGTCTAAGTAGCCAAATTTGGCATACATGTTTATGAGGTGGTTCGAGACAAAGAGGTCGGGAGGAGTAATGTGGTTGTGGGCATCCATGTAATGGTGCAAAGACAGGCCTTGTTGGAGGCAGTGGTGGCGAGCACATGCATGGAAGAGAGTGGCGTAGGTTTGGTTGCAGTGAGTTGGCGGTTGAAGAGTGTAAAAGAGTAAGAGTGCTCCGTTGAGTTGGCCGCGCGTGGCCAGAGCCCGCACATCGTTGAGAAGATTATTCGTTTGAAGGTAGAGGCTGGGCGGTGTGGGAAGGTTGATTGAGCTAAAGGTTCTACTAGATAGGAGACACGCGCGAGCGCATGGGCGTAACATCACGCTACTGTTAGTTGGTGTGCCGACTTTGAGCTTGAGAGACAAGAAAGAGAGATATATGGCTTTCAAAATTAAGGTTACATGTTTAACCGTATCTATACTGCACTACTGGTTTTTTTTGGCGGGAGTAATGTATGAAAAAAGCTTCCATGCTCTTATACAAAAAGAAAGATATTTTTAAAGCAAGGAAACACAAAAAGAAAAGAAACGAATACAAACTTAATATCGTCTTAGCATATGTACACAAAAATCAAACAGCACATAATGTTTTCTTAAATCTTGTGAACGTAATTGCTCATCAAAACCTATCACTTCCACTGTGCTTATAACTTCACTTGATACTACCTTGTAATACTGATGTTGATTGTTCATCATGATGAAGGGAATTCAATCCATAGCCTCAAAACGAGAAATGCTACTAGTACTGCAGGACTGGGCCATTGTTTGGTTCAACTCTTGCACATCTTGCTCATATATCAGACGGACCGCGCACTCTTTCACCTTCAGACCTGGCCCTCTGGTTTCAAATAAGAACTGAAGCCGACTGCAACTGTTATGCCACCACTCTGTGCCAAAGTATTTGTCACGGGATACATAGAATATCCAAAGGTGATCTGACTCGACCTGGCAAAATTCTTCACTAAAGCGAAACGCAGGCTGTTTGCCATATACTTCTAATTCTCTTTCATTGAGCTTCAAACAGCATACAAGATGATGTGTAGCACCAAAAGTCTTGAATTTATGTTTATCAAGTTCATCAACCCGACGGTGCTCATGGAGTACAAAAACAGCACACAAAGCAAATCCAATAAACCCACTATTATTCCAACATGGAAGTAGGTCCACGCTCAATGAACTCCCAAAACTTCGATGATCGAACCACTCAGGAATTTTACTTCCAGGGATTACAATTTGAAAAGTTTCCCTTGCATTAGAAATTCTCTGTCATGAAAAATTAATAGGATTTTAATTGATTAATGTCTTTGTCTACATATGAGCTAAATTAAACACACACCACACAAATGCGAGAGGGAGCTTGTACCTGATCAAGGAATATCCTCAGCATTTCAAATGCTATGTTAGTGCAGCCCTGATTGTGATTTAGTTTGAAGCAATTGATGAAATTGAAATATGATTTCTCCAATCTATTGAAATCGGATACATCAAACAACATTTCCAGTGAAGAACAACCATCTGCCCTAACATCCAATCTTCTATTTGATGGAAGGCCTGATAAATCCTGAAGTCTCTTGCAATTCTCCAAGTGAATGTTCTCGAGCTTAAAAAAGGATCTGATGCTTGGAGGAAGCTTAACAAAATTATTTCCACTCAGATTTAATGCCACTAAGGAGGGAAAGCAGCCAAAGCTGCTAGCAAATGCTGCGTCGCCAAGATTGCAGTTACTTATGTTTAGATCTGTTAAATTACACAGACCAGATAAAGGCAACCGGATACTCATTGATGTATTAGCTGTTTGCACTTTAGAATAACACAGAGCAGATAAAGGCAACTGCTTACACGTTGGTTCTGTATTGGCTCTTTGCTTCGATCTAGAAGGCAAGGACCATGAGAAATATTCCCCAACCACTTCACAACCACGTTTTAAAAGATGATTCCAGGATGACATTTCTGTTACAGCAGTACTACTTGCACCATTCTCCCTCAGACTAACCTGCTGTTCGCCAAGTTTCAAGCATCCAGAAAGATTAAGCTTTTTAAGAGACTTCAATCTACTAAAGGTGCTTGGAAGGCAAACAAGATTTTTGCAGTTGCTCAGATTCAGTGAAGCAAGGCCACTCAGGCGTTCAATTGACACAGGTAGGTTTTCAATGGCAGTCTCATCTAGGTAAAGCTCCGATAAACGCTCCATATTTCCAACAAACTCGGGAATCTTCTTCACTTTTGAGCAGTTTGAAAGAATTAGAGTTTCAAGAGATGTCATTTCAAATTTATCTGGCAGGCTCTCAAGACTTTTGCAGTTTTTCAGATTCAATACAATAAGCCTTTTGAGTTCTCCGAGGGATTCATGAATTCCTACCAAATTTTTACATCCTTCAAGATCTAAATTCTCAAGATTGTAAACGCCTGTGAGGTCTGGGGTCTGGACAATGTTCTGAGAATGGCAGAGTTTGATGAACTTCAACTTGTCAAAATTCTGTCCAACAATTAATACATGCAATAAAACCAAAACAGTGAGCCGCCACACAAGACAGAAAACTTGCATCATACAAATGAACAATAGTAGGCTAACTAACAGTCATACCTTGGTTCCCTTCCAAAGGTATTCAATGTTGCTGTAGCACAAGTTAAGTTCAACAATTTCATCTGGTTCGAAATCTTCTGGGAGAGATGTTAAGGGGTATCCAATCCATTCGAGGAGTCTCAAGGAATTAGAAAGACAAGTGAGGCCTTTGGGAAGGTGCACATTTCGAATTTGAAGAAAACTAAGTTGAGACAAATTTGAGAAGGCTTCTGGCTTCCAATGAGCCACTTGTAATTTAGGCAAGTCCAATACCATGCCTTGGATTGAATCTGTTCCCTGATAACGAAAAACAAGAATAATAAGTGAAGTGCAGAACACACACAATAATATGCTTACCTTCTTTTGTACATAATCAATCTCTTACCGTATTTTTGTTCAGCACCTTGTTGATGTCTTCATGAGACCATAATCTACTACGTTTGCCTGGCTCTTTAGACTGGCGACGAACTATTTCCCAGCCCATTTCTTGAAGCAAATCATGCATTGACAGTTTGTTGTTGGAGATAGTAATGAGAGATCTTTCAGCAAGAACACTTAAACCAATGCCAGGGTTTAGCTGGCAATAGTCTAGAATTTGTGTCACACGATCCCTATCCTTCCCCTTGAAAAAACAAGCAATATGTAGGAATATTTCTTGTTCCTTTTCCCCTAGTCCATCAAAACTAATCCGAAGCACATCAACAATTTTTCTTTCTGGTGTATTTTTTAGCCTATCCATTGCACTTTGCCATTCTTGGATGCTTCTATCACATAGAAAGGAACCAATAACCTCAAGAGCTAATGGAAGCCCTTGCGCATAACTTAAAACATTGTGGCACAGCTCCAAATAACCTTCAGGCGGTCTGCTTGTCTTAAAAGCCTTTAAACTCAAAAGTAGAAGAGATTCACCATAAATTAACCCAGTAGCCTCGTATATACTATCAACACCATCGCCATGTGTCTTCAACAAATGAACATCTGCGGTGGTTATGATAATTATACTCCCCGGACCAAACCAGTCATGACATCCAGCCAAATTTTCTATCTGTGATAGTTCATCCACATCATCAATGACCACAAGCACTCTTCGCCTACATAACCGTCTTTTTATAATAGCTATCCCTGCATATTCATCTTCGATGCTTCCAATTTCTGTCTTGAGGATTTTGGAAAGAAGTTCTTCTTGTAAAGAAACTAGACCCTCCTTTTCGGACCTTTCTCTAACATTGTAAAGAAAGCAGCTACTTTCAAAAGCATTGCGAATTTGATGATAAACAGCTCGGGCAACAGTTGTCTTACCTATTCCTCGCATCCCATGGATCCCTGTAATACGTACACCACCAGATCCTGGACATATGTACTTGCATATTAAATCATCAACGCGGGATTCCATTCCTACAAAGCCCTTGTCAACATATGAAGATGTATAGACTGCTTGTAGTATATGTTCAGCAATCTCTTTTATCAAGTCTGCGTCCGACCTGAGAAGAAGAAATTATGAAATAATATCTGCGTTAGCATATAACATGTCGGCCGAGGATATTTGTTATTAGAAATTTACAAGTACAGTTGAAAGATGCTAATCCGACTCATACCTGTTACGCGAATCAAACCCAGATAAATCGGCCACCTCTTTTAAAGCAGCCCTCCACCTTTCTTTTTGTTTGTCCCTGTTCTCCCAATAAACGTCCTCATGTTCCCTCACTTCCGGTTTCCAAAGTATGCGAAAGTCTCCCTGTTGTTTCCGCACGTGACTTGGGTCTACAATGTAGAAGACTGGTATGACATGGAACTGCCTCTCTTGTTTCCTCTGCATAATCTTCAAAAGCTCATCCAAGCACCATGATGAAGAAGCATAGATCGAGGAAAGAATGACAAGGGCAAGTTTCGACTCCTCAATTGCTTTAACAACTTGTGTTGAAATGGATTCTCCTCTCTCGAGGATTTTGTCATCTCTAAAGGCCACAATTCCTTTCTTATCGAATGCATCATACATTTCGTTCACAAAGTCCAAGGGGGTACCTTCGCCTCTGAAACTTAGATATACATCGTATTTGCATCGACGAGGAGGAGGCGGAGAAGAAAATGACGGTAATACAGGTATTGTCTGATTTAATTCACTGAAAATCTTTCCAACTATATCTCCAATTAATTTTGATTCAGATCTGCAAGAAGAAAAGAAAAAAATTACTTAATAGCAGTCCCAAACTTTGTTACTTAATAGCAGTCCCTTTAGAAAATTATAAATAAATAAAAACCAATATGGTAGCAGAAAATAGTAGATAAATCTTAATTTGACTACAATAGTAACAAATTACCTATAATGTTGCAGATCCCATCCAGAGAGATCACCAACTATTTCAAGTGCAGCTCTCCAACTTTGCACCTTGTCTGGATTTCCTTGGAAGTCCCTTTCATGCTTCAAGAAGGCTTTCCCGAAATGGTCCCCTGTTTGTTTTCGTACATGAGATGGATCAACATCATAAAACACTGGGAATATTGTCGCTGATTCCATGCACTGCACAGCCTTTACAAGCTCATCCAAACACCATCTTGAATTCGCATAATTTCTTGAAAAAACCACAATTACATATCTTGATTCTTCAATTGCTTTCAACAGGTTTGGAGCGATTGCTTCCCCCTTCTCAAGTTGTTCGTCATCTCTAAATGTGAATATCCCTTTATCAATCAGAGCATTGTATAGATGATCTGTAAAATTGGTGCGGGTATCCTCACCTCTGAAACTGAGGAACACATCGTATGTCCATTTAGGGGTTGGAGGAGCACAAGAAGAAGAGGAAGCAATATCTGTTTGGGTAGTCATGGAAGGATCTGATCTGATCTGATCTACCAGACAGTCGATTTAAATTTAGTAATCAGCGAAACGAGTTGCAGAAAGCTGAGAAATAATACTGCTGCTTGTTTCAATTAAATCCAGAAAGCTAGACATTGGTTTTTTTTTTTTTGAGGGGAGCTAGACATTGTTAGTTGGAGAGTAAGCTGAATTATTATAACTGCGAGTGACTACTGATTGGCTGAGACTTGTCTATATATCTCCGCCGTTTGTGCTGGCCCTGCTTTCCCCGTTTGTACTGGCCCAGGCCAAGCCAATAATGTCAGTAAAATGCCACTGTTCCCGAAAACACGAAGAATTTAAATTACAATTTTCTTCAAAATAATAAGCCACTTGTTACGTTGTTAGGTTAGGCAGCATAATTCTTAACCAAACACTCCTCCCCCAAATTACTGATGTCCTTCTCGATGACTTGCAGTGGCGTAACTACATGGAAGGCTGTCTAGGCTGCAGCCTAGACAAGATTTTTGGGAAAAAATTAACAAGTATAGGGATACTAATCTAATAGCCCACCCCTATAATAATAATAATAAATTTGTTAGGTTAGAGTACAGTGATGGTGCCGCATCCTTTTCTTCCTCAGTATTCACTGTGTCTTCCAGAGTTTCAGCCTCCTCTCCAACCCTCCAAGGCTTGAGGTGCCACTGCTCAAGCCCTCAATTTCCTCAATTTCATTATATTTATACCAATTCCATTTCCCAGGAACAGAACATGAGAACATCTGAACATTCACTGAGTCTTTCTCTGCAACTCGGCAACTACACCAAGTAACATATGGCTTTGGCAAAAAAAAAATTTGCCCTTCGGGCAATACATATAAACTTAGCCCTACCCATTTTCTAATCCTAATTCCGCCACTGATGACTTGTGTGCTGTTCTTAGATCTAGGATTATTGTAATAGCTTCGTATTTTGCTTTTTCTTGGGCCTCTTGGCCCCCATCCAGCCAAAAAAAAAAACATTAAAAATAACTAAAATTAACTTCTTCAAAATAATAAGCCACTTTTTTTTTGTTCCATGACTTTGTTGAAGAACTGCATCCGTTCTTGAAGTTGAGCATGGCCTCCACGCTTCATATCGAAGACACTAGATACAGAATCATATCGATCACTTAAATGAAAAGCTCTGTTTATTTTTTGGTTTGGTTTTTCTTTCACAAACATGATTTCAGCTTACAGCATTTTTACTACATCCCTACCAGTCTACCCATTGTTTGGAGTAGACGATCCTTTTCCAAGGGTTTGCTTAAATAGTCATCCATGCCAGCCTCCAACATCCTTGTCGTTTCCTCGCCTGGTGTATGAGCTGTTAAGGCAATGATCGGAATGCGAACATGGTAGGATTTCTCCACTTTCCTTATCTGCCTTGTTGCTTCAAATCCATCCATTTCTGGCATCTGCATGTTAATTTCAACACCAAAGTCACGCACTGAGACACACACACACAGATATATATAAAACAAGCTGGTTGAGTATATAATGTTTAATTAATTACCTGACAGTCCATTAGTACATAATCATATTCATGTTTCCTTTGGTTGACTAGATCTTTGTGAACTACATCTAAAGCTTCTCTTCCATTTTGACAAAGCTTCACAGTTGCTCCCTCCTTTAACAGAGTTCTCAAAACCAAATAGCTCACAAGCTTATCATCCTCGGCAACCAGAAATTTTTTCCCACTCAAGGGTGTGCTTGGATTACCATGTTCAACTTTTTCTCTACGTGGAAGTGGGTGGTCATGACCAACTGGTGAGTTTCTTGATGTAGAGCCAACATTATGAGACTGATCATGATATTGGATTGGTGAAGACGAGATATCCGATTCATCATCAGTATGTAACCGATATCTTGATGAGACTACTTTTGATCCAACCTGAAATGTGCCCCCTGCTTCTGATCTACTTGGTAATGCACCCCCATACTCTGGAAGAAGTCTTACCACTTTGAATAGGCGGGAACCATGAAGGGACTTTTTTATGATAACATCCTCCGGATCAAGGCCACTGAAGTCCATCGTTTGGGGGTGCAGATTTTCTAACCAAACACTCCTGCACCAAACATTTTGAAGGCCTCTTTTGAATTCAGTTACAATCTTACATAATTCTGGATATGGTCCAGCTGTAGTATCAATCACTAGCAATATAAAGGCGGATGCACCACGAACATTGGTATTCGTCTTCCTAAATAGAGAGAGCATGTTGTTGTATGTTCCATCCATGGCACTCTTCAAAGGGTGCACCTCCTTTGCTCTATTGCTGGAGTTGCATGATGTGGATTTGCTCAAGCAGTCCTGCAGACCAAAATCAGATATTCCTGAAGAAGAACTATGATGATGTTGAGCATGGTAACCTTTCATCTTCATGTCTTTTATTTTCTTGAGAGTATGAGCAAGTTGTCCCCATTGTTCTACCACCAACGAATATATCCCAAGGCTCTTCATGAACTGGTGTATGATTCTCCGGCGCTCTTCATTTTTAATCAGCAGTACAACAATGGACTCCTCTACCTTTAGACTACTAGGGGTGCTTCGGAATACATTCAACCCAGGGCTTCCGATTGGTGTGAGCTTCGGACTAGGAGTACTGAGGATTTTGTTCAACCTGGGGCTTGCATTTGGTGTGCGTATAGCTGCTATTAATCCCAGTTGTTGATCTCTGTCACCACAACTTGGGTCACCACCCATTTCAAGGTCTTTTTCTAATTTTGTGTTATCCTCACATACATTAATAGTTGTTAGGAGAACATTAAACCTGAAGCAAGTCCCTTTTTCGCCAATCTCCTTTTCCACAATTCCTATTTCTCCATGCATCAAGCGTACCTAATGCAAAACACGTACAGAATCCATGTATCTTCGATCAATCCTAATTAAATAGTTAAATACGTTCGATCACATCAAGTTAATATTGAATAATTATGCAGTACTTACCAGAGACTGAACAATACCAAGTCCTAAGCCAGTACCTCCTTCTCCATGAGCTGTTTCTTTGACTTGGACATAATTTTCAAACACTTCCTTTTGCTTCTCCTTGGGAATTCCCCTCCCTGTATCATCCACCTCAAAGACAAATTCCAAAGAAGTTGGATCATGTTGAACCCCATTCAATGCTTCGATGCCATCTGATTGTTCTTTGGTCATGTTCTTGTAGTTCAAAAAACACAACAAATGCTTCAAGAAACCACTATTCTGACCAGAATTAGCAGCAGTGATTGAATTCATGAAACTAGGTTCTTGAACCCAAGCACGAACTGTTACATGTCCCTCAGAAGTAAATTTGACAGCATTGCCTAATAAGTTGCATAATATCTGCTTAAGCCTTCCCCTGTCACCTTTCACATGTGCATGCTTTAGAAGAGAGCAATCATAAGGATCCAACACCACATCTATGCCTTTCTTCAAACCCGATGGATGAAAGAAATCGACGACCTCTTCGACAAGTTGGGATACATCAAATTCCTCATCTTCAAGTACAATCTTACCCGCTTCAATTTTGCTTTTATCAAGAATTGAGTTCAATATACCTATATAATATAACAAGTACTTAATTTCAAATAACTACGACAATATAAATTTGGCATATATATTAAGAAGATTAAACATTTAGCTTCACGTACCTAAGAGGTGTTTTGTACAAGCATCCATTTGTGTTAGATATTCCTTTATTTCGGAACCCTGGGAAGCTTCCTCGCAGGATATCTTGATCAATTCGGTCATGCAAGCAAGAGCATTACGAACATCATGGCTTGCACTTGTAATTGCATCAGATTTTTTCATACTCTTTGTCTCAGCTTGTCGAGTCGCCTCGTCTTGTTTTATGAGTTTGGTACAAAGTTGAATCTCCCGTTTGGCAGCACCCAGCATTACGAAAAAATAACAGAAGAGGAAGACAGCCATAATGACAATCATCACAGTCAAGAGGATGAGTGCCACTCTGCAATCCTTGTGAACGAGGTTGATTAGCCTGCTCTCCGAGAAAGCCAATACATGAACCTGAAACTCAGAAAGTTGAAATGTAAGAATAAGTTATATCACTTATATGTGGCTGGCTAACTAATAAGATAATCCCTTGAAATATAAACTTTTGCAGTTTAAACCTACATTATGCTGGATATGTTTGATGAGACCGATCACTAAACCAGAAAGTACCACTACCAGTATGCCAGTTACCTGCATGTTTAGATCAGTTGGAGTTAGTCCTTGTAATCAAGTAAAGCACATTCTTGTTAATTAAAGTGATAAGGAAGAGGAGAAGAATTACCAATAAGACAAAGAAAACACGCCGCATTAACACTGTCAATAAGGGGAACTTCATCGGGTCTTCTTCTAGACGTTGTAGTTAACTAAGAAGCTAGAACAATATCCTCCAGACTCAACTGAAAAGGTAAAAGAACAAAATCGTTAACAATTAAATTTTAGAGACAGAAAAATATCCATGGGGATCGGATCCTTACCTTAAATCGATCGATCCCTTCAAACACTTTGGCCTTGTGCTTCTAGCGACCTCGATCGAGGGGTAGATCGATGACGTCTTTTCTTGTGAACAAAGCAAAGGTGGGAGTATGGCAACCCTAATAAGTGACGTGTTGGCCAGGGTTCAGATAATACAGAGATCGATCAATAGGTTTAGAGATCATGAAGTTGTAGGTTAATGCTAAAGGGAATATATAGGAAAGAAGGAAAAGATTAATTTGGGGATCTCTTTTGATTTTCCTTTTGAAAGTTTTCCCTCCATAATTTTTTCCTTCTTAATTTGGCTCATTCATGGGAGAAGATTTTAATTAATTGGACGGTTCTCTCCCAATTCATCGTCCTTCCTCTTTTCTCGACAATTAATTTCCTTTTGCAAACAAAATTTAAAAATTTTATTCCTTGCTTTGCTCTTCTCATTTATTAATTTGCAGATTTGTGAAAAATACTTGCCATATATCACTGTCCATTCAGTCATTCTTAAAATTGCTGATTGCACGGAGCAAGCTGAATTTTAAGCGCCATTGATTAACAGCATGTTTTCATCTTTTCTCCGTCTCCGGAAAATCCAGCAGCTATAAGTAAATCTTAAATTGATTAGCTGTTAAAATGAATGTGCTATATATTTGAATTCATATATCGAAAGTTATCAATATATCAAAATTTCACAAAGAACAAAGGTCAAGAAACAGATCATTAGACCCAGAGTAAGCTTATCATGATCATGTGCATGGCTAAAATTATAAGTTATACACCAAGGACTTTAGCCTGAAGAAGCGTGTGGTCAAAATTAGTTGCCTTTCTCTATTGGGAAGACAAAATTACAAGGCTCTAACTTGTGCACATGTGAATCTATCAGTAAAATAAAACCACTTTCTCTAAATCGGTGTGGCCTCTAACTCAAAGAAATTTGATGACTGTTAAATTTTAAACAGAGCAAATATGAATGTTTTTTCAAAAGACATATATTTGCGTGGATCTGATCCATTGTACATTACAAGTTACAGCATCTATAGAAAATTATTCAGATTCATCACAATTGCTTCCAAAATTACTTCACCTTTTATCAATATAACCAAACACATTTCTATTCCTGTTTTAGGGGCCCAAAAAGCCAACTCATATAATATCCACAACAGAAACTTTCCAGTTTATAATTGATGGTATGCTCAATTGAAATGGTTCCCCAACCACGTCTTATAAAAAAAATGCAGTGGTGCAGACTATTCCTTACTGTATAAACTGGAAAACTACATAAAGTAAAATATAAAAAACAAACACAGGATACACATAATCAGTTATTTGAGACAGAAATATTAGGACTTCAGAATCGATGGGCTAATAGCAACATAAGTTAGCACATGCTCTTTACTCATAGCGGATAGACTCGAACAACTAGAACGCACTTTACATGCTTTTCCTATCAAACTAACTTAATAGAGAGGCAATCCAATTTTCTGTAAATTAAAAACCACTTCAAGTAATATATGTGGCATTGTAATTGGAAACAAAGAGTGCCATGTCCACAAAATATAGCATGCATGGACTGGTAGAGATGACCTCAGACTCTCAGAGTGTTTTATCTTTCTTATAACATTACTTAATTTGTTACCAGAATGTGAGTTATGCAAGTAAGATTATAGCTGCCACTATATATGCTGCCAGATTAAGAGCTATCTAATAAGTAACTCACACTATAGAAACTAGACTGATCGAGACTCACCTAACTGTAAAAAATGAGGCAAGAGAGCTCCAGAAAGTAATTACTGCAGAAGTTTAATGAGAGAAGGGGGGTCATTGACCATTCTGCAATTCATTTACAACCATGGGATCAAAAAGTCTTTAAATTCGGTCTTTCTGAGTGACTACTGGTGGATCCCTATATTTCTGCCAGTCCTACAATTCTTCAAGGGTGCAGCTTCTGCTACCAGTGCCACTGGTTTCCCCTTCAACTGATTTATCAAAATCACTGCTTGATTGATTCATTGTTTGGTTCAATTCTTGCACGTCTTGCTCATATATCAGACGGACCCCACACTTCTTCACCTTCAGACCTGGCCCTCTGGTTTCAAATAAGAACTCAAGCTGACTGCAACTTTTATGCCACCACTCTGTACCAAAGTATTTATCACGGGATACATAGAATATCCAAAGGTGATCTGACTCAACCTGGCAAAATTCTTCACTAAAGCGAAATGCAGGCTGTCTGCCATATACTTCTAATTCTCTTCCATTGAGCTTCAGGCAACACACAAGATGATGAGTAGCGTTAAAAGTCTTGAACTGACGGATATCAAGCTCATCAACCCTATGGTGCTCATGAAGTACAAAAACAACACACAAAGCAATTCCCATAAACCTACTGTTATTCCAACTTGGAAGTAGCTCCACTCTTAATGAACCTCCAACACTTTGATGGCTAAACCACTCAGGAATTTCACTTCCAGGAATTGCAATTTGAAAAGTTTCCCTCGTATTAGAGATTCCCTGTGCAGCAAAAAATAGAATGTTAATTGATTATTGTGTGTGTATACGTGCAGAAAGACACCCACACTAACATAAGAGACGGAGTACCTGATGAATGAATCTCTTCAGCATTTCAAATGCTATGCTATTGCAGCCTTGATTGCCATTTAGATTGAAGCAATTGATGAAATTGAAATATGACTTGTCTAATCTGCTCAAATTTGATGCATCAAACAAGTTTTTCAGTGAAGTACAACCATCTGCCCTTAAATCTAGTCTACTATTTGATGGAAGGTCTGACAACTCTTGAAGTCTCTTGCAATTCTCCAAGTTAAAGTTCTCAAGCTTAGAAAGCAATCTAATGCCTGAAGGAAGACGATCAAAATTATTTCCACTTAGATTCAATGTCACTAAAGAGGGAAAATAACCAAAGTTTTGGGCAAATGCTCCTTCACCAAGATTGCAATTACTTAGGTTTAGATCTGTTAAATTACAGAGACCAGATATAGGCAAGCGGAAACTCATTGGCTTTGTATTCACTCTTTGCATAAATCCAGAAGGCAAGAACTTATTGAAACATGGCCCAACCACTCCGCACCCATGAAAAGTTGAACCTTCAACATATTTTAAGAGATCATAGGAGGATGACTGTTCTGTTATAGAAGTTCTATTCAGATGATTTTCCTCTAAACACATTATCTCCCCCACACTTTCCTGATGTTTTCCAAGTTTCAAGCATCCAGAAAGATTAAGATTTTTAATAGACTTCAAGCTGTTCAAGGTGCTAGGAAGACAAACGAGATCTCTACAGTTGCTTAGATTCAATGAAACAAGGCCACTCAGGCGTTCAATTGAAACAGGCAGTTCCTCAATGGCAGTCTCATTGAGATGAAGCACCGACAAACGTTCCATTTTTCCAACAAACTCGGGAATCCTTTTCACTTTTGTGCAGTTAGAAAGAATTAAAGTTTCAAGAGATTCCATTTCAAATTTACGTGGCAGACTCTCAAGACTATCGCAGTCTTTAAGATTCAGCACAATAAGCTTTTTGAGAAATCCAAGGGATCGATGGATTCTTACCAAATTCTTACATCCTTCAAGATCTAAACTCTCAAGATTTTGAACGCCTGTGAGGTCTGGGGTCTTGACAATGTTTTGAGAATGGCAGAGTTTGATGAACTTCAACTTGTCAAAATTCTGCTCCATCATTTGCAAAAAGAAAACAGTGAGGCACCACACAAAACAGACAATTTGCTTTATAGAAATAACCAATAGTAGACTATTAGCTAACAGTCATACCTTTGTTCCCTTCCAAAGCCGTTTGATGTTGCTGTGGCACAAGTTAAGTTCAATAAGTTCATCTGCTTCGAAATTCTGTGGGAGAGATCTTAAGGGGCACCCACACCATTCAAGGAGTCTCAAGGAATTAGAAAGACAAGTGAGGCCTTTGGGAAGGTCCACATTGCGAATATGGAGAAGACTAAGTTGAGACAAATTTGAGAAGGCTTCTGGCTTCCAATGAGCCACTTCTCTTTTAGGCAAGTCCATTACTATGCCTTGGACTGCGTCTGTTCCCTAATTATGAAAAAGAAGAATAATAAGTGAAGTGCCCAATACAAAGGAATGAAGGATACCACTAGACCTAAACAGATTACTTGAATAAAGTAAATCTGCCTATGCTTATCATTCGTCCTACAAAATCAAACTCTTACCTTCCTTTTCTTCAGCACAGTGTGGATGTCTTCATGAGACCATAATCTACTACGTTTGCCTGGCTGTTTAGGAGACTGCCGACGAACTATTTCCCAGCCCATTTCTTGTAGCAAATCATGCATCGACAGTTTGTTGTTGGAGATAGTAATGAGAGATCTTTCAGCAAGAACACTTAAACCAATGCCAGGGTTTAGCTGGCAATAGTCTAGTATTTGTGTCACACGATCCCTATCCTTCCCCTTGTAAAAACAAGCGATATGTAGGAATATTTCTCTGTCTTTTTCATCCAGTCCATCAAAACTAATCTGAAGCACATCAATAATTCGTCTATCTGGTGTATTCTTTAGCCTATCTATTGCACTTGCCCATTCATCGGTGCTTCTACCAAATAGAAACGAACCTATAACCACAAGAGCTAATGGCAGCCCCTGAGCATACCCTAAAATATGGTAGCACAGCTCCAAATAATCCTCTGGTGGGGGGATTTCCTTAAAAGCCTTTAAACTCAAAAGTTGAAGAGCTTCATCACATTTTAACCCAGTAGCCTCGTACGTAGCATCAACATCATGTGCCCTTAACAACTGAATGTCAGTGGTGGTTATGATAATTCTACTCCCTGGACCGAACCAGTCGCGACTTCCAGCCAATTTCTCTAATTGAGTCAAGTGATCCACATCATCAATAACAAGAAGCACCTTTAATTTACATAACCGCCTTTGTATCATAGTAGCTCCTGCATATTCATTGTCTATGTTTTCAATTTTTGCCATGAGGATTCTGGAAAGAAGTTTAACTTGTAGAGAAACTAGGGCGCCATCCTTTTTGGAGCTTTCTCTAACATTGGAAAGAAAGCAGCTACTTTCAAAATCATTGCGAATTTGATGATAAACAGCTCGGGCAACAGTTGTCTTACCTATACCTCGCATCCCATGGATCCCTATAATACGTACACCACCTCTATCCTGGTGTGGATATAAGTAACGATTTAATAAATCGCCAACGCGGGCCGGGAATCCATTCCTATGAAGCCCTTGTCAACACTTGAAGAGGTATAACGGAAATTTGATTCTTTATCACCAAGAATCTCCTCAATAAGGTGTACATCGTCCCTGAGAAGAAGGGGAAAAAAAATTAGATAAGGTCGTTAGTTAGCAAGTAACATGTCGGGCAAAAGAGAAGATTACCATTTACTCATGATATATTCAGCTAATTAAGTAAAGTGCTAACTCATGCATGCATCTCGAAATTAATCTGATTGTCATATATATCTGACTACAAATAGAAATAGGCATATATGTGCCCAGCCCTGGATTGTCATTACTCTCCATTCCCTCTCTCAGAAAAGGAGATCCACCAATTTAATCATAAAACAAAGTTGTGCGGATGGCCAAATTATATGTGTCTATTTATTTTAACAAGAAAACATATCGAGGAAGGAGACTTACTCATATTTACTTGAATCCCAGCCAGAAAGATTGGCCACCTGTGTCAAAGCAGCTGCCCACTCCTTTAGTTTGTCCTTGTTCTCCCCATAAACTTCTTCATGTTCCTTTACTTCCCCGTTGGTGCCGCACATCAGAAGGATCAACCTCGAAGAAGACCGGAATGACTAGTTGGCCCATCTCTTCCATGCATTGAAGAATCTTGACAAGTTCATCCAAGCACCATGACGAAGTGGCATAGTTGGCTGAAAGAATGACAAGGGCAGATCTAGACTCCTCAATTGCTGTAACAAGTTCTGGGCCAATGGATTTTCCTTTCTTCAGACCTTGGTCATCCCTAAAGGTCATAATTCCTCTCCGTAAAAATGCATGATACAGATGCTCGGTGAAATTAAAGCGGGTATCTTCCCCTCTGAAGCTTAGAAACACATCGTATTCCCATCGTCGATGACTCATTGATTCTCCGTCCTTCCTTCCTGACGCAGCCGATCGAAGAAATATTACTCGATCGATCTACTTTTAGTCAATACGCGTCTACGGATCCAATTTCCAGGTAACGTTGATTGCGCGTGAGAAAATTGAGGGAATTTTGGTGGTCCCAGGTCCAACAGCAAGCTCGAGCTATGACTAATTGACTAGTAACAGTAGGAGTAACTCTTCCATGCTAGACTTGTCCTTCAACGTATATTGCATTTGGTTTTTCAATATTACTACGTATCTCCTTCTCATAATTCAATAAAAACTCGTACATTATTCCACAAAATCAAATTACTATACAATATTCAGGGTACAGTATTACTATATCTTGTACACCACATTATTAAAAAGACAACTACTATAAACTTGTCATCTGCAACCAAACTGATCAAGATCCTTTGAAAAAAAAACCAAACTGATCAAGACATTAAGCAATAAATACAGTACACATACATGCCCATGCCGAACCAAAAGATTTTCACTTATTATGCACCCATATTGCAGATCAAGGCCCAACACTTCAAACTAACTTATTGAATGAGTTTCATTACAAACTTTAATTTACTAGTTCAACTCCTGGTTCTTCTGGTCAATTTTAGTTGCATTACAAACTAGTCTATAGAGCAAAGAGAAGAGCAAACTGATTAGGGTTAGATAAATTTGTAATTGTTTACAATGAAGCAAAGATATTTTGCAAGGAGCCAGAGTCACAACCTCACCAATGCACTAGACTTTTGTCAACTTTGCTTTAAGTTTCTATTTACTTGATTGCATTTACATATCTATCCTTCTACCATCATATTATCCCTACTCCAATTGCCCATGATAATACACGTATAGGCGTATAGCATTACCCATCAACTAAACTAGCTATAAGCAGATAGAATTGCACTTGCATACAACTCGACTATATGTAAAAGACGCAGATATAATTCGTGGAGCACTTGTAAAACAAAAGGTACAGAATCAACAGTTAGGAAAAAAAAAAAAAAAAAAAAAGAAAAGAAAAGGGAAATGGTGACAAATCTAGAGATAATTGTTTCAAATTGTTGTATCATAATATGGAACCCAAACATTAGGAAAATATGAAAATAAATCACTCCATTATTTCTTTGACTCAACCTTCTGAATGGAATGTCTAAACAGTACCAATCCCATAAAAACAAAAACATATTCTAACGAAACACGCAGCCCGTGAAATTTGAGTTTCTTTCCATCTTCATGTGAACAAGTATGAAACACTACAAATTTCTAGACAAAAGTGCTGCAAAACAAGTTGGAAACAAAGTCCAAGAGCTATGAACTTGTGATCTGGAAAACAAATGATGTGAAATCGTTCAAACCATAACCATTTTGTCACGCAGCTTAAACCAACAGACTTTCCATCAGTCACAATATAAAATGATATGTGAGGGAATGCCTTCTGGATAATTAGTTAGTGTCTCCATGATATGAAAAAACAGTCGAGTTAGTTTCAACTCAAAATTAACTAACTTCTGCCTCTGCTTTTGATATTGATTCAAGATCACTTTAGTCTCTTGTCAAAATCGTCAATACCTCTTTTGACAAGTAAATAGCGTCGAAGAGAGATGGTTATGTGTCATCATATGAATACAACCAATG
Source organism: Rubus parviflorus (assembly GCA_029955375.1). Taxonomy (NCBI): domain Eukaryota; kingdom Viridiplantae; phylum Streptophyta; class Magnoliopsida; order Rosales; family Rosaceae; genus Rubus; species Rubus parviflorus. Next base: position 34,487,885 of record JARGGL010000001.1, read on the forward strand.
GTTTTATGCCAATGTAGAAGCAAAATTACAGTTTCATGCAAGTTTAGAAAGTATTAAGATTATGGACAGCCAACTTTAATTTTTTTCTTCTTGATATTGAAATGATCCAATGCAGATTTGGAAACACATTTTTGAATTAAGTAACATAGGACCTATAATAGGTTCTGGAAAGAAATACATTGCATGTTTCCTTTCTGAACAAATCTGCAATAGAGTAAAAGGTTTAATATGAAAGTTCCCGTAACCTTCAATACCATTGCATCTTTCAATTCGCCTAACCAACTCCATGTACTGCCTCAAGCAATCGCTACCAGTATCCCCCGGAGTATACAGAACCTGCAAACAGAGCATGAAGAAAGGCTTTATATGAGAATCCTAACAAGATGAAAATGGTACAATATTTCAAGATATGCTGACCACCAATTTTGAATATTCTCCAACACCAGCTTGCTCTTACAATCAATGTCATCATCTTTGTCGACTCTATGTGCATGGTTAATTTGTGACCAAGAGTTTGTAGACTAAAGAACTAAGATAGGTAAGTCTTAAGTGATGATGTGAGTGTCTATTCTTAGACCCATGACTTGAGAACCCCCGAATCAATTTGAAATTAAAATCCTCTTTTGATCAATCAAAAATCATTTATATGTAAATAAAAAAAAGAAATGAGTGAAATCTTATCTCTATCCACTTAGAATTTAACAAATTACTGGAGCAACCATACTTGTGTTCGAGTGTCACCCTTGTAGTCTTTAATCCCGTAAAGAGAACAGGTGCAACAAATGCTTTCTATTGTCCTACTTTTGGATATAATGCAACCTTCTAATATGGCAGAACAGTTGAATCATCTATGACAAACAATAGCAAACTTAGAGTTCATCCAGAGTTTCCAATGTGACCAAATTAGGACTTACATGTCATTTAAAAATTTCAGCCGACTCCACCAATCGATGCATTTATTTGGGCCTTCAAGAACAGAACAGTCTAGAAAACAGGTAGCTATGACAACCCTGCACGATATCAAGCAAAGCAACAGTTTGGCATGCTTCCTCAACTGGACGGTCCTTCCATTGATTCAGTATAGCTTCAGAAACAGGAGCAATATGATGCTGCAGAACAGCCGCACCAAGGGGTCCTACCAAATTGAGCCTTGTTGCAGCAGAAATAACATCTCTCATTGTGATAAACATGAAAGCTCTTTGAGCAGTACTGCTATCCAACCCAAGCAATCCACAGATAAGCCCAAATATAGGAGCGTGGTGAAAAGAAACAACTCCGTTACTTAAAGAAGTTTCCCTCATGGATTTAAGAGATGGTATTTCCGAATACACAGCTGCAGCCACTCTCATCAGCGCAGACCCTTGTGCAATTGATGCCTTTCTACCCACTTCATTAGTTAACATTGCGTCCAACATCTTATCATGTTTATGCAAGGTCTCCAAATCAGGTGATATTGTTGAAGAATACACAAAAGGAAGGAGTAAGCTTGCAGTATTCTCTAACAGATGAATTACGAAAGTTTGGAGATCTTCAGGACCAGAGACTATCCGAGCTTGGATTGCAGCCTCAAGACCAAAGGAATGAGCAAAACCACCGGTTGGGAGGATAGAATCGAGCAGTTGCCATTGGCCATATTGTAAAAGGCAGTCTGATGAAGCATGCTGCTTGTTTTCTTTGTTTATGTCCATCCCACTTCAATTTGGAAAATGGAACTACTCACTGATACACAATGAGCAACAAGCATATTCAATTGTCTTTTAAGAGGAGAAAAAACAATATACCTAAATCAAGAAAATTTCTTCTTTTGTACTTCTTCCCCTTCTTCTTTGGTATTGATAGTACAAGAAAGCTTATGCACGGATTCAAATTTAAATAACAATCTATGAGCATTGAAATCCTAATTTACTATGGTTTCTTACTTTTTGCCTACTCAATTATGTTAGTAACTCAAGTTCATCTTAAAACTTTTCATTAACTAATTGTATATGATTTCCAATGGATAAACCAACTGAATATGGTAATTGTTGCAACACATAGTCATCTACAATAATATTGGAGCATATGCCATTTTAAGCTGCGCATGTAATGTAATCAAACTTAAAAATAAATGAAAAGAGAGTATATTTTTTCACTCAAGCACATACATACAGGATTACAGTTTCTGAGAGATATTCTGAAGCTTGCTACAGAAATATGCATAAACAAAATGACTAGTTATTAAAAAGAAAACTTTACCTCCTTCAAAGCTGAAAGATTCAGAATTTCAACATTTTTAAGAGCCGAGATTAGTCCAGAAGTGAAGAATAAATCTCAAAGTGAATGGGTTTTCTTAGTGGATTCAGAGAAACATTCAGATTTCTGAAAAACCAGAGAAATTGTGGTTAACTGAGAAAACCCAGCAGATAATCATTAATATTTAACCATGGAAGAGAAATTGAAGGGAAAGAAGATAACTTTCCACAGCAAATAAAGTCAAAAACCAAAAATACTTCAGAAGACAGAAAGCAAGAACCAACCTTTGTGATTTTCGTCTCCGAAGGGTTTTGTTTCGAAGGAGACGATGGGAATTTGGTGAAGTCGTTGAGAAGTGAGAGCCACGGCCCCGTCGACGTAGGGAAAGACACGTGTCACACGTCGGCAGCGGTTTAGCTGAGAATGAAAGCAATGTACAGCTAGCTAAGCCAATGAACCGTCAATAATGTATGTATGTATACGTGTAAGGAACACAGTGGCAGTGACACGTACGTACTTAACTAGATTTTCGCAGGCAATCATATGCGATTACAGCTCACTACTGACAAAATACAAAAATTAATTAATGTTGTCGACCATCAAAAACAACATTTATTGATTGCCATTGGTCAATCATTTTTTACTTTTTAACCGTAAATAAAATAAAATTGTGCAACTACAGCCATTGACCATAATCACACTATGCATTCGTGAAAGAAATCTGATTGGTGTTTCTATATTTTTTTTTTTCACCAGACAATTGCCAAATGTTCTGTAATTTTTATGCAATAAAATAATAGAGAAAAAATTAGTGTAAAGCGAAAAACATTATTAGGGCTTGACATGTCGCGAATCTTCTTGAAAGAGAATGATGCATTCGAGAACGCGGAAACATTAATGTATACCTTTTATGTACAAATAACATGTAACATTCGAAAAATGATAACAATTAAGAAAATTTTAATTATTATTTCTATATAAAAAGGTCAAATGGCAGAAATAGAAAAATATCTAGAAATGCCAACTTTTATATAAAAAAATTCCTATTACTAGTGCCCTAGATTTAAAGTCAATTTTATAAATACTCAATACTCTTCCTGCCCAGTGCTAGATTTAAAGTTTTTTTTTTTAATTGGGCAGAATTGCTAGCATGGCCTAAGGCACAAGGTTTGAGGTACATCTACAAGAAGAGGTACCAGAAATCCTTTTCATTTGTTTAATTATTCTTGATATGATGCTTGCTTTTGTGTAATAGTTGTAGAAACTATAGGATGTTCTTTATTTTGTTTTTGTTGTTGGGTTGAGTAATAATAGAATTAGGATTCAAAATCTCTAGAATATTCCTCATCCCAATTTTGAAAAATGAAAATAATTGTTGTTTTGGAGAGGGACATAACTGGTTCTACAAGTTTTCACTCTTGTAACTTACACAAAAAGGCGAAGGGTAACAATAAGTTTAGAGAGAGAGAGAGGGTGGGGTTTCAATTTTCAAATAGAAAAACGGAGGAGAGAGAGAGATTCGGCGAAAGCAAAACCGTTACAAATAGTTAGAGAGAGAAGAAAGCGACACACAGACATACATAGAGGAGTGGGGAGACGATGATGAAGAGGACCAATATAAAAAGGGAGACGACGTTTAAATCTGAAGCCAACCCCAACAAGAACGCGGACAATCTCCTTAAACTACGCCGTATTAACTTCCTTACGCAGTTACGCTCTTCAGCGATGATGACTTTGAATTTCTGATTTGCTTTCGCTCATCTCCAAAATTCTTTTCTTCTCTTCTTCTTCTGTGGTGATTGATCATCTCAATACTTCCTTAAAGGTCTGCATGCCACTCTCTCTTTCTTTCTTTATAAAGTCTTTTCCTTTTTTTGATTAACTTTGAATTCGATCTGTTTTTTGGTTACTGAATTCTGTCTGAATTATTGGATTATTTACCAAGCCTAAGATCTGCATACACGTATGAGCGTGTATCCATTTTTATGTGGCCGTTTTCTTGTATATTTGGTGGCAGAAAAATGTAACCTTTTTTGATTTTCTTTATAAAAAAGAATCCTTCTTTTTGTGGATTTTACAGCCAGAACCAAGCTGGCATGAATTGGGTGTCTTTTATTTTAGTTTAGTCAATGGGTTTTGTTAGTTTTACTTGTTTCACCATCAGCTTTGGTGAAAGTGCGTTTCTTTTTAGGAATCAAAGGTTGCTTTGCTTGAGTACTAAGGTAAATTTGGCTCCTTTTGAGAACATCCATTTCAGTCATGGTATCTGTCTTCTAATGCTCATCAAGTTTTTCTCTAAACAGTCTTGGTATTTAGCTTCGTTTGCAATCTAACTTTATGTTCCTTGGAAGATACTTATTTCATACATATAGATGAATCTGCAAGCTATGTGTATTTTGTATTTTGATTGATATGAATACCACTAAAGCTTGCTTCATTGACTTGGATTGAAAATTTAAATGCAGGCATCGTGTCCTTTATATTATTTTCCTCCTGTTAGTTTGATGATCTTTTTCTTTTGAAGAGTAGAAGCCAAGTCAAGTCCATATTTTGTTTAATACAGGGTTCTGATTTCTCTTTTTTTTTTGCAGAGGTCAGCAGTGGATTGGATTGATGTGCAATGCAGCGATCGCGTAGAACTCTTCTGCATAGAAGAGCTTTGGCAAAGGCCATCAGCGGAAGGAGCACCTTGTATAAGGTGTCTCTGTCTTTAATTGTTGTTCTGTGGGGGCTTGTCTTCCTTATCAGCTTATGGTTTAGTCGTGGTGATGGATACAGAGGTAACCTCTCTACTGAATTTTCCTTTTATTTATAGTCTTTTGCTGGCTTTCCCTATGAATGATTCTGCAGTGTATAATTGTATATGATGGGTCTCCGTGTTTTGGTTGGGTTGAAATACTTACTTCTGATGCGTAGCCTAACTTAGAATTGGCCTCACCTTAATCTTGCTTTACCTGAAACCTTCAGCGAGTCGGTGTAGCGATTTCAAAGTTGTGATGATGTTGTCAGTTCTGGTTTATTGATTCATTTACTTAGCGATGATCATTGGAGGTGATGCACTGAGCAGGTTGGTTTTTAAGTTATGACTGGTTTTAAAATTCATGCATGGGCATAATTGGGGAGGACCCAAGGTTGAAATATTATCCGTGCATAGAATTATAAATGAAAATTGGGGGGAAATTACAAAACCAGTAAAAGCATATTGTTCTCCTAGATTGCAATAGTGTACAGATTGAACTACATACAAATATACAATTACAGAAGGTGTATAAAGGCATGTCGTCATGGTTATGTGTATCTACAACCTATCATCTCCATGCCTAATCACCAATAAGACAGAAGAAATGCAGATAACACCTGAAAACAAGTTATAAATATCAAGGATCCAAAACATGTAAATGTCAACAAATTATCGATATTGTTAAACTTAAGATGATGTTTATTTAGTTAGCAAATACTGTTTTGACTAAAACGAAAGTCAGTAAAGTTTAGATGCTTAAGACATTGCCTCAACCTCTCAGCACCATGTTAAATTTGATAGAGGCAAAAGCAGAAAGTTTTTTGTAGCACTGGTAATGCAATGGATGTAAGAGACCGAGAATCATTTTTCATCTTGGTTTACCTTATCATTGGAGCATTTCCCCCCAAGTGTTGTTTTCCTGTTTCTTTCTTTTTACTAGGGGGTGATTTTTGCCCTCCTCTTTTCTACAATTTTCGTACTTGCACTTTCTTTGTAGTTTTATACTTTTATTGTTTTTTCATCTGTGATTGTTTATTATTATCTGTCATCTCTATTGAGCATAAATTTTCTTCTTTCGTACTATCTCAATGTCTATCGACTTATTTGGGTTTTGAAAAGCATGTCCACTTTCATCCATCTTCTCTGTGTACTATCGTCCACTAACTATTAGTATTATATTCACCTTTGTTTATGAATATAGTTCTTAACAGAAAATTAAATGAGTAGACGTTGAAGTACTATTTTCAAATGGTCACTTCTTATTTATTTGATTTGTAGAAGTCTACAACTCTACAAGATATGTAAGAGAAAATAACCATGCTTTTGATCGTGTCCATCTGGGACAGTTTTGGCCTTTTACGTGCGCTTTCTGATCTTATGTTCTTATTGTCTTCACTTTTGATGTGATTCTTATGTTTTATTGTGTGCATGGCTGAGCTTTTTTTTTTTAACCAGATGGATCCACAGCATCTCCAGTTGGATTATCAACTTGGAATGAAACTAAGCTGGATCGTGATAAACACTCTGATTCTGTAGATCTACAAAAACAAGCGGATTTAGTCTACTCTTCTGAAGGTGTGTGCACAAATGGTTTTGAAACTGGTAGTTTAAATGGTGAACTACTCGCTAGTGAAGGAAATAGACGTCAGGCCTCAGCTGAAGGAAGTGCAATTTATGAGTCGGCTGTTGCTGAACAACCTGAGTTGGAGAAATCTAGTTCAGGTGTGAAACATGAAATTGATGCTCAAAAAAATGGCCGCCTGCCTCGTGTGGTGCCTCTTGGTCTAGATGAATTCAAGAGCAAAACATTTAGTTCAAAAAGTAAATCTGTAATTGGTCAGGCTGGAGGCATAAAACATAGAGTGGAGCCTGGTGGTGCAGAGTACAATTATGCTTCAGCTGCAAAGGGAGCCAAGGTCTTGGCTTTTAACAAGGAAGCCAAGGGTGCCTCTAATATCATAAGCAGAGATAAGGACAAGTACCTTCGCAATCCATGTTCTGCAGAAGAAAAGTTTGTCGATATAGAGCTTTCAGAAGAAACCTTGGTAGATACAATCAAAATAGGTAATCTTGAACACTATTCATCTAATTTAAAGGATTTTGAGCTGCTTGGCAGTTTGGTTTATCCAACAGATGAATGGGTCAAGCTTGGGAATTTCACTGCTGCAAATATTAAGCTTGCACAAAGGTTTGATCTTCAGGAACCCAAGTGGGTGAGATATATAAAGTTGAAGCTTTTAAGCCATTATGGTTCAGAGTTCTATTGCACAGTCAGTGTTATTGAACTTTATGGAGTGGATGCTGTTGAGCGAATGCTTGAGGATTTAATTTCTGTTGAAAGCAGTGCGTTTGTTTCTGATGGAGTAACTGTTGACCAGAAACCTGTGACCTCCCACCTAGATTCCCCTGAGGTTGATGATTTTTTTAATATTGTTAAAGAAATGGAACCTCAAACTGCAGTTGAAAACTCTAATGTGAACAATGAAATAATCAAAAGTGATGTGCCTGATCCTATCAAAGAAGTACTTCATCAACAAGGTAGCAGGATGCCTGGGGACACTGTTCTTAAAATACTAATGCAGAAAGTCCGTTCATTGGATTTTAGTTTATCACTTCTCGAGCGATACCTCGAGGAATCAAATTCAAGATACGGCAGTATTTTCAAAGAATTCGACACAGATATGGAAGAGAAAGATATAGATTTACAGAAGATCAAAGAAAACATAAGGAATCTCCTAGAAAGCCAGGAAGTAATTGTATGTAAAACTCTCTTACCTTACAACTTTATATTATTAGTGTAAATATTGGTATTACACCGTCTTTATTGACAGTATTATGCTCTATTATCCTTATAATGGTTTGATTGTCCTTGCAGGCTAAAGATGTAAACAATCTTATATCTTGGCAGTCCCTTGTCTCCGTGCAATTGGATAATTTAGTCAGGGACAACGCTATCCTCAGGTCAGAGTTTAATCTTTTCATTAACTTCTCTCATTTTGATTTTTTTTCTTTTCTAAATCCATGCAGTTTTGAGTTCACAAAGTAACATCAATGGAAGTATTGTATACACAATATTCAAATCCAATGAGCTTCTGTATCTTTTAGTTTACTCAATCATTTTAAAGTCACAGATTTTAAATGCAGGAGAAAGAACTAAAATAGAAAACTGAAAGGTCGTAATACTCTATATATGTTTTCAACTTTAAACACAAATTTGTTTTCGTTGGAGAAATATTCATTATGAATTAGTAAAGGGTTTACCTTTAAGACAAGTTCCTTTAAAGATAGTGGGGTGCAGAACCTTGTGCTTGTTTGCCATTGTTGTATGCAAGCTAAAAAAACAATAGGTATTTCTTAACCCCTATTGTAATTCCTTTCTGCTCACCTAAGAAGAAAAAGAAAATGAAAATGGTACACTATCTACATCTTTCTGCTAGTGCACCATTTATGGTTTTGTACTGTACAATTTGGTACTAACAAAATTGCTATTGATTTGCAGATCTGAGGTTGAAAAAGTCAGGGAGAAGCAGATGTCTGTAGATAATAATGGTGTTGTAATATTTCTAATATGTATAATTTTTTCATTGTTGGCTCTTGTGAGGCTTTTTATAGATATAGCGGTTAGTGTTTATACTGCATTCGGTGTCCATACAACAGACAAATCCAGGAAATTTTGTTCGATGAGCTCCTCCTGGGTTTTCTTACTAGTCAGCTGTATCCTTGTTCTATTAATATTATCATTATAGTCATGGCAACTTCTCTTCATTCTTCTGATAAAATATAATGGTAACATATCTTGGAGCTATATATTTGGCTTTTTTTGTGGTTGGTGCTTTTTTACTTTTTCATTACTGCATCACCCAATTCGATTTGGATCCAAAGACTGGTTTGAGGGTTTAGGTGCATCTCAGTTTTGGTATTTACTGTGCCAAAATTTGCCAAATCAGATTCGATTAGGCGTGAATTAAAAGCAAGTTACTTGTGAATTTGGATTTGGTAGAAGGTTATCAATTTCAAAGAATCGTATTTTCAGGTATGAAATAACCCCCATAGAAGTTTGCGTTTTATAGAGATTAAGATTCTTGTTTGTGGTGCAAGTATGAAGAAGCTTCCTTTGAACAAACTTCATATGGGGCCTTCATTATAAATGGATCCATTTTCATGTGGTCCAACCCTGTACAAATGAAAATGAAGAAGCATTTTCCTTAATCTTCACTTTGTACGGAAATCGAAAAGAATCAATTCTTGAAAATAGACTAATTTTGGGGTCTCCATCACTATTTGGTAGGTGAGGGCATAGCACCCCTTGAGAATAAAGTGACTGTAATTGAACAATTGTAACACTCTTCTGTGTATGAAATGAATAAATTGATATACGGTACTTAGCTGTAATGAAAAACAGAGTACGTAGCAGAAGATCATAATATGGGGAAGACAAAAGTCAACTTGGATAGGACTAGGAGAGACTAATATGAAATAACAGTTTTTGGCTCTCTCAAAAGTTTGCAGAATCAAAGTTAGTGCAGTACGTGACGGTGACGGACACGAAGTCAGAATTTGAGGCCGGCCATCCCAAGATGCTGCCTTGGCATTCAAGTTCCCGTTTTGAGTTTGGGACTTTGGGTTCATAGCTGCTCTTATATATATTATGACTTTTTTCGTATCAAAGATTGTGCTCTTAAATTTCTATTGTACTGAAAACTGAATTCTTTATATTCTTCCTACACCCTGCCACTATTATAATATGTTCATATTTATTTATAGAATGCAGGCCAAACTACAATTGGATTAAACTATCTGATTGGATTAAACTACAATTGTCTCGTACTTGAGACAGAGGTCAGTTTGATTAATTATACTTGTTCACTGTGGGAACTTGTTTATTATTATCAATATGTGGGAATTCATACCTGGAAGCCTCGTTATCTGCAAGCATGATAAACACGTTCTGTATACATTTTTTTATTATTTCTTTTTACTGTAGGAATTTATTTGGCAATTAATATACATTTCTTGAAATTAATCAGAGCAAGTGCAACATTTAGTAATTAATTACCACATATAGATATAATGGATGGCACAGAAAGTAATGCTAGTATGAGGTTGAGTTGTGTAACATGGGGAATAAGAGAGCCAAACCTGGGTCAAGTAGTATATACTATATAGCAAGGAAGCATTGCAAGGCTATCCATATATACCAAAAAGCTTTGCCATACAAAGAATGACTCTCATGAGCAGCAAGGAATAACCATCATTTTAAGTAATGAATCAGTCAATCACACAATATCCTCATTCAGTAATCAGTACACTACTACACAATAAGCTTTGCTTAGTGTAATTGTCACTTAGAGAGATGAAGCCTCTCAACAATAAGCCATCTTTGTTTTCACCATTTTGTTCATCTTCTTCCGTTTTCATTCTAGTGCTTGTGGCTCTCGTTTGCACGTTGGGAGTCACAAGTTCGTTTTCATGGTCATGGAGAGTTGGTAACATACCGAGTACTGACTATTCTTCATCACTAGCTTTCTCAACAAGATCAAGGCCAAATTCTCAAGTAGTTCATGAAGCTTCAGCAGAAGCTCATCATACTATTAGTTCTTCATCAATTGATTCAAAACCAAATGAAACAGTACATCTTCCCCCCAATCAAATTGTAAGACTATTTCTTGACTTTACTACTTTAATGTCTTTCTTCAAGTTCAGATGTACTCATTTTTTTTATCTTCATTTGTTTTATAAAACAGGTAGAGAAGCAAGAGATAGTGGTGAATGATAAAGAATCTGATAAAATTAATGCTACTTCTGCATCTGAAACAATAAGTATAAAGAGATATAGCAGGTTAGAGAAACTTGAAGCAAGTTTGGCTAGAGTTCGGGCATCCATAAGAGAAGCTGCTCGAGTTCGAAACCTAACCTCTACCCATGAAGATCCAGACTATGTTCCACAAGGTCCAATATATAGGAATGCAAATGCTTTTCACAGGTATTATTATGTTAATATTACGGTAAGCAGATTATATATGGCTTTCTACCACATTTGCTAATCACCTCTCTAACAAGTTTCATCTCTCTTAAGTGAGATTTTTGCATATAAAGATGTAATTATGTATACAACCTCTCTAGCTCTTACAATAACTACTGATCAAGTGAGAGGCATGTAAGACGCCACTGTGACAAGGATGCTGCATACATTCGTTACATGTGAAAAATTCTCCTATGTTAGAGTAATGATTGTTAAGATAATAAGTAAATGTGGTACAAATAGTTTTATTCGTGCGGATTAATGATTTGTTATAAACAAAAAAGAATTAAACTGAAGAAAAGAAATTAATAACTAGGATCAAACGACTGCAGGAGTTACTTGGAGATGGAAAGGGTTTTCAAGATATATGTATACCAAGAAGGAGATCCACCCATATTTCATAATGGACCTTGCAAGAGCATATATTCTACAGAAGGAAGGTTCATTCATGAAATGGAAATGGACAATACTTATAGGACAACAAACCCAGATGATGCCCTTGTTTATTTTCTTCCATTCAGTGTGGTGATGTTGGTTCAGTACCTCTATGTGGCCGAGTCCCATGACACTGAGTCCATTGGACGCGCTGTGGTTGACTATGTCAATGTCATCTCTGATAAACATCCCTTTTGGAATCGAAGCCTTGGTGCTGATCACTTTATGCTTTCTTGCCACGATTGGGTAACGAATCTTATCACCCCATTCCCCACAAGCTTCTTTTCTTTTTCCTTTTCATATACGTACATTGTTATAAATTGACTTGCTTTGTCTATCTATAGGGGCCTCGCACATCTTCTTATGTTCCTCAGTTATACCACAAGTCCATAAGAGTGTTATGCAATGCAAACACTTCTGAAGGATTCAATCCTTCCAAAGATGTGTCATTTCCAGAAATCCATCTCCGAACTGGCGAAACCAAAGGACTCCTCGGTGGTCTCTCCCCCTCTCGCCGGTCCATTCTTGCATTCTTTGCCGGCCGGCTACATGGTCACATAAGGTACCTGCTTCTAAATGAATGGAAAAGGAAAGACCAAGACGTGCAAGTTTATGACCAACTTCCCCATGGAGTATCCTATGAATCAATGTTAAAGCAGAGCAAGTTCTGCTTGTGCCCCAGTGGTTACGAAGTGGCAAGCCCAAGAATTGTGGAAGCCATCTATGCAGAATGCGTGCCGGTGTTGATTTCGGATAACTATGTTCCACCATTCAGTGATGTTTTAGACTGGAAGTCATTTTCGGTCCAAGTACAAGTGAAGGATATACCAAATATCAAAACAATACTAATGGGAATATCTCAGAGTCAGTACCTGAGAATGCATAGGAGAGTGAAACTGGTGCAGAGGCACTTTGTGGTCAATGGACCTTCCGAGAGATATGATGTTTTCAATATGATACTTCATTCTATTTGGCTCAGGAGGTTGAATATCCGCATTGAGGATGAGGATCGAGTTGAATAGAAGCTTCTCAAATAAAATTGGGCTCCCATTAGCTTGTCCATGATATAGGGGATGTTTCTTCTTCTTTTTTTCTTTTCTTTTTTCTAATGCGGGAGACGATGTTTTCCATTAAGAGATCAATAATTTTTAGTAGTTTTTACAGACAACAAGAGAACAGAAGAAATAAAATAAAAGAAGAATATGAGTTTGCTCTCCTTTTTCATTACATTAACAGTGGTCCGTGTGGTAAAATCGCAGAGTCAATCTGTTGAGGCATTGCCATTCATCGATTTAATGTCTAGTTCTTCGATCATCAATACGTGTCTTTTTATGTTCTCTTTACATCAGACAGTTGGATCTGGATGAGTTTTAGCAAAATAGAATAGAACCAAAGTTCTATTAAATTGACTGACGAATATTGGGACACTGGCAGGATAGAGATAGAGAAAGTTGAGTATAACTAGGTAAAAATTAATAAGTCACTGCAATTTGACGGTACGAAGACGAGTTGAGTGCATTTTGGCCATCAAGCCTTTTTGTTTTCCACTCGTTGATATATAATCAGCGCATTATTATTGCTTGATAAACGAGGTCTTTAATCCAAACAAACGCTCCAGCAAATTATTGTTTATACTCAAGATTCTGGTAGCAGAGAACCGACTATGACTACAAGAGATTCAGCAGCTTATACTAATCTGACTACAAGTTCAGACACCATCTGTTTAAAACAAGGACATTGAGAAATGCAAAATATACCATCACATTGAGAAATGTAATATATTCATCCTGCTAAAGAGGACTATCCAATCATACAGAGCCATCAGAGCTTAAACGTGCATACCAAATCAAAATAATGACAGGCGCAATAGAGCTATATAGTATCCAAAAATGAGTGGAGAAATAAAATTCTAAAAGCAGAAACAAAAATTGAATGGAGGAATATATGATTAAGTAATTTCAAGTATGCCTTGAATCCATCCTTGTGATACTGGGGCAAGCCGTAACAACCTGATAGGAATGTAATCTTCTATGTACACAACACCCATTCTCTTCGTCTAATGATTCTACTAGAAAACTCATGAAGTGGGGCAGACCAGTCTCACCCACCAAGAATGCAGGAATATATAAATCATCAATTACCAGTCGCAGACCTAAAAGTATCTGCTTCCTGAAGACCCAGGTGGTGGAGGTGGCAACCGATTAGGAGTACGTCGGCTACCAGAGTTTGAACCAGCATTCACATCACCATTTTGTGCTGGATCGCTATAATGTCGACTATGGCCATTGGATGAAGATCTCGATAATGCATTACGGTCAACTGGACCGTTGGCAGCAGCATCAAATGCAGATCTCCAATCATCACCCGATGAGCTATTAGTTCTTGGGCTGCTTTCTGTAAAATAACAGCATAAATTTCAATACACTACTAAGCATGTGAAAGTCAAGAATTGGAAAGTAACATTTTACAAGCGACTATTGTAAGCAAATAACATTTTCCAAGAAAAACATAAGCAGGCTTATGAGCACTTCATCTTATAAATCATGAGCACTTTGTAAGCAAGTCTTGGATCTGATAATGTAACTATGCAAACAAAAAAAAAAACTCTTAACTACACACCAGTTGCACCACCACCATTGGACAAGCCAGAGGCAACATTTTACAAGAAAAACATAAGCAGGCTTATGAGCATTTCATCTTATAAATCATGAGCACTTTGTAAGCAAGTTTTGGATCTGATAATGTAACTATGCAAACAAAACAAAAAACTCTTAACTACACACCAGTTGCACCACCACCATTGGACCAGCCAGAGGCAGCAGCCGCTCGGTTGTCATGAATGCTGAGTTGGCGTGTGAGCTTGGAAAGAAGAGAGGACTGTTTCTGGTATTTCTCCCTTCGATGCTTTACATTACCATCCTCTTGAAGCAGCTCTTCAATCCTTACTGTGCTTTGAGCACTATACACACAAATAAAATTGAACAACACATCAGTGATAATAATATCAGAAACATATCCAGCCTGTCAAAAATCTGTCCCCCTTTTATATATATATACATATATAAACAAAATATAAAAATATATATATATAAATATATAAACAAATGAATAGATGAAGAGAAGAAAAGAAAATATCAAATTAACCTGATAGAGCTATATAACTGATTTAGCATGTCTTCCTTGGCTTTTTCAACTTGGCAAAGAACAACTGCCTGCTCAACCAATCACAGAACGTTTCAAAACACTTTCTTAATGGCTGATCACTAGGACAAAAAGTACAAAGCTGACGTTGCAAGCCTACCTTGGGGACATTAGCAGCCAAACTATTCAAAACAGCTTCAACGTAACCTCTAACTTCTTGAGACATCCATCGGAGTTCTTCTTCAGGGTCAGCCGGTCTTCGAGTCATAGTATCCTGAAAAGAGGTAGACATAACACAACTTTAGACATAGAAAATAAAGGATACGTGCGCTTATATTACAGTGGAACATTAACAGATAGAGATATTATGACTGCATAGGAATAAGTAAAATGGCCCACAAAAATTAAAATAACCTAGCATTGAAGATACCTAGAGAATGAATCATTGAAATATAGAAGAACAAAATTTCCAAAAAGGCATTCACACACATGCACAATTATCCATTCATAAATATTATCACAACTATAATAGTGACTAAAGCCAGTAACTCACAAGAGAACCATCAGAAAGACTCTGTCGCATGGTAGGACCACCCTCAGAAGATGCACCCCTTGGTAGTCCTTTAGAAGGTTGGATAACCTTTGAAATCTTATTTATCCACTCAACCTTGTCTGCCACAGTCTCAGCCTTCAACACAACGGCACTATGTGCTGCAAAAGCAATGAATATCAAGTTGATAATGAACTTGTGTGGAGAGAGACCAGGCAATTTAAGTTCCAAAGAACCACAATGATCATAGAAAGGATATATACCTTTCAGAACAGTTTTATATGGAACCTTGCTAGTAAACTTAAACGCAAGACTAGGTGCTTTTTCTGGCCCATTCGCCGCCTTCTTGTCCTTCGAACTCTTTGATGGAGGAGGTGGAGCAGGTTCTTCCTCATCAATCTCTTCAATATTACATTCCTGTAAAAAAAAATTATGGGCTTGATCACCTCAGCGACACATGCAGAATCTCACTGGATGTCTACTAAGTTCGGATCACTTTTAACATGTAAATGCTGTGATCATGTGGTCAACACGATAAACTGATATGCCACATGCTCCTCACATTCTCAACTCCATATACAAACAATCACACTTCAAATATCTGGTGTACTTTCGGGGTATTAACTTAGTATCAGGCCAAGTCAAGTCATCAGGGGAAATATATTCTGAGAACCTCACGAAAAAAAATTAAAAGGATTACTCCGCACATATAACTTCTCTACTTTGTATTACCCCCACATATTACTCCAGATAACTTCCTACGCAAGCTCAGATGATGGTAATACAATATAATATTCCACAAAATCCTTAAATTGGTGGAGTAATGCGATTAATTATCTTAAATAAAGGGACAAGGCATTGTAGGGTTCTCTATACCTCCAAAGTGATGACACCACGAAAATGCCTTTCCTCTTGCTTTTTGGTGTAACCAAGCTGTGAAATAAAGAAGGGGTTAAAGAATATCCTACCAATAACAATTTGAAGAGTAAAAGCAGCATTATAAACGACACATTTCATTTACAACCTAAATTACCGACAAATAAATGTACAGGGAAAAAAAAGAGCCAAATTTCAGTAGAGCAAAATGAAAGCAGAAAGGTATCCATCCAGCTAAGAAAGCTGCAAATTTGCACATCAAGGAGAAATCTATTGCTTGTTAAAGATTTTAGCACACGGGAAGATAAATAGTGTGGTGCATCTTATGCATTTTTGGGAAGCTCTAAGATTAAAATTTGTCTCTACCAGCTGGTTAGTTAGGTGTGACCAAATTCAATTAGTGATCGACTTTCTGCATGACATGGCAAGTTTTTGAAACTTCAAGTAAAATATATTTTGGTACCTATGACTTGAAAATACACTATAACAGATGAAGGCACAACTCTTTAAGTTCACTTTACTAATGGGCAAAAAAAAAACTACTTGCCATTTTCGCAATAACCTTCATTTACTTATTGAAACACCACCCAAAAGGAAAACAAAATAAAATATTTCCTTATCTTTAAATTCTGTGCACGTCAAAATATATAACCAAGATCTCTGGTTGCGTATGCAATGCATAATACAATTACCCACAGTCATCTGATATGGAATAACAAAATCCATTGTAACTACGTATGCCATAATTTATCGGACTTGGGTGTAATTTCACAGACCTTCCCAGTCTTCTCATTCAGAACAAACCATCGCTTGTTCCATTCATTACTTTTGGCACTCTTTTTATATAAGAAGCCTGCAAATAGTTGAAGTCTCAAAATTAATAAATGCATTCACAAATAAAACTTGACATGTGCATCGTAAGTAAATGCCATCGAGAAAAGACAATAAATATAAAATGATTATATGACCAAAGTTATACATGTCTACATTTCCCTGATTAACAAAACCAATTTTCTGTTCTAGAGGTACTTGACATAATTCAAAGCACCACCACCACCACCCTCCCCCCCCCCCCCCCCGTTCCAGTTAATATTATCATTTTGAGGGGGGGGATTTGAACTAGAGCAAACAAGCCAAGACATGTCTTTCCAGATTCAAAGGTCTCCAAAGTATACTTCCATGCATAATTGCAAAAAATGCATAAGAGCCACTCCACTAATTGCCAAAGATCGCTCAACTGATGCTAATCTAATGCACTTCAAACATGCATGGAAAAAAAAAATTCCTTCTCGAGCACCTTGCTGTTGATGATGTGAGGAAACTTAAAAAAAAACTTTGCTTCACATAACCTCTTAGTAAGTACTTAGCTAAGTGAAAAGGATATGTGTATAAAATAAATTCAAGGGAGCTTTTATCAGTAAACCTAATTGTTTTTACTTCAAGAAAAAAAAATGGTAGCCACTTTCTGTTCGCCAAAAATATAAACACAATAAGCATGGTATTCAAAAAACTACCTAGTTCATCAGAGGTACAATTTATCCATGACCTCTATTCCTAAGAATATTGGGAAAAACAGTTAATTTGTTATAGGAAACAAACTTTCACTAAAAGGAACAAAACAACAGTACAATACAAGGGACAAGAAGTCCCCTCTAAAAGCTAGACAACACTACACGTCATAAGGAAAACAGTTGCATGCAAACCTGCTGTTATTTCCCCTTCAGGACCTGCGGTCTTCAAACCAGATGCTTCCGGGACTTCTTTCTCCTCCTTGCCAAATTTATCCTTCAACGATTTCAGGGTTCCACCTGTTTGCTGACCCCCTGTTTGAGGACTAGTTGCCTAAAACAAGACAGAACTAAAATCACAGACAAGCAAGGTAGATAATTAAAGTCTATGATGATCAAATATACTTGCCATACCCTGTTCATCATTGATTGCTCTGCCTCTTGTCCTTTCTTCGAGGATCGAGTTTTCACTTCTTCCTCCCTACGCTGCCTCTCCATCCTGTTATACACCAAGAATTGATAGTTCATGTAACAAGCTCCATTATATAAACATATATATATCCTACTAACACAAAAGAGAAACCATTTGATACAAAAGCTAACGAGGGTACATTGATACAGGACATAACCCACCAAAGCTCGTGCACATGTGTACACACATCACCTACTCTCTCAAAGTTTATATGACAATGGCATGGTGAATTGGCATGCTTGTTTAAACATGCAAGAAACTACTAAACGTGTCATAATACCAGTATTGACACTATGTGTTACAAAGTCGAACAAAGAATAGAGACTACCTCCTTTGTACCAAGCGAATGAAATGTTGAGGAGGCACAAAAGCACGCTCCATATCAACTAGTGCAACCACCATTTTCTTTGCATCAGTCTTAAACACATCTAATGCAGCACTTGCAATGGCCACGACCTTCAAATTAATAAAATAAAAGAAATTAAGCCAAACGGAATCTACTCATCGAATTAAGTGCTGAAAAGTAATGGAAAGCAAAAGAGCTAAAAACATAAAAAGAAGCTGCAGAATATTAAGTTATCATACCTCCCTCTTGAAAGGAGGGTATCTTCCAAGACCTGGAGTAGCATTTGCAGCAGCAGATACTATATCTACCAGGACACGGTGTACCTATTTAAATCAGTCATCCATGTTATAAGCCATTTTCTGGACAATTGTCCATGATATTGATAGCAAAGCAGTGAATGGCTAACTTAATTGTAGGTCTAGCCACTAAGACCATGCATACCCAATAGTAAAGAATGTCATATTCACCAGGAGTTCATCATTAAGCATGTTGTATTCAGACCAAACCCAAAACAGTGTGGACCAAATGATGCTCCAACACAAGGTAGACCATGCATACAATTTTAAACAGATCAAAGTAGAGTTTCCAGCCAAAGGAATGAAAATAAATGGAGAAAAGAGGAAAGAGAAACATTAACAGTAACCTTCAGTATACTTGAAAACTGTAAAGTACAAGATATAGCTAGGTTTACCTCATCCACACAAAGACGAGATGGTTCCTTTGCAAGCTCTAAGACACCCTTTATTAACGACCTCAAACCTTTTTCAGGAGATATAAGATAAGGCTGATAACCATCTGCTTCCAACACTATCTGATAAACAATCATGGCAAGAGAAAAGGTCATGTGAATTCAGAAGAATATTGAACAAGAGAGTAATAAAAAGACAAAGACAAACCATACCCTCTTCACATTATTGATATCAAAATGTCGGTCTAATGGAAGTTGCTTTATTCTACTTGGAAAATTTCCTTCGAAACTTGCAACAATTTTCCAACCAGAACCCTGCAGAGGAAATGTACCATGGCAGATGAGCTAAATGATTACAAGAAACTCCATGACAATCACATAAACCAGCAACATTCTATCATCATTGGAAACTAGATAGTACAAGCTACCCAGAAATAAAAATAATAATCAATTAATGCAGAGATCCTCCCTTTCTAAAGGTATGGCTTCTAGTGAGACATGGTATCCATTGAACTGAGTTGATAGATGGATAGATCAAATATTTAAAGATGAATTCTACTATTCCAACATCACCGCAGTCTGCAGACTGTAGGTAAATACCCAAGGCAAGAAGTAAACTATGAGATTTAAACCTCACTCGCTATGGGAGGGTAAATATCTTTATGACACTTCGGCCTTTCATCCATAAAATAGTAGACTTCTAGCTTTGTATTTATCAATACGGAAATTGAAAAAGTATATAGAACAAAATTACTTGGCACAGATAAGATGAACTCACCTCACCAGATGTAATGTGTTGGAGAAACTTATCCTCAAATTCACGACAAAGCTCCAAAGCAAGAGATCTAGTACCTTCAGCACTCTGTACCATGGATGCACCAAGCTTTACCAACTCATCCTGAACTACTTGAGACTTCCCTTGTAACCTGAACAAAATATAAAAGATACAAGGGAAATGAACCATATTACTTGAGAAAAAAAATATATCATAGTTGATGCAGGGAATGCAAACAACTCTACATAACTATCTGAACAGAAAATAGCAGCATTGGCTGATATGAATATATTCACTTTGATAATAAAAACAATCATAAAATGTTTCGAGAAATGTCATATGTAGGCATCAGAAGAAGTATAAAAGAACATGTGAATCACTTCAAAGATGAAACAGAATACAATAGAAAAGATATGCAGGATCCAGGGAATGTTACCCAGAAAGGAGGTTTGGAAGCCGGATTTTCATGCGACTGCGAATTTGCTGGGCCAAAGCATCCACCAGTGCTATTCTGCCTAGCTTACTTTGAGGAGCTCCAGTCAGAATGGATTTTAGACTTTCACTTTCAGCCCTCCACGCAGTTTCCAGAGAATTCTCAGAACCAGACTGTGCGGAGGCTATTGCAACTGACTGACCTATTAGAGCAACCCATGGAATGTCGGATGCTCTTGACGGCCCCTGATTTAACAGAAGGGCCTGGACTGCAGCAAGTGCTTTCTGATCTGACGCGGCTTGGTCTATCTTACTAATTACGCCAACAGTTCTTGTACCTGTAATCAAAATTTACAGTCCTTCAATCACTCAAGCAATGAAAAAAAAAGGACAAAGAGTCAAAGAATGAGGGGAACAAGAGAAAGGATGAATTTAGGGGGTGGGACTAAGAACAGCTGATTATATTTATTATCTATCAATATAATAAAATCAACATTTCAGCACCCCCACCCCCTCTGATATACCAGGAGGGATAAAGGGTATTTATATCAAAGCAATGACATACCATCTCCATCGTATTCCTTAACAGCTCTGAGGGCTTTAGAGGAAGCAACTTCAGGTGCTTGTGATGCAGGTATTATAACCAGCAAAATTGCATCATTGTGCTCAACATATTCACTTAGCTACAAAATAACCATTGAAAATTTCATTTTCAGTACCAAGTTAAATCATATCACATAGTCCTTGAACAATTAATTGTCTAGAACGCAATACCTACCATAGACTCATCCGCACTCCGTTGATCAAGCCCGGGTAAATCAATCAATTTGAGGGGAGGGGCTGCAATAAAGTCATGTTAGAAGCAATATTAAAATTTCAATTAATCACTTGCCATTAATTATCAAGTGAATAGACTGAATTATAGCCATCAATAATGAACTAACCTGTACTTGTCCGTAGTTTCAAGTAAATTTCATCTCGGCCTCTGCCTGAGGAACTTTTACTCAGTCTATCTTGCAGAGAATGCCGTAAAGCACCTGCAGAACAACATAAATCATGGAAAGCTCATTAAAAATTTAAACTGAGACAGGAAGAACGATAGCATGATGTATAACATCACAATATATTTCTAACAACTTCAATGACACTATAGCAATACGGTTGTGAGACATATAGGCTTCAACAAGGTACCATCCCTACAGCTGTTAGAGGCCATTCAAAAACTAAAAGCATATTTATTATACTGTCAAAGCTTTCAACGGAGTTCCCTAATGTTGACAAAATACATCTGAACAAAAGCAGCAGTAAAACATGAATTTGAATTAAAGAGAGAATATAAATTGCAGTGACTGACTTGCAGAAACTTGCTGAGATTTATTGTCAATCTGCAATATTATGGATTTGCTGCTCAAAGAACCGTCCCTCTGTAAATCAATGCTGATTGGAGCTCGAGTAGCACCATTCTCGCCAGTCGGCTGGAAGGAGAAGAGGAAAGAACCCTTAAAATTAAAAATGGCTATTATTTGGACACAGAAATACATAGAGTTGGTATATCCTACTTACCAAAACAGGATGTCCAATTAAGCTGTTCAAAACAGCTGATTTACCGGCACCCTAATCATATAAACCATGAACAAAAGATTATATCAGCATCTCCAGAGAGTTAGGGCAGTAGAGCTACAAGACAAGAGTTTACCCAATCTATCCTCAGTAATTACATGCGATAAAAAGATATTACAGACACACAAGCAAAATGCACATACAAATGCACCTTAGTCACGAGCATACACATTAAAAGCACAGCAAGAGATTCAAGAAGCAGGTCGCTTATATCCTATAAACATTAAAAACTAAGGAATAGCGGCAGTGGAGACTGCTTGAAGTAACTTCCATCAATCCCCGCTTACAAAGCAAAGTGAAACATGACATATCTAGCCCTCAAAGTAGATGCAGATCTCCAAAAACTTTCCGAGGCTCTGAAACCATCATTGTGATTGTTCAAAATATACAAACATTAACTAATTGATTTCATATTCGACTCCCGTTGTTTGGGAGCTAGGCTAGCCTTACTCCATAGTTTGAGACACAAGCAAACAGAGTATTCAGAGAAAAGCCGCTTCGCATCAAATAAAAAGCATCAATTAAGATCCCAGACAGACACAAATCCTAGATTCAAAGATCGCCCACTGGAAACACAGAATAAGGCCCATCTAAGAGATCGAATTCCCAATGAATCGAATCCAATAGGGTATTGGTTGACTTACAACATTGCCGAGAGCGACGACGTTGAGAAAAGTTGAAGCCCTGCGAGAGGAGGAGCTTGAGCTTTCGTCAACGTCTTCGTCGGCGAGAACAGCCTGGCCTTGGCGCATCGAGTCTGACAGTTGCAATAACTCTTCGATCGCCTCCATCGTCGTAGATCAAGGATCTGAGGGAGGGAGCGGTGGATCTGATGGTGGTGTAAACCCTAGATATTGGAGATCTCTGTGTGTAAGGAATTGGGGATACAGAGAGCGAAACTACGAACAAGGAAGGAAGGAAGACAACAAGTGTAAAAATGCGGGAGAAGAAGAATCCCTCTCTCTCTTCTCTTCTCTCTCACAGGGAGTCTCTCAATCTATTTTCTTCTTCCCACTTTCTCTCTCTAAGCGTTTTGAAATCTCTTCTCTTCCTCTCTCTTTCTTTTTATTTTGAATCTTGTTTTAAGTTTTTAGCTGGGTTCCGGTTCCTTTTCAATTTTCAATTTTCAATTTTAAACTCTCTATCTCCCTAATGATTTTGCCCCACTATTTTCTCTGTTGTTTCCTCAATTTTTAAGCCTTCTCTATTAAGTAATTAGAATTTGAGTCTACCACCCTACCAAAAAGAATTCACAAAAGCAAAATAATTTACCTCATGATTATGGTATTACACCCTTCTATAATCTTTTTTTCGGTGTCCTAATATTTGTAATATTTATGCATTCTATGTTTGGGTTAAGGAAGGATCACAATAGTTTTCGGATATATTTATATCTGATGTAAATTTTTCAATTGCTTAATTAATGCAATTTTTCTCTTTTAAAAAAAAACAATACTTGTAATATTTATGTGTAGTTATATTTAACTCTTACATTCTATACATGAAGTCAAATAAAAGCTTTACTACACAAAAAGACGGGTAGACCCAAAATTTTACTACGCACAAATGACAATTTATTTTCTCAACAACACAATTTTTATTGTGGTTAATTTCTTACGTTATAGTTTTATATTTGTAACCATTTATTTCATATTTTACGGAGTATCACTATACAAAATCAATTAAATCGAAAATTATTAAGTTATATAATTACATTGAATAAGTGCACGAGTTTTGTAACTATTAAGATTGTTCATGATGAACGTTTATTTATGCGATGCAAGTGGATGACTAAAAAATTATCAATTTGAATCAAGTTTTGAATGAAGTGAATTTTAAAATGATGTTTATAAAGTGAACCGTTGTTATATAAGTGGGTAAGATAAGGTTGATTAATCAAAATTGGTATAAATTAACGAGCTGGTAAAAAATTATCCATTTTAACAAACTCCCCACATTCTCATTGTTCAAAACTTTGGTGGTTTTACCAATACGTGCGTGTGCGTGGTGGTAATGTGCTTAATTGAAGACAAACGGCTCGTGCACAATATCACTCGAGGAAGTTCACCTCAGTTACTGTTACATTTGTCTCAAGTGACTGTATTCGAGCGGTGCCCATTAATTCTAGCAAGGATTGTGATTTTGTTTTCCAACTTTCATAATTGGCTTCATCATGGTCTATCTCATGTACTGCTCTAACAAAGAAAAATGCATAAGTTTACCTATTCCACATTCCAAACAAAAACAGAAGAATAAAAAAAATTGGGTGCACCGTTTGCAGTCTGCACCGCGAGATTTGAAAGTTTCCTTGTGGTTTTCATCTCGGTCGGTGAAGCTTTAGGGGCCACCTATTCGTTGCAACTAGTTCAGATGGTTAAGTAGTACCCAACCAGCCTCACAAGTCCCTTGCTTCTTTTTTTTTTTTTTTTCTCTAAAGAAAATAACCCTTCTTGGTCCAAAGACTCCAAAGTCCAAACCCATATTCAATTCAACCATGCGAAAGTTATTCCCTGTACGGACAGTAACTTTGCACGTACATTGTGAGATACACGTGTTGCAATCTCAGCCATTGAATGCGAGGTCAGACATCTAAGCCGTTTGTTCAGCGTAACCTTGTATTGACAGTCAACGTCGTATGTTCATCCCCTTATCACCCATAAACAAACCAACTTCCACTACTTTACCGATTCAAATCACAAAGAGGGGGCTCTCTCTCTGTTGAAGGAGAAGCTCTCTTCTTTTGCATCTGATTTTGGTCCTCTTAGATCAAATTTGTTTGTAGATCTTAGATCAAATTTGTTTGTAGATCTTAGATCTGATATCAGATCTGTGCTCATGGTGATTTTCAGATCTTTTTCTTCCTTTGTTCCTCAAGATCCTTAAGCCATGAACAAAGCCCCATCTTCTTGTCCATCTTGCCCTGCCATGAAAGATTCGTACCCATGGATGTTCCTGCCCGAGGTCTCGCCTAAATCAATTGTTCATCTTCACAAGGAGGTCAAGGAGGTCGGGCTTTGTGAGAGAGAGAGCCTCCTTCAACAGATGAACAGAGAGAGAGAGCCTGTGTTGAAGTTAACTAACGGAGCTCGTGTTTCTAACGGACACGTGACAAGCACGCGGTACGTGCACTTGCACGGTCCGTGCAGAGAATCCCCTCCGTCAACCATGACAACGTTTAGACACAATCAAATTAATTATTAGTAAATAAATTGAATATTATGGAAAAGCAACTAATACATGGCATTCATTGGTCAAATGTACGAGTCAAAAAAAGACCAATCAAAACTTCTAGACCTCTAGACCTCTAGTAGTTGCCCAAAGAGGCATCCATCTCTGTTTTCTTTGCGGCTCGCTCAATGAAAAGAGAACTTTGGCTGTTCAAATGGAATTGAAAACAGTAGAAGCCTTTTTTGTTTCATTCGTGCTGTCAACGTTTCCAAATGACAGGCCAATAGTACTGTCCAAGGTCTCTGTTTCATCGAATCATGTCAGTTTCTGGATCAAGGAAATTTCAGATTTTGATTTATGGAATATATACATATTTTTGGTCTCTTTCATTTTTAATTAGACAACTCAACGACACCTTCAAACATGGTGCATAGCGCTTTCAGGTGGGTTTAATTGGGATTTGGGAGTAGTACCAAGTTGCTTTTAAGCTTTGCTTCGTAAGAATATAACCCATTTACTGGGAGTAGAATACATGATCACTTCTTCTACCCAACGAAGTTGCCCCCGCATCACAGAGGAGTAAGACCGTGCCGAAAGCCACTAGCTTTAGCCAAGTTACTTCATTCAAGTTGGGTATGTACCAATTAGAACAAAGTCAATAGGAACATGCCTGCCAGTGCAGCTAGCGGTAAGGTTTGCAATTGTTCATTCAAACATGGCATTTCTACAACAAAACTTGCATCACCAAACAACAACACAAGAGAAGAAGAAGAAGAAGAGATCGATCACTAGCTAAAACCCCAACCTATAAACACAAACCGCCTTGAAAATTACTCGTAGGAACCAGCTAGCTGCAGTTGGCCATCTCGCATTGCAGGACTACTGATATTAGGTTATGCAACAGCAACTCCAGCAGGGCTAGGCCGCCTTTCTGCTTCATTAGTTTCCGGCATCAGATCAACTAGAAGTTTTCATTTTGTACGTTCTGATCACTTTGGGTACTGGAACTGCTGGCTTTACATATATATATATAGCTTCTTAACTTCTCCAATTAAGTCTTTCACTTTCAGAGGTTTCTGCAAGAACTCTTGAGCACCATCTGTGAGACACCTGAAAAGTCCAAAACAAGAAATCCAGCAATTAAGTAGATGAAGTTGGAAGGCAGAAATTAATGAGTTTAAGGATAATGAATGTTAACCAGTTTTTTTTAAGGCTAAGATGTCTGTAGAAAAACCAGACAGTGCCTAGATACTGGACAACTTATCTATCAGTGACATCGATCTATAGAACTATATATCAGTGAAATCTATAGAACTATATATATATCATGTATATAAAAACAAACCGGGCCGGAACAGTGAACACTTGGATATTTAGGCTCTGGCAATTTTGGTTCGAGGTCATCTAAGTTGTAAAGTTACAGAAACTTACATGAGACTCAGCACAAAAGTTAAAGAGTCATAATACGTAACGCCATATATAGCCTGCTAGAAAGGTTACTGGTCTCCTATTCCTATTCAGCTAGCTTGGCCATTTTATGCCATCCGAATATTTAGGTTGATACATGTCCAGAATGAGAACCAGCTAGAGAGCCTCAAGCAGGTGAATCAAGTTTAGAGACATGCATTCACATCTTTAATTACATAAAGAAATCTGAAAATACGTACGTACAGTACAGGATACAGAAATTAAAAAGAAAGATGTAGGCTGGGGTTGGGGTTATTATCGAGTGACTTGTAACGCTACGCGGCCCATTCTGGCCCATTTTCGAGCCCAACATCGAGGACCGAGAACCTTCCTTCCGCTCCGTACAACACTGATATTAGAAAGCCCACAGACCACCTTAACTATGTATATATAGTAGTAGTGAAAAACAAACAAACAAACCGCCGGAGCCGGACCGAGAAGTGAGTACTCAGAAAGGAAGGATGTTCAAGAAGGGAGTGGAAGCAAGGTCACACCAGAGACTGTCAGGGGCTGACAGGAAGAAGCTCAAGAGAACCGTCAAAGAAAGGTTTCCCAGAGCTTCCGACTCCGATATCGATGCTTTACTCCCTCCCAAGGTCACACCATTTACACCTTGAGTCTTTTTATTTAGAATTCTTCTTCTGATGATGATGATGGTTTTGTATGTCATAATTGGATTATGTGCTTTGCATTTCCCCATTTGGTAATCTCTAATCTCTACCACTGTTAATTCCGGCTTTGTTTTTAGCAAACCGTATTTCCTTTGTCTTCTATTCATCTTTTACAAAATTCTATCACTTCCAATACTCTATAATGATTACCATCAGTACGTGTAGCATTTCAAATCTCAGTCTTCTCCACACCTTTACTTTGCTACTATTCGCCTAATGACTGCTTTGTGACATATGAATCCATAATGTCATATGAAGACTTACAATAGGAGCCTGTTATTTGGGTTTTACCAGACTTCTCTTTTCTGTATTGGTTATCACTTATCACTTGTATGTGCTCGTCTATGGATAGTGTCAATTCCAGTCAGTGGTTGTGCCGTTTACTGAAATGCAGTCATTCTTCATAATTTAAAATAAGTACAAATTCAAAAGAAATAAGTCGTCAATGGATAGTTTTATTTATTTTGGAAACGTTGGAATTGGGGATCATATGATGTTACTTACTGACTACTGCATATTTTATATTAATATAATCTTCTAGGTGGAGATAAAGGTTTCAAAGTATCAAAATCGAGTCCTTGTATATGGTGTAGAGGGAGGCTTTCCTATGTTTTTTGATATTGATGGGCGTGGCAAAGAAATTTTTCCCACAGGTATCAGGTCCTTGTTTTCTATGCTTCTTTCCTTAATATGTATTTGTTTCTTGCATGTCTTGCATTTTTTTTTCCTTTTTTCTAGTATGTGGTGTGCTACAATTAACCAGTTAGTTCTTCTGAATGAAGTTGATCTTAGCTTGACTTTAAGGGGTCTCGAGACTATTTGAGAGGAATAGAAATATTGGCTCAATGAAATATATGCCTTAATTTCTCATTTCCTATTTTGGGATGAAGAAGCTCTGCTAGCATATCTGCAGGTTATTCACATCTTTGTTTGGTTGATCGTTTTCCATTTCAGTTTATGCCCTCTGGAAGGTCCCTGATATCTTGCCTTCTTTCATGCTGAAAGGGGGTGAAGTTTCTCGATATGTTATTGGTGGGGCGGATTTGATGTTCCCTGGTATCAGCATACCTGCTGAAGGTCTACCACCTTTTATAGCTGGGGAAGCATGGGCAGTAAAAGTTCCAGGAAATCCAGCTCCCATTGCTGTAAGCTTCTGTGCGAATAGTATACACTATGTTTCAAGACAACCATTGTTTCATCTATTTATTTAACTAAAGTTGGGTCGTATTCCTCTTACTGGTCAATATATTTACAGGTGGGAACTACTACTATGAGCTGCACTGAAGCATTAAAAGCTGGGTTGCGCGGAAAGGCCTTAAAAATTGCTCACTATTATGGTGACTTACTTTGGCAAGTATTTGTGGGAATTGACATATAGATGTGATCAATACTTGGAAAACTTCTGTGGTTAACGTTGTTGTGGAATATTTTTTCAGGGAATCAGTTGAGTGCCCTTATGTGCCAAATGCAGGTTTCTTTGAAGATGCTGTTTTTGAGGATCCTACCTTATCATCAGCTCAAATTTCTGATTCATATGATGGCGCAAATGATGGATCAAATGATCAACTGAATGGCATTGATGATAAGGACATGGGGCAATATGTTGATGTTGCTGATCTGCAGTCTGAACCTAGTTCTGCTTCAGTTGCACAGACTGATGCTAGGAACGATGAAGAAGTAACTGCACATGTAGGTGATCTGAAACTAACAGATGATGATTCCGCTGATCAGTCAACTGGGGAGGATCAACATCTTCTTTCCACCGAGGATGTGGACATGCTTTTGGAAAAATGCCTTTTGCAAGCATTGCATACAACTGTTAAAGACAAAGATCTTCCCATGCCCGGAAGCACACTATGGTATGGTAAAGATATGATCTTTGTGAAACTTTACATGATCTCTCTCCCCTCTCTATCTCTGTCTACTCTCCCTGTGCATTTAAATTTTAAGAAATTCATGATTCCTTATTTCGTTTTATGGTTCTGCAGGTCAAACTATCTGTTACCATGTAGGCCTTCAGGCATCACACTAGACATCAAGAAATCATCATACAAGAAATTATCAAAGTGGTTACAAGCCAAATCTGCTACAGGATTGGTGTGTTATGCTTTCATTTTCCTCTTTCTTGAAAGTGAACACTTTTTCAGTTTTAAACTAGTCATTTTGAGGGCTTTTATCTATATTGGTCTTTTTGTAGTTTTCTTGATTCTGCATTACCCTGAACACGCTCTGCACATCCTTACTGTTGTCAGCACCTTGTTGTATTTAATGCATGGTTTGATTGTTGCGCTGGGTTCTCGACAATTTTCAAAGTTTCATTTTTCTTTTATGTCTCTACAAATTATTGACCAAGTTACAGTATAAATCTGTATTATGGTTATCTGTATTATATTCAGGGCTTACATGAAGAGTAGGGTTATATTATTTGAGAGGTATACACAAAGTTGTTCAAATGATTTTTGAGCGTCATGAATGGCATTATTGGTTTTACCTCCACTCATATTCTTTCCATGTGTATAAGGTTGTAATCACTTTGCATTGGGGATTGAAATACAGGCTTGTAAAAGTATTCTATGCCAGATATCTCTGTGCTTTCTGAAATTAATACATATGAGGAAAGAAACAATAGAATCTCTTATTCTAAATAACCAGTCGTATGGTCAATAATCTGTTTCTATTGGGATTCAGCAGTGTTTTTCCTTTTGCTGATTCTTCATTGTATTTTGATACTCATAGTGTATACGTGGTTTGTAACTTTTAAACATGGCCAGAGTTTCTTCAGTTTAGTTTAAAAAAGATCTATACAATATGAGACCACTGGTAAGTTGTATTTTGGTAGTAGTAACTAGTGAAGACTATTGAGTCTCGTTTATATCTCGGCTTAACTTGTTAGGGATATCTCTGACACGTTCTGAAAGGGAATGATAACCTTGTTGTTTATAGCAGAGTAGAGTGACAGAGACTGGTCAAATTAAGCTTTCTGAGATTAAAGTCCATATTGTATTGCTTTTCTTAATGTTGGCGCCCAAACATCTGCAGATTATAGTGAAGGAAGATAAATATAAGAAGGAGTCTGTATTATTCTCTGTCAACCACGGCCATCCAGATTACTTATCTTTCAAGCCAGAGAAACGGCAAGTTGAGGAAGCTGTTCAAACTGGTGTTCCTGCTGTCAGTGAAAGTCGGTCGGTCAAAATCCTTGAAGTGGCTGAGATCTATAAATCAGGTGTACATGTAAATCCAGTATTTGCTTCTTTAGGAGCTGACACAGGCAAGCTTTACAGTGCTTCGGATGCCACTGACATTGTGTTCAGATATGTTGAAAAAGAAAACCTGGTTAAGCCGACAGAAAAATCCATCGTGATTTTGGATGCGATATTGTGTGATGCACTGTTCAAGGGGGCCATAAAAAAGGGTTCAACATACCCTACAGAAATCCATAAAAGGGATTTAGGAGCAGCATTTGTAAACCGGATGCAAGCCCATCACATTGTAACAAGGGGAAATGACTCAGTTGTTCGTAAAGGTGGTTTGAAAACAGTCCAGATAATGACAGAAAGGCGGCAAGGTAATAAGAAAATGACTAAATTATCAGGACTGGAAACATTTTTGGTGGATCCTGAAGCTTTGGCATCAGAGCTACAAAAGAAGTTTGCTTGCAGTACAACGGTGGCAGAACTACCAGGTGTGTGTCACTTCAATATGCACACTGAATTAGTTTTTATTGGATAGTATCTTTTCCTCATATCAAGGGAGACACTATCACTGTTCCTGTTTCCTCAGCTAATGCTTGATTCCTATCTATATTATAACTTAACAACTCTTCTCTGATACTCCAAGGGATAATATTTATTATGACATTTTGAGGATTCCTTCCTAGACTTACTGATGAAGACACATTTTATGTTTTCCCTTTAGGTAAGAAGGGGCATGAGGTTCTGGTCCAAGGTGGAGTGATTGAGAATCTGGCAAAACATATGATTGAACAATATGGGATCCCAAAGAGATACATCGAGGTTCTTGACAAAACCAGGAGATTATAGTGAAGGAAAGGTTAGTATACTTCATTCTTCTTGATGGTGATAAATAAGAGGCAAGATGGGGAAAATTGTTCTTTAGCATGTGGAGATTTTGTTGCTTATCAATTCTAAGAACATGTTTGATTATTTTTATGATTTTTGTTATTTTTGATGAGGGAAGATGGAGATGAGGAAGAAAAAAGGAGACATGAGGAACAAATAAACTATTTTTTAAAAATTTAAACTAAGAATAAAGTTCAAATGGTTTTTTGTTTTTAATTTTATCTACTCTCATCCTCTCTCCCCCCACTTCAGTCATCTCTCTTTTTCTTTCATTTAAACCCGTTTCTCTCTTTAATAAAGAAACAAAAATGTTATTAGTGGCTCCCTTAAAATTATTGGATATGCGTACTTGTCTTTGCCCTTGTCTTCATTGTTTTGCTGGCATGTTGTGCCATGGTATACAAGGCCATTCTAAAGCACATGTCTGCAACGCGGACTGGTAAAAATACCTGAACCTTTCTGGCATAGTTTATCTATGGGATGTCTGGTTCAGTCGTTATTATTTCATCGTCTCAATATTTTGGTTCTTGTTTTTCTTGTTTTAGGAGAACCTAAGAATCTAACATAAGAAATTGCACTCAAGGGGATATGAACAATTTTCTTTCAGGTAATAATTTAACAAGGTTATGGTTTGGATTGGAGGGACTGGCATTATTGATTAGCGTGGAGGAAGTGAAGTGCATGTGCTTGATGCATCCCACAGATATGTATAGAGCGCTTAATGTCTTTTGTTGAACTGGATTTGTGTACTGTGGGACTTGGAAAATGAATAGACTGGAGATAACATCGAATACTTTATGCAATATTTATAGTTGAAACTTGACAGAAGAAAATATTTTAGTTCAAGTTCTGTTTGGTTTCCTCCAAAAAAAAAAAAAGTCGTGTTTATTACAATTCTTATTTTTGTTTGTAGTTATAACTATGTTAGAGAAAGAAAATGCATGATTGTATGAATGTTAAGAAGAAAGAGGTGGGATTTGAGAAGAAAGATGTTCAATATTAGACAATGGAGAAAAATTTGCTTTGCCTTGTGCTGCTCATCCAGTTCAGATCCGTACTCTTCTATACAGCTCTGCGTTCCAACATGACTGCCCAGGCTGGTTCTTAAGCTTGTCAATTTTAAAGATGTTGCCTCTTCCAAAGCTAAGAGCTAGGTCGTCTTGTTTGATTACGATTGACCCCTCTTGCGACTTTCCACTACCACTGCTATGGCTGCTAGTAGCTTGAACTGGATTGCAACCTGGTCTATTTCCTTGTTTGGGAGTGTCCAACAGGTTGGTATGGTGTTGGCCGTCGCTCTTGGATGCGAAAAATACTAGGGCATGCAGAGATCGAAAGAAGACGGAATGAAATATTAGGATCGATGCAACTAGAACCTGTTTGATCCTTTGCTTAACGAACTTCGATTGCACGAAATCCCTCAAATGCTTAAGCAAGCAGCAATTAGTTGAAAATTTTCATTGGATTCCTAAATGCATGCATCGATCTATATATAATTAATTGAGAATGAAAAATAATATAATTGATGATCGATTTGATTCTTATTTCAGTTCCATTAATTACATGCATGCATCGATCAAGTAATTTGCGATTGCACGAAATCCCTGAGTCGGTTGATAAACGCAGAAGAGTCTTGCAACTCTGGATAAGCATAGAAAGTGTGAATGGCATTGGGATACACCACCAGTTCCGCTTCTTTCCCGCTTTTCATCAGTCCCTCGTAGTACCTCTTCTGCCAATCTTGCAACGGATCGAATCCCCCCACAAACACAATCGTCGCCGGAATATCCACTCCCGAAATATCCACCGCCTTGGGTCCGAACACATTCACCACCGGGTGGTCCCGATCCGACCCCTCCGGCAGAAACGCCTTCCACAGCCAGTCCGTACGCTCCACATTCACCAGCGGCACTCTCACAAGTCTTGTTTCCGATTCCGTCCGCTCTTCTCCTCCGAAAAACGGCTGAATCGCCACCATGCCCACCAGCTTTAGCTCCCGAAACTCGTGCCCGCTCGCGCTGATCGCCACGTGGTGCGCTATGTTGGCCCCGGCGCTGTCTCCTGCCAGAAAGCACTGTCCGAGATTCGTGCCTTCGAACAAGCTGCTGCTGCTGCTGCTTTCGTTGTCGATGAACTTGAGGACGTCGATGCCGTCGTCGTATTGGCACGGATAGCGATGCTCCGGAGCCAGGCGGTAGTTGACGGAGACGACCACGGCAGGGAGTTCCCGAGCGAGGCGTTGACAGAAGTCGTCATACGGTTTTGAATTGGCGCCCATGAACGAGAACCCGCCGCCGTGGAAGAAGACGAAGACAGGGAGCTTGGTGGAGGCGGCAGTGGGAATGTAGAGGCGGAACCAGAGGTTGCGGGAATGGTCGACGATGACGTCGGAGCTCTTGAGGTTGTTGCGAGGTTTTGTTAAGGGGGAGGATTTGAAGTCGAGCAAGTTCATGAGGCGACGGTTGACGGTGTAGTTTGAGCGGCGAGAGGCATCGACTGCGAATGAAGCGGCGGAGACGAAGAGACGGACGGTCCATGGCAGATCTGGCGAGCTTTGGATTTCGGCCATCGATCGATCGGAAGTCACAGTGAAAGAAAGAAATGAAGGCCCGCGTCTTGACTTGTATGGGAATATGGGATGGAATTAATTATGAACTACAATATTCAAAATCTTGGCCCACCCACCACTAAACTTAACCACACAAATTTAATCGATTCATGAATACATCACACCTGTTTTATCATCCGTATGGGTAAAACTAATAGCATCAGAGATTAAGCTAGGGCTTGAAAGACGAAGCTTGAAAACAGAGAGAGAGTTTTGGAGAAGAAGAGCTCCGATTTTCAATTAACAGAATTCGTACACATTCCAAATGAAGCAGAACGATTAGGTATTTATACAAGCATGCAAAACTACGATTAGAAACTAATTAAACACTTAAACCTAACGGAATAAAACTAACTGGAAAACAGCTGTAGCCAGCTACTGAGCACCACGTGGACACATTCCTCTCGAAGCTTCCAAGGACGATAAGAGAGAACCTCCTTCTTTTAACAGCCTCCCTCAACCTCAGCTAAGGTGGTTAGCCTGAGGTTGACACAGTGAGCCCGGAACAGAGGAGAAGCTAGGCCTTTTGTTAGAATATCTGCAGTTTGCTCCGTAGTAGACACATACTCAAGTTGCAGATCATTGCGTTGCACACGTTCTCGGACAAAATGAAAATCATTGTCAAAATGCTTGATTCTAGAGTGAAAAACTGGATTAGAAGCCAATGCTAATGCTGAAAGATTATCACATTTTAAGAGAGGAGCACAGGGTATACAAATCTTTAAATCACACAAAAGGTGACGGATCCAACTTATCTCAGCAGCAGTATTTGCGAGGCTCCTGTATTCAGACTCAGTAGAGCTTCTAGAAACACTTCCTTGTTTCTTTGATTGCCAAGAAATGGGACACATTCCAAGATAAACAACAAAGCCAGTAGTGGAACGTCTCTGGATTATTTCACCTGCCCAATCAGCATTGTTGCTACCATTTCATATCTGTCCCGGTACAGACCCCATGACGGGTCAGGAGTAGCCCACCATCGCTGAACAGCCCACCTCTGGGCCCATTACCATGCCCCAGCGGCATCTACTTACTCGGTAGGGATCCCCTACCGAGTGCACTGCCTTGACAACGCCCCAGCGGCCCAGGCAACACCCCAGCGGCATCTACTTACTCGGTAGGGATCCCCTACCGAGTGCACTACCTTGACAATGCCCCAGCGGCCCAGGCAACGCCCCAGCGGCATATACTCACTCGGTAGGGATCCCCTACCGAGCCTACTAGCAAAGCCCTGGCGGTACCCCAGCGGTACCAGCAATACCAGGCCGGGTGTACCGACAACAAGCCTTCCCCTTGGCCTTACAGGGACATCTCTCGACCCGGTACCGTGGACACACAATCCAGTCGGTACCGGCACAGCCACCTGGCAGCACGTGCTCGTCCACTACCTCGCGGATCGCACTAAAGAACGCCCATACCGCACTAGGACCGCACTAGGCACCGCCGTCCCTCGACGCGCGTGTCGAGGTAGTGGAATAATAGAGTATTCCCTCGTGTCATGGGATGTCCCCCACGCCAGGGAAGCTTGTCTCCGACCTCAGCTCATATATAAGGAGTCCTCACTCCTTATTCAAGTAAGTTCTCTCCATTCCTAGAAACTCTGCTCAAATCCTCTCGGGACTAACTTGAGCGTCGGAGGGTCTTCGGTCGGTACACGCCGGCCTCCCCTGACCTCATTTGCCCTTTCAGGTACTCAAGTGCACTCCAGGTGCGTCCCTACCGAGCAGCTGGGAAACGGCAGGAACAGTTTGGCGCCGTCTGTGGGAACAAATTTCCACCACTTAGTAACAAAAGCACCCTCACCCAGTGAGGTACTCTACCGGTCAAGCTATGACCAAATCAGCAGGTGATGGCTCACAACCCGCCAAGCAAAGTAAGAAGTCCAAGCAATCAAAGGACACAACGACTATTGCTGGTCTTGAGCCCCTCCTCGAGGAAACACCGGCAGCAGTCCACTCCACCGAGTCGGAAACTCCTGAGTCCCACCAGAACGAATCCTCGATGATGGCTAGGCTTGAGGCCATGATCCGAGACCTCCAAGAGAGCAACGAGCGACTGCGCTGCGATCAGCTTGCGGCGCAGGAAGCCAGCGCCCGGGAGATCGGCCTGCTCAGGGAGCGACTTAGCCTCGAGCATACGCCCAATCACTCGGTCTCGACACAGCTAGGGACCGAGACCCCTCTCAAACCGGCAGAACGCTTGCCAGCCAAGCCAATGCGTGTGACCAGTCACCCCCAACCGGCAGCATCAACGCCCAAGGTCTCGTTTCTCGATGCCGCGGGAGTGGTCCACTTCCCGGACGAAGACGGTACCGAGGATCACGTTGAAATACCAGTGAGCGCGCCTGCCATCGGTACCGGCTTGGGCGCAGGAGACGAGGGCGCGTTGGTCAGCCTCTTCCGGGAGCTCAGTGACCGACTCAGAAGGGTCGAGACCGGCGGTGCTAAGAGTGCACCCAGCCTCGGCATAGCAAAGAAGCCAGTCGGTCCGTTCACCAGGAGGATCCATGAGCACAACCGGGACTTCAAGAGCCTGAAGATGGACTCCTATACCGGTAAAGAGGACCCAGTAATGCATGTGACCGCATTCCAATCCGCTTACAATGGCAAGGGCTATACTGACGAGGAGTGGTGCCACGCCTTCGTCAACACCTTGACTCAGGAGGCTATGCTGTGGTTCTATCAACTAGAACCGGAGTCCATAGACAGCTATGAGCAACTAGTCGAGGCTTTCACCACCGAGTATGCCACGAAGTCCAGCTTCTTCTATTCGGTAGGAGAACTTACCGGCTTCCAGCAAGCCAGCGGGGAGCGACTGGCGGATTATATGGAGCGGTTCAAAGCTGCCTACCGGCGCTGTACATCCAAGGACGATGTCCGTGCGGCCCAAATCTTCCGAGATGGCCTACAACCGGACGAGTTCCTCAGAAAGCTCAATGCCACGAGCGCTGTCCTCACCTACACCGAACTCATGAACCGAGCGGGGCAATACGCCCGGAGCTACTACCTGACCTACGAACGGAAGTCTCAGCTCAACGCGATGCACAAGGCAAACAAGGCCTCCGCAACCACAGCGGACCCCATCGGGGATAAGCGTAAGCAGGAGCAGGGAGGTGGCTCACGGCCGGACGACTCTCGGCAGAGCGACAAGCGCAACAAGTTCAACTCCTACCGAGGGGGTAATCGCGGCAACAACTGGGAGAACCGCGAGAACAACCGAAGGTATGATCCCCCCAACCGGGAGCGGAACCCCCAACACCAGGCTCCCCAGAGCCACCAACAACGACCGGTATATCAGGTCGGTCCCGGCTATAACAAGCCCAGGGAACAGTTGTGCTCCGACCAACGAGGGCAAGGGCAGTACTCCGGTTACTCGGACCACGGGGAAACCCAGGTCCATCCAAGTCAGTGGCCATACAGCCAACCCGCCGGTATTAACCAGGTGGACGACTCAAGTCAAGGATGGACCGAGACCGGGTATAACCGGCACCCCAAGAAGAAAAGTTCCTGGAGGCACAACCGCCCCCAGAAGTCCAGTAAGCAGGACGGTACCGACGACAGGCTGCTAGTCTGTACAACGTTCAACAAACCCTTGGGGGACATCTACAAGGAAAACCCCCAGCTTTTCCCCCAACCATGGGCGAAGCAAGCATACGCCGGCAACCGGACTAATACCGGTAAATTCTGCACCCACCATCAGTCCGGGACCCACAACACCGATGAGTGTCAGACTCTCCGGGACGTGGCCGAGCAGCTATACCGAGACGGGAAGCTTGACCAATACACCGGGCAAGGCAACCGGGGTTATCGGAAGGAAATCTTCACCATCAGCGGGGGGCCGACCCTATTCGGTACTTCACGATCTGAGCACAAGTCTCACGTGAAGGAGGCTAAGCAGCACCTGCAATGTTTCTCCGTGCAATCCGCACCGGCACAGAAAAGGCCTAAGCGGGACCCGTGGAAGATAGAATTCTCCAACGACGAGGAATCCGGTATCGTGACCCCTCACGACGACCCTCTCGTGATCTCGGCCAAGGTTCACACGGACCTGATGCACAAGGTGCTGGTGGATGGCGGTAGCTCCGCCAACATCATTTTCAAAAGTGCCTACCTCAAGCTGGACCTACCGCTCGAGAACATATCGCGGACGGTGAACCCGCTCATAAGCTTCTCGGGAGATCTAGTCCAACCTCTCGGTAGCATCTGGCTCAACGTAGAGGTCGGCCAGTACCCCAGGTCCCGAAAGGTATCTGCCCACATGCTAGTGGTAGACTGTGAATCATCCTACAATTTCATTCTCGGTAGGCCTATCCTTTGTCAGATCAAGGCCTGTGTGTGCTACTACTTGCTCATGCTAAAGTTCCCTACTCCCGTCGGAGTCGCCTCCATCAGAGGAAGCCAGCCAATGGCCCGGTCCTGTTATGCTCAGGAAACTAAGCCACGGCGTCCCTGCCGGGACGTGTGCAATGTCACTACCGGTGACATAGCAGCAACAACCGACAGGCCGGACGACCCCCGGGAAGGAGCAGTGATCCTGCAGGGCAAACCCCACGAGGAGGTAGAACACATCGCCCTGTTCCCCGAACAGCCTGACAGAGTTGTCAAGATCGGCACCGGCCTACCGGTAACTCTCCGGGGAGACCTGATCAAACTCTTGAAGGACAACGCCTCAATCTTCGCCTGGTCCTATGCAGACATGCCCGGTATCTCCACCACCATTATCTCTCACAAGCTTGATATCGACCCCGCCTATCGGCCGGTACGACAAAAGAGAAGGGTAGGAGACCAGGAGCGATACGAGGCCATGAAGACGGAAGTCGATAAACTCTTGAGCATCGGTTTCATCCGCGAAGTCCAGTATCCTCGGTGGTTGTCGAACCCGGTACTAGTAAGAAAGCCCAACGGGAAGTGGCGAATGTGCATCGACTTCACCGATCTGAATCGGGCGTGTCCCAAGGACAGTTTCCCCTTACCGAGGATCGACCAGCTGGTGAACTCTACCGCTGGGCACGAGGCCCTCAGCTTCATGGACGCCTACTCAGGCTACAACCAGATCAAGCTCGATCCCGACGACCAAGAGCACACGTCCTTTGTGACCAATCAAGGTCTTTACTGCTACAATGTCTTGCCCTTCGGGCTGAAGAATGCCGGTGCCACATACCAACGGTTAGTCAACCGTATGTTCTCCAGGCAAATTGGCAAGACCATGGAAGTGTACGTGGACGACATGCTCGTCAAGAGCGTCAAGCAAACTGATCACATCACCGACCTGCAAGAAACTTTCTCTATCCTTCAAGACTATGGGATGAAACTCAATCCCGAGAAGTGTGTCTTCTGTGTCGGTGAGGGTAAGTTCCTCGGTTTCATGGTCAGCCACCGGGGGATCGAAGCGAACCCCGAGAAGATTCGAGCCATCCTGGAGTTAAAGTCTCCCAAAACCTTCAAGGATGTCCAAAGCCTCAACGGTAGGATCACAGCTCTTTCTCGGTTCATATCACGGTCTACCGACCGGTGTGCTCCCTTCTTCAAGATACTCAAAACCGGGAAGAAGTTCGAAGGCTGGACCACCGAGTGCGAACAAGCCTTCACTGCTCTGAAAGAATACCTAGCGGCAGCCCCACTGCTCAGCAGACCAGTGCTGGGGGAACCACTATTCCTATACCTATCGGTATCTAGGACGGCCGTGAGCTCAATCTTGGTCAGGAGCGACAATCGGGAAGACTTACCGGTAGACTATGCGAGCAAGTCTCTACTGGATACCGAGACTCGGTACCCGGAGATAGAACAGCTCGTTTTAGCACTCATGGTGTCAGCCAGGAGACTCCGGCCTTACTTCCAATCTCACCCCATTGTCGTCCTGACCGACCATCCACTGCGGATAATCCTGCAGAAGCCTGAGGCATCGGGGAGACTCACAAAGTGGAGCATTGAACTCAGCGAGTTTGACATTGCCTACCGGCCCAGACCGGCAATCAAGGCCCAGGTATTAGCAGACTTCGTCTCCGAGTTCACACCCGAGCACGCTAATACTAATCAGCAGCCATCGGCGGAGAAAGCAACTCCCGCCGAGGACGCCCCAACTACCGTTGGCGAGCATGCGTTTGACCCATCCATACCGGTCTGGCAGCTGTACGTGGACGGCGCCTCGAACTCCCACGGAAGCGGGGCAGGACTCGTTCTCATCACCCCACATACCGAGAGTCCAGACACATCTCACTTGGAGTGTGCCCTCCGGTTCAGCTTCAAAGCTTCCAACAACGAAGCTGAATACGAGGCTCTTCTATCAGGCCTTCGGCTAGCCAGCGATATGGGAGCCAGACAACTCCAAGTCTTCAGTGATTCCCAGCTCATCGTCAACCAGGTCACGGGGGACTACCAGGCAAAAGACCCCACTATGCGCCGGTACGTGACCTTGGTAAAAGACCTCACACTTGGGTTCTCGTGTTTCAAATTAACAAAGGTACCAAGGGATGAGAACCAACGGGCTGACGCCCTAGCCAGAATAGCTTCCGCTATCGACCCCAACCCAGGGGCCTCGGTACCCATCATCATGCTGGAACACCGCAGTACCGAGACGACACCCGTCGAGGTGAACCACTTGCGTCTCGAAGAAGCAAACTGGATGACACCAATCCTAGAGTACCTGCGAGATGGCTACCTCCCGAGAAATAACGATGAGGCAAAGAAAGTAAGATTCCGGTCCTCCCGGTACCTCATCATCAACAGTCATCTTTACCGGCGAGCCCACTCAATGCCATACCTACGATGCCTCGGACCCACCGAGTCCCGGGAGGCGATCAGGGAGGTACATGAGGGCATATGCGGCCACCACCCGGGAGGAAGAGCAATGGCTCACAAGCTTGTTAGGCTCGGATACTACTGGCCAACCCTCCTCCGGGACGCCGTGTCATTCACCAGGCAATGCAAGTCCTGCCAATTCAACGCGCCAAATGTACCGAAACCATCCCAACCACTGGAAACGATGGTCAACCCGTGCCCTTTCGCACAATGGGGCTTGGACCTAATCGGGCCAATGCCAAAGGGTACCGGCGGTGTTGAATATGTGGTTGTCGCCACCGACTACTCCACCAAGTGGACAGAGGCCAAGGCCCTCAAGTCCATCACTTCCCAGCAAATTCAAACATTCATCTGGGAAAACGTCATCTGCCGCTTCGGTGTCCCTCAAATCATTGTCACCGACAATGGAAGGCAATTCGATTCCAACTCCTTCAGGGAATTTTGCCGGTGCAAGGGCATCACCCTTTACTTCGCATCGGTAGCCCACCCCCAGACCAACGGTCAGGTAGAGGCAGTAAACAAAATCCTGAAGAGAACAATGAGGACCAAGCTGGGCGAAAAGAAAGGCGCATGGCCAGAGCTGCTACCGGAGGTACTATGGGCGTACCGCACCTCATACAAGGCTGCCACCGGAGAAACCCCGTTCTCCCTCGCTTTCGGCGCAGAGGCCGTAGTCCCGGTTGAGATTAATTCCACAACCCACAGGATCGACACCTTCGATCCAAACGAAAACGAAGAGCAGTTGTGTCTCAACCGCGATCTACTCGAGGAACGCCGGGAGCAAGCCAACCTCCGGAACGCAGAACACAAGAACAGGCTCAAACGCAAGTTTGACGCAAAGGCAAAGGCCCGGTACCTCAAGCTGGGGGACTGGGCACTACGCCGCGTACGATTAAGTACGAAGGACTCTGCAGCCATGACGTTCAACCAAAAATGGGAAGGCCCCTACCGGGTAGTCGAAGTTGTCAAGCCCGGAACCTACCGGCTAATGGACTCCAACGGGTACACACTCCCGCACCCATGGAACATTGAACACCTCCGCTACTACTACCCGTAGGTCGCGCCAGTAAAAACACCGGAACATACCGGTAGGAGGGTCCACACCCCCTAACAAAAAAATCAGTACAACGGATTGGTCGAGCATGGCTCCCGCCGATACTCTTGTAAAAGCCCGGTTACAAACCGGCCAGGAGCAACAACTCCTGTTTAAACATATCAATTTAGCCACTTACAAGCAGTAAATATGAAACTCTTATAAGTCATGTGGCCGGTACAAGCGACCCCCATGCCTAAGTTTCTGCTCCTATGCTCCTATGCTCCTATATTAACATGAGGCCGGTACCAGCTACCCCCATGTGAAACTCTTATAAGTCATGTGGCCGGTACCAGCGACCCCCATGCATAAGTTTCTGCTCCTATGCTCCTATGCTCCTATTAACATGAGGCCGGTACCAGCTACCCCCATGTGAAACTCTTCTAAGTCATGTGGCCGGTACCAGCGACCCCCATGCATAAGTTTCTGCTCCTATATTTTGACATGCAGCGTGCTCCCAGCGACACCCATGTGCAAATTTTCACAACATGAGGCCGGTACCAGCTACCCCCATGTGAAACTCTTCTAAGTCATGTGGCCGGTACCAGCGACCCCCATGCATAAGTTTCTGCTCCTATATTTTGACATGCAGCGTGCTCCCAGCGACACCCATGTGCAAATTTTCACAACATGAGGCCGGTACCAGCTACCCCCATGTGAAACTCTTCTAAGTCATGTGGCCGGTACCAGCGACCCCCATGCATAAGTTTCTGCTCCTATATTTTGACATGCAGCGTGCTCCCAGCGACACCCATGTGCAAATTTTCACAACATGAGGCCGGTACCAGCTACCCCCATGTGAAACTCTTCTAAGTCATGTGGCCGGTACCAGCGACCCCCATGCATAAGTTTCTGCTCCTATATTTTGACATGCAGCGTGCTCCCAGCGACACCCATGTGCAAATTTTCACAACATGAGGCCGGTACCAGCTACCCCCATGTGAAACTCTTCTAAGTCATGTGGCCGGTACCAGCGACCCCCATGCATAAGTTTCTGCTCCTATATTTTGACATGCAGCGTGCTCCCAGCGACACCCATGTGCAAATTTTCACAACATGAGGCCGGTACCAGCTACCCCCATGTGAAACTCTTCTAAGTCATGTGGCCGGTACCAGCGACCCCCATGCATAAGTTTCTGCTCCTATATTTTGACATGCAGCGTGCTCCCAGCGACACCCATGTGCAAATTTTCACAACATGAGGCCGGTACCAGCTACCCCCATGTGAAACTCTTCTAAGTCATGTGGCCGGTACCAGCGACCCCCATGCATAAGTTTCTGCTCCTATATTTTGACATGCAGCGTGCTCCCAGCGACACCCATGTGCAAATTTTCACAACATGAGGCCGGTACCAGCTACCCCCATGTGAAACTCTTCTAAGTCATGTGGCCGGTACCAGCGACCCCCATGCATAAGTTTCTATCCTAGTTCGACATGCAGCGTGGTCCTAGCGACACCCATGTGCACACTGTTGTAAGCCATGCGGCCGGTACCAGCTACCCCCATGCATAACACCCCCCATGCACACATCCACGATGCCGGTATCAACTACCCACGTGAGATGAGAT
Source organism: Rubus parviflorus (assembly GCA_029955375.1). Taxonomy (NCBI): domain Eukaryota; kingdom Viridiplantae; phylum Streptophyta; class Magnoliopsida; order Rosales; family Rosaceae; genus Rubus; species Rubus parviflorus. The sequence goes on from JARGGL010000001.1 coordinate 34,531,177, forward strand.
AAAGAAAAGTGCAAAACATACCGGAAGGCAGACTGATGTATCCAGTCCTCCCGAGTAAACACTTGGGAAATATTTCGAGAACTGAAAATTTCATAAAATAAAGAAGGCGAAGCACGCCATTATTCGACAAGAAATAAAGGCCTTATGGCCAACAAGTACTAGCTCCCGAGAGAGCAGTCCCCACCGGGACGATTGTTCAGAAATGGGTCGAAACACCCACAAAAAAAAACAGAAAGCAGAAAACAAAGATTACAAGGCCCTTGGCCTACACTACCCACACAGGGGGACTTCATTCCTGCTGCTGCTGCTGCGCTGGTTGGCCAGAGGTACCGGCTTCTTCGTCGATCTCCTGGAGGATAGATTTGTGCTCATCATCAACGAAGTCCTCGGTGACGGTTGGCACCGGGAGTCGACTCCAGTCTTGGGCCGGGAAGGCATCCTTGATCTTGCCAAGAATGTAAGCTCCACCCTCCATATAGGCTGTGGCCTGCTCCACAGCACGCTGCCGGTCACGCCGGTAGGCCATCACAGCCTCCTCCCTGGCCTTCCCGACAGCCTCCTCCAGCCGCTTGTCGAAGTCAGCTTGAATCCTGGCCACCTCAGAGGCCACAGCAGCCTTGGCCTTCTCCTCAGCCTCTTGCACAAGCCTACCGGCTTCCTCCTTGACCTTGACAAGCTCAGCAGTCGCCTCCTCCTTGAGCTTGTACATGGTGTTGTAGCCGGACTTCATATTTTCGACCTGCCCACCGACAGAGCGTAGCTCCTCCCAGTACCGGCGGTCCAGCATCAGCTCCTCGTATGCCAGCTGCCAAAGAGTACACATATATAAGTGTCTGGCGCTTCCAAAAAAAAAAAAAAAAAAACAAGACGGTACCTTCTGCTTGCAGTGAAAGAGGAGGTCCCGCTGCTGCTTCATGGTCATGGCCGGCAAGTCTGCCAACTTGGACAGCGGGAGAGGGTCCAACAACGCCTTCCTGGCACAGCCGAGGAACAACTTGGCATTCTCGGACTCGACCTCCCTGCCAAAGATGGCCTCAGACCCGGTACTGCGGGTAGCCAGGGCGGTACCGGCACCCTCCACGGGCCCTTCAACAGAGGTCTCTGCCACCGACACCTTCTGCTTCTTCCGGTGCTCCCTCACCTGTTTGACAAACTACAAAAGCATAAGTACCGGCGGGGCAGATAAAAATCGCAAAAAAGGTTAAGCATGGGGTTTACCTCTTCCCGAGCAGTCCTTTTCAAGGACACCGTAGCAACCTCTGCTGAAACCTCAGCCTCTTCAGCCTCGGGAGCCTCAGGGACCCCCGAGTCCTCCTCCCCCACATCGGCCTCAGCAGTGGAACGCACCCGCTTGGCCTTCTTCTTCTTCCTCTTCCCGGTAGCGTCAACAGCAACACCGATAGCCTCCACCGGAGCACCGGCAGTCTCCGCAGCAATGAGCTCAGCCTCGGGAAGTGGGTTCTCACCCACGGCCTTCTTCAGCTGGTAGAAGTCCTTGCGTTCACGCACCATGCTTTGCTCGTCCCCGAGTCGACGGTACCGACGGAATTGAGGCAAAACTGCACAGCAGAATACCGAAGTGAGATTCCAAAATATACAAGTATGCATACACAAGTATACATGTGCTACCGAGAGGAACTTACAGGGACACGGGATCGGTGCTAGGCCCGAGAAGTGAAGCGAGTACCGGTTGAGAAGAACGGTGGACCTCCTCAGGACTATCGAGACGTTTTCCCGGATCCACTCAATTTCTTCCTCTTGCCTCTCGGTAAGCTTCCTCCAAGATTGGTCAGCTGCACAACACATAAAAAACAAAAGGTTAGTACCGAGAGACAAAAATGGCACAATTACAGGTATCAACTCGAGAAGGCTATCAACCAGGAGCGTCTCTAAAGCTACAAGGCACTCTCTTCAACGGTGGGTCAGACCCCTCAGGAAACTCCCACTGACCACCAACGAAGAAGTATCGGTGCTTCCACGTCTGCTGGGAGGTCGGGTTACCAAACACCAGCGGGTCCCTGATGATCTCCGGGCTCCCGAGCTCATGAGACTCGATGTCGGCCTCACCGGCCATGCCTTCCCGAACGAGTGCACTTTTCTTCAGGCAGCACCGGGTCACCCTCTTGTACTTATGAACAAGGTCCATCAACTCAGTGTCTCGGGGACACTCTGCACAAGGCTTTCCTACCGACTTGGCCTTGTACCAACCCTTATCAGTTTTCGAGTGCTCCTCCAGGGACCACTGGCTGAAGAACACCGCCAAGTCTGGCTCGCCGAAACCACAGTGCCGGTACAGGGTATAGAGGGCATCAAGACACCGCCAGGTGTTGGGATTCAACTGAGCAATGGCAAGGCCAACCTCGGCCAAGAACCTTTGCTGATACGATGGCAACGGAAGCCGTAGGCCCTCCCCGAAGAAGAACGGGTGTACCAAGGTCTCGCCCGGTATCACAGACTCACTCCTCAGTTCCCCCTTCTCTGGCAGGCGCATGGTTACCGAGTCCGGAATGTTGAATGCCTCCCTCAGGGCCACCAAGTCATCCTCGGTAGAAGCACTAATTTTCAGGCGGTCTACCGCAAAACCCGCAGGTACCGAGTCCTCTGGTACCTCTTCCTCAGCAATCTCTGCCTCCGACCGAGACTCTCCTCCTACCACCTCGGTGGCCGGCACAGAACTACTACTACCGGGAATCAACTGACCGTCCTTGATTGTGTTCAACGGCTCTAGGTCTTCACCGGTAGTGATGCCCCTCATCACCGTCTCGAACAGGCTTTCGATGCGGACGGTGCTGGTTCCGGACGAACAGGACCGAGTCTCGCTACTGCTACTCCCGGTACTAGAATTCACATCGACAATCTCCACTGAAGGAGACCTCTCTGGCTCTTCACCAGAGAAGGTGTTGCCGCTTCCTACACTTTGGCTCTCCGAATCAGACATCTGCAAGAGGTAAACTAAGTTCCTTACCGGGACGACAATCCTATGCCTATGCAACCTAGCTCGGTACTAAGGTCAGACACCGGTACGCAAACTACGTTACAAAAGCAGAACACACAAAAGTAAAACAGAGTTCTCGGTACTTACACTGTAAAGCGTCGAAAGTCGAAGAAGCAGATGATTCAAATACACGCTACCGGCAACAGGCTCTCACACTCTCTACCGACAAGTTTCAGAGCTCTGGAATGAAAAAATTCAAGAATGAGGTGAAGTGACCTCTCTTCACCCCTATATATATAGCGGGACCTGGGACATCTGCACCGTACGACACCAACCGTCGCTTCACAGGATGACGACACGTGTCAATACAACGGTTGAACTCCCCATGCAGTTCCAAACCGCCCGAGAGGCGACACGTATCGCCCCACTACCTCGGCAGTTATTACCCACTACCTCGGCAGTTACGCCAAGCATACCAACAGGCACGACCTTGGCAATTCCCTTAGAACTCGGAGCGGTTACAACTCCCTCCCGGGAGGAACCCCTTGTTCGGGGACTTGGGGGACTACGTGGGCCGACCCTAAGCGCCGTGGCTGCCACACCGACACTTGGCTACGTCCTGATATGAACTTTTGGACTAAGTCCCCGACCAAGCACTTCCTCTTGCTCGGGACTTGGGGGACTTCTGTTGCTACCATTTCATATCTGTCCCGGTACAGACCCCATGACGGGTCAGGAGTAGCCCACCATCGCTGAACAGCCCACCTCTGGGCCCATTACCACGCCCCAGCGGCATCTACTTACTCGGTAGGGATCCCCTACCGAGTGCACTGCCTTGACAACGCCCCAGCGGCCCAGGCAACACCCCAGCGGCATCTACTTACTCGGTAGGGATCCCCTACCGAGTGCACTACCTTGACAATGCCCCAGCGGCCCAGGCAACGCCCCAGCGGCATATACTCACTCGGTAGGGATCCCCTACCGAGCCTACTAGCAAAGCCCTGGCGGTACCCCAGCGGTACCAGCAATACCAGGCCGGGTGTACCGACAACAAGCCTTCCCCTTGGCCTTACAGGGACATCTCTCGACCCGGTACCGTGGACACACAATCCAGTCGGTACCGGCACAGCCACCTGGCAGCACGTGCTCGTCCACTACCTCGCGGATCGCACTAAAGAACGCCCATACCGCACTAGGACCGCACTAGGCACCGCCGTCCCTCGACGCGCGTGTCGAGGTAGTGGAATAATAGAGTATTCCCTCGTGTCATGGGATGTCCCCCACGCCAGGGAAGCTTGTCTCCGACCTCAGCTCATATATAAGGAGTCCTCACTCCTTATTCAAGTAAGTTCTCTCCATTCCTAGAAACTCTGCTCAAATCCTCTCGAGACTAACTTGAGCGTCGGAGGGTCTTCGGTCGGTACACGCCGGCCTCCCCTGACCTCCTTTGCCCTTTCAGGTACTCAAGTGCACTCCAGGTGCGTCCCTACCGAGCAGCTGGGAAACGGCAGGAACAAGCATCACAGTAAGCTCTTATTGACACAGAATTGGTCAAGGCTCCTGTGGAACTATAGAACAACCCTTTCTGAATTGAACCTTGCAAGTACCTCAGAATCCTTTTCACAGCAGCAAAGTGAACATCAGTAGGAGCAGTCATAAACTGACAGAATGTGTTTACCGCATAGGCAATATCTGGCCGAGTAAACGTTAGATACTGTAAGGCTCCCACAATACTTCTATACGGAGTAGGATCAGAGAGAGGAACCCCTTGGTCTTTAGTCATGTGAATATGAGGTAAGCAAGGAGAATTACATGACCGTATATTATTCATACCTGTCTTAACCAGCAAATCTTTAGCATATTTGGATTGACATAAGAACAAACCATTCATGGTCCGAGTTACTTCTATACCAAGAAAGTACGACAAGAACCCTAGATCTTTCATGTCAAAGACCAAGCCAAGTTCAGAAATTACTTCCTGTATCCCTTTTGTATCTGATCCAGTAATGACAATGTCATCAACATAAAGTAATAACACTATCAGACCTTGATCAGAATGTTTCACAAATAGACTGGGATCATAATGTGAAGGATGAAACCCTAAGCTTGGCAAGAAGCCGGTGAATTTTTCATTCCATGCTCGAGGAGCTTGCTTGAGACCATAGAGAGACTTCTTGAGGAGGCATACATGATCTGGATATTCATGATCAACAAAACCCTGAGGTTGAGCCATATACACCTCTTCTTTTAAATCACCATGCAGAAATGCATTCTTCACATCCAACTGCTTCAATTCCCACTTATTCATTGCTGCAAGAGCCAAGATAATTCTCACTGTACTATGTCTTACCACAGGACTAAACGTCTCATCATAATCCAGACCCTTAGACTGACTGAAACCTTGAGCAACCAATCTAGCTTTATACCGAGATACTGAACCATCTGGATTCCTTTTAACCTTGTAAATCCACTTACTGCCCACAATGTTCTTGTTGGCTGGACAAGGAACCAGAGACCACGTACCCTGATTTTGCAAAGCTTCAATTTCTTCTAACATTGCTTGATCCCATTCACATTTTCCGGTTGCACCCTTGAAGGATTTTGGCTCAACAATATCAGAGATGTCAGAAATCGCAGTAAAGCCACTAAAGAATGGATATTCATCATACAGTTGTTGTTGAGCAATGGCAGAATAGCAATAAAAGTCCTCAAAAGTCTTTGGTTTCACAACCCCATTTTTAGCCCGAGTCATCATAGAGTGATCATTATAATTTTGATCCATAATAAAACCAAGTTCTGGAGGAAGATTATCCCCAGACTCAATATGACCTCCAAACTGCAAAGCATTTGCTATAGGAAGATCAATAGTTAATGCACCTCCTGTATTTTGAGTATTAGAACCATCACTAGGACTATTAGAATCATCACTAGGGCTGTGAAATCTGTTATTTCCAATATCAGAATCATCACTTGTCCCTTGAGACATTGGACACACTTGATTACTCTCAACACTAGCACCTGCATTCCCATTAGAAAGATCACTCATGACATTATTGACCACTGCACTAGCACCTGCATTTGCAGTAAAATGATCACTGGCTGCCAGAGGAGCTACACGAGCTTCACTCATGACATTATTGACCACTGCACTAGCACCTGCATTTGCAGTAAAATGATCACTAGCTGCCAGAGGAGCTACACGAGCTTCATTTTCAGTAGCAGAAGATGTAGAGGCAGGAATACTAGTGCCTTCCCGTGAAGGACCCTCCCTGAAGCTACTAGAGGACATAGTAGCATCATCAGTACATCCTTCCCCCAAAACAGTGAGAGACTCATGAGGAGAAACAGATGAGGGAAAGAAAGTGACTGGATCAATAGAAGAGGAGGGAGCAGGCACAGAAGTGAGGAAGGGAAAAATAGATTCATCATGAACAACATGGCGAGACATCCATATTTTATTCCGAGTGATACTATAGCAGAAAACACCCTTGTAGCCCAAAGCATAGCCTAAGAACACACACTGAGTAGTTCTGGAGTCCAACTTGTCATGATTATAAGGCCTAAGAAACGGATAGCATGCAGACCCGAAAACTTTAAGCTGAGATATATCAGGGACCTTATGAAACAAAGATTCATAAGGAGAGCACATAGCCAAAGTTTTACATGGCATCCTGTTGATGAGATAACCAGCATGAGTCACACCATGAAGCCAGAAATGCTTAGGAAGACCTGCAGTAGCCAGTAAAGAAATACAAGTTTCCACTAAATGTCTATTTTTCCTTTCTGCAATGCCATTCTGCTGGGGAGTATAAGGGCAAGTAATATGATGCAAAATACCCTTGGAGACCAGAAAATTAGCAAAAGCCTTGCTATTAAACTCACCTCCGCCATCTGTTTGAAAGATCTTAATAGAAGCATTGAATTGAGTATGAACAAAGGCATGAAACTTCACAAAAGTGGCAAGAACATCGGATTTATTAATGAGTGGAAAAAGCCACACAAATCTGGTACAATCATCAATGAATGTGACATAATATCTATATCCCTCTATAGACAAACAAGGAGCTGGTCCCCATACATCCGAGTGCACCTTAGAAAAGGGCACAGAAGAGTGAGAAACAGATTCACCAAAAGGAAGCCTATGCATCTTGCCATCAAGACAAAAAGTACACAGAGAACTAGACATACTGCCAGAAGCTTTTATTTGTGAACTAGATAACATCTTGGTAACAATGGAAGAGGATGGATGACCGAGTCTTTGATGCCAAACTGGATAAGAAGCTAAGGAACTCGCAAATGCAGCATGAGTGAGTTCTGGAATAGAAGCAACAGGAGGAGACTTGAAAAGGAAGAGACCAGCATCACTGCTCTTGCCTTGATAAAGAACTGTTTTGGTGACTTTGTCCTGCACAGCAATATTACTCTCATCAAGTGTGATGAAGCAATTATTATCTCGACACAGTTTCGTAAAGGACAGCAGATTCATTGTAAGATGTGGAACATGAAGAACATTATGTAGCCTTAAAATGTGATCAGCAGGTTTTATATAACTAGAACCTGTATGAGCAACATTTAAACCAGTGCCATTACCAATAGTGATCTTGGTATCTGAGTTGAATGGCTGAGCAAGAGAGAGGTTGTGCAAGTCCGATGTCATATGATGAGTAGCACCAGAGTCTCCTATCCATATTTCAGTAGGCTCAGTAGATTGAGTAGCATAAGTTGCATTTGTGGTAGCAGTAGGTTGTGGAGATTGATTGGAAGAGGAGGCACCATGACTCAAGTGAAATCCACCAGGAAAGCTCGATGAAGTGTGGTGCAGATTGCCATGATAGCTACCAGTAGACTGAGCTGTTAGAGCAGTAAGTGAAGATGGTGGCTCAGACCCTTGATACGCAAAATTGGTTCTATGGGAGCAATTGAGTGCAACATGTCCTTTCAGTCCACAGATTTGGCAAGTAGGAATGTTCATATTCGGATGTCCAGCAGGAATATCACTTCTGTAGAAACAATTGGCTGCAGTGTGACCCTTTTTTGAACAGATTTGACATTCTGGGGATGGTCCAAGACCAAGTGATCTGCTTTGGGGCAGCTGTGTACCTTGTTGAGGTTTGTAGTTTGGATTTTGATAACAGGTGTCAGAGAAATGGCCATGCTTGCCACAGATTTGACACTTATGGATTCGGAAACATGTATCAACAGTGTGACCACGTTTGCCACATGCTTGACACTCAACACCACCAGTCACATATTTCCCATCTTTACCTTTGCCATCAGTCTTTGTATTCCAGCCTCTTACTTCATCATCCCTGGCACCAAATTTAGCACCATCACCTCGAGCAACCAAGGCACTCAAGTTGCTTTGAAGAGAAAAGCTTCCCTCAATTCGCCTTTCAGCAGCAAGTAACTGAGACCTCAAGTCTCGTAGAGTGATTTGTGTTTCTCTTCCTTCAATCACTGTTCTGACAGTAGAATACTCATCAGGCAGGCCATTGAGTACAACAATGATAATATCTTCATCTGGAATATTCACTCCAACAGAAATGAGTTGATCACGAGCATTTTTAACTCGTTGCAGATACTTTTCAATAGACTCATATCCCTTCCTGATGGTTTGTAGTTCAGTCTTGAGTTGCATGATGTTGACCCTGGATGCAGTAGAAAAACGCTCTTGAAGAGACAGCCATGCTTGACGAGAGGTCATGCATCCAATTATGACATCCACAATGTCTTCATCAAGTGTAGCCATTAGCAAACTTAATAGAGCCATGTCGGTTTTCTTCCACAGCTTATATGCAGCAGTCTCCTCACAGGTAACACCTCCTTCAGTATCAAGAACATATCGAGGTGGAGAAACCTCAGCTCCATCAAAATAGCCAAACAGGCCATTACCAGACAATGTAGCTTGGAACTGGAAGCTCCATTTAATGAAGTTTCGTTCTCCAAGTCTCATAGTAATCACGCTCAGTAAAGAATGTACATCAGAATGTGTAAGAGCAGTCATAGTTGAACTTCTGGATGCCATCAAAAGACTGAGAGAAAACAGACCTTCGAATCCAGCAACGAAGCAAGTCGACACCTCGAATTAGAAGACAGAGATCAAACCAGATCAATGAAACAGTAGCGTCTATGAGAAACGTAGTGGACGTGTGAGCATACGACATAGGTCAGGGATCAGCTTGACGCTCTGATACCATAATAGCATCAGAGATTAAGCTAGGGCTTGAAAGACGAAGCTTGAAAACAGAGAGAGAGTTTTGGAGAAGAAGAGCTCCGATTTTCAATTAACAGAATTCGTACACATTCCAAATGAAGCAGAACGATTAGGTATTTATACAAGCATGCAAAACTACGATTAGAAACTAATTAAACACTTAAACCTAACGGAATAAAACTAACTGGAAAACAGCTGTAGCCAGCTACTGAGCACCACGTGGACACATTCCTCTCGAAGCTTCCAAGGACGATAAGAGAGAACCTTCTTCTTTTAACATAAACAATCTTTTCTTAAAGTTTATTTATTACATTTTTTTCTCATTCATCCTTGAGAATTTAATTGCTACGGGAAATTGGGGTGGGTATTTGCCCACCATTGTGAGAATGACACTTGTCGTCTTTGTTAACCTTGGTTATTTGTTTTTTTTTTTGCTTTCTTCTTTCACTTGCAGCCCCTCTCTCTCTCTTCCTCTCGTCCATCCCTTCTTCTTCTCTGCCAAGCCCAGCAGCAGCCGCTCCACCTGCAACATCACAGAGCCACCTCTCCATTCCTCTCTGCTCTCCATCACCGCTGCTGCCACAGCTTCACCTGCCATCACAGCTCCACACCCAGAGCTTAATTGCTCTGGGCACCTACACCGTGAACCCAGACGCCGCCTGTCACCGTGAACCCAGCCGCTGCAAGTCTCCGACCGAGCCTATCGCCGTCGTTTGCTGTGGCTCGGAGAGAGAGAGAGAGGCTGCAAGTGGAAGAAGAAAGCAAAAAAACAATAACCAAAGGTGAACAAAGAGAACAGGTGTCATTCTCACAATGGTGGGTAAATGCCCACCCCAACCCAGGGTGGGCAGCAAATTTGTTCCCGGAAAATATCGAAAATTTAATTGCTACTGCAGTATTGTATGATTGCAAATTGCTACTGTACTACCTACGTACAGTGAAGAAATGCAAAAACATAATTTATTATTAAACCCTAAACCCTATCGAAAAAAACAATTTGAATTATTGCTAGCTAGGAAATTGGCTTTCTGCGAAAGAGATTGTTGGTTTGAAATCATTTGTTCCAACAAAAACTTATCTTAATCAAGAAATTGATCTTTGTAGCTTGTGTGTTTTTGTCAATTCTTTGACAAATTGGAGAAGGGGTCGGGTAACAATAATATTAGGGTTAGGTGCTCTGCAACAGCCTAGCTAGCTTGTAAATTACGGACTAATAAGTAATTAAGTAGATGGGCTCAATATTCTTCCAACCAGACTCCATGTGCGCACATGCCTGCCTCACCGGCCAATTACTATTAACAAAATCATTAATTCGTCCACATCGAAACCTCAAATTCCTTCTTCTTCTTATTCTTCGAAGAGATATATACCCCATCGATCTGTGATTGAATTTTCAAGTGCTAATTGATCGAATTGAGCTAGCCGGCCATATATGATTTTGTCTGTAACGAAATCAGCCCCGTTGTCGTCGTCGTTGTGGATCCTCCGATCCTACTATTAATAATGTACAGCTAGCGAGTACCAGATCACAATGTCGTGCTTGTTACTTATCGGACTGTCTCTGCTTTTCGCATTGGTTGTGATCGCCGCCCGTGCCACCATGATCGCCTGGATCACGGTGTTGGTGATGCTCACCTTCGCAGGAAATCGCCGTCGGGTTTTGGTTCGCCGGGGAAGGCTCATCACCGCCGATGTTGCTATCGACTTGTTCAGGGTCGTCATCAAAGAGAGAGGGCTCCTCGCCGTCGCACTTGTCACTCTCACCGCCATGCTCGGATTAACGCTTTAATATGCCATTCATTTTGTGCGATCGATCCAGACAAATATACTGAGTACGTTTGAATTTGAAAATTCAGAGCATTGTTTTGTATAGATCGAGTGGATCATATAGGAATTTAATATAGTTAGATATATCCTTCGACTTGTTCTTCATTCTACGTACCAAGTACCACCAACACATACATACAACTGTGTAAACTTGCAATGAATCTGAATAATTGGTATTCAAATCTTTTGAGTCTGATTTTGTAACTATTTTGATTCTTATTTAATTATGGAAATTATCTAATCTTCAATTTGAGTGTTTGGTACTTGGTGAAGATATAAGATTAAGTATTAAAATTTGTCTAGCTCCAATGCTCAATACAAGTTATATGAAAATCACAAATTTAAAAAGTTATATATATATATAAGAATTTACCATGCATATATACATTCGCTACATATAAATACAAGTGGCATATAAATCCTATTAAGACTATTACAAACCTTAATATATAGCATATATTACCTTACCTAATAGCGCATATTAAGACTACTCGAATCAATTACACTATCATATTGAACAAATTTCTACTATATTGTTTACACCTAAATTTAATTCCTACTCCGTGTGTCTTGTTTGTCCTAGCGATACAAGGAAGCCATTAATTAGGTACTGATCGATCCAATGAACAATAACTAAAGTAAAGATTTAACTATAAATTATTGGGTCATTGATCCGCTACTTAGTTTAGGTTTTTCATAAATAATTCCTTGGCTTAATAAAATAGAAAATTTCATGTCCAAAAGAAAAATAAAATTTTGGGTTCTACCATTGCATGTAAACATTGAAAACATTCATGATGTGATTAACCCCTATCTTTTGATGAATCAATATGATTGATTGAAATCCAAAGTTCTGCCAAAGCCGAATTTTGAATTGTTCCATGTCATAACAGCTCGTACTATTGTAGCTTATAACCTGACACATGGTAAGTATAGGTACAACAAATATCATAATTTTTCCTTTATAATCAACTAAGGCAATTAGATGTTACGGCCTATTTGTGTTTTTATGGGTAACTTTTGGTTTTAAGATGCTAGTTCACTCTTATAGTTATTACAGTCATTTTCATTATTATATTTGGATTACGGATGTCACTATAAATTTTCTTCTTTTAGAGTTTTATCCTAATGATTTCCAAAAAAAAAAAGAGTTTTATCCTAATGCGTTTTAGTCGAACAAGGCCTTATTGAGTCACACTCACTTTTGTGTATCTTGTTCAAAATTGGGCTATACTCAAAATTTGAGCAACAGCCCAAAATTGGGGACCACAGTCAATTGCACCCGAAAGCTAATAGCAGATGATCCGTGTCCGACGTGGCAGCACAACCAAGGGATTTAGATTCTTCCTGAAGTAACTCTCAATCTCTCGGCTGGGCAGAGAGTGACAGACGATTCGCATTGTAATAGAGCGACCTCGTCAAATTCCGATATCCACGCCCCCCCTCCCCTAATTCCAAATTCCAAAGCAACAACAACACTCCCAAGTCCCCCCTCCTTCTTCAAAACCTATTCTGTTTTCTTCTTTTCTATTCTATTCTATTCCATCACCACCATCAATGGATCCCAACCCGTCAAAGTTCCCCATCCTCTCCTACGTCATGGCCCGGCTCCCCTCCTTGGGACCCAAGTCAGCCACCACCGTCGTCTCCGACCTCGTGTCCATCCAAATCGACGACAGCCAGCCTCAATTACTCAAACCCCAATCTTCAGATCCCTCCGCTCTCGTCAATCGCATGCCCCACTTATCCGACCCCAAAGTTATCGCCGCCATGACCCGCGCCGTGTCCGAGGTCGCCCAGACCCGCTCCGTCCTCAACGCCCTCGGCGACCGACCCGATCACGAGACCGTCGACACCGCCAAGGCCAGGCTCGCTGACATCGAAGCCAATCTCTCCAAGAAGCTCGAGGAGCTCGTCCTCTCGCCCCGCCCCTCCGACGTCGACAGGCTCCAGTGGCGGGCCCACCTGGCCGAGAGGGAGCAGGAGTGCCGCGAATCCGCTGAGAAAGACAAGCAAGACTGCAACGCCATTCTCCAGCTGGACGAGTTGCACGCTGCCTACCAGAAGCTTCTCAAGGACGCCGAGGAGAGGCTTCTCAAGATTTATCGCTCCGCCGAGGACGGACTAGTGGTGGAGGAGGAGGAGCCGCTCAGCGACCAAATCCATGAGGAGGTCGTCGGGATTCTGCAGCAGGCCTCCGGGACTGGCCTGGACCGGGTCAACCTCTCCGGCCGCCGCTTGCGTTTCTTGCCCGAGGCATTTGGCAGGATCCCCGGATTGCTACACCTTGATCTTTCCCACAATGAGCTGCAGGTTTCTTTCTTTTTCTTTCTCTTTCTTGTAAGTAAACAAATAATACTCAATGATTGATTATGTTTAAATGTTTGAACAGGCTATTCCTGATACAATAGCTGGATTGGAGAAGCTACAAGAGCTCAACTTGTCTTCCAATCTGTTGGAGTCACTGCCTGACGCGATTGGGCTGCTGCAAAATTTGAAACTTCTGACCGTCTCCGGCAACAAGCTGATTGCTCTTCCGGACTCTATCTGTCATTGCAGGTAAATTAGTATTTATTTTCAGAATTATTAGTAGGATTAATTGGTTGAAATGAAATGTGATTAATTGGCTTTTAGGTCATTGGTGGAGTTGGATGTGAGTTTCAACAATCTCACATACTTGCCAACCAACATTGGTTATGAGTTGGTAAATCTACAGAAGCTTTCCATGCAATTAAACAAAATCCGTTCCCTTCCCACCTCTGTTTGTGAGTTGAGGGCCATGCGCTCTTTGGATGCTCACTTCAATGAGCTCCGGGGCCTTCCTGTAGCTTTTGGCCGACTGATCAATCTCCAGAGTCTCAACCTGGCCAGTAATTTTACTGATCTGACTGAGCTCCCTGATACTTTCGGTGATCTAACCAACCTCAAGGAACTTGATCTCAGCAACAATCAGATTCATGCTCTCCCAGATACATTTGGCCGCCTTGACAATTTGACCAAACTCAACTTGGATGGAAACCCTCTTGTGCTTCCACCCCCTGACGTAGTTAAACAAGGTGTTGAAGCTATCAAGCTCTTTATGGCCAAGAGGTGGTTAGAGATACTGGTGGAAGAGGAAAGGAGGAGCATGCTTCAAGTACAAGAACAAGAAGAAACAGGATGGTTGACACGCAGCACTTCCTGGTTGAAGGACACTGTTTCAGGTGTTTCTGGATATCTGTCTCCAAGATCTCCTAGAGACCCTATTCTTGATCAGCAGCTATGATTGCACATACATATATACTTTGCTTGTTTATGTTTCCTTTCTAGCTTGAAAGAGGTTAAAACCGTGACAAATTTTGTTGCTCGACTCGAATATGTAGAAAGCTTTATTGTGATAGTTTGTTTGTTGACACATTTGTTAAATCTATTGTTGGTACCAGTTCTAAATTGAACTCTTACAAATTGCTGCAATGACAGACAGAGCCGTATATAAATATGTGTTTGCATCTGCAAAGGCGTTCAAATATTACTTGCTCCGATCCCTCGGCAAATTATGAGTTTACTACTCAAACTCTAATTTTATCCTTCTGTTTGTTTTTTGGGGTCACAACAAGCCCTCCAGATATCTTCAATTCCCACAGAGCGATTGTCGAAGGAACCGTTAGGCCCTGCTGCAGGCTTTAGCAAGATCGGAAACAAATTAAAGCTATCTTGTCATATTATTTGGACCATATTTGACACTAAGCACACCTTGTGTCCAGTAGTACTAGTTACCAATTTGCCGCCTCACCTAGAGTTTGAGAAAAAGAGGGGAGAAGGCACCTTGTTACCTTTAATTGCAGACCTTCAAAGTCCAAATACAGATGAGACATAATTGCAGACCTTTGTTATCGACTATGAGTATGACCATCACCCAACCCAACTATATATGTAGCTTGAAAATGGATGTGTTTGGTGTTTGTCCATGTTACTCTTTTTCTTTGTCCATGTTACTCTTTTTCTTTGGTTCGGGAATTGGAATTTGCCAAGTAATACAGTGGAAAGGCTGTGGGATTTGGGCCTAAATGAATTGTAGTTGGATTTGGGCCTGATTATTGGGCCTCGTAGTGAAGCTTTCAGACCAGAGATGTAGAATAGTTAAAAGGCCTATATATTTTATTTAATTTAGCCCAAGAGTAATAAAAAAATAATAATAATTCTTATAATTTCTCCTTAATTTGAAAATAGTCAAAATACTAAAATACCTAAAGTAGGTATTCCATACTCGATCTAGAGCTTTACCTAAAATTCGTTACAAATTATATGTATCATACATTCATACCCTTAGATTAAATATATAACACGTACCTTTTTTGGTGCAAAGGGATGATCGATGCTCTTGTGATTAATTAATTAATGATATCTTGTGATTTTGAATCTATAGCAACTTTATTCCAAGCTGGGCGGCTGCTACCATCCATGCATGGTGATCTTGTGACTTAATTTCCTCGACAAAAAAGAAACATATATATATATATTCAGAATGAATGGCCTATATCGATGTACTTGCATTAATTCTATCAACATAAATTGCATGCATGGTAGTATATATGAAGAAGCAAAGCTAGAAATGATGATCGATGATGATTATAAAAAGCTAGAAAGATCAAAGAAGCGGCTGTAGAGATGATTTTTTAACAATAAATTAAGTAGAGAAACAACGATTTATATCATGAAATTACTTTACGATTTAAGCTAAAACTTAAAAAATAAGACCGGAGGAGAAAGTTGATGAGAAAAGTTGCTACCATTCATCATCATGCATATACATACTAAAGCCAAAGCCTAATTATTATAAGTGGCTGTAATGTCAATAAGTGCACAAGTGGCTTCGATTAGATGTCATTCATATATGGGAGCTCGATCGATCAGGTATGGAATTGATCCATGCAAGAGATGGAAAGAATTGAATGGCCAGAAATATATATGATAGAGTCCTAACCAGATTGGATATTCCTTGAAATATCCTTCCATTTAATATATACATGGCGTTTTAGCCTTTCTGTTTTCAGCCCCATATATATCTCATACCGACCCTTATATGCTCTTTGCCCACTTAATTTCATCATCTCTTTATCACTCTGATGTATACTTTCCCAACTCCCCCATGTTCATACACTACATCTCTTTCCTCGGCCCTTTGATTTTCTTTTGGCTTTTTTCCCCCTTTCCCTATTATATATACATATCTTTATTTCCTTTTAGGTCTTTCTTGTTATGACTACAGTTAGTACAATAATCTTTTTTCGCATTTAATTAAGCTTGGTTAATTATGATAATTTTGAAGCCTCTAGCTAGGCTACCTAGGTTCTCCAGTAGTCACTCGGTGGAGTGGGTTTGCTCTTCAATTCTGATGCCAATTGCCTTTGCTTTTTAAGGTATCTGATGCCTTTGCCTACTTCACTGATCCATCAACTCATATATAAATGCATGCATGCCAATTCGATCCGTAGAATATTGGAAAGGTCCTATTTAACTACGTACTCTGCGTAAGAGCTACTAGCTAGCATATATACACATGATTCCCAATTTAACTAAACTCTTCTTTCAAAACAAAATGAATTTTCACATTATTTTGGGTTGCCCATAACTATTTTGTCTAGTAGCATAAATTTCATTTTTTTAAAGTACAAGCTAGTCTTTCACTTAAAGACAACAAGTTATCGTGTAATAATAAAAGAAGAAAACTTATTTAAGTTTGTCTTATAATTCTCTTAGTTTGAAAAGCTAGACGCATGACAAGCAATTAAGTGGAATATATCTGAAAGCATGATAGAAGTGAAGCAACGTACATCCTTGAAAATTATTCTTGACGATGGGAGAGTATAAGATTCTTAGTTCAATCAATGCAGATATATGTCAACTGATTGATTGAAATTTGTCAATTATTGCTAGCTTAACTAGGTTTCAAAACAAACTTAATAATTTTGAGTTTTTTTGATTGCTCAAAATAAAATTTTAAGTAAAGAAGTGAAGCGTAGGTCTAAATCGAGATAGAATGGAAAGAATTGTCAGTTATTGGGATTAAGACAAAAGGGGGTGGTGGGTGTCTCACTTCGTCGTCATGCAAAAATATTGCAAATTATGTATGTCACAACAAAATCTACGTTAGTGCGAAAGCCCCCCCCCCCCCCATTTACAGCCAATATATTGCAATACAAAAGCCCTTTGGCTAATTCTAGGAGAAATTTGTGAAAATGATCTTACCTGAATGATATTTAGCATACTTTTTCAGATTCCTAAAATTATATATAACTAAGCACTCGAGAGAAAATTGAGCTTTTATGAGATTTCAGTCTCATTTCCTTCAATAAGTGGATATATTTTAGACTAACCAATATCGTGAAGTTGCAATGCTCTAAAATGATGTTAATATGACACACATTATCTACTTATTTAGTCTAAAGTCTAATCCGATGTTTAATTGATCATGAATGATATCAACTTAATTAAAGACATCATGAATTCTCTTTAATTTTTCTTTTGGTTTCCATTTCCATTCTTTTAGACTCTCTAAAATGTTCATCGGCCGGAGGGAAAGTGTGCAATTGCAAAATGTATAATTAGAAATGGATTCTCTTAATTAGAAATAGTTGTGTGTGCAGTACTAGAGAATAATATATAAAAGGAGGATGTTTGTGTAATATAGGTTATACAGCTCTACAAGGAAATGAGAGAACCAAAACCACCCAATCCATATTCACAAATCTGTCGACATGAGTTTTTGAAAAATGTTGTGGCCAAAAATTTAAAAGGAGCGAAGCCGGCCTTTAAAAAGAGCCTTGCTTCTTCATCCAAGCTGGTTTCCAAGTGCAAGCTTAATTAGCTTCTTTGAAACCACCTCCCTCTCTCTTCCTAGCTAGCTAGTATAAAAGATTTTCAAGACAGGAGCATCAAACCATATTTATTCTCCAATATTTTTCAAGTAGGCCGGGTATTCTATTTTCCTGTTATTGGAAAATTATAAGATTCCGCCAAAAATTAACTTTACAAATAAGTATTATTATTCTCATTTCTCTCAGTGCTAGCTCTTTTAAGTAACATCAACTGATATATAATCCCTTCATACATCGATCTCTTTGTTCGAACACAAACCAAATTAAAGAGCTAGCTAGCCTCAGATCGAGTTGTCCATCTTCTTCAACCTTAATTTTCTCGTTCCAAGATTAAGATGGCGGGAAACGACTGGTTAAACGGTTATTTGGAGGCAATTTTAGATGCAGGAAGCAGCACAAGGAAAACCAACGATGGGAAGCACAAGGATGGGAAGCAGAAGATTGCCAAGTTTGAAGAGCAAGTCAAGGAGGAGAAGTTGTTTAGTCCCACAAAATACTTTGTGGAAGAAGTTGTTAATAGCTTTGATGAGTCTGACCTCCACAGGACTTGGGTTAAGGTCTCTTCTCTCTCTCTCTCTCTCTTCCTCTCTCTGCAATTTCAATTCATCATTAGTTCGATCGATCATGTCAAATTGGGATTAGGGGAAAGATAATCAAGCTCATACATCTCCCTCACCTCACAGGCTCACATGTCCTCAATATTTGCCAAAACAGAGCTGTATGTGTTTCCAGAGAATATTATTTTGTGAGAGAGGCAAATAGTGATAATTCTTGTGGTAGAGATGTAGACCCCATCCTTATGATAACAAAATGGTTTAGGGGACCGCACACACACATATATAGAAAAATATGCTCCCATCTTCTTGGGTCCAATGGTTTATGTTACATTCATGAAGAACAAATTAATCAATACTAGCAAGTTTCATTTATCAAGGTTTAAATTGATTGAAATCTTAAATTCAGATAGAAAAATGATTTGACTTCTGATATTGATTGTTGACTAGCTGCATGTTCTACCCTTTTCTAATTGTTTGCGTTTCATTGGTTACTTCGTGTTTAATGAAATTTAAGGTCAGTTATGAAATTTCAAAAGTAGCTTAAGGCGAATAAAAAAAATGAGACTCTAGATCTTTTATACATATATTCATTTTTTTTTTGGGCCTAACACATAACCTAGAGTGGCTTCGGTAAATCTAATTAAATACGGAAATGAAAAGAAAAAAGTTAAGAAAGGAAAAGAAAACTGCATTTACTAATTTTACTTAACTGTGTGGTGTGGGGGGTTGAAATTGCAGGTAATAGCTACAAGGAATACCCGTGAACGCAGCAATAGGCTTGAGAATATGTGCTGGCGCATTTGGCATCTCGCTCGTAAGAAGAAACAGGTCAGTCAGAAGGAGCACTTGAGAATCATATTTCATTCCAACCATAAAAGCAAATGTTTCTACCCGCCCACTTACATATTCCTGATTCCATCCCCAACTTCAACTATGGACTCCTCTCAAGTTTAAGCACATATATATGTCCTACTAAATAGAAAATAGAAAATCTGAATAAATGCAACACTACTAGACTAGACTAGCATATTATTATTTAGTCCAGACTGGATCGGATGATATATAAACTTGCAGATAGCATGGGATGATGCTCGCAGACTTGCAAAACGACGCATAGAGCGGGAGAAAGGGCGCAATGACGCTGCGGAGGACCTTTCGGAACTGTCTGAAGGGGAGAAGGAAAAGGGTGACACCAATATTACAGAACCGCCTGTCAAGGAAATATCAAGAATCAACTCAGAAATGCGATTGTGGTCCGAGGATGACAACAAGACTAGGCATCTTTACATTGTCTTAATCAGGTTTGTACGTAACAAATTAAGCAAACCAAGTAGTACGTGTACACTGATCCATCAGTTACTTATCATTTTTCATGTTCTAGTATGCATGGGCTGGTGCGTGGAGAAAACATGGAACTTGGGAGAGATTCTGATACAGGTGGTCAGGTAATAATCAATCAATCAATCAACAAATTAAATCAACTTCTGATAAACAAAGTAATACATTATTATATATTTATTTAGGTGAAATACGTGGTGGAACTTGCTCGTGCTCTGGCTAATACGAAAGGAGTCTATAGAGTTGATCTGTTAACAAGACAAATCACTTCGCCGGAGGTAGACTCTAGCTACGGCGAACCTAATGAGATGCTCACTTGCCCACCGGATGGCAGCGGCAGCTGTGGAGCCTACATTATCCGCCTTCCATGCGGACCCCGCGACAAGTAATCATAATTTAATGACATGTGAAGATCGAGCACTAATTAAAACGTACATACATATATATGCTCATGATCCAGCTAGCACAATCAAAATTTGATGCAGGTACATACCCAAAGAGTCACTATGGCCTCACATACCTGAATTTATCGATGGGGCTCTCGGCCACATTGTGAACATGGCAAGAGCTCTAGGCGAAGAGGTCAATGGTGGCAAACCAACATGGCCTTATGTCATCCACGGCCACTATGCTGATGCTGGGGAGGTGGCTGCTCAGTTGTCTGGTGCCTTGAATGTGCCAATGGTGCTGACTGGCCATTCCTTAGGACGAAACAAGTTTGAACAACTGCTTAAACAGGGGAGGTTGTCGAGGGAGGACATCAATGCAACCTACAAGATTATGAAGAGGATCGAGGCTGAGGAGCTGGGTTTGGATGCTGCTGAAATGGTGGTGACTAGTACAAGGCAAGAGATTGAAGAGCAGTGGGGACTGTATGATGGCTTCGATCTCAAGTTGGAGAGGAAGCTCAGGGTCAGGAGACGTCGCGGAGTTAGTTGCCTTGGACGATACATGCCAAGAATGGTGGTATGCATGTCAAAGTTTAATGCCCTCAATTAAGACTTGTTTCCCCAAGTCTTGGACATACTAATAATTCCTATGTGAACAAGGTTATACCGCCGGGCATGGACTTCAGCTATGTTACCGTCCAAGATACTGAAGGAGATGGAGATCTCAAATCACTGATTGGGTCTGACAGAGCTCAAAGCAAAAGGAATCTCCCTCCAATATGGTCCGAGGTTACAAATTCTTCCTCCACGTACCTATCTTTCCCTTTCGGAAAAGAGTGAAGTGAAATAAACAAACAAGAAAGATTTCACTTCACATTTGGGGAATGAGAAATATTTAGAACTGTTTGCCATTGATAATGTTTGATGCAATGCAGGTAATGCGATTTTTCACTAATCCTCACAAGCCTACCATACTTGCATTGTCTCGTCCTGACCCCAAGAAAAATGTTACTACATTGCTAAAGGCCTTTGGGGAATGCCGACCTCTTCGGGAGCTAGCCAACTTGGTAAAGTTCACACCATGACTCTCAATGCAGTACAAGTATAGGAGAGAAATGAGTACCAAGTATTGATCGATCCCATACTGTTTATGCAGGCACTGATTCTTGGTAACAGAGATGACATTGAAGAAATGTCAAATAGCAGCTCTGTTGTTCTCACAACTGTGCTCAAGCTCATCGACAAGTATGATCTGTATGGCCAGGTGGCCTATCCTAAGCATCACAAGCAATCAGATGTCCCTGACATATATCGTCTAGCTGCAAAAACGAAGGTACATAGTGTGATGAGGGCATCGCATGTATTTTCATAATCACTGATTTCTGGTTTTCTGGTTTGCATAAGTGTCCTGCTCCCCCTTTTCTTTGCAACACCTAAAGTGACACTCTTTATGGGGTTTTCTTTTGAAGGGAGTGTTCATCAACCCAGCTCTTGTGGAACCTTTCGGTCTCACTATTATAGAGGTTAGTTTTTGAGGCTCTAGCGGAGAAAACTTAGTGGCGCTGTCATAATAGCCTCAAATCTCCCCGCCCCAAAACGATTTTTTGTTTGTTTATATTCTTGTGGTTTTGCTTTCAGGCAGCTGCTTATGGTTTACCAGTGGTCGCCACCAGAAATGGAGGACCTGTGGATATTTTGAAGGTAACCAATACGTACATGTCCTACACTCCAACCTCAAGGAATGTGCTGTGATTTACCCTAAACTATATATGCTCATAGAACTAATGGGGAGCTAACTCTGTACTACTAGGCACTAAACAATGGCCTCCTAGTTGACCCACATGACCAGAAGGCCATAGAAGATGCACTGCTAAAGCTTGTTGCGGACAAAAACCTCTGGCTGGAATGCAGAAAGAATGGCCTAAAGAACATCCACCGCTTTTCGTGGCCAGAACACTGCCGGAACTACCTCTCCCATGTTGAACATTCCAGAAACCGCCACCCCACCACCCGCCTTCAGATTGTGCCAATTCCTGAAGAACCAATGAGTGACTCTCTAAAAGATGTGGAGGACCTTTCTTTGAGATTCTCTGTAGACGGAGATTTCAAGCATAATAGTGAGCTTGATGCAGCAACTAGACAGAGGGAACTGATTGAAGCCATAACCAGAATGGCTTCATCCAATAGCAATGCTGGTGCTACTTACTGTCCTGGTAGGAGGCAGAGGCTGTTTGTAATAGCCGTGGATTGTTATGACCAGAATGGACATGGTACTCAGACGTTTCAGGAAATTATAACGAGTGTCAAGAAAGCAGCAAGCTTAGGATTTGGCCAGGGTCGTGTAGGCTTCGTATTGTTAACTGGTTCCAGCTTACAAGAGACCGTGAAAGCATTTAAAGGGTGCCAAGTAAGCATAGAAGAATTCGATGCGTTGGTCTGCAAAAGTGGGAGTGAAATGTATTACCCATGGAGAGATTTGGCAGCTGATGCAGATTTTGAAACACATATCGAGTACAGATGGCCTGGAGAAAATGTGAGGTCCATGGTGCCAAGGCTAGCCATTTTAGAAGGTGGGGCTGAGGATGACATCACGGAGTATGCAGGGTCAAGTAGCTCAAGGTGCTACTCTTATAATGTGAAACCAGGAGCCAAGGTGAGAAACTTGCTATTCTGTAGAAAAAGGACTGACCTCAACTTGCTACTCATAACTTTATGCTAATGACTGGCGTATCAATTGCAGACTCGACGAATAGATGACCTGCGCCAAAGGCTGCGGATGCGAGCCTTCCGATGCAACCTTTTCTACACTCGTGTAGCATCAAGGTTAAATGTTGTACCACTCTTTGCATCAAGAGTACAGGCACTAAGGTTAGATTTCCTTTACTTACTATATTTTGGAACTCTATACAGATGACAGTTATCAGAATGTATAGTTATGATTACAAATCACTAATCTATCGTGTTATGTAGATATCTTTCGGTCAGGTGGGGAACTGATCTCTCCAAAGTGGTCGTGTTTGTGGGGGAAAAAGGAGATACAGATAATGAAGACCTACTGGCTGGTCTCCATAAGACCCTAGTTTTAAAAGGATCCGTTGAGTATGGCAGTGAGAAACTTCTTCATAGTGAAGATGGTTTCAGAAGAGACGATGTAGTCCCACAAGATAGCCCTAACATTGCCCTTGTAGAGAGCTATCAACCCCACGATATCTCAGCCACTCTTGAAGCTCTTGGGATCAAGGGACTTTAGTTTTGCCTTTATCTCTCCTTTACTTCTATATATGGAATATATTTCGACAACTCAAGCAAAAGTCTGAGTGCCACATAAAAGGGAAATACATCTCAACTTCTTGTAAGTAATTTCGATTTGTGGAACTATATATACGTATAAAGTATAAACTAACGGAAGCTTTGTTTCTCTTTCCATGTATCCAATAGTTCCATTTCTATATAATACATAAGGAGCTCCTGTTAATGAAATGCTGTTTAGCAGGCATAGAAACATACCCTAAAGTTCTTTGTTTATGCATTTGTGAGGGCATTGAGCATTTAATATAAGAACTTTCCTAGTACATTTGAAACAAAAAATCAGACCAATATGCATGTGTTGAATAAATGGAAGATAGGTGGCTACTGGCTGCTGTGCCTGTCACTTGTTTCATCATTTTATCTAAGAGAATCAAAATGCCATAATGGTTAATGGCAGACGAATCACAACTAACGGGAATCACACCATATTTTTAGGATGTGAAGGCATTTCATGTATTTTAGAGAGTTTGCACTAGCAATCTGTCCAAAGTTCAACCAACATCTATTCACAACTTACGTTCAAGTTGCAGGTACCAACTACTGAAGTAATGTCAATATGTTCCTATTGCAAATTTGCAATGATAGTTATAGAATCAGTTTCGATTTTTTGTTTGCACAGTTACCTGACGTATTCTAGCCAACAGAAGCTTCCATTTCTCAGCCTTCCATCTTACCCCAATTCATGCGCTAGTTTCAAGTTTTTTCATACACAACAGTCCACTTCCACTTTGTATTCCTCTCCGCAAGCACATTTAATCACATGAGAAATACCCTGTAAAAAGCAGAGCATCACTGAAAGAAAGGATCCAATTTATTTGGAAAAACTTTTCCATAAAATATGCACCGACCATAACCTCAATTGTTATATAATTTCAAAACAATGGAATTTCAATGCAACTATCAACCATGCAACATCTTCCAGACTTCAAGATAAATTCTATTATTTCACGTCTATGTCAATTAGAACCCTTCCATGGAACCAGCCTTGACCATATCATCTAATGACGATATGGTTATTACACTCTATAAATCATTAAACACCTGACGAAAAAACCTGAAAAATAGTTTACCTTCATTTTCTCAATTTGGTCCTGCAGAGAATTCAAGTATTCAGTTTCTCCAGCTGTATCTGATAAAAGGGCATTGTATTCGTCCCCCAGGGTCTTTACGTCCAATGCCCTTAGCTCTGGCTGGAATCACCCATAACGAGAAGGGAAATGAAAAATTTAATTAGTTCTATAAATCAACAAAACTGCACAATTCTGGGCAATAAAACTGAGGTTATAAGTTGGCATTAAATAAAGCAATCATATGATGCTAACCTCAAGTAGTATATTTTAGCAAAGAATTTCAAAATTATAAATATTTGTCTGACATCTGCGCTACATCTGATTGAACTAACCCTCACTTGCATACAAACTTGCACAAAGACATGCATAAATGTATTGAGCAAACAACTGACCTTAAAATCACTTTCCCTGCAATTTACTTGCTCAATAGCCTGCTTCGTCTGAATTGGCATAAGAAAACAACATGAGACTATTAATATTTTAGAAAATATTAGTTTCAATACGTTTATTTTGTCTGTTGTGTTTGTTTTTGCTTTTGGAGGGGGCATAGTGTTAAATGTAACTGAATACAATACCTCTGCAAGAAGCTGGACAGACATTATTTTTGTTTTACACTAGCAAATTTAGAGCCTACTAAGGTCAGTAAATACTTTTTCAAGGGAATAAGTTCAAATGAAAAGATGAAAAGAAGCTTTACAATGAAGAAAAATCACAGCTTGAGTTGTAAAACAGAAATCTCACACAGATGTGAAACTGTAACTTTAATTTATTTACCAACACCAAACAGTATTTGTCCAGCCTGTGAGAACTAGAACACACACCCTGACAAGGCAAGTTATCATTTTATTAAACCCCATCCAAAAGAAAGAATCAGCATTTATTAATTTCAGTGGAAAATAATAATCCAATTTTAGAGGCAACCTTGTGATTCTCCATGACAAGTTCAGACTTCATTCGTAAAATCTCATCAAGCTTGGCTTTAGCAGAGTCAATCATCGCCATTAGGTTCTTTCTTGCGTCATTGCCCTGTTATTTTAAAAATAAATCCAAAGATCTGTACTCCATACATCTGAATGATCAATGGAAGTAGGTTCGTACCTGATCGTCCATGCAGAGGTGGTCACCAAAGCTAGCCTTCCCTGCAAAGAAGTCCAGTATAAGAAGAAAATGAATACATTATGCTGAGTCAAACCACTCCACATCAAAGACTTCATCCCTGAACTACAAATCCCCATTTGCAACACATGGAGAATGTCTTTCCCTAGTATTAGTGTTTAATTGCTTCAACTTACGCAAGTTACCTTAACAACCCTAAACGCAAGTTACCTGAATTTATATGATACCTAAGTATGGGATATCATGCACTTCTTGCCCCCTAAACAACAAATATACAAATGCAAAATCATTTTGTCCAGAAAGGCCTTGCTTCGTTCTTAAACTGAATGATCAATAGATAGTTGCATTTGCCAGAAAAGTTGCAAAGGCATCGCCAAATCACTCACAAACAAGTCTCAATCAGTTTCAGCATTCCTTTAGGTCCAAAGGTGTTGCAAAATAACCAGTGATTTCAGAAGGAACAACAGTTTAAGTGCAATGGGTTATAGATTACCAGCTCACATTCACAAGGGCTTAGAAATACAAGGCATAAATAAACTTCAGCTAACAGATATGAATCTAATTTTACTCATCACTATTATATATATTACAGAGTTTGATCATAGAGATCCCAAATTAAGAAAGGTGTATCGAGAAGTTTAAGAGACACACCTTGCATATCAACCCTTTGTTCATCAATTGTATCCTCAACCTGCACAGATTCTAATGAGTTCGGTGACACAACTAATTTCTATCTGCATGACTTTAAACCTTTGAAGCAGAAGCAACAATAAAGATAAAAGAAATAAAAGCCAAAGAACAGCGGCAATTACATGGTTTGGGTCTACACAAGAGCTTTATATCTTCAAAATCCATAAAACAGGATTGAGAAGATTTATTTAGTCAAAGTCTGGGGATTTATGCAAGGGGCTTTTTAATGTAAAAATGGGGTTCACCTTTAATGGACTCACTACATGTAGTGAACTATTGGAACAATAGATGCATGCCTTATTACCTTCAAAAAATGAAAGGGAAATAACTTCCCTAGTGGAACCATTACCGTGAAATAGCATCTAAAGCAAACGACAAAGACATCCAGCAGCACCAAAGAAGCTATATCACATATGAAAAAGAAGACAAAAAGAAAATTCGAGGGTTTACCATTCCATGCTCTCCCAGTTCTGTATTAGTCTGGTGAGAATAGATCCAATCCTAACCAAAATTTAAAAGGAAACTATAAATACAATGAACATAGAAGACAAATATACATGAAGGGAGCTCCAACAATCAAACCTGTTGTTGCTGCAATTTGGCATTGATATCCTCTGACACCTTCAAGTAGTATGTGCTGTTATGAAAACCAAGGCAAGTTGATATATATATATTTTTTAAATTAGGCGCATGTCAATCAATTCAGCTTGCAGATTGAATTACCTCTTCTCAATAAGCTTGGAAGCCAAGTTGGTTCTTTCTTGTTCAATAAGCTCCAGAGTCTACTTGTTGAAGAAGTTTTTGGGGGAAAGAGGAAGAAAACAAGACAGGCATCAATTATTTCTATACCAAGCAATTACGCATGTTATGAACTTATTCATTTCCTTGTTATATGGATATTAGTCAGGCATGTGAAGTGATAAACACTACTTGCATGATGCAACTCATCTCTCTAACCTTTACCCATATACCTACTCCATTAAAAATTTGAAAGAAAAACATCTTATGACGCAAGTTTTGTCCGTATAAACAGGTAACTTAGGCTGTTGAATGCCTTACGTGAGGACATGCAAACCAACAAAGATACAAACTGCCATCATAAAAACATTTGAAAATGTTGAATTGTTAGAGACTCTTTGCATTCTAATACCATGTTAGACATGCATGCCTGAATAGTATAGTAAATAAAGATAATCTAATAGAGAAGGTACAAACAAGCACGCTTGTTTACACACTTGAAGCATAAGCAAGGCTACAGGATGTTATAGAGAAGAAAAAAATATTGATTAAGACTTAGATATGTTGAGAAAGTTAAAGCAGAAAAATGATCGAAGTCCAAGTGTTGACTTGCAAATGGAACCCCGATCACAAGAGTAGTATCATACGGGCATTTTACTGGATATGAGGAAATAGTGAGACAATTGATGAGAAGAAACACAAAGCCGGTCTATGTGTATCACTATTTTGCTTTCAAGTAAATTTTAAGCCTCGAGTATAATGTACAATTAGAAATACTTTTTCAAAGAACTAGCAGCTTATAAGATGACTTTTAGAATAGAAGAGACAAGGAAGATGATGCAACTGTCACATTGTTCTAAACTGTTTTACATTTTTTTTTCTTTTTCCTATTTTGATTATTAGTCTATTACAACAAATTTGCACCTTTACTGCTTTATACGTATATTCCCCCCTCCTCATCACACACATACACAGTGTACCTGGATAAGGGTAGATGAATCAGACTCCAAACAAACTATCTTTCTCTGTCTTTCCAGAATCTGTGAGCATATTTGACCCTTAGCTTTCTTCATCTGCTCAATGTCTTCCATGAATCGTTTTGTTTCAGATATTGCTGGAACAATAATGAATACACAGTTCAAAAGTGTTGAAAAATGAGGATCATAGAAAGGAAGCTTTATTATGCAAAACTTGAAACAATAATTTAAATTATGTTTAACTACCAATCAACCAACTAATTGAAAAATAAAAGGATAACTTTTATGAATGTGACATCCAGACAACTTTCAGGAAAACTGAAGATAAAAATTGAAAAAATCCAAAGGCATACAGCTTGGTTACAGCCTGTCATGGTCTACAAAATGATACGAAACTGAGCTCCAAGAACATTGCAATGCAGGGTTTATAATAACTACAAGATTCAAACAAGTTGAACACAGATCCATCCGAGAGTATCATGAATATATTTGACAGTCCCAAACGACAACAACTTTGCTCAACTCATGTAATCAAAAATCAAGTGTAGCCATTTTTTAGTACGGAATCAAGATAGACCTCATCCACAGTTTCAAGGTATCATGACTATATGCATTTTCTTCATATGAGTAGCTTTAAATTACACTTGAAACGAGTCTACTGCAGTGGAACGCCGGCAGCTAAAGTTGATGTTCTAGCATTCTAGTAACAATAATACACACATCATTTTCAACAAATAAAGTTTGTTTGGGATAATTTAATTTATTTATGTTACCAAAAAGTTCAGCAAACGCATAAATACAACAATTAAAAGAAAATGTACATACAAGGGAAATAAGCAGAATTTTAAAAGATCGAGTAAACTAAAAAAAGAATATAAGTGCGAAGAAGAACCAGAATTGAGATCGTTCTGTAAGGTCTGAATAGTTGTTAATTGCATTTGCTCTTCCACTGAGACCTTCGTAGCTTGATCTTCCACATCTATCAATTTCATATATATATATGAAACAAAATAGGAAAATTACAAATAGGTTAAGCGACCGATGACGAATTCAACACAAGGCAATAGCAACAGAGATCGGAAATACACACCGTTCATTTGAGAGCGCAATGTCTTCATGTACTGCAAGTATTCCTCCATTTTATTGACTCAGAGAGAGAGAGCGAGAGCGAGATCGAGATTAATTTTTTGGAGGGAAAGCTAAGGAGTCGATCAAGGTTCTGTTTTCGTGTGAGTTGGGCTCGGCTATTTATACCTGTAAAAGCCCTTCTGAATTAAGAAAAGGACACAATTGACCTTTAATAATTACAGAAAATAAATAGAAACACATAAGCCTGAGGATGTTTATGTAAATAACCAAAGGAGGCCCTTTCTTCTTCTCGATCTGCTGGTTCACTTTTTACAGTTTGGGTATCCAAATCCAAATCCAAATGGCGATCTCAACGAGACTGGGAAGGAGACATCAACAGAGGAACTATGGATTAGGAGCGTTCCTCATAAGGTTTTCTTCAAAGAGAGTCTTCCGTACGATTATCATCAGCCTCGCCTTCATCGCTCTCGTTCCTCCCATTTTCTTCCTCTTCAAGCTCAAGACCTTTCGTCTGGTAATCTCCCTCTCTCTCTTTTACATTTCCACTATCTATGTTTTTGTTGTGCTAATGAAAAATTCCGCGTAAGCTCATTTTGATTCATGGACGTTTGCATCTGCATTTATGCTCGAGCGCATCTGTATGGATATGTGAGTTTGTAGTTTGATTAAAGCTGAGAATATTAGATATAGATGGAAAAGAATCCATAACAATCTATTGAAGTAAAGGCTTAGGCTTAGGCTTAGGCTTAGTTGAGTTAGAAAAGTGGGCGTGGTATTTCGAATTTGGAGTATTCAACATCTAAGGAAAGGTGACATATTCTTAGATTATGTTGTTCTGTGATCTCATGAATCTTCTTCTTTGTTAGGGGCTTTTAGCTAGGCTTTGGACTGCTTGATTTAGTTCAGTTGTTTGGTTTGTAGTTAAGTAACTTGCCAGTGCCGGCAACAATCTGATTCTAAAATGGTGCATGCTAAAGTAGAGTATGACTCGGCATATCACATTGGATAGTGGTGCATACTCATAAACAGGTGCTCGCTGTGTGAATTTTCTGCAAGATATATGTATATGGAAAGTTGGAAACAAAAATGATCTCTTACTCTTTGTTAATGTCAGAGATGATATATCCCATTGCGCTTGTACTGTGGATGTATTCAGTGTATACTCTAATAATTACTTCACAAGTTTTTTTTCTGCAGACTCAGTTACGAAAGTGTGGTTGGCTAAACAGTCCTCCTCTTGTATGTGCGCATGGCGGTGACTCAAGTTCGGCCTTTCCAAACACGGTAGGCATATCTTTTCTTCTTCTTTTATTCTCTTCCCTGAATTGTCTTTTCCAGTCAATAGATATTCCAGTTACTGGTTGGGTCCTGAAGCACAGCAACTCAAATAAAATCTAAATTCACGTTGTTGATTTATTTAGCCATAATCTGATTACACGCTTAACCTGTGAAGGACCATAATCCGCTGATTGTCATCTTACTTCATTGAATACCAAATAAGGGACAAGCAATGCTCGTTTGGCTGTCATAAAATTGAACTTTGAGGATTCAAAATAGTTCAACCTTTTTGTGCTGCTAGAGTTTATTATCTAAAGTCCTGATTGTTGAGTTCCCTGCCTCATCTCTCTTAAATTTGTTTTGTTGTTTTCCACAGATGGCTGCATATCATTCTGCTCTTAATTCTCAAGTAGACTGCATTGAGATTGATGTTTCTCGTTCTTCAGATGGATTTCTGCTTGCGCTCCATGATAGGTGCAGTGTTCTCAAGTTTTATAATTTCACCTCATAGCTGTTATTGTCATCTTACATCATTCGACTACCTTAATCATTAACAATTGCTTTGAACTTCTTTTTTTTTTTTTCAAAGAACATGGAATCTACAATGAACTCCCCCTTATTTATAGTTCAATGTTAAGTATTGGATCGATTTCTTTAATCTGTCATCATATCATACCTTAGATAATTTCAATGGGTAACTTCTAAATGTACATACTTTTCACAGTTTATTTAATCTAATAAAAGTACTAAATGTTTAGGGATCGAATGTTGGCCTTTTTTGGGTTATCTGGATGGAGCGTAACAAGAGAATTTTTTATGATTTTCCTGGGATGTGTGTAGAAGGACTTTGGGATCGAATTAGTTTCTGGTCTGCCCTGTGGGCATCGGTCACCCCTATGTTTAGAAATTACTCCCTTTCAGCCTTATTGTTAGATTGGAAAGCAGTAGTGTCTTAATAGTGCTGAGTTTTTCATGTAATTTTGGGTTTTCTGTTAGTCTTGAGTTTTTTAGTTTGTCCTGATGACTTCTTGTCCTCAAATTTCTATGGCTTTATGCCCCAAATAAAATAACAGTTTCTTTCTCAAAAGAAATAAAAGTACTAAATGTTTTTTTTTTGTTATTCTGGCTGATTCAGTATCTCAAAATATCGATGACATGGTTTTAATAAGTAATTATCCTTTCGTTTTCCATTGAAAGGTGTTCAGTCCTGTTTACTTCTATGATGAAGTTTATTCTTGTCAATTCACTGTTTACTTATTCGGTATGCTACTTAAATTTGTACACACACTCCTGTTTCGTTCAATGGAGGTTTTAGCTAGTGAGAGAGTAAGGGAGAAGTGCAGATATCTGGAAAGTGGTTTGGAAAATTCAGTTTGACCTTCAAAGAAATTAAAATTGTAAAGAGCTGGAACATGTTAAAGCCTTGTTTTGAGGCTCATGTATTTAACAAACAAAAGACGAGAATTAATTTAGATGAAGTGTGCATATATGTACTAGTTTCTATTAAACAAGCCCTTCCAAATAGCAAAAGATCTTTTAGTATTGGAATGCTTTTGCCATTGATTATCTCACAAGTTAAAGGAGAGAAAGCTCTAAACGAGTCAAAGTCAAGCTCCACATTAAGGTTTTATACTTAATAATAACCAAACATGCCAAATGATGCTAGCTTGGTATCAATGTTCACAACCAAGTTTGTATTCTAAGGCTTTGTCTTATTGAATCTCTGATATGTCACCAAAACACTATATCCACTAGAATTTGATACTAGTCATTTAATTTCTGTTGGATCATAATTATATCAGATGGTATATTCAGAGTTTTATTTGAAACTGCTGGTAGATTTAATTCTCAAATGACACAGGCAGGGATTTGCAGCGGATATCTGGAAACAATACTTCTAAGGTTGGACACTTTAGCATGAAAGAGGTGAGTTTGCAATCCTATCTTTCTTGTAAACTATGTTGAGAAATATTTCTTACCTTGATTTGCTTAGAGGACTAGCTTATCTACACATTAGCTATACAGCTATACAGTTAGGTATTTATGATAATGTTGATTGAGAATATACTTTTAGTTCGTGGTTGTAGATAAAAGATCTCGGTTCCATGCATCAATCTGCAAAGTTCCATGATGCAAATATTCCTACAATCGAAGAGGCTCTTAAGGTAATTTCTCTCTCTCTGTCTCTCTGTCTGTCTCTGTCTGTGTGTGTGTGTGTACACTTATTGTGGTAGTTTTGGTAAACATATACGTCTATCTCTTTAGTATCCATTGACTTCCACAGCTCCATCTGCAAGTTATTCTTTCAATGTTTTTCCCTTTAGCCTCCCTAGTCTCTGACCACTGTTCTGATTAATGTTTCAGTTGACATCAAGTTCAGTTAGGCAGGTTATTCTAGATGTAAAAGTCGGGCCTCCATCACATGAAAAAGGTCTTGCAAGGGATGTTCTTTCTGTTGTAAGTTTGTTTGCATCACCTTTCTCATTTGGAAACATTTTAATTTCAGTTGACATGGTTTTACCAAGTTACCTGCCTCAAGGTTGTCCATTGTCAATTTAACTTTTTCCAGGTTGAGAGGATCCAGTGTACGAATTGCGTTGTATGGGCCAAAAGCGACAGTTTAGCTAGGGATGTAATCAGACTATCCTCTGATGTCATGGTAACAAGCAATTTACTCTTTCTTTTTCTGGTCTCTCGCATTAATTCTCAGTCATGTTGGAGTTTAGCATATGATTGGTAATTGTTGGTTGTTGCATTTGATAATATGATTAGTTGTGGAAGATTAGTCTTGAAAGCATGGCTTCTATATGTGCATAATTTTGATCAATTTTCCCTTACAAAAGGGAAAAGTGCTGCTCATGTCTAAACAAGTCACCACTTCTCAATTATCGTGGCTCATCCAAAACCTGTTTTGGTCGAGTGCAAAAGCTTTTGTGGCCTTTAGACACAACTTTAAGTTTGTAGAATCTTTTGCTTTCAGTTGCTTCGTGCATGTTGCTGCAGGGCTTAGTTATGAAACTGCAGGGATTCTCATTAAATATATTATTAATGTCAAATTACTTGAATAGATGATATTGACTGCAAGCGAAAGCATTTGATACTAATGCAAGATGTTTCAGTACAAAAGGCGGAAACCTTTTGAGTCTAGTGTATAATGTGATATTATTGCAGGTGGGGTACATTGTTATGATCGATCCATTAACTGGGGCAAGAACCAACTTACTGAGGATGAGAGATGCTCGTGTTGTTGGTGTGTACCATCCCTTGATTGATGAAAAGCTTGTGAGAATTCTCCACGGGTATGACTTTAACTTGATGGATTAGCATTTGTAAGGTACCTAGAGTGCATGCATGCATGTTATGAGAATTTACGATTTACATCTGGGTTTAAACAGGAGAAATAAGAAGGTATATGCGTGGACTGTTGAGGATGTGGATTCCATGGAAAATATGTTGTCTGAGCGCGTCGATGCCATTGTTACAAGCAACCCGACTAGGCTTCAAGGTCTCATGCAAGATATCAGAAGACAGTGTCTTGAGCATGGTTTCTCATTATCAGAATAACATCCATCAGATACCATTGTACATAAAAAACGTGTTTCAATTCCTTGGTTCCTGCTTCAAAGGTGGTCATTCATTAATCATTATAGGTGATGCAATTCCAATTGTTGTATGAAGAAGGTTTGTTGCTGAGAAGAAAGAAAAATTAAGATGGCATGGGTCATTAAAGGTTTTCTTTTGAATTGTTGTTGCACTATTTCTTGTTAACCGTTGCATAATATCCACAGCTAGAAATGTAAAATAGCAGAGTCATCTCCTTTTCGTCATTTCTTGTTAGGAAGAATAAAGATTCCCATCTATGATCTACCCACCACCAACAAATCGTGATAATTGTATTAAAGTCCCAACAAAGAAACCAATCATTATCACGTGAGTGATTCTTTGATTTTAATATGGAGCATTCATTCCAACTTCCACGTCGCTTTGCTACATCCTGCATGCATTTCATGTCATACCGTTCAACCATGGCCATGGCGCGCACTGTGATGACGTAGCACGTGATCATTAGTAGGTTACGTGGCTGAACGTAAGAGGTTGACTTGGGTTTCCCGCACCGGAACGCAACTTATCCTCCACCTCCTCACATGAAAAGCTTTTTTAACTTGAACAGTAATAGTAATACAAACCGAACCAGAAAAATCTCTCTTGATTTCAGATCTAAATCCGCAGTTTTTCAATAGTGAGAATGTGGAAAACGAAAAGAGGACAGTAATATCTGAATTCTGCTGCTGGATTGTTTATAATTGTGAGTCAGATACGCATTCATTTCTTGTCTTTGAGGCTGAGGCTGAGGCTGAGGAGAAGCGAACCAACCATAAATCAATCTGTTCAAAGATTAAGATTGACGCCATGGCAAATATTGGGTTGCTGACCATTTGGTTCAACAAGAAGATCGTCGAGCCTCTCCTCGAAATCCTTCGCAGGTACTCTTTCTATAACTTCATATCCAGATTCAATTATTGGGTCTTGCCCAGAACAACCATTCACTCATTGGGTTTATACTTTATAGGGGTGCGGAGCCAAAGCTATTGGCCTTCTCTGCAGCTGTTGGCTTTACCGTAGGACTGTTTCCGATATGTGGTAATTCCTGTTTCTTCTGCCTTGTCACTTTAGTTTCAATACATTCTCTTCTTGGAATTATTTAGGATTGATCTTAATCTACCTGAACAGATTTATTGATTGGACTAGCCATGTTGTTCATCAGATAATCATTAGTGAGAAAATTGAGGTGGCAATCTTAGGGAATTTAGTAACTAACAACATGTACAAAACTTCAAGACTTGAAAATTCAGATAAGCAACTTCAAAATTCATTTAGGAAAATGCAGGGAGGGTGTAATAGTTGTTGGATTTCAAAAGGTTAACTCACAACCTCATATAAGCTAATGTTTCATTAACAGGGACAACTGTGATTCTATGTGGGTTGGCTATTGCATCTCTTGGATCACATTGCCATGCTCCAACTGTGATGGTCATTAATCTTATGGCTACACCAGTAGAACTGAGGTACTTACATGCTCTTAGTCTGAATATATTTGGTAGCTCATAGTTGAAGGTAGAATCTGTTGAGCCCGGATCGTGTGTGCATGTGTGACCTTGATAAAATGTCCAAACAATGACACTACTTGGTATATCATTTGCTCGCTGAATAATCTTATATAGTCCATAGATAATGGAAAACCATATTCTATGGAGAATAAAAGAACTCTCACAGCTTTCAGTTTCTCTTGTACCATGTGTTTCTACATTTCATGTTACATCTATGATTACTTCCTGATTTCTGTTATGTTTTTCTTTTCAAGTTTGGTGGTACCTTTCTTGCGCTTTGGTGAATACATCTCTGGCGGACCTCATTTTCCGTTAACTTCTGATGCTATGAAGAAAGTTTTAACCCTCCAAGCTTCAAGTGAGGTCTTATTAAGTATTGCACATGCGGTAGGTGGCTAAC
The DNA here is from genome assembly GCA_029955375.1 of Rubus parviflorus. NCBI lineage: Eukaryota > Viridiplantae > Streptophyta > Magnoliopsida > Rosales > Rosaceae > Rubus > Rubus parviflorus. The sequence continues at coordinate 34,567,069 of JARGGL010000001.1, forward strand.
TTAACATCTTGTAATCATAACTCTCTCCCTCACTCCTTCCCTCTCACACCGAAAACTACACACACGTGAATGTTCACTTTCACTCTAACGGTTGTGCAACTTTATAGCTTTACCTGGTGAAGTGCACAGTTTATCAATTCTATTCCGAAATTGAGATCTATCGTTATGTTTCTCTTTGACGTCTTAATGAAAGACACCACAATGTCTAAAATCACTTCTATCAATCTTTGCAGTTGTTGGGATGGCTTGTTGCGGCTCCTCTTATATTTGCCGCTGTGTATATACTCTCCTTACCATTGTTTAAGGTGTTGGTTCACAAGTTCAGCACTGTTCCTTTAAGCCCAAAGAAACCACTTTCACCGTCTGAAGTCAGGCTTAAGGTAAGGGATGCCTGATTAACATTGTAGTAACAATACATTTGCTTCTCATCCCATAAATAGGGAACTTTCTTTACATGTTTTTGACATTATATTACCACCTGTACATGGAACTTCACTGACACCATGCTCTCTCCATGTGTGTAAGTATCATGCTTTATGACCTTGTTGTATTCATATTGTAATTGAACCAAGGTGGTTGAGTCCATGAAAATCTCATTCATCAACCAAACTGATGCATGTCTCTCTATTGCTATGCATCATCTATGTTTCAGAACACAAGTTGTAATTTATCTTTGTTTAAGGGGGTTGGATAGTATGAACCTTTTGTTCAAGATAATTGCTGGCTGCTTGAAGATTGTTTTTTGCATACAAAAGTTCAAGTTCAAATGATCAAAGAACAATATCCGCCAATTCTTTCTTGACATACCAGACCCTTTGGTTATTTTACAGAGCTGCTTGCAAGAGAGAATTTGCGATGGCAATGGATGAGTTGTGAATATAGATAGGGATTTCAGTAGAAGCCTCTCCATTTCGTGTGTGAAAGAGCATGTTACATTGTGTAGATGAAGTATTTAGTTTTAATAATCAAGTCTTGGCTATTTACCCTCCATATTTACGAGATATACAAATTAAAGGGTAAATTATACTAATGTCATCCGGAATTCGAATTATTTTTTCTTTTTTTTGACACCAGTGTCCAAAGTCTTAATTTGTGTTGAATTTATTGATTGGGGATAATATAATGTTAATTTATTATTTCATTGTCAGGATGACAAAAAAGAAATTTGATTGACAAGGTGGGAGACTGAATGTTAACATAGGGCCACGCCAACAACGACAAGGATGATGATGATGATTTGGTTAAATTGTTGGGCAGGAATGATGAAGATGATTTCGTGGGCAATGGTGGCATCATGTAGAACATTATGTATATGTATATGACGATTTAAGTCTTGTGTTTGAGGTCGCGAAATACTTCGATAGTAAATCAATAATGTTGGTTCAAATTCAATGCTATCTATTTTTAGCTAAAGAGTACAACCTGCATTCTCTGTAGATATGAGGCATTCATAAGAGAGCCAAGAGGATGAAGTCACCTCACCACTACCGGCAGACCGTACGTTTTTGTAACCAAAGCATGAATTGAATAGAAACCTTTGATTGGACTGAAGCCAGAAGCCTTATTCCTTCAGTTGCTCACGGCTTCAGCTTCTTCCGGATGATCCTATCATAATTTAAATTTTCTTGACAAGTTTACTTTGCTGCAATTCTTCAACACGTACGTACTAGCTAGTCTTTCTTGAACTCTAATAAGATGGATGAGAATGTTTCGAAAGTTGCAGATAGAAATTAATGTCTTCTCCCAGCGTATATATGTCATGTTGAACTTGAACCTCTGTATCAATCGCATGGCATGGTAACAACAATTTACATTAAAAAAAAAAGTAAAAAAGGGAGAGCACTTAGACTTAAGCCTCGTGTTAACACGTGTGTAGCTGTCATCTACTCGATCCTGAGATCTCATTGGTTTTGACCGTAAGTTACTTCCGACTACAAGTAAGTAGAAGCAACCTTAATTATTCCTGATCCATCGAGCTTCTCTTTTCTTCTAAACTTGCTCCGAAACATTGAATCTTTCTCGATCTCATCCATCATGTCTTACGAGTAAGTGAGTTGGTATTGGTTTTGATTATGTCTTACAATCATGTATACCCCAGATGTTGTTTACACTCCTCTCCAGATCCTTACAAGTCAAACTACAAACCTTCAGCTTCAGCTTCAGCTTCAGGCCAGTTCAAGCTGTACCAATTTGTTGTGTTTTGTGTGCCAATCTTCTTCACTTTCATTCTCCTCTTCGTCTTCTACTTGTTCTATCTTCGCCCTCGACGCCTCAATTGGTCTTCTATTCCAATCACAACACCTCCACACAATCACATTGCCACAGTAAGCTAGCAACATTAAATTCATTCCCCCTTTCTTTAGTTTTGTGCATTTTGTGTTTAATGCATGGTTGCTTTTCTTCGCAGGTTGAATTGGGCTTGAAAAAAGAACACAGAGAGATGCTACCCATTATTGTGTATAACCAAAGTTTCTCTGTCAGAGATACGCAGTGAGTGAGTTGGCCTTGTTTCTTTTTTGTTATTTGTCAACTGCTGATATGTTTGTTTCAATCTGGATTTCTCTTTGTTGCCCACAAACGTATTCTATGTAATATGTAATCACCAAAGGAGAATATCTTTCATGTTAATTTTCAGACAAGTAAGGGGTGGCTAAAATTTACTGATCAACGTACATTCAATGACTGATAGAATCTCATATTGTAGAATGAAACCACGAGTGTTAACTAATTTGTTAAACACGTATGAATGAATTTCTCTACATTAGTTACCTTTGATCATAATGAATAACTTTGTAAATCTCAACTGCTTATTGAAATTGTCTTTTTGGTAGTTTAAAATGTCTATGTTTGAGGCTATGTGGAACCAGTTTCAACTGAACTGAGCTGTTATCATATTTCATTATTTCTTGTTCTATGTCTTCCATCTTCAAATTTCAACGGTTCTACTTGTACAATCTTTGCCACTAAAGGCAGATTGATATCCTCTGTGAGTGCAAACATATTTGGAGAACAAGCATTGTTGTTATATGTCAACACACAATGAGTGAAGAGGTTGCAGAATCGTAATATCGTATCAAAACTAGCACTGCTGAAACTCCATTAATTAATGTTTAGCAAACAAGAAGTACATATCATAGTTTATACTTCAATACAGTATGTTGTTTTTAGGTGAAAATAAAGCTTTCATATATTTAGCTTTCTCTAATTAAACGTCCTTTGTTCTTTGCAGATGCGCAGTATGCCTGGGGGACTATCAAGCAGAGGATAGGCTTCAACAAATACCAGCCTGTGGCCATACATTTCACATTGATTGCATCGATAGCTGGCTTTCCATGCACACCACCTGTCCACTCTGCCGCTTATCCCTCCTTTCGTCTCATAAATCTCAAAATGAATCACCTGATGTACCTGTAGAATTGAGTCATGCATCTTCTGTTGCAGAGGATAATGTACTATCTCTTGCACCGACGCCTCAAGCTTGCGAAGCAGAAGCTACACGGTTGTCCGGGTTGAGGAATGGGGAACCAAGAACTGTCCAGAACAGTTCTGAAGATGATGCAAGAGGTTCTCAATGTGTAGATAGTACGAGAGAATTAAGAGATGCAAGAATAAAAAATGAAGTGTATGAGCATACTGGCGGGTCTTCTGGTAATTGTGATTTGTTAATTAGCTTAACCAGTGTCTTTTCCCACCTTCTTCGTCCCTTTTCAGAACAATTTGCTAAAAGAAGAGATTTTTTTTGTCATGTACATACACTATCCTATATTCGTATTACATATGATAAATTTTCAACTAGTGATTTTATCTTTGGTTGTCTTTGTCTACAGCTTGACTGGTAGCTTAAATCAAAGCAAAGAAGCTCACAACACCATTAAGTATTCAATTCCTGCATCCTCGTACTAGTGCCCTTGTGAGATGGAGCAATGAGTACTATAAAAGATCAATGACATGCCATATATTGATAGAGTATCCGGTCAAGTTCTCCTACTGAATCATTACCAATTAAGATGTTGCGTTTGATATTAGCATCCAAGAAGATGGGGAAGCTGCTCATAAAAAAAGGACTTGCCAAGAACGTACAATCAGGGAAGTTTCTGTAATATTATAAAAGAGTATACTCAGAAGGGATAGCAAGGCTGTGATGTCTTCGATCAGTTTCTTTTATGGTCTAAGATCGAACAATGTTAGGTTGATAGCCAGCAATCTGCAGAGTATGTTAAGTTGATACATCTGTAATATTAGCAGCTCATGTAGATGAAGAAGGCAGCAGCTGCTGCATCAGCTTATGAGTAACCATGTTAGCTAGCACAACAGGCACTGCAGCAGATGTATATAGTCAGCACTCGGCGGTTAAATTACGCATGGAAATTAGTTAGTAGTTAAATTAGTTAACGTAGGTTGTTAAATTTTTTGGTCAAATACCTTTGTTTTCTGACGAATGTATGATGAGATTTTTGTAATTGAACTTTGGCTCAAGTGGTGGGTGTCATCGTATCTGAATACACTAGCCTACTTCATTGATGAGTAGAATCTTCAATCTTAAGCAAGTAGTGGTTTTGGATTTGAAGATTTTGGGGATCAAGTGCTAACAATTATGGGAATGAATGCAATCCTTAATGCTGGTATAGTGTAAAATGTGATGAACTGATGACTCCAAAATATGCAGAAACTTGTACTTGAGAGTAAAGACCACTTTTTTTTTTGGGCGGGGGGTCTGAAAATAGACCATATTTACTTCTTCTTTTTTAACATTAGACCATATTTACTTCAATACTCATTTTTTGGGGCAAAAATGTTTTTTTTTTATAAAAAAAATTGGAAAAGGAGAAGTCAAAATGTCAACTAGCATACAAACGATTCTGTCTGCCGTTTAAACACAACTTGTCTCATCTGGCACTGCTTGTAGCTGATGATGTCCGAGCTTTCAACTTTGACGGCTTCTCATTTGGTTTCTTGAGGTAAATCTGCAGACGAACCCTTTGTGTTTGGTTGCTCAGATTATGCTTTTTCGTAGTTTGCACGGGAATCGAGTTTTTCTATCTCCCTTGTTACTATTATTTCTTGATGCCAAAAAGAGCTCGACTTGTGGTTGACCCGCAATTTCCGATTCTATTGCCTTCGGATCTTTGTATTTTGCTCTAGAATTTAATTTACTAGGATGAGTCTAGAATTTCTGTTTCCATTCGTAGCATGCAATTCTGGATCAACTTACTTTTTTGTGTTGTTTAATCAAATACCTGTCGATTTCTTGACTTTGAACTTGTAAGGATGGTTATGGGTTTATTTTGAATCTTGTTATATTTGCACTGAACCCTTGTTCTAATTACAGACTAGCTAGGATCTTGGGAGAGAGAGAGTGAGTCTTTCCTTATGTGGGTGGTCGAAGAGGCATGGTGGACTTCATTCTTGACTTTGAATACTTAGCTGAAGAAGTCTTCTGGTATTTCTTGGAAGCTCTTGATCTTCTAGTGGAGTTGTTATTTAAACTATACTTGGTAGTGGCTTCTTTGATTGAGGGTTTTGTTGGCTTCTTCTTTTGCCCAATCCTAATAACTTAGATTCCTCGTATTCTTAATTCAACACTCTCTTCAAGGAAACAAAAATTCAGATGATGAATGATTCCTAGCATTCGGGTTGAACTAGAATTGGTTGTGGACTAGTTTTGAGGGTTAGAGTTATCAATATAAAGATGGGTTCGATTCAACCTACCGTCTATTACTGTTGTGTATCAAGGGGCAACCGGATCCTCTATGCATATAGTGGTGGGGATCACGAAATTGAGAATTTGGCTACTTTGTGCCTGGAAAAGGCTCCTCCTTTCCATAGGTGGTATTTTGAGACATCCGGTAAGAGAACTTATGGGTTTTTAATTGAAGATGGATATGTTTATTTGACAATTGTCGATGAGAGTCTTGGAAGTCCTGGGGTTCTTCAGTTTCTAGAGCATTTGAGGGACGAGTTCAAGAAGATAGCCAGGAAGGGTTCAAGGGGAAGCTTGTCTAGTATGAACTCTGTTGGCCTTCAAGAACAGTTAGTTCCTGTTATCCACCGATTGATCACCTCCTTGGAGAATGTTTCACAGGGTGCTAGTAATTGGACAGCTGAAACTCGCCCATCACTTCATCCTGGTCTTTCTCCATCACCAGGTACTGCAAACGGACAAATAGAAGTTGCCACTTCTACAAAGGCCCCTCTACTTGGGAAGTCTAACAAGCAAGAGAAGAAGAAGGCCAAAGATCATGTTATTGCTATGAGAGACATTGAGTTGGAGGAGCATAGGAGATCTGCTGACAGAGGAGTCAATCTAGATTCATCAACTTTGGATTCTAATAACCATGGTGGAGCAGGTTCTTCAATTGCCTTACAAAAGGATTCAGGCTCAATGAGGATTAGATCAGGCTCCCAAAGCATTCGAAAGAAGTGGTGCCGCCAAGTGCGAATTGTCCTTGCTATTGATGCCGTTGTTTGTGTAGTACTGTTTGTTATTTGGTTATTGATTTGTCGTGGCATTGAGTGCATCCGTTGAATATCCTGTCATTTAAATATGCTTCCATTGCTTAATCAGTTTCTAAACTGGAGCAATCATGACTTGAACTCTTGAAGGCCTGATCATAGAGAGGAGTGTGTTTGGGTGTGGTGAGGAGCAGAAATATAAGGAAGCAACAATGATACTTTTACACCAATTTGGAGGTATGTGCTCAAAATACGCATTGTCTAGGAATTTGTTGTACAGTTTTATAGTTTCTTTGCCTATATATATATATATATTTATATATATGCAGATTTATGAAATTTATGAACTTCTCTTCTGAGTTGGAGAGTTTCTAGACCTTTTTGCAACCGCATAATATACTGTAGTTTTTGGGATTTGGAGATGTTCTGTCATTTCAGTATTTACTCTTGGTTTTCTTGCATAGTGTATCAATATCATGCATGTAATCATCTTATTGTAGTGTTGTTTTGAGGGAAGGTTATTTGCATTCCAGTTTCCCTGAATAGTTGGCATTCTACTATTATGTTTATGTTCGGGAATGATGAGTTTGACATCATTTATCAGCATGCAAATGAAGGAGTGAATGGAATTGCAGTGGGTAGGTGACTTTCGCACTCCCCAAATCTCCACTTACACTCCTCTTCAATACCCTGTTTTATATCACTCTTCTTCTTCACCCACTCCTACCTTCCATCACTCTTCTTCATATGCCATTTCATTTGAACACTTCATCTGCATCCCACACGCCCCTCTTTGGGCTCGCTGCAATCTCCACCACACTGTATCTCTGAGCATCCACCTATGAAATTTGGCTACTTTGAGGAATTTCGCTGCGGGTTGATGTTGATTTTTGTTTTGGAACCATGGATTTTTTATTTTTAGTTGGTCTACTACCACTCTACTTTTTGAAGTTGCAATGAGTGTTTACCTCCATGTCATATCCACGGATTTGAGACTGGAAGTGAAATCTTGAATATCATCAGAAGAACAGGAAAGAAGGTATTGATGTAACTATAAATACTTGATGGAAGGATAACCCCAAACTTGAGGCAAATAGAATCACCCGGTGTTGGAAGGTCACGTTTACATCCATCTCAAATTTGTATCTCATACACTGCCCAAATTTACCCAAGGACTTGTCACCTGCAGCAAGTTTGGGACTTTTGGGGCTCGAGAAGAATAATATTCATTTTAAGATAAATGTTCACCAATGAACAGCAGGGAGAGATATCGGGCATAGTTAAACCGTACAGGCAAAATGAACTCTTGTGATAACGAATGCGCATCTGATACATCCCAAAACTTTACATCCATAATTGGAGCTAATGCAAATCAGTTCAAGATAACCAAACCCAAAATTGGGAAACAATGTATATCATTGCTCTAGAGACTAGAGTTGGAGAAAAGTAAGAACAAAGGAAAAGTGTGACCCAAGACCCTAAATACAGCACTTTGGTCTTGCAGAGATTCATGTATAATGGAGTTTCTCAAGAATACACTCAGCATATTTAGAGCTCATTGACAGTCAGTCATTCTCAGCTGTTCTCAGCAGCCGCAGTTTCATCCCTACTAAGGACTTCTTCAGGAACCAAGACCCTAAATACAGCATAGTGATGGTTTAAGCTTCTTTCCCCTTGTAGTCTGTGAACAGAGCCCAATGCCCCTGCATTTGGGTTTGGAAAAGCAAAGAATATACGCCTGATTCTTTGATGCACAAGTGCCATTGCACACCTTCAATAATAATTAAATATTAGAATATTGAACATAGCAAGACTAAAAAGGAAAACCACAAAGCCCAGGTTTCCAATAGATTTTTTTCTTATGGAAAAGTAACACAAGACAAGGAACTAAGGAAGAAGAGAGAACATACACATTTATCACTGCAAGACCTATGAGGATAAAAAGGAAAGAATAATTATGAATCATATTTCAAATGTCAATTAGGTTCAAATACATTGACCAATGTAAAGAATGGTGAGAATAAAGTGCTACTGTAAAGTCCTATTCAGCGTCCATCAGGAGGCGCATAGTAAAGGCAGTGCAGAAAAAAGTATCATTTTTACTAGCAATTAGGTACAGACACTTCACTGTGATGCATCCCATACAAACTACTAAGAATAAAGCAAATGGATTCCTACCCTATCAAATTCCCATGGTACCATAACTTTAATAAGATAAATATAAGCATACCAGTTCAAAAGTGCGTTATTACCAAGAGACCTAAAAAATTGAAGGGACAAAAAAGAAAAGAAACTGACAGCACAGGATGCTCAGTTTCATGAACTTACATTATGCAGGGCTCCCAAGCAAGGTAAATGTCAAAACCCGTACATAGATAAGGCCTCACTGATAAAGAACTGGAACCTTCATCATTAGTATCCAGATGAACCTCATCGTTAACCTGAAAAGACGGCAAAATTCATAAGATCTCATTTGAACAGTAAAAGTCACCAGAGAACTTGGTGTTCAAAGACAATGTCCTCATGTAGTGTTAACAAACGTGCAGTGTTTCACAAATGTGCATTGTTAACGAATGTGTGAAAATGAGATACTTAACAGTTCACAAGCTTCATGTTCTTTTTTTTTATTGGTGAACCAAGCTTCATGTTAGAAAGTAGAAACAATACATAATACAGTAAAGACCCACTTTATTGAAATTGTAGAAGGTTTTCTGAGATAAAATACATCAGGGGGCTTTTCAGGGAAATGAGAAATTAGATTAGAGTAAAAAACTTGATTAAAATATAAATCATCTCCTACAAAATGCAAGAGACAGGACAGAGGCAAGAGAAAATCTTCGGGGAAAAAAATAAAGATGTCACCACAATAAAAAGAGAGAGAAGAAAAATATTTAGTAAATGATGGGAAGTGAATAAACACCAAACAAACCCCTCAGCTCCATATAGTAGTCTTCCCAAAAAGGTCCAATTTGAAGGCTGAAGCACAAAGAAATAACTCACATTTGTAGAATGGGTCTTTTGTCTTTTGGCTGGAGAGCCGGCAGAAGAAGACTGTGTGTGGTCCATTTCACCATACTTATCTTGGATTTTTCCCAAACTGGGGAAAAGATGAATGTCCCTGGCAGCAGAAGATTCAATAGCAACAATAGCAGCATGTCGTAAAGGGTGCCAAGAGCAGGAATTAGTGTCTGATTGTTGCTCAGCCCATCGCCAAGGATATAAGCAACAAACACCAGTATATAATTGTTTTGAATAATTTGGCAAACTGTTTGAATGCAGAGTTTCATAGCTCAATACTCCATCTGATTCGCTATGGGAAACAGAGGCTTCTGGCTTTTTAAAGAAGTATGTTTCAAGGGTGGTCTTGTTTGCAGGAGCATACCAAGAGCAGGTTTGATCACATGCAGTAGCAATAACCTGTTTAACTGATGGATCTACTATAACTGCAGCATTGACTACCTGCATACAGAGTGAATGTGTAGCATGCAAATACACTCTATGAGAAGGCCATAAAGGAAACATAACAACACAAATAACAGAGATTAAAAGGCTAACAAAAGGAAAGTACAAAAGCTACCATATTAGCACCAGACTTCGCCAACTGAATAGCATACTTCATGAAGCCAAACACCGACTGTGAGTCCTCTTCACCGAATCCAGTAATGCCATCGATATTACTGTATTTTCAAGGTAAAGCAAAAAGAAAACAAGAGTCAGGGATGGTGTAAAACAAACTATTATTTTACACAGTGCCTATTTGAGGATTGCAGAACCATCGTTCAGGCCTCAGGGAAGAAAGTAGCAGCAACCCACACTAAAAAAGGATCTGTATGTAACCACCCAATATGATATTCAACCAAAATAAATCTTATGTCAATATTAGCTTAACTTTCATTAAATAGTAGAAAAACATGCTGCAATAGAGACATTAACTATAGGATTGTAAACTAACATCCTGGTACCTATAACATGAACCTGTTCCATCACTTATGTCGAACTGTTGAAGAACAAATTCAAGATCTACTATAGATCTTTACTGAGATATCTTTCACCTCCTCATCACCCTAATCCTAGAAAGGAAAAACTAAAGACCCCTACACATCAATAATTGAACTCACTATCTGCAAAGAAAATGCTAGGACACTACTAAGAAGAAAATTTGTGCTAAAATAGAATTATGTTTAGGAAAAATAACCAAAATTAAATAACCCATAATTTTATAAGGAGAAAGGGAGCTTACTAGGTTGGTGGATGATAAGATGTTGGCCATAGCTTGCATTGTTCCTCCCACTCTTCTTTTGATAATGCAGCATACTTGCAGACCTAAAATTGAGCGGATTGAAATGTGAAAACATGGCTGTCTTATCTAAAGACAAAGAAAACAAACACAATCATAGCAAGTCTGGAGACAACCCGCAGAAGAGTAGGTTTTTGGAAGACAAATCAAAATGCAATATTCAAAACAGGTAGCAAGTACCTATGAAAGGGATCAATAAAAGAAGTTTAATATGTGGACAATTAGCTAGAGCAGCAGATGCTGTAGCGAAACTGATTGCAAAGGAGGGGAAATCGGGACGTCATTGTATCTACTAGGCAATGTCTGAGTGCAGCTACATGAAGTGAAAAACTTAATAAAAGAAAGTCTAACAAGCTCAGCATTAAATAGAACACAATTAAAATTGTATTCAATTTTAATGTAATATAAATATGATAAAGTGATGGTCTAAAATGAATTACATAATCCACCGACTATAGTCTTAAAAAACTTTTAAGGAAACACTTCCATCATACTTCCTGAAAAGCCACTAACTTCTCACATGGGTATAGGAATACTTGAGCCAAATAATACCTTCAAGACCAGAAAACAGAGAAAACAGCACACAGCTTTGAATGGGCTCAGAACATTTGCACGCATGGAAGAGTAGAAAAGAAATGACAAAGGGTGGGGCGGTTGAAACCAAGGGAAAACAGCACACAGCTTTGAATGGGCTCAGAACAACATGAAGTGTAATTAGTTATGCAATGAAGGTCTTCATGCTTATAATCTAGAAATAATCATCCAGATGCAACTGAGATTTAAAAAATTACAACAATACTATAGTATAACAAAAAAAATTGACACTAAAATAATAAGGATAGTCTCGATGTTTTCAACTTGTTTGTAATCTGCACTTTATATTACTTTCAGAAAAAGCACTAATTAAACAAGATTAAAATACTGGTAAAAAAAAACATGATTAAAACAGAAAAAGACCCACTTTTGTGATAAAAGGACTCAACTGGTAGGAATTCATAAGCTCCTGTACATCATGCGGAATGCTGTCCAAAGGATTACCATTTTCGGAAGATAAACATAAGATCACGGATAACTGAGTTCTTCCTGTCAAGAACATCAATAGTCACCCCCATATTTTTGATATACCCTAAAATCAGATTGTAAGAGCAAAGTGGTGCTACAATCAAGGGAAAATATTGTTTTTACATAAATATCAATTCTTCCCAGAAAACGCCCTAATCAATGCAATATCAAGCACTGCATCCAAGCAAGAGGTGTAAATATCAGAAGCTGGTAAAAGGATCCTACTGATATGCTAAAATAACAAGAGGTTCATACCCCCATTGAGTGATGCGAATGATTATTCTGTTGTTAGACTTTCAAATCATATTGAGGTGAGGTGATAGAAGCCCCGAGACCCCCAAATAGGTAGGTGCAGTTTTCTTTGAGTAATTACATTGTAGGTAAATAAACATGATCCCAAATAAGCGATTTGTTCTGTTTGACCAAATGTAATAACTAAGATTTTCCTTACTGGTTACACATTAACATCTCAAATTCAATGCCAACGAACCCTTATGAGTCTGGTGAAGATCACAAGCTAACGTACACTTTTCTCAATCCACTAAATTTAGATATCGGTTGCCTTCAAAATCATCACAGAAAGTAATAGAATCACAGAAAAAAAAACCCTCATGGAGTAATCAAAGAACACTTTTTGCAATCAAAAGTCTTGAATATGACAGACAGTAATTACTGTAGTACAAAATGAACGACATAATTTTGCTTAGTGTCAACTGATTTATTAGATATAAAAGCTATTGCTAGAGTGGACATGTAGGAGGTAATCTTCATTTGAAGTGAGATTTAGTGAAACATTTCATGCATTCTACATCACAATCATAACCACGCAATTTAGTAAGAACTGAGAATATGACAGATACAGACCTCCTTCAACAAACTTCTTCTGCACCCGCTTCACATGCCGTAGACTTTCCAGCTGTGCTATTTGGTTTAAACGCCTAAATGATTTTTCCATCAATTTACTTTGTCAACAGGTAGAAACACAATGACGACAGACCGAGTAAAGTAAACCAAACCAAAAACATGTATACTAGAAAAATGGAATGGAAAACAAGTAGGAGGCAACCTTACAAGAGTGTTGGCCACTTTTGGGTCTATAAATGAAGCAATCACATCCACTGTGGGTTGTTGGTTAGGAGGGATAGGGGGGATGTCTGGGATGTGCACGATCTGCCAAGTCTCCATATCCCTAACAACAACAACAACAATTTTATTACTTTAATCTAACCAAAAATACAGGTTTGCCAAAAACTAGTAGAAAAGGAACATCCACTAACTCCATTAAGCTAAACTTTTAATTTGATTCAGAAGAAGCAGAGGTGTCTAAACTACAACCCATAAGTGAGAAACTGAACATATATCAGCAAATACTGCATAGCATATATAGCAAGACCCAGATTCAAGAACCCACTAAAGCGATTTCCGTACAAATCAAACCACCCAAAATTGATTAACCCAATGAAACAAAATCGCACTACTTACAGAGACTATGCTATCTGAATTTGGGCATCGCTGCTTTTCAAGGAATCGGGTTCCTAAACCCTAAAACCTTTAGGAATTTAGGGTTTAGAGTTTGGCGGGAGTAATTTGATAATTTCACCGTCCAAACTAAACCAAAAAGTCTTCTTGCCAAAAAAAAACCTACACCAAAAGTCCTAAACATTTTACCTCCTCCCTATTTATACCCGTGTTTTTAATCCCACTTTACCCTCCACCAACAGAAACATAATAATTTTCTCGACTGAAATTTCAAGAAGAGACTATATTGTGGGTTTTTTTCGTAAATAAATCCTGTAGATTTTGTTAGCCTGTGAACCATCTCATTACTGTGTATGGCTTAAACAAAGTTGAAATGATATTATCACAATGTTCTTGGGCTTTTGTTCATTTGGTAATCCTTTTCTTTCATTGAATAATATTAGACACGGATGAATCCATTTGGTAATGGATTTAAGAACTCATAACTCAAACTCCGCTATAACAAATTTGAAACCATGACAGACCGAATTTAGTTTCAAAATAACCACTTGTAAGCATCTAAAGCAAAAAACAAACTAGGATAAGATCAGCTGCTGCTAAAAATACCCAGTCACCAGCTACTTTTAGTCTTTTACTCAAAGCAGCAGCACAAATTTCTACCCCAAGTAAAAATCCGCTTTTGGCAAAATACACTATACACGAAAAGAACATTAAGCAGACAATCTTGCAAGTCCAAGTTCCTTTAGCTTGATAAAGACACAAGATAGTGGTGGACTTCATCTCTCCCATTCATCCAGAAGCTGTGGTTCCACCATCTTTGATTCGTGCACTTCTATGCCTCTTGGCACCTTATTTGTCAACTGATTCCAACCCATGATGTGGGGCAGTGCAAACTGCACAGCCAAAAAAATATTAATGTTAACATAAACGAATATAAACATGATTCTTACAGGAAACATTAGATTTTTTGTCATGTACTCATGTCTTACACTGCAAGCAGTCTTTATAACAGCAAATTCAGCAGTGGTGACAGGAACTGAGAAACTCTCTCTGGTTTTCAGTAGGTTGTTGACAACAGCTGCCACCAAAAAATAAGGTGATGTCAACTTTAACATTACATAGCATCAAAACACAACTTTTTTTGAGATTGAACAAGTTTCACCAACTAAAATCACTTGCTTAAATTTTAAACTAAATCGACCTCTTAAAGGAAATCTCAAATCAAGTTGAAGGAAGATAAATATGCTTACTCAAAACTTCGCATACAATTACAAATAATTATGAGAAAATAAAGCACTTACTCAAAGAAATAAAATAGCCATCTGCATGAGGCTTGATAGATAAGCTCTTCCTCACTTCACCAGATTTACTGTAACATGAATTGCTCATCAAGGCCAAGTACTATGCATTTCCTTAAAATAATAAACTTTTTTGAAAAAAAAAAAACTGATGCTTTGCTTTCACAATGAAACAATAAGATTATACCTTCTGAACATGTGACTCTTTCTGGGAGTTTAAAAACAACTAAAGAAGGAAGAAGAAGAAGAAGAAAACAGAAAGAAAAAAAAAAAAAAAAAAAAGTTGTTACATGTCTTTCCACAAAATGAGTATGGCAGAAAAATCTAACCTTGATTGCATTGAGGGATCATGAAATAATTCACATGAATCTTTGGGACCCAAGCTGATCAGAGACCCAACCTCTGTTGCTGACAAAGCAAACAACTAGAAGGAAATGAATATGAATAAGATGAGAGTGAATGAATGAATGTGAGAGAAGAGACACTAAAAAAATCCTTAGTCTTTTCTCCTACTTGAATTATTTTTGGGAAGTAAACAACAAGGAAATCCAGATATTGTAAATAAAAACAGCTGTGGAAATTACCTGTCTCTTCTCTGAGTCATATTTGCGCTCACCAATTGCAGGCATGAACTTCAACATCACGGAACCACGTCGATCAACTACAAGACTTCCAGACTATGCAATATATAAAGAGATAAATCATAAGATATGTTGTCAACTCCCTTCAAAAATATATGAGCTAATGAAACTAGGATTGAAAAAGAAAAGTACATACGTCCAATTTAGAGAATGTTGGGAGAACAGGAGTCAAAGAGAGTGCAGCTTTGCCTTTGTAGATAGAGAAAGGAGCATATACTTGATCACCAATTCTTCCTGCAGGTTCAGAAACAAAAGGACATGGATTTAGAACGAACCTTATCCATCAGGCAAGGTAAAATCCAAAAATCAATTGTATAAACAGATTACCTTTAGCAGAAAAATTCTGCCTGGCAGTTGAAAAGCTGGTGCTTTGTGTAAAAGCGTCCAACGATAAAGCATGTCTCTTTGACAACTGGTTCCTTTTTCAACAAAAAAAATAAGAATAATAATAATATTAATAATGACAAATAAGGGATTATTTGCAGGAGATGATCCTAGGGAATAGGAACTATTACAAGGATAGTCAGTGTTAGACAATTCAATATTTCAGTGGAAAACCATCAAAGAATTAACAAAGACGCATGCTAAAGCTACAATAACATGATTTGCGCATTAATGTAAGGACATAGGAAAAGCGTGGATCTCTTACAAAAATTGGATTTTATGAATAACTTTAGGTAATATTTCAAAATTGGGAAACTGATAGTGCCTATACAGCAAAAAAAATGGAAGAATAGAAGAGTTCCAGGGCATATTCGTTCTTATTAATATCAAAAGTAACCAATTAACAGTCAAGAAGAAAATATAAGAATAAAATGAAATCAATCATACAGATATACTAGTTCTTTATAATTATATATATATATATATAAGAAACAGAACTTTATTGAAAACACCGGAAGAATTAAAAAGACATGGACAAGTCGTCCACTGAAAAAAAACTCCTAGAAACAACAGCACAATTAAAATTAAACAATTTCTGCATTCCAATCTAAGCGAATAGCTAAAAGAAGCTATTCTTAAACGCTGAAGAAAACTCATAATGATGCCCAAAGACAGACTCTTTCCCCGCAACATATCCAGCTTCTTCCTATTCATTGTCTCAAAAATTGTTTTGTTCCTCCAACCAGATAACCTAAAACACAGCCATCATAGCACATCTTCCCAACCAACTCCTTTCTACCTCCAAAATAAGGTCAAACAATCAGCTGGAATGTCTCAGATCACATTACAACCTTCCCAAAGAGCTAAAGCAAACGGACAGTGCAAACACAGATGGTTCACATTCTCGGCCCCACTTTGCACAAAATATACCACTGAGGGGAAAGACAAGCAGACAGTCTTCTCCTCTAAACCACATCATAAGTATTTACCTTCCCATGAGCAATGATCCAAACTAACACCCAAACTATCGGAGGGCCTTGACCCTTCTAAGTTCTTGAACAGGGAATGAATTGAGGAAGAGAAGGGTTGTCCATTAGCTTCTTTGAGTAGAATTTAAAAGAAAATTCCCTCGAAGCCTCCAACATCAAACTTCTCTTATCTAGTCTGGGTGCAAGTGCAACTAGCACAGTGTCCTCAAGCTGAGATAATATGGAGAAAAGCTCCCCAACTTCCAAGTCATTCCAGTTCCTTCTAAACCCAATATCCCAATTTAAAGGAAGAATATAACCATTAGTACACATCCTAGAAATAGTAAAGTTACGCAAGAATGATAATCCATATAAACGAGGATATGAATGGCAAGAGGCTTTCCCCAGCCAATCTGCTTTCCCAAAACCTTAACATTTCCTACAAAATGGCAACAAGCCAAATATGTACTTCCCTGAATCACAATATTGGAATCCCAGCTATTTGCATGTACCCCATATTTACTTCTCATAACAGCATACCCATAAGGACTCTCTTGCTTCTTGAAATCTCCATAACCACATCCATGAATAGCCTCATTCCAATGTACTAGTTCTTTCTATATAATTCCAATGTACTAGTTATTTCGAATTTAACCCAATCACCACACACACCCTAAACCCTAAACCCTAAAGAAATGTAGGAACCCAGTAAAATTTCACCGTCCAGGAAAATAAAGATGTACATAATATATTTGGTAAAACAGTGCAACACAAAGTTCCAACCCTTAATTTCCATAAACCTATACACAAAATTGAACTCAGCTACTAAAAAGAAATCCATGGATAAAGGAATGGGTTTTTCATTTCTTAGCAGCTAGATTGATAAATTTTATGTTTACGCTTGTCTTAATTGTTCGAGATTTCAGTTTTCTGGACATGGTAATTTTGACAGCTCTATATTTTCAGGGTTTAAGGAAAATAAACAAAGGGTCTTTCTCATATTAAAAGCAAAAAAGAATAGAGGGTTGGTACCTGGAGGAGAAGAGGCGCAAAAGCTTCATCATCTTGGCTTAAGCTAGAGAAGAGACCTGAAATGAGTGAGTGCTCGCTCGACCACGCTTTGATTTAATTTAGGGAGGGAGGAGCAAAATGATTTTGTTTTCGGGCTAAATCACTATTTACGCGAATAATAGTCTTGCCTAGGTATTTACTTTGCCAATAATACCCTTCTGTTTTCCTTTTTCTTTTTTCTTATTTTCTTTCATTACATTAAATAATTTACAAAATGAGATCTTATAGTTTTACAAACAATATAATTTGGAAAGTTTTTAAAAGATTGTTTCTAGGAAAAACAACAATTTTTATCTACGCCACTATTTTATGCCAACAAATCTGCAACCATGTTATTAATTTCCCTATGCTATATGCTCAACTTCCAAGATTTCAAACCAACCCATCAACTATAATATATGACGGTTCATCATAATAACACATTTTCTTTTCTCAAAAGGTGAACCCAACAATTATCCTAAGGGGTATATTTGATATCTCGAAATCGAAAAAGTTGATTCATCGATCGTTCTCAAAATGGTAAAAACTTAAGTGGTATATGGTCAAAGAATTAAATTTATCAATAAAAAATTAGTGACAATGAAAATGTGGTAAAGGAAGTGAAGGTCCTAGAGGGGGGTGAATATGACTTTTACAACTTTTTCGTGTTAAATCGTTCTCAGGGATAGCAATACTTGTAACTATCCTGAATCACAATTGTACGATTATGTAAATTAAAGTTGCAATAAAGATAAATAACACAAAGATGTTTTTTACTCGCAGAAACCCTGCAACCAGGGAGAAAAACTGCGTGCCCTTAACTCTTGAAGGGCAAAACTTTCTACTATGTAATTCAACACTTCTTACAAGTTTGTAGCAACCTGGGATAGTTAGCCGCGCTTCTATCCTTCCTAGACTCTTCCTAGTCTACGACTTGTTCTACCTCACTTGTCTCTAAGTGCTTACACATAAAAGTTTCCAGAAGTTCCAACCTCAGAACTTAGCTACTTCCTAACTAATTCTTCTTGGACACCTCTCGGGTTGTTGCACTACCAATCACGCGTCATGGTATGTAAATGCGATATGAGTTTTATGAAAAGAGTTTGTGTTCAAAGCTCTAAGATTTACAATCAACAAGGAAGACTTATAGCAACAAGCTGAACAATGCAACACACAAATGAAACTTTGTTCAAGCTCTAAGATTTACAATCACTAGGAAGACTTAGAGCACAAGATGAACAATGTAAGATACAAATGAAACTTTGTTCAAGCTCTAAGATTTACAATCACAAGGAAGACTTAGAGCATAAGATGAACAATGCAAGATATATACAAATAAAACTCAGCTCAAGAAAATGTGTTATAACAATTTTCACAACTAAAACAACCAAGGAGGCAAGGAGCACCTTGCTTCTTATTTATAGGCTAAGATGAGGCTCATAAGAGAGCAACCACAAAAGCCCTTATGGTCAAAAGCCTTTTTGGCAAGCTAAGCAATAGATTGGACAAGTAGTCAAGCTAGCAAAAAGAAAAAGTAAAACTTTCTCAAAATAGATAACTTTTCAAATAAGAGGGAAAAGGTTTTGCAAAACCTATCCAAAGGGTTTCTGATCACTTGTGCACAACAAAACAGTTTTTCTCTAGTCACTAAACATAACCCTAGCAAAAGCATCGGTTAATGTATCATGTAGGGCTGGGCACGGGCCGGGCCCAGACATGAAATTCATAGGACCGGGACCGGACCGGCAATCACTATTTCGGGCCGGGCTTGAAAATTTCTAGATCAAGGACCGGCAGAAGCCCGAACCGAGTCTTTTCGGTTCGGTTTCTTCGGGTTTTCCGGGTTTTCTTGCACATGGAAACCTCTTCCCCTCTCAACAACTCGTCTGCAACAACATATTGGTTCTGATTTTTTATTTTTTTCAGTGATTGATATGGAGAAGATTTGAAGAAATCAGCTTGGGTTTGAGAATTTTTGTTGGTTTGATGAGAGAGGAAGCGAAGATTTGAAGGAGTGAAGGAGTCGGGGAGTTTGGGTTTTCATGGTGGTTACCTATGGTGATCTGAGAGAGAGAGAGAGAAACTGAGAGAGAGAGAGAGAGAGAGAGAGAAGTAGAAGAAGAGGAAAAGAAATCACGTGAAGAGGGACTGAGGGAGAGAGAAAGAAGAGAGTCAGAGGATGAAAGAAAAAAAAATAAAAAAGATGGAATATAGGCATATAGCACGTGAAGAGGGAGAGAGAAAGAAGAAAGAGTCAGAGGGAGAGAGAAAGAAGAAAGAGTCAGAAAAGAATAAAAAATATAGAGAAGACATAGAAAAAGTGAAAGACAAAAAGTCAATAACTTAGTATAATACGGACACATGTGGGGCTATTCGGTTTTTTCGGGCCAATCAAAAAACATATATTAAGGACCGGGCCCGAACCGGAAAATTGGATGGGAGGACCGAACCGGCCTAAAAAGCTTGTTTTTCAAATGAAAAACCGGACTGAACCGGCCGGTCCGGACCGGTCCGGCTCGGTTTTTCGGTTTTTACGGGTTTTATGCCCAGCCCTAGTATCATGAAACAACTAGGCATGTGACCTAAGCATGTGAGTCCTAGACAACTAGGTCATGCGTTGGAAAAGTATACACACAATCCCAAACGTAACTTGGACACCAAATCAGAAGCATAACCAACTGTTTAGAAAAGCAAAATATCTAGAAAGATTAAACCTTCACATGTAAGATAAAGATCAACTTTCAAGATCATTTTGTCACAAGGCAGTTATTCTGGGAACAGGATAGGAAGCAATTCTGCTATCCTTTGTGAAAAACAATGAGATCCATATGCATGATTTTACCTGAGTACCATGAGATCATGTTGGGCCTTCTCTTGGACTTGGGCCTTCAGACTTCATTTCCACGGGCCTGACTATTTAGTCAAAGGCTGTGTTTTGTTCAAAAGAGGATTGCCAATATCTTTATGCCTACAGTAAGTTTTCCTAATTTCCTACAAATTATAAGGTTAGCAAAAATTGGAGTCAAAAACACTTTTGCACCTCTATTTTCATATAAACCAGCAGCGAAAAATGAAGAAAATATTCCAATTCGATCAACTGTTTCATGAAGTAAGCTTTTTGCTTCAAATTTGCCATAATCCAATCACTCCAAAAGTAGCTAGCATACTAGGAGAGGAATATTAAAGAATTGCCAAACCTGTTTAGCCCTAGTACGTAGCAGCTACTTCTCGATCTGCTGTTTGTTATGATCGACCTACCTTCATATTTGTTCCGTCCTTTATGACTTGGAATCAAACAGAATAAAGACATTTAACAGAGACGAGGGTGAAAAACATGTTTTTCGCTAACATCTAGAACACTGTTTGATCAGGAAAAGAACAAAGAGAGGCCGCGGTGGAACACGACGATAACCTTACCAATAAATAATTATTTCAAAATTCACAATTAATTAATAAAGTCTATTAATCCAGAAAGGAACAACGTACTATATGTTCCTTCTTTCCAATATTACTACCGAATTTGGTATGTATTTTTGTCCACTTGATATTGTATGTGCATGGTTAGAGCTATTTTGGTTCTCTTTTAATTAGCTCTAACCCATGCGGCCATGCATATATGCATGAGCTACTATTTTGCGTAGCCCCAAAAATCCATCTCTCCACGCAAAGGGAGCTGCTGCTGGTTAATCTGGTTAACATTAGAGGATCCACTCCCGTCCTGATCATACCTCGCACCTGCAGCTTTGGAAGTCGAGTCTTCATTTCCGAGATGAGAAGTTACAAGCCGGTCCAGCATAGCCCATTCACTCATTCCCTGATCATCTGACGATCTTCCTCCTGCATTAACCATCGCTTGCTGATTTGGTTCGCATGTGCTGCCGTTAACCTCCAAGCCCGGCTCACACGCTTGGTACCGGAGGCTCTCGCTGCCGGTGCTCTCGCAGTCTCTGGGGTTGGTCATGAGCTGCTTTACCATGCCATGGCCAGGTGACGAGTCGGAAGGGAGGGCAGAATAGTCATTATATGCAGCAAGGGTTTTGTGGGAGTTAGTTGGTATATTAAGGGCTTGGGAGTGGAAAAGAGAGTATTGAGGGGGCGGCTGCAAATTGAGGTGGGCATAGTGAAGGGAGGGTGGTAACTGATCCTGATCATGATCATGAGGTCTGTTTAGTTCAAAGGCTTGTTGGCGTAGCAAGTACTGGTTGGTGTCTGATCTGCTGCTATGCGTATGCATGAAGGAGCGAGCTTGCAATTGGTTGGTGCTCATGGTCAGCTGTTGATGATGATGATGATCTGATGAGTTCATGCTAGAGCTTCCTCCTTCATTATTCCCAGTAACCTTGAATAAATTCTTCTTCTTAAACACCCTACATATCACCCAGCCATCTTCCTACACATATATGCATGCATAAAAGTTAACTAACATATATCCAATCTAGCTAGCTCTTAATATACTTTGTTACATATGAGACTTAATTAATTCGCGAGTGATCATGAGATAGATGGATCGAGAGACTTACAGTAGATAAGTTTCCTTGAGGATCATCGCCATCTTCAAGGCGGTACTCATGCATAATCCAGTCAGTCTTTTGGCCATGGGGAGCTCTTCCTCTGTAGAAAACCAGGGTTTTCCTCATTCCAATTTTCTTGTAAGTGTTTCTGATGCACTTGTCTCTCCCTGTTGCCTTCCAGAACCCAGCATTTGTTGCCCTATTCGTCCTCGACCCCGTCGGATACTTCCTGTCTTTGTGGCTGAAAAAGTACCACTCATTTTGCGGTGTCGACCCGATTCTACATCTCTCTACAACGTACACAAAAATATTTCTTTTACCTTGAGAATAATTAACACAACCAAATTCTATACAATATTTTACTCATTGTAATATATCAACTGTGAATGATCATGTACTCATGGGGCTTGCCCACATGAGAGAAACCCGTATCTAGAAGGAAGACAAGCTAGCTAGTTTTTCCTTTTTTCATTTATTGATTTCAGCAATGTGTACGTGTGCAGGTTAATTTTTTTTAATTATTCATTCATTTTCAATATTATATATAGAAATTGTTCATGCATGGATATAGTGCATACCAAAGTGCTCAATCCGAATATTCGAGTTGTCAGTAAATCTGGAAGAACTTGTGATTGTACTATCAAAATATAGTGTGTGTGTGTGTATATATATATATATCAACCTTCTTTTCATCATTCTAATCACTCATTCTTCTTTGATCTATATATGATTAAGAAACTAAGCCTCCTTACATTTAGTCGCCCGTAATAATTATGTGAATGAGATCCTCTAGTTAAACACACAAATTAATATGTGCGAGTGTGTTCTTTTGTAAGAAAAAATAAAAATAAAAAAGAATAAAAATTGTAAACCCAAATTAGTAATATATATGTAAAATCTAGAATTGGCATATGTATACTCCATATACAATTTACTTAATGTATCGAGAATTTAAGTACATGCATGAGGAATTGGCCTTTATTGTTCTTTTATTCAGAGAAATGTATTGGGGCTTCCTAATTTTCGCTTTCGTTAATGGGTCTTTTCTTGTTTTGGTGTTCTTGGTTGAAAGGTTTTGGTTTTGGTCCCCCTCTCTGTCACTTATTTCTTTGCAATAAATTCTCCTCGGTCTGATGAGGTTTTCACCAAAAAAAAAAGTACATACATGAGGATAAGAATAAGAAACATTCATGCATCCAACGAAAACCAACTAGTAGCTAGTAAGACAATTAATCTTATTGTAAAATTGAAAGCATCTTCCCAGCAAATAAGAAATGATCAATTAACCCCTCAAAAAGAAATGATCAATTAATGAAGCTTTTTGATAGCCTAAATCATCACTAAAAATAGTTAAGCTCAAACAACGTACAATATTATAGCATAAATGAATTAAGAAGTTAATTTGTAGGACGTAGCAAGTACCTTGCAACTCCCAAGGTTCCATCTTGTTCAAGTCGACCTCTCTGATGACCTCCATGTCAAACTTCTGAAAGGACACCTTCTTCTTCAAATAGTAGTGAAGCAACTCCTCGTCGGTAGGGTGGAATCGGAACCCTGGAGGCACACCACCACTCGATGTTGCCATTAGTTACCTTCCAATTTCAGTTTCAAATATTTCCAAGCAGATCGATTAACTCACAAGTTAGCCAGCTCGATCCTCAGAGTTTGTAGAGCTCTTTGTTTTGAGGATGAATCAAAGTTTTACGTGGGAATGGTGTAATGGGGATTAAATACCATGGTGATTGTCAACGGGGGTATGCAATGCTTTAATGGTTTTTGTGAAAAAGTTGACGGCCGGTGACTACGCCGACGGGGATGGTTAAAGCTATCGTAAAAAGCAAGTCTAATATATGTGGAATAAGACTACTCGATCCCAGCGATCCATGGATTTTCTACTGTAATTTACCTTTTCTGGGATCTTCTTCACCTGATTAACAGGAGCGTGGTTACACTCTCCAATCAATTAAGTCAATCATAAGACCGCCCTAGAGAGCTACCTTCTCCACTCGGGGAGATTTTGGTATATAATTGAATCATCTACATGTTCCTCTTCGATCTAGCTAGCTACCTTTTTTCCCATACATTTCTCATATTTCTCTATATATATATATGCGACCGGGCATATATGCATGATTGACAAGTGATCAAGAAATTTTGATTTGCTTGTTATATACTTATATATATTGAATGTTTATATCAAAAAAAACCTTTCATTCTTTGAAAACATGATATTTTCAAAGCAAAAACTATATTACGATTGTATTTCGACGCACGGTTTACAGTGACATTTTTTATGTCTATTTCAGCAAATTATTGCAAATTATAAATCAACTAAGCACATGCCGCAATTGTCCGATATAAAGATTGAAATGTTATAGAAAATATGTTTTTCAATTAAACCAAGATCTTCTAAGATATAATCTCATACTCAAAATTTATAAGGTTGTTAATTAAGTGATGACAAATTAATATCAATGCAAAAGTGAAGGTGCGCACAGTAGATAGATAGACGCTCAACAACGAGTCAGATTGGATGTAGGTATAAGTTGATGGCCGGTTCATTTTCATTACTCATACCTAAACTTTCTTTTGCCTCCCATTTAGAAATTAGAACGTAACTCGATCAAGTCGTTCATGCATGTACTCTAGCTACCAAGTACATATATGCTTGAAGATGATAGATGAATCATCATTAATTCATTTCGATATGATTTAATTTTGAGATATCGATGGTTAAGAATTATAAATCTAAAAATAATTAATTAGTTTCCCATTTGATAAGTTATATATCTCTCATATTGAGGATATCAAGTGAAATCGATGGAAGACCTAGGCCATGCCACCCCATAACATGCATCTTAGTTTTACCTAGCTAGCTAAATGATCATAGAATATATTAGAATGCACGCGCTCCACAGTGACTCTGGGCTCCCTCTTCTTATTTCATTTCCAAATAGTATGAAAGAAGTATTTAAAGCAATAAACGATCCCGAGAAAATCAGAATTAGTAATATAATTATGGGTTACTTGATTGTTCCCAAAGCAAGTCTTGGAAAACAGCTACTAATTAAAACTTCTTGGGATTTTCGTAATTGATTGGACGGCCGAATATTATTAGCATTCATATTAGCTAGCAAGCTTTAATAATTTAGGGTTTGGTCTTAGACGTACTCTTAATATCAAACAGTTGGAGACGCAGTCGCCATAGTTTTGGGCTCCATAGCACATCTGCACATGTATATAAGTAGGAAAGGCTTCGATTCGGATTAAGTCATTTGATTGAATTGCACTCTTCCCTTCTGTTTTTTTGTTTTTTTAATTATCCTTTCTATACGGGTCTACCCTCTGCATATCGATCATTAAAATTATAAGGATGATTAATATTAAAGGATTTATCTCAGGTTGTATATATATGAATCAACTGATGATTTCTTTGACGTACAATGTCATCAACTATCAAGTCAAGTCATGAGAGTACGTATGAGACCAACCCCAAGTGTAGGCTCAGGCTTCGCGATCGCTATCTAGTAATCTATTCTATGCCACGTACATGCATATATGACATGGTTTAATTAGCTCGATCGATCACCATTAATTAATTGGCTTCATGGTTTTCAGGGTGCATGGATATTTCATGGAAAGTCCGTTTCTCCTAAGGTTCATGCATGTTCATCATCATCATCTCCTTTTCTTGATCTTGGCTATATATTTGTTATATATGATAAAAATAAAAAGGAAATTAGGGTTAGACGAGGATCGTCCGATCTAAACCCTAAAAAACCTGTTATAAGGTTTTGATATATTGGATAAACTGAACGGAAAAATTACAACTCTAGTGTGTACGTGTTTAGTGTACGTTGTGGCAACGGAACCCACTCCTTGGGTATCACATACATAGTACCGATCGATATTATCCCCACTTAACCACCTTAACATCAACATGTGTAGGATTTTATCTCAAAATGCCTAGGTACTATTAATTAAGAGTAATTAATCCAACCACTTATATTTCTTATGTTGTTGTGTCTTTATTCCAATATAAGACTTTCCCTTCTCTCATCCTTGGTTTGTATATTGAACCAACATATAGACACAAATCCTTTTTCTAACTCAACTAGAAAATTAAGAACATATAATATATATATATATATATATATATATATATATATAGGGAATATTGTACCGTGATGCAAAGAGGAGTAGAGGACGTACCCTCGCTCAATCTTGTTTTGCTAGAGAAAAAATGTCAAAAGAATTAAGATGTTTGGAGGTTTCAAACTTCAAAGTGAGTTATTCTTCACTCAAATTAATGAGGATTATTATATACTGTTACATCGATTGTACACTATGGTAAATTAAGCATTAACACCTAATCCTTTTCCTCATCGATTGTTTCCATTTCTTCTAGTCTCTTTCTGTCACACATATATAGAAGTTCAAGCAACACTCATACTACTGTTTTAGTCGTTTATATATCAATTATACAGAAGTTATGCTTCTGGTGATAACAAATAAATATCTAATTTCTAGTAATATCGTTTCCTAGCTGCAACGGGTTGGTCTATTTCTTACTTTTACTGTATAGCTTTGCTTAATTAGTAATTAACACGGTCACTGGCCGGCTAATTCTAAGCTAGCTTAATTATTTTGTCTCTTAATTTGCATTAAATATGTGAGGGTAAGTCAATTATTAAAATGCTTAATTAAGTAAGAGGCCAGTTATATAAAAAATCTCAAAGAGACTAAAGTAAAGTGTTTGATAAATTGTCTCAAAGAGAGACTAAAGTTGTGAGACTGTGGAGTGTTGTCCCACATTGAAGAAAATGGACCTTGCAAATGTGCTTATAAAGATTTTGGCCTATCCAACTATTGCCAATTGGTTTTGGTTGTGATGCCTAGATTACTTTATCGATCATGATATCAAAGCTCCCACGTTTGAAGCCAAATGGTTACAAGTTATAATTGTGTTTCAACTACATAGGAGTTGGTTCTTTTTTCTTTAATGTAGTTAACTTCTCATATATATCGTTGTCACAAAGAATGAAATAAGTTCGAGCAATATTGCTCATATAGTTACCAAACTAGTAGTGGATAGATATATATAAGAGGCCTTGCTTCTGGTGATAATGAAAAGCTAGTAGAAAACAAAAAACAAACATTATTACATAGAAAAGATTACAATTTGGATTGGTCCAAATTTTACTCTTTTGAATTAAATTAAGGCAGCTAGCTAGCTAGCTAGCTGGTTGTTGTTGCATCGATCCGATGTGATGTTTCTTTTAGAATAAGAGTTTAAGTTCACATTGGGAAGAACACTACGTACAAGAGACTAAATTATACATAATATAAATTTGTTCATTTCAAATTTTTCAGCAATCACAACTCACAAGAAAGGGAGGGAGGGAGAGGGTGCATGACTATAGCTAGATTTCGAATTCAAAATCAAATATTATGATCATGACGATCATTGATCGATCAACTACTTTTGCTTTATAACGGCGGACTCTTTTGAATTCAAATTGTGGCCAAATGAGAGAATATCTAGCTTTAAGAAAGCTAAAAAAAATAAGGACCCCAGGAGTGCCGAAAGTCCATCGTGCATGTTTATAAAACTATATATAATTAATAACAAGTAGTGTGGCATTATTAGTTAGTACGTGTTTAAATTAAAAGTAGCTAGATTAACATTGCATAATGCATATGTATATACCTGCTGCTGCCTGTGTAGTCCATTATATATATATGTCACTTGCCACTTTCTTTCTTGCTCTAGCTTCGTTAGTAGTACAGTACTAGACTTAGAGGCGCATATCATAATTTCAATGAGTAATTAGTAAGATGAGTAGTAGCTCTGTGTGGCAGTTGTCAGGTAGTACTACTGGTAAAGATGATCCGGTGGTCATGGCGTCTGGAGAAGATGATCGTGATCAGTATCAAACATGGAGGGCAGCAGCAACAAGGCTAGCACTGATTGACAATCAATTGATGAGGATGACTAGTACCGCCGCAAAATACCTAGATCATGAAGATGATGACGATGAAGATCATAATGAGGAGGATTATTATTGTCATAATAGAAAGACTAGTTCCAATTTCAACAACAACAACAATACGAGTTATGTGGCATTGAAATTGTTAGAGATGAAATTAGGCAACTCGCAGGTTGTGCAGCAGCAGCAGCATAACAGTAATTCCCTTCATTACTATGTGCAGCAACAGCAACAAAAGCAGCAGCAGAGTGAGAGTGAATATTATTATAGTGAGAGTAGTAGTCATGACAATTATTATTGTTATAATTACAATAAGCAGCAACAGCAGCAGCTGTGGCATAAGACACTGCCTCAGGCTGAAATGCTGCCTAGAAACGAAGTCTTGGGAGGTTACATTTTTGTCTGCAACAATGAAACCATGCAAGAGGATCTCCACCGTCAACTCTTCGGTACGTAATTATCCTTACTTAATTAGTTTCCTGGCCTCTTTTGTTTGAAACCATGGTTCGATCAATTCAAGGAACGTATATTGTTTTTCTTTTTTGTTCAAACAATTCGATCGAATCATAAAGGAATGCAAAATGTTACAAATCTTATTAACTACTTCTCAGGGCTCCCTCAGAAGTACAAGGACTCTGTAAGGGCAATAACCCCAGGCTTACCCCTTTTTCTTTACAACTACACAGCCCACCAGCTCCATGGAGTATTTCAGGTTCATTTGCTTAACTATATATATATATATATATGACTTTGTAATCTTAGCTGCCTAATTGAATTTGAGCAACATTTCCTAGCTTTTAGATGCTATGATCTAGATTTACCTATTCATTTTCAACGTTTCAAAAGGCCGTGAGTTTTGGAGGATCAAATATCGATCCGACAGCATGGGAAGACAAGAAGTGCAAAGGAGAATCAAGATTTCCAGCACAAGTACGTTAGTACTATATACATCAATCCTCCATCTTAATAGACTGTGTCGATCGGATTTCGAAACATAGATGGAGATCATGTATATCATGCATATTCCATCATTAATTTCAGGTTAGAATTCGAGTCAAGGAAAGGTGCAAACCACTTGAAGAGGATGCTTTTAGGCCAATACTACACCACTATGATGGCCCAAAGTTTCGTTTACAACTCTCTGTGCCTGAGGTACCTAGCTACTAATTCTTCATTTCAAGTCTCATTGCTAAAATTTCTTTCATTCGATCACAATGCTATCTTAATTGGCAATATATATAGATCGAAAATTTCATGTCAGATCAAAAATGTGATTCCTATACAATTTATACAACTGATATATCTACTCAACGTACTGGTGTAGCATGCATTACTCTTTTATGCCCATATATATACAGTCCCGCATTATAGTTAAAGGACCAGTACTACAGGCCAGTGCCCATCTGAAAACTGACCTTTGCGAATTAATAACATTGACCGAATAAATCTAATTATTTGAACTTAATTATAATTAGTATATATATGTTTTGGGCCTTGGCCTTAACACTTAGTGCTTTTCAATTAATCTCTGGAAGTAACTGAAATATTATATCCATTATATTGCATGCAGGTACTTGCATTGTTAGACTTATTCGAAGAAGATCACCGGGTCTAACTCTGAGGGGCATGCAGCTTCAGAAACTAATTACAGCAGCCATATCTATATATTAATTTGTATAAATGGGAGTTAAAAAATCACTCCCCAAATATATATATATATATATATATATATATATATTAATTTATGATATAGTGGTAAAATTAATGTAAAAAGGATTTCAGCAGCATGGAATGGTTGCTTAATTAGCTTTCACAAAAATCGCCTCATCATGAACATGATGATCAGAAGTGAAGATTAAAAAGTTAAACTAGACACGTACGTACGTACCATTATTAGCATTTAGCAATGGGCCGGGACATATATATATATATATCTCTATGTTTGAAAGGTCATATATGGCTCATATAGCCTTCCTTTAATCAAAGAATATATAATACAATCCATTAATTAGTATATATATATGTGTGTGTGTCAGTGACTC
The DNA here is from genome assembly GCA_029955375.1 of Rubus parviflorus. NCBI lineage: Eukaryota > Viridiplantae > Streptophyta > Magnoliopsida > Rosales > Rosaceae > Rubus > Rubus parviflorus. The sequence goes on from JARGGL010000001.1 coordinate 34,597,244, forward strand.
AGTGTGTGTGTAGCTAGAATCGGAAAGATTTTTAAATTTGAAGTAGTTGATCTTAATTCATATATATTGAAAGCTCATTAAACTTGGTTAATTACTTATGGCATCAAGAGGTATACATTCCTTTTTAAGATTCTAAACAATTTTTTTGGACAATTGATACGTACAGAAAAAACAATGTATACGTGAGACAAAAAGAAAAGAAAAGTGTATACATAGTAAGTGAATAGATTATCCATGATTAATTCCACAAAATTGTTCATTAGAGATGTAATTAATGCTGGTGAACAAGTCATATTTCATTACAAAGCAGCTTGAATTAGGCTTATTTAGATTTGGACATTTTCTTACAACATACTATAATATATGATTAGCCTCTTGTGCGAAGAATTGTCAAGCCCAGAGAGATCAGAGGTCCTTAATCATTGAGAAGAAACACCACCGGCTATGACGACAACAATCACATAAGCCCCAAAACCCTCCGACGACGACAACCGTCGGGAACCGGCCGCCAATCTTAGCTCACAAAGATACTCATGGGGACGAAACAAAAACATGTGCCCACCCACCGAGTTTGACAGAGTAACACTGGAGTTTTGTTTGGTTTGCGGAATTAATTTAGGGTTTGAGAAAGAAAAGTTATTCATTTCTTATGTTTGGTATGCAAAAGATAAGGAACAACTTTCCTGCAATAAGATGTTACGTTATAATTAATATTTTTGGATTTGAAAGAAATTAAATTGAATATATACGTATTTTGTCCGTATGATCCTCGTAGATATATGGGCAGAGAAAATAGGAATTTAGTATTTAACACTTAACCGCAAGTTTGAAGCAAGAAGCAAAAGGATATCACGTGCCAAACCTAACATTCTTCGTTCTCATTCTTTGCTTCTCTCGTTGTTGTTGATCTTTTTTATAAGCCACGATGCTTCCATCATCCTCTTGTTCCAGTTACGGACACTGTTTCTCTCAAATTCTTGGTGACGATGATGGTGGCAGTCATCGTCTAAATTGGTCTCAAATCAAAGCTGACGGAGAATGGAGGGATCCTCCTCCTCCTCCTATTCCTCGCCCTCTTCTGCTATTTTCTATGATTTTCTCGACCGAATGCGAAACCCTGCTTCCCTCGATCTCGTCCGATCCATAAAAAGGTACCCTAACTCATAAACAGTTCTATTGTTTGGTCCAACGGAAAATTCTTCCTTGTATTTTTATGACCGGCGTTTCTTAATTCTTGATTTTCAGCTTTATTGTATCGTTTTCGTTTTACGCTGCGAACCCTGAAAATGATGGCAAAAGAGTTCAAGAATTCTTCACCACAATGGAAGATTCAATTAGGGATCATCCGTTGTGGGCAGGTGCCACTGATCAGGAAGTTGAAAGTGCAATGGAGGTACTCTCTCGCTGCTTAATTTTTCCTCAAATTCTCAATCAATATGAGGGATGGATCATACATTTACATTTAGTTTATGATAGAATTTGATAATTTCCTTCAAGTGCATATCAATTTCTCGTTATCATTGATCCCTTCCACTTCATACTAGATAAAGTGACCAAGCAAAACGGGTAGAAACCTTATGTAATTAAAATTAAACAATGGCAATGCAGCATATACCACCAAAGTTTATGCCTCGTATTGAGCTAAAATCTTTGCAGGGTTTGGAGAAGTATGTCATGACAAAATTGTTCTCCCGCACTTTTTCTTCTTTTCCCGAAGATGCAAAGACCGACCTTGAAGTCTCTCAGAAAATACACTTGTTGCAGACTTTCTTGAAGCCTGAGCATCTGGATATTCCACTAGTTCTACGCAATGAAGCTTCATGGCTGGTAAGCATGCTGCATTTCCGCTGAATTTTGGGGACTCTTTCTCATTAAGTTGTATTGGCACCGCATTAGTTGTTAGTTTTACTTACTTCTGTGTAATTATTCTAATCCCATGCCCTATAGATTATTTGCAATATTAGATTTAGTGCTGTTTGCTGTTAGTTTCATGGTTATTATTACTGAAAGTACGGTGCATTATAGTAGAGTTATTATTTTCAGGTCTATGATTTCCAGCCAAGTTGTTGTTTTTTCGTGATTCTTCTTGAACAAGTAGATTGACCATAAGAGATATGTCATTTATGCTCACAATTAGTATCCTTGTTGTCCTGCTTGATACACAACTGAAATATGAATGAATGTGCATACTATGGAATGAAAATTTTTAAACAACACGAATGTATATATTTTCGGTTTAGGTTTTTCTTTTTAAGTTTCGAAGGGTGCTTATATTTAAATCATTGCTACTTATAAGGGAAACGGGGCATTTCTGCTCTCTGTTTTTCCCCTTTTTACTATGGAGGGGAAGGAGGATTTCTCTTTGAACAAAACTATATCTGAGAGGCTAACAAAATAATGGAAGTTAACTGTCATAATTGATTTCAAGGGTTTCTTCACTTATACTATAAGTACATCCAGAAGGCTCAAAAAGATATATGTTATACTTTCGCAGCATAGATAGCTACAGCTAACACTCCAGAGCTTATCTGTTTACTTTTAGTTTGAGATAATAAATAATCTTGAATAACTTTTTTGGTAGTAATAATTGCATAGAATATTGAATAGCTATTCTTCCCATCAGATATTTGTTGAATATACTGATTTTATAAAGACAAATGACCGTCCAGAGAAGTAGATTCTGAGAGGTTTTTAATGATTGTAGCTTCCCTCTTATCCTTTAATTGTCAATCGAGAGTCACCATTTCTGGCAATAATTTTATTTATGCCTTGTGAATGTCAAGGAGTGGCCATAATTTTTCTTTTTTCAACCCAGCTTGCAGAAAAAGAGTTGCAGAAAATCAACGCTTTCAAAGCCCCTCGTGAGAAGCTTCTCTGTATTATGAATTGTTGCAAGGTCATTAACAATTTGTTGCTCAATGCATCAATGTCAGAAAATCATGTACTAGCCGGAGCTGATGACTTCCTTCCTGTTCTTATATATGTTACGATCAAGGCAAGCTCTCCTTGGTAATAAGCCATTTTGTTGATCATCTGTAACTACAACTTTGGTTCCTATGTTTTTTCACATGTCTGAAACAAATTAACTTCTGCCTGTTTCTATTACCTCATTATTTTGATGCTCATGCCGGTGCCTGCGTCATATCTTGTTCTTAATATTGATTGTCTTCTTTGTTTTTATAACCTCAGAGAAATTGATTGAACCCCTGTATAATATTTTCTTTTTGATCCAGGATAATGTTGATTACTTTCGTAATTTGATGGCATGTCTATACTTTCTGTGTATCTTGTATCATAAGCTACATGAGAATTGATTTTTTTTGGCCTGATGCCTAAGAAGGGATTGCTTATCAACAAATTAATAGCTACTTTATATTCATCATAAGGCATACAGTTAGTTATTGCATTTTTAGTTTTGAGTCGTTTAATTATGATGTAGATCCAAAGTTTGATATCAATTGTACTACATCCAAAGATACTAAGTTGTTTAGTTTTACACTATTTTACAGGCCAATCCTCCCCAATTACATTCCAACCTCAAGTTTATTCAGTTATATCGACGGCAGGCAAAACTTGTGTCAGAAGCTGCCTATTACCTCACCAATCTTGTCTCAGCCAAAACATTTATTTCTGAGTTAAATGCTAAATCTCTCTCGATCGATGAAATTGAATTTGAAGAGAGTATGCAAGCAGCAAGGCTGACCAATGAAGAAACACAAAAGGAAGCCACACCCACTCCGGAAGAAATGACAACCTCACAAGGTCATGCAGATCCTGTCCCTTCAGCGAGATTGCATGATAAAGAAGCAAGGGGTAAGTTTGAAACTATAACAGTTTTCATTTTCCTATATGTTACCCCTCAGTCCTGTTTCCCCTATAACTGTAATGGGTCTAGGATTAACAAACAGCATCCAATCACAGGCAGGCTCAAGTAGTGTACAGTTTTTTCTCCCAACTATATTACGTAGTACAATAGAAACAACCAATATGTTGCAATGTCAACCTATGCTTAGTATCTACTTATAACATTAAGTTGCCCCCTCTAGAGACAAATAGCATGGGACTTGCTTGTTTTTCACTCTGTTTTCTTTCATTGTTTTACAAATTTTAAATTCTAGGATAATTTTGTCCGGTCTTTCAATCCATATGCAAGGGTATATAGTGTCTACATTGTCAGCTCACTGTAAAAATGTATGGTCTTTTGTTTGATCAATGCTTCCAGACACTTGGTAGTAGTGAGTGGATCTGAAATTGCTTTTGATTACTACAGGTGCGTCAAATTACCCTTATATGGACAAAGAAGCTGGGGATTTGACAATTGGAGATGTGGAGAGATTGCTGAGTGTGTACAAGGAAGTTGTTACCAAGTATACTGGCTTATGCACTGCTTTTAGGCAGCTTTCATTTTCTAGGATAGAAAACCATGTCACTCCGTTAGAAGATAGAAATGTCTTGTTACCAGAGTCCAAGGAAACAGGTACTAATTCAGATCAAAGAGATGGAGAGTGAAGAGGTAGATGTAATTTTACTAGATCAGTTACTAAATCATGACATAATTTTTCCTCAGATTACAATAAATATTTGTTTTTCTTTCCATTGAGCTGCTGCTATATACACACAAAACTTCACGGAACTCATACAACGAGAAAAATCTACCCCCATCCAAAATCTAAACAAAGGTTTAACTTTACAAAAGGATTACAGTCAACGTACGCTAGAAGTCATGTTCAAGTTAGATGCTACGCCTGGACCATCAGCTGCAACAGCTTTGGCTCTGCAAGTTGTGTTGGTGAAAGGAACACAATTAGCTTCCTCGGCAGAATCATGGGTGCTCTGGCTTTTCTCGCGGTATGAGCTCACACATCTCAGGCACACAAACTTTGCAGGGATTTCGTCGGAGCTACTGATGCCAGCACACCTTGTGTGCTGCCAAACACCACATGTATCACAAGCCAACATTCTCTCCCCATCATCATCCTTAGTCCCACATGTGCAATCAACAATCCAGCTTTCAATTCCTCTCTCCATCCGGAAACGGTTAAGCCCATGTTTTGCAGGGCATTTCCCTTTCAAATGAACTGAGCCGCTCGTTCCAACCAGCAATTTTGCTGTAATTGAATCTTTTATAGAGCCACATCCATACAACTCCTCCACTTCAAACCTTTTAAACATGGCGTATACTTCCTGAAAGGCTTTGGTTGCTTCACTTTTGAGGTCAGCAAGAGTTGCATTCAAGGGCAAGACAATTAGTTCTGGAGGCAGGACAAAATCATCCTTTGGGTGGTCTGAAAGCTCCACATGACACCAGAGGTGAATACCAGAGGGGTCTTCTACTTCCATTTTATCAGCCTTGTAGTCCTTGATAAATTGCTTGCAATCAAGAAGCTTAGATGCTGCGTCGATAACACTTTCCCTAATCGCTTGAGGTGCATAGCTTAACATGGTGTCTGGGTGGAGAATGGAATCATATAAAAATTTAAGGTCACCAAGGATTTGCTGTTCGGATGGAAAATTTGGCTTCAACTCAGACCTTCCAATAGTCAATGGCTCCAGCCTGTTACCATAGTTAAAGTTAGCGTATGTATTAAGTGTATAAAAGGGACTGAAACCAAACATATGGTGCCTCTCACCTGTATTCGACATCAGTGGAATCGGGATTGCATCGTGCCTCAACTACCATGTTATTAGCTACCAACTGCCCTCCCAAGTGTTTAAGGGAGTAATCAAGAAGCTGTGGGGAGAAGGTCTTGTATAATGCACCCTTGAGAGCGCGTTTTGACACCCAACTAGGCTCACGAACTGCTGTAAGCAGCTTGATCATAGCTTGTTGCACATGTTGGACATCATTGGCCGTCCACACACACAAAACGTTGGAAGTGTCATGGTCGGATGCAGTAGGCGCACGGGATTTAGGAATTAGAGTCAACATAAATGTAAAAAGATCCTTGATTGTTTGGAGTTGGGCATCAGACAAAGATTGGTAAAAAGCAATAACAGACTGCAGGCGAGTCCTGGGTCTTCTTGGTTGGAATTGAAAAGGGTGTAGGGGCAAGGTGGAGATGGTTTCGACGGCTTTGTGGTATGAGTCTTGCGTGAGAGCATAGCTCCCAGAACGAAACTGGTAACCCCAATTCCCATACCAAGAACGACCGTGAGTGACTGCATGCAACAATCGGTACTCCATCCCATACTTTTTGGACACATCCATCACACTAACCTTCCTGTTAAGTGGAACAACACTGTCAATTTTTTACAATTAATGAAGTGATTATGTTTGGTTATGGTAAAAAGGACTATGACCTTGTAACCAAATAAAAAAAAAAAAAAGGATTATGACCTGACAGAGAGGGCTTGACAGAGCCTATCCCACAAGTCCATAATGTGAGTGCCAGAGAGAGTGGCGGAGCCTCCTTGTCTGCCATTGAGGGTAAGAAGGTGAGCGAAGCCATTGGAGTGAATGACAGCGTGAAGGAGATGGGTGTTGTCATGCAATTGATTATATGCCCACTCTTCAACATCATCTGCCGTGTCCTCCGCCGCCGTGGCACTAATAGAGTTGCACCACTTTCCTGGCGGCGGCTGCTGGAACTGGAACGGGGTCTCACTATCACAACTCTCACCGTTGCTTCTTATTATCAAGTGATATCGCTTTCTGCACACTGGATGCCCACTCCAACCTAACAACATTATCCAAACTCTAAATTAATAAATTAATTAAAACTTCAAAAAGAAAAAGAAATACGAGTCGGTGATTGGACTCACCAACGACTCGGCACTGGTCGCAGTAGACGGATCGTCTGGAGCGCGTGACGTCCTCCTCCACGATATCCAAGGGAAGGACCACGCCGGCCGGGTCGAGCGGAGGACCGACCCGGAGGGCGATCTGCCAGGTCAGCAGGGAGGGGAAGAGCGAGGAAGACGGGAGCGTGACGCGCGCGTGCCGACCCAGGAAGTCGCGCACGTTGTCACGGAAGGGTCCGTCGTCTGGAGACTCAGGAGGAGGAGGAGGAGGGAAGGTGAACAGGTCCGGTAGATCGGCGGTCACCCTCCTCCTCGCTCTCTTGGTAGGCCTCTCGATCACAACCATGGTAGATCTGAGCCTAAGCTAGTTGGTATCTTGTTAATTTTTTTTTTTTTGTATATATATCGTTGGTGATTTGAATTTCAAACTTACACAGATTCACACACAAAATACATACAAGGATAAATTAAATTGAATCGAATATTTGAATTAGATCTGTACAGGAAAAGAGTGAGGGTACTCTACTCACTGGTCTCGTAAACCCAGAGAAGAGAGGGATAAGAAGTTTTAGATAGGATTTATCTAGAAAACAGGGCACCTCTCTGTTCTTTTTTTTATCTGAGCTGCTGCGTTTTGGATTCCTTTTACTTTTATTTATATGGAATCCTAAAATCCTTAAAGTCCTAATTGCTCTTGTTTCGTATGGCGGTTCCTGATTTTTCTCTTGGTATTCTGTTTCTTTTTCTTTTCTATTCCTAATTTTCCACCTCCTTTTAATTTATAATTTCTTCTCGACTTCTCTTAAAAACAAAACATTTAATTAATTTTCATATCGGTTTCCCCACTTTTGTATATTATTTGTATTTTCAGTGGGAAAACCAAAGTCCGTCCCCAGTTATCGGTATAGGTGGACTAATAATATTGCACAAGCCTTTTGGACCTTCTTTGTCCCCATAATGTATGACCTATACATGGAATTCTCTTCCCTTTACTTTTTTAATTTTGATTAGAAAAAGCTATTATATTTAGTGGGAGTTTCTAGCACATTCACTTCACATTCATGAATCGTTTGGTTTACGAAAAGGAAAACCTTTACTTTTCGGGAAGGTATTCAATGCACGGAACGTGCACATGCACGTAGCGCTGAGGTGCACACGATCATGATTTTTAACGGTCAACCGTTATGATCAAATTAGTCAAACAAAACGAACCGTTGGATCTCTATTTGGACGGCTGAGATTGAACGTAATGTTACACGGACCGTGCATAGAATAATTTCCGTTACTTTTCACATGACATTAAAAAATAAACTTCTCATTAAGTTTTTCTACCAATGTTTGAAAACGTTGGGAAAACAATAATAAAAAATAATTATGTTTTCATTCTCGTGTTTGGTTTGTGTAAAAATAGGAGAGGGGACTAAATCATATTAATTTTTGAATTATATCCTTATTTATTAAAACATAAATTCTTATAGTAACTTTAGCAGACTCTTTATCTTAGAGCATCTTTAACAGACTCTATCTTAGCTCCTTAGCTATTTTAGATAACATGTTTAACTTTTTATTTATTTTAGCAGCTGCACCAACCTCCTAAATGACTCTCCATTTTAGCTTTTAGTTATATAGTTCCTAAATATATAGAGCGAGGTGAGGCTCTCTATTATTTTTGTTAATTTAAAACATTCATTTTTAGTTATTTTGTGTAATTATTAAATACACTTAAGCTATTTTTTATTCATTAATAAAATAATTTAAATTCAATACTAGCTAAAGTAGAGAGCATTGATGCAGACGTATTTTCAAACTAGCTTGCCAAAATAGCTTTTTAGCTACTTTAGCTTAAAATTAGTTAAAAATAGCTAGCATTGCTAAAGATGCTCTTAGTTTCTTAACTATTTTAGAGAGCATGTTTAGTTTTTCAACTATTTTAGTAGCTGCACCAGGCCACCAGCGAGTAGCTCTCTATTTTAGCTTTTAGCTATATAACTTCTATATATAGAGAGCGAGATGAAACTCTCTATTATTTTTGTTAATTTAAAAATTCATTTTTAGTTGTTTTGTGTAATTATTAAATACACTTAAGCTATTTTTTATTTATTAAAAAAATAAGTTAAATTCAATACTAGCTAAAGTTGAGAGTATTGGTGTGGAGTATTTTCAAACTGACTGGCCAAAATAACTTTTTATTCTAAAATTTAGTTAAAAAATAGCTAGCATGATTAAAGATACTCTAAGGCCTCGTTTGGTTCGTTGAATGGAAAGGAAAGAAAAGTGAATCATTTTCACTTTTCCATGGGAAGGGAAATTAAATTTCCCACTACTTTTCCTTTCCAGTGTTTGGAAAGATCAGGAATATAGTCAGTATTCATAAGTTAATTTCCATTATAGTGCTTGAGTCTTGTAAATTATGGCATTAAATGCAAGGATAATTTTGTCCTAAATTATGGCATTAAATGCAGGATTTTGGGATGGAAAGTGAATCCCTACTTGAGAGGAAGGAAACAATTTCCAGCCAAATTTCTCTTCCATCAGGAACCACTTTCCTTTTCTTGTAATTTCCAAACGCATGAATCTTGGGGGAGTGAATAAGTTTCCATTCCCATGACCCAAAATCCGCGAACCAAACATGGCCTAAGAGATTTTGGATAAAATTAGTAATAATAATTTTCATTAGGGATATAACAGTCTTTATATTATGTAATTAATGCATAGAAAGTATGAGGGAAAATAAATCTCTTATGTATGAGAGAATTAATTTCCCTTAGGTCTCGTTTGGTTCAAGGAAATGAAATCAATTTCTTGCTCTTTTCATATGCGTGGGAAATTGAAATTCTCATTAGTTTTGTTTTCAATTGTTTGACAACGCTAAGGAAACGAATCAATAAATAATAATATATGAAACAAAATTAATTATAATTTCATAAATTGTTATTTTAGTCATAAAAGTAATGTAATTAATGCAAAATTAGTATAATAAATGTAAGAAAGTAAATAGGAAAAATGATTCACTTGGAATATGGAATAAACCAATTTCCGAAAATGTTGTCTATGATCTTGTCATGCCACGTGGCCTATGTGACGGGCCACTATAATCGGTGGCTGTGTCATAAAATATTGAGTGGATAAATCATAAATTATTGAAGTCATCAATCATAGTGATTCGTCACATATGCCACGTGACGTGACGGGACCATGAAAAAATTCCTCCCAATTTTTCCCCTATTTTCTCTTAATTCAATAAAGTATTTCATTTTCTTTTGCATTCCAAATACAGGAAATGATTAAGTTTCTTTTTCCAAGTTCTCAATTTCGCGAATCAAACGAGGTCTTAGAGTTTTACTCATAACACTTATTATGGTGTCGAAATCTCATATTAGTATCTTGTACGCAGTACCTTGAGTCGTGTGGTAGAGTTTCCTTTATCACGACAACGACAACAAATTCTTTTTAATTGTGAGGTTTAAGAGGTTCCTATTCCGAGTGCTCTCACAAAATGACATTAATAAAGAGTTAATTGCACCAAGCTGATTTATTTTGTACAAGAACATGAATTAGAAGTTAGAAATTTGTTTGTTTTCAATCTCGCTAGTTTATAGATAAGGTTGTTGAAGACTTGAAGATTAATTTGTTTTCTTTATTTGGGTCTCTTTTCGTATTGAAATTGATATTTATCTTAAAGGTGTGCGAAGGTTCCTTATAAAAAAAATAAAAAAATTTGTCTTCATAAAAGAATTTTAAAATAAGAAAAAATAGAAAAGTAGGCGGGAGAGACTCCAATGTCCCGCTCAATTCTGAATTCTCTCCCGCTCAAATCTGAATAGAAATTAAAAGATGTAGAAAATATCAAAATAAGGTCACGATCTGACGACTCGATCACTTTTGAGGACAATGACAAATATGTGCAATGCAATCAGTCCAAAAAAAAAAACGAAAAAAGAGTACGGTGCTTTGGCTTTTGTCCAAGTTGTCCTTGTATATCAAATTAATAACAAACAGATATAGACATGTTTCAACTATATAGTCCTTTGGTAGTTTGACTATTAGTGTTATCCTAGCTAGGTCAAGCAGTTGTTTGCCTTTGTCAAAATGTATTAGAAATCAAGAATTAATATCTTTGCATAATCCTCAAATTAAATTTATTGAATCATATTTTATATGAAGTGCGTCGCATTATGATAAATGTCAAAAGAAAAAAGGAACAAGTAAGCGAATGAAGGTTAGAGGTCAAGGTTCCAAACAGCTCCAGTTCCTTCGCCACACGAGTTATGCACGTCTTTCATCCTCTCCACCGAGTTGCATATTCCGCTGCACTTCCAATCAAATGACGCCACGCACACATTCCCCGCTTGCGTCATCCTTTCGCAATCTATATCGATTAATCGGTACACAATTAAACTAAATTCAACAACTTCGTTCATATACTCAATAGATTTCTTAATACATATATAGGACTCGATCAGTCGACGTACCAGGATGGGTTGCACAACACATGGAGAGCTCGTCGATATGTTCAACCTCAAGCCCAATGAACCAGGATCCCAGCGACACGTCCTCATTCGCATACCTATGCAATATGGGCCTGCCCCAGCCCAAACCCAAAACACACACACTCGTGAGTCTAATATAGGTGATAGGGCTGAGAATCATAATGAATGAATTAAGCCGAGGAAGGGTAATTATAAGTAAATAGGTAGGTCTCACAAATTGGTGGAAATGTAGGCCGCGAGGTCCTTAGAGATGGCATAGATTTGGCCGGTGGCATGCCTGAAATACTTGTTCCCTTGTTCCCCAAATTTCCAATACTCTGGCTCGTGATATTTCACCCCTCTGCACCATCCCATCACAGTACGTAAATCTCAGATTAAACTAATTAATCTTAATTTGTTAAATTAATATATGCATGAATCGAGCAAGATCTCACTTTTGATACAGAACTGGACCTGACTTCATGCAACCAATATAAATTCTGGGTTTCGCCCGATGCCTTGCAAGTGTAGTCGCTAGCATACCTGCAATTAATAACGTTAATAATTAATTAAGTTTGAAATTGATGATGGATGCATGTATGGTAGGTAGGTACGTACCGAGATTGAGATGGACATCATCGTCCACCTTGACATAAAACTCAGCATCCCAAATGGAGATGGCGGTGGAGAAATAGAGGCGGGTCTTGGTGGAGAGCTCGTGGTAGCCCTCCACGTGGTTGAGCCTAAGAAAGTCGTTGTGCTCCGCCTCTTCTGCCTCAATCGCTCTGTCAAGTAACCCCCCAGGAGTGGCGCTCATTCCTATCACAAACCTTATTACAATCCCTTTCTCCTTCTCCAACCTCTTCAGCTCACCTCCTTCATGCCACGCAAGTTTAATTAATTATTAATGTTAATTGGCATATACAAATCTATCTATCTATAAAGTAAATAATAAACATTAACCTGTAGGCATCCAGGTTTCTCGAACTGATTTTCTTCGTTTCTTGCTGCTAAAGGCGGTATTGATTCCGATTACAACGAAAGCCTTCTGTCTATTTGGATTAATATAATTAGACGATGAACTAATAATTCTCTGGTTTGATGCTCGAGCTGCTGCTAATTCCATCTCCAGTGTTGAAATTGTCATATCCAATGATCTGTACGTGTACGTCCGTCCAGTTATATATATAAGTAATCAAAAATCCAAAAGACAAAAAGAAAAACAATTAATATGCTGTTGTTGATGTGGTAGCTAGTTTACTTGATAGCTTGATGGGTTTTTGCCACCTCCCCCATAATATCATCACCAGATTTTCCTTCAACCAATTTCTGCTGATTCAGAAATATAATAAGAGGGGAAAAAAGCTAGGTTATAAATTGAACTTCATTAGTCACTAAATATAGTTAGCTAGTGCTGAAAAAAAAAACCCAAAATTAGTATTATTAATTAATTAATTAAGGTGAATAACGTAAGTACCCGCTTATGATCATCATTGCAATTAGTTTGTGTGACTAGTGCTGCGGCCCCTTGGGATTTGCCTTTATCATCTAGGTGGTTGTGGATGTGGTACTTGGAAACGACGGGAAATGGATGAACTTCATTAGGTTGATCATCATCTAAACTAGTACTAGTACTAGTACTACTCCATGTGCGGCTTGTAGTACTGAAGAGTGATCCTGCAAAAAAACTTGCAATACATAGAACCAGCATCGCCTTTCCTGAAACCTGTTTTCCCCTCATTTTGATCCAAGTGTACGTGTTGACGTGTTGTATATGACTCCTCGATCAAATAAGTTCCCTGCCGCCTGCCTGCCCGCGATGATTAGAATCCTTGCTGATCGCAGCGCCCTAGCTACCTTAGTTGATCATATGCGCGCATAAGAGATGAGATTAATTAAGGCAAGAGGAAATATATATATATATATATATATATATATATATATAATTGTAACAATTTATGATGCTAATTATGTGCATCAGATCAGACTAATGGTGCTTAATTGATGTCATCGACCACAAATATACATATTCTTGTATAGGACGTAATTACTAGCTAGTTCTCGCTCGATCTAGGAGCTAGATGCCCTAGCTAGCTAGCTAGCTAGACGTTAATGATCGATCGAGATGAATGAACTAGCTACAAGGCAAGAAGTAGTATCCGTTAGTTCAATCGTCCATCTTTGTCTAATTCAGTTCATGAATTTGTATAATTAGCTTTAGCCATTGATATTAGTACGTACTACATATCATGTGACAAAAAAATGGGAGGTCGAGAGATCGAGAAAGAGGTGAAACCAGCTAATTAATTAATTACCTACATATATACATTTTTTGACGGAAACTTATACCCTAATTGGCAGCCCTTGCTTGCTAGCCTTTTTCTTTCCTTGCTACGTTTTTTCAACTTGAACAAGAAAAATTTGAAATGATGAGGAGAGATTGATTTCAAGAAAAATTGTCCTTTATGTATATGGATTAAATGTCAAGCATGCAGGTACCATAACATGTTATTACAGATCCAATTGAACTTATGGAGGAGAGTAAATTCATCACATGCCATGTTGCATTCTAGCTTCATGAATATTCACACACACACACACACACACATATATATATATATATATGCATATGAATATATATAATACAGAATTCTTGTTCTCATAGAGAAATAAACTAATTAACTTTTTATTTTGTTGAAGAACCATAAAGCAAATACTTATGTGTATCGATCTGCACAATTCGACATTTAGAATTAATTTGCATGTGTGTATATATATATATATATATATCTCAATATATATTCATATTAACAACAATTCCAAAGATTTTATTAATTTCAATCAAATAATGGGTTTTGGATTTTCTGTGTCAACATACAAGGACAGGAAAAGTCATCGATTTAGCTACACTTCTAGCTAGCTAGCTACTAAGCTTGAAGTATGCATATATATGGGAGCCTTAAGGTTAGAAGAAATATGTAATTTGGGCAAACTAAGCTAAATTTATACCTTAATTCGAATAGAAACAAACAAAGAGTAGGTAGTTAATTAATTATTACCTCAAGAAAACGTGATATGATGTATATAGTATTGCAGGCTTAATTGGACAGCAGAGATTGTGACGGCAAATACTTAATATGGAACTCGATCGGATGATCAAACAAGTCGCATATTGAGCGCGCGAATTTCTCTACCGCAGTCTGACTCTTTGAGTAGTGCCTTGTTGATCTGTATATATTATGTATTCGGCCATATATATATATATATGAATGTCTAGCTGTTTTATTTTGAACAAGATATATATATGGATGGAGGGATCGATAGTTGGTATCATATAATATATGATAGGGAGGGAGCGAGGGAGTGTTGGCAGTTCAATCATGTGGTTTTCGTGCCTCAACAAATTGTCTGTACGTAACAGAAAATAAAAAAATAAAAAGAGAAAAGTACTTCCTCCTCCGATCCGATCCGATCCATTTGTTTAATTAATTAGGCTAGGGTTTCCTAACATAGTTAACTACGTTTGCGTCTGTGTAGAGAACTCGATCTCTCAAGCAAGCTATAGCTATAGCTAGCAACACCAATAAGATTTTGATTTTGTAATGATCGAGTGCATGTGGGTACGTACGTGTGAGAATTAAAATAGCTAAACGTACACATAAATATATGTTGGCATGGCACTGGAAATCCAATCTATACGCACGTACATACGTTGGCGATGCTGTTAATATTTAGAGATCGATTTCTAGCCTTAACTAGCTCGATCAATCTCTATCTATCTATGCATGCTCTCGTACAAGTTAGAACTAATTAACTCTTGCCATTTAATTTTGATTTCATTGTGGTTAATTAGGAAGAAATATATGATGTCACGTACACTGTTGGATCATGATCCACATGAATCGATCATCATCACGCACTACATATTTGATCAAAACCATGCATTAGTGGATATGACATACTTAAAGAGTGTGCGACTTACTACACCTCAATATATATATTTAATCAATTTTCTGGTCCAAAAGTACGTTAACGTCCTGTAAATAGCTTGATCATTCAGTTCACATAATTCGAATTCAAATGGTTAATTGGTGGGTGGATCATACAACAAATGTGAGCTAGGAAAGATAAACATCGATCGGAATGGGGAACCCTGGCATATATATGTACTTATATATATCTGACTTGTACGTTCTGTCTTACTTTCCAGAAGAAGAATTAATGCATCAAGTTCAATCCTAAAGAATTAATCCGAACAAATCAAGTCGATCGCATATATTATTAATTCGTTTTTATCAAATCGTCTATTCTTGAAGGAGCCATGCAGTTGTTTCAAATTAGATTCAAACACAGATTTACAATGGGTGGTGCATGCATATATGTTATGATCATATAAGCGCACTACTCCTCAGTCTCCAGACGTTACTATAAGCGCACGTTTTTATTGAACTTCTTAAGTAAAAATGGAAATTAAATGAAAGACAAAAATAAAATGGGGCATAACCATTGCCGACGAAGTATTCGTCGGGAAAGGTTCTCAAAACAATATTTTGCTTTTCAGAATTTTCTTATTAATTTTATGAAAAACGACCGGAAGTGAATTGAGGCTTTTGGGCTCCAAAATGATTTGTAAGAGCATCCACAATGGGGACCCAAATTTGGGTTCAAAACCTATATTTAGGTCCAAAAACACCCACAGTGGATCGGAGGGAGTAGGACTTATAGTTGCCGGAGACCCAAATGTTAGACCCAAATATAGGTCTAGTTTGGACTCAAAAATTTTGGACCTATATTTGTGGGTCCCTCCATGTGCAACTAATTTGAGAGGATTTTGGAGAAAGAAATTGATGATTCATCAATGAGAGAGAACAAGTGGGGTTTTTAGGTCCAATATCTATATGCCACAGTGGAGATGACTCAAATTTGGGACCCAAATTTGAGTCCAAAAATATAAGTCCAAAAATGAGTCATGCACCACTGTGACACCCAAAAAAGTAAGTCCTTTTATCCATTATTCCGATGGACTCAAATTTGGATTACAGCCAATTTGGACCCATATTTGGGTCCAAAAAATGAGTCCCCACTGCTGATGCTCTAAGAACCAACATAGAAGTCAAAACTGGAGCGGAGGCCGGTTATGACATGGCCTGTGTGGTCCGACGAAAGGTTCATTTGTTATATAAAAACATTATTTATCAAAAGTGAGACCTTTTTATTTATTAAAAATATAAAAAAAATGTATTATGTGAGAACGTTATTTTTTTTTTAAAGGTTTTTCAATCCAAGTCCAATTTGTTTTAAATTTAAAGGCTGAAATTATAACAACTTAAAACTATACATTTAATCTCAACCGTTAAATTCACTTGTCTCTTACGTACAGTCACTCAAAACTATCCCTTAAGTGAGTAGGACTCATGTTTTAAATTAGCTAGCTAGGGTTCCCTATTAATGAAGCTATTGAACAACTAAATATGAATCTCTGGGTTAATCTATCATGAGAGTGATGATGACCTATATGCTCAAATTATGATTTAGTCATAGAATTAGAAAGGTTATTAAGCATTGGGCCAACTTTGCTGGTAAAGATTGTTGCTTATGGGGACCATTGGAGTCTTTTGGCAAACATAAAAGTTAACACCACACTCTCAAAACCAGTAGTGGCGTGGAAGGATAATGATGCAAATGGGCATTAGCAAGACAGTGGCCTATAGCGCTCAAACAAAAGACAAGTATGAGACATGTTTCCTTCTGAAGGTGAAAGTGATTTTGAAAAAGAGACTTTAGACTACAGGAACACTTATCCCTAGGACACCATAACAGGCCAAGATTGCATTCAAATTTTTTTTAAGCTTTTAACTTTGACTGTTATTACTCTACTTTTGTTTTTTTGAGCAATTGTTATTACTCTAATTATAGAGGCTTAGAAGCAAAGACTTATATGTAACATCCATCACACCATGGCTAGATTTAGCTTTGCTTTTGTAAAATAGAATCTTCTTTCAACTACTAACCAAAGCATAAAGCAACAACCCCACCACTCACCAAAAGAAAATTTAGAACCCTTCTTTCACATGATCGCATTGAAAGAAAAAAGGTAGAGAGGGTTCATTGAATCTTGTGGTTTAGACTTTTAGTACCTAACTTCCTAGCTAGCTAGCAAATACATTCTTGGAATAGACTAAAAGAACTAGCTAGGTGAGTCCATCTTAGACAAGAAATGGGATCTAGAGATACCACAGTAGCATATCTAATTCAGAAGGTTTGCCTTTTAATTTAATACATATACAAGAAGAGACCATGTAATAAATAGTACAAGTTATATTAATATTAGAAGGCTCAAGTTATATTAATATGCCTTGAAGGGTACTTGAAGTTGCTGTTGATTTCCAAGTCTTTTCCATCTTTTGGGGGTGAATTAGTATTAATGGGTGATAAAGAGGGGTTGTAAGAATACCAATTTGACCAGAAGAGATAATTGAAGAAGTTGATGAGGCTGAGAGCAGCCAGCAGCCAATAGAAACGGTCCAGCCTATCCCTGTTGAGATCATTGTCACTGAGCCACCCTCCCCTTGAAGAAGTTGAGGTAACTTTGTTCACCAGAGAAACAAGGAGTGAGCTCAAATAGAAGCCAAATGAGTATGAGCAGTATGTCATGGCAGTTAGAAATGATTGCATTCCTTCCAATGATTGCTTGTAGAAGAACTCTATAAGCCCTACTGCAGTGAACATCTCTGAGAGCCCAAAGATGAGAAACTGTGGAGCAATCCAAAAGATGGAAAGAGCTTCGGCCGAGTTTCTTCTCTTTCTCTCAATAACTGCAGCTGAAACCATTGAGAAGGTAGCAATAAAAAGGCCAGTGCCTACTCTTTGTAAAGGTGAAATCCCGGAGTCCCTGCCGGTGACTTTTCGTGCAGTTGGTACAAAGACAGTTTCATAGAGAGGGACAAGAAAGATTAGCATGATGTAAGGGATGGCTTGGAGTGAAGCTGGGGGAATTTTGAAGCTTTTTGTGATCCTTCCATTCATGGTATTTCCTTGTTGGACTGAAAATGTTTGGAGTTGAGCCAAAATTGTGTTGAAGATGATGGTACAGGCAAAAATGGGCACAACTGAGATAATTATTTTGACTTGCTCCACCTGAGACACGGTGCATAATCTCCATGGACTTTCGCTCCTCTCGGTTCCATCTTCTGTTTTGATGCATGCCTTGTCCAGGAATCTGCAGTTTCAATTACTGGAGTCATTAGCTACAAATTAATGCTAGCTAGCTTAGGCTAGAAATATAAATTAAGAAACCCAATTTACTTTTTTCTACTACACAATTAAGCGGAATGGATAATGCAGTACGTAGATGTATCTTTCTTTGTTTCTTTTGCTAGTAGATGTATATTTCAAATCAAATAAAGATGGTGACATTGACATTAGCAAAACAAGATATATCTTGATTTGATACATTTTAAAGCTTCAAACTTGATTTTATGAAAAGGGCAAGGCATAAAATCTCACAGAAAGAAAGAAACCGAGTAGTACGTTTCTATCTGTTGCTTTATTGGCTTTACTGAATTATTCATCAATGTTTATTGGTGGTATGTCTGGTCTGCTTGAAAAGTTTGTAGCCCACTCACCTGAGCTTTTCGGTGTGGAGGAGAGTGGTGACGTTAGGCGACATGGTAACAAAGAGGTGGTTTGGCACATTGTTTTGGTTTCCATGAAGCATTTCTGTATTTGAAGGGCATATTTGCTTTCTCTTTGTAAATGCAGCAACAAAAACCTGATGATCAGATCAAGCAGATATGAATAAATTAGTTAATTAAAAGCCAAATTAAGGATTGAGAAGATACATTCATGCAGACATACATATTGACAATGGCATCATTTTCATAATTTTAAGTATGGTCGGTGCCAAATTAATCCCAATTCCATCTTTAGTATAGCTAGGGGTATTTTCTTAGGAGTGGTACAAGAAACACAGCAGATTTTGATCTAAAATATACAAATCTTCCATTCAATTTTATGGAAAGCATCAGATACGGATAAAGATTATGTCGGAAAGCTTGTACGTCTGTAGAGTAATGCAAATTGTTCTTATTTAAATCTACAAATTAAGATGAAAAAATATTGTTAATGAATATCGATCAGTAATTTAATAAATAGTCAGAACTACTCTATCTGGTCTTAAAATGAATCAACAGGCTAAAGCTGGTAGGCAAATCACGCCATTTCATTTCGGTAGTCACCGAAAGCATCTTTTTGGAACAGAGAAAGACTGTGAATACTATATGTTAATGAGACAGCGAAAATTAGAATATAACAGAAAAGCAACAAAGTCTCTAAACATCACAGCCACACACAGAAACAAAACACATAAAAATACAGAGACAGTTATTGAGAAGCAATTAATTTAAACAAAAAGAACTTCCTTTAATTCCGTTACCGAATTAGAGGATTAAATAGCTTATAAAATTATAACTTACAACAAAAGCATATAGCTCAGCATAACTGAATGAAAGATTAAGTTAATATATATAGAAAGTCTCCTCAAATCCCAAAGTAAAAGTATATAGAAAAAGAAAAAATCCATAAAACTCTGTAGCAGATTAAAGCTAGCAGCAGAAAGGTAAGTGAGATTACTTGAGCAATTGGAGTGAAAATGCTTCCGCGAGGTGGTTTGTTCCGATAGAGAGACGTACCAAACACCAAGCTAATTAGTCCTATTGCCATGGCAGCTGCAGAGACTCCAAAGCCAACATCCATGCCAGAGTGTGTTTGGACCCAAACAAGGACAGTTAATGCAATAAGTTCCCCCATGCAGAAGGCAAAGTATGCGCAGTTGAAGTAAGTTGATAACTTCTTGGATTGCTTGGAATCCTCCTTACTGAATTGGTCAGCTCCATGAGAGATTATGTTTGGTTTTAGACAACCACTTCCTAAGGCCACCAAGTAAATTGCAGCAAAGAATATCAGAGCCTTGCAGCCCTTTGCCTCCTGACAGTACTCGGACGACATAACCTTGCACGAGGGTGGCCTTAGTTGGGGGAGATGCGCTTGAACCGAGAGTAGTATAAAACCCTGTAAGCAATTTCAACCAAATTTTAAAAAAGGATTCATGTGTTAGGAAACAAGAAAGTAAATAGAGATATCAGTTTCTCATTATGTTGAACTAATTCAGGATATGATACTATTGATCCATAAAGGATGAGCCCTGCAACACAATGGGCTGCAGAAACCATAACTCAAACATATAGACATCCTTTTGTTGTGTATAGGTATGAAATGATAAGAATCAGCTACTTTTGAGTCTTTATGGATTTGGTGTTATAATAAGATTAGTCTTGAGAATTTAATAAGATAAACTTAGATTTCAGGAGAGACAAGAATCTAGAATATGCAAATTGCAAGATAGTGCTTGAAAATTGAAATCATGATGAGAGAGCAATAGAAGAAGAAAAGGAAAGGGACATATATGCATCACATTCATGTATGAGAAAAGACTTACAGAAAGCTCCACAAACCCAAAGATTAGCATGGTCCAGAAGCTCCCGAGATAAGAATCTGATAGGAACCCACCAAAGAGGGAGAGGAGGAAGACTGTCCCTATAAAGTTGGTTACTATGTTTGCAGACTTTGACAGTGGAAAGTGCATCTCATTTAGTACATAGGTGATGAGATTGTTCCCAACAGCTGCTATTGCCATCATCTCAAAACCTTGGAGACCTGTGTCAATATCAATATCATCCACCAACAACATCAATTAACATGTGTACGTTATCATCATCTTTTCCTTTTTCAAGGATACATAATAATAAAGTGGATGCATGACGAGTGAGAATCCGGCCACCAATTTATCAGCAGAAATGCATGTGATTAGATAGTCGAAATTCATTTTAATCTGTTTAGTTCATCAGAAGATATTCATAGCCAAAGTTGATATATAGTAACAAATAGTGAATATATACTACATAAGAAGTATAGGCGCGCGTTGAAGATCATGCATATGAATAATGATCAATATGAACATGGTGGCAAATATAAAATAAGCAGACATAAAACAGAGAGAGAGAGAGAGAGGGAGAGAGAGAGAGAGAGAGAGAGAGAGAGAGAGAGAGAGAGAGAGAGAGAGACCAAGGACAAAAACAACAGCCTTCATTCCACCATGTTTGGTTGACTTGCAGGGTCTGCCTCTCCAATCAACAGAGATATCCTCCACCGCAGCCTCAGACACGGACATGGAATCTCCTCTCAGTTTCATATTTGTCTTTTCCACCCTAACTGTACACACTACACTCTCTCTTACTCAACACCTGTATTGTGTGTATAAAGGCCCTCACTTCCTTAAAACTTGTTTTGTGATTTTCTTTGAGACAATCCAACAAATGCGTTGCTCCCATATATATAATGTCACCAGGCAATTCCTCGGGGCCGATCTTTTGGAGTTTTCCATATTCCTCGTGAAGTTGACTCAGCAGTAGTGGCATGGCCCATGTATATAGATTGTGCTCAAAACCAAGCTAAACAAAGTCAGCCACCACAGCGGCAATTGATCGATCACTTGGTATGCATGGCAGTACTTCCACCATGGATTTGTGGCTCCGCCGCTCCGGGTACCGTGGGCCGTACTTTTCGCCAATACTAACACTCGTGAATCATGAATTCATGATCATGGTCATTCCATTCTAGCTAGCATATCATCTCGATCTCCGGTAGGCCATATCCCCCAACTCATACAGATCGAGTGGATCATATATTACATCCACTGCTATGCATGCTCTCTCTAATTAATCGTACCCTTTTTTATTTTTTATTTTTTTTGTAAAAGAGGGACAAAGATATTCAATTTATTTGGGAGATCATATCATTAGAGGGGATACATGCAATAGTCTTTTTATATGCTTTCATGATCCAAGTAGGTCTTCCCTTCAACCAGATAACTAGATATTTTTCTTTGACACTAAAACGTGCTAGATTGTGAGCCAGGTTATTACTTTCTCTTGGGAAAAAAGAAACCGCCGATCTCTGCTGCGCATCATTAATTTGGGATAATTAAGTCATACAAACGGTAGCCGGACATCATATCATTAGAGGGGATACATGCAATAGCTTTTCTTATATGCTTTCATGAGCCAAGTAGGTCATTCCTTTAACCAGATAACTAGACATCTTTCTTTGACACTAAAACTTGCAAAGTTGTGAGCCACGTTATTATTTTATCTTAGGGAAAAAGAAACCACCGATATCTGCAAGCGCATCAAAAGTTGACGAACCTCTTTCGCAACAACACTTTAACAGCAAGGAATATCACAAGCTTTTTGTTTAACCAAAACACCCATTAAAAGACCGTTATGGTCTCTCTAGTTGTACACTCATAAGGGCATCTCCAACAAGGCTCTTCAAAACCCAGACTCATACCCAAAACTCAAAAATTTCATCTCCAACAAGCAAAACCCATAATCCAAAATGGGTTCCTACTAACAAGGTGACTCAAAATTGGAGGATTTATGAAGAAGAAACTCATTACTGTTCACATGGAGCCCATGCGGGCCACAATTGATTTAAAGAGGGTTGGTGGATTGAATAATTATATAAAATTATTAAAATATAAAATTGGTATGAGTTTTGACTCACCCTTGTTGGAGATGAAGAACTCAAATGAATAGTAATGAGTTTGAGACTTTGAGTGAGTCAAAATTTGAATTTGAGTATGGGTTTTGAAGAGGGTTGTTGGAGATGCCCTAATGTTTCATTAGTATAGACCTATTGGAGTTGAAATTTTATAAGAAATAAAAAAAAAAAATTCAATCCGCAAATTAAACCTGCTGGAGTTGAAATTATATATTAAGAACTTGTTACAGTGGCTCTATTTATATTTTATATTTTAGACTTGTTGAAATAGAGGGTGTCTTTCAACTTACATCGATCCCATTGTTTTAAAAGTCTAATGATAGTACGTCTTACAATATAAAGTTGACATTTCACCCTAATTAATGTAAAAAAATTGGTGGGATGCTAATATGCTTTCACCAGAATTGAGCGCCACAGCCAAGGTCTACGTACAGCCTAGAGCGAGGCACTCCCACACGATCCGATCCAGATCAACGCCGATCACTGTCGGAGATGAATAAAAAATGACGTTCCAATCCATTGCAAATCCAAGCAAACTTATCCCAGCCACCGGCCGTCATGGCAAGTTGGCAACAAGATAACAACCGCCACTAGAGGAGATCCATGAGAAGGGAAAATGGATGCCTCACAATTAAGTACGTGAGGTAAATCACACTTTTATTTAGAGAATGAATGAATTTCATTGCTACGGAATCAAGAGTTTTACGAGATAATGGATGAGAAATCATCCAGCAAACATCATCCAACAATAATATTAGCTTGCATTAACCAAACAGGTGCAACACCAGATCGACCAGGTCTGGTACAGTCTTGTGTTGGCAGCATGCAGCTAGCTCGTCAATAAGTTTGCCTGGGTGGTCACTTTAATTTGCCAGATAGATAAATTAGAAGTTTGACACTTGTCCTATGTGGTCTACGATCGATCCCCGATACAAGCAGAGTCAAAGTGATAGTCGACGACACATCCTCCGGACTTTATGCTCGAGCATGCTTATCTATACTATATATATATATATATATATGAATTAAGTTTATGGGCGTGGCTCAATGGTAGCAGAGAAGCCATTAACCATATATTACCTATATATATAGCCTACACTATTTGATAGTGTATTGATGTGGATATAGTTAGACCCATTAAAAATTAATGTTGCTAGCTCTTTTGAATTTGAACTTTGAAGAAGCACTAAGCCACTAATGTAAATTAGTTAAGCTAGCTAGCTAGCTAGCTATAAGGGTTGCATGCAGGAGGAGGCACATATATATAAAGCTCAATGTGTCATGTATCATCTTTTTAAAGGTTAATTGGTTTGGTTGGTTGGTTTGTCAAAGGGCAGTACTAGTGATGTCTCGTCTCTAAAAATTAAAATGACTACAACTGTACTCCAAACTATGAACTGAAGGTTCTCCAGCACTATTTGGCCCCTCGAAATGACAACTACAAAGTCAGCTAAAACGTGGCAGGAACTCATTGATTCCCGTTATATATGTATACATACCCATGTTGCTAATCTAACCAGAGGTGCTTTGACTTCCTTTGACTCTTGTTCTGTTGATATATATATATAGAATGATTCTCAGGTAAGGAGGTCCTTACTTTTTTAAGTTAAGGAGTTTTGATTTCAACCGTTAGATCAAAACAAACGTGGGACTCAACTGTCAGATATGTTTTAAATGATTTACTTTAACGGCTGAGATCAAAACTCCTTAACTTAAAAAAGTAAGGAGCTATTTAGCAGAGAATGACTATATATATATATATAGTCTTCTTTGACGGATTTGGATCCTCAGCTAGAATTTAGTTTGTTAGGATCTGCTTAGGTTTTTACTTAGGGCTGCCACGTCATCACAATAGCATCCAACGGTTCCAAATGAAAAGTTGCAAAAAGCCCAACATCCACATGAAGCAGCAGATATCGTCTGCCATCTCTTTCTCTCTTCTTCTCTGAGATTCCTTTCTTCCTTTCATACCCATAACAGTAAATATAATTGAACACATTTGAGTATACTACCATGGATCTAAATCTCAAATCTGAAGAAAATTCATAATATGGGTAGACTATGATTGATTCCATCTTCATCCGATCCAATTAGTCCACGACTCCACGTCTAAGATCTTCTACCAGTTGATTGCTTCTGGTAAAGAAACCGGCGACGGAAAGGAGCTTGCGAGTCTCCTCCTCTTCTTATCAGTCTTGCTTGGCCGTAAATGGAGCCCTGGCCACCTCTGTCATTTACTCTCAGATCCACACCGGCCATACTAGATTATTAATCAAAATCATGGCTTCATTAGTAATTAATTAACTAAGACTTTGACTTGGGCTCCATTCCTAATTGCATAATCATAATATTGGCTCCAAACGAAATTTCTTTTGAACATGGCATTGATTAATTCTTTTGGAGAGAATGGGATGGTGTAGTTTTGTTGCAGACAAAGTGAGAAGAAGGGAAAATAATCGCCTACTTCTCGGTAGAAGTTGAGTTTATAGAAGTTTTTTACTTGTACCCATTGGATTGTAAAATGGTGACATGGCAGCCCTAAGGGAAAACCCAAGCAGATCCTAACAAACTAAATTCTAGCAGAGGATCCTAATCCCTTCTTTGACATCCTCTGATTAATAATTATATATATCCAAATACGGATTAAATAATGAACTCGAACGGAGAATCAATGATGGAAACTATGACTAATATATGATGCAGATAAGTTTATATTCCCAGCTAGGAATTCGAAAGATAATCGACACACCACTACTCGATCAATACGCATGCAGTATCTTCCGCCTAAACAAGTTTTCTTTTAAACAAAAAAGTAAAAGCCAATTATATATATAGTTTCCTTAATTCCCAATAAGTTGTTGTAGAATTCATTCTATTAAATAAACTTATTATTGTATAGGTTGAATTGCACGATGGGTTCTGGAAGTTGATGGATAGTGGTAGATGATACTGGTAGGGCATCACAGCTCAGCTAATGCTTCACAAAACAGTAGTAAGCAGCATTGTAGACAAGCGAAACCAGATTAGTTAAAATTTAATCCCCCCTTTAGTTTCTACATATATATATATATATATATATGGCGTTTGATTACTTTGTAATTTCTTAGTGATAGAGCTAGCTAGCGGTGACTCCATTTGGGGAAAGCATATATCTTTATTATTTAATTAGATGTGAATTAATTAGCAGATGTTAAACGGGCTGGTATTAATCGATGTACCTAATTCTATATATGCATGTGTCCAACGGGGGATTTGAAGTCCTGCATGCATGCATGATCAGAATATATATAATGTATGCATGATCAAGACTTCTCCACTAAAGAAGTTTATAGTTTATAAGATGCAGAGTTTTGATTTCAGCCGTCATATTAGATTATTTAAACAGATCTAATGGTTGAGATTAAAACTATGCATCTTATAAAATAAAGATTTTCTTACCTGAAAATCATTATATATATATATATATATATAGATTTAATTTGCATAAATAGCTTGATAAGTACGCATGCATGCAACTTTAGAGTGTGGATCGCGTTCGAGGGCCGAGTTCACGTATTAAGCTCTTGGTTATCGATCTCAAGTTAAGGATTGGTACTCTCCAGATTTGTAGAACAATACTTGAGTTAAAATTTACCCTATCTGTTCATTTGTGATATATTTTCCTCTCTTTTTTTTGTCCCACTGATGAACTAACACTTCTCGTGGCAGAATTCTCAGATCGTAGTGGCGAATTTGCGCGGATGGTGTCACCACAGTTGAATTGAAAGTCATAATCCTAAGCTAACAAATAAGAAGATGCCACGAAGCTATTTCCCAAGTCATATGAAAGTTAAGGAGGGGAACAATGATATGGCATTGTATGGGTTGGTTCTTCTTTCCCGAAAACATCGATGATATGAAAGTGGCCGGCAAAGGTATTGAATTTGTAGTACCTATATATATATATATAGCTAGCTATAAACATCGGCTTTGGCGGCAGCTAAACTCGCCGTTGTAATTCGACATTACCTACTCGATCTAACAGTAGTGTCAATTCATGTGTCATTGAATTGAAATGCACACCAGAATATTGGACATTAAAATGTACTGGTGATGCATTATGAAACAGTTTCCTCACGATACTTTCATGCCCTAGCTAGCTTGTTCAGTTGTTCTACTGTTTGATTTGCTCTCATGCTCTAATTTTTTGTCTTTTCTTTATTTCTTGACCTACTTGGAAACTGTTTGCTAGTTATCCCATTAACCCATCTAATGGGCGCATGAGTATCATATTTGACTTGAGCTCTGCTGGCTAGATATGTCCCATTAATCTCATCAATCCATTCAGAATCATATATTTCATATTTTTTAACTGAGAAAAAATTAATCGTATGGGTATATATGTACAATTTACAAATATACTCATGTCTTGTCATTTCATAGTCTCTATATTACAAATTGGTTGTCGACTCTAATTTTTTTTGTTTATTAATCAAGTTAAATGACTCAACATGCATGCACTATTTAATCCGATCGACCTATTTAATTTTTGAATTTGCTCACATATATTGTACTAAAAGTACTTGAAACACAGAGATCACATGAAGAGGGTATTCATCCAGATGTAAAACACCATAATTAATCAAGCTTCCAGAGAAAATTTCGACAGGAATTAGGAAAAATCTCATAGTTGTACAATGTGTCATAAGAAAACTTCACAGTTAGCATTTCGTATGAGGTGCACCCCTATATATATTATTAATTGTAGCGGGCCGACATCCATTAATTAAACCTAGGAGGAATCCTAACTGTTTGAGAACAATATATATGATCGGGGATGGGAGAAGCAAGTTTGTTACAGTCCCAGTACGTCGTGCTCATCCTAGAACTCATTAATTTTCATGTCAATATTGACGTTATATATTAGAATTATCGATCTACGTACATCGATCTTTAATCAAAGCTCTAGTGTCCAGCCATCTATATATTATATCAGACCAAAAAATGATATTCCCACGTACTCTCCAGATCATGCCTTGCTTTAAGAGTTAAGCACTGCCACCTCTCCAAATGCTAGAGCAATTAATTAACCTCTAGGGATCACGTAATTATTGTCCAAGAGAGATTTATTTGTGTATGTTTCCTAGTAAACAGTAGCTCATCAACCGTTGTCATTCTGTGAAATTCTCCGGCTAGTCTTGGCTACCATAGCTTGGTTCATTTTAACGGTCCTCTTGATGCCAAGTTCACCCTTACGTTAGGGTTTATACATTAATTATGTCCCACTTGATAAGATGAACTTTAATTTTTTCCTTCCTTAAATGTCGATAACCGCACAAAAAAGAAAAATCTATTGAGGCTATGACTAAATTGAATTTTGTTGTTTGCGTAGCATAGATGAAAATAGAGCAAGATACATATTGAATCAGGATGAGCTTCCCAACCATGCTCAGCACCTTGCATTCCAACCAGCTAAATAATCCACTTTAGTTTGATTCTTTTCGATGACATTGGCATAAGTAAATTTGGTGATTTTAGAATGGACGTAAGGTTAGAGGTAAGAGGGGAACCACTATACATATTAATTTGTAATGTACATTAACGTTTAACCATTGTTCTCATTGAGAGTTTGATAATAGTTTATCGAACCCATCATTTCTTTTAGGACAATCTTAGTGTCAAACTATTACACCATCCATCTTGAATGCTTGTAAAATTTAATAACATTTATAGCTAAAGATACGATCGATGAGGGACAATGAGTCCGAGTATACCATCTCATAAATAATTGTTTCAATAATAAGTCTTAACCTAATAATCCTTTTTTTTTCTTTCTATTTTTGTTGTTAGTTTATAAACTTGTGGTTGCAGTATCGAATATATAATGATGATAATAAATCAAGTGCAAGAGAAGATATAATAAAGCTAGGCAAAACATTGACAAGAATAATTGTTGGGTTGACATATTGGTTGGAGCTAAGCAAATTCATGATTACCCATTGTTACCTTATGTCAACCCTACCTTGCATTTTCGAAACCACAATTTATTGTCAAATATTTTACAAAACCGACCAACTGATCACCAGATTCCTAAAATCTACTTTTATATTTTAATATTATCACTTTTCATATTAGTTTCCTTGATCTTCAAAGAAATGAGTCAAAAGAAGTAGGATTAATTAGTTAGTGGGATCAAAAGGAATTAACTAAGCAGCAATATATATATAGACTTTCTCCATTACATAGGACTATGCACTTTTAAAGTACATAGTTCTAATGTCAACCATCAGATCAGATCATTTAAACAGATCTAACGGCTGATATTAGAATTATGTATTTTAAAAGTACATAGTCCTATGTAGTAGAGAAAAATTATATATATATCTATACTATATATTAAGAGAACACCCGTTGTCAACCAAAACAGAATTTTTGTACCAAAATAACCCTCAAGTATTAAATAACTTTTGATAAAAGTCAATTGATATGGACAAAAAGGTAAAAAACAAAATAATTAATAAAAAAAATTAAAAATAAAAAACTGCTAGAAAAACTACCCACTACTTTTCAGAAAAAACTGTTTCTAAAAAAAAAAAACTGTCACGCATGCAGAGCATGTGTCCACAATGCTAGTATATATAATGATTATCTAATAAGGAGGCTAGGTCCTTACTTTTTAACATGCAGCGTTTTGATCTCAACCGTCAGATCAGATCATTTAATCTAATATGACGGCTGATATCAAAACTCTGCATGTTAAAAAATAAGGACCTCATTATTGGAGAAACCCTATATTAGCCTTTAGACTTTTTGTTAGAGGCTAAGAGCGTCATTGAATTTTCCTCCCAATGTTGATGCACTTAAACAAGTCAATTAATTTTTAATTTTTAATCCGATACTAGCTATTTAGTGATTGCTTAGGGTAAGCAGCACACTTAATGTGATTCTATCTTTTGGACAAGCATCATATTAATTGTTGAATATTGTTGGGATTGTGTCGGCATACAAAATTGCTTGCGAGTGGGAGACAACCATACCCAGCTCTTCTAATTAGGAAACGGAAAGGGAAAAGATCAACAAAAACATGTAATCGATCGAGTAGTGCATATATACCCTATGGATTAGTCCTCCCTTAACAACAAACATATATATTATTCCACCATTCATTTGAGTTTGTTGAGAAATGGAAGATTTTATTCTCGATCTTTTGCTTTCTCTGTTTCCTTTTGCGTCATTATGCAAGTGTTTGTGTCAGAAGAAAAATGATGACTCCTGATCAAGGATTAAAATATCGTTCGTTACAGATATATCGGGAGTTAAAAAAAAAAAGATATCGACAGATATATCGTTATCGAAGAAATATAGGAGATATTTTTCTTTAAACACGATTTAAGAAAAATGATTATTAAAAAATTCAATAATTGATTACAATAGATATATGACAACGTACTTTATCTACATCCAGCAGGACAACCGGGTACATTTTTCTCTTTTTTCATAATTGATGGAATCCAATGATGATAATTGGCCAATTGCCTTCATTAGTTCTAAGTTTCTAACTTCTAAGCACCATATAAGAAATTTAAAGTATGAATTGAGCTTTAAACCCAAACAACCGTATACCTTTAAAATCATTCTAAATCTGTAAATTGAAAAAAAAAATATTAATTTTTGTTTTCTCTAATTACATCAATATATCAAGATATTGTGAAGATATATCGGGATATATCGAGATATATAGGCATATATCAGCAATATCGGAGATATTTAGCGACGTCGGAGATATTTCGGAGATATTTGCAGACATGATAAATTATTGTGGAATGATATATCAGTAACTTGAAAAAAGGATATATCGGCATATCGGCAGATATTTTAATCCTTGCTCCTGATGATAACCTAGGGATGTAAGCTGGGCGACCCAAACTCCCCAAGCCATAATCAGTCAGAATTAACGAATACATCATATCAACCTATTTGCCTATTTCTTTGTTTTCACATGTAATGGTACTAAAACGGAGAATAGGTAAATTCAAACTTGTTTATGCAAGAATGCACCATTACAAGGAAAGAAGCGAAAAAAAAACTAATTAACTAGAAAATTTAAGACATGAAGATCATTGGTGAGGTTCTTGAATATGCTTGCAAATGCACTTAATTTTGGTACTCACAAATTTGGGAGAGTCCTCCCCAATCTCCGACTTACACAAAACACTCCAGGCAATAAATGCTAACACTACCATATATTAACGCCATACTAATAGGCTTGAGGACGTCAATGACAAAAAAAAATGTAGTTGTTTGATTTGAGGATACCTAATATGTAATTTGATATGTTATATTGTGATATTTAAAAAAATATATGCATATTGCAATTTTGAAAATAATCAAGCATGCATTGAAGTTTTGAAGTTGTACGTACCACGTACATGGTTCATGTGATTCACGATATATAAGAATAAATTTCACATATACATATACATGTATGTATATAGGTATCATGATATATATGCATTTGGTCCACATGAATCCTGCGTAACAAGGGATAACTACGTGAAATACATGTGATAAGATGAGCTCATAACAACATGCAAAGAAGCAAGCGAGCTAGCTCGCATCGTGAAGATAAATTAATAAAGGCAAAACGAACGTCAAAAAGACAAGCGCAAATTTAGAAGAAAAGGCATAAAAAAGCAAACTTGAGAGGCTTTTTCTTGCCATATTTCATATCTAGCCGTTTTGTCGATCAAAATCGGATAGATATAAATATAATCAATCACCTCCATCCCCACCACAGGCCTTCTTCGTGTATATCATTGAAAGCCAATTATATATATATATATATATATATATATATATATATATATATATATAGATTAATTTATTTTGTTGTGAAGATCGAGCTATATTGTACGTACGTGATGCATGCCTGCATATATATATGCATGGGTGGTAAGAAGATGGTAGCGATTTGTAATGAACGGCTGCGGTTAGCCAATTATAGTATTGGCGTGATCTTAATTTGTAGTAGTATGGTGGGCATGGGATTTGGGGAGTCAGCAGCGTCGCAGGTGGTTCCGGCAATGTTTCCGTTTGGGGACTCACTCATTGATGTTGGCAACAACAACTTCTTGAGCTCCATCGCAAAAGCCAATTATTATCCTTACGGCATCGATTTCAGGGGAGGCCCCTCCGGCAGATTCACCAATGGAAGAACTGTCGTTGATATGCTTGGTACGTCTAACCTAGCTAGCCCTCTAGCTACCTCTAACATATATAGCTTAGCTAATAATATACGTACGACATGTTATCTAATTAATTATTTGTTTGTTTTTGTGCTCGATCGATCATCATGTAGGAAATTTGCTGGGTCTTCCTTATGCTCCGGCCTTTGCAGATCCTAATACAAAAGGAAACAGAATACTCAGGGGAGTCAACTATGCTTCAGCAGCTGCTGGCATACTCGATGAGACAGGCCAGCACTATGTACGCACTTATTCAATAATTAATTAATTAATTGACATTGCTTGTCTAATTAAACTATTTCTTGAATTGATTGCTTTAATTAAACCCTTAATTAATTAGTGATGATGAATATGCAATTATGCACATATATGTATGTATATTCAGGGAGATAGGTATAGCCTGAGCCAGCAAGTGTTGAATTTCGAGAGCACCTTGAATGAGTCAAGAACGATGATGGGTGGAACGAACCTGACCCAGTACTTGGCTAAGTCCATTGCCGTTTTGGTGTTTGGTAGCAATGACTACATCAACAACTACCTCATGCCTTCCCTCTATTCTTCCAGCTACACTTACACTCCTCCTGCCTTCGCCAACCTTCTTCTTAATCGCTATGCCACACAGATTCTGGCTTTGCACCGTCTTGGATTGAGGAAGTTCGTTTTAGTAGGTATTGGGCCTTTGGGTTGCATTCCTAACCAAAGAGCATCGGGTCAGGCCCAGCCCGGAAGGTGTGTGGACTATGTCAATCAGATCCTTGGTACCTTCAATCAAGGGCTCAGATCGCTCGTCACCAAACTCAACACCAACCATCCTGGTGCCATCTTTGTGTACGGCAATGCTTATGGTGCTTTTGGTGACATTTTGAATAACCCTGCCTCCTATGGTAAGTATAGTAAATAATTCGTATGTTATGTTGACAGATTGTTAATAATCTAAATTAATTTGATTGGTACTGGCGGGCAGGTTTCAGCGTGATTGATAGGGGCTGCTGTGGAATTGGGAGGAATCGAGGGCAGATAACATGTCTTCCATTTGCAGTTCCATGCTCAAATAGAAATCAATATATGTTTTGGGATGCCTTCCACCCAACTGCAGCTGCAAACGCCGTCCTTGCTTGGCGGGCTTTTAATGGCCCACCCTCTTATTGTTACCCAATCAACGTCCAACAAATGGCTCTCATATAATCTGATCAAGAATCTTACATCATGTATACAAATACTATGTTGCATGTTTGAATCCCTTAATGTATATCTATGTATAATCTAGGCATCTAGCCATGTTCTGTATACTGTTTTTCAAATCTCTGCTATGAGACAAATTAAGATCCCAAATTATATACAACCTCAAGTTTTGCAAGAGAAGATCGAAAAGCTTAACTCCTATATATCATTTTAACACAAAAATATAAAAAGTTAGGTTTAATCTATTCAACCAAAATTCTATAACTAATCTAGTGACATCTAACTTAATTAACTAGTGTGTAAAAATATTTGACACATATTTTTACACCCTTATAGAGTCCTTAGATCTAAAAGCATTCAAGGATTCAGATCAATTAAATGTATGAGGTAACAAATGACATGACATTAAATTACTTTTAAATATAAAAAAATAAATAAATTTGAAATAGTATTGTTTGTAGAATAAAAATGAAATTAAAAAAGTTTTAGAATGCGATTAAACCAAATGATCATTGTAAAAGAAAAAAAAAACTACGCCATCTTCTTGGCAAAGAGAAAACGAATGCCATCGCCGTCCCAAGCATCATCTCCATCGTCCCAACTCCAATGGGAGATGGTGTACCTTTCTGGCTTTCTGTTGTTGCCTTGCTAAAGTTTACACCTTCCAAACTCAGGTATTGCAAAAAAAAAAAGACCAGGGAGCAAATCTGCCGATTCAAATTGGAAACCCTAGCCTCTTGAATATATAATGAATTAAAAGGTGAGATCAAGATGGATCAAGGTTCCCAGGATGAGGATAATCATTCCCCCAAAAGATGAGAGCCAGAGGTCAAGGATCTCAATTTCTTGAGTGAAAGGTGAACCTATATATGGAATTAAACATGAAGTTGCATGAAAGGTGAGCCCAGAAATGTAAATCTTGATAAAATTCTTAAGGTCGAGCTTGATAAAATTGCAGTATGAAGTTAAACTCTTGCATACCAATTTAGTATTAACAGTATTACAAATCATCCAAACTCCAATGGATAAGATTGGGGAAGAATGATGCAGAAGAAGTTTGAGGAAGACGATGGGTTTTTTTTTTCTTTTACAATTGATCATTTTGGTTTAATCGCATCCTTAAACATTTTGTAGTTTCATTTTTATTCTACAAACAAGATCATTCCAAATTTTTCAAAAAAAGAAGAAGATTATTCCAAATTTATTTATTATTTTGTATTTAAAAGTAATTTAATGCCATGTCATTTGTCACCTCATACATTTAATTGATCTGAACCCTTGAATGCTTTTAGATCTAAGGGTTCTTAAAGAGTGTAAAAATATGTGTCAAATAGTGTGTCCCATGATCCGGACCCAGTCTAATGAATATGACCATTCTCTTTTTTGTAGACTAGATCTAGTCGTGGATTTTGGGCTTTAGTGTATGTAATACATTAGCTGTGATCTCAACGATCGTAATGAATGAATGAAATTCTTTTTCAAAACAAGAAAATAAATTTTCTTTGTAATGTTTTTTTGAATTCTATAAAAGAAAGACTAGTTAATTGCATTAAAATGGAGGCAAAAAACTAGCCAAAGAGATACATGCACCAAAACTAAGCACCTAGTTCTAGTCTTTTAGGCTATAAACTCACTCTTAGCAAATAAAATAAACTCACTCTTAGCAAATAAAACTCATTACAAACATTGAAGCTCGCAGAAAGCGAACATACAAACAAAGAAAAAACTTTGCGTCCCTAAGAGAAATTCATTAATAGTTTTTTGTTCGCCTAGGCATGCAATTATGGTGCAAATAGAAATATCACATCTTATAAAACGAATAGGAATCTTTCCCACTGTTTGTAAGCCGCTGGCCGGAAAATACCAATAGAACACCTAGCAATTCGAGACAATTACCCAATTCCAAATAAGGGAATCATGAACATGGTTAGGTTGGAATCATAAACCGTTAAGCGTCAGAAAACAAACCAAGACGGCCAATCTTGGTTAGTCTTATAAAAAACGACTACCAAGACGGCAACTACCGCCGAGGACCCCACACCCATAGTTAGACTTGGTAAAGAACCAGTATCATAAAGCTCCCACTCCGGTGGACAACTAAAGAAAAACGCCATCAAACTTGCAACAAATCTCAAAGTCTCATCAAGAGTAAATCAAACTAACCAGATCCAACTATTAACGCACCGAATTAAACCAGAAGACTTCGTTGATTGTTGAAACGACGATGAGTGCCGTTTG
The DNA here is from genome assembly GCA_029955375.1 of Rubus parviflorus. NCBI lineage: Eukaryota > Viridiplantae > Streptophyta > Magnoliopsida > Rosales > Rosaceae > Rubus > Rubus parviflorus. Next base: position 34,632,717 of record JARGGL010000001.1, read on the forward strand.
CTTAACCACAAGCACCGGTTGGTTGACGGTCTGAGCATAAATTAAAATTTAGGGAACAACTATATTAAAAAGTAAACTAACAAAAAATAAAAAGAAGGAAAATTATGAAATTTGGAACATAAAATTGAAATTTAGGGAAATTGACGGTTCGAAAGAAAATATTGAGAGTTGAGGGCGGTGAATAGTCGGAAAGGGTTTTGTCAAGACTCTTGTGTTCCTTTGAAAGGAAATGGCGCATCCTTGTAGATCTTGTTTATTGAGGTCGCAGCGTGTAGCTGCTGTGTTTGAAAGTTCATGGTGGCGCCGTTCCTACGCCAAGTTGGCCTCTTCTTCTTATTCGCAAGGGAGGAGGGAGAAACCAGTTGAAGTTGAAGATGATGAGGAACAAGATTTCGCTGTGAGCTCCGGAATCAGCAGACCCCTCTCTGAAATCCTCAAGCAAATCAACAAGAAAGTCCCTGATACCCTCGTCAAATCCCGCCATGAAAATGGGTTTACATCCAAATACATCCCCTGGTATTACAATCATTCATTTAATTTCAAATTTCTTATTTTTTCAAAAGTAAACCACCAAAATAGGTCTCCGGTTCAGTGATTGTGGTGTGGTATTTACATTACAGGCACATTGTTAATCGAATTATGAACTTGCATGCTCCAGGTATTATTTTGTTTACTTTCACATTCTATTTTTCCAATGCCATTACCCATTCTTGATTTTTATCATAAAATCATTATTCTTGTAGAATGGTCTGGTGAGGTCCGAAGCATTACATACTCTGCCGATGCCAAGTCTGTTTCTGTTGTTTATCGTGTCACGCTCTATGGAACTGATGCCGAGGTAGGTATCCTCTTCGCATTTCAGGACATGTATTTAGTATCTATGGTGTAGAAATTAACATGTATTAGCACATGCATCTCCCTAAGTGCTATCCAGAAATGAAGGAATTTAGAATTCAGTTGTATTTTAAAATCCCCTCTCTGGTAGCATGGTGGTGGTGTTGTTCTTCATCAGAAAGCGTATTCAATTGTAGTATATTCTCTGATTTTGTTCTTCATGAGAAAGCAATACACGTTGTAGTACTTTGTACAAATGAACATGTATTAGCATATGTATCTCCAATATACAGATGAATGAATGGAATGCATATTAATTCCTTCTGTGATTATCCCCCTGGTAGCATATTCACTGATATTGCTCATCATCAGAAAGCATATAGAGTTGCTTCTTTATCTCTATGCTTATCTTGCTGTTAGCACAAGAGTCTTTTTTTTATTTACGATATGATGGTCAAAGTTGTAGACATTCCTTTGTCTTCTTTATGTGATATCCTTAAGCTTGATTAAGAATTTAAGATATATATTATATTTGAAAATGTTGAGGGCCTGTTTAGTAACACTTCTTATCCTTCTTATATCTCTCTTCCTTTCTTTCACCTCCTTTCTCCTATCTTAAAGAAAAATAAAAACTAAAACCTAAAACAATATAAAATAAAAACTATATAAATCGTTTAATTTTCATTTTATGTGCCATTCTATCACTATATGCTTTCTTTCCCCTCCTCCCTCCTCTCCATATAGTTCTGCATACATCTATAACTTCAAAATAAAAACCTAAAACGAAAAAATAATAGTGTTACCAAACAGTCCCTGAGATACATATCAACTTTGTTCTAGTAGTTGAAGTCAGAAGGGGTCCCCAGTTCAGTGAATTAAAAAGTTTGCGGAAGATTTGGTTGAAATGCACTCAGATTGTCTTGTATAGCAAAGGAAGGATCTGACACTTTGTTTGTTTTCTGTTTCTACCAGATTTTTAGGGAGTCTATAGGCACTGCATCAGTAGATGACACAAGTTATGGGGATCCAGTACAGAAGGCTGAGGCAATGGCATTTCGTCGAGCTTGTGCGCGCTTTGGGCTTGGTCTTCATCTTTATCATGAGGATTTGTCTTAGTGGGACATGGTGCTTGTGCTATGAAGTTTATGGGCTTCTTTGCACTTTTGAGTGGATGGATGATGCTTGTGGCTTATTACCTTTTGTTGTGAGGGTAGATTTTGAACTGATGCGATCCAGTTTCTTGAAATGGAACTCTGGTGTTGCATGTAATTGTCATTCAAGCATTAACCCCTGTAAGTAAGTTATCATGTCGGAGTAGTTTGTGGTGAAACTGTTGTATTTTGGGTTTATGTTGTAGTTCTAGTTATATATTTGGCATATATAATCTTCTGTCCACTTTTAAATTACGGATGGAGTCATAGAGGATTTCCTTGGAAAAGGACCAAAAGGATCTAGCATCAAGTTGCTGCTTTGATTTATATCTTTGCGATCTTGTGCTAGTAGTGCAGCCTCGTAAATTATAATTTTGTCTGTATTGCATGGACTTTGTGAAATGATGGTAATCCTATTGAGGATGGGCATCCGAATCCAAAGAAGCTGCAGTTTTACGTGAGATGCAGGATGTTCAGTGCAGAGACAGACAAGTGACTGAGGTGCAATGCAATGCAATGCAGCTGGTTTTCTGGGGATGCAATTGATTTTTTGTCTTTCTTCTCTAATGATGAGTCCAATCCAATCACTTGCTGCACATTGTGGAAGGCCTTGGGGCTTTGGTTTTTTGATTCATTTCATATCCACATACTCATAGTAGAAGCTAGAGATGGTAATATGTGAGCACAGAGCACGAGCCCATGCTCAAGCTTGACATGCTATTTCTGGTAGGAGGCTACCGAAATCAGAAGACAGGCCCAATAGTTTGGTTAAATAATTATGTTTGTTTAGAGAGCCGCTTCGAATGCTAATTCTTGAATTTTTCATTGTTATTATTTTTCCTTAAAATATCAGCATAGGCATTCTGCATTCATGAAGAAAAAGTTGCGACGCGATTGTATTTAATACGACATGAGAAGCCAAGGGGCAATAGGTGTAACCCCAGAAGCAATTACAATACTCCTAGGTCTAGGAACAGCACACAAGTCATCGAGAAGGACAGCAGTAATTTGCCACCTCAGCCCACCAGCATATATAAGGAAGGAAGGAAGGGCCGGAGGGATAATAGAGTAGGAGAGGTGGACCCCCACACAAGTGTTCGGTGAGCTGGAAGGGGTGTGGGTATGTAGGCTTATAGGTGGTGGGAATGTAAAAGATAAAGCCGTGCCTGAGACTCTGAGAGCTTGATCAGACAGGCATGTGTCACACTCACCCCCCGCACATACACTGATACACATACTGGTGTCACTACTGACTCTCCCTCTTCTTAACAAATTTGGACATTACACGTGAGATTTCATGAATCAAAATATTCTCGCGCCGGCTTCTTATGCAAAAAAATCTATTAAAATAAAATTGTACTGTTTGGCGTTGCCTGATTGATTTATCGGACAAACCTAATATAATGGTCTGGTCTGGTCTGGTCTGGTCTGGTCAGGTGGCTTGACCGAAGACCCTCTTAAGTCTTAACCTTGCCTCGGCCGCTGCAACTGCAACTGCAACATATGTAGGATATGATATGATATGAAATGAAATGAAGGAAAAAGAGAAACCATGGGCTGAGCAAGTGAGCAGGCATATGGCATCATGATGGGATTTGGAAAAAGATGGAGTGGGTTTCTTTTCTTTAGTCAAAGCAAAGCAAATTGGAAGACAGCTGCCCCAGTTGCAGGCTTGCAGTACGTTGCCAGCCTAGCCTAGCCTGGCCTGGCCTCATACTTTGGTATTCCTCGATCATCACGTACAGTAGTGCTCTCCACCTTTACGGTTGTCTGTCTATCATCTTATACTTACTCGCATTCGTCGATTCCTTCCTCCCTCGTGTTTCTCAGGTTTACAACCTTCCACTTTGTTTCTGCCCTTCATCTCTTATCTTATTGCATATCTGCCCTTCATCGCCCTTCTCTTCCAATTTTCACGTTCCAAATTCCTAAATAATAAACCTGGCCTATATCCACGTCCCCCGCCTAATTTTTAGCGAGGGCTCAGCTAGCTTGATGGTGATATTGCGCCTAATTTTTTATCCTTTAACTTTATTATGCACACTACTATTTAATTGTATGGATCCAAATCTATATAGTTTGAATTTAATTCATCAAGTAGTAATCTGATTTTGTATTCTGTTATATATATGCATTTATTAACAGCAACAAAAGTAGCAAATTATGTTGGTTATCTGAAAATGGACTATAATTAAAATATAATATTAACTATTAAATTAATTAGTTGATTATAGATTAAGGATTAGACGATTATTGAGAGTGACAAGTAAAGTCAGACAATTTGAACTCAACCACGAATAATCTCATATCTCGACTAGATGTGAGTTTCAAACAAATTATATGATGCAAATTGTAATCGTTCGAAAAGTGGCATGAGCCATCATGTTACTTGTACAACGTACACCTCTGGTGATCCATTTAGATGCGCGAATGGAGACCGATACCATCCTTGTCGGTTCCACGTTCATGTTTTGGCTTAGATTGCGACTTAGGATTTTCATACTAGTACATGTTGAAAAGACTATTGGTCGTCTCGATCATTTGTTGTGTTGCTCACTTGCTCGTTTATTGACTTAATTTGTATGTATTTCTACTTTGGCAAAAATTCTTATTGATGATTATGACTGTGTACAAATCACCTAAAAGATAAATTGTTATATGATTATTGAAGTAAATTCCAGAATATGAATATATATAGTAGGGGTAAATTTTTAAGTAAGGCTAGACGTCGTACGTGGGTGCCTTAGTGAACTTGTAAGTGGCTGTAATGAAATGTGACCACACGTTTAATGGTGTGGTTAAACTTCATAGTAATTATATTTTTACAGATGGATTAAATTAATGAGAAGAGTACATGTGTAGTCTAACTTATGTATATGTATATAATGCATAGAAAGAATCACTGAAAAGCATGTTGTGTAGAGAGACAGGTGCAGCCGCCGCATGCTGCTTCTATTTGGATTGGACTGGATGGCTGATCATGACCTTTGACTAAATTCCCGCCTGATTTCATTTCATTCCCTCCCTCCCTCCCAAAACATGCGCTTTCTCCGTTCCGTTTCTGCCACTGTCTGGTGACTCACTTGGCTTCTGAAAAGTGAGGCACTAGTTTCGTCATTTGCACTAAGACTAAGGGGCTAAAGAGTCACTCTACAGCTCCCTCTTAAAATAATCAAAACGACAACGATGAAGGAGGGACATAATAATACAAACAGAAGCCATTCTGACTCTCATCATTACGCGTGGGCGAGTGATTGGAACTTATAGGAGTGTGCGTGAAGAAGAAGCGGGTAATGTGGCGCGTGACTGAGTGATATCTTGCGCAACAATAATGCGAGGATGTGGGGGCTGCTTTGTGTATATAATTCATGTCCGTATTATGAGAGGCCCTTTCCTTTTCTTTTTTTCCAATTTCAATTGCTTTTGCTTTCTCTTCCTATTATTTCTCTCTGACCTAATTGTCTCCTGGCCTCTCTCCTTTTCTGATCAACATCTAAATCTTATAGAAGATCCCTCTCTAAATTTAGTGGGGCTTCTTCTTCTTTCTTGTTCTACCACACCAGCACACACCGGCACCTAGATCTAGGATCATATATTAATTAGTAGAAGAGCAAGAGCAAGATCAAGATCAAGATCGATATAACTACGTACGTACGGCAGACTTAATCATATATTTTCGATCTTTTGGTTGGAGGAACAAGTAGTGATTGCGAGGGAGATAGATCGGCACGCTGATCGAATTTGATAGTGAGCGAGCTAGGGATCGAAAAGATGAGTCCAGTAGCAGCAGCAGCAGCAACTAATTTGGGAGGTGGAGGCGGCGGCGGAGGAGCGGCAGGTCAGTTTGGGGACACGACATACACGAAGGTGTTTGTTGGAGGATTGGCTTGGGAGACTCAGAAGGAGACCATGAAGAAATACTTTGAGCAGTTCGGTGACATCTTGGAGGCTGTTGTCATCACTGACAAGGCCACTGGCAGATCCAAGGGCTACGGATTTGTACGTCGACTATATTTACATCCTTAATTCTCTTCCACTCATGCATCTTTTCTTCAATTATCACATGCATTTTTCATCTCATATATTTACATACATGGCTTCCTAGCTGGCTAATTGTAGCTTTAATTTAGTGCGTGCTAGATCTCATTGATGAAACTAATTTTCGATTATATCTTGTGCAAATTAATTAATTAATTGGGATGGTGACTTGGTACGTAGCTAAATGATGTTTATGAATATGAATGAATAGGTAACTTTTCGTGAAGCGGAAGCAGCCATGAGAGCTTGTGTGGATGCTGCTCCAGTGATAGATGGGAGGAGGGCCAACTGCAATCTTGCTTCTCTCGGTGTTCAGAGATCCAAGCCTTCTACTCCAAAGCATGGTATATACGTACTAATTATTTTTTAATTAATGACTACTTTCTACTATTATACTTCTAACTAATTTTGTTATTTTTGTTTTCATCTCTTAATTTCTAAACCTAAGCTGGGTTGATTATATATATACATATACATATATATAATTAAAGATGATTAATTTGATCGATTTCTGTACTAATATTACTTCTTAATAACTGGTTTGTGGATAATTGAATTTTTTTTCTTCTGATTTAGACGTTATTGTTTGTGCGAATATTCTTTTTTGAAAGAGAGTAAAATTACTTCCGCAGGTAAAAGACATTTTTACTACGTTACATCCACTTTATGGATTCATTTACTTAAACAAGAACTACTTTTATTCAATATTATGCTAAAGAACTTTGTTTATCTAAACAACAACTTACTTTAACAATGTATGAACTTGTAAAATTGTATAAAAGAACAGTTAATTCATATATATGAGTAACGGAAAAAGGTTACATGAATATACATTCCTTGCTCAACAGATCTGGAGGACTAAGTAGTCGAATCAGTTATACTAGTAATGTTAATTTGGCAACGGTTGAATCTTGATCAAATCATCTTCTTCTCTTGTGTAGGATATGCGATTGTGTATGGTGTATTTGTTAAGAGTTAATTAATGTAGTTTCTTAGACAGTACTAGCTAGCTAGCTAGTGATGCATGTTTTAATTTGTAGTAGCTGGAGATGGGAGATATATATATATATATATATATATATATATTAATGTAATTAAGTAGGTTGCTGATCGATACCAATTAAGTAGAATTATTGTTGTTGGAAATTAAATTAACAATGAATTAGTTATTTTGGACAGGTGGAGGAGGAGGAGGCAGGAACTTTAGGGTAATGGCGGGGTCAATATTCCAAGCTGCAGGTGGAGTTGGAGGTTTTGCAGCAGCTTCTGCAGCAACCGCATTCCCAGCCCATCATCATTATGCCGCCATTCAACAAGGAATTCCAGCTGCTGCTGCTGCTGCTGCTTACAATATTTATGCCACCGCAGGGTCCGACTACTATATTTACTATATATATATATATATATGATATATCCATCTTCACTATCCTTCTTAATTCTCCACTCATCATCATCGATCATCAACTGAAACTACAATTAATGTATATATAGCTAATGGTTGTTGTACCTTCAACATCATATATATCTCTGCTAACTGTATCTGCTTGTACCAAGCTGCACGTGTTACCTGTACTGGCAACTCATCATGCATGCACATTACACATCCACCACCCAACGTACCTCTCTCGCTCATTAAAGTTGCCCAAGCCAGCTAGCCCTACGTACTCACTCTCTGAAAACATCTCTCTCTCCTGCACTACACTTGTTACTCCATCATCATGCATTATATAAGTACATAAAGAATTTATCATCTTACTTCTAAAATAAGGTTTCCATTTTTTGAACCCGCACTATTTCATTTCAGGTACTCTCCATACTCGCCAGACTACACTTATCCTACGGTATGTAATTTGCATAAGCTTCTCTGGACCTTTCAATATTTTAATTTTCTCCTTCTTCCTTTCTTGATCTCCCAGCAAAAAAAAAAAGCATATATTTGTGAAAATGTAATTGACTCAATTCATGTGACGCCTTTATTTTGAATCTGTGCTCACATTAAACTATCTTGGGGTACTACGTATATTAATCAAGTGACACGATGGATCATTATTTAATTTGTTTTGTGCACTTAGTTAATGTAAATTATGTATATATTCAGAACTACTACGGTCTGTATGGAGGTGGAGCAACAAGCCAGTATCCAGTATACGGAGCAGGGGGGATGCTGACAGGAGGAGCCGGGGCGGCGGCTTTTTACCCTTATCTTCAATACGGAGAAGCAGCGAATGGAGGAGGGGCTGCTGCCTATACTACTTCTGGGGCTCAGAATGTTGGCTATGGTGGCATCCAATACCCACACCATCATCATCATCATAATCTCTATCAGTATTCAGCTGCTGGACTAGGAGGCTACCAGCACTATGCTCCTTCCATGTCTCTTGCGCCCTCACCCGCCTTGCAATCACCAGGTACAATTAATAATAATAATTTCTTGTTTAGTTTAATTAATTATATATGGCCGGAAGGGCAAGCTAGCCAGGCACGTACTGATATCTTTGACAGTGTGTTTTGCTGTGCCACAGGCGTAACCATGTCCCTCCCTGCTGCACCATTAATTCCAATTCCAGCTCATCGCTAGTAGGACTACTACTACTACTACTACTACTACTCATGATCATCATATATTCCGAATGCATTTGGCTCCTCCTTCATCAAATTCAAACTTCAATTCCATCTGATCCTCAATCGATCATCAGCTGCATGCTTCTCAATTTTCATCATCCTCGATCATCAATCCTTTTGGCCTAACCATGGTTCATCATCACATCTCTCTCTCTCCCCCCCACCGCCTAACACAAGTTAGCCCAAGCTGCTTTCGCGTTTGGGCTATCTCATTGCATGCATGCACGCACGCATGATATATAGAAAGCCTCGCATAGCGGCTTTCTACAATCAAATCATTCATTGTCCACTAGAAACATGCATGACTAGAATGCATGCATCTTCTTAAAACAAGGGTACGTGGGTTCCCTTGATGGATCACAAGATCAAACTAAATCATACATGTTTCTAATCACCAACTCAAGGCTATATTTGGATTTAGCTTTTAAGTTGGAATTAACAGTTTTTTTTTTCCTCTTCTTTAATTACTTCTCGGCCTTGGAGAGGCTGAGAGGCGACAAAAGAAAAACTGTGCACCCTCATCATGCATATAACTTTTTAGCCCAGGAAGGCTAAGCAAAAGCATAAAATGGTTTGCAAATATTGTAAATTCTACACAAATAGCAAGCCCCTTCACTTTCAATCTCAGTTTTAAATTAGTTAGGAAAGAAAAAACACATGGGGATGCATGGAAATGCATGCCCCAATATTTTGGCTGTTAACATCTAGTCTTAGGATTTTGGAACTAGCTAGGTAGGAGCAGTCATGTCTCTTTGAAGCTTTACCAACTTAATTTTCTGGTTTTGGCAACTTTTAAATGAAATGTGTCTAACCATCTTCCCTTTGGGTTAGGGGAGCAAAATCACCAACTCCTTTTTGTTAGTTTCTTGTAAATTTATGAATGTGGCTAAACTATGGGAGTTTAGCCTCATTTCACTAATTTAATTAGGAGGGATAGTGTTTTCTTTTAGTTAGCATTTAGCTTTTAGCTAGGTAGTATATTTCATCATCCTTTTGATAACTCCATTAATGGATGTGGAGCTCAAAAGCATCTGCATGTAACCCTCGGGAGATATTTTGGTTCCCTCGGGTTCTTCTCCACTAATGCACCAACCATGGTTAGGACTTAGGTCAATCTCATAATCATCAGAATCATCAATCATCATCATCATCATCCTCTCTCTCTCTCTCTCTCTTTGTTCAACTCATCAGCACTCTTTAATTAATTAATATGTATAAGCCTATGGTTTGGATTGTAATTAGGGATCCTATTAAGTTCAAGTAAGAATATTCATTCTCCGGCGATGCTGCTTGAGCATGGATATGCTACTTAATTACTACGTACTATGCTGTTTATTTCAGTTTGTTATGCTTACTTCTGATGCTATTAATTTGAGACTGTTAATTCCTCTCTTATTCTCTTAATTTCAATTTTTTTTTCCGAATTGTTTCTTGTCCTATTCAGTCAGTGAATAAGTGAATTTCATCACTTCAAACATGAAAATTGCGTACTGTAAGTGTGAAGTCATGCACGTATATGGTAAAACCTAGTTCAATTGATGTCATGATATATGGAAATTGATGTGTCACAGATTCTTCTGTACGCCTCATTTTAACCAACGAACGAGTTAACCAGTAGTCACCATTTTCCCCATCAAATTAATGTTTTGTTATCCTCAAATCGGGGATTAATGATTTGCTACATCAACCTTTTTCTCTTTTTGGGGGAGATGTTATTCCTATAAATGAATAGCAAAACGCAAGAAACAATATATACATCAAGCAATTGACTCCATCAGCACTGGTCAGCTGGTCTCTTGGCGTAGAAGCAGTGAAGCACATATTTGACAAGTATATATGGCTCATTAAACGACCAGTCTAAGCTCACTTCTTGTTTAGCAAGCCTACGATTTAAAAAAAAAAAACGTCTTCGCTTTCCAGAGAAAATAATATTACAGCACTAGCTAGTTTGTCTAAATACACATTGTGGTACATACAGAGTGCCACTTTCTAATAAACACCATAGACGCAGTTGCCACCATTAAACACGCATTGTGCCCAACAGTTACACACAGGTAAGGTAAAATGTGAATTACGTTGAGACCTTAGCTTAAAATTAAAAAGTGGGGAGAGACGCAACTCAAAACACCCCTTTTATTGACTTTTGAAGTTTAAGATTAGAAGTACCACTTGAACAAAACGTCTTATCGAAAATCTAGACAGTTGCTAATGAAGTAATACGTGACACTTGAACATCCTATTCGAAAATTTGATTAGGATATGTGAGGATAAAATGTGCCACGTGGACAAAAAATCTTATATGAAATCGATAAATGCATACAAAACAATACAATTATGGCTTCCTAAAAACAGCTCATAACTTTTAGTTATTTTTTGCACAAATTTAAAAATAATAATAAGGTTTTCGAATAGGAGTAGAAATAGGATTGAACGAATACAATTAGGGCGGTTTATAACATTTCATTCTTAGGGTTTAGAGGTACTCCTAAAAGTGTTTTTTCTCCTCCACATTTTATTTTATAAGCCTCAAATTGGATTCTTCAGATCCCGATCCTATTTTCCAAACCCCAAACTTCCATTCTCTACAAACCCCGAGTTTATCATCATTCTCCAAAGTCCAAATTCCTGATTTCATTGTGTTGTCTGCGAGCAAGAGTGATTTATAATGTAGAATTGCATTTCTAATCTCATAATAGGATAATTTGATGCAAAACATTTTAAAATTTCATATCCATGTATTTGTCTCCCTGTTCCAAAAATTAAAAAGTATTTCAGTCTCCCGATAAAACCACCATGTTCAACTGCAAATCCAGCTTACCCATATGAACACGAACTTAGAAAGTCCTCGAGTATTTCTTAATTTCATACATGATTGAAGATATGGACACTAGATCCTTGTTAAGAGCAGGTCCACCAACAATCCTCTTTATGCAATCGGAGAGCCTAGTATAATAAAGCAGTAGCTGAGTCAATGCAGCCCTCAAGATTTCCATACCACACAAGAAGTTGCTGAAAGAAGTAATGACATCCTTGTGCATCAGTTCGATTGCAGCTTTCCATCTACTTGCAAAGTCCTTCACAAGTGGCTCAACCTCCGTAACAGTTATAGGATTCTCAACATTAGCACCTGGGTCCTCCGCTGATAAGCGACAAGTAAATTGCAGATAAGTACATTTATTAAGTAGTTAAAAGAATATTAGGATGTCACAGCTAACTAAATACTTACAAGCCTGGGTTTTGACAAACTTGATTAAATCACTAAAATGCTCTAGTAATAGTTCTTCCTGCAAGGAAAGAGGTAAAACATTAAATAAGGAAGCAGATCACAGCTAAAATATACCAAAAAGGCAAACTCAGATTGCATTTCTTATCCAGTTCTCCCATTTTAATTACTTTTATACTTGTTCATAATATAAAATCCCACACTAGGAATTCTTACAGATGCTCTACTTTTCATGTGGTATCAAAGTGAGCAATGCAACGACTTGTGAAACCCAATTTGGCCACACTTAATCCTATGCTTGGCTCAGTCCAACTACACTGGCGAGTTAAAATTATAAATCCTAAATTAGGAATATTAACCTCTACATCAAAATATGTTTTACCAACAAAAAAAAGCACTTTAAATGTTCTAACAATAAAATATATATGTTTGGCTCAGTCCAACACCTAGGTCTCGTAACTTATTTACAATTCATTTTCAGACACTTACCACAAATAATGCTGTGTTGCTTTTCAGCAGTTCCTCAAAGTGGATTTGAATTTTACCACCTTCCGGACCAGCTTCCTATCATTGAGATGATAAACATTGTAAAAAACAACAGCAGCCAAAGGCCCAAAAAGTGCTGCAACTAATATGACTAAACATGTCCAAGAAATTTAGCCAAAACCCTATAAGAAATTTGTGCTGACTGCTGATTGAGGTCCTTAATTCCTTTTTGCTTTTTCTCAAAATGGAAATAAGATTCAAGAAATTACCTTTAGTATGGCAATCGTCATATCATAGTTGTTTATCAGAAACACAGTTTGTAGTTTTGGTCTTGGAAATGCTTTAGCAAGCTTGATAAGCAAGTCATCGACAGCCATTCTCAGTCTTTCCAAATTCAATTCAAGCTGCAAGTCATAAAAGGATAGTTAAGTAAATGAGGATAAGTAAATTATGTGATCAAGAATCGTAATGAGCAACTACTTTTTTCTTTTTTGGTCAGGTAAGCAAACATGTTCTAAAGTTCATTTTCTATATCTAACCTGCCCATCTCCATATTCAACATTGAGGTGGATAAGTGAAGCTGTGAATTCAGCATATCGCCTCATGACATAGTGAGGATGAACATCATCTTCCCACAATGTCTTCACATTCGCATTGCGCAGGCTGTTGAGATGCAGGTCAAACACCATCTTAAAACGAGGCCATAGGGCAATATTGACCTGTTAATATATAAAAATGTATAACGATTTATATTTGTTAGGAATTAGGATATAAAAGTCCAACAAGCATAAACAAAAAACATGAGCCAATGGTACCATAAGTAGAAGCTGTTTTATTTTTTATTTTTTCAAATAAAGAAAAAGAAAAAGAGAATTGTAAATAGCAATTAAAAGTTCCACCAAAAGCTCGTTTCTCATTTTTAGTTCAAGTAAACAGTGCAAATCAAGTGTTGTTGCTGATTATAACTATATTTTCAAGGGCTCACTTTTACATCACCATCCATGCATACAACATACAGAAAATAGACAATACTTATTCGCAAAAGAGAGACTGGGCTTCTAGCTTTAGTCGTTAAGACTTAAGAGTATATACCCCTACACCAACACCCCAAGTTCTGATGCCCCCTCACCCCATTATCACATGAAATTAAACACACACACACACACACACACACACACACACACACACACACACACATATATCAAGATTAATATGCAGGAAAATTAAAGATTCCCACCTTGTCTAAGTATGAATCCAAGCATGGGATACGCCGCCGAGACATAATGAGCTGCAAAGGAAAAATGACAACATATAATCTTTCAGCTACAAAGTTTCAACACTACTGTAAGAGATGGCTATATATGGTAAGAAGTTCTTAAATGAAAAGACTGAAGTTTGGATTGACAATAATATGTCCTTCAAAGTTGTTGCAGTCAAATCATTCTCTTCCACCAACAATGGAAAAGTATATATCTGTATATATGTGTGTATGTATATATATATAATTATATATGGAAAGATGGAGAAAGGAGAGAGTCGGATTATTGGGCAGCACAGCTGACGTCCTAACCTCTGAAAGGCACCCTATTTTCTCCTACATACACTCTCTAAAGGCTTTTCGGTTTTGGGTTTTAACCCTCGTGTTTCCGCAAAAGATAAACATAAGCCGGTGGGAACATGGGGTAAAAATGTCCAAAATGGCAATGTGCCCTCGTATACACGCATGTGAATATGTGGCTAACGCTGTCCGAAAATGGATAAGAAAAAAAAAACTGAAGTAAAAACAAAATAAAAAACAAAGACAATTTTTTTAGCCACTGTTCAAATGGCAACCAGGGCTGTTTGAATAGCTGGAGATCATTCAGATTCCTGCTATGAGGACATCCTTCAGAGAATGGCCACACTTTTTAAGAAAATGAAAACGTTCAAACCAAGGCCAGCAATATAATGATTAGAACCGTCGACTTTTAAGGTCCTCCAGGGATCACTCTGGCTAAAACTCGGCCAAATAAAAAACTGTTCAGTCCTTTTATCACCATCATCATCATTTCAGTTTTATCCAATATATTCTATTCATCTACAGAGTCTGCATGGATGACCAAACTGGTTCTGATTTGGCTGATGTTTTGATCCTTTAAATGACCCAAAGATGTGTGGTTCCGATGATTGAACTGCATTGCAGGTGGCCAGGGTGGGAACGTCCTCATTTTCTTAGAAGGATGATGTCAATTTATGAAATCCCCCCTAGAGACTGAGCAACTATCAAAACAGCAGAGCTGTAACATGCAATGGTATTAAAAAAATTCTCAGTCAATATTCGGATGTGGTAGACTAATGTCAACTACTGAGAAAACATCCTACCAAATACAACGACACAAATATGTTTCAGTACCCACACTCTTAAGTCCCTGTGGCATTTGAATGAAATTGCGCTGACATGTCATGAGCATAATAAGCATCAATCTTGATACAATCACAATAATTTTGAATACGCTTTTAACTCAATTGGAATCATCACTAAATGTGGTCACTAAAAAGCAGGGCTTGCACACCACACAATAAGGAGGTCAGGAAATTAACTAGTTATGATTCATCATACATGACAAATGACATAGCAGTGATATGTCATGTGCATGCTAGGCCTCAATCTTGGTGCAATCATGATTCTTTTGAATACAATTTTGGAATCATCAGTAAAAGTCATCACTACACAGCAGGTTGTGCACATCACACAATATTGAGGTCCAGAAACTGTTAACTAGTAATGATTAATCATACATGACAACTAGTTCAGAAAATAAGTTCCAACGCAAGTAACTCAAATACATAAAGTATAAGGTTAGAAGTTTGGAACATTACCTGGTGCTGGTGTATAATGCGGATCATAAGCATTACACCAATAGCATCATAACAATTTGGAAGTATTGAATTGAAGTGTTCATCAATTACAGAAAGTGGACCTGGTGGCAAAAAGCATACAGAAGTCATCAAAAAGAGCTTTTTTTTTTCTAAAGCACGAGGAGAGAGAATCTTCAGAAAAGTAAAAGTAATAAGATTTATCCAATGAAGTCACCAGTTGATACGCAGAAACTTGCTGCAAACCACAAATGAGCTTTCCGCTCTTTATATTTGCACTCAGTATGCAATTTGGAAAAACCTAATCTTGGGCAAAAGAATCAAGAATATCTGTCAGATTTACCTGCAAAAATTTCATAAAATATGGATTCTTCGCAAAAGAAATCATCACAGAAATGGTACCTGCACATAAGAGGGAATAGTTGTGAAACAAATATCAGTATGGACAATCTTTCATCAGCATGTAGAAATCAACAACAAAGAGTAGAGGAAACTCTGACGTACTCAGAAGTAGCAGTGTCCATAAGCAGCTTGTGCAAGCTCCTGAAGAGGACCTCATATGGATACTTGATGGAGCTGGCTTCAGCTATATGTGGAATTAATGCAGGTTCTTCAATTTCCTGATGAAAAACAAAAGTACAAACCATGACATTTGTTCTTTGCAAGATAAATAGACAAAACTCCACTATGACAGAACTAACACTATCTGGTCATTACAAAAGCTTCAATTTCTACATTTATACCGAATCAATGATCTAAAAGTAGAGTTTAGGACAAGAATAACAATCCTTAGTGAGAACTGTTTTAACTGCAGACTTATTTTGTCATAGTACCTATTTCCTTTACATTTCAATGTTGCTAATAATTGAAATGTATCATCCAAAATGTTCATATACGAAACCGAAATAACAGAGAAAGAAAAACACCATATTCCTATTAAAAAATATCTCAAGCATATTAGTACAACTATTGAACTTGAAAAGCAGATGAAGGCCTCAGTTTTTAGTGGCAGCCGCAGCATGATCTAAATATTGAACACTTCTCCATATCATTGGGACAAAATGATAGCTAGAGATTATATATCAATAAATCAATAACAAATAAAATAGAGAAGAGAACCTTGATGATCCCAAGAGCCAGAATAACAAATAATAACCAATCCAAAGATTCAAAAAGCTATGAAACATATCTCATTCTAAGCTCCCAGAAAGCTCCGATCTCTAGTCATTCAATATCAATACTACTTCAAGGCTCCTATCTATAATCATTCTGTTTTGTTATAGGCATGAATCATGATGCAGGCTGATACTAACACCAGTGCACCACTTCTACTCCCACATTGCTTTTTCCTTGTTTTCTTATTAAGAAAAGGAAAAAGAAAACATAGCAGAGGTTGTCCTAATATGTAATCTCAAATGATAATAAAGTGGCAAGGTCATATGAAACGGTCCACATTATAAACAGAAACACCATTGATATGTACGTGTTATACAACCTGCATTAGTTAACCGAGGATTATAAACCTCCAACCAGCTTTTATTCTAACTCTTACTCAACTATGCTTACAGAAACCAGGGATTACAACTCTTTACTGAGGACAATACAAATACTGATTTATCCCATAAGTTTGAATTTAAATCAGATTATTAATTAGTTGCAATGAGAAAAAAAAGGTACCTTTAAAATTTTTATCCTCTCTCCAAGAGCAAAAACAGCAGACCGGTTCTTCAGTGGTTCCCTTCCTCTTGAAAATAGACTTGTATTTCTCGTGTCCACACCAATTAAGTCACTAGATGTGGCAATATCCAACTGTAGTTTCTCAAGTGCCTGAATATAAGCGCGGAAATGTGCACTTAGAACCTGCAAAACAAATGAATGAACTTAATACGCTACAAACATGATCCTTCCTATAATATTTACAGTATAGATTATCGTAGTGCGTAAGGCTACACCCAATATACAATGAGGTACTTCCATAGCACAATGAATGAGCTTCCAATACCAAGGGCCTGCAATCAGCTTGTTTCTTTCTATCATAGGCATATTCCATACCTAAAGGCCTTTTATAAAAACCTTAGAATGTTTAAAGGAATAGGCTAATTGCATATTGAGATTAATGATGGAACAAGACACAAACAGCTTATAAGTAAGTAATGTATAAACCGGTAAAACCATATGAAAACATGATATCAAGTTTTAAGTCTGCAAAGGCACTAGGAGAACCACTTTGAAGGATCTACATTACATGATCTTTACATCAAAATTGGATTTCTCACATCAAACCTATGAACAAGGAATGTACTTTGTGTTCACTACTTACACACAAAGATGCGGGAAAAAAAAGGAATTTAGTCTCTAGTAAGTATTGTAACTTGGATAAAACTTCCTCAAACATCAAAACAAGAAAAATTTGAATCAGACGAAGCAATTACAACTGTCTGCTTCATATTATTTTGAGTCAACTTAAAAAAATGGGAGGGGGGGAGGATAAAACATGTAAGCATATATTTCAAAAAGTCATAAGCAAGTGCCCACCCTAAAAATAAGGCTTTTTCTTTGGCCAAAAAATGATAAGTTAATAAAATACACAATTGAATGAACAACTAAACAAGACATCATCCAGAAAAAGGAGAACAGGAAATAGAAAGTATTTTAAGCTAAAAACAATGTTCCAAGTCTTCTATATCATAATTCAAAGATAGATCATAGATCATCAGTTTCATAGTGTTGACCTTGTTCATTGTGTCGATGTATGCTCCACGAACCTCAATGTATACCTCCTTTCCATGTTCCTTGAGGAAGGAAATAACATACCTGCATTACCATGCCCGAATCAACTAAAAGTAAAATTTGAAAAAGTAAATAAATAAACAAAAAATCTCTAAATATAAAGCCAAAACATGATTTTGGTTAAATTTTTAAAATACCAAAATATAGCCCTCATTTCTTATATCAACTAATATATTAAATTTAAATGATTTTGGTTAAATTTTCAAAATACCAAAATATACCCCTCATTTCTTATATTAACTAACATGTTAAATTTAATATACCAAGGGTAAAAAAAGAATTAACAGAACTAACAAACCTCACACCCACTTATCCACTTACCCACTTCTTCTATTTTTATTATTTTTTATATATTTCTTCTCTCATTTTATATTTTGTCATTTGTTTATTCTTTAATTTTTTGCAAATCAAAGACTATTAGATCGATTCACCGCAACAACTGACGCAACCCAAAGGAGCGCGGTATTTCGCACACGCATAGTGCGTGCAGGAATACTAGTATATAATAAAAATAAAAGGAGCCAAAACCCAAAAACACTCCAGAATAAGTCACAGTTGTAAGCATGGGTGTGATTGCCATGTAGTGTACTATTTAAAACAATAGACCTCCCATCGGCAAAAAGAAAGAAACGGGAATTGTTTTGCAGATAACGACGTGGCACCGCACCCTAAATTAACTAAAAAAAAAGGTGTGAATGAAACAGATGCTTATCTTCAGTTAATGTCATACATTACTGGTACAATACTGAACACATTACAGGTAGATTTATACAAAAACAATGTGATCTTCAAGCACTGCTTTCAACAGCTGAAGGATGACTACAATCATTAGCATTCCCAAACTCATGAGCAGGACACAAAAAAGTGACTTCGATATATGTGATCCAGTTTCTTCTACTCAGAAACGTATCAAACAAATAGTATCATTTAGGGTTCCAAACTAAATAATCATTTAAAATACAAGAATTTGAAATTCAATTTCAAATGAATTGAACTCTGCATTTTAAAGGGTTCCAAACACTGTTAAATAATCATAATTACCGAACAGACTACACACATTTAGAGAGTTTGATGAATATTATTCAGTCTTTGGTTTATTGAAGACACATGTGCCTTCCTTATCTTTATCCTTTCTCTCCTCTACTCTTTCTTACCATGTCACATGTCATTCTGTCATTTTTTTTTAAACAATGTTTACATCTTATCAACCAAACAAACAAAAAAGCTCGAAATATATTCCTCGAGCATCAATCCCCATATTAGCCGTTTTAAATAGACTGTCAGTTCAATTTTGACAAAGGTGAATTCAACGAATCAAATATGAAATTGATTTCTAACATTTAGTTATAACTGGATGGATTTCTAGATTAATATTTTGATTATTTTCATATCAATTAGTGGTAACAAAATAAAATAAAAATTCACACTTCAATTATGTATTTGTTTCTAAACCTGCGCTATGTTGGACCACAAGTTTGCTTCCCAGTCAATTGTGAAACATACGAAACATGGACCATAGGTCCTGAGTTCATATCTTCCACACCAATATTTTTTTTGGCAATCATCTTCCACACCAATATAGCAAAGGAAAAAAAAAAAGGCGGACCAAAGTAGGACCACTTATACATTGCAATTCATAGCTAAGATAAGATTTGACATTATATGGACAAGACCCAACACAAATGATTGTCATTATGCAAAAGATATTCAATAGCAGCAAAAGTGGACTAGGCATATTATGATCTTAACGAACAATGAAGTGGACTAGGCATATTGGAATATTAATTGCGAATGCTATACAAGATACTCACTTGTACTTTAAGAGAACATTCTGTTGAAGGATCTGGATATTTGTTTTTGGTTTTCTCAATGCATGAAGCTTCTGAACAATGAAGTCAAACACCTGCAAAAGATAGATATAGACAGAAAGTTATTGAGCATTCAATAATGCAAAGCATATTAACCAAAACAGCAGAGCTTGTTAACCAAAACGAGTTTCAAGACGTGGCAATTGAATATAACACATAACGAGTTAGGATGGCATTTAGTAATCCATAAGAAGTTAAATGGAAATCATTACGTCACTGACATTTACTCGGTATCTTCTGTTGTTCCCTTTTCCATTTTCGGCTTTTACTGGAGGCCTGCCATGGATCAGGTATACTGCGCATAAAGCTGCAGGGCCTAACAAACAATTATATGGCTATTCTTCACTTCAGACTTTGTTATTATGTATGGTTTCAATTCATAACTATAAACAAAACATTGATAGAAAACCTGGGGTCTTGAGTCTACCAAGTCCCTACACTAAATTGTTATAAGTTAATAGACAAACTCATTATTGTAGATTCTTGTCCATATAGCAGTAGACAAACTGACACGGATAAATGTTTAACTGACCAGGATTTCCTATCTTTGTTAACTTAACTCCTACATAGAATATGTTACTGCTGCCACAGACCAGGTGTATATGATGTGTAAACATACAATTACACAGAGCAATTATGCGATCAAACATGAGCCAGTTTATCCTCTATCTCTGATAACAACCTTGGAAACTGCTTTCTGTCTAAGTTTTTCAAGCTCAGGCTGAACATCCTTTAGAGCTTTTGAAGTTTTAACCATAAGATCCACTTCAACAAACTTCAGCTTCTTGCTCAGAATCTCTAAAGTTCTCATATATTCATCATTCACCTGGATAACAATTACATATTGAGTGAGTTAGCAGCAAAGAAAGAAAGATAACATGATGAGATAAAAATTCAATAAGCAAAAAGAAGAGCAACATGTTACTGTCCAATAATTTTCACTTGAGATAATATAGCATAGAAAACATTCTTAATCTATGGAATGAGAATAGAACCTTTGATCATATATGAGAGCCAAAAAATCAAAATTTCAAAATAACGGACAAAATTGATTTTCTTTAGGAAATGGGAAGAATTAAAGAAAAAAAACAGAAATTATACATGACTGATGTTGCAACAAATTAACATCTGGTTATTCCAGTAAAATTAGTAAATAAGATTTATCTCTAGACAAGGATTTCAACTTCATCAACAAGATACAACTCATCATGCAAAATCAGAACAATAAAAAAGTATACTAGTTCAATCAATAATTTCCAACCCTAAGGTTTTTGAAAAAAAAAAAAACAATAAAGAAGAAGGGCACACCTCGCCATCAACAATTATATCTACCATCCTTGGAGGGACTATAATGTCTTCGACAAATTTTGCCAATTTTGACTCTGCCACCTATTACCAATCATTCAAGTTGCATGTATCAGAATGTGAAACCGAAAAAAATTAAAAAAAAAGTGTAAATAAATAGCGAAAAATAGTATAAAAAACAACAAGGAAGAAGATGGGAACTAGTAGTAGAAAAAGCGACAAAACATTCTAAAAAGTAGTAAATATTTCAGACACCAGACTCTGTGGCAGTCTAACAAGAAAGTTTTAAATGGTTTGGGAGAGAGTAATGTCTTGAGTAAGGTTCAGGGGTGAATCCAAGACTACAGTGGGTGGAGGCGCTTTGGGAAAGAGTAAGGTCCTGGTCAGCTTTATGGCCATCTGTCTCAGTGGAATCAAAGATTCTATTATTCTAGATTGGAAGGCATCTCTAGGTTAAGCTTTCTGTCTTCTGTAGGTGGTTTGCAAGCAGTCTAATAGCTTCTGATGCATTCTTATGTTTTTTTTTTTTAACTGCTGTGGACCTCTCGTCCCGATCTATCTCATCCCATGTGATCAATAATTTTTTTTTCTTTTGAGAGAATAATAAATTTAAAAAGTACATGAATTAACCTTCCACCATTTTTGTTGCACAAACAAGAAGCAAGTTACAAGGGGGAATGCCTAGTTAATTTATTCTCAGCCTCAAGAAAACCAACGAAATGGAGCATTTCTAGACAGAGTCTACAAACAAAAGATACCTTGCGATTCTTCAACTTTAAACCCATATCCATAGACTTCTCCTGGAGAATTTTGATGTCGGAACTTATTGAACCAATCTCTGCCTGGAGAAGAGTTACTTAAGCATTACTGGCAATTGATGTTAGAGGTACAATCTTAACAAGGAACACTCAATTTGATGTGGGGAAAATAAGACAAACAATTGGCTTAAGTACAGTCATTGTGCAGATGAAAGAAGGTAATGATGGCAAACTAATGAAGCAAGGACCAAGGTACCTGAAATCCACTGAGAAGAGTTTCCATCTGTGACAAGATGCTGTCACAATCACGAATTTGATCATGAAGAGAAACTAGATTATCACTTTCTTTGATATAATCCTGCAGTATTGGACAAAGCAAGATCCTATAGTTCCAGAACCCTTTCCACTAATAAAATATGGACTGATGTTGGAAACAAGTAATTAATAGAAGGAACTACAAACCGCATGCGAGTATGTGTCAATAAATAAAGGTCTCATAAGATAAGAGATTCCTACCCATGTTATGTTATAAGAATTATTTATGTTGAAAATTGAAACAGAACTGCTAAAACTCAACTACATCATTTCACATTGACTACCACATGAGGTGTGGATCCAAAATCTTTACATCTTAGAAATTTGCACACCTCTAACCAAATAATATTTTTGGACTTCATCAGAAGCTGACCCCAGTATAGTAGATAAGCAAATCAATTTAATCCTACTTTTGATTTAGTTATAGATCGATAATCTTTCCAACCTCTCATCCTAACACAACTAGCTTTAATCTAGATGGATATATGCAGTACAGCATCCAAGAAAACTGTTCCAGTCCAGCAAACGTTTTGAAATTATAGATCTCCTAACAAATGCATGATAAATTGATAACCCAGATAATAATAGTTCACCATGACTAAACATGCTTTAGAAAGTCAATATTGCATGATTTATCCCCAGTTCAAGGTAACACATTTTGTAACTGGAAGAGTAGCAACATCATCCTTAAGTTTTGCCTAAAAGGAGACAGGGAAAAAAAAAAAAAAACTACTCGTGTCAATAACCAAAACCCGATTGCCACAAAACTGAAACCTCGAAAAATATTCATTTACGGTATTTTGCGATATGAAATAAGAATTATGGAATACCCAAAAAAGGTCAAGATACTGTGGAGGAATCCAGTACCTGGATCGAGTCTAGTTCAACTTGTCGTATGTTGTTCTCAACCCCCTTTGTATAATCCCGTAGTTTTGTACCTTTAGACAATATATTCGCAACTACCTGCATTAGATGGTAGATAGTAAAGAGATTAATGTATTTGAGTGACGGCCTATATACGGTATATTTGCAGATACCTTGTGATGAATAGTATAAAAATTAATGTAGTTGAGTAAATGCCTTGGAACAATTAAGAGATAAGAAAGTAGGCAGAAATTACTGTATGCATGAATTAGAGATGAGCATTGAAACAGGACCAGTGATGTACGACATGTCTGGTTAAAAATCTAACTAGCATATTTTCAAAAGAATAAATAAAAATGCATTGTCTGTCCTCCACTTCCAGGCATTCCATTTAGGCTTTAGCATAACTGAAAATGTTATCATTGGGGGATACATTTGACATGGTACTTGAAAACAAAAACATGATACATGGGACTGCAGAAAGACGGATTTTCACATGCCTCCAGGCCCCCTCTTCGGCTCTTCCCACGACCACCCCAGAAAATTATAACTAGTCTAAAAGAAATACAACTAACCAAGTATGGGAGCTTTAAAAACAAAAAAAAAGCATAGAAACTAAGATATGTTACTTACATCATCATGTTTACATTCTTCTAATTCTTGTTGCAGTCCTTCCAATGATATGTCATCACTGAGGGGGAAAAGTTAGAATTGAATCGCATGTGAGATACTATATACAGATTATAAACCGCCATGCTAGAGAACTATTCCATTTCTAATCAACTAACTGTGCATAACATGTTGGATTGGACAAGCATTCTGCTTGTGCAATCTAACTTACAACCAGAGACCTCTCCTTAGTTTCCAGACAGAAATTATAAAAATATTCCCGTGTAATTGCTGTTGAGGCTTCTTTATCACAAAAAATGTAACACACAACCCAACCACATGCATATTGTGTAGAATTCCAGTATGGTATGATTAGACAGTCACTAGCCAAACTTGCAAGTGTGATTTTATCATGTACAAAGACGATAGACAAACATACCTGCTTGCATCCTCCTCAACAGTCAAGTCCCCAACAAATGCACCCAAATCAAATACAGTTTTCTGGGCATCATTATTCTCATCATAAGAGTGACCCTGCGCCCACAGTATAGGGTGATTCAATAAGTACTTTAGCCCGCCAAATAATTTTTTTTTTAGAAGAAAGAAACCGGCTAAGTATTTGAATTCGGAAGCAGATTCTATGATCTTGTTTAATCAAATTGACCAAATTCTAATTACTCCACTCTTTCAAGCATAGATTAATAGGCAGCCAGGAAACACAGCAACACATTTATTTTATTAGAAAAGAGAAAGATACCTCTGTGTAGTTGTTTGCAAGATGAGCCATGTCAATTAACAAGTGCAGGTGGTTAGCAGATCCAGCTCCGCAGCCTACATTGAAAATTCAACAAAATCCTTAGAATAGATAATGGCGTCCCTCAAAACTTGAAACTTAGAATTTTCATCTATCCAACATCAATGACGAATCGGTGCCCCTCTCTCTCTCTCTATCGGTCTCTCTGCCCCTTTTCTTAAGACCTTATTGAGACTGAGAACTAGTTAAGTAGTATTTCACCCAATTGAAAGAAAAGGATACATAATCAGATCTATGGCTTTTCTTTATCATCACTCACTTAAAGTTTTCAGTTAGCGATCAATTGCTATTCGTTCTTACAAGCAGTCAAGAAACAATCAGTGAATGTGAATCGCAGACCTTGCAAGTTACTTACCATATAAAATTCTAGGTGGTTGATCACTGGGGAGTTCTCTCTCTGCTTCAATCGTTGGCTGAATGGCTCTGCAACTGGTCTGGAGATCTCTTCGTTCTTCGTTTCTCTCTTGAGACAAATGGAGGAGTGCTTTTTTCTTTTTTTCTTTTCTTCTTTTATCAGATACTATCATACTAAATTACTAATGGGTTGATTTTCTATTATTACTTTTAATTTCTTTGAGTTGTAACTAAATTTTAAAATTTTAATTTTAATTGTAGTTTTATTTATTTATTTAAGATATAGAATCTTCTATATTAATAAAGTCAAAATATGAGTTTTGGTTAAATTTTAAAAAATTCAAGAATGTCTCTCCAAACATATATCATTCAAAAAATTAAATTTTATATATATAAGACAAAATAGTAAATGCAGTAACTAAAATATTTATAAAGGTTTGGCCCACTTGTTGGAGGGAGGGAGGGAGGGAACTAGAGATGTGTAGAGGTTGGTAAAGATTGGATTTGTGGGTAATGTGTCGAAAGGGGGGAGGAGATACATTTGGAAATGTCTTTTGTTGAAGAAGGGAAAGCCGAAGGTTTCGAAAATGAGGAAGAGGGTGGAGCAATGGCTGTCAATTTTTTTTTTTTGAATTTTCACATTGATACTCTGAGTCTGATGTGATATTTAACATCTCCCCAAAAAAGGAAAAAGAAAAAAAGAGGTGGTATTAAGGCCATCTCCAGTTAAGCAGGAGTATATTGGGAGAAATTTTTCAATGAGCCCGTCATGCCATTTGGCATATGTGACCACTCATTTTGATTGGTCCACGTCATTGCTACTTGTACTTTGGTTTTCCCTTGTAAATTGAGACATAACGCTGTCAGTCTAGAAAATTCAAGAGGTGGAATATGAACCAAATCTGAAATTTCGTTCATCCTCCATGACCATATGCAAAGCTGGGTTCTTGGTACCACCTGAGCAATTGTGAAAATTAAACATCAAGTGATATAATTTAATGAGAGGGATCGTTCTAGAGGTTCCTCCTTCCGAAAATTATGCTGCTTTTGATGGATTTGATCTCAGCTTTTTTCAATGAGAATATTTCATAGCCTTTTGGATTAATCCACAAGGATTTCCAGAATGACCAAAACCAAAGTATGTCCTCCCACATAGTTTTCATGTTTGCTTATCATGAAGTTCTTCAATCTCCATTTTGGATCTTCACAATTCTTTTGCCTATTGTCTCAATTTCTTTTTTTTTTGGACTCCTGTATATGTCATAGACGTATTGGAATACCATTTTCTTCAATATAAAATGATGAGATTTTGATCGATTTAGATCTTATATATTTGAGAACAGTTCTAGTATATTTTTCAATTTAGAATTTTGGAATTCATTCATTATTTTTTTTTTGTATTCCGTAAAAGATAACAGAGACTTTATGTGGGTCTATTGGAAAGAAAAGCAGGGATGATGTGGACCAATCACAATGAGCGGTCACATATGCCACGTGGCATGACAGACTCATTGAAAACTTTCTCAGTATTATGGGGCCCAAGGCTAAATTTGAGCCCTCAAAATGTTATTGTTTATTCAAGTCCATGGCTAACTTTTAGGATCGTCTCCAGTAAGGTATGGTTAAATTTTAGCCCTTTCAAGGCTTTCCAGGTCATCCTCAAGGCCAAATTAAGCCCTCTAGCCCCCCTATAGCCCTCCCATTCCTCATTTAGCCATCCCCAATTTTCTTTTTGGAGACCATAACATGGCCAAATTGAGCCCTTTAGCCCTTTAACCCCCATTACTGGAGATGGCCTCACGATGTGGCTCTTTATTGGATCCGTAGCTAGGCTTGGCCTCTACTGATGGGCCGTAGTCTAGCCCAATCTTGCCCTCATCATTCTTCTCCCTTTCCGTAATTTCGTACCCCAACTCCCAAAGGCCCAAAGCAAGTAAGCAACTTGACTGAGCTGACAGTCGATACAACAAATTATGAATCAGAATCATGAGAAGGCAATGGTTAGAAGAGCTATGTTGTTCTGTTAAATTTAATTATAGGGGTTGAATTATTTTTATTATTATTGCTTTGTACTCTAGTTAATTTTTCTGTGTATTTGGGTGGCTAGGCGTATGGTAGTATTATAACTATTTTGTGTGGGAGACTTATTTTGACGGACCGCTACATGATGGGTCATTTGTACTGTTGCCAGTTTTTTTTTTGTTACATTGGAAGGGATCGAACGCCCAACCTAGCTTAATTCTAACTTAATTCTCCGCCCTCCCTATACCGCTAGCTTTGATAATAAAGACTAGCATGTATGACATTTTTTTTCTTGAGAAAAAAAAATATATGAAGAAAAAAAGTGTGGGAAGTTATCTAGGAGGAGTTGTGGACTTGTGAGTAGTTATTTTCCTGTATGTATGTGTAGGTGCTGGATAATTATCTCTCATTCTCTCTACAATTTTTTTTATGAAAAGTAGCGAGTAGTTTTTTATGTTTAATTCTTTTATTAATTGTTTTATTTTTTACCTTTTTGTCCCTAACAATTGACTTTTATCCAAAGTTATTTAATACTTGAGGGTTGTTTTGATAAAAAAATTCTATTTTGACTGACAATGGGTGTTCTTATTATAATAGTATAGATTATTGTTTCTTCTATAAAAAAATCTGGTCGAGACAGAGATAGAGTTTGGCAGAAATAATAGCCGGAAGATTATGAATCTACATAATAAAAAGTTAAAAACCAATTTTAGCTAAAAAGTCCTCAACCATGTTTTTTACCCTAAACGCATACCTACTGATGTAGTGATGATGTGTGGCCCAAGGAGCGAAGAAGATCCCAGTATCTCCTAAAATAAAACAGACGTCAGGAGATGCTGCTTAGCATAAGTACCTCGATAGTGATACCCTCAAGATGCCAAACTCTAAAAAGAACTTTAGAATCCATTATTAGTCGAATCCTCATTCCTACTGTACATTTCAAATGACATGATTTGATCTTGCAGATAAACCATATTTTACACAAATTAAAGAGGCGTAGCAACTTAAAAACAGACTTCTAAAATAACATAACATGCAGTCTTTGATTAGGAAATGGTAATTTCCAAGCAACTTCAAAAAATCTATCCCTAATTCCCAAAAATATACCCCAATGCCTAGATAATCTTAACAAGTCATAATCCCCTGAGAATTCAGCAACCAAGCTGCTCAACTCATTTTGTCCACTTGTCGATCTCTCTTGCAGTAGCTCTGACAAGTTTCTTAGTATTATCCACAAGCTCGTCAACAAGAGCACCAATATCATCCCTGATAACAAACATTAAAGGAAAAATCAATGTCCCACATATTCAATCACACAGGGAGAAATCAAACAATACAAGGCTGTTCTCATAACTATTTGATTTAGAAGCCTCCTAGCAGTGTCTGTAAATTAATACATCACCATATAACACATTCCACAAAAAGTAAATGTGTGGGGTGAAAATTCTGCATCGCAAAACAGCAGCCTCGCACAAAGTAAATGAAAAATGAGCATTCGACATTCCATCGATGCATTAATTCATCACCGCCTAGTTTGCTTTGGTTTTCTTAATCTGTTTGTTTCCTCTTCAGAAAATGAGTTACTTGAAACATGAAAGCAAAAGAAGCAGAGACGAAGAGATAATAACACTTACTGAGAGGTCGAATTTCCAGAACGACTGCCAACATTTTCACCATAAAAAAGATTGCCAACGTTAGAGTATTTTCGGGTGTCATCCCGAGCAACGCCCTTCCCAGCGCCATAGCCGAATCCTAAGCCAACGCCACATCCAGCACCCACGCCAATCGCAACTTGCAAGCCAGGAATCCCAGGACCGATTCCTACGCCTATAGTTGCCAAATGGAATTGGAATAAGAATTAAAATTTCATTTCATTTCATTTCATGAAACATGTCAGACATGATTTCATTTCATATACATAAATTATAAGCTACTGATAATCATATTAGAAGATAGAGTAGCCTAGCCACTACACTGAATGCTTAGCCAACTAAATTTCAAGTCACCAAACAATTGAATCAATATTGCCTTAGTTGAATTAATTAAACAAATATTATTAAGATTAGCATATAAGTGGAAATAAAAGAAATTCAACAGAAAAATTGAGAAGCATATAAGTGAAATCGTAATAGGTACGAGTACCGCCGAGGAGGCCGATGCCGAATCCCACACCACAGCCGACGCCGAAGCCAAAGGCGGGACCCAACTTCCCGAGTTGTTGGGTTTTGATTACTGGAAGCTTCCACAACAAGCCCTTCTCCTCTCCATCCCTCGCCATCTCTCGCCCACTCTTCTTGTGCGTCTCTCACAGCCAACACTTGCCGTCTTCAGTTTCGATTTTTGAAGGAGGAAACTGGGTTGGACCTGCCTTACGGAAAATAACATAAGCCCAAGGCTAATAACCGTCTAAGATAATTAACTTATATTTTTTTTTGAAGAAGTAGAATTCATTTAATAAGCCAGATGGAAGCATACATCAATTTTTAGAAGGGTAAAAACCAAAAATGGTACCTGAACTATTGCGAAAGGTATTTTTTTGTACCTACAAATTTTTTTTACCTAAAATAGTACATGAACTATTGCGTCATTACCCAAAATGACTGGAGAGGGAGAGACCAGACTAATAACCCACATGACCATCACATGTTTTTTTTTAACGGATAACTAACAAAATTTGACAGAAGTACGTATGAGATTGATAAGAAATTTAGAGTTCAGGTACCATGTTACTCTTTTTAATAGTTGGGTATCATTCTGGCTAGGTCATAAAACGGTTGCTGAAAAAAAACCCAATTTTTTTTGGTCAATTATCGCAGAGCATATATATACTTTTTTTGGTCACGAAAAAGTTTGTAAGTTCTGTATATCCAATTATCCACCAACCGCTGGGGAAAAATTTCCTCAAGTTCCCAACGGGAAGGCTTTGGCCTGAAAGAGCAAAGCAGAATGAGTCATAGTCATAGTAGTTTGTGGGCGAACGCAAACCTGGTGAGCGCGAGAAGAGTGAGCAAGTTCAAGTCCAACAACAACAACAGATATTTCACTTCCACTGGCCGCTTCGTGGAAATGAGATTGAGATTGAGGGCATCCCATCATCAACTTGATCTAGTGGTCCAGGACGATCTCCACTCCTTCTTGCAGGTGCTCCAGATTCTGTTAATTTCGCCTTCCTTCCTCCACTCTTTTTCAGAGAATCAGAGTCAGTGTTGATGATGTCAACTCTTTGTTTCCTTTGCAGATTCTTCCGCATGATTTACATGACCATCTCCTCAATGAATCCAAGAGAGCTCAACTCTTAGAGGTCTCTGATTTTTCCTTTGATCAATTACTTTTCTCATTTTTATGTTAATTGTGAAGCACTCACTATTCACTATTCACTGTTCAGTTCTATTTTGATTTTTGAATCACTTGACACTTGTTTATCATCTTCATTTTTCAAAGTTGAAACACCCTTCAACTTTCACAACTGTTGCAATTTACTTCTATAAGCAAGCCATGCTGCAACTTCTCTTTCCTGCCTCAGTTAAAATTTTGCATTTCTTCTAAATCTGGATGGCTTGCACTTACTCTAGGCTGCTATCTTCTTATCTTTCTTGCTTGCTTTTTACATACAAAGATGATATGTTGCTTACTGATGTACTGGATTTAGGTCATATTGGATTTAGGTCGTTTGCCGGAAGCACGCTATCTTGGTGAACTTGGTGGGCAATATCTGAGGAGAACTGTGGTAAAGTAAAGGCATACTTTTGAGGTTACAATTTCTCTATCTATTTTATTTAAATTGACTTTCTAGACATTTAGTGACCAAATTGAAATGATATGTAATATAACAGAGGAGAGATAAATTTAATGAGGAAAATAACAATTTAGTGGGATTTACTGATGTATTCAAAGTGTCTCTTGCCTAGGTATCACTGAAAGAGTTGGAGCATGCTCAAGATGCAGTTGGAGATTTTGGGGGGGACAATAGAGCTGGCATTGAGGGTACGTTGCATAGAATATCCGCTATTAGGAGTAGGAATGGAATGATAGTTGGGTTGACTTGCCGAGTCGGAAGGGCTGTTAGTGGTCACATTGACATGGTTCATGATCTGCTTCAATATGGGAAGAGCATCTTGTTTGTTGGAAAGTATGTCATCTGATTGCTGTTAAAATGGTTTTCCTTGTAAACATGTCAAATATTGGAGCAATTGGGATGGTGGGGAGTGACATACAAATCAAACCACTCCTTTACCTCTTGCATGGCACTGACATGTCGGCGACTTGTTTATAATGAGATAAGTTGTTGAAAAAAAAGATGACTTTGACCGCGTAATAGCTATCATTATTTACTTTTAGAAAAACAATTACGTGATCTTATAATATCAATGTTTTTCCGGCGTCTATTTTTGCCAATGTCAAATTTGATGCCTCCCTTGGAATGTTGTAAGTATGGAAATTGTCATTATCAACGTTATTGCTACTCACTAAAGAATATAACACACTACTACTCGCTAAAGAATATAACATTAGTGCTACTCACGAAGTCACTATCAATATGCACTTAACATATCTAAGCTAGGTGGTATATTTTGTCTTTGTGATGATGTCCTTCAATTTGTGAAGGCCTGGGGTCGGCAAGACCACTGTTTTGCGAGAAATTGCTCGTGTTTTGTCAGATGAGATTCACAAAAGAGTGGTGAGTTGATTTATTTATTTTAATCTTTAATAGTGTGAACTCTCTCTCTCTCTCTCTCTCTCTCTCTCTCTCTCATATTCCTTAGTATTTCAATCAGTATTTGAACACTTGTTTACTATTGGGACAGGTTATTGTAGATACAAGCAATGAAATAGCAGGGGATGGAAATATTCCACATGCAGCAATAGGAGGTGCAAGAAGAATGCAGGTACCAGAACCATCCATGCAACACAAAGTCATGATAGAGGCAGTGGAGAATCACATGCCTGAGGTCATCATTGTTGATGAGATTGGCACGGAAACTGAAGCTCTTGCATGTCGCTCAATTGCTCAGAGAGGGGTCATGCTTATTGCTACTGCTCATGGACAGCAGCTTGAGAATATAATGAAGAATCCTACTCTATCTGACCTGGTTTGTTCTGATCTCTGTAAGAAACTAAATGTTGAATTATTCCTTTTACG
The DNA here is from genome assembly GCA_029955375.1 of Rubus parviflorus. Taxonomy (NCBI): domain Eukaryota; kingdom Viridiplantae; phylum Streptophyta; class Magnoliopsida; order Rosales; family Rosaceae; genus Rubus; species Rubus parviflorus. The sequence continues at coordinate 34,664,766 of JARGGL010000001.1, forward strand.
TTCTCCTTATTCTTTACATCCGAGACATCATTTTGGATTGGCGTCTGCTTGCAAATCTTAATTTTGTGTTGATGGCATATAGTACTTTCCAGATAATAGCTATGATATCAGAGTAGTTATATGAGATATAGTAAATTAGTATAATAAGGGAAATTGTTGATGGGCCAGAGGCCATGGTTAAGGGATTTGTAAACATCAATTTTCCAGATAATTCATTGTGTTAGTAGTTCAGCATGTTAATATCTTCTCTTTTTTCATTTTACTTTTGCTGGGAAGCTTTGATCTAGATTTGGCCAGTTTTCACAAAGATGGAATCTTTGGATAAGTAGGCATATTAAATCTGCATTATCAATGTGCTTTCGAAGATGATCTCTTTAGGCAGAGAAGAATGAAAGGAAATAAAAACATGTGAAGCCAATCATGATTTACTTGATGTGTTAAATTACTTTGAGGGACTTATTGTCTTATGCTCCCCTTCTTGCTAGTGTGTCCTGCAAGATGATTGAATTTGTACCTAAGAAATTTTTAAGATGTCAACAACGCTGATGAGAGGAACATGTATTAGAAAACTCTATAGCTCTCAACACGGTTACACCATTGTATGTTGATTCCCTGCTGGAAATGATTAGGTAATATTTATAGTATGTACAGGATAGTCATCCAAGTCAGATATGATATGATCTCTAAGATGAAATCGTACTTTCTGTATGTTTCTTCCATTTGTCTAGAGTTAAATGCAAATTTTGCAATAGAGTGAGAAAGATAGTCAATTCATTTTGCATGATATGTATGTTCCCTAATTAGTTGTGCCATTAGCCATGTGGCTTTTAAGAAGGAAGAGCACATGCCAAATATGATTTGATTGTTTCTGATCCTCCTTTTCTTTCTGCCTTAAGAAAATGCAAAAGGAATAGTTTGACGCCATGTTGCCTTTCCTCTAGGGTTTATGAACTTAGTGTTTGGTCAAAGTTGCCTTTCCAATTATTATTTTCTGCTTTCAGATTGGAGGAGTAGAAACTGTTACTTTAGGAGATGAAGAAGCCAAAACTAGAAAATGTCAGAAAACCATTCTTGAGAGGCAAGCGCCTCCAACGTTTGAATTCTTGATTGAGATGAGACACAGACACTATTGGGTTACTCATCAGGTCTGTCATTCTATTTTCTCTTCATTTCAGAATTTTAACCTTGGACCTTAATTTGCTCTCATCCCTCCCCCCCATAGTACCAAAGAAATAAGTAAATAAAAACCTGGAAACTTTTATACGTGATATCTTGATTACTCCCCTCCCACCGTAATATGAAAAAAATAAAAATAAACCTGGAACTTATACTTGATATCTGGACTGCCGAAACAGCTTACTCAAGTTAATTGCCGAAGTCAACATAGTTGAAGAAAATTTATTTCTGCCTGTCTATCCTCTAGACATTTCGTTCTTTTATATCTTTGTCTAATGAGATACTTTATTGTCAGGGTTAAGAAGTTACCTTACATGTCATCTTAAATATACCTATCTGCTGAATGTTATACTTTGTTACCTAATTCATAACAACCACACACAACACGCCCACTCACATAATATTTATACACCTATTGGTTAGTATTTTATATACTTGTACAGGAGTTACAGCATCATAGGATAGAGGCATAGAGTAGTGTTCATACACCAAGGTTTCACCTAATGGTCTTACTGTTGGTTTTTTTGATAGCACACCTGCTATATTATAAACCTTTCGATGAAAAATTAGTACTTAATAGGATAAAGGCTTCAAGCATGTTAGTAAATGACATGTGTTATATTAACCTTTGAATTTTGGTCCAATGGCTTAGACGATTAAAATACTAACTGATAAGGTCCTTCACATTCTTATATATATTTTTTCTCTTCCATTCTTATCCACAGACAGAAAAGAGTGTAGATATTTTGCTTCGTGGAAAAAGTCCACAGGTCGAGGTAATTCTCTCAGTAATTGTATGTTTTGAAATCTAGTGGATTTTGTTAGAAGCTTTTTTGTCGTGCATATTAAGCTTCACTCTTTCCAATTAGGTTTGAGATGACTGTAACTTATAGCATGGCAAATTAGTTATCTACAAAATTCAAGTTCAAATCAAGATGCATAATTGAATGTATAAATATTTCTTTGTTCATAATTCTATCTGAATTTGCATATCCAATACTATTTGAAATTAAGTATTTCTAATATGTGATCAATTCTTTGTTTTAAGGTATATAACAACAAAAATGTAATAGTTGACAGTGACAAGACATAACCAAGCTTAAGGACTTGTCTTTTGATTTATTTTTCTTATCCCTTTTCAGTTAGAAAATTGGTCGGAGAATAGTTGGTAGGTCTATTCAGTCCTATAACTTTTCCATGTCTGCATTTAGGCTAAACCCGGTTTGTTCTTGTTAATAACTTCTTTAGCATATCTTGATTTTCCCTGTCGGTAGTTCATCTGCTGCAAGCATGCCAGAGTAACCTTTGATCTATTATTGACAATTTCATTTTTTGTTGTTGACCCCAACAATGTCGTAATGCAGATAAATATTTTCGATTTCATCACTTTTTTATTTCCAGTTTGTGTTATAATTCAGCAAATTTTCCTGGAAAATCAGCAGGAGGGCTATGTAACCAATAATAATAATTGAAATTCGGTGTAGTTTGGAAAGGGATGCATATTGAACAGAATGAAGAAGTTTTCTTCTATTCTTGTGTCAGCCAAGAGTTATTCAACTGTTTTTTCGTCCCGGGCTTAGTGTTAACTTTTTTTGCCATCATTCCTTTTTGCTCTCAGTCTGTCTAGCATGTAGCAACTGGTAAAACTCTTAACATTTTGGTTTGCAGGTCAGGACAAGGGATGATAATTTAAAGGTTGTAATTGAAAGATCAAAGGCATATGATAAGTGTGATGCTTAATTTTCGTCAGCCCTTTATGTGCTTCATTTTCCTGAGGTTGATACAACATCTCTCTATTTAGTATGCTGTTTAGCATTGTGTGCTATGCATATAACACTTACAGAGTTGTCATTTTCTTACTCAGATTCAAAAAACTTAACTTGGGGAAACCCTTGCTTTGCTTTTCATAAGACAATAAGAGTATGCATTAGCCAAAAAGAATTATGGGACAGAAAAGAAGAAGGAAGAAGCCAGATGGTGTGCTTTTAGCGTGCAGTCAAGCTGCGACTGGAGGGCATTATTAATGGATAGGAAAGCTTTCAACTGTACACATTTTCATTTAGAACTTATAATAATATCGTTTCTATTTAATTATTTATTGTCAAAGCCTTATTATAAACTTTTAATTCAACTTAGTTTACTGTTAATAATATCATAGTATCTGTATGTGTAATATATTGTCAGAAATTCAAGGATGTGGCACTGACGCACTGTAGTTTAACATATGAATCTAATCCGCCACAATAACATGTAAGCATGATTATTCCTTGTTTGGGAAATTACCTAAAATAGGCATGTTACATAGTTGGTGAATGAAAATGGCCTCTTTTGATAACTTCAATAAAAATGGCCTTTTTGCCATGTGACTGATCTAGAATATCCTTCATTGACGAAACATTGTGAAAGTTTACGGAAGGTTGCGAAGTTTATGAAAGGTTACAAGACGTTACGAACAAAATTCTATGTTGCGAAATCTCATGACGAATACGTTGCAAAATTTTGCAATAAATTTGTAAATGAAGGATTTTGCATGGCAAAAGGACCATTTTTATTCTATGTTGCAAAATCTCATTACGATTACGTTGCGAAATCTTGCAATAAATTCGTAAATGAAAGGTAGTTTGGATATTTTGTATGGCAAAAGGGCCAATTTTGTTGATGTTAATGAAAGATGCCATTTTTGTTCAAACATGAAGTAATTTTTCTATTTTTGTTAAATTTCCTTGTTGCTTGCTACCATCATCTTAACCATGGCTACACTTGTAGTGTGTTAGAGTTGGGTCAGAGACTCGGTTCCACAATACAGGCAGGCTATTGGTCCTGACTTAGGTCCCCAGGGCGTAGTTATGAGATTAAATAATAAAATTAGTTTTGTCCTGCATGATTGGATTGTAGTAGCACCCTTCAAGCTTTTATGGACAAGGCAATGGCTCAATTGATTATGGGTTTTAAAAGACCAATAACCATAAAGAGCTTCCATGGATAGAGAGATGCTAGACAATTTCATTTCTCAGATAAAAACACATGAGCCAACGTGGGCAGGCTTTGGACCCTTTGGTTGGCCGGCATGTATATATTGACATTTTGTAATTTTTTTTTGTTTGTTTTGCCAAAGACATTTTGTAACTTTTCGATTGCATAATTATTCATGCTTTTGTGCAATATATGTATCTCTCTCTGTCTCTCTCGCTCTCTCCAACCTAACCTCTTTAGTATTTAATCTCATGCAAACTAGTTTTGTCCCCTTTCATTTCCATGGCAGTTTGAACCCATTAAAGATATGGGGGAGTTTAACTTTGCTCAACTTCTAATTTTTTAATCAATTGCCGGCCACAAAATATCACCCTTACATTGATCTCTTCATCTGTTTGTCCTCGATGTATCACATTATTCTCAACTTAATTCTCCATTAAAATCCACTACTGTTGTTTTTTTAGCTCCATAGCAGCTTTCAAAACCAAGAAAAGCTAATGGCAATATCCCCGAGAAACCCATTCACTCAGTTCTTCACCTTTATGTGCTTTCTTTTGACTTCTTTAGCTGAACCTACAGACGAAATCACTTCTTGTTTGACTCTCCACAATATCAGCAACTTTACTACATTCCCCAACACAGAAAATGACTCTGCTTCTTACTATAAGTTGCTAAACTTTTCTATTCAAAATCTACGTTTTGCTGAGCCCACAGTTCCTAAGCCAATAGCCATTATACTTCCTGAGAGTGTTGAGCAGCTAATAAACTCTGTATTCTGCTCTAGAGAAGTGTTCTTGGCAATTAGAGTGAGGTGTGGCGGACACAGCTATGAAGGGACATCATCTGTTGCTGCTGATGGAGCTCCATTTGTGATCATTGACATGATGAATTTGAACAGGGTTTCCGTGGATTTGGAAACCGAAATGGCATGGGTGGAAGGAGGTGCAACACTAGGTGAGACGTACCATGCAATTGCCAAAGCAAGCAGAGTTCATGGCTTCCCAGCTGGGTCATGCCCAACTGTAGGTGCCGGTGGCCATATTGCTGGCGGTGGATTCGGACTACTTTCAAGGAAATATGGACTTGCAGCTGATAATGTGGTGGATGCACTTCTTGTTGATGCTAACGGACGGTTGTTAGACCGACAAGGCATGGGAGATGATGTGTTTTGGGCTATTAGAGGAGGTGGTGGGGGTGTTTGGGGGATTGTCTATGCATGGAAAATCCAATTATGCAGAGTGCCACAAATAGTAACAGTTTTTGTGGTGTCTAGACCAGGAAACAAAAGCCATGTAGCAAATCTAGTAGATAAGTGGCAACATGTTGCACCTTACTTGGAAGATGACTTCTATCTTTCATGTTTTGTTGGTGCTGGGTTGCCAGAAGCCAAGACCAGTGGTACTACTGGGATATCAGCGACATTTAAAGGGTTTTATCTGGGTCCAAGAAGCAGTGCTATGTCTACCCTAGATCATGCTTTCCCTGACTTGGGTATTATTAAAGAAGATTGCAAGGAAATGAGTTGGATTGAGTCGATCGTATTCTTCTCCGGCCTGGGTAATGGAAGTTCCGTCTCTGACTTGAGAAATCGGTACTTGCAAGACAAAGGTTTTTTCAAAGCCAAATCAGACTATGTCCGGACCAAAATTTCTTTCACGGGCATAAGGGCTGCAGTGGAAATACTTGAGGAGGAGCCGAAAGGGTACGTTATCTTAGACCCTTACGGTGGGATTATGCATCGTATAAGCAGTGAATCCATTGCTTTTCCTCACAGAAAAGGTAATCTGTTTACAATTCAGTACCTGGTGGATTGGAAGGAAGAAGAAAATTACAAAAGAAACCAGTACATAGGTTGGATAAGAAGATTATATAATTCAATGACACAATTTGTGTCATGGGGTCCAAGGGCTGCTTATATCAACTACATTGACCTTGACCTCGGAGTGATGCGTTTGGTTGACACTAGAGCTCCAACCATGGATAAGGATGCTGTGGAGATTGCCCGGGATTGGGGTGAGAAGTACTTCTTGAACAACTATGATAGATTGGTGAGAGCAAAAACAATTATCGATCCAAGTAACGTTTTCAGTAATCAACAAGGGATTCCTCCAGCGTCTTGTCTGAGTCAGCCTAATAGTACCGCTGAGAGTTAGTGGCATTGTGATCACGTTTCTTTCAAATGGTACTTGTGTTGTCGCCAATATTTGAATCTAATGATTCTAATCTATTCCCTTTTCAGTCAAAAAAAAAAAAATCTATTCTCATTTCTATCATACCTAAATCGCTATAATTAAACATTTTGAGCGTATGTTGCGCCAGTGTCCCTTGAATTTCTTATGTTAATTAATGATAATGAGGAATGAGAGATTCGAACTTGAGTTTGAAACTTTCAATTATAACCCTAATTGCCATTGGGGTCAGTGCAAACTGTGCAATAACCCTAGATCTAATTGAGTGCTTTTCAGTCCAAAAAAAAAAATTTGAATGCTTAAACTTTGGAATGTGTCGCAAGTGGTTTCCTAGTGTGGAGTTGTAGGGATATTATGGACATCTACTTTCTCTAGATACCCAAACACACGGAAACAATCTCTATTAGTCTTGGAAGCTTTGGAGCGTTTTTGTACCCCAATTGCGTGACATGAGTTTTTTTTCTTTTTTTTTCTGATATAATTGCGCTCCCAAATTCTAGTGTTATTTGCTAGGAATGTATTTCCTCTTATAGACCTTAGTAGTGTGGAATGTTATAATTCATTTCCCTCTATTATTGAGCATGTGTTCTATGAGAATATTTGTCACTATACCCGGGGTTTTGGCTCTACATCCCCCTTACGGTGTATTTCTATCATTAATAAATAACTCTACTTTCTTCTAAAAAAAATAAAATAAATAGAAACAATCTCACAATTTTTCTTTTTATAGTAAAGAAAAACAGTTACAGAGAAAAACCTTTACAACATCTGTCCTAAAAAAGATCAAATTGGAAGGCGGAGCTAGAAGACAGGGGTAACTCATTAAACCAAAGCAAAGAAGGAGAAACAGAGTGACCTAGAATGACAAGGCTATCAGCTACAAAATTAACTTTCCTAAAGATGTGATTAAAAGCAATACTAAAAAACTTATGACTTAAAGAAAGGATATCTAGAACAAGAAGTTTGATTTTTCAGGCAATCTCACAAATTTTTAATTCCCTTGACGAGAAAGATTATAATCGAATAAATCAATAAATAAAGATGTATGGATGAAATTGCACCTAAGAAAACTACAAAATTGCGGAGTCGTGGACACCAAGAAAAAGTTGAAAAGAAAAAAGCTAAAATAGAACAAAATGATAAGAGTCGGGAACTAACGTTTCGAGAGAGAGAGATAAGGAGATGGCATCACTGTGCGTTAATAATAGTTTTCTATTAGACACACAAACCACACACAAACTTCCCTTTCTGTCTGCAACAAGGAACAGAAGACGATTAGTGACCATAGCAGCATCGTCGTCGTCGTCGTCGTCGTCGTCGTCGTCGTCGTCGTCGTCGTCGTCGTCGTCGTCGTCGTCGTCGTCGTCGTCGTCGTCGTCGTCGTCGTCGTCGTCGTCGTCGTCGTCGTCGTCGTCGTCTATGGCTACTGACAAACTGGGTATCAAAATTGAAAAGAATCCTCCCGAGTCCACGCTCACCCAACTCGGCGTCAGAAATTGGCCAAAGTATCTTTCATGTTTTCTTTCTTTCTTTGTTTCAGCTAATTCATATGTATACCTTGTCTTTGATTTGGAAATTGGAATTTACATGTTTCAATTCCACATACTGATGGATGATATTGGGGGTGAGTTAACAGGTGGAGTTGCCCTCCAAGCAAGTTCCCATGGACGTACAGTGACAAAGAGACTTGCTATCTGCTGGAAGGGAAAGTGAAGGTCACCCCAGCTGGATCAAAAGAGTCGGTTGAGATTGGTGCTGGTGACTTGGTGGAATTTCCTAAAGGAATGAGCTGCACGTGGGACGTGTCAGTGGGTGTAGACAAGCACTATAACTTCGGATAGATCGAGTTATATTAGATCCATCTATACAAACCCTCTGCCTCATTTGGCTAGATAATACTTGGCAGTGCTTGATGATGAATTAGCCAAGAGAAGCATGTGCACGGATACAGAGATGGTTTGTAACCGGAAACAATTGTTTTTTATTTTATAAATACATCGATCCTGATTTAATCTTTATTCACTCTCGCCGCTGACATGTCAAATGGCAGATGGTGATGTCTGTTATCTTTAATATTTTTTTTAGCGAAAAAAGATTGATTATCTCATTTAATAAAGCGAAACTAAACGTAATGACCCACCCGAAGAGGCATGTTTGAAAAACCCACTACATAAGCAATTTTCGCATACACAACTAGCAATAGAACAATTGAGTGGTCAGAATGAAGTTCCTTGGCGCATTTTGCTTGTGGTTCGTGATATCCTTTGGCTTGCTGAACATTTCTCTCAAGTCTCTTTCAAGCATATTTTAAGGGAGACCAACTTTGTGGCTAATTTTGTTGTCGTAGCCCGTCATTCTTTAGGTCTAGCTGTTTGGGATAAGCCTCTCCCCCTTTTATGATGCTAACGTTTTATTTTTTTTATTTTTTATTTTTTATCAATTGGTATCTGATTGTGTTAGAGGCTCTTCATTGTAAATTCTTTTTATTAATTGAAAAAAAACTAGTGATAGCACAAGGACAAACAATAAAGTGACTTCGACGGACTATTGTTAATAACCAAAGTGTTGCTATTGGTTTTGCTATCAGAGACAAGGAAGGCTGCCCTATTTTAGCAGGTGCAAAAAAAAATCTCCTCTTATCATGTACCTTTCTCTGAAGCTCTAGCCCTTCGTGAAGGTCTTTGTACTGCTTTTCGACACAATCTTACAAAAATTCAGGTCGAATGTGATTCTAAACTCATTATCAACTGTGTGCTGAACAAGTGTTCGATCTCATGGCGCCTTAAGGCTTTAGTTAAAGACATTCAAATTCTTGCCTCTCAATTTCAAGACATTCAGTTTAACCATATCTTTCGGGAAGCCAACTTCACTGCTGATGCCATTGCAAATATTGGCCATAACCACTCGACCTGTAGGATTTGGGAATGAAATCTGCCCCTTTGGCGCTGCTAGCTTTTATTTTTTACTCCTCAAATTTAGGTTGTTGTAGAGGTTTTTGTTGCAATTTTATTTTCTTATAAAAAAACAATAAAGTAATCTCCAAAAATGAGCTTGTTATATAGTTGGTGAACAAAAGTGGTATTTTTATCATGTAAATTCTACAGACTATCCTTCATTTACGAAATACTATGAAACTTAACGAAAACATTGCCAAAGTTAATAAAACATTACGAAACTCTATGTTAATGGATAAGATCCATTATGAATACATTTCGAAATCACACAATAAATTCGTAAATGAAGGGTAATCTGGACATTTTAGATGACAAAATGACATATTTTGTAGATAATATGGGAATAACAAGAGTGTTCATATGAAAGATAGTTTTTAAGGGACTGTGACAGACAAGTGAATCTGAAGGCTGAGATTAAATGCACAGTTTTAAGTTGTTATAGTTTCAGTTTTTACATTTAATCTCAGTCGTCAGATTCACTTGTCCCTCACAGATCACAAAAATATATCCAAATTTATTTACCAAATGATGTGGGATGTGCCACATCATTATTTGTGCACACTTCAAACTTTCCTACATGTTTTTAAAATGAATTAATTTATAATTAGGAGAAAACTGAAATAAGAAATTAATTAACCCTTAAAACCCTAAAATTCATGGCAAGGGGAAAATTTCAGATTTTTCTACCAAATCAATCACACCCGAAGATCTTTAGCTAACATCCTCCTAATCTGATTATTCTTTTCTATCAAATTAGTTTTTGTCATTAGATTGGGAAAAACAAATGGATTAACAAAAATCATGGTTGCTAATGTACACCATGCTTTTGTTCAATTTGCTGCCAAAAAAGATTCTGCGATGAACCCTTACGGCTTACTCACCCAATACTTCATTATTTCTAAGTTTCTTTCTTTATTTTAATTATTTTAATTTGAATTAGAATTTCAAATTATACAATGTTAAATATACAAATTTGATGTTGATGGGTTGGGTTAATTATTGATGAGAGGAAGAGTTGCAATCGTTTATGGGCAATAAGATAATAGAAGCAACAGGTGTGATTCCATAGAAAAAATTGGAAGAGCTTTAGATCTAGCAGTCATGACAGATCTACCAAATAGTAAGAATGAAGGAGATGGAGGCGATAGAACTCGGTTTTAGTTTTTTCTTCTTCTTTTTTTCAACAACGTATATTATTTAATTGATTTTTTATTTAATTAATTGTGAGACAAGTTGGAAATTGTGATTACATGGCTAAAAAGTTAGATTACGTGGCTAATGCCATGTCATTTGAGACTCAAATTTGGGATCCCAAGCATTTTCTTTTCTTTTTTTGACTTTTGAACTCACATAAATACCGACTGTATTTATCTGTAAGAAACTCAAATGAGCAATGCTAGAGATCCCAAATTTTTTTACCGAAGTTTAATACCAAATGACATGGTATCTAACGTGGCAGATGACATGGATTCTGGCATGACATTATAATTTTTGACATATTTGTTTATTTTCACTTTTTTTTTTGGCTGAAAATGAAATTTCATTTATACCACAAAAGTGGCAGACCAATTACAATTTCGATCCAAAACTGGGCAGCCCAAACTAGACGGAGACAAGCAAAAACAGAAAGAAAATCCCAAATAACAAAGGCCCAAATCAAAACAAAACCCTACTGATAATAAGGTAAGCCGGAGAAGAGGACAACCACCACCTGTCTCTGCCGCCACACCAGCCGGGAAAACTTGCTCCGATGGCCAAAAACCGACCCAAAACTAATAGATCTACACCAAAAAGCCTCAAAATCACCAAATCGAAGCAAAATTGAACCCAGATCTCGATCTCCCAACATCGATTAGCAAGGAGCATCTCCAACGCGAACCAAAAGACGAAGCCAAAGCTGGAGCTGTCGGAAACCACCATGGAACCTAACGAAAGTGTAGGTACAAAGACCGGAGACAATGCTCTGTACACCTCCATTTTACCAAAAGCATCGAGATGCATAAGAGTGCAGCAGAGAGCGTCCACCTTGGGTAACCACCCAAGGTCGTTGATCTGGAGAAGGAGAAGAAGAAATTTGATATGGCATGCAAATCTTGATTCAGAGGCTTCAAGATTGTAGATCTGGGAGAAAGGAAGAGAAAATTACAGTAGCTTAGAAGGAGAAGACGGACTCCGCCGCTGGAGAGACGAACATAACTGTCAAAGGGACGGACGGTGCCGTCAACAAGGCGGACGAAGTCGCCAGAAACTGAGACTCACCACCGACTCTCAACGGTGGTAGCTCAGAGAAGGATAGAAGAGTCTAGAGAGAAGGAGGACCCTTTTCACTTAAACAATTAAATTAAAGGGCTAATTCAATTTACTACTTTATACTTTACACTCCATATCAGTTCAGTCCATGTACTTTCAATTTCATCAGTTATACCCCTATACTTTATAGATTTGATCAATGTCATTCAGCCGTTAGATTTGGGCTGTTAATTGCTGAAGTGGCGATTTTTGAGGAGGGTATTTTTCGTCATTTCATACTATATTATTCATAGCAAAATAAAAAAGACATCACGAAGTTGCACCCAATAGAAAACAAACCCCCAATCTTATGCGCGCAAACAAGACCCAACAACCACCTCACCATAATCGAATGCGAATGCATGCATATGGAGAATGCAATTTGGGATTGAGGCAATGATGATGGACATAGAGTCATGGAGGTGGTGGTGCAAACGAGTCTAGATTGTTGAATTAAGGGAGATAATTATTAGAAATTTTAATTGAAATAAATTAAACTTCTTTAATTATAGACAAGTTGGAAAATAAAATTGATGATTGGCAAAGACCATGTCACTTGGTATGTGAATTCAGTAAAAAAATTGTATCCCAAGCATTTTCCAAATTCTAATGGATTTCATATATATGCCATGTTTAAGATTTGGGATCAAGATGAATTGGTCACTCTGACTAGAATGTAGTTCCATACATTTATGTACACAATGTGTCCATGTATAAGCAGATATGGATCATCAATCTCCTATGAGTTTCTGACAAAAAAAAGAAACTCCCATAATCTTTCTAATTGGCCAGATCATCAATCTCCATGGATAGTAAACTTTCACAATTTTGAATAGTTTGTTTCGGAAAATCCCTAATAAATTGCACAGAGACTTGAAACTGACGTTGAAATTTGAACAGGCAACATCCCAATTGAGAGGTATAGACGATCCCCTACCCTGACGGAGCAGCTTGTCTAAAGCGTTCCCTACTCCTAGTACCGTTTACTCAACTTTTTGACCAAGAAAAAAAAAAACGTTGTATATATTTCACGAAAAAAAAAAGAAGGATAATAATCTATGTAAGATAAGACTTTATCTTGTAATGAAATTATGAAACAGCAAGAATACTTGGAGTAATAATCTCATTGCGAACCTATCCTTGAGTATAGAAATAATGACTGAAAAAGTTGATTTATATTTGAGATATAGTAAAAAGATCGGATCGAAGGATAATAATGACTATAAATGGCAATCAATATCTTTGATTAAAAAATATGAGCCGTTGGATTTAGTTATAGTAGTAGTAGTAGGACACACAACTAGCTAGTTTATTCTTGCGGTACAAAATACTCGAGATGCTCTATCTGTTTTAATTGGGAAAGGATACGCTACAACTAATTTGAGGTGAAATCAATCATATCGAAATACAGAGTGGTGATGTTATCCTAATTTTGCGTGTGATGGATGGATTAGCAATTAGTTATCTTGCTGACAAAGTATGAAACAGCTCTATATATAAAGGCCCGGTGGGTGATGAACCATTAACTTGTTTACCAGACAGCCCCTACGTTTTAGATCTCGATCAGAAGCAAAAGGTAGAAGATGGCGGAATCATTGATTGTTGCTTTTGGGGAGATGTTGATCGACTTTGTCCCCGACACGTCTGGAGTTTCGTTGGCGGAGTCCACGGGGTTCCTCAAAGCCCCCGGTGGTGCACCTGCCAATGTGGCTTGTGCTATCACCAAGCTCGGTGGAAAAGCGGCATTCGTCGGAAAGGTAGCTATGTTCCTTTCGGATTCCATGGATCTGTTTCGTTCTTATTTCTTTTAAATAATTGACTGATATGATATTAATATACAGGTGGGAGATGACGAGTTTGGACACATGCTGATCAACATACTGAAGAAGAATGGAGTGAACACTGATGGAGTGTGCGTGGATACGCATGCTCGAACGGCATTGGCCTTTGTGACGTTGAGAAAGGACGGTGAGAGGGAGTTTATGTTCTACAGGAACCCTAGTGCTGACATGTTGCTCAAGGATTCAGAGCTGAACATGGGTCTGATTAAGCAGGCCAAGATATTCCATTATGGATCCATAAGCCTCATATCTGAGCCATGCAAATCGGCTCATATGGCAGCCATGAAAGCCGCCAAGGATGCCGGTATACTGCTCTCCTATGATCCCAACGTCAGGCTGCCGCTCTGGCCTTCTCCTGACGCTGCTAGAGAAGGCATCAAGAGCATCTGGAATGAGGCTGATTTCATCAAGGTACCTACTGCTACCTCTCGATCTCTCTCTAATTATATACGTACATGTGGCTACATATGCATTTGTAGACCAGTCAATTAATATGGATCCTTTCTGTTTTTGAACAAGAATTAATATGGATCCTATATATATATATAATTCTCCTCGATCGGATTAATTTAATTTATAAACTTATAATCAAAGTATATTTAATTTTAATAATTAATTCCCTAGATATATATATGAGATCAACATTGTTATTAATTGTGAGTACCTATAATTTTTAGGTGAGCGATGATGAGGTGCAATTCCTAACTCAAGGAGATTCTGACAAAGAAGATGTGGTTCTCTCCCTCTGGCACGATAACCTCAAACTTCTTGTCGTCACTGACGGTGAGAAGGGTTGCAGATACTTTACTAAGGTACGGTATACTTAGTTGGTGCCTACTACTCACTACTACTACTACTACACTAATTTTGATCCTTATTTACTAATCTACTTATCTCAAATTAATGACGTTGTAATATAGAAATTCAAAGGAAAGGTGGCTGGTTTCTCGGTTAAAGCTGTTGACACAACTGGTGCGGGTGATGCTTTTGTTGGTTCATTTCTTCTTTCCATGGCTAAAGATATGTCCATCTTTGAGGTAAGATTTCAGTCGCATTCATTTTCTGAGTTTTGATAATTAATTGACGTTAACCGTCTTAATAATTATATTCCTTTAATTTTTTACCATCTAGGATGAAGCAAAATTGAAGGAGGCTCTGTCTTTTGCAAATGCTTGTGGAGCTATCTGTACTACTCAGAAGGGTGCAATTCCTGCCCTTCCAGCCGAATCCGATGCCCTCGAACTCATCAAGTCTAAAGCTAAATAGATTCAATTTTTCTCTTTCGGTATAGGGCTTATATGCATGAGACTATATATCTTGTCCGTTTTAACTTTTTTTTTCTTTGTTGTCCCTTTTGCCATCTAGTTGATGTTTCATGTTTGGTTTATGGATAATAAAAGTAATTATTCTAAATTTTTGATTTGATTTCCCATTCTTTCCCATCTTTTACATACATAAATACATATTGTAACATAAAGTCTCATCTAAATTTGTCAATTTGATTGTCTTCATTGGGTTACTTTTTTGTTTTAATTTCAAATTAATTATTTCAATGGACATTCCAAAAATATAAATAATTTCATCATATTTATAGCCTGCATCATCTACCAGTCAAGGGTCCCCGAACATGGCATGTTCGGGTGATGGCAGAATTTCGCTCAGTATATGTACTCAATTCATTGCAATGAGTAAAGTTGAAACGTCTCAATGAGCACATTTAACAAAATTCGAATTCGAATTCAAAATTTCGAATAACGTTGCAACATATTCAAACCTTTGAAAAGGTTATAATTTCGAGCTCTTAAAAGAGCCCCATCAGATTGATATCTACATTCCATTGGAATAATACATTCCAATGCCTCTCATCTGTCCTTCCCCAATGCCATTTTATCCCGGAAAGAAAGGAAAATAGAAAAGAAAATGTGTAGAATGAGAGAGGATATTATTGACCATAGAAATAATTGAGGATATCAAGTATAAACTAAAACTGCAACCTCAATTGCAACGAGTTTTGTACAGAGTTCTATATAAATCAGCCATGCTACATTTTTTGCCTTCTTTCTTTCTCCTTTTCTGTTTAATTTTGAATCAGAAGCTATATTCTATAATAGGGTATTTACACCAGATTATGAATGTTAATTTTACAAATAACAATAAAGAAATTTTACAGATTATAACAACTATGATGGTATTATTGTTACATGCTCATAGCTCTGGAATGTTCTGATTCTCCCTCCGACTCCCCTTCAGCTGCCTCTACATACTCCTGCACAGGTTGAATGATTTTGTCAAACTCTGATAAGTGCCTTTTGTTCATTTTTCTTTTGGTCTTTTAAGAACATTAAAAACTACAAATTCTTTACTAAATAGTCGAATAGAAATCGTATTTTCAATGAAACTCCAACTTTCATGAGAAAGAAAAAATGACAGACCACCACACAAACGTGGGTCCCACAAGCCAAATTAGCTTAAAGAATGAACTGTTGAGTACTTTGAAATAACATAAATAAGGGATCCTAGAGGATAGGACCAAAAGAGGAAGACGCAATTGGCAAGTACACCATTCCCTGAAGACTACAGAAGGTTATATGATGACATTAGTTGGCTTTCCCATTCCTTTGAAGAGATCTCGTTCAACTATATCTACCAGGAAGCAACCTTTACAGACAATTGCTAGCCAAGATGGGCCGCACAATAAATGGGAATTGCACTTGGACTAGAAGCCTTCCTTTAGATGCTCTAAGTGGCCATAATTTTGACAATTTTAGTTCAGGCTACCCTAGAGGCTTTTCTCTTTAGCTTGTTTTAGTCTTTTCATTTCACAAAAGAAAAAAAAAAATTGAAGCACTTGCAGGATCATACCACTGATTCTTTCAACTTGATTTCACGTAGGTATCTTTCCAATGCACCATCCCCTCGAATAATCTTCCCTCCGCATCCAGGGGCATTACCTGAACCCACAGACTCCTCATCAACCACTACAGCATCTATTCTATCGTCTCCTGTTTTAACGTCAGGAATCTGAGACATAAGCACATCAAGATAATTAGTAAAAATAACGTATTTGAAAACATTTCCACACTAGGTTTATTTTATTTTTTATTTTTCTTTCTAAATCATGTAGCTAAGCAATAGATTCTTCCTCACACCTCATACATGGCTTCAGTTAGAATACTTTCCAATATCGCTCTTAATCCCCTAGCACCAGTATTCTTAGCCATTGCTTTCTTTGCCATGAGTCTCAGTGCTTTGTCTGTGAAATGTAGCTTCACCTGAAATGGTTAAAATTTCATCACATAATCTTAACTTTTGGAAAACCATTCAACAGATCATCGTAAAGTTCGTGCCTGGAAAAAGTAATTGAACAGTTGATGCTTTAGCTACGTTTGCATAAAATTGTAACGAGAACATTTGGATGGAGATCCCGCCATCTTGGCTTGTCTCCCATTTTCAATATGACGTAATAAGCCCTTGATCAATCCAATTCTTGTTGTTTCGGTGAAAAAAAAAGAAAATAAAAAAATATCTCTAATGAAATCATAAGATTTCTATCTTAACTCTAGTCAATCATGAAGTCAACTCTAGTACAAAATATTATGTGAGAGAGAGAGAGAGAGAGAGAGATTGGCAACTAAAAATCAGACGCAGAGTGCTTACATTGTTCATGCAAAATAGTTTCTTGTACTGCTTACCAAGGGCATTTTTTGGTTCTGTGAGTACCTGTAAAATAGAGTAAACACAAAAGAAATTTAATATTTACTTCTAAACATTACAGAGATATTATGAATTCAGTGGTGCACACATAGCATCTCCAATTTCACAATTATAGGTCAAGCAACACTCAAGAATTCTAACGCAGAGAAAAGTATTATGGCTGCATGCTAAGAGCAATTAAACATGTCCCCATACTAAAGTGAAAATCAATGACTCATGATTGTCTAGCACTTATTCTACGTTGTACCCAAAATATTTACAAAAGGTCTGAGTTGACATGACGCTTTTCTACCCGGTGCATGGAGACAGTGAATTCCGTAAAATTTAACAAAGGATTTATTCTTTTCCTGGTAAAATATCTCATACATAGGAGCAGAAGCACCTGCAGGGCATTGATGCCAAGCATAAATGCTTTAGGTGTTACCTGACCAAACACAAATGCTTTAGGTGTTACCTGAACAAGCTGGTCTTCAGTTAAAGCGGATAAACTAACTAATATTGCAAAACGACCAATAAACTCTGGTATGAGTCCATATGCAATGAGATCAGCACTTTCAACCTGGAAATTTGAAAAGAGCAATTTTCAGACCATATGGTACAAAAATTATTACTTCATATCAAGCAGATATATTCTGTACTGGTTAAAAAACCAAGCAGATCTATAAAGTAAAGAAAAATGAGAACATGCAAATCAGAGTTCCATTTCAACGACTTTAAAAGGTGCTGAATCCTACCGATTCAAGTAACGAAGATGTCACTACTGCGTTGGTTACACCACCACCTCTCATGTTGGCACGGACAGGAGCACCAAAACCAATAGAAGAATCTTGTCGTCTGGTCAGAATTACAGATAGTTTCATAACATCCATTTAAGAAAAAAAGAAAAAGAAACATTGGGGTAAATGAGCTCTGCTAGATAGACATACCTCTCTGAAATGGTTTTTTCAAGATCTACAAATGCTCCACCACAAATAAAAAGGATATCTTTCGTATCTATCTGCAAATCATTTACATGAGTTTTAGGAACATGATATCATAATAGTGTGTAGCTCAAGATATAATCCATGACATAGGATGAATACAACATGAACCGAGGACAAGTCTGATTTTGAAATTTCAACATTGAAGTGGAAGCCTTTTGCATAAGATACAAAATTCATACAATGCAAAGCTGTCCACAATCAATACAGAAGTTCTTATTGAGGGCGGGTAGAAGCTGACAATGAAATAACCTCTGGATATGGGAGTGGGCTCTAAACTAGTACAAAAAGGAGGATGACTTTGACCCCAGAAGACATGTATCCGGAGGAGATTATATTGCTTTCACTGAAAGAGCTAATCAAAATCTGACACCCACTCCCCTATAACCTTCAAATATTCTTACATTTCATTCCAGCCGAGAAACCAAAGCAATCCACCCCCAAATTTTAAATAAAAAGCAATTTCTCCCTTCTTTTTTTTTAAGAAGCTCCTGAAATTTTGGATTAAATAAGCCTACAAAATCTGCTGTGGGTTGAATGTTTGATATTCTTTTTTTTTTCTTGTTTCAAGGGGGTTGTGTCTGTATAAGCTACAGAACACACACACACACACACAGAGATATATATATATATATATATATATATATTAATTTCAACTATTATGGCTGAAGTGGACTCCTTGTCTGCTGAGGTATATATTTTTATCAAAACAACAAATTGCAACTGATTTCTCCGTTAATTTAGGAAGAAGCTAAGTGATTGCTGCTTGGCTCTTGATCTTGTACTTGGTTTCCCTTATTATACACGTCCCGTATTTTACTAACCATGGTTGGTAGTTATATGTTACCACAACAATCAAAAAATTAGAACATAAATAAAAAATAAATCATATAGTTTGTCACATGCTCCACCGAGCAAAAACGACTCTGCAAGCGAAGCACAAGGCACTGCAAGGCTTGACCTACTGTGAGAGCTAGGGCAAACACCGAGCATACTCAGTGATTGAGAAGCCAGGCTCACGTCCACTGAGCTATTACTTGGTAGCTCCTTAGTAAGATCATTATGACTACCACCCCTACAGGGACCCTCGGTCTCAAGGCCCCATTGCTTGGCAAGACAACCCCAGGGGTACCGAGCATGGCGCACTTGGCAAGAAAGAAAGTACTTCCCATACAATCAGATTGGCGTTTTCCCCTTTGGGGCTCAATGGATGCGGAGAGGGTACAGCTGCCAGCTGGCAGTCAGACCCCATGTGGCATTCTGCAAGGCCATTGAACATGACCTCCCATGATCCTAGCACCCATAGGCGCACTGAAATGAAGGGCTAATGTCATCATTCCTTGATCCGACATCAAAGAAGGGAGAAAATTTTCCATCACAATTCCCTTTTAAGGCGTCAGTATTCTACATTTATGGTATGCAACACTTACTCTCCTAACTGTTACACACAAATTAATTACTCCTAATCATCCTTGCTAACTTAAGCATCGCAGCGTCCTTTGCTGATACAACACCGGTGCCCTTGGGCGACTTGCTTGCTTGGTTTAAGAGGCAGCCAGTAACAGGACAGCTACGCTTACAGGAGCCATCACATCAACCCAGATCAGCTCTGCATCTAGAGCTGAGCTTAGTACATTGGCCTAAAACGAATTTTAGGCCAAAACACAAAGATTTCAAACTATGCACATAGATAGGATTTTTATAAGATGACATTATGAATGAAGCAGCAAAACTTAGGTCTAAATATACCCCAATGGGATAATCAACATGATATGTTTAAATTTGTGAGTGGCATAATATCCCAGAAGACTGAAAATAACAAGTGTCATACCTGTATGTTATCACCCCGTGGATGCTTCCTCGCACCCTTCTCAGGAACGTTCACTATCTAAACAAGAAGAAAATATTAGTCTTTAGTGAGTAGAAGAGACTATGCTGACAATTTAATAACTCTGACTTGCTGGGGATGTGAAAGTTTATTATATTATGAATAAAAGTGTGCTTAGTGTAGGCCATGAGAATTTGCAATTAGAACGGATGCAACTGTAAATTGGAGTCTCATTGAAAAGTATATTTTCTGAGCCATCATCGCGACACAGAGTATCTAAATTTGATTTGGACAGGATAAATACTCCCTGATATTATTAGTAAGTGTCTAAAAACATTTTTGAAATAATAGATTCTAAATTTATCTTACAGAGATACCAGACAGATGACTTTTGATGAAACGATGACAGGAATACTTTGGAAGTAACAAGGAAGCTTCAGTCAAAATGAGAAGATCAATAAGAAAGTGTGGAGCACGCAAGAGTGCTACTGAAAAATGATTGACCAACCCAATTGTAAGTGTTGCTCTTCTCCTCTAATTTCATCAAACAAAGAATCCTACTTCAAAGCCATAACGAAGAATAAAAAAGTTCTGGGTAAACCAACTAAATGGTGGTTGTGACAAAAAACGATAGCAAGGAAGTTGTACAATAGAAATTAGAAATTATGTTCTTGCGGCCAAGAAATTAGAATTTTAGTTTTGGGGGATACCGAAAATGGCACCTGAAAGTTTTCCATGAACCTAAACAGCAATGGCACTTTCATAATCAAGTCATAACACTTCTGTAACAAAAAAACGTCACAAAAGTGTTATGGAAGTGCCATTCTGTTATTTGTTTTAAGAAAAGTTCAATTTTCTGCAACCAATAGCTCTAGGAACATTTTTGGTCATTGCCCTTACATTTGGGCTAACTAGTAATCTCCCTGTATTACAGTAGTTGGAATCTTAATTATTAGGGGTTCTAGTATTATCTAAGATTTTATTTTAGATTGGCTTTATAAATGGCCATTCATTATAGTTGAACCTTAGTTTTGGCTTATTAATTTGAGAATAAAGAATAAAGCTAAGAGCTCTTCTCTTGAATTAATTTTTTATTCTAGTTTTTTTTTTGGGAAATTACCAAAAATGCCACCCAAATATAAGCCATGAACAAAAATGTACTTTTTAAAAATTTTGTGACAAAAATGGCACTTTTGGCCTGTAAAAGTACCTACTGCCCTTAATGTATGAATTCTACAACAATGTTTGACAAACATATAGTAACCTTTCGTACCTTTTTCGCAATCTGCACAATAAGGGCAGTGTGGTCTTTTCACATGCGGCTTTCTGTTGCAATGTTTAATAAAGTACATTTTTGTTCATGACTTATGCTTGGGTCCCAATTTTGGTATCCCCTTCGTTTCACTTTTTTTCAGATTTTCTTTTCACTTTTTCCAACCAGTGTTGCTGAATTTAAAATACCTAGAAAGTGACTTGCATCTATCATGAATTCGAAGACGATAAGAGGGAAGCAATGAGTAGAGAAAATCACAGCCAACCTTTTATTTGTTCCAGGCATCCAAAAATGTTAATTGATTGCAAAAGGTTAGATAATTGTAAACAATAAACTACAGAGCAACACTGCAGTGTAAAACAATCGACTCACAGTTCCTTCAAGCATTTTCAATAAAGCCTGCTGAACACCCTCTCCTGAAACATCTCTGCTAATGTTTAAACTCTCAGCCTGAAAACCAACGATACAGAAACTAAGAATATGATGATGCCTACAAACTATGTAAAAAATAAAAATAAAATCACAGCACCTTCTTGGTTATCTTGTCAACTTCATCAATGTAAACAATCCCTTGTTGAGCTGCTTGTACATTGAAGTCAGCTGCCTATTTACAGGATAAATTATGTGAGTTCACAGGTATGACTGGAAATTAAAGCACAGGTTAGATGCTTGCAATCAAGAGCTTAAACGAACATTAAAAGTTCTGTTGACTAAGTTGTAAATTAAAATATCAGGAGATAAAATTAAAAGGTTGACATACACAAGAACAATGCAGCAGAGAAAATTTACATCAAGCTTACACATTTAAGAAAATGTTTTTGGGGCAGCAGAAAGTTGCATTGCTATCTAAGGATTCACTATAACTAGACCATTCAAAACAAATAAGAACGATGCATGATCATATGGATGAAGGATCCAAGCCATAATTTAATCTCCAGCTCTTTTGCAATGAAAAGAGCAATTTTGCTTTTAGAAGTTCGATTTGACCTATTCACTGCATGAAAAAAATTACCAAGTTGATTGAACATATATTTAGGAGTCTCCCTTCGCATCAATAACACAAACACGTATAACCATACTCGTTTCAATGGAGCACAACTCTTTTTCCTTTCAGGGTAAAGATGCGCATAAAAAAGGGCTAGCCCGTCAAAAGTCCGGTTTGCTAACAATATAAAAATGGTAAGAAAAATGATGCGGAGAAAGGGCTTTATCATACACATTTCAAAGACTATTAAATGTTGAGAATACAGGGAACAAAAACAAAATACATGTATATGTGCACATACATTCCTCCAGAAAGATGGGGAAAAAAAGGTAACAGATATATGAGTGGAACGATAAGAAAAAACAACTGGATGCCAGTTAGTTGTAAGCTGAAGAATGCAGAACAAAACATACCGCCAATAGTTTTTGCAATATTGATTCGACATCTTCCCCAACATAACCAGCCTGCAAAATAGCAGTATTTGCCTCTTTCAGTTCAACAGTAATTGATAAAAGATATTTCCAGCCTATAAACATGCATCATGGTTAGTTGTTAATGTAAAGCTAGAGAAGTGATTTTTTTTATGACATGCCAACTTTGCTATTCACTGCAATTAGTAAAACTACCAAGCATGCCTATATAATTAAAACAAATTTTAAAAACTAGTTCAAAAAATTAGGCAGATACCAACCTTGACCAAAATGGTAGAGCTTGTTTTCCAGTTTTCATGCGACTATATTCAATTTATAAGAGTTGTCGATAAATCACTATAAAACGAACTTACCTGTGTTAAATTTGTTGCATCAGTAATGACAAATGGCACATTCACAAATCGAGCTAGTGTTTTTGCAAGCAACGTCTTCCCTGTTTTACAATATCATAGTTAGAAGGGAAGGTTAACTTCTTAAGGGTTCTTTCCTCTCTTTTTTTCCTCAACTTCCACATAGCCTGTCGTATCCAAAAAAAATCCAGATGCTCGGATATAAATTTAGATCATTATTCCAGGGCTAAGAATATAAACAAGTGGAGTGCATGAGTTAATCAGAGTGCTTTGGAAGGAATAATACCAGAGCCAGTTGGGCCCATCAAGAGCACATTGCTCTTTTCTAGCTCTACATTATCTTCTTTATCTATTGTGTTTGGAATTCCTGATTCTGCTGCCGACCTAGAATCAAACTCCATTGGTTCAGTTATATTATCTAAATCCATAAAAACATATGGAGAAGTATTATGGTGAAGAAAGGGAAAAGGTTTAAACAAAAAAGAAAAGGTTTTGACAAAGAGGTAAGAGCATGACTTTGATTTCAAAGGAAAAAGGAAAACTGAAAACCAACCCTTTATGCAAGGAGGCATGATAAATTCGTTTGTAGTGGTTATAAACAGCTACAGAAAGCACCTGCAACCCAAATACCAAAATGTCCACTCCATAGAATAAGTTTGAAAAGACCATGAAAATGAACAAACATCGAGTAAAAAAAAATGGGATTGGAACCTTTTTGGCTTTTTGTTGGCCAATAACGAACTTATCAAGACCCTTGCAGATCTCCTTAGGCGTGGGCAAATCCTTTCCCAAATTGGAGCCGCCCCAGGCAGTCTTGTTGTCAGCAGCAGCAGCCGCAGCAGCCCGAATGACATTAACTCCGGGTGCAAAAGGTGGGCCCGGGGGAGTATGTACAGCAAGCCCATTGGCAGGGGGAGGGGGAGGCGGAGGCCAATTGCCAGGTGGTTCTGACGCCCCATTGGCATTAGCATATGATCTCAAAGTGTCCCAGAAGGACGCCCTGAGACCATTAGTATCGTCGTCGTTTGTGGAATTGGAATTGGAATTGGTTTTGGTTTTGGTAGCGTTACGATTGGAAGAAGAGGTTGTGTTAGTGTTGGTGAGCCTCCCAATCTCTACGAAAGTGCCCTGGAGGGGAGCAATCTGGTGAGGTCGGAAGTAGTAGGCGGTCTTGCAATTGGGGCAGAGATTGAGGGCCTGATACTGAAGCTCAGAGGAGGAGGAGGAGGAGGCAGAGCCATTTTTGGTGGAATCATCCGGCGGAGGAGATAAGTTAGGTAAGCGGCGATCGGAGAAGATGAGGTCCATACGGTTGAAGGAGCAGCGCGGACAGTTGGCCTCCGCTCTGATTTTACGGGTGCGGGCATCGCCGGAGCCGGAGCCTCCGTGATCCCACTTGTAGCGCGCCTGCACTCCGATGAGAGACTCTCTTCGGCGATGGCTAGTGATATTGAAGTGGTTCAGGTGCGTGGAGATTGCGGATACTTGAGTGAACCGCTGGTGGAGCTGTGCTATATGCTTTAGCTTCTTCCATCTCAACACGCCAGACATAATAATAAATCAAGAAATTGAGAGAGTTTGAGAGAGACAGAGAAGAGATTGGAATTGCTATTGGAATTGGGATCTCCAATGCTATACTATTATAATAATGAAACTCTGTAGCAACTTGAAGAAAGAGGGAGAGGAGCATAGCAATTCAGAAAGGAAAGATAAAGTGGGGAGTGTTTGTAGGAACAAAATATTAAGGAAACTGAAATACTCCCAAATCCACAATCCACAATCCACACACTCTTCTCTTTCTTTTTCTGTCCAGTCTAATTTTTGCCAACTTTGACACTTTGACTGCGTTCGCGTTGTTAAAAACTTGACATGTACTTGACGTATTCGTTCACCTAAGAATCCATCCCCATTCTTCGGCAGCCGCACCACCCACGGTTGCAGCAACATCCAGCCATGTCCGCCCCTTATTTATTTGTTGGATAACTCTTCTATTTTTTTTGCTTTTGGGTCGGAGACATCACTTCCGTCTCATTTATCACCCAAAAGTAAATTTTTTTTTTTTTTTTTTTTAAGATTGTACGAGATCAATGTCGAAGTATTATATATACAGGAGCCTAAACCTCCGGAGCAACATATTACATGGGGAGAAAATTCATAACAAATAATACTTATTATCTTAGTTAGTTAATTCGCGAACGAACGAAATAATTTTTAAATAAAATATTTTTTGTCTCAAATTCAAAGATTTGGAAGAAAAAAAAACACCCTTTTTTTTAAAATTAGTTGAATTATTCATGAATTATACGTATTTCTGAATTTTATAATTAAAAAAATATATCAATATTTTAAAAAAAATCAACTTTTTTTTTTCCCGAATTATTCATGATTACACTTTTCAGTTATTAAATTACTTAAATGTGTTGAAGTTTTACGAAAAAAAAAAAAAAACTCATCTATACTGCGGGAAAAAAAAACCCTAAAGCTTTGTTTCGTTTTCTTTCGTTTCCTCTCGTCTGGCGGCACCCTTGTGCTGGAGCTGGCCTTTGCCACGTTGGTGTATGCTGGCTGCTACTAGAGGGGTCTGTGGTGGTGTCCAGCGCGGTGGGTTTATTCGGGGTAGGGCTGTTGTGACTCTCACTTCTCTGTTTTGGGTGGAATCGGCGTCGAAACTGACTGGATCTCTGTCTTGGTTTGGGGTTTGAGGTGCGACTGGGGTTGGATTTCTTTGGCTGGGTTGCGCCACTGGGTATCTCTCAATGGCTGGGAAGGCGGGTCTGTGGCTTCTCCGTCCTGGGGTTGGGCGGCTTGGATCTGGACGGCAAGGGTTTTGGTGGAGGGATTGTGGCGATTTCAAGGGTTTTTTTGTGGTGGTCTGTTGGTAGTGGGCATGGGTGCTAGCGGTGGAGAGAGGAGGTTACTCTGCTTTGGTGGGGATCTCCAGGGTGGTAGTGGTGGTGGCCTGATAATAGGCTGGAATGGTGGGAGTGTGTTTATAGTGTGGATGGTCCTTTGCGGTTCAAATCTCGTGTACAGGGGATTGACGATGCTTGTACTTTTTCGGCGGCAAAGGCTTAAGAAGGTCCAACATTAACTGCTCGGAGAAGGGAAGTGGGGCGTGATTGCCTTTTTTTGTTTTGTTAGGGTTTTAGATTTGGTTGGTTTAGTGTTAATACATCCCTACTCTATTAAACTAGGGTTTAGGGGTTCTGGTCTTCTTGTGGTGCCATTTTTATGGTGTTATTCCTGGAAACTATGTGCTCTACGTTCAATGCTCTCTTGTTATCTTTGTGATGGTGAACTACTCTTGTATGTGGTCTGGCTGTTTTGGGACACGGTATCAAAGAGGGTGAAGTAGTTCGTCTTGATGTTAGTGGCAAGGTCGTATCGTGATACTCGGGATTAGTTATTCATCATTGTACATAGCCCACAGGTATGGGCATAAAATTTGGTTAGGGGTTGGACCCATTCGGCTCATGAATGTCATTGATAGTGATAGACCCATAACTAACAATTCTTCTAAGAAGGAGAGTAGGAAAACTTAGGGTTGGGCACAAATCCCAGAAATTCCAAAACAGAACCGGTCCCGAACCATACCGAGATGGGACAAGACGAGATTGAAAGTCTAAATTTTACTGTAGCGTCCCGTCCCTTTGATAGGAGCACAAAGTGTGACGTTTTTAATATGTATTTCTCATTCTTTGGCTGCGTTTTAAGGAAAAAGCTTATGCCCGACCTGGGTCGTACCTAGTGTGTCCGACCCCTCTCATTTTTGTTACATTTGATGATATATTTTCATGATCTGAACCGTTCATATTTTAAATCAACATTTCAAGATCATGCCTGTAAAAAATCATCTAAATTGAAGATCATTAACTCATCCATTCGTTGACAGTTAATATCAAACAAATGAACGGTTTTGGTGAAAGTTAATATTCTCATTAACAACCGTCCATTTGTTTAATGCAATTGCATGAGTAAACGATTTCCGTTTTGGATGATTTTTTGCATTCATGATTGATTTAAATGATGAACGGTCAGATCATGAAAATAGATAATCGAATGTAACAAAAAATAGAGGGGTCGGACACATTAGGTCCGACCCAGGTCGGACATAAGTATTTTCCGCGTTTTAATTGTAACTTTGTTATTTTAGCTTAGTTTCTATCTTTGAGTTCTTAAATGATGTTTAAATGTGTTAATGAGTAAAATGAGGTTTTTAGGAGACTTTCCTGTTTTGACTTTCCTAATTTTTTTTTTTTTAACTTTTCTCATTTAAAATCTTTCCTCATTTGAGTTATTTCCTACATTTGGCAGGAATCCTAATGGAAGTAGGAATCCTATTGCAACTAGGATTGCCATTTTATCCCGGAGTAGAAAAGAAAAGTTGGATTTCTTAAAGCCCATTGGGCTTCGGTGAGGCCCAATCGGTGAGGCCCAAGTTGCAAAAGCCCAAGTCACAAGGCCCAATCCGTGAGACCCATGATGCGAGGCCCAATCCGTGTTGTTCAAGCTCATTAGGCCATGCCGTGAACCCTAGCCCATCTAGGGTGTTGCCGCAAGTTGCAAGGAGAAAGGGAGAGTTGTGCCACAAAGAATCCTAAAAGAATAGGGTGTTTATTCTCTTACTTCTTCTTGTTCTCAAGGAATTAAATGCCTAGATCTTTTAGGATTTTAATTCAGATTTTTTGTAGGATTATTCAAGAGGAGCTTTGCCGTTGCCCACAAGGATTTCGTGGGGAGAAGGTGGGCTTTGCCGTGATGCCCACAAAGATTTTGTGGGGAACAAGGACAAAGAATTAAATCAGATTTTTATGGGATGTATCTAGATGGATTTACGACAAGAAGGAGAAGGATTTCTTGGTGGCCACTCTATGGGAATTTCGGCAATAATAGAATGAGATTCCAAGAAGATTTCTACCATCTCACGGACGGTTAGGATTGCATCAAGGGTTCCAAGTTTTCTCCTATATAAGGGTTGCTCATTGACACAATTCAGGACACATTCTACAACCAAGAGACACCATCCCGTACCTCCATACTTTCAGCAATCCACACAACCAACTCTTGGCTTCCATTCTCTAGTGTTTAAGATTTTCGAGACTTCTAGGAGGAGAAGAAGTAGACGTCACCATTAACATCACCCATCAACCAACATTCCATCTTGATCAATCACCTCAAGTTCACGGTTTTTGAGTTACTCGCGTGAGGATTCAAGGGTTCGTGGTCTTCGAGTTCTTCATGTTTTCCATATGGTGTACATCAACTTATTATTTAAATTCTCTTTTGAGTCCTCTTTGTTGCTTGTCTACCTTATGTATTAGTTAACATGACATGAAGTTTCTAATTTCCAGCACTTGTTTATGAGTTTATTTTAATTGATGGATTGAAGCTAATTGATTCTTCTAGCAGCTTATGTGTTTCCGTTTATTTGATTCGGGTTTATTGAAACTTTTATGTGTTTATGTTATAGGATTTTTGAAACTTATGATGTTGCATATAATTGGTGCTAGAATTAGGGTTTTGATTCTAATTCACAAGTAGTAAAGGCTTAACAAACGAGTCGGAATCAAATAAAAAGGATCGCGGATAGACGAGCGTTCGCTAGGTCGTGCACTTTAATTAACAACTCTTTTTCTGTGCGTTAGACATGTTTTATTTAGCTATCTTTGCATGTTTAATTGTTTAATCTAGATGAGCGTTCACTAGGTTAATTTTCACATAAGAGGTTTTATTTGGGGAATGATAACCCGCGTGGGCATTCCACATATGTTAATTTCGGATTCATGGCTAGGGAATTGATTAATTTTTGGTTCAATGATTGGTAAATTTGTACACTTGTGGTTGTAAATTATAAATTTGATGTTCCATCTTATTCAATTGTTTCTTTTATTCTTTGTAGTTTAATTAATTTATTTCATTCAATCAATCTCTAAATCCCCTTTATTTCGATATGAATATGTATATATATATATACTTATATATTTGTGACATTAATTCTTTATAATGATTCTTTGTTTAGGTACTACCCATAATCCCCGTTGTTAATGATCCCTACTTGCTTTATACTACCGATGATTTTAGGGTTTTAAATTGATACTTGCAAAAGTCATATCACCCTTCTCGTCCCAAAATTAATAGTTTTTTAACCTTTGGTTGTACAATAACCTTATCCTGATTTCACGCTCACGTCATTCTCATGATCTCATCCCAATCTCCCCAGCCCAGTTCTCATCAAGCTCTTCAATATTTTTCTTTCCTAAGATCTAGTGTCGGAATTACGTCATCATGGTGACGATTTCGAAGCCGGTGTTTTTGGTCATATACCAGCCGACGTCTTCTGGTCGATCGAGCTGCTTTCTACGTAATGTTGTCGGAGAATTCGAAAGTCTCAGATGGAAGCCTTTACTAGAGACTTTGTTGTTATCCGATCCAAGCAGCACTCTGACAACGATGATGACAATAGTGATGTTGAGGTTACCGGTTTCATCGAAAATGGCTAACCGAAGAAGGTCAAAGTGAAGAAGCTAAAGAAGCCTAAGCTGGCTGTGTAATACCCCGAATTTTCATATTTAATTTCTTGAATATTTCTGAAATTAAGTAAGGGTTGGATGTTAGTTTTCTAGTCTAGTTTATGAAGAAAAAGTATTTCGGAACGAATATGTACTTGAAATGTTTTATTTTCGAGAGGTCAAAAGTTGACTTTCTTATTTGTTGATATTCTCTGATAACTTCCTTCATAAAAGTTGTAGAGCTTGTCGATACGAGTTCGTAGACATGTGGCACGCTAAATTCTGATATCATACGAAGGAGTTATGGTCAGCGGAAGTTTAATGTATTTTTGAAGCTTTTCTGACCTAGTCGCCTATTTCGTAAAATACGCACTGATGTGTCTATTATTTGAGAATGTGGTCTTCTAATGATTTGTAGTGGACATCATAAAGAAATTCTCAGAGTTAGAATCACCTGAAAAACATATTTCTAAATTTAGTTATGATTTTTACAAAATAAGTAGAGTACAAGAAGAAAGGGAATTAAGTGGTGATGTGGCACAAGATTATTGGATGAAGTCAAAACTTGGTGAGCAAGACTTGCAGCTGATGAAGGAAGTGATCTAAGCATTTTTTAGTTGCTGATTTCATCATTTCCAGCATAGCAAATACACTCCTTCATCATCCCAAGAGTCAAGTAATTTTGGGTTAATTAACCTTAAGTGTGAAAATGGTTTGTACATACACTCCTTCATCATCCCAAGAGTCAAGTAATTTCTCATTCTCATACTCTATATAAAGGACCTCATTCCTCCTTCTCCAAACCACAATACAACATAATTTCAGATGAGATTTCTCACTAAGAGAATTAGTGATAGGTGTTTGTAAACTAGGAAGGAAATGAAGTTGCCTAAACTTGGCACTTTCAAATGAAAGGTTCCAATTTTGCATCAAAACCTCAAGAGCTTTTCTACTTAGCTTCTGAAATCTTCATATAAGTACAGAATACATCCTTATAGTCTTTTATTTTTAAGATTCATCAAATTGCATGATCAAGAAGAAAATAGAAAGGAATAAGTTTTATAGAAAACTTAAGTCCTCTTTTCTGAAGTTATTCTGGCAGCCAACTTGGGAACCTTTAAACACATATTTCCGATCATTTTACCATCTGGAATTTTTCATGAAATTTGTTCCAAATTGTGTCTTCTATTGTGTATTAAAATTTTATGATCATCTAACGAGCCGAACTTTCTGTATCTAAGTTTTAATCCGGTATACTCACTGAAGAACCTCTATGTTGTTCATAACTTCAAGTGGTCACATCTCACTCATCTCTTAACCAAATTTTGTGATCTTTATATCAAAACGAAGCTTAGAACCTGACTTCTAATCTGGAGAATATCACAACTAATTTCCAAGTTTACAGTAACGGAATAATTTAAGTACAAAGGGTTAAAATAAAGTATAACTATTTCTGGACTGTTTGGTAAATCCTGATTTCTGGACTTAGACATTCTGGACATGTTTATTTGGACTATACCATTGGATTCCTTGTGAAAATCCCTTCGAAATGGTGTACTCACTTGCTTAATTCGGACTTGCGATGAACAATTTAACGAAGTTTAAAATTTGACGATTCTAATCGGAGAATCATTGATGAACTTTTACGGTTTTGGACTTAAGGACTAAAATATTAATAATAATCTGATTTCCTTATATAATGTTTGTCTTTTATTTTTACTGATATATTGTTCTACATATGTTTATGTTTATTTGCTATAAATTATGATCTTGTTTACTACATGAGTTTAATTACTTATGTTTTACATATGCTTCTTCTTTATATATGTTTTATTTGCACTTGATTATCTATTAATCTTATATTGGTGCATAATTTTGTTTACTAAGTGAATACATCAACTTAGTATTATACATGTATGTTAACATGTATGGAAGTATATATTGTTAATAGTGTATTTGAGATATCACATGCTTACCTTGGTAATTTACTTGATTATGTGATTTACCTACTTATGTCTTTCATCTATATCACATATGCATTCATATGAAAGGCTTAAGCATGTGTATACATACATATGTATATCTTGTTCTACATATGTTCATGCATATTTGATATATAGATTTTAATCTATATTTATGTTTATTTGTCATATATATTGTGATCTATAACTTGTCTTAATTGAAGACTATATTTGTGAATATAATTATGAACAAGAAGTTGTGAAGCCGGGTGTATGGAACAACCCCCGTGCTTAAGTGAATTACTGGTAAAATTTTGTGGTGAGTAGTTAAGTTATGGGCTCACGTCCTTTCAGATAGTGCACTATTATACTCATAGGAAGAAATTGTCGACCTTGAGTGTACATGCCTTGGTGTTGGCCTTGGTATGCTGCGGCTTACCCGTACATTTGGGTCGGGGGACCCTAGTACGCGGATTTTATCCATACTTGGTATTTTGGACCTTGGCTTGAGAATTTTTGGGGGTTTATGAATTGTTACTACCAGTTAAATCTAAAACATTCACTAAGAAGAGAAAATACATATTTAATATTGGAATATGTATTTGTGATTTTGTTATAATATTGAGCATATATACATTGGTTAGAGATAACCAACATCTATTTGTGAAATGTTGATAATATGCTATGTTGCATACTTTGTTTAGAGATAATCAATATCTACTTGTGATATATTGTTATTGTGATATGTTGATCGAACATATATTATTTTGGGTTATATCAATGATGCATTATCAGTCGATTACATTTGAGACTGAATTATTTGGATTAAGACGTTCTTGATATATGTGGTTTATATTCAATAAAATTGATATGAAGCAATATGAAATGTTCTTACTATATTTTTGATTGGTTGTTCAATTTTGATGTCTTATAAGATACATTAATATAAGAATGTAAGCTGTACTTATTGGGCCTGTGTTGCTCATGATGCTACACCTTTTTGTTTTCAGGTTACGATGCTTGGGGAAAAACGGGATGAACATATAAACGAATGTTTTTCTACCATGATTTTAATTCAATCAATGTAAATGTCTTTTATTCCGCTAAACTCTGATATTGTAAAATTATAACGATTTTAAATATAAGCATTTTCAGATATTTGTTTCATTTGATTTATTTTGTTTTTAGATTTTTAGTCACACTGCAAATTCGGGTACCATATTTCAATATAATATTGATCTCGGGTTTGGGGCGTGACAGGCTGTGGCGGAGGCAGTTTCGAAGATCGACGTGGCAAGTTACGTGCTGTTGTTGAGTTTCTCATAATTTTGTGGTTTATTTCGATCTTAGATCAATTTTTCGCAGATTGATCTAAACAATCTAATATTCTGACGAATTTCTGGTTTGAATTTTAATAGATCTTGAAGCAGAGCAAACATGGCGGAAGAGCACCGATGCCAAGCAACAGAAGGTCATTGTCTCTGCGCTAACAATTGTGGATGCTTCGGCAGCCTGGCCACTATGAATCTCTGCTCCAAATGCTACAGAGACTTTTGTCTCAAGGAGCAACAAGATGCCTAAATCAAATCTACCGTCGAAGCCTCTCTCTCCGGTGATGTTGATTGGAAAATTACTCATGAATATTGTCTGGAGGTATAATAATAATTATAATTTTAGATTCCCCTGTTTAATTGAAGTTACTGTGAAAATTTTCTGTTGCATTTAGTTGTCTCTGAAGTCATTCATCATTTTGTTGAGAATGTTAATATTGCGATTATGATTTAGGTGAAGAAACTAGTTGTTGGAGTACTTCCAGTATATATAAATATATGATTATTAAATACCTAATTAAATTGAGTTTTGCACAAAGCATATATAGCTAGCTAGCCTTAAATTGCATACACGTACATGCTCATGCATAGAAAAGTTTCGATAATCTCACTTCTTATATATATGGGTAAATCCTCAAATGGTACCCAAACTATCACGAAATGCACTTTTTGGTACCTACAAATGCTTAGGGAGTCTGATGGTACCCAAACTATATCTCCATTAGTCTCATTAGTACCTCCGTCCAATTTTTCGTTTAAAAAAAAATCATCAAGAGTCAGACCAAAATACAAAAAGTGAATGATTTTACCAAAGTGCCCAATCTTTGGGAGGGACGCCGCCGGTCACCGCCGCTAATTATGGCGGCGCTGCCACCGGCCAAGACAATCCGCCGACATCGACGCCAGTCCTAGGGACCGTGGCACCGCGCCTGTGTGCCTCAATCAAGAGAAAATCCTCTTTATGATGTCTATTACTGATATGGAGTGTCTGATCAATGCGCCAGAGTTTGCAATACATATGAGGATATAATTGCAAATATCAAGACGTCGAGTTAAAGGGTTGAGACTTTGAAGCTGGAACGAGTGATGACACTCCTGATTTCATTTAAGGCAAGTTTGTCAAGACAATGGATTTAGTTTTGATTTGGGATCAAGATGGAACTTTGGATGTAAAGCGTTGGCTAAAAAACCAATGGATTCCATGCAGAAACGCATGATAAGAATGGAAAAGAATTCATTTGTATTATTTCTAATCATTGCGGAAGAAAGCGCATCTTAGAAAAACTTATGTGTTTCTCTAGTGGGTTATATGCTACCACTATTAGAGCTATTGAATCCAACAATGTCATTCAGGATGACCTCTTGGATTCTGACACATATTAGCTTTGGCACGACAGATTAGGACATCCTGGTCGTGATATGATGATCCGTGTACTGAAAACCTCACACGGACATCCATTCTATCGAGCTAATCGAAGCAAGAATCAAAAGTTGATTCAAGGAGGAAGGACTGGCATTGCCGCCGTGTCAAAAGGCACCGCCGCCGCCGTCTGACAGTAGTGGACCAGTCGACAATTTCAAGAGGGCTCCGCCGACCGGTCGCCAATTTCCAGAGAGCGTAGTCGACCGGTCGGACGTAAACGTTCGCCGCCGCAATAAGGCTGCCGCCATCGATTTTCCTTCCCCATCTGACATGAGCAAATCCATACGGTCCAACCCTGATTCAAGTTTTAATCAAGATGCCTCCTATGCTTCAAAAGCCTCAATGGCCAAACACTCGTTTTGCAAAGCCTTTTCCTTAGGGAAGTTAGGACCGAGACCGTCATATGCAAAGAATTCTAAAGTACTTCTTCCATTTTTACTGAGAATCTAAGGGGATATATGTGAACCTATTCAACCACCAAGCTGACTATTTAAATATTTTATGGTGTTGGTTGATGCGTCGACACGATAGTCATATGTCATGCTGTTGTCCACTCATGATGCTGCTTATGCTAAACTCCTAGCACAAATAATTTGCATATGGGCTCACTACCCGGATTATCCCATTAAATCTATCAGGCTTAATAATGCTAGAGAGTTTACATTGAAAACTTTCGATGACTACTACATGTCTATTGAGATGGATGTTGAGCATCCAGTCTCACATGTGCGTACCCAAAATGGTCTCGTAGAGGCTGCCATTAAAAGGATATAAATGGTCACGAGGACGTTGGTAATGTGCACCAACCTTCCTCTCTCTGCCTGGGGGCACGTAGTATTGCATGCAGCTATGCTTATTCCTCTGAGGCTCATTGCCACCCAATCCTTTTTTGCATTACAGCTAGTGATTGGGTACAAGCCAAGCATCTTACACTTACGCATATTTGAGTGTGCTGTTTATGTGCCTATTACGCCGCCATTGCGTATTAAAATGGGTCATCAATGATGAATGAGTATTTATGTTAGATTTGAGTCTCCAACCATAATCATCTATGTAGAACCTTTGACAGGTGATCTATTTACCGCAAGATTTGTGGATTGTCACTTCGATAAGACAATATTCCTATCGTTAGGGAGAGATAAGAATGTCAACGTTCAGCAGGAACGATAGGAATTGTCGTGACCTGTCCCAACTCTGTCTCATAACGATTCCCCTACTGCACAAAGAGAAATAGAAGTGCGTAGAATTATAGATATTTAGAAAGTAGCAGATTATCTTCCTGATGTTTTCTCAGATCTCGCTAAAGTGACTAGATCGTATATATCAGTTGCAAACATGCCTGCAATGATGCAAGTGCCTAAAAAAAAGACTTGGACTCAAAGTCGCCACAGCAGCCGTCCCTGAGGGAGGACCGGCCGACGGCGCCACCGCCAATAATGGTGGTAATGTGGCTCAGGTCGTGGCTCCGCTGAGGAAGCGTGGGTAGCCACAAAGTTCGAAGAATGCCCGCCCTAGAAATAAGGTTGCGATGACACAAAATAATCTCCTTCTGGTCGATACTCAAAATCCGTCTCATGAGAACGTTCCGGATTATGGTTATGTCCAATAAACATCTTTGGAGGATGCTTTATCGTTAGAACCTATCCGTGAGAACATAGAGATCTCGATTAATTACACTAGTGTACATGTGACATGGGATAGAAACTCCATCGTAGTTGACGATGTGTTTGCATATCCTTGTGCACGCGAGTTAATTGAGACCGATGATATCGAACCTCGCTCCGTTGAGGAATGCCAACGTAGAGCTAATTGGCCTAAATGGAAAGATGCAATCCAGGATGAGTTGGACTCAATAACAAAGAGAACGGTATTTGGGCCGGTAGTACCAATACCTTCTGGAATAAAACATGTTGGATATAAATGGGTCTTTCTTAGAAAACGTAATGAGAAAAACGAGATTATAAGATATAAAGCTCGCCTTGTGGCTCAAGGCTTCTCACAACACCCTGGAATCGACTACGAGAAGACATATTATCCCGTAATGGACGTCATAACATTCCGCTACCTTGTCAGTTTGGTAGTTTTCGAAAAATTAAATATTCAACTTATGGTTGTGGTCACCGCATATCTCAATGGGGATCTAGATACGGAAATTTATATAAAAGTCCCGGATGGGCTTCAGTTACCCAAGTCAAGTGGCTCTAAACCACGGAGCGCGTTTGCAATAAGGTTGTGACGCTCACTATATGAATTATCCGGACGAATGCGGTATAACCGTTTAAATGACTACTTGATTGGAAGAGGGTATGTGAACAATGAATTATGCATTTTCGTGTTTATTAAGAAAACAAGTTCCTGATTTGCAATAGTCACGGTTTATGTCGATGACATGAATATTATTGGAACTCTTCATGAATTAAGATAAACCGCTGAATACTTGAAATCCGAGTTCGAGATGAAAGATCTTGGGAAAACACGATTTTTGTCTCTGTTTGGAACTTGAGCACCGTGATAGTGGGATTCTGATTCATCAATCAGCTTATACCCTAAAGATGCTCAAACGTTTTAATACGGATAAAGTTTATCCTGTTAGCACTCTCATGATTGGTCGCAGCTGTCACGCCCCGATTTTCGAATCAATTAATAGGGCATTTTGCCCTTAATTACAAACCATTTCGGGAACGTGACGACATGGAATATCAAATACAAATATGCACTAGAATTTTTTTCTTTTTAATTCAAGTACACAACACCAACTCCATGCCCAACATTGTAATTTCAAACTCAATACAAGAGTCGAATATTACATACCAAATATTTATATAATAAATTGATACATCAAAATATTACATAAATAAATCTTCAGAGTGCGAAGCATAAAATAGCGGAAGTCTTATAACCCAACAAAAAGTATGCAGCCTTGCATTACTCCTGGTTATCCTAACCTGCAGGTATAACCCCTACACCGTGGAATAGTGTACCGGGTTATATCAACAAACCCGGTCAGCTTACGAAGCTGGTATGAGTTAACTCAGTTTTACTCACCCTAAACCGTTTATCAAAAATATACATATATAGTTTGTTTTAAACAAATATATGTAAGTTATATTCTTCAAAAACAATTCAAATCCCGAAAATTTATATTATAAAATATAATGAACCTACGCATCCCATAATACGTATTTTAACCCCACACGTCCCATAACGTGTATGTTAATCCCAGGGTAATTCAGAATATTAAACAATATAAACCTTCCCCAAAATCATTTCCCAAAATTATGATTTCTTTCTTTTTAAGAAAAGTAAATCATCATAATAATTACTTCAATTTTTAAAGAAGTAAAAACTTCAAAATACAATTCAATATTGTTCAAGAATTGTAATTCATTTATCAATGCTTCAAATATTTAAGAAGCAAATTCATATCATACTCACACAAAACCACAATCAATTTCAAATGATTAAAAGCGAGAATACCATTTTTCTTCTCCTTTATTACATAAAGTATTCATCTTTGTTTTCAATGAATACATGGCTACACAGTCTAGAACTCTAACCTTCACCTTCTGGCTACACAGTCTAAAGCTCTAACCTTCACCATTGGCTACACAGTCTAGAGCTCTAACCTTCACCCATTGGCTACACAGTCTAAAGCTCTAACCTTCACCCATTGGCTACAAAAAACATTCGAGTAGGCAAACACAATATCATAATTTTTGAAATATTGTTTCCCACAAAATCCACCAATTAAAACAATAAAATGAATACTTTCAAATATTGTTTTAACACAAAATCACACATGCTGATATATCAAATTAAAACTGTATTTAATTTATATATCGCAAAATCATTTAAATAAATATAATTATTTATTTTCGCAAACAACACAATATGAATTAATATTCATATATAAAATATCGTGAGATTCACTCACCTCTAATTCCTGCTGCGTCTTCAAATAATACCCGGGAATCGACAAAGCTAGCCAAATGCTTCATGATTCCAAAATACCTATGAACATGCAATTTTCCACTTAGCATATCATAGTTTCCAAATTGATGATTCTAAAATCCAATCACTTCAAATATTCCTCAAATGTCTCTTAGACATCAATAACCATAAATCGGGACAGTTTGACCAAAAGTCAACCGTCGGTCAACGTGGGTCCCACGTCTACTATTCATCAACGGGTCCCACACGAAATCCAAAACTTCCAAAATCCAACAGCATGCTTATTTCTAGCATCCTACCATCATATTCAAAATTGGTGATGATCCAACGGTCGGATCATCACGGATCTAACGATCCATAACTATCGCTTAATTGATCATTGATCAAACGACCGAATTCCACAAAAGTGTAAACACGAAAGTTGTTCGTATCGACGAACCAAGCCAAACGGAGCAAAGAACTGCTCCTGGACCGGCCGGACGCGCCGCCGACGCGCCGCCACCGACGGTGGCCAGCCGCCGGACAAAAGTTGTCTGATTGCTATGAAATTTTAACAGCATGTTCTACACATTACCACAAACAACTTTCATAACTACCACAAGGGCCAATTCAAAGTAAAAAGTCTCGAATTTACCTCGATAGTTCCAAAACCCTAGGATTTCAAATCCAAAATTCTCCTTCGTCCGAACTCCGATTGAGGCATATTTTATGTTGCTGGAAAGCCCCTGGCAAGGGCTACAAAGCCCAGTAGGTAAGGTGGCTCGATTTGGCCGGAAACTTGCCCAGAAACTGATGAACAGTTCGGCAGCGTTTTTCTCCTTTTTCTTTTCTTGATTTCTCTTTGTATACTGAAAATCAATGAATGAAACTAGTATAGAATCGAAGAGGATGAAGAGACAAAGAGATTGGGACAAGTCTCACACAAATTGGTGGCCGGAGGAGGGAGAAATCACCGGAGGAAGTTTCTGGTACTGTTCACGGCGTGAACAGTACATTTCTGGGATAAATTCTGATTTTCGGGTGAACAGTAAATCCCAACATTCTATTTATAGAAATTCGTCAAACTTCCGACGGCCATAACTTTTTCATACGAACTCCGTTTTTGGTGAACCAAATTCCTACGAACTCGATTCGACGAGGTCTACAACTTTCATGAAGGAAGTTTTCCCAAATTCTCAACGGATAAAAAGTTACCTTAATTAACCTTGTGTAACTTATAATTACCGCCGTAATTATCGTTTTACGACGAAAACCTCTAAAAATACAATTTCACACCATTTCACTTCAAATTTCACGACCTATTTTATAAAAATAGTATGGAAATTTTCGGGGTATTACAGTCTACCCTCCTTAAAGAAATTTCGTCCCGAAATTAGGACGCAGAGTACACCCAAGTTATCACACTTCAATTCCAAAATCCAAAGTTTTTATTGATAATCACTTAGGTAGTACACAACACACTAGAAAACAACTTGCACACAACTTCTATTACAGATTCTTAAGATGCCTCACAGGGCTTACACTACCAGAAGCCATCCTTAAACCTCCAGTAGTGACTTCGTGGATAAGAGGCCGGATGTCTCGGAATTCCATACATCATCAGCTGGTAGAAATATGCTGCCTCCACGAAACACTTGCAAGTGTCGCAACATTCTCTAGCTGCATGCCTATCTCCATCCACGTCCCACATGTCCTGGCCAAAAGGACGCCAAAAACTTGACTCACCGCAAGTAAGACATTTACCGGCGGGCAGGAAATCAGTAGTCGACGGAAAATACAACAGTAAATGCTCATGACAAAACTCGGCCTGATGCATCATCCGCTCGACTTCTTGTCTACAGTAGTAGATGTTCCATCCGCTTCTCCACCAGTCTAGGGCTTCACACAGGCGCCGCACCGTTTTCTGTTGCTCGGCTCGTGGTCCCAATATCATCCTCATCATACATGCTGCATAGAATGCAACATGATGACCTACCACCGAACTGGGACGTGCACCATAAAAAGTTCCTGGTTTGCATGCTGCATCGAAGTACTCCAGGGCTAAGGGTATGTTCGCTGCCTCCACGAGTACTCGTATTCCCATTCGGAACAGAGACTCCGGGTTCTTCGCTTCCCAGCAACGATTTGCGAAGATACGCACTTGCAGATCCGCTTCTATAGAACCAGTGGGTCTGGATCCACCATCGAATCCATCCATGTCGATCGCTGCCAAAGTAGACCAGCTATCGGCATACTCCTTGAAGGTCTTCGAGACACAACGGAGTTCCATTGTGCTCTGCAGGGATGCGGTAGCAACCAACTGGAATATGTACTTCCAGATCTCCACCGGAAGTTCACTCCAATCAGTATTCTTTGATCTCTTACTGCACTCTCCTTTGCTCACCATTTTGCAAATTCTAGTAGATGTGTTTGTTTGGAATCAGATATGAGTTAAGTAACACAGCTCCTTATCCTATGTATTTAAACACAACTTTCCACCGTAAGGGAAATCTTTCTTTAATGTAAGTGCGGTGCACTCAACAACCCACTAAGAAAAATTATTGCTCATATCTGTCTCAATTACTCAAAAGTATCGCCCACGATGCAAGATTCCACAAGATTTAAATCAACAAAATCTCAGTTTTCCACTAACGTCGATCATAATGGCTCTTTACTTTAACTTTCGCATAATTAATTCCTCAAAAGATGCGAGGTCTCACAAGAGTGGAACTGTATGTGGAAAATCCATGCATCGGGGAAAAGAAATCTTCCACGATCTCCAAGGGCTCCGACAATTAGCTGTAAATCAGCCGCTCACTTTTGCTTTTGAATTTTTAAGTCCTCCACCAACAATAAATATACCCTTACGCATCCACTAACAGATACTTTCCATTAGTTCCATAAACTCCTTTCTCTTTCAAAGAGGACTTCTTCACCCCACTTCTCAGAAATTTACACCAACTCAACATGTCACGTAAAGTGAATTCGTTCAGTGAATTACTTCAATCTGATCCCTCTGAAAGCCAATTCTTTGAGGGCTTAGATGAAATAATTTCACCAGCAATCGAATTCAACAACGATATCGACATGCTAGACATGCTTCTAGCAGAAGACGAAGCCATTGAAGTAGCCCCAAGTCCACAAGTATCATCTCCACAAGCTGAACCTGGTTCATCCAAACGTATTCCACTGAGGAAGAGCTTCACCAAATACCAAGTCCAAGCATTGAAGGACTTCGTCGAGGCTTTTCCACAGCCAACTGTTCAACAACGACAAGATTTGGGTGACCAAATAAGGTTAACGTTTGCACAAGTCTCTGCGTGGGTGATAAAGCATCGACCCAAAACGCCTGCCCAAACAACTCGTCAACAAAATTTTCTGCTGAGACAGCAAATCAATGAGCTTCAAGCTCAACTTAGCCAGTACCAAGCAGCATTCAACAGAATCAACTGCAACCACTGTGGAAAACGAGTTACTCCCAATAGTGAGCTACTAAAAGGGATTGAAGAGACTACCCCACAACCTCAGACTCTTCCAATTCCTGCAGTCATCGGTCCAAGGGAAAAGTCTCACATGAGGAGGGATATTCAAAAGTGTATGTCGATCCCACATCACTCTTCTTCTACACAACAACCATCAGACAACATCAACCGTTCAGAACCTGAAGAAGCATCTGCCGTGGCAGAAGCATCTGTCGTGGCAGACACAACTAAGATTTCTGAAATCATTGTGTCGGTCAGAGATGAGCTAATCATCATGGCATCTGCTGCTGCGCCACTGTGGATCTCTGCACTCAAATCCAACTCTGCCACGCTTCATGAGTTCCTGAATGAAGCAGAGTACAAGAGAATCTTCACTAACGGTATTGATCTTACTCCCACTAACTTCCAAACCGAAGCTTCTCGCTACACAGCCACTATTCCCCTCAGTCCTGTCGTACTCGTGAATCTCTTCATGGATGTGGACCAATGGTCCACCATATTCGGTAGCATCATCTCGAGGGCAACGATCCTTGGCGTGTTGTCAACAGGGACAACTGGAAGCTACAACGAAACCATCCAAGTCATGACTGCTGAATTTCAGGTGACCAGTCCATCTGTCTCCACTCGTGTAACTCACTTTGTTCGCTATTGCCAAAGACAAACAGAACAAAGTTGGGCAATAATTGACGTCTCTGTGGACGGTTTAAGCTCAAATCTGGGTCCACACTCAAAATCTCAATGCAAGAAGCGTCCATCCGGATGCTTAATCCAAGATTTGTTCAACGGCAGCTCTCGTGTCGTATGGGTGGAACATGTTGATGTACAAGATCAAATCATGCACCAAACATACCGAACACTAGTGGAGTCAGGCTTAGCCTTTGGAGCAAGGCGATGGGTAGAAATACTTCAGAGGCAAGCGGAAAGGTTAAATTATTCCGCGGCTGACACTTATCCACCTCAAGACTTTTGTGTCATACCATCTGTGGAAGGAAGAAGAAACATGTTGCAGATGGCATGCAGAATAGTGACAGACTTTTGCACAGACATCGGCAACTCTACTGCTCATGAATGGAAGGTAGCTGAACAAACCAAGTTCAGGGGTTCAGGGATAAGAGTCTCCACCAACAAAATCTGGAACAGGCTGAATAAGCCTCATGGTCTCACTCGAACTGCATCTGCAATAATCCAGCATCATGTCTCTCACCGAAAGCTGTTTGACTTCTTCATTGACGTACAAACTCGGAACCAGTGGGACCATCTAGCATTGGAAAAAGAAGTACAGGAGATTGCACACATCACAACTGGTCATGATCCACGCAATTGTGTCTCCTTGTTGCAAATGCACAACACCTATATACTCCAAGAAAGTTGTACTGATTCAACAGGGTCATACGTGATTTATTCCCCTATTAGTCAGTCAACGGTGCAGAAGTTAATAGGCGGTTGTGAGTTAGGTACAATTGTATTCCTAACTTCAGGTTTTTCAATTCTACCAGATATGCCTACTGCTGGAAGAACAGAAGGGATCTCAGACAATCCATACATTGGTTGTCTAGTAACGGTAGCAACACAGATCTCTACTGAGTTACTGAAGAACAAGAAAGGGTCAGTGGATCAAGTCTGTCGTTTGATCCAGGGTACGGTTGAGAGAATTAGAAATGTAGCCATGTAAGACTATTAATTTCGGAATTGTAATTTGTACTTTATATTCTTAACAACACAACAGCACTGAAGAGCACATGATGGGGATCCGCCGCGGTCGGGCCATCACTCGATAAATACTGTGTGCTATTAAGCATACGAAGTAACCATCACTTGAATGAATCTAAGAACCTAACGTCAAACCCTAAACCGATCCTAAGCTCTAAACCCTAACTTCACTTCACAATTCTAAAACTCGTTTCATCTCCGTAGAGCGTTCCATTGCTCAATCACTTCCTTAGAGCATTGTTTTGCTCTGATACCAATCTGTCACGCCCCGATTTTCGAATCAATTAATAGGGCATTTTGCCCTTAATTACAAACCATTTCGGGAACGTGACGACATGGAATATCAAATACAAATATGCACTAGAATTTTTTTCTTTTTAATTCAAGTACACAACACCAACTCCATGCCCAACATTGTAATTTCAAACTCAATACAAGAGTCGAATATTACATACCAAATATTTATATAATAAATTGATACATCAAAATATTACATAAATAAATCTTCAGAGTGCGAAGCATAAAATAGCGGAAGTCTTATAACCCAACAAAAAGTATGCAGCCTTGCATTACTCCTGGTTATCCTAACCTGCAGGTATAACCCCTACACCGTGGAATAGTGTACCGGGTTATATCAACAAACCCGGTCAGCTTACGAAGCTGGTATGAGTTAACTCAGTTTTACTCACCCTAAACCGTTTATCAAAAATATACATATATAGTTTGTTTTAAACAAATATATGTAAGTTATATTCTTCAAAAACAATTCAAATCCCGAAAATTTATATTATAAAATATAATGAACCTACGCATCCCATAATACGTATTTTAACCCCACACGTCCCATAACGTGTATGTTAATCCCAGGGTAATTCAGAATATTAAACAATATAAACCTTCCCCAAAATCATTTCCCAAAATTATGATTTCTTTCTTTTTAAGAAAAGTAAATCATCATAATAATTACTTCAATTTTTAAAGAAGTAAAAACTTCAAAATACAATTCAATATTGTTCAAGAATTGTAATTCATTTATCAATGCTTCAAATATTTAAGAAGCAAATTCATATCATACTCACACAAAACCACAATCAATTTCAAATGATTAAAAGCGAGAATACCATTTTTCTTCTCCTTTTAATACATCACGATAAAGCGAGAATACCATTTTTCTTCTCCTTTATTACATAAAGTATTCATCTTTGTTTTCAATGAATACATGGCTACACAGTCTAGAACTCTAACCTTCACCTTCTGGCTACACAGTCTAAAGCTCTAACCTTCACCATTGGCTACACAGTCTAGAGCTCTAACCTTCACCCATTGGCTACACAGTCTAAAGCTCTAACCTTCACCCATTGGTTACAAAAAACATTCGAGT
This sequence comes from Rubus parviflorus, assembly GCA_029955375.1. Lineage (NCBI taxonomy): Eukaryota > Viridiplantae > Streptophyta > Magnoliopsida > Rosales > Rosaceae > Rubus > Rubus parviflorus. The sequence goes on from JARGGL010000001.1 coordinate 34,709,476, forward strand.
AGGCAAACACAATATCATAATTTTTGAAATATTGTTTCCCACAAAATCCACCAATTAAAACAATAAAATGAATACTTTCAAATATTGTTTTAACACAAAATCACACATGCTGATATATCAAATTAAAACTGTATTTAATTTATATATCGCAAAATCATTTAAATAAATATAATTATTTATTTTCGCAAACAACACAATATGAATTAATATTCATATATAAAATATCGTGAGATTCACTCACCTCTAATTCCTGCTGCGTCTTCAAATAATACCCGGGAATCGACAAAGCTAGCCAAATGCTTCATGATTCCAAAATACCTATGAACATGCAATTTTCCACTTAGCATATCATAGTTTCCAAATTGATGATTCTAAAATCCAATCACTTCAAATATTCCTCAAATGTCTCTTAGACATCAATAACCATAAATCGGGACAGTTTGACCAAAAGTCAACCGTCGGTCAACGTGGGTCCCACGTCTACTATTCATCAACGGGTCCCACACGAAATCCAAAACTTCCAAAATCCAACAGCATACTTATTTCTAGCATCCTAACATCATATTCAAAATTGGTGATGATCCAACGGTCGGATCATCACGGATCTAACGATCCATAACTATCGCTTAATTGATCATTGATGAAACGACCGAATTCCACAAAAGTGTAAACACGAAAGTTGTTCGTATCGACGAACCAAGCCAAACGGAGCAAAGAACTGCTCCTGGACCGGCCGGACGCGCCGCCGACGCGCCGCCACCCACGGTGGCCAGCCGCCGGACAAAAGTTGTCTGATTGCTATGAAATTTTAACAGCATGTTCTACACATTACCACAAACAACTTTCATAACTACCACAAGGGCCAATTCAAAGTAAAAAGTCTCGAATTTACCTCGATAGTTCCAAAACCCTAGGATTTCAAATCCAAAATTCTCCTTCGTCCGAACTCCGATTGAGGCATATTTTATGTTGCTGGAAAGCCCCTGGCAAGGGCTACAAAGCCCAGTAGGTAAGGTGGCTCGATTTGGCCGGAAACTTGCCCAGAAACTGATGAACAGTTCGGCAGCGTTTTTCTCCTTTTTCTTTTCTTGATTTCTCTTTGTATACTGAAAATCAATGAATGAAACTAGTATAGAATCGAAGAGGATGAAGAGACAAAGAGATTGGGACAAGTCTCACACAAATTGGTGGCCGGAGGAGGGAGAAATCACCGGAGGAAGTTTCTGGTACTGTTCACGGCGTGAACAGTACATTTCTGGGATAAATTCTGATTTTCGGGTGAACAGTAAATCCCAACATTCTATTTATAGAAATTCGTCAAACTTCCGACGGCCATAACTTTTTCATACGAACTCCGTTTTTGGTGAACCAAATTCCTACGAACTCGATTCGACGAGGTCTACAACTTTCATGAAGGAAGTTTTCCCAAATTCTCAACGGATAAAAAGTTACCTTAATTAACCTTGTGTAACTTATAATTACCGCCGTAATTATCGTTTTACGACGAAAACCTCTAAAAATACAATTTCACACCATTTCACTTCAAATTTCACGACCTATTTTATAAAAATAGTATGGAAATTTTCGGGGTATTACAGCAGCCTAGATCCAAGGAAAGATTCATTTCGCCCAAGGGAAGATGGTGAAGATGTTTTGGAGGCTGAAGTGTCGTACCTAAGTGCAATAGGCGCATTATTGTACTTGGCACAGTGCACAAGACCCGATATCTCCTTTATTGTAAACTTGTTAGATAGGTATAGCTCTGCGTCCACGCAATGTCATTGGACTGGCATAAAGACTATCTTTTGTTACTTAACAGGCACGATTGAGAAAATATGGCAAGATGGGTGTGGGACCCATGCCTGCCGTGACAGCAGAGTGTGCCGCCGCTGTCGGCCATACCGCCACCGCTGTCCCTTGTTCCCAAAATGATTGTGATGTTTTGGTTGGTTTTGCTTGTGCTGGGTGTGACGCCCCAAATTGCACCTCTTCAATTTGAGCACGAAACAGTGCCGCGAACCTTTAAAAATACAAGCTAAATCCCTAACTTATACTTTAAAGAAACGCAAGGCATTTAAGTGAATAGTTTTCAGAACGCAAAATGCGGAAAAAATTTAATTTGAATAGAGGTGAAACAATTGGAAATCGTAAAACGATTTAAATCCAATTTATCAAATTAAATAACCGGATCGAAATGTGAATTCATGAATGAGTTTATTATTGACCATGAACAAGATAAATGGTCAACGAGTTCCAAAATAAAAGAAATGGTACAATGAGAACAAATAGATAATTCCGGAACCTGATATTCGATAAACGAATATCCGATGATAACAACTTTGCACACCCAGCGCCAACCACTGTTGTCCCGTTCCCAGTGCACAGTACCTGCATCCAAAACTATTGTAGGGGTGAGCTTTCGTCCTCGCTGCTCAGTAGGGGAATTCACCCCGGCTAGATTTAAAAACCATTAAAATATATTTCATTGGACAACCAGTATGTAAAACATATCAAGGAAAACAATAAATCATTTCTCAAGAATACTCATGAGAAAATAATTAAATAAGTACCCGGGTCCAAAACAAACCTGATGACCGATCAATCTAGCCAACTACATCCTTACCGAAGATTAAAATCTTCAACAAACCGTAAGGAGTAGCAAGAGTGTCCATTCATGCCATACCGCCTAGATCTAGTGCCACACCTCAAAGGATGTCAGACACTATTCCGTCCGTACAGCCCCTCCGGAGGTTTAGGGGATCGAAACCCAAGGAAGTCGCTATGCTCCACTCACTCTCAGGTCATCACATAAATCAAATATAATTAAAACACACATGGCGTATGAAATACCAAATCATAGCCATGCAAATCTTATTTCATAAATATATATATACGAGAAAACACTAACCGAGAGAGTCCCAAGTTTTTCCCTACCTGGAATCTTGGAGCTTGTTCTCGTTCATCACATCAGGCCAACATCACCACCACCACAATTTCAGTCTCGGGCTAACTGGAGTTCCTGGTCCGACAATAACAATATTCGAGTGTTAATATAAATTCTCGATTTAACAACACTCGACAACTTAATCAAAGTCCATATGATTAACCATTTCCGATTTACGGAATTCATTTCTTATCGGGCGTCATTTCCATAATTACTATGGACACCCATACGTGATCTCTACACCTTAACACAATTTGAATCAATTCTCAAATGTCCCAATCATCAATCCAAGTATGGATTTATACCAAATAAACATGATTAGGCCGGAAAGACACAAAATTAGCCGGAAAACCACTGTTCACGGTGGTTCACGGCGGTTCACGGTGGTTCACGGCGGTTCACGGTGGTTCACACAATCCCAAAATACCAAATCTTCCAAAACTCAACTAAAATGAATTCCAAGTATACCAACATGTAGAACTCGATGAGTTGAGCAAGAATGATACCTTACTCGAAGGAAACCGTCGCCGGAGTCGCCGGAAATCATCAAAACCCGCCGGAATTGCAGAAACTTTGGATCTTCGATTCTCTCTCCACCGGCGTCGGCGTGACTAGCGACGACCACCGTTGGCCTCGCCGTGTCGGGGCGAACACAAAGGGACCGGTCCGGTGCCGTGAAACGGCCGGACGGAGAGGGTGCTGATCGGAGCAGAGAGAGAGAGAGAGAGAGAATGGGTCGCGGGTTCTGGGTCCTTCCCGAACAGTTCCAATCCCATTTAAACTTCAATCCAACGGTTCAGATCAAATAGTGATTTGATCAACGGCTGAGATTAAACCGTCTTAATTTCTTTAATTTCCAATCTTCTGAAAATTAAAACAAATAGCTCGGGTATCCGAAAAATACCCCGAAAATTGTCACGTACTCGTAATGACGTGTACTTCATTCTCGAGTCTTCAAATCGAAGTGACGACAAAGAGGAAATATCTGAAAAATTCCCGAAGCTCTTTAATAATTATCGAGATTAGGAATTTAATCTCGATTAATATCCACATTAATCCTTTAATTTTCCGGGTCTCACAGTTCCACCCTCCTTAAAAGAATTTCGTCCTCGAAATTGCCATGTATCAAGAACACTTTCAATTGTCGAACTCCAGTTACCCACTGTAAAGTCGTTATTCACTGGTGGTGTTGCCTATTACAATCTGATCCTTCTCAAAGGATATAAGATGCTATCAGGCAGATCAATCATGTAAAGTATATCTCATATACATGAGATTCAACAAATCCCAATGGTCTGAGACAAAGCCCCAATTTCACAACAATTATTCTCAATGGTCAACCAACCTTGTGGTGCCATCTTTCCAGTGACTAATCTTTCAATTGACACAACAGTCACACAATTTAATTTCCGGGCATGCTCACACAACCATTGTAAAAACTTTGCCTATATAAAACATCACAACTCGTGGTCTTACTTACCACGTATTTCACACTTTAATTCTCTCAAAAGTGTATTTTGCTCAAAAGCAAATCATTCACCGGGTAAAGAGTTACATACCTGTACTTCCTTGTTCTTTCTTACTACATACTGGCCCAAATAATCTTAGCCGCGGTCTGTGCACTGTGGAGAAGCTTTGGGTGGCAAAAGTGTTTCAATTTCAAAGAATTAAGGTACCAACAAACACTCATTGGACTCAACATGAAATGAATCACAATAACCAAGTCCAACAACGAATAATCAATTGAACCGAACTCACGAAATGAACAAATAAAAATTTAAGAGTGAGTCCACACAATGAATTCAATGCTCAAGTGCTCAACAAGCAACAAGTCACAAGTACGAAGCCAACAACAAAGTTTTTCAAAATAATGTGACTTTGAACTTCTGACGAGACAAATACGACTTTAACAAAGTCAAGGTCAAGAACACGAAGTCAATAAAGAGTATACAACAAGAAATTGTCTTGACCGCACAATGAAATGACTTCAGAGTCAACTGAATGATATATCAAATTTTCAAACGGAAAATGGAATTCCAAGAAACTCAACATGAATTTAAGGAATGCTCTGATACCACTTTCTGTGACGCCCCAAATTGCACCTCTTCAATTTGAGCACGAAACAGTGCCGCGAACCTTTAAAAATACAAGCTAAATCCCTAACTTATACTTTAAAGAAACGCAAGGCATTTAAGTGAATAGTTTTCAGAACGCAAATGCGGAAACAAATTTAATTTGAATAGAGGTGAAACAATTGGAAATCGTAAAACGATTTAAATCCAATTTATCAAATTAAATAACCGGATCGAAATGTGAATTCATGAATGAGTTTATTATTGACCATGAACAAGATAAATGGTCAACGAGTTCCAAAATAAAAGAAATGGTACAATGAGAACAAATAGATAATTCCGGAACCTGATATTCGATAAACGAATATCCGATGATAACAACTTTGCACACCCAGCGCCAACCACTGTTGTCCCGTTCCCAGTGCACAGTACCTGCATCCAAAACTATTGTAGGGGTGAGCTTTCGTCCTCGCTGCTCAGTAGGGGAATTCACCCCGGCTAGATTTAAAAACTATTAAAATATATTTCATTGGACAACCAGTATGTAAAACATATCAAGGAAAACAATAAATCATTTCTCAAGAATACTCATGAGAAAATAATTAAATAAGTACCCGGGTCCAAAACAAACCTGATGACCGATCAATCTAGCCAACTACATCCTTACCGAAGATTAAAATCTTCAACAAACCGTAAGGAGTAGCAAGAGTGTCCATTCATGCCATACCGCCTAGATCTAGTGCCACACCTCAAAGGATGTCAGACACTATTCCGTCCGTACAGCCCCTCCGGAGGTTTAGGGGGGATCGAAACCCAAGAAAGTCGCTATGCTCCACTCACTCTCAGGTCATCACATAAATCAAATATAATTAAAACACACATGGCGTATGAAATACCAAATCATAGCCATGCAAATCTTATTTCATATATATATATATACGAGAAAACACTAACCGAGAGAGTCCCAAGTTTTTCCCTACCTGGAATCTCGGAGCTTGTTCTCGTTCATCACATCAGGCCAACATCACCACCACCACAATTTCAGTCTCGGGCTAACTGGAGTTCCTGGTCCGACAATAACAATATTCGAGTGTTAATATAAATTCTCGATTTAACAACACTCGACAACTTAATCAAAGTCCATATGATTAACCATTTCCGATTTACGGAATTCATTTCTTATCGGGCGTCATTTCCATAATTACTATGGACACCCATACGTGATCTCTACACCTTAACACAATTTGAATCAATTCTCAAATGTCCCAATCATCAATCCAAGTATGGATTTATACCAAATAAACATGATTAGGCCGGAAAGACACAAAATTAGCCTGAAAACCACTGTTCACGGCGCTTCACGGCGGTTCACGGTGGTTCACACAATCCCAAAATACCAAATCTTCCAAAACTCAACTAAAATGAATTCCAAGTAGACCAACATGTAGAACTCGATGAGTTGAGCAAGAATGATACCTTACTCGAAGGAAACCGTCGCCGGAGTCGTCGGAAATCATCAAAACCCGCCGGAATTGCAGAAACTTTGGATCTTCGATTCTCTCTCCACCGGCGTCGGCGTGACTAGCGACGACCACCGTTGGCCTCGCCGTGTCGGGGCGAACACAAAGTGAAATTCCGGTGTACCCGGATTGTCCCAATAACGGTAGTCGTCCTAAACACTAATCGGAGAGTATACACAACTTTCAACAAATTAAAACTTAACTCTCCTACAAACAACAATAGGAAGCAATACAAATATGCTTCACAATAAACAACCTAGGTTTTAACTATTGCTCAAGCAATACATAATTGATAACAAATATATATGCAACAAGCACAATCAATTGTACAACCTAGAATCCCAAAGTGTGCATCAAACTAGCACACCACGGACTATATCTATATATGATCAAGCATGCAACATGCTAAGCAATTAAGCACAATATAGATAATAGCAACCACACAATCAACACACAATATGGTCACCCGGAACCTCTACCACTAGAGGAAAACCGGAGGGGAGCCGTACCCCACGCTCTTGTGTAACACTATGAAAACGCCAAACGGCAACACGTACAAGGGGGAACTCCGTCCCAAACTCTACACTATCAACCCTATGACTAGTGGCAGCTCTAACCTTGTGTAGCCCCGAATGCTCTTCAAGTGATCCCACCTCAAGCTTCTCCGATTGATCGAACTTCACCGCGTGAATCCTCCAACCGCAAGACACCGACTATGAAAGTGTGTGTGTGTGTATGAATGAATGAATTCAATTCAATTAACACAAGCAATTCAACAAGGAACAATTGCTTGCATTAACCAAACCGAATTGAAAAGCCTTGAATATGATTCAAGGGTTTGTTTAACTAATCACAAGGATCATTAGCTAAACAAACAAACAACAAAGAAGATTGAATATAGATTCAATCATTCAATTCAGCAATTCAACATGGAACAATTGCTAGAATCGAATAGAATCTCCTAAATCCTAAACATAGGCTAAACTAGCATATAAATGCAAATCAAAGTGTTTAGCAATGGATTATAGATGGAGATTAAGATGAGGAACCTACAACATGGAACTAGGATCACTCACAATACCAAAGAACTCTCTCAAAGTGTATTTTCGACTATGGGGAAAGAGTTGACCGAAATGAAACACAAGGGTTCTATTTATAGAAAACATCCCAGGGATATTTGCGATCGATCGCACGACATTATGCGATCGATCGCACAGTGTAAAATGAAGAGACAGAAACGTCTGGAAATGCGAAACCCTCATTTGCGATCGATCGCGGAAAGTTGCGATCGATCGCACGAAAAAGTCCCAACGGACATATTTTCGAACTGCAACGGTCATAAATCCAACGGACATATTTGCCACGTGGTGCGATCGATCGCATGAACAGTGACGATCGATCGCAAGGCATGAAACAGCTTTAAAACATAAAGGAATGCTAATCAAAACAAATCTATAAGAAGATGTAGCAATCCTAACATCATAAACTCAAATGTATGAACAAGTGCATACAAAATTTGAGCCGGTCGCGTTGCGACCGGGTGCTTATAAAATAAGCACTCAAAACTTGTGATACAAGACACAAGTGTGGCAATCAAGCATCCTATACTTATGTGATTCACATCATAAGAGAAAGGAAAACAACCTAGATAAACCTAGGACAACAAGGAAGACATAATATGAATGAAATGCATGTGCATATGCATGAGTCATACCTTGAGGTGCTTGAACGAAACCTTCGATGACCAATGATCGAAGTCCGGAGAAAAGACCGGATAAGAAAGGCGTCTTCACGAACCATCTCGAGTAAGAACAACCTAAGCCACGACTTCTAATCCCTAAAACAAACTAGCAATGATACAAAAGAATTGCTAATACAAGGGAAGAGGTTTTGTCAAATAGGAAATAGCCAATAGCAAATATTTTGCCCTTACACAAAGGGACCGGTCCGGTGCCGTGAAACGGCCGGACGGAGAAGGTGCTGATCGGAGCAGAGAGAGAGAGAGAGAGAATGGGTCGCGGGTTCTGGGTCCTTCCCGAACAGTTCCAATCCCATTTAAACTTCAATCCAACGGTTCAGATCAAATAGTGATTTGATCAACGGCTGAGATTAAACCGTCTTAATTTCTTTAATTTCCAATCTTCTGAAAATTAAAACAAATAGCTCGGGTATCCGAAAAATACCCCGAAAATTGTCACGTACTCGTAATGACGTGTACTTCATTCTCGAGTCTTCAAATCGAAGTGACGACAAAGAGGAAATATCTGAAAAATTCCCGAAGCTCTTTAATAATTATCGAGATTAGGAATTTAATCTCGATTAATATCCACATTAATCCTTTAATTTTCCGGGTCTCACACTGGGTATCTCTCTGACCCATACAAAGGTCGTTCTCAAACGGGTTATGTCTTTACCATGAGAAACACTGCGATATCTTGAAAGTTTACTAAGCAGACCCTTGTCACTACTTCTTCGAACCATGTAGAGATTATTGCTCTCCATTAAACTGTTCGAGAGTGTATATGGTTAAGGTCCATAGTTACACATATAAGAAGTACATGTGGTTTGGGGTCAATCACAGATGAACATACGTGCATTTATTAGGATAATGCCGCTTGCATAGAGCAAATGAAACAATGTTTCATCAAAGGCGACAACACCAAACATATTTCACCTAAATTCTTCTATAATCAGCAACAACAGAAGTTCCTCAAGATCATAGTAAATCAAGTTAGATATGAGAATAATGTGGCAGATTTATTTACTAAATCGCTGCCTAAATCCACATTTGAGAAGCATGTTAAAAGCATTGGTTTGCTTAAGTTATTTGAGATCTCATGACTTTAGGAATCAAGGGGAGACGCAAGCTTTAGGGGGAGTCTGGCGCTCACATGCTAAGTTTTCAAATGTGAAGGGTGTGTTGTACTCTTTTTCCCTTCGACCAAGATTATTTTTATCCCACTGAGTTTTTGTTACTTGGCAAGGTTTTTAATGAGACAACGTGAGGAACACCACTTAGAGTTGACGGCACAAGGGGGAGTGTTGAAGGAAACCTAATCTTTGTGTGCCTTGTCAATCTAGGAGAAATCTATTTCAGATTGGAATATAGAATGTAAATCCTTCTAGAATATAGATTATATTTAGAATAGAATTTCTTATACAATAAAAATTGTATATTGTATTCTGAAATTCCGGTATGCCCGGGTTGTCCCAACAACGGTATAGTCGTCCTAAACACTAATCGGAGAGTATACACAACTTTGAACAAATTAAAACTTAAACTCTCCACAACTTAGGTTCTAACTATTGCACAAGCAATACACAATTGATTACAAACAATATGCAACAAGCACAATCAATTGTACAACCTAGAATCCCAAAGTGTGCATCAAACTAGCACACTACGGACTATATATATCTATGTATGAACAAACACACAATATGCTAAACAATTAAGCACAAAACAATAGATATAAACAATCACACAAGCAACACACAATATGGTCACCCGGAACCTCTACCACTAGAGGAAAACCGGAGGGGAGCCGTACCCCACGCTCTTGTGTAACACTATGAAAAACGCCAAATCGGCAAACACGTACAAGGGGGAACTCCGTCCCAAACTCTACACTATCAACCCTATGACTAGTGGCAGCTCTAACCTTGTGTAGCTTCCATTTGCTTCTTCAAGTGCTCCCACCTCAAGCTTCTCCAATTGATCGAACTTCACCGGCGTGAATCCTCCAACTGCAAGACACCGACTATGCAAGTGTGTGTGTGTATGAATGAATGAATTCAATTCAATTAACACAAGCAATTCAACAAGGAACAATTGCTTGCATTAACCAAACCGAATTGAAAAGCCTTGAATATGATTCAAGGGTTAACTAAGCTATTCACAAGGAACAATAGCTAAGCCAACAAACAACAAAGAGATTGAAACTAATGATTCAATCCTTCAACTCAGCAATTCAACATGGAACAATTGCTAGAGTTGAATAGAATCTCCTAAATCCTAAACATAGGCTAAACTAGCATATAAATGCAAATCAAAGTGTTTAGCAATGGATTATAGATGGAGATTAAGGTGAGGAACCTACAACATGGAACTAGGATCACTCACAATACCAAAGAACTCTCTCAAAGTGTATTTTCGACTATGGGGAAAGAGTTGACCGAAATGAAACACAAGGGTTCAATTTATAGAAAACAGCCCAGTAGCATTTGCGATCGATCGCACGATATTTGCGATCGATCGCACAGTGCAAAATGAGAAGACAGAAGCTCCTGGAAGTGCGAAACCCTTGTTTGCGATCGATCGCAGAATGTCGTGCGATCGATCGCACAAAAAGTCCCAACGGACATATTTTTGAAATGCAACGGTCATAAAATCCAACGGACAAATTTGCCACGTGGTGCGATCGATCGCATGAACAGTGACGATCGATCGCAAGGCATAAAACAGCCTTAAACATAAAGGAATGCTAATCAAAACAAATCTATAAGAAGATCTAGCAATCCTAACATCATAAACTCAAATGTATGAACAAGTGCATACAAAATTTGAGCCGGTCGCGTTGCGACCGGGTGCTTATAAAATAAGCACTCGAAACTTGTGATACAAGACACAAGTGTGGCAATCAAGCATCCTATACTTATGTGATTCACATCATAAGTGAAAGGAAAACAACCTAGATAAACCTAGGACAACAAGGAAGACTAAATGTCAATGAAGTGCATGTGCATATGCATGAGTCATACCTTGAGATGCTTGAACGAAACCTTCGATGACCAATGATCGAAGTCCGGAGAAAAGACCGGATAAGAAAGGCGTCTTCACGAACCATCTCGAGTAAGAACAACCTAAGCCACGACACATAATCCCTAAACAATCTAGCATTGAATACAAAACAAATGCTAATACAAGGGAAGAGGTTTTGTCAAATAGGAAATAGCCAATAGCAAATATTTTGCCCTTACAATCTCCTCCTTTGGCATTTCCTAGACAAAACCTCATAAGAAATACAACTCAAATAACCTATGCTATAATAAGGCATCTTCAATATCGACAGGACATTCCTGCAATGATAAACACTAAAGCACAAGATACCGTGAAGCATGTATGGTATAACAATTGAGTTATAAACAATATGGCATAATAAACAATCTCCATTAAACAAATAATAATCCCCCTTAACAATATATTTCTCCCCTAATAAATATCTCTCCTCCTTACTATATAATTCTCCTCCTTTTTGTCTAGAAAGGCCAAAGGAGGGAGAGAAAATAAGTCGTAATAAAAGCATGTTATGAACAACAAAAACATGATAAACAATTGAAACCAATTGAGAACATACGACATAAATGAGAGACTTTGAAACAATAATCCATAAGGATACAAAGTCTCCCCCTCAAACGAATATCAACAAGTAAACATCATGCAATGAGAAACAATAATCATTAAGCATAGATGAATAAAGCTTAGTCAATCATATGCAAGTTATGCAAGTCATAACAAGATATAAAATATGAAGAACAAGACATAAGCAAACTCGAAGGCAATTCCAAGGAGTCTCCTCCTCAACGAGGTAGGGGTGTACTAATCAAAAAGTACAAGATAGGGGTGTACTAACTAAGAGTACAAAAATTGGGGGTGTACTAACAAAGAGTACATGTGGAGAATAGCCATAACAACAATACAAGTTGTAAATCAATCAAAGATTAACAACTACAAGATCTTCCAACAAACAAAATAAGGAAGATAAACAATAAAATCCTTAGAGACATGCAAAGCTTCCCAAAACATATGAAGGGAAGGACACCAAATAAACACATTGTGTAGGTGTGTGCAAAGGATTTTAACATCTATTTGCTCAAAATAAGGCTCGTTGGATAACCAACTCGGACAACGACCTAGACTTCATAGAAGAACTAGAGAGCATGAGACAAACAAACGATCATTCCATAGTGGAACACATACGAAGGACATACAAATCACAAGTCCTAAGGGGATGCACGCAATGCAAGACACCAAATGAAACGCTTTAGCAAATTGGCTCGGCGAGCGGAAGACTATGAAACTATAACAAATAGTTTACTAAAGATACGCCAATAGTACCAAAGAAAAATAAAGTCAAGCATTTCATCCCTAAGAAACATCAAATGGTATATAACAATAGAAGCTCATTGAGTTCTAGACAAACAAAACACCATTTGAAGGAGGCACAAAACCAACAATATAATCAAACTCACTATGGAGTATAAAAGGGTTTTGTGGTGCTATTGCAACTATACCTCAATATATAGGAGACATATAAACAAAATTGCTACACATTAAAAGCAATTTGTGCATTAAAACCATGGTCTCCACCAAATAATCTTAATTTGCAACTTAGATAAAACATCTAAAATATGAGCAATAAGAAGCAAATCAAGATACCCAAAACTCATTTAAAAATAACTAGAACAATAAGAACTAGTTCAAGAAACAACAATTTTGACAACAAAATTGATATGAGTTAAAGTGGGATTTAATTCCTCAATTAAAATAACCTCAACAAAATAAAATACTCAAAAGTAAGAAGAGGTAAGAGGAAATAAAGCTTTAAAAAAAAAAACAATTTAGGTCAATAAAATTGCAAACAGCAGATTCACGATCGATCGTGGAACACAACGCGATCGATCGTAAAGAATAGACAGAATAAACTGCTCTCTGCCACTGCGTGCGATCGATCGCAAAACAGGGTGCGATCGATCGTAACAAATAAACGCACGACCAAAATAAACATACGATCGATCGCAAACAGGGTGTGATCGATCGCAAATACCTTCTGACCCTAAAGACTCACCATCAAGTCTAAAAGCATACCATTTACACCAAAATAAAATGGAAGCAAAGCAAGCAAATAATAGGCATACAAGTCAGAAAAACAAACCAATCAATTCATCAACGAATTGAGGGACAAACAATTGATGATCAAATCATCAAACAAAATGATTAAGTCTCCCCCTTAATCTAATAATGTCCAACAAGACTTCAAGAGAAACACCTAAGTGTGAAGTCTAGGACAAATATGAGACTCAATCATGGTCATTGACCAAAACTTTCTTGACCCAAACCTTCTTGTTTGAGACAAGGGGAGGAGATGAGGAACCACTACGGGTTTGAGGAATGACCACCCTAGAGAGTTTGACAACTTCACTCAAAAGATATTGCATTTGATCCTTAAGTGAAGTGTCATGTGAAGGTTTATGAATATAGGCTTTCCTAGGTTTGCCCTTCACATTTTTAAGGCCTTTAAAGACACAAGTCTTCTTAGGTGCATTGCACTTAGGCCTAACATGACCAATTTTGCCACAATTGTGACAATTAGGAGTAAATTTCTTTTTGGTCCTAATTAACTCTCTAACAATGGGAGGTGAGCTAGGAGACTTAAGAGTTTTCCTATAGATATTGCACCTTGGTTTGATATGTCCAATCTTACCACAATGGTGACATTTAGGCACAAAACTCTTAGGCTTTAGTGACTCTAATGCAATGGGGATTGAGTCTAAAGCCATAACATCATTGGTCATAGAAGAAGAAGAGATAGAGCTCTTTTCCACAAAACCAATGTCACTCTTGACAACAAGAGCATGTACATTGTCAATCTTGGCTTGACATATGGTCAAATCAAGAACCTCTTTTCTAAGATTAACAACACTCACTTTAAGCTCATCATTTTCAAGTGATAGGGTGTTGATATGAGAATTCTTATGAAGAACCTCCTCTTTAAGTACAAGGTTTTCCTTACTAAGGAATTGACATTTTTCTTCTAGCTCCGTAATGCTCATGCACAAATATTTAAATTTTCTAACATCTTGAGCATTACCATTAAATAAAGCCTCAATACTAGCTTCAAGAACATCTTCGCTAATATCCTCATCACTATCTACATTTGAACAAGTGTCCAAATTACATGGACTTGAAGAGTCCTCCCTAGCAATAAAACCTACAATAGGTACATCCTCATGATCGGAGGAAGAACAACTCTCATTGGAATCGCTCCAAGAGGTATATGCGGTTTTTACCTTATTGGTACATTCGGTCAAGTCGTGACCATAACCACCGCATGTTAAACAATGAGGACCACGCCTCTTAGACTCTAAATTCCTAACATTAGGAACATCACTATGTGATCTACAAGAGTCTATACTAGAGAATTTTCTACGACTTTGTAAAAACTTCTCATACTCGTCATTTAAACCCGACAAAGAGGAATAATCTCTAATTGCCATGACGCACACAAGACCGACTAACCGTGATCGACTCTATTTGCCTCAAGAGAGAGGCTCTGATACCAATTGAAATTCCGGTATGCCCGGGTTGTCCCAACAACGGTATAGTCGTCCTAAACACTAATCGGAGAGTATACACAACTTTGAACAAATTAAAACTTAAACTCTCCACAACTTAGGTTCTAACTATTGCACAAGCAATACACAATTGATTACAAACAATATGCAACAAGCACAATCAATTGTACAACCTAGAATCCCAAAGTGTGCATCAAACTAGCACACTACGGACTATATATATCTATGTATGAACAAACACACAATATGCTAAACAATTAAGCACAAAACAATAGATATAAACAATCACACAAGCAACACACAATATGGTCACCCGGAACCTCTACCACTAGAGGAAAACCGGAGGGGAGCCGTACCCCACGCTCTTGTGTAACACTATGAAAAACGCCAAATCGGCAAACACGTACAAGGGGGAACTCCGTCCCAAACTCTACACTATCAACCCTATGACTAGTGGCAGCTCTAACCTTGTGTAGCTTCCATTTGCTTCTTCAAGTGCTCCCACCTCAAGCTTCTCCAATTGATCGAACTTCACCGGCGTGAATCCTCCAACTGCAAGACACCGACTATGCAAGTGTGTGTGTGTATGAATGAATGAATTCAATTCAATTAACACAAGCAATTCAACAAGGAACAATTGCTTGCATTAACCAAACCGAATTGAAAAGCCTTGAATATGATTCAAGGGTTAACTAAGCTATTCACAAGGAACAATAGCTAAGCCAACAAACAACAAAGAGATTGAAACTAATGATTCAATCCTTCAACTCAGCAATTCAACATGGAACAATTGCTAGAGTTGAATAGAATCTCCTAAATCCTAAACATAGGCTAAACTAGCATATAAATGCAAATCAAAGTGTTTAGCAATGGATTATAGATGGAGATTAAGGTGAGGAACCTACAACATGGAACTAGGATCACTCACAATACCAAAGAACTCTCTCAAAGTGTATTTTCGACTATGGGGAAAGAGTTGACCGAAATGAAACACAAGGGTTCAATTTATAGAAAACAGCCCAGTAGCATTTGCGATCGATCGCACGATATTTGCGATCGATCGCACAGTGCAAAATGAGAAGACAGAAGCTCCTGGAAGTGCGAAACCCTTGTTTGCGATCGATCGCAGAATGTCGTGCGATCGATCGCACAAAAAGTCCCAACGGACATATTTTTGAAATGCAACGGTCATAAAATCCAACGGACAAATTTGCCACGTGGTGCGATCGATCGCATGAACAGTGACGATCGATCGCAAGGCATAAAACAGCCTTAAACATAAAGGAATGCTAATCAAAACAAATCTATAAGAAGATCTAGCAATCCTAACATCATAAACTCAAATGTATGAACAAGTGCATACAAAATTTGAGCCGGTCGCGTTGCGACCGGGTGCTTATAAAATAAGCACTCGAAACTTGTGATACAAGACACAAGTGTGGCAATCAAGCATCCTATACTTATGTGATTCACATCATAAGTGAAAGGAAAACAACCTAGATAAACCTAGGACAACAAGGAAGACTAAATGTCAATGAAGTGCATGTGCATATGCATGAGTCATACCTTGAGATGCTTGAACGAAACCTTCGATGACCAATGATCGAAGTCCGGAGAAAAGACCGGATAAGAAAGGCGTCTTCACGAACCATCTCGAGTAAGAACAACCTAAGCCACGACACATAATCCCTAAACAATCTAGCATTGAATACAAAACAAATGCTAATACAAGGGAAGAGGTTTTGTCAAATAGGAAATAGCCAATAGCAAATATTTTGCCCTTACAATCTCCTCCTTTGGCATTTCCTAGACAAAACCTCATAAGAAATACAACTCAAATAACCTATGCTATAATAAGGCATCTTCAATATCGACAGGACATTCCTGCAATGATAAACACTAAAGCACAAGATACCGTGAAGCATGTATGGTATAACAATTGAGTTATAAACAATATGGCATAATAAACAATCTCCATTAAACAAATAATAATCCCCCTTAACAATATATTTCTCCCCTAATAAATATCTCTCCTCCTTACTATATAATTCTCCTCCTTTTTGTCTAGAAAGGCCAAAGGAGGGAGAGAAAATAAGTCGTAATAAAAGCATGTTATGAACAACAAAAACATGATAAACAATTGAAACCAATTGAGAACATACGACATAAATGAGAGACTTTGAAACAATAATCCATAAGGATACAAAGTCTCCCCCTCAAACGAATATCAACAAGTAAACATCATGCAATGAGAAACAATAATCATTAAGCATAGATGAATAAAGCTTAGTCAATCATATGCAAGTTATGCAAGTCATAACAAGATATAAAATATGAAGAACAAGACATAAGCAAACTCGAAGGCAATTCCAAGGAGTCTCCTCCTCAACGAGGTAGGGGTGTACTAATCAAAAAGTACAAGATAGGGGTGTACTAACTAAGAGTACAAAAATTGGGGGTGTACTAACAAAGAGTACATGTGGAGAATAGCCATAACAACAATACAAGTTGTAAATCAATCAAAGATTAACAACTACAAGATCTTCCAACAAACAAAATAAGGAAGATAAACAATAAAATCCTTAGAGACATGCAAAGCTTCCCAAAACATATGAAGGGAAGGACACCAAATAAACACATTGTGTAGGTGTGTGCAAAGGATTTTAACATCTATTTGCTCAAAATAAGGCTCGTTGGATAACCAACTCGGACAACGACCTAGACTTCATAGAAGAACTAGAGAGCATGAGACAAACAAACGATCATTCCATAGTGGAACACATACGAAGGACATACAAATCACAAGTCCTAAGGGGATGCACGCAATGCAAGACACCAAATGAAACGCTTTAGCAAATTGGCTCGGCGAGCGGAAGACTATGAAACTATAACAAATAGTTTACTAAAGATACGCCAATAGTACCAAAGAAAAATAAAGTCAAGCATTTCATCCCTAAGAAACATCAAATGGTATATAACAATAGAAGCTCATTGAGTTCTAGACAAACAAAACACCATTTGAAGGAGGCACAAAACCAACAATATAATCAAACTCACTATGGAGTATAAAAGGGTTTTGTGGTGCTATTGCAACTATACCTCAATATATAGGAGACATATAAACAAAATTGCTACACATTAAAAGCAATTTGTGCATTAAAACCATGGTCTCCACCAAATAATCTTAATTTGCAACTTAGATAAAACATCTAAAATATGAGCAATAAGAAGCAAATCAAGATACCCAAAACTCATTTAAAAATAACTAGAACAATAAGAACTAGTTCAAGAAACAACAATTTTGACAACAAAATTGATATGAGTTAAAGTGGGATTTAATTCCTCAATTAAAATAACCTCAACAAAATAAAATACTCAAAAGTAAGAAGAGGTAAGAGGAAATAAAGCTTTAAAAAAAAAAACAATTTAGGTCAATAAAATTGCAAACAGCAGATTCACGATCGATCGTGGAACACAACGCGATCGATCGTAAAGAATAGACAGAATAAACTGCTCTCTGCCACTGCGTGCGATCGATCGCAAAACAGGGTGCGATCGATCGTAACAAATAAACGCACGACCAAAATAAACATACGATCGATCGCAAACAGGGTGTGATCGATCGCAAATACCTTCTGACCCTAAAGACTCACCATCAAGTCTAAAAGCATACCATTTACACCAAAATAAAATGGAAGCAAAGCAAGCAAATAATAGGCATACAAGTCAGAAAAACAAACCAATCAATTCATCAACGAATTGAGGGACAAACAATTGATGATCAAATCATCAAACAAAATGATTAAGTCTCCCCCTTAATCTAATAATGTCCAACAAGACTTCAAGAGAAACACCTAAGTGTGAAGTCTAGGACAAATATGAGACTCAATCATGGTCATTGACCAAAACTTTCTTGACCCAAACCTTCTTGTTTGAGACAAGGGGAGGAGATGAGGAACCACTACGGGTTTGAGGAATGACCACCCTAGAGAGTTTGACAACTTCACTCAAAAGATATTGCATTTGATCCTTAAGTGAAGTGTCATGTGAAGGTTTATGAATATAGGCTTTCCTAGGTTTGCCCTTCACATTTTTAAGGCCTTTAAAGACACAAGTCTTCTTAGGTGCATTGCACTTAGGCCTAACATGACCAATTTTGCCACAATTGTGACAATTAGGAGTAAATTTCTTTTTGGTCCTAATTAACTCTCTAACAATGGGAGGTGAGCTAGGAGACTTAAGAGTTTTCCTATAGATATTGCACCTTGGTTTGATATGTCCAATCTTACCACAATGGTGACATTTAGGCACAAAACTCTTAGGCTTTAGTGACTCTAATGCAATGGGGATTGAGTCTAAAGCCATAACATCATTGGTCATAGAAGAAGAAGAGATAGAGCTCTTTTCCACAAAACCAATGTCACTCTTGACAACAAGAGCATGTACATTGTCAATCTTGGCTTGACATATGGTCAAATCAAGAACCTCTTTTCTAAGATTAACAACACTCACTTTAAGCTCATCATTTTCAAGTGATAGGGTGTTGATATGAGAATTCTTATGAAGAACCTCCTCTTTAAGTACAAGGTTTTCCTTACTAAGGAATTGACATTTTTCTTCTAGCTCCGTAATGCTCATGCACAAATATTTAAATTTTCTAACATCTTGAGCATTACCATTAAATAAAGCCTCAATACTAGCTTCAAGAACATCTTCGCTAATATCCTCATCACTATCTACATTTGAACAAGTGTCCAAATTACATGGACTTGAAGAGTCCTCCCTAGCAATAAAACCTACAATAGGTACATCCTCATGATCGGAGGAAGAACAACTCTCATTGGAATCGCTCCAAGAGGTATATGCGGTTTTTACCTTATTGGTACATTCGGTCAAGTCGTGACCATAACCACCGCATGTTAAACAATGAGGACCACGCCTCTTAGACTCTAAATTCCTAACATTAGGAACATCACTATGTGATCTACAAGAGTCTATACTAGAGAATTTTCTACGACTTTGTAAAAACTTCTCATACTCGTCATTTAAACCCGACAAAGAGGAATAATCTCTAATTGCCATGACGCACACAAGACCGACTAACCGTGATCGACTCTATTTGCCTCAAGAGAGAGGCTCTGATACCAATTGAAATTCCGGTATGCCCGGGTTGTCCCAACAACGGTATAGTCGTCCTAAACACTAATCGGAGAGTATACACAACTTTGAACAAATTAAAACTTAAACTCTCCACAACTTAGGTTCTAACTATTGCACAAGCAATACACAATTGATTACAAACAATATGCAACAAGCACAATCAATTGTACAACCTAGAATCCCAAAGTGTGCATCAAACTAGCACACTACGGACTATATATATCTATGTATGAACAAACACACAATATGCTAAACAATTAAGCACAAAACAATAGATATAAACAATCACACAAGCAACACACAATATGGTCACCCGGAACCTCTACCACTAGAGGAAAACCGGAGGGGAGCCGTACCCCACGCTCTTGTGTAACACTATGAAAAACGCCAAATCGGCAAACACGTACAAGGGGGAACTCCGTCCCAAACTCTACACTATCAACCCTATGACTAGTGGCAGCTCTAACCTTGTGTAGCTTCCATTTGCTTCTTCAAGTGCTCCCACCTCAAGCTTCTCCAATTGATCGAACTTCACCGGCGTGAATCCTCCAACTGCAAGACACCGACTATGCAAGTGTGTGTGTGTATGAATGAATGAATTCAATTCAATTAACACAAGCAATTCAACAAGGAACAATTGCTTGCATTAACCAAACCGAATTGAAAAGCCTTGAATATGATTCAAGGGTTAACTAAGCTATTCACAAGGAACAATAGCTAAGCCAACAAACAACAAAGAGATTGAAACTAATGATTCAATCCTTCAACTCAGCAATTCAACATGGAACAATTGCTAGAGTTGAATAGAATCTCCTAAATCCTAAACATAGGCTAAACTAGCATATAAATGCAAATCAAAGTGTTTAGCAATGGATTATAGATGGAGATTAAGGTGAGGAACCTACAACATGGAACTAGGATCACTCACAATACCAAAGAACTCTCTCAAAGTGTATTTTCGACTATGGGGAAAGAGTTGACCGAAATGAAACACAAGGGTTCAATTTATAGAAAACAGCCCAGTAGCATTTGCGATCGATCGCACGATATTTGCGATCGATCGCACAGTGCAAAATGAGAAGACAGAAGCTCCTGGAAGTGCGAAACCCTTGTTTGCGATCGATCGCAGAATGTCGTGCGATCGATCGCACAAAAAGTCCCAACGGACATATTTTTGAAATGCAACGGTCATAAAATCCAACGGACAAATTTGCCACGTGGTGCGATCGATCGCATGAACAGTGACGATCGATCGCAAGGCATAAAACAGCCTTAAACATAAAGGAATGCTAATCAAAACAAATCTATAAGAAGATCTAGCAATCCTAACATCATAAACTCAAATGTATGAACAAGTGCATACAAAATTTGAGCCGGTCGCGTTGCGACCGGGTGCTTATAAAATAAGCACTCGAAACTTGTGATACAAGACACAAGTGTGGCAATCAAGCATCCTATACTTATGTGATTCACATCATAAGTGAAAGGAAAACAACCTAGATAAACCTAGGACAACAAGGAAGACTAAATGTCAATGAAGTGCATGTGCATATGCATGAGTCATACCTTGAGATGCTTGAACGAAACCTTCGATGACCAATGATCGAAGTCCGGAGAAAAGACCGGATAAGAAAGGCGTCTTCACGAACCATCTCGAGTAAGAACAACCTAAGCCACGACACATAATCCCTAAACAATCTAGCATTGAATACAAAACAAATGCTAATACAAGGGAAGAGGTTTTGTCAAATAGGAAATAGCCAATAGCAAATATTTTGCCCTTACATATTCCCTTATAAATAGAGGGCCCTATTCATCAATGAAATCATTCTATTCCAGAGCAATTCTCTTCTTCTTTATTTTTTGTCATTCTACAACAAAGATGTTATTAAAAAAAGTAAAAAATGGAAGAGGGAAAATTCAAAGGAGGGAGATAGAATATAGGCAAAAAATCACAAATGACAAAAAATGACAAATAATCATTAAATTTTGATTCATTCAACACTTAACTAACTGCATTTTTTTAAATATCACTTTGATCACCATCAGCACCATCTTATACTTTGGTCAAAGTTCACCGATCAAAATGATAAAACTAGGTCAAATACTAGTCGGCAAAATAGTAAGATGTTAATAAAAATAGAGTAAAAAGTGCATATTTACTATATACTAATTAGTAAAAAGTGTCCTTACAATTTTGCCCTCCCTGTTGGTGTTGTGTAATTTCGTCTATGCCCTCTGATTTTTCAAAACTGCGATCTTGCCATTTACTGCTCATCTGACAGTAAAATGACAGTTTCATCCTCATTTCTTCATGGAATTACAGTTCTGCCATTACTCCTGAAAATTCCATTTTTTTTTCTCATTTCTTCATGGAATTACAGTTCTGCCATTAATTATTATTATTATTCTAAATTAATATAAAGGAAAAATTAATGTTTATAAGAAAAAAAATGAATTTGTTTGATTAAAAAAAAATTGAAAAAATTATTTTCAAAAAAATAAAAATAATGAACTATAAATGACATACTAATATTCTAAATCACTTAATTTTTTGCTATAAAATAAGTAGTACTCGAATCGATCATATAATTAACTCCGTTTAATTCTTATTATTATTCCTAATTTAGTGAGTAGATATTTGGTTCTTTGGCTTTTTCTTTCTCTATCTAATTTTCTTAAACAATATGTAGTAAATTTTTGCAGTGTGCTTAACTTCGCTATTTGAAAAAAACAATTAGAAAAATGAGCTCTTTTTAAGCTTCAGAAGATACTCTAACTTGAAACTTTGTTACTTTTTTTTTTTTTGGTTACAACTTTGTTACTTCTTTTTGTTTCAACCTTTTATTGATATCTTAAAATTTCAAAGATTTTAATGCTTTATTCATTTTTTTGATGGAGGTAATGCTTTATTCATTGCATTATTGTTAATTTCAACTATTCTTATACTTATTTTGGTTTTACTTTTAGTTTATGCTTCAAGTTTCTTCCTTCCTTATCACTTTGTTTTTTATTTGCCAATAGATATATGTTATAGAAAGGGAAGACTTTTTCAGTTTTTCACTTCATCTCAATTGTATGTCAGTAGTGAGACATTGATATTTTGTTTTAAAATTTATATAAATCCTTACTATAATACCAGTAGGAAAGTAGTTGTAAAATAATTAACCAACCAACTGGCTTCGTAGTAGGAGTACTGAATCAGCTGAACCTTGAAGCTTGGTACAAGTAGCAAGAAAAGAATTCTATCACTACCAAAATGGTAAAGGAAATTAAAAGGAATTTGGTTTAGAATATTAGAATTTAGTTTTGATGTTTGCTCTAGAAAGAAAGAACATATTAAAAATAGAATCCATTTTTCCAATTTGATGTGGATATATTACTTTTCATGTCTACCTCTTGATTTCTCCAATTTTGGCTATATGTTTCATTCAGTTTGATATATCAGGTCTATTTACAATATGACAATCTATTTTTTGAACACTGTATCACAACATTTGTATTGGTGAAGATGTTACTAAGACATGATCTAGTTCATCTTTCGTTGTAAAACAGACTTAATCTTTTGTTAATATAATGATCATGTCAACCATATTTTCTATGCTTTTAAATGTAGTTCTTAAATATAATTGTGTTAGCTCCAAAACCCGCTGCAAAGCTTGGGCACGATTTCTAGTGTAGACTAACATTTGAAAATAATTTTTATAAAAAGATAAAAATAAAAATAAAAAATAAAAAATGACCGCAACAAATGTGAAAACAAAATCAGTTGTAAGTTGTTTGGATTTAACTCCCTTTCGTGCTTTGGTTGGGAATTGGAGACAAGGAAATTTTATGGATTTATTTCGCTTCGCTCTCTCTATTCTTTCAAAGGACGACCTTATCCTTGTGGCTTTTATTTGTCGAAGTATTTGGTTTGGCAGGAATGAATTTGTTTTCAATAATAAGTTTTTTCCTGCGACTTGTCTTTTAGCTATTGCTTTTAAATGGCGAGATGAGTTCAACTCAATTCCATCTGTGCAACCCTCTTTGAGATCACCTCCTGTTATTTCTCATCACTAGGAAAAACCTGTTTTTCCTTACATTAAGATTAAAGTGGATGGTGCAGTATGTTTGAACTATGGGATTTGTGGATTAGGGGCACTTTTGCGCAATGATTCTGGTGATATGATGTTGGCATATTCGAAAGGTTTAATTGGCAATTTCAACCCTAAAGCAACTAAATTATATGCAGCTTCTATGAGTTTACAACTTGCTTTTCATGGTGGTTTTGATAAGGTTGTTTTGGAGATAGATTCTCAAGGCATTATTCAATTGCTTCAAGATTCAGATGTTGATTTTTCTGTGGAATGAGCACTTTTAGAAGAAGTGAAGACATTATTTCATTTCTTCAGTTCAGTTATTTATACATTTGTACCTCGTGAATGTAATCAGGCAGCGCATAGCTTAGCTAAAAATGCGTTTTTGTTTCCTGCATTCAGTGTTTGGGTCGAGGATGGTCCTTCTTGGCTTTCCGATGTATTTATATCTGATGTACTTTGACATTATTTATCTATTTAATTTTACTTTTGGCAAAAAAAAAAAGGTAAATAACCAATAGGTCCTCTTTTACACTACATATTTCCCTTCAAGTTTGATAGATTTTAAATAATTCCCACTAAGTTTTAGTTTAGCATCTTTAACTCCCAGTAAGGACAAAAATATTAAATAGTAATTTTTTGTGACATTATTGCCCTTAGTGTCTGCTTTTGGTATCTTTGTTTTCTCTCCGTCTTCTTCTTCTTCTCTCTCTCTCTTTCTCTCCTCTCTTCTCTTTTTTTTTCTCATAATCCGCCATGAATTAAGTTAATTAACTCACACAACCATATCAAAAGCTCAATTTTTTCATTCAAATTTTATTTTTTGGTTTTATTAGATGGGAAACAGTTTTGGAAAAGAGCGTGTACTTCACCAGCGACCGCGATCTCGTTCCATTTGACACCGGTTTTGTGGTAGAATGAGGCAGAGGGGCAAAATTAGGCAGAGGGGAGAGAGAAAGGAAAGAAAAAGAGATGTTGCAGTAGAGAGAATGGAAAGAAAGATGCAGGAAAAGAAGAACAGAAGAAATAGAAGAAGAAGACGAAGAAGAAGAAGAAGAAGAATAGAAAAAAAAAACAAAGAGGAGCACGTGGGTGAGAGAAAGAGAGGGAGAGAAGAAGAAAAGAAAGAAAAAAAAAAGAGGAGCACGTGGGAGGGATATAAGAAAGAGAAGAAGAAAGAGAGATAAGAATAAGAAAAATTAAAGAATAGAGATTGATAGTTTCTCCATGGATGTAAGGGCTGGAGATCAATAATTTTTTTTTATTGATGTCAATAATTTTGGTTATTGAGGTCAATAAAATCTGGACTGATACTTCATTGTTGCTGCACTGGTGTTATCGTTATCGACTTCAATAAAATAGTTTATTGACCTTATTAAAACTTTATTGAGGTCAATAAAAACATAAAAGTGATGTTCCTTTGTTCTTTCTTTCCTACCACGGAAAGTATAGATTCCTTATAAAAAAATTATTGAGGTCAATAAAATCTGTCAGTGGATGATTGTGATTGTGAAGTGAAGAGAATGATTGAAAGTGACCTGAATAAAAGTTTATTGACCTCAATAAAATTTGTTTGGCAACTTGAGGTCCTGTACATGATCAAATCAAGAAAATACACAAGAATTATTGACCTCAATAAACAAGTTTATTGACCTCAATAAAATTTGTTTGACAACTTGAGGTCCTGTACATGATCAAATCAAGGAAATACACAAGAATTATTGATCTCAATAAAAGTTTAATGACCTCAATAAAATTTATTTGGCAACTTGAGGTCCTGTACATGATCAAATCAAGAAAATACACAAGAATTATTGACCTCAATAAACAAGTTTATTGACCTTAATAAAATTTGTTTGACAACTTGAGGTCATGTACATGATCAAATCAAGGAAATACACAAGAATTATTGACCTCAATAAAAGTTGGAAAAAGCTTATGTCCGACCTGGGTCGGACTTAATGTGTCCGACCCCTCTCATTTTTGTTACATTCGATGATTTATTTTCATGATCTGAACCGTTCATCTTTTAAATCAACATTTCAAGATCATGCATGCAAAAAATCATCTAAATTGAAGATTATTAACTCATCCATTTGTTGAAAGTTAATATCAAACAAATGAACGGTTTTGGTGAAAGTTAATATTCTCATTAACAACCGTCCATTTGTTTAATGCAATTGCATGAGTAAACGATTTCCGTTTTGGATAATTATTTGCAAGCTTGATCTTGAAATGTTGATTTAAATGATGAACGGTCAGATCATGAAAATAAATTATCGAATATAACAAAAAATAGAGAGGTCAGACATATTAGGTCCGACCTAGGTCGGACATAAGTATTTTCCATAAAAGTTTAATGACCTCAATAAAATTTGTTTGGCAACTTGAAGTCCTGTACATGATCAAATCAAAAAAATACACAAGAATTATTGACCTCAATAAACAAGTTTATTGACCTCAATAAAATTTTGTTTGGCAACTTGAGGTTCTGTACATGATCAAATCAAAGAAATACACAATAATTATTGACCTCAATAAAATTTTATTGTGGTCAATAAAATACTCAAATGTGATGTTAATTTGTTCTTTCCCTCCTACCACGGAAAATATCGACAGTTTATTGACCTCAATAAAATTTTATTGAGGTCAATAAAATACACAAAAGTGATGCTTCTTTGTTATTTCCCTCCTACCACTGAAAGTATCGTTTTCTAAAAAAAAATTATTGAGGTCAATAATTTTTGCCAGTGGCAGTTTCGTAATTTTTGTAAAATGTATAATACAAAAACGTAAATTGGTCAATTAATGGACCGGGAGGCACTGTGTTTTTCCCTTGTCCTTGATGGTAAATATTTGTCCAATTTTGTCCTTATGGTTCAAGAGCCCAAAAAAAAATTGTTGTTACAAAAAAAAAAAAGAATCAGATCCAAAAATAAATTAATAATGTAAAGTCGTCGCGAGAAAAATCGTATTATCAGTCAAGCTCGAATACTAATCTTCACAAAATGCAAAACAAAGGCCTGTGCAGGGTGCCTCCCCATCAAATTGAAGCCCCAAAGTTCATTATCCTCTACAATGCTTCGACTATGGCTACTGCTATTAGTAGTTTGTGTGCCTCTGCTACGACGGGTCAACTCGCACGAAGAGTCGGGTGAATGGAGCTGCGAGTCCGACTCAGACATCCGAATCCAGGCCCAGTTCGGGCCCGGTCTGATCACCCTCGATGGTCATGCAGACGATTGGAAGGACATGGATGGGTTCGAGTTCTCTCTTCTCCCTGCTCTTGACCCAGATGCTGAAAACGAATACAGAGGTGGAAAGATGACCGTCAAGGTACTCTTGATTTAAACCAAACCTTGGACGTATAATTCGTATTTGTAGTATGAATTTGATTTTTGTTTTCTTGGTTGTATTTTGATGTAGTATAAGTTGGTTTCATACAGGCTTTGCATGATGGTCGTGATGTCTTCTTTATGGTTCAAGTTGATGGGGACTACGCTTACTCAAAAGGGTATGTTTCCTAATCTCATTTATTAGTTAATTTGTTTGTTTGATTTTTTTCTAATGCTTACTTTCAGTGGAAACTGAATTGCGATTGGATAGTTTCATTTATGGATGTCTTTGCTACACTTTTTGTTTCATTCAATTGTTAGTCTTATCATTACTTTAGGACATGTACGTTTACCATATCTTTGACAGTTATGTTAGTCAGGTCTGGTCTTGCTGTGGGATGAATGAATTCTTAGCAGCTATTTCATACCTCAGCGCTTGAATTGCATTACCAATGAATTTCATGCCTTTACTTCTTAACATGAATGCTTTTGTGAAATGCTTCTTCTTCTTCTTTTTTTGAATTATGTTTTATTTTCTTACATAGTGAGAACAACAAATGCCCATCTGTTGCCCTCATGTTTCAAATTGGTGAAGATGCAACTTATCATAGTGTAAGTTTCTTCACTGGCCTATTGAACTATGGATTTGTTCTTTTCATTTTTCTATAAACTTGTACAAAAGATTTTGCTTTATGTTGGCTTTCCCTTCATGTACTGGGAGCTTCAAACCAAAAGGGATTTTGTATTGCTAGATGGGCGGCTGTAAGGAAGGAGTTGACTCTTGCACAAACAAGACTTGCAAATCCCACGAAGTTGACATTATGCACTTCTCTATTGGAAATGCAATTCCTGGACGACTCTATGGTGGCAACCCAATAGACAACAGGGATGGAAATGGAGGTGACAGGTGCAGCAGAGCAATCTCATTTTTCGAGTTTTATACTAATGGTCCACATGTTTGGCAAATGGACTCTGATTTAATTTTTGTAATCTCATTTTTATCGAATTTACTTGTTTTTTTTTTTGGAGCAGGTTCGGTCATTTGGTTGATCTTTATGCCTGGAACCCGCACTGTAGATACCTAGATGGAATTAGCTCTTCAGGTATTCCTAAGACTAGTTTATCCTACTGCTACTTTTCTCTGAATGGAGGAATAAGGCATGTCTGTATATTAGAAAAAGGGACTAGCTTTACAATATAAGAAAGTGTAAATGAAGTGCTACAGAGCACTGAAGACAGTGACTACAAAGAGATAGGAATTCATAAAGGCAGCATTAAACTTATTATGTAATACTCCAATGTCAAAGTTCATGATCCTCCTAGATGGTTCTGTCTTAAAAAGTGTTCTCCTCTTTCATGACGTTCAGTATCTCTAAGGACCTCAACAATATCTCTGGTTCATCTAACTTATTATTATCTTA
Source organism: Rubus parviflorus (assembly GCA_029955375.1). Classification (NCBI taxonomy): domain Eukaryota; kingdom Viridiplantae; phylum Streptophyta; class Magnoliopsida; order Rosales; family Rosaceae; genus Rubus; species Rubus parviflorus. The sequence continues at coordinate 34,738,362 of JARGGL010000001.1, forward strand.
TGTACTATTTGATTTCCATTGTACTGTATTTTCCTTTTTTGTTTTGGTCAGAAGTCCTTTATTTCCATTACAGAAGCTCCTAACTACACATGTTATCCGTCATTCACATTTCCCATCTTAGTTCATTAGAAAGCTACCAACTGTAAATAGTACTGTTTTAGTTAATTAGTTCCCCCTCCCCAAGAACCAGAAAAAGAAAAAACTCCTTAAATAAATATTTTCCTATTTTTTGTTTGTTCATAATTTTCAGGGGTCGAATTAAGGTTATTTCTTTCCATTGTCAGCAAATGATTCTAGTGCACAAAATGATTGGAAAGGCGCTTGGTGGCACAGTAGCTTGAATGTTCACTCAGGTAGTTATCAATCATAGAGATATGGTTTGGTTACTGTGGTGTTCATATATTACTTTCCATTCTTGAGATATGGTTGGAATCTCTGTGTTAACTTCAGTTAAGCTCTTTCTTGGCATAAAATTGTTGGCTTATATTCAGGGTCACCATTGAAAGGTCCTGTATTCATGACATGAGCATGCATTATATACTTATCTCTCCTTCTCCCAAACACCGTCTTTCCCCCTCAATTTAAAATTTTCTGTTGTTGCCTATGACAGGTTTTGTGGAAGAAGACAGTCCTTTTGCATCTGATGGTCAAAAGGGTACATTTTATTTTGAATTCTCTAGGCCTTTGAGAACTATGGATCGTCTCCAACAGGTCCGCCTTCAAATTTCTAGCTACCAAAAATGATTTTTTTAATTTTTTTATCCCAAAGATTACTGTTTTCCCCGAGTTTTGTGCATTTTGTATTGTATGTTGTGCAAGTTGTTTGCAGATTGGACTGTTCTTGTGGTTTCTTATTGAATCAAGATGATTATGACCAACACTATACAGCTTGGTTGTCAATCGAAAATTATATCCCGTAGACAAGATTGCTCCAATCATGTGATGAAGTGTTTCTCCTATATGATTTGGGACCTTGCTTTTTTACCTGCACAAACTTTGCAAATTTAACACATACCTGTTGTTTAAATATTTATTCAATGTCAGCAGAACTTACCAGCCCTTGGAAAGATATCTCTTCTGGCTTCTCCTCTTTTTTAACGTGCTGTAAGTTTGTTTTGGGAGGATAATTGGGTAAAGGAAGATCCTTTTGTGAGTGTTATGACCTAGATTGTATCCTCTGTCCAGCAAGCAACAAGAGAGTATCTCAAGATTCGTGGATGTCTCCTTGTATCCTTACAATTGGAATTTCGGCTTTAGGAGAACTTTTTAAGGAATTTGGAAGAAGCTCGCTTCTATTCATCGAGGGAGGATAAAACAAGTTGGAATCTTGATAGTTTGGGGATGATTTCTTGCAACTCTTATAGTTTCTTTTTATGTAACAGCAATAACTTCATCATTTCTTTCCTGTCTCAGATTTTGGAAATCGTTGGCCCCTCCTAAAGTAAAATTTCTGTTATGGTTGGTGGCTATTGGGAGGGTTAAGTGTTGTGATCTAGTCCAAAGGAGGCGTTTAATGTGTGTTTTCTCCTAACTGGTGCATTTTATGCAAAGAAAAAATGCGAACCATGTCTTCCTCCACTGCTATCATTCTTTGAAGTTGTGGTGTAAGGTTTAGGGTTAAGTGTTGTGATCTAGTCCAAAGGAGGCGTTTTATGTGTTTTTTTCCTAACTGGTGCATTTTATGCAAAGAAAAAATGCAAACCATGTCTTCCTCCACTGCTATCATTCTTTGAAGTTGTGGTGTAAGGTGTTTAGGGAGATTGGCGTTTGTTCGGTTATTTCCAATGGGTTGCACTGAGCTGTTGAGCACTTGCTTCATGGCTTTGGGAGAAAGGTAAGAAAGCCAAACTCCTTTGGGGCTGTTTGCTGCTGGCAATGTCTTGGGTTTTATGAAAGGAGTGAAACTGAAGAGTTTTTGATGTTTATGAGGGGGTGAGAGTGGATGAGCTTTGGGATCAAGTGCGCTATGGGTCTGCTTTATGGGCTGTTTATTATGATAAATGTGTTAGCTGTTGTGAAGTGAGGCTGGTGTCTTGTTTTTGGTCACTATGGGTCTGCTTTATGGGCTGTTTATTATGATAAATGTGTTAGCTGTTGTGAAGTGAGGCTGGTGTCTTGTTTTTGGTCACTAGCTACTTTTTTGTTGTTTGCCTCTAGGCTGTGGATTCCTCATCCACTCTGTACTTTCTCTTCTTTTCAGTATTGAATTGATTACTGGTCTCTGCTACACTGTTCATCCTACAAAACATTAGTGTTGAAATTTGTTTTCACTCACCTTTGAAATCATATTACACACTTATTGGTGTGTAGAACCGTTCTAGAGAGGGCTCCCTCAAAAATTTGAAATTTGCGGATCCTTCTGTTTCCAGCATGTATCGAACAATTGGAACTGTTCATTGTTTAGTCCCCCCTGCAAGCATCATTCCTGCCAAAAGTCATCCGAATCGAAAACCGTTTAGCCATTTGATTACCTTCATTCACATTCCAGTTTATCTAACGAAGTGCATCTGTTTGGACAATATGGGGAATTAAACGGTTTTGGATTTGGCTGATTTTTGTACAGGTGATTCTTGCATTCAAACGTAAAAAGTGAATAGTTCTGATCATTGATTTAATTGCATGGTGGCTGGAAATGGTCCGCAAATTTCAAATGGAGGTAGTCTTCTCTAGAACGGGCCCGTAGACACACAAATTGCAAGTAAAATATTGACATCGTATATGCCTTCTTTTAAATAAATAAATAAATAAGATTTCATTAGTGGTGGAGTCCCAGAAGATTTAACACAAAGAATCATCTTGTGTCATATATAGACTTCAAGTAAAATATAAACCTTTAAGAAGTCTAAAATTAGTATTACTTGGTTCGTGCAGGATGCTCAATTCACAATTGGCGGATCAAGTAAGATGTCAGTTGCATTCTGGTATCCAGTTGATGGAAAACCGTGGCATGGCTCTGGACACTATTCTGTTAGCTGTGACTGGGTTCCCTTGGATATATCTGTGAGAAGCTCTATGCTAACAAAGGTGAGACAAAGTAGTTCAGTCAGTGCTGCTAGTGTTTTTGCCCTTCTGCTATCAGTAATCTCTTTATGTGCTTCTGTTTTTATCGGGTATTGGGTTGTCAAACCCAAAAATTTCGCCTTCACACCCATGGAAAATCTTTAAAATACCTGTTTGGGTGTGGAATCATACTGGGATTGTACTTCGTAATCTGTACTTCAATTGTCGGATTACTTTAACTGCACTACTGGGATTGAAGTTGTATACTGTTTGTTGATTGTGGTTGGGTGTTCTTCTTTTGTACAAATTTCTTACCCCTTTTGTTAATGGATGCAGCAATTCTTTAGTTAAGGAGAGAATGCTTTAGTGTTGGAATTCGATCCTATTATACATAATTTTCACAAATTTGAGTGAAACTTATGTGGAGATGTACCATAACATTGGTACACTGATAAAGCAAAAAACAAGGCGTAGAGTTTGGTGTCAAATTTGTGAATCATTTTCAGTAGGTTGTGATAGAGGATTGGGGCGATCCCTTGTTGTCTCATTATAAAATTTTCAGTAGGTTGTGGTAGAGGATCGCCTCAATCACAGAGGAAGGGGGCAGAAGATTTGGACTAAAAAAGGGTTTCGAAGTTCAACTGATATGGGATCGCCTCAATCCTCTACCAAAACAAAATTTGAATTATGGAATATTTTTTTTTATTAAATTCAATTTACCCCTGAATTTTAAGAGATTTTATACCAAACATCATGTTAATTCATGCACTTCTAATTTAATTGGCAACACTCTTATACTCATTAATTTAATCATTTTAATCCATTCGTCAGTCAAACCGTCAATTTTAACCATTAAGTGATAGCGTGACACAAATGAGACCCACATCTCAATGACTTGGTAGTGATGTGGCATGCCCAGTTAGCTCCGATAGTTGATGTGGCCATCATGGATCCATTTTGCTGATGTGTCATGTTCTCATTGGACAACTGGGATCCACTCCAATTGCCAAATACAAATATTTGGAAACCCTCACATCAATTGGGGTTCGAACCTCCAATCAATTCGAGCCTCCAATCTACTTGGGCTAAGCAACAAACCATTAATATATTGTAAACTTTTTATATCTATACACTTTCAATCCAATCCCAAAGATAATAAACAAAATATATTTTGTTACATTAAAACCTCAACCAAACCTTATCTCTATGATTCTTAAACCCTCAAAGGCATTAAAACTCAACCTAACAAAATAAATTTTTCTCTTTGTTTATATATTTATTATTATTATTATTGTAATACTCCAAAAAAAATTGAAAATAAATAAATAACTAGATGTTGTAAATGTATTATTATATGTGGTTGTCCATGTAAATATTTATTAGTTAGATCTTTATGATGTAAACTCTATATAAAGGAGGCTAATGAGACTGAATAATACACTTTTATTCCCTCATATCTTCTATTTGTCTATTTTCTCTATGTGTTCTCTATATTTTATAACACGTTATCAGCACGCTTCGCTCAATTTTTTTTATCACTCCATGATGATCCTAGAGTTGTATGGTGCAACGTTGTTGCTTATAACCATTACTCAAGATCTACGAGTCAAATACTATTAGGGTTTCTTTATCTTTATATATCTTAATCGTTATCTATCAATTAGATTAACCATAGTAGCATGCTACTGGATCATATCTATATACCTCTCTGTTTTGGTTTTCAAAGCATGATAATCATGCTTGCAACTAATTATTAATTTGCTACTGGATCATATCTATATACCTCTCTGTTTTGGTTTTCAAAGCACGATAATCATGCTTGCAACTAATTATTAATTTATTACAAATATAGGAGTACATATAATTTGTTCAACGGGTTTAGTTCAAACCCCCATCAAAGCATCAGCATATCTTCATAACGGCCTTAATTTATTATAATTAGGGCTAATTTCAGTTTACTACCTTGTACTTTACACTCAAAATCAGTTCAGTTATTGTACTTTCAATTTCATCAGTGATACCCTTAGAGCATCTCCAACAGAGTAGCTAAAATGAGTTTTTAGTAATATTATAGCTATTTTGCATAAAAAAACAGCTCCAGCAGAGTAGCTACTAGTTTAGCTACCTTTGCTGGAGCTGTTTTTTTATGCAAAATAGCTATAATATTATTAAAAACTCATTTTAGCTACTCTGTTGGAGATGCTCTAAGGGTATCACTGATGAAATTGAAAGTACAATGACTGAACTAATTTTGAGTGTAAAGTACAAGGTAGTAAACTGATTTTGAGTGTGTGGTGTCGCTGGTGGTTTGGTTTCGCGTGGGTGGTCTGTCGACTTTGGAGCTTTTCCAGCTGGGGACCCTTTTACCCCTTTGGGTCTTAGCTAGTTTTCTCGTTTCTGTATTGATGTGTTTGGGTCTTTTGTTGAATAATGGTTTTCAGTTGGTTTTCAGTTTCGGATATGTTTTCAGATCTCAAATAAGTCTTTGCTCTATTGAGTCAGGGTTGTTGTCATGGATCCCGACGGGAGTTCGACTTTGGGTAATTGGCCTGTCGTCCATATGACCCAGTCTTTTGCCGGCTTTTAGCCATGCTATTGATTATCAACATGTGTTGATGACGTTGATGTCAGATGCTAGGACGGGCTATCCAAGTGGTATGCCTGGCCAGTTATGCTATTTTTTGGTTATTTTGGCTCGGTCAGTTGCCCATTTATGCTTCTGTTTGGATCTTTTGACGGTTCAGTCCCTCCTCTTTTGTGTGAGGATGTTTAGTTTTAGTCTATTGTTGTTTAGTGTTTGTCGATGTATTCTCATAGTGAATGCTGTAATTGCAGTTGTAATTGCAGTTTATTGAATGCAATTTACTTAATAAAAAAAAAAAACAAAATTTAGTGATAAATCTGAACCGAACCATTGGTTCCGGTTCAGTCGAGGCGGTTCCTTGGGTCCAAAGTCCCAGCCCACCTCTTGCCCAAAAAAGAAAGTCCCAGCCCACCTAACTAGAAGCACCGTAGACAAAACGTAACAGACCCAGTGACGGAACCCCACCCCGACCAACCATTTGACAGAATCTCTAAAAAGCAAGACATTGCGTTCTTTCTTGGCTACTGTACGTAGGAATGGCCAAGACGGAGTTCTTAAAGGAACATGAACAAGCTGATGAAGTCTCTCGCAGTGACTTCCCTCCTGACTTCATTTTTGGCGTTGCCACTTCTGCCTATCAGGTCAGCTGTTCATCTTTCTTCATGGATTACAGATCCCCATAAAAGAAAAAACCACATTCATTTCTGGATTACAGATCCCCCATAAAAGAAAAAACCACATTCATTTCTTGCGCAATTTGACTCTGGCACCACATTCATTTGCATCCGTTCTCGTTTCCTTAATCACTGTAATACTATGAACTACGTTACTTCTTATGATCAATTTGTTGTAGAAGAGAAAAAAACTCCCGTTTTCTTTTCTCGGTTTCTTCTGTTATGCTATTGCTTCTGCTACAATTGAGTGGTTCAGTGCAATTTGTCATCGAACAGTTTATATTTTGTCCTTTTTAAATGAAAATTTAGTTATCTTCAGTTAGTAATTTTGCATCTTTCTCAATATTTGAGTTTTTTTCTTCTTTAATCTGTACCTGTTTAATGCATATTAGATGATGTTGTGGACTTGTGGGAATTATGTTATGCCTCAGTGACGGGTTTTGTCTCTTTTGAAGCAAGACTTGATTATTGTACGCTTCTGGGATGGATGTAATGTTCTGTGTGTCAAATGACTCGAATCATTTTTGTTGTCCTATGTGCCAGGATAATAATGAAGAAAATAAAAATCTATAGAAAATTTAGTACGACCCTCTAAATTTGATCCAGACCGACAATTTCTTTAGCCTTGACAAAATAGCATCCGATTGCATCTGATATACCCTCATTTAGCTTGTTTCATGTATCAGCTAATAAATATGAAAATAAAAATAAAATAAAGTTCCTAGTGGCTTACTTATTCATGTTGATGATGGCCTTAATTAATAAAACATTAGAAAGAAAGCTTACAAATAGTAATAGAGATAGACCAATAACAATGCATTACAATTTCTTCAGTAGTTCAGTCATATTTTTGCAAACAAAATAACTGGAAAAGGAGTATTTGGTTTTTCTCTCTCCCTTTCAGTAGTCTAAGACCCCAATGGACTATTTTGAATTTCAAAAAGCTTGCTGTCTAGGAATTTAGTCCGCTTGTGTGTTTGTAGGTTGAGGGAGCCTGCAAGGAGGGCAGCAGGGGTCCTAGTATCTGGGATGCTTTTTCACACACGAAAGGTACATTCTATTCATCAAGCTTATGACAGTCTCTTCCAGGACCTGAATCTGTCTTGATATTGTCAAATCTTTTGATGATATTTTTATACATATTTTTGTTTTATTCTTTTGTTTTATTCTTTTTGTTTTGTTTTGTTTTTTTTGTTATGAAACTTAGTGTGTATGTCTTGAAACATTAGGCAAGATCATTGATGGACGCAATGGTGACATTGCTGTGGATCAATATCATCGGTATAAGGTTAGTAATAATCAATTTAGCCACGACCACATCACTTTTTCTCTTTTTGGTCTTTAGCCCTGATGCCGTCTTCCCAAAGCAGTTAGAATTGCAATGCATTTACTAGATTTCTATGTCTTCTTTTTTTCCCTATTTATGTGGAAAGCGAAGGACGAAGACCAATGTAGTCACTTTGCGCTAGCCTGATCTTTTAGTAAAACAATACATGATTATTTGTCCATTCCTTTATTTTGATCATATAGTTACTCAAAGATGGAATTTCTGTTCATGCCATCTACTTAACATGGATCACAAACCATTTAATGCTACACAGGAAGATATTGAACTCATTGCCAAGTTGGGATTTGATGCTTATCGCTTTTCCATATCATGGTCTCGAATCTTCCCCGGTATGTGCCTTAATACCTTTAAGGCTTTAATGCAGTTCTTGCAAATGGTAAAAAGAGTTTGATAATTAACTCAGTATTCTGTATGGTTTAATGTTTTAAAAAAAGTGTGTTTTTTTTTTTGCTATATGATTACTATCATTTCCTTTGTAGAATAGCTTTAATCTAGTCATTTGACTTTTCTTGACGTCTTTTTTATAAGAAACATACTATTATTAAAAGATTAAGCGAAGTGTCCTCCGAATTTGATAGCTATCTTCTAGTCTACATCTCAAAATAGCATCAAACAACAAAAAGGAAAAACTACAAAAAGAGCTAATCCGCAGCAGCATTCCAATTATAAAGAATAGCCTTGAGTGAACTATTTCTGCATTCTAAGGAAACCGATGCCCATAGAGGTGCCGCAAATTGAACCCTTTCCGACAAAAACTCCAGCTCCTCTTCTCTCCATCCAAATGACCCAGAATACAGCCATTACAGCGAATCGGTCCAGCACTAGTCCTATTTTGTCCTTCCAAAAAAATTGTAGCTGGATCCAACAAGGACACACAATCCAATGGATTGTCCCAAGTCCCAACTCAGATTAGACTCCGCAAAACTCTTTTCCACAGAGCTAATGCAACTCGACATTGTAAATAGCAAGTTCATGCACTCAGATCCATCTTTACACATTAAACACCCATGAGGTAAAAGGCAAATAGCAGGTCTTCTTTCCATGTACAATATCCAAGCTAACACCCTTACGTTAGGAGGAACTTTAGCTTTCCATGTTACAGAAGAGAGAATGAAATGAGGAGTTGAAGGGTTGTCCATCACATGTCTCAATAACGTGATGATAAAGACAAGTGCCCTATGACTCAGCAATACTCCTACTGAGATGATAAAGATACTTCCTGATCTCTCAAGTTCCTTCTAAACCAATAGTCCCAACTCAATGGAAGACTAGAGGAATTAGTACACACCCTAGCAAGGGAAAAGTGATGATAATGTGTTTATCTATGTACAGGTGGAAATGAAAGACTTTTCTTGATGTCCCTGCCTTTGGCAACTCATCTCTGAATTTAAATATAGTGGACGCTATTTGAGTGACATAAGATTTGTCTGCATAGTAAGTTTATGTCGGGAAATATAGAGTCAACCAATTCGTATTTTGTGATTGCTTAGTGGAAATTTTCTTGATTAAATCTTCAAGCTTAATGGCAAAAAAAAAAAAAAAAAAATTCTAAATTGAAGTGATCCTTCACCAATTGACAACTTGCATCGACTTTTCTACAGAAATTTGATGATTGGTTCCTTACAGACAACTAAAGCATAGTTTCTGAATTTGCCAAAAAAAAAAAAAGCATAGTTTCTGCAAAACTTTTCAGAGTTGTCCAAAGTATTCAAAAACATATCGAGATTACAGTGTGGATATCCTAAGCAGAAATCCCTAAGAAAAGAATTTCAAGTAATTTTTAATTGGATGGGCATGTTCCATTTTTCTCTTGGCTTAGCTTAATTCGATGACAGTGTATATTTCTGCTGTTTCTGTTTGCAGATGGTCTGGGAACCAAAGTCAATGAAGATGGGATTACGTACTATAACAATGTTATTAATGCTCTCCTGGAAAAAGGTATGAAGTTCATACTGATTTCCTTCTAGTTGCATCAATGACTCGTATTCAACAATTTATTCTTGCAGGCATCCAGCCTTATGTAACACTGTACCATTGGGATCTACCATTGTACCTTCATGAAAGTATGGGAGGGTGGTTAAACAAGCAGATTGTGTAAGTACTATATCATCCATTAATTTCGATTTTCTTATAAATTTTATTTTTGCAAATAACTTGATATTACATAATATTTCTCATGTTAGAATATATTTCATTTTTTCTTGGTGTGAAAAAATAAAATAAAAAGTTCTGTTGAAAGAAATAGTTTGCTACATTTAACTTGTCAATATTCTCAGGCTTCTAGACACTTTGAAGCATTTGTCATCTCCTTTTTCTGTATAGCTACAACTTTTTATTCATCTTTTGGTTGAACATTCTAAAAAACATATATGTATAGAGTGCATGGCTGAATACTTTCTGGAGCTACAGAATAGGAAAGGATGCTTGAAATAAAAATTTATTTTCGACTCTAATAAGGTGACTCTTAGGATTTCAGTACATGTCTTAGAGGCTAGAGTCAATGAATTAGCATTATTTGGAGGACCAGTGTTTCTTTTTGTTTACCTTTGATAACTATTAAAGGAGGCCTTCTCTCATTTTAGACACACTTTCAGTTGAATATTGAACCAGAAAGCGTTTAGTTTTCTCTTTTCCTTACTGCTTTTAGAGGAGATTGTAAGCTTTTGGTTTCTCTAGTTTCTAAGGTTGTAGGGTGATGCTAGGGACAGAGCTAGTAGTTTTTCAGGTTTCTCCTTGCCCTTGTAGATATTGGGGCCTACCTATCAATTTCCTTATAGTGATTTTATGTTCTCCCATCACTCATGCAACAGACTTGAGGAAAGATATTGCGGTCTGGACTACACTATGTTTTGTGAGTAGTCCATATGATACAAGCAGAACAATGTTATTGGAAAAACAATTTGGACTTATGCCAGGTAAATGAACAATGGACATCATTTATCTATGTGAAGACATATGGAGAGATGTAGAGAGAAAATGTCTTCAGATGATCTTTATAGATTTGGGGAGAGCTTATGATAAGGGCATGAGGTACCCAGGGATATAATATGAAAAAGGCTCTAAGATTAGTAGATTTAAATCTGACTACATGGAATATAATTATAACGAAAGGAGTATGAAGGTGACGAAATCAAAAGTCAGAAGTTTCCAAGAAGTGAAAAGCAAAATTTGATATCTAGGCTCAATTAGGGGTGGGCATCAGGTCAGTTGGTCGGTTTGGGCTTCAACCTGCTGGCCAACCCAACAACTTTGGGTTGACATTTGAAAAACCCATTTTCGGCCAGATTTACTCACAAACCAACGCACCCGCACCCAACCCAATAATATTCAGGTTGGGTTAGGCGGGTATACGGTTTTGGATGCTTACACTTTTATTCTTTTAATTGTTTCTTTGGCTAATTATTGAAGAGGACTGAAACCGGTAAATTAGATTTTACCCAAGAGGGAAGCGACAACAGTTTGGATTGGGCCCTGAGTTCAATTTTTGTTTGTATGGTTCCAGAGTAGCTGCACCGTCTGTATTGGGCTTATTAAAGAATATGTGAAATTACTTAGGTCGTGACTCTTTCTGTGGCGCCCCGAAATGGTGGGTCATGATGTGTAATTTTGCTCCATAATATACTGTCTGTCTTTCCATAAAAAAAAAAAATTAAAGGAAAAAAAATTCATGTTAGCAAGATAGAGTATTTAATTTTAAATTCTAATTATTAGTGTAGTTGTATAATTAGAATTGAGATCATAAAGAGCAAATGCAGAATATAATATAGGCGAGGTAGTGCAGTTATGTGAAGTTTTAACAAATCCCCACATGCCACGTGTAAAATAATTAGAAACATAATACATATTGGGCGGGTTGAGTATAACGGGTAGAGTATTGGACCATTGGTTGAACCCAATTTCACCCACATATTCATTGGGTTGACGGTTTTTGACCCAATCATTTTATTTTTGTGTGACAAATCAACCCAACTCGCCCAAAAGTGGGTGGATTGAGCGGTTGACCTGCAAAAATGCCCACCCGATGGCTCAATCATCCATAGAGGGAGAGATTGGAGACAGTGGCTTATTCTTAATAGCTCATATATGCCAGAAAGTGGGTGGATTGAGCCGTTGACCCGCAAAAATGCCCACCCCTAGGCACAATCATCCACAGAGGGAGAGATTGGAGACAGTGGCTTATTCTTAATAGCTCATATACGCCAAAAGGTAAGGGGGAACTTAGGGTTTAGCACCTATTAGAGATAAACTATGGGAGGAAGAACTGCAATGTTTAGGCCAATTAGAAAGAATGACTTGAATCAATCATCAATGTAGACGGGTAGTGCTAGGAGAAGGGGAAGACAAACTATAACACTCTATGAAGGTTATGAGGAAAAATATAACTGTACTCGACTTAAATGAAAAATATAGCCTAAGATAGGAAGAAATGGAGAGGTTCTCTTTGAGGCTAAAAGTTGTAGTGATCTGAAAATCATATACAATACAGCAGTCATCTTCTTTATTGTCTGCATCAACAATTAATGGCAGGGTAATTCAAACTATGGCTTACAACAAACATTCCATGCTTTCAGGATTGCATAGTAACTACTAACTATCCATATAACCCTTCAATATGCTTTCTCACAAGATCTAAATTCTCATTATATTGTTCAGATATTTCCATCATATAAACAGTCAATTTACATTTTGTGAAAATGCAGAAAATACTTCTCAGTCTATGCAGACACCTGCTTTGCAAGTTTTGGCGATAGAGTAAAGGACTGGATCACAATTAATGAGCCTCTTCAAACTTCCGTTAATGGTTACGGTTTCGGAATATTTGCTCCTGGAAGACATGAACATTCATCTACAGAACCATATTTGGTTGCGCACCATCAACTGTTGGCCCATGCTGCTGCTGTTTCCATATACCGAAGCAAGTATAAGGTATAATGTTCAATTACTTGTGTCTTGTCTCTTCTTTTTGGTTTATGGGTGAGGCAATTCTTAGAAATTCTGTAGCACAGCCAAGATAGCACACACTAAAATTGAGAAAAACTGAACCAGAAAATAACAATCTCAACAAATCAAGAATTAATGTGGTTGACCAACCCAAATTGATTGACCTACGTCCCTGGGTGAAAATGATGAATCCAGATACGATGAAGAATACAATTGAAGAACTGTATGGTTCTCCCCACACAAAAACGATCTCTCTTCTCTCAAGCGAATTCTCAAATGTTAATCTCAATAGACATAATCTCACAAGCTTGCAAGTTCTCTCAACTATAGACTCTAAAGTCACAGGGAGTATGATTTGGTGTCTCTCACACGCCCACTCTTTTTTTTTTGGGCTAATTCTCACACATCCACTTAAACTGGTCTCTTTCAACCCCCAAACACTTAAACTGGTCTCTTTCAACCCCCAAAGGTGAGGAGAGAGAGAGAGAGAGAGAGAGTTAAGAGCCTATAATCACCTTAGAGATATATATATATATATATATATATATATATATATATATATCTCTAAGGTGATTATAGGCTCTTAACTACTCCAAATTACTATAGGATTAGGAGTCTAAAATTTTATAGGAAAGAATATCATTATAGGAAATTACTTCCAAGCCATACTTTCAAAACCAACTATAACAAGGAGATCAAGTTACCAGAAGAAACACCTTCTCTCTTGATTTTGCTCCACACGTCCCAACAGCAATGCTGGGTTTTATGAGATCTACAAGGTGTCTATCTCCTTGTCTTCATCGTCACTTGTACTCCTTTTGTCAATATTACAATCCAATGGCCCAGTATTTTCCGTTGACTTCATCACTTTTAATTTATTCAAGGACAGATGTTCTTAACAAGCATTTAGTGAATTATGTAGCTTCTTTTTGTGTAGGGTTAGGTTAGATTGTGAAGCATGTGAGAGGTTTATGTAAAGTGCAAGGGATGTGAAGTTGATAGATGGTGTGTTAAGTTGATAGATAGTGTCTCAAGGTTTGGAATCAAAATTTAATGGCATAGTTCTTTTCCCCCATTTACATAATAATTATAGTTGTTAAATGAAAATAATATAAATTCTTTTATCACAGAGTCACTAGAGTCAAAGCAAAGACAACTTTGGAGAGACAACGTATATCCTTCTGTAATCTGTAAAGTTATGGCAATACATAGCCCAGAGTTTTGAAGTAGACCTCATGAGCAGTTTTCTCCTTTCTTTGTTTGGTAAGACATAACAGCACACCGCAATATTACCATAGATGAACTATAAGTAATGACATTTATGATAGTACATAGCATAGATTTCTACATCCTAAGTTCATAATGTTAAGCGGTGATGTTCCTACTATTTTAGATGTATAAGTGATTTGTTGTCACACCCCAAGTTGTGTGAATTGTGTGAACATGTCTTGAGTCCCACATTAGTTATGTCCTGAGTTGGTGTAGGTTATCTATACTATAAAGCCAGGCCCTCTTTTGGGGTCAGAGGGCTTCACCAAATCTTGATTTACCCAGAATACCCTTTATAACATAATATACCAAAACAAGCCAACATAAATACAAAGGGATAAAAGTGTAAATATAAACACAAACCAAAAGGCCACTACCTACTCACTTCACTACCTGTGAAAAGCATGGGTTCAGTTGCTAGTATAAGGAATAACAAGAAGCCTCATTAGTGTCCAGTCCCTGTTGGGAATGGCGTCAAGGTGGTTACTGTGTCACTGGGTCAGAACTCAGAACAGATGGTATCAGAGCCAACTATGTACTAACATGCAGATAAGGGGGGGATTGCAACACAGGTTGATACTGACAGGTTCTCAGGGATCTGACAGTGAGTTTTGATGACGACATTCGGACATTGGGCATTTAAGTGGCGTTGTATGAGTTGTGCAAACATGTGTTGAGTCTCACGTTAGTTATCTAATGAGTTGACGGGGACTATGTAAGTCATTGTAAAGGGCCTAACTAGTGAGCAGTGACTGGTTTGGTATATCCCGCTGTTCCTAGTATGTTTTTCAAAAGTCTCTTTATATGTTAAATTCGGAATCATTTTGTTAATTTTATTTTGTTCCAAGTCTTGCTTCTATCTGTGTCCTTTCAGGACAAGCAAGGTGGACAAGTAGGCTTGGCATTAGACTGTGAATGGGCAGAGGCTAATTCAGATAAAATTGAAGACAAAATTGCTGCAGCACGGCGTCTAGATTTTCAGCTTGGATGGTAGTTACTTGTTCCCTAAATTATGATACAATAAAGAACTAATATTATCTAATTGTTTTGTTTTGAATCTGCCAAAATTTCAGGGTATTACTCTCTATTTAATTACTAAAGTACAGAATATTGTATATTTGGATTATAATAATTCCAAAAGAAAAATGTAACAGACATGCAACTCTCTCTCTCTCTCTCTGTGGACACGCGCATACACACAAACACAGATGCATACGCACACTCTTGCTCATGTGTTTTTATTTGAACTGATACGAACACAAAAATGGGCTAGATTTAAGCCTACCTAAGGTGAAAGTAGATACGAGAAATTCAAATTTCTGATGAAGTACTGGAATGAGCTATTTTCATTCTTCTTACATTGGTGGGACTAGCAGCTGCAAAAGTTGTTGGTGCAAGTTATTTTATCAAAGATATTAGGATCATGATAAATGAATTACTTGAGGAGAAGGCCCATCATAAATGATAAGAGAAAGTATTAATAGAATGTTTGTATCTTTAGACGTACTTAACATATTAATCATTTTCCATGCACTCATGCATCATACTGCTAGTACCATCTATCCCAGATTCCCCACAGATCGAAACTTGACATGTAATCCGTCGCCTTCTGGTATGACGGAAATGTTATTAATTGAAACACTACATTGTGGTTAATTCCTATATATGAAAACTATGCTTAAAAATACGAAACTTGAGTAGCATTTCCAAAGGGAAATAATCGTATTGCACTGGGTTTTTCTTGACAGCTTTCTTTCAGTTTAGCTCCCAGTGCCAACCCAGGCAGTTTTTTAGATGAATTTAAGTTGTTTTCTCTCCCATTGTATTGTTTAGAATCCACCTCAACTATTTCCAAAAGCAGGTACTTAGATCCAATATATTCTGGAGAATATCCCAAAGTTATGCATGAACGGCTTGGAGATCGGCTTCCCATATTTTCAGAGGAAGATAAAGATTTGCTCAAGAACTCATTGGACTTTGTTGGTCTGAATCACTATACATCAAGATTTGTTGCTCATGTAAAAGACAGCCCCAAGGAGGGTGATTTTTATAAAGCACAAGAGATGGAGAGAATCGGTAAAAATTCTCTAACTCCTTCAGCATTGATTTTCATAAAAAAGTTTCTTGTGATCTTTATTTAATATCTTTCTTTATCATCAGATAAATGGGAAGGAGGTGAGACTATTGGTGAGAAGGTATGAACTCCTTTCCCTTCACACATCACAATTATTACGAGCACATGTGTATCTTATACCTTGTCCAGTCTACTAAAAGGTTCTGCTTGGCAGGCAGCATCAGAATGGCTTTATGTTGTTCCCTGGGGCATCCATAAGGTCCTGAATTACATAGCACAGAGATACAATAATCCACCTATATATATTACTGAGAATGGTATGCATGGCCCGACATTCCTAAGAAGAGGAAAAATCATTTTATTATTCCAATGTAATATGATTTTTCATCCAAGGTGTAGTTTCATTAACGGTCACCCCATAAAAAAAAAAAATTTGGATAAGGATTGGCTACTATAGAACCTTCTGCATTTTATCTATGGTATGGACGAATATAATTAGAAGGTTTAGAGTATTTCTGGCTACTGATCTGGAAAATCACTTGATGCACCCTTGTCAGAAGGCCCTTAGATGGTAACAACTATATTAAACTGATCCTTTCATTTTTTTCTGAACCCTATTACAGGTATGGATGATGAGGATAATGACTCCTCCCCACTTCATGAAATGCTGGATGACAAACTGAGAGTTAGTTACTTTAAGAGATACCTTGCAGCAGTCGGCAATGCAATGAGGTAGCTCGACTCCATTTTCATCCTTTTTTTCATGTGAATTAGTAATAGATCATTCTTGTCATGTGCTTTCTGAATGTGGTAGACTGGTAGGTGGGGGCACTAATTTTCATTCTCATTTTTAGAACTGGGCATGAATCTCTTTGCAAATTCAGTAGTTAACTTATTATTTATTTCTGAGTGGGAGACTGTTATGGGAGAAGACAGATGGCACATTTCACAATGTAGCTTCCGTTGGTTAATTTTTCTTCGTCACATTTCACCGTTTTGCAATTTTGCTATTGTGAATTTAGTTCCTTACGTGGCATGCACTCATATATTATGTATGATGAACACTGAAATCCCTAAAAGGCAAGGAAGAAATACTGTTAACATTTTTTTCGGACAGGGA
Source organism: Rubus parviflorus (assembly GCA_029955375.1). Classification (NCBI taxonomy): domain Eukaryota; kingdom Viridiplantae; phylum Streptophyta; class Magnoliopsida; order Rosales; family Rosaceae; genus Rubus; species Rubus parviflorus. Next base: position 34,755,372 of record JARGGL010000001.1, read on the forward strand.
TGGAGCAGATGTGAGGGGATACTTTGCATGGTCATTACTGGATAACTTCGAGTGGGCTCAAGGCTATACCAAGCGCTTTGGTTTGGTTTACATTGACTACAAGAATGGACTCTCCCGGCACCCAAAATCTTCTGCTTACTGGTTCTTGCGGTTCTTGAAAGGTGGTGAAGGGAAAGATGGCAAGGATGAATAACTGACCATTAATCCTTAACGCCAAATCTGCTTGCTACATTCATTGGTTTTATGCCAGAAAGGAACCCCGATAACTAGTTTCATGTCGCAAAGTTTTATTTTGTCCTTCAAATCTAATTATTCAAATGACTCGGGAACTAGTTTATTGTGCATACATCGAGTGTTATATGCTTATTGTGTGAGAAGTTGAGGTTTTATTGAGTTTGCTTATTTAGTTTGGTTTGTCACCAGCTATGTTAATTTTTTTTTAGAGGAATAGACAAACTTTATTGAATCTCAAAGAAGATTACAATGCAAGGATGCATTGTAATATGCATCCTTGTAATGTGCATAAAATCTCATTGTAATGCACTAATGTGCATAAAATCTCAAAGAGGTTTTATGGCAATTTGAGACTCGGGACTCTGATAAAATATGATTGTGTGTGCCGGGCGTAAGGTGCTGCTCTTTGCAAATCCCAGCATACCCTCTTGAGTCGAATTGATCGTGTCATGTGCAACGTCCATCAATGATGGTTCATTAATGTCCATTGATCGCTACTTTGGCACACCATATTCCTCGTTTATAGGAGCTTCCACTCAAACTGACCTCGTGCTCTTCAAGAAATGAAGGCAAAGGCTGCCGTACGGCGGCGATGATTCTTCATGATTCGGGAAAAGGGGGTATTGGATGGTGGCTCTGGTGGTTTTGTTGGACTAGGCGGTCCATTGGTTGGTTGTTAGGATGGTTGAGGTTTTAGGTGGTTTGGCTACAGTTTAGGGTAGCCGGGGGTGGCGTAGGCCCGTAGCCGGGGGTGGCGTAGGCCCCAAGCCAAGATGATTGCGGGTTAATGTAGTAGGTTGTGGCAGGCTGAGCCGGCTGGGGCTGGGATTGGTGTTGGTGGTAGCACTGCGTCCAAGAGAAGGTGGTTGACTGTTGGTGCACGATTTCCCAAAAAAACTTATTTTCTCTGTCGAATCGACATACTTGGTGGACAACCAAATCCAAATCTGTATCCGACAGGTTAATAGATATCCAATCCATCGGTCTGGTCCATTTATTAATTGTCCACCAAATGAGTACTTCTTTTCAATCATTTTTTCTTTTTTCTTTTGATAGCGTGAGTAGATGAAAGGTTTAAAGCTATAGATTAGAGATTAAGTTTTAGGTAAAGTAAACAACAAAGGCAAATATAGAGTTCCAACAGTTTTGTGATTGTGAATGTATATAAATATTACTTTTAGGGGTGGAGATTTAGGGCCGTAAGCTGTGGCCTATTGATTATTTGGAATAACTCACAACGTGGAGGTTATGGAGTAGAATCTCAAATGGGAGGCCCCAGCAGCACCTCCCGATGAGGGGCTGTAGGGGGAGGGCTGCTTGCTTGCAAGGGGGGCAAAATCAATCAAGCAGTACTCTCCTATAGAGCATATCTGCCAAACTTTCATTTATGTATAAGAATTGCAATACTTCTTATAAATGAAATAGGATGCGGGTGCAAATTTTGACAATTATAATAGAGATTTGTGGACTTTTGAGCATGTTATTGTTTGGCATTGAGATTTAGTTTTGCTTGAGCGAGAAGGTTAACTCTGTCCACAACATAGGCTCCGACTAGCTACTTCCTATCTCTAGGACTAGGAGGGCTACTTTCCCTAGACATAGAGCGGTCATAGTATTTATGAAATTACGCGGTATATATGGTTCGGTACAAGTCTAAAGTATAAATTGAAAAACAAGGTCTATCTTTAACAAGTTATGGAAAGATTAATGACAGAGTTGGAATAATATTTGATGAAGTTCAATGATAGAATTGATGAGAAAGATGATCATATTTATTGATTTGATACAATTAGTAGTGTTCACATGCTCAGTAGAGTCTGCTCAGTCATGCTCAGCCACCGTTGGATTTAAATCCAACGGTGGAAAATGATAGTCTTTTTTAAACATATTTATTTTTTCATCATTCTCCACCGTTGGATTTAAATCCAACAGTGGCTGAGCATGACTGAGCATTGACTCTACTGAGCATGTAAACACTACTGTTGATACAATACACTGTAAATCAACCAAGCCTTTAATTCTCAGATTCCGACTCGCTTTTCTCGATTAGTTTTACAAAGTTGCCAACAATTGTCCTGCCTTCCGAAGTTATGATACTTTCAGGATGGAACTGAACCCCCTGCAATATCAAATTTTGTCGGTTATAACAAGACTCATTAAGCAACACAATGTACCCGCTATAGAAAATAGAATGAAAGGAGGACAACAATATCTTACTTGAAGATGCCTATATTTCTTGTGACGAGCAGCCATTATCAGCCCATCCTCGGTCCATGCTGTAATCTCAAGTTCTTCACTAGGAAAACTGTCCTTTTCTATAACAAGACTGTGATATCTACCAGCAGTGAAAGGACTGACACGATGGAGAAAACTCAACTGCTATTATAACTAGTTCAGTGCCCATGTAATGCACAGGGTGTTTAATACATTTTTGTACAATTTCAAATAATCACAAATTGGTAACTTATAGAACCAGGGATATCTTTGTCAATATAATACTAAACAAAGTTGGGCCTGTTTCACATGAAAATAGTTGACATTCAATCCAAACACTTGCATATATCATCTTCTTTAGCAACAAATGCAGCTGCCTATAAGCTACCATCAAAAACATAAATAAGCTAATAGAAAATAAATTCTTTTATCAACAATTCTATACCTATGAACTAGAGAAACTGTTAAAATTTAAGACACCGAATTCAATAAACCAGGACTATATTTACCAATCTAAAAAGTAAGACCCCAAATTCTTTAAAATAGAAGTAATATCGCCAACTCACTTTGATAGTCCAGCAAACAAGCTGTCTTCCTCCTTCTCATTATAATATACGGGAGAGCTCTTCCCATGCATGACACCATAAGGAGAACGAACAATATTTCCTGCAACACCACAAACGTCTCTTAGAAGGCACAATAAAACCAATAATTCAACTGAAATTTTATCAATTTCATTTGCCAATCTTACAACACATGATAATATATGATAGAAACTCTAGGTAATAACATGATCAAATTCATAATCCAAATATAGTTATTGTTGCAAGCTTAATTCTGTCTGAGAAGACTTGCCTCCAAAAGCCTCCCCAATGCACTGCAAACCCATACATACACCAAATAAGGGGACAATGGGCCCTAACTCCAACACAGTTTGCAATGATATTCCAGAATCTTGGGGTGTGCCTACAAAAGGGAGATACTATGTGTTAAAAACTAGAATGACTACAGGTTTCTCCTTCGTTTCGGTTTTCAAGCATCTATTGAAGGGAAATATCAGCATAACTAACCTGGCCCTGGGGAGATCAAGACTCCTCTGGGATTTTTCCTGTAAGAAGGCAAGACATTATGATGTGACAGTTAATTAAATCAGGCCTCTTACAGAGGATATATGTCCATTCATAATTGCTTGCGGACACGTTACATGGTGTTTATGGTTCAGGAAACAACAATTAACTAGGTAAAGTACAACTTCTTACCTTTTTAGTTCATCCACCGTTAGTTCATCATTCCGATAAACTTCAACGAGACATCCCAGCTCTCCCATATACTTCAGATAACAGGTAATATATTAGTATCGCGCCTTCTTGTCTTGTAAGAACCATCAATAAATAAAAAGACAAAAAAAATAATCTTGTAAAACAGTTAACAGAAAATGAGTTGATTCTTAACTGACATTTTAAGAACTCCAGCCTGACCCTGGAAGAGGGATCCTTAAAAACCCAAAAGTACTTAAAACACATACATATTCTGTGAGTATTTTCTGAGTTGTGATATAAAATCACGTAGAAAGCTTGACACTTTGACAGGTATCCCTCCTATTTTCATTTTGCGTTCCTCATCATGACAAGAATATCCAACTACAAAACTGTTCTTATGAGTAGTCTCATTTTTCACTTCTGTCCAGGTTTACTATCTCTTGAAAAGAAATATATATACTTTTCACTAGAACATTCCTCGTTCCAGAATAAAAACAAGGAAACAGGGAGACCTTAACCAGGTGTTTCATCTTAAGCAGGAAATAATAAAGTTCTTTAAAAAGTCAAAATCTATATATCACTGTATACGTACATTTTCCTAGCACAAGTAGCAAGTAAAACAGTAAATACACAAGCATTCTGTGCAGTAGTTTAGCATACCAACCAGGCACAATATAAGATTTTATCAATTTCAAACAGGGAAAGCACAAAATACAATTAAATAGAAACCTGACAGAGATTGTAAGTGAAGCTATCGTAATTATCAATAACAATGATGGGGTTGTTAGCCCTCTTTTCGGAAACTCGAGGCTTCAAATTCGTCTCATCGATAGCCATTGAAGCTTTTGCTGCGAACCCATTTCCCAATTTGAGACCAAAACGCAGTTCTACACAGAAAGATGAGATCTTTGAATCAAAATCAAAATCAAATTCAAATTCAAATGAAAGAGAGACAGAGTTTGGAAGACGTACGTGAGTAAGTACTAGAGGGCACAGAGATTAAATTAGGACGAGGGTTTTGCAGGGTTTTGGGTGAGAAAGAGAGCAGCTTTGGTTGTTTGAGAGAGGCCTGAGATGTCACTGTGGCAGCCATCGCTTTAGAGAGTACCAATTAATCCCAACTGGATTGGATTTGGATCTTCTACTTCTCCCTGATGTGTGGATCAATATGACGTCGATGTTTGATATATAGGAAAAAAAGGGATTTGCTTTATAAAGAAAATCAAAAGGATGCGATTGCTTTCTTTTTATTTTATTTTTAGGCTAAATTAATTTCCTTCTATCATCAAGTTTCCAATTTTTCTTTGTCTTCACTTTTCAGTTTTCACATGTTGGATGCAATCCATTGTATTTAGTCAATTTCACTGTACACTCAAAGTTCAAGAACAAAAAGTTGTTACGAAAGTGACGAAGCCTAAAGTAGTACTCACTGTGGTGACTGTAAATACTTTTTTAAGTTCTTTCTCATCGCCATAGGCATAAAGCCAATTCCATCTCTATCTGCGGAGGGGATTCCCTGCACGGACCGTGCAAGTGCACGTACAGCGTGCTTGTCACGTGTCCGTTAGAAACACAAGCTCCGTTAGTTAACTTCAACACAAGCTCTCTCTCTGTTCATCTGTTGAAGGAGGCTCTCTCTCTCACAAAGCCCGACCTCCTTGTGAAGAGGAACAATTGATTTAGGCGAGACCTCGGGCAGGAACATCCATGGGTACGAATCTTTCATGGCAGGGCAAGATGGACAAGAAGATGGGGCTTTGTTCATGGCTTAAGGATCTTGAGGAACAAAGGAAGAAAAAAAATCTGAAAATCACCATGAGCACAGTTCTGATATCAGATCTAAGATCTACAAACAAATTTCATCTATGAGGACCAAAATCAGATGCAAAAGAAGAGAGCTTCTCCTTCAACAGAGAGAGAGCCCCTCTTTGTGATTTGAATCGGTAAAGTAGTGGAAGTTGGTTTGTTTAGGGGTGATAAGGGGATGAACAGACGACGTTGACTGTCAATACAAGGTTATGCTGAACCAACGGCTTAAGTGTCTGACCTCGCATTCAACGGCTGAGATTGCAGCGCGTGTATCTCACAATGTACGTGCAAAGTTACTGTCCGTGCAGGGAATAACTTTCGCTCTATCTGACCACTCCGTGACTCCAAGACCAGAGGCAAAAGGAACCATGTCTATTTCAGTTGAGGGGCTTGTTAAGTCATCAAGTAAATGCTCTTTCCGGGCCTAGCAACATCTTCGAATCGGTTGTTGACAATCAACCGATTCTGAATGCCTTTTATGAAAGGTACTATTTGAAGAGCAGCTCCATGAACTTAGCGCTAGCGGCAGTACTATTATATTAGAGACCAAAATCGCTACATAAAAAAAAAAGGTATAGCCAAACAGAAGGCGGAAATTATTCTATGCACGGTCCGTGCAACATCACGTTCAATCTCAGCCGTCCAAATAGAGATCCAATGGTTCAGTTTTGTTTGACTAATTTGATCATAACGGTTGACCGTTAAAAATCATGATCGTGTGCACCTCAGCGCTACGTGCATGTGCACGTTCCGTGCATGGAATACCTTCCCGACAGAAGGTTCTTTTCTTGGCTTTCTTGCCCTATCGGTCGGATCAGGTGAAAGCAAGCAAATAGACGATAGGTAAACTTATTCAACGGCCGCTTGCGCACCAAGACTAAAGGAGGGTTCTGGATAGCCATCATAAGACCGCTTACCTTATACTCCGTTACCAAAGAAAAAGGCTTCCTTTCGCAATCGAACCTCTAGAAGCAAGGTTGCGAAGGGGGTATTATGTATCAGCTGAAAACAAAGTGGATGACTCTCTTTTAGTTGACTTTGGAAGTTGAGCAGTCTACATCGTCAGCCCCGAAAACTAAGTAGCTCACTAGTGCCAGCCAAAGGCTTCTTTTTGACCTTTCTTGCGGATGTCCTAATAAGTTTCTAGAAAGCTCCTACACTAAAGTCTTTTTTATGATAGTTAAAAACTTAGCCCCCTATTTTTAGTTTATGGTAACAGAAGATCGATCAAATACCAAGACTACTTCATTCATTTGAGGGGAGCATAGCAGTCAAAGAATGAAGAGAGACTTGTTCTTGCTCTCCCAATTCAGGAAGACGTAAATCGCCGGTTGGGTTGGTCCAACCACAAAAGACACGGGACGACTTTACCATTGCTTGGGCTAAGTAAAGCTTGAAAGTAAAGACACCTATAAAGATCTCCCACTGCAAAAGATCTTAACTTGACTTTTTTTGTTGAAGGCACCCGCTACTTGTGCTTGATAAATTGCAAGCTTCTGCTGCAAGTATTTTCTCGCCAAGTGTTTCGAGTTCTGCAAGCCACATTTTCATCAGGATTTTATAGCTGAGTAGCTATCCTTAGAGATGGCAGCTGGACCTTTAATGGTAGCTTCTGAACCGTACACCAAGTGTGTACCATGTTGAAAACAATTGTCCTATAAGCCCATAATGCCTCGGGAAGGGGTCAGAAAAAGAATATCTCATCCACCAGGACGGGAAGAAAGCCCTTTTGAGTCAGTCAACGAGAATTGATGAGAAGGAGTGACAATCATTATGAGTAATGGGAGATTCTAAAAGAATGGTTGTTCCATGGGGACAGAAACAAGGGATAGTGGTGGTCGTGAGAACCAATGTTGCCGTTCCACAAAGAGTAACTGGTGATGGCCATAACGAAACCTCCACGAAAGAAACTGTGAGAATCCCTGATTATCATGGCAAGATCGGCGAAAGCAAGAGAGGACCTGTTCCACGATGCATCGATGTTCCTTTTGAAATATAGTGGATAAGGCAGGGACCCAGTGGCAGACTTGGTGTTGGGAGGCTTAGTAGGATGCATCCCAGATTCATCCTGGCTTGTGGGAACTCATCCATGAGGGACAATGCACTGTTGATAACAGCACGTGGAGATCGAGCGGCTTCTCTGTAAAGGAATTCCTGGCTTTCCCAGGCGATGAAATCGTGGTAAGTAAATGGTCATTTTCTGTAATTGTAAAATTCAATTATGCCCTTATGGGGCAATGCAGTTGTTGAGCATCTCCTTCCGACGGTTGGTACTCCATTAAATTACAAACCAGACAAATCATTTATCATATCTACTATTGACAGATGTTTAAGTGATTTTCAAAGGGAATGGAGATTTAGCATCTGAAGAGATTTTGATAACATTAGAAATAATTAATCCTCTATCTATAAGAAATTGGCAACCTTTGGTAAAACTGGGGCCGTGGGTACAATGTTTTTTAGTAGGTAACAACCGTTCGACTAAAAGCATAGCTACTACACTCTACGCTATTATCAGACCAGGCACCAACGGTTTCAATTGAAAGAAGCGAACTCGGGAAACCTTAGTTTTTGGGGTTCCAGGCGAGCCGGCGTATGTTCAGAACCTTTCCTTATCCGTATACGTCAAGTTACCTTCTTTCTCTCTACTTCGTAGCCTCAGTCAGAAAAAAAGAAATAGGTTTTGCAAGAAAACAGGTGAAAGCAGCACGAGGTACAAATATCATAAGTTGCAGAGCAAGAGCTGTTTCTACTAGGGATGTCAATGGGTAGGGTCGAGTATGGGTTTCCACTATCCATACCCGAACCCGTAGCGGGTTCCATATTCGAACCCGTAGCGGGTACCCTACCCGAATCCAAACCCAAAACCCGTTCTAACGGGTTCGGGGAAAACCCAAACCCACACCTATCGGGTTACGGGTACCCAAACTTACCCGAAGTCCAAAAATAATATTTATCTTATACCTGCAATTCACAAATCACAACTACCCAAATAAATAAAAAGTTAAACTTGACAATTCAAAAGGCTTAATAAATAATTCAAAAGTCAAACTCCATAAATAATTCAATCCAAATAAAAATTATGTACATAATTAATGAAATTTAAAGCTTAATTGTTCTTCTGCAAATGAAAGCTTCAAAGATACAGTAATGGGAAATATTTTTTTCTACAAGCACATACCTCCATATGCATGCTGATATAATTTTTTTAAATATAAATATAAATATATATTAATATTATATATAAAATATACAAATAAAAAATATTAAAATAAAACGGGCCGGGTTTGGATTAGGGTATGGATTCGGATGTGCCATATCCATACCCTACCCAAACCCGCTTCGGGTTAAAAAAAAAAAACCCGAATCCAAACCCATACCCATTTTTCGGGTTTAAACCCGACCCATTCGGTTCGGTTATCAGCGGGTACCTGAACCCGCGGGTGTTATTGCCATCCCTAGTTTCTACTTAGAAATGGTGCCAATTCAAAGAAAGTTTCGGAAGAAAGACCCCCGCCATGGGAAAAGTCTGGCCGTTACTCTGTTCGTAGTGGCTATCACTGGAAACATCAGATGACTAGAATATCACAGCCTCTCTCATCCAGATCATCTCATACTATGGACTCATCCATCTGGAAATTCATTTGAAGGTAATCTCTTATAGAGGGTAGTTGCAATTCCAATATTCCAGAATCTTTTCAGACGAAAGATTGCCCAGCCCCCTTACTAGTAGCCTAAGTATAGGCCCGCGTGAGATCAAAGTAACTTGCTGTCCGTTCGCTCTATGTTCAACAAAGGCCATCGATATTAACTCACTTCTTTCTAAAAATCTTCCGCCCCTATGATTATGATAGTTTGTTTTGGTCTTTACGTGCTTTGAAAAACATAGAGATATGATTTACACTAGAAGACTTACGATAGATCGACCCACCGGGAACACATTCACTATTAGGCATTGACATCTTAATGCGTTGCAATCTGGACATTGATGGATCTTTATGCTTCCCAGCAGCTATACAATCCGAATCGGTTACCAGTACCTATAAAGTAAAGACCGCTCGAGTTCTAGGAGAGGCGCCCCCTGTGCAATTTCAGTGCTGGTTGAAGCCCCCTGGGAACCTATCGAGCGTATAGTAGTAGGGATGGCAATGGGTAGGGTCGGGTACGAGTTTCCACTATCCATACCCGAACCCGTAGCAGGTACCCTACCCGAATCCAAACCCGAAACCCGTTTTTTCGGGTTCGGGTAAAACCCAAACCCAATCTTATCGGGTATCGAGTACCAACGGGTATCCAAACGTACCCGAACTAAAAAAAAAATATGCCAACATTGAAGCTTGGAAGTTGAAAAACAGGTCTCAGGTCTGCCAATAATTCAATGAACAATAGTCAATAGCTATTGAACTATTGAAGAGAGAGACCGAGTGTCCAAGTGGTGAGTGGGACTGTGGGTCTGTGGCCTGTGGCTGTGGGAGTGTGCTAGTCTGGGAATTGAAGCCTTGAACAGATAGAATCATAGAGAGAATTTTCATATTTTCTTCTGCACGCCAGCATGGGAATTGAATAGATAGAGAATTTTTTCCTGCAGGCCAACATGGGAAGTTGGGAATTGAAGAGGAATCAGAATTGAATAGATATGGGAATTGAAGAAGTATGGGATAATGAGAATTTTTTTCTGCACTCCTGTATGGGATAAACCATTGGTAATTGAAGAGATAAAAAAAAAAAATTCTACACGCATGACTCATTGACGCACGCTGATATATGTATATATATATATATATATATATATATATATTATGTATAAAATATACAAATAAAGAATATTAATATAAAACGGGTCGGGTTTGGATTAGGGTATGGATTCGGGTGTAACATATCCATACCCTACCTGAACCCGCTACGGGTTTTTAAAAAAAAACCCGAATCCAAACCCATACCCATTTTTCGGGTTTAAACCCGACCCATTCGGTTCGGTTTTCAGCGGGTACCCGAACCCGCGGGTATTATTGCCATCCCTATATAAGTATATAGTAGTATGGTGCTTGCAATAAAGGGGATAGCGGACATCAGAAATTCTTGTGAATTATGCGATTGATGGATAACAACGGAAAACTATTTCAAAAGATGCTTTCGGTGACTGCTGAAATTAAATGGCATGATTTGCCTACCGCATGACGAACATGGGATTTTCAAAGGATGATATTGATGAAATCTTACTAGAAAAAGAAAGACGGGCAGTGAAAGTTCAAATCGGTGAGGATATCCGCGGAAGAGCATACCTATCTTCTGGAAAGTCGCTTATGGAAAGAGCATATTGTCCGAGACTTGCGTAGTATAGTTTCCCTGCTAATTACCGACTGAACCCTCCGAGCTGATTATCTAGCTGTACGGATGGACCGTTTCATTTTTGTAGTTTGGTCTGGCTTATTGCTCTTTCCTTGTGCCTATTTCGCTTTAGGGGGTTGGTTCATAGGTACAACCTTTGTAACTTCATGGTATACCCATGGATTAGCAAGTTCTTATTTGGAAGGCTATAACTTCTTAACCGCAACAGTTTCCACCCCTGCTAACAGGTTAGCACACTCTTTGTTGTTACTATGGGGTCCTAAAGCACAAGGAGATTTTACTAGTTGGTGTCAATGAGGCGCAGTGTTGTGACTTTGAAAGCCAAAGGTTGGGAAAGTTAGGATCCACACGGGTTGAATGAAGAGAGGAGAGAGAAAGACGATCGAGTCTACTTTCTCGTGGTTTAGAGAGGAAAAAACACTATGCAGCTCATCATCTGATTCAACTTACCTTCTTTTTTGTTGTTCCATTACTACATGTAAATCACCACTTTTGGTATCTTTCGTCCCGTTTGGAAAATCTCCCTAGATATTTGCTGCACAATTGGAAGGGAAAGTGCCAGGGAATCACGAAAAGCATTCGGGCCGTTGGCACTAAAAAACAAAGAACTCTTCTAAAAATTCACAAGTTGACCCGGGATAAAATATCCTTAACGCAGTTTACTTCCTCCCTGTTAGCCTTACAGAATAATATTGAATCATCGGCAAACAGAAGATGCGAAATGGCGGGGATCCTAATAAACCGACTCTTTTACTGGTTCCTATATCTTTGACTCGTCGGGGGCTCCCGCCAACCATTCCACCTTTCTATAGGTCGATGATCCGATCTGGAGGGCCGAAGGTGGTGAAATGTTACTTATCTTTCTTCTCTTTGTATTGGATCATTCTCCTAGCAAAACTAATTGATAAGACAACATTTTCATTGATTGTGACTCCTGTTCAGGACATGCATTGTGTTTATTCAACGATATCACGGATGAAGGAAAATGTGGTGCCCTTGTTAGACCGGTACATCCCATGGTTTCGACGCATACTATTATACCAAGGTATGTAGTGGGAACCAACCTGGAAGACCGTTCCAACTATGTCACAGGCTAACAAGAAGCTTAAGTCAGTAGCCTCTCAACTTGGGCGCAAGTTTCATGGACCGTATAAGTCTTGTTTCCCATGCCTGATGTTTGAGATGTCAGCTTACGCGTTCCTCGTATAGTTTATTCACTCGTACGGTGAATAGTGGTCCTTTAGCATATTGTGGCCATCTCGGGTTCGCTTCGCGGGGGACAAGAACAATAAAATGTTCTCGGGCTCTGATCTGGACTATTACGAAAAATATATTGGTCCATCACTACCCTACCTGGAGCAACTCGAGATTCCGCCTGTAACTGGTCGTCTAGATCAGACAACTGAACAGGGCACCAAGAGGGGGATATTCACCATTGCAAATTACATCAATCAAAGACTTATGTAGCCAATCATGGACTGGCTTCAGAAGGTCTTGAGACCTTTGCCGATGGAAGGTACCTTTAACCATCAGCGACCTCTTAATCATCTAATTGGGTCAACGTGTTGTCACTGCTTTGATCTTAAGTCAGCAACCAATAGGTGGCCGTTATCTTTAATGTTCGAAGTTATGTGTCACATGTTTGATCTCAGTTTCGCGTCGGGAGTTGTAAACTCTGCCCTAGGTGCAAACATATTTGATGCGCCCTTCGTTAAGAAGAAGAGGTTATTAGTATCCTTTGTGACCGGGCAGCCACTGGGGTACTACTCCTCTTGACCTATGTTCGCACTCACTCATCACTTTGTGGTGTGGTGGTGTGCGCAGCAGGTTCATCCTGGTCAACGCTTTGATAAGTACGCAGTGCTTGGCGATGACGTCATAATTTGTGACGATCTCGTCGCTGAGATATACAAGGAGGTCCTAGATTTCCTTGAGGCCAAGATTTCTGTACATAAATCGTTGATCTCGCATTCTGGGACTGGTGAGTTTGCTAAGAGATTTCGTGTTCAGGGTCTGGCGGTCAATTTGTCGCAGGCCTCAGCACAAGCCCTAACTAACTTTTATCATCCTTATGGGCTATAAATGATAGGTATCTGATACGCAAGGTTTGGTTTCAACCCTTTGCAGGATAGGTGGTATGGGTTATAAGTCTATTAGTAAGATAGACCACCACTTGAGCCGTAAATATAGCAGCCTCAAGGCCATGTATGATCGGCCGCATAAGTCCTCCTCTTTCCGTAATATGGAATAGTGGTTGGGACGGGGTCGCCCACTCGATCCTTGATTGACTACCTTCGGGAGTTCTCCAAACCTCGAGATCTCAAACTGGCACCTGAAGAGTGTTATTTGCACTTTAAGGTTCAAGAATTCGGGGAATACTCCAACTCGTCGTCAGTGGGTATCGAGGTGGCTCAAGTATGTGAAATGGTGCTACGGTACTGCTCTGTTGCCAGATGTCACCATAGACAATTTTTTTAATGCCCCTGTAGTATCGAATGATTTCCTTGTTAGATCGACGGATCCCAACTTGGTCCGTTTTCGGTCTAATGTGGAAGCTTTTTGATATGATAGCGCTCCATAATAGGGCGTCATCTTAAGGTCGGTATACTGACTCCTGGGCGCTACAGTGGTGAAGGATTTTGGCTTCTTGGTAGAGTCGATGGTAAATAAATCTTAGTTAGGTCCGTGGACCTAACACAGTCTCGGGCTGGGAATGGGGATAGTTCCATTTTTACTTCCCCAACAATTGACCATCGAGTATAAGACTTTTGGCGTCGCTGATCGTCAAGTCGTTGTGGACTATGTTCGAGTAGCTAGACCTAGATAAAATGACAAAGGTGTATCTGCTCGAACGGATAAAACTCTGTCGTGACCCAAAAAATGAAAAAAGAAAGACTTATAATCAAGTTTGTTTCTGAGAGGATTCAAGTTATGAACAAAGCAAACACAATTGGAAAGACAGGGGTGAGTCAGTTTCAACACTTGAATATGAGATTTACCACTTAGAACGGGCATACGATTAATCAAATAACATGCAGTTAAGACAACTTCTTACCAGAATTGGGTACCTTCATCTAGGTGAGAAGAGCACGGGTAACCTCCAAAGATGCCGCTCATCTACTCGGGTATATGGGCAGGTAGTTTGAGAGTAAATGCCTTGTTTCTGCAGATAAGCTTGAAAGTTCTTGGAGAACTATTCTCCCCGATCTCAAAATCTTAACATTTATACCACACTGAGTTTTTTATCATCTTATGAAAGAACCGGAAAATCAACAGTAGTACTTTACTTTCTTAGTGTGAAGCGCTAAGGTTCTGAAAGAAAACCTCTTTTATATTCCCACCTAAGTAGAACGAAAAGGAGGTGTATATAAGGAGAGCACCTTTAACATTTTAAGATTGATCTTTGTGTTGGAAGAAATGAATTGGGCATTGGCTTCAATCATGGACAGGTCAAGGATATCATCTTATCTCCAAAAGATAAAAATATTGGCATCCGAGCGAGATGTTCGACATTCATCCATCCATACGCAATCTCCACTTTCATTTTGATACATAGTGGGCCCTTCTAACCAGGATAACAGCCAAAGACTAAAGCCCGGTCTGAGCAAGATCATCGAGACGCCTACGCGTGAGGCCATTGCTGACGCAATGACGCCCCTTACATTCCAAACAATAAAAATTGTGGGGGTGGTAATATATTTCCAAGTTTGGATTGTGCCCTAATAGTCGCGCTCTTGCCTGGGTGCTGCCATTTGTTTGCCTTGTTCGGAGGCTCTGGTTGTTGAAGAACACGAGCTTAGGGATTGTTATCTGGTTCAAGCTTTTTGCCCCAAGGACCATCTTCAATGGTTTGCATGTCAACAACAGCAACATCTGAATCACGAAGGCTAACTTCAGTGGTTGGTGCTGACCGTATTGGTAGCATTGGTTCTTGGAACATGGGCCATGCTCAATGATGGGTTGACACCAAGTTCCTTATTCGCCACTTTGCATTCGTGACGGTCATGACCTTGTCGTCCGCAATGCGTGAAGAACTTAGCATAGGTATTAAAAAATAAACGATTTATTGCGTAGATCCAATCAAAACACGACTTGGGAGATTTTCCTCACTTTAACAAGTAAGCAAGTTCTTTCAGAACCTTTTACAGTTTCATATGAATTTGCTATCTAATCTTCGTTTGCCTAGTTGCCATTGCTAGAACTTCCAACGCTAAGGAAAGACAGATATAACTCTATCCTAGCTACGCTACCTGAAGTAGAGAAACCTACAAATAACAGAATACCTGCCAAAAGCTTCACCTCGGTAAACCTTTGGAATACAGATCGTC